>CP098269.1:0-2400000 GCA_023658445.1 Epichloe bromicola
TAACCCTAACCCTAACCCTAACCCTAACCCTAACCCTAACCCTAACCCTAACCCTAACCCTAACCCTAACCCTAACCCTAACCCTAACCCTAACCCTAACCCTAACCCTAACCCTAACCCTAACCCTAACCCAAACCCAAACCCAAACCCAAACCCAAAATTCTTCTATATTACTTTATTAAGTCTCTAATAATTTATATATAAATAAAGTATCCTATTTTTCTTTAGTATAAATAAAATAAGTATACTTATAGGGCTTTTAAAGGGTTTTATTAAGCCTTTCTATAGGTTATTATTAATATATTTATAGAGCTTCTTTAGCTTACTTTAGGAAAGAGAGTAAATTAGTTTATATAAGGGCATAGCCTTAGGTACTAGGTGAATTATATAGTTAGTCTCTTTTCTTAATAGTAAGCTTCCTACCTTATCTAATATAAATATATCTTTAAACTTATATAGTTCTAGGGGGATATCTTTAATAGTTTTATATACTTTTACCTCCTTATTATCTTTAAGGGTAATAAACTTATCTTTTATAACCCCTATAATAGTATATATAATAGTCTTATTATATATTACTTTTATAAATTTATAAGAAGTTAATAGTAAAAAGGCTACTTTTCCTTTCTTAAACTACTATTTCTATAAATATAAGTAAAGGTATATATATTCTTTTATAAGGGTATATATTCTAATTAATATAGGGCTTCCCCCTACTCTTAGGTCTTTATCTATAGCTATATATAGTAGCTTAAGGTCCTTTTTTTTCTTCTTTTAAGTTCTTAATTATAATAAGTACCTTATAAATATTATATTAAAAGACTATAAGGGCTTTTACTACCTTAATAATAAGTATTATAGCCTTAGCCTAGTTAAGTTTATAGGTTCTTATAAACTTAATACTAATTATATTAATCTTAGTATAACTTTCTAAATTAGCTACTATTTTAATATCTTTATACCTATAAATAGTAACTAGTGTATAAAACTAATACCCTATTAGCACCTTAGTATTAGAGATAAAGGTAAGGGTATTTACTTCTACCTTAGGGAGTTTTCTAGGCTTTCTTAGAACTTTTTCTTAGGTTTCTTATAGTAATATATAAGGTATCCTATACTATTATAGTTATAATACTATATCTTATCCCTAGGTTTAGTATTATTTAAGTAAGTAGCTAGGCCCTTCTCCTAGTCCTTATTTCTTTAATTTTTATAAGGTCTATAATCTTATAAGGAGTTATTCCTATAGTGCTAAGGGTTTTTATATAGGCCTTTATTTCCTAATTACTTAGACTTTTACTTATTCTTTAGTATAGTCTCCTAGAATTACTAGGTAAGTTATATAACCTTTACTTAAGTCTTATTAGTAATAAAGGTATATAAGTTAATATAATCCTATAGGTTAGGGAGTAGCTTTATAAAAAATATAAGGGTATAAGTCTTTTCTAAGGCTCTTTCTAGGTGTTTCTCTAGTAAATCTAAGAAAATACTAAACTTAATAAGGCTTTAACCCTTATATTACTTTATATTCTCTAATTATATTACTATTTATATACTATAATTAGTAAAGTCCTAAAGTAATATAAGTATCTAGGTCTAAAATTTATTCTAGTTATCTTTAAGGTTATCCTAGCTATTAGCCTACTATTCCTTAGGTATTTATCCTATCTTACCTTATAATTAATATATATATAGTTAAGTATAAAAACGATTTTCTAGTAGTTATATTAGAACTTCTTATTTACCTTATTAAAGGTATAGTTTAGGTTATTAATCTATATCTTATATCTTTATAGGTTTATAAAGTATTAGAGGTTAGTAATATTTTAGACTTTAACCTCTTAGCTACTATAGCTTAAGGAAATACTAGCTTTTTACTACCTTTTTAATTATTTTTCTCTAGTATTACACTATAATAGATCTTAGAGCTCTTACTCTCTTTTCTATAGTTTTTAGAGTTCCTTAAGCTAGGTAATTTACTTTATTATTACTATAGCTTAAGTATAAATAGTAAGGGGTATATCTTTAGTAATAGTACTTATAGAATATAGTGTATTTTAGCTATAGTATTACCCTTATTTAGTAGCCTTTAGTTATTATTTAATATTACTCTTATAAATTAGGTAGTTCTTCCCCCTATATTACTCTTAGGTAGCTAGTAGGAGAAGCTTTAGAATTATAAGAATAAAGAATAGCTAGGTAAGAGGTATAAGGGCACTTATATATTTACTAAAGCTTAATAGGTCTAAGTGTGTTATATATATAAGTTACTAGCTTATAGCTAGTGGCTTGCTAGCGTTATGTGAACCTAGCCCTAGGGCGTGGCTTGTCTATGGGGTGCGCTAGTGTGGTGCACCTATGTTATAAGTGGGGCCTTATAGTATATAGTATATACCCTAAGATATAATTTATAATATTTACTCCTATCCTAGGCTAGAATATAGTTTAAGTTAGCTTTCTCTAAGTTAAATTTACCTTACTATATCTAGACTTATTATAAGCACTTTAGAGAGTATTTTTAACTTTTTCCCTTACTAAATAATACTACTTATTATATTTTCCTTTAAACTAAAGGACCCTATTCTTTAGTTTATACTACTAAGTCTTTATAACTATTCTCTAGGCTATATAGTAATTAAAGTTTTCTTTACTATATTATCTAGTAGTTAAGTACTTTATAATTTCTATATACTAAGGCTTATTTAGGTATTTTCTTAGTAAGGTCTTACTCTTAGGTAATACTTTTACTTATTTTATATTTAGACTTAACTTATTAAGCATAGACTTTTTATAAGTCTTAGTAGCCTTTAGGGTTTTTAATATCTCTTTATATTCTCTAGCTTTATCTTTCTAAACCTACTAGTTTTAGGCTATATTTTATAATCTAAACTTAGTTAGATTATTTATATAATTATCTAATAGAAAAATAATATAAGATAACTTATTAGTAGTAGTGTTTTATTTTCTCTAAATAAAATAAATCTCTATATTTAATAATCTTAGTTTTATAACCTATCTAGTATAAATACCCTTATATCTAGTAGTAGTTATAAATATTATAAGTAGTTTATAATCTATAAATATTATTAACTTTATCCTTAATTTAAAAAAGTATTTATATTTATAATAGAATTTAATAATAGTATAAAGCTTTTACTTATAAGTACTATAGTTTTATTATATCTTAGTAAGTAAAAATAAGTTATATAAGATAAGGTAAGGCACTTTATTATAAACTTATAGTATTATATATTCTTTACTAAACTTACTAGTATTAGAATATATTTATATAAGCAAATTAAATATATATTTATATATACTTAAAGTAGTTATAGTATTCTCCCTTAATATAAAGAAAAATAAAGCTTTAGAGTTTTCTTATTACTAGCTTATATCCCTAGTTTATTAATTTAGGGGTTAGGTAATCTTAGTATAATTCTTAATCTATTATTTATATAAGCTAATAGCTCCTAGAAAAAAATAAATATTAGTTTAAGTTAAGGGTATAGGCTACTCTCTTAGCTTTATAGCTTAATTTAGTTTAATATATATCTTTTTACTAATCTTATAGACTTAACTAACTATAATAATTAAGCTTATTCTAAGGGAAATCCTTTTAAAACTTAGCTTTAATAGAGTTTATAATAGTCTAGGTAGTAAGTAATTTTTAATAAAAGACTACTACTCCTTAAATAAGGTATATTTATAGAAAATATTATTTATATATAAGGTTAATATACTTAGGTTATCTAGGACTTAAGGAATAGTAAGAGAGAGCTTAGAGTAAGGTAAAGGAATTAAGCTAAGTATAATTCTTAATACTTTAGTTATTATAAATTTTACTAACTAAGAGCCTTAGGGTATATAAGATAGCTATAACTAACTAAACCTAGGAATATTAAAGATAAATATATACTTTAACTTAGAAGCTATAGGTATTAACTAGTATATATACTTAAGGTTAAATATATAGTAGGATTTAGTCCTTAGATCTAAAAGTTAATTATAAACTTTAGCTAGTAGTAATAACTAACTACTAGGTATTATCTCCTTAATATAAGAATAGTTATATATAAGTTACTACTTAGCCTATAGGTTAAACTTATTCTTTAGTACTAGTATAGGCTTTATATACTAATCTAATATTTTCCTATTTATAGCTATTATATACTTATATATTCTAGACTTAATTCCCTCTATTACTAGTTAATTTAACTAGTACTTCTAAGGCTTTAATTACCTTCTCTTTAGGGATTATACCTAAGGTTTTATATTTTTCTTTAGTTAAGGTATATTTATATAAAGGTCTATAGTAGGGATATTAGTAATTAATAAAGCATTTAAATCTCCATATATATAAAAAGTCTATATAATTTCTTTTACTATTAATTTTAAAACTAAGGGGCCTAAGGTTATACTATAACCCTTAAACTATAATAACACTATCTTAATAAGGGTTTTCTAGTTTATCTCTTATCTCTAAACTCTTTATTTTATTAGAAATAGGAATAATAAGGGCTCCTATATAATTAGTCTAGGCTAATTATCTTTTATTTATTAAAATATCTTCTTATTATTATTAGTTCTTTATCCTATAGGGTACTTCTTTTTTTTAAGTAAATTTACTTCTAATAAATATACATAGAGACTAAGTTAGCTTATAAATTAATATTTCTCTTATACTAAAATAGAATAGGTAATCTAGGGTGCATGCCTAGAGAACTATATTATAGGTTTAACCTAAAAATAAAAAAATAAAACTATATAATATAATTTACTTAAATAGCTATCCTAGGTTATTAGATTTAGTTTTTTAACTTAACTAGGTTATCCTAGGTGAGTTAGTTTTCTAAATTATCTAAGTAATTATTATTCTTAGAGCCTAATAAAGCATTATCTAAAGATATGTCTATATCTTCCTAACTAATATACCTCTCTAGGATTATAAGCTTAGCTAGATAAAGCATAACTTTTTATTAGTTAGATAAAGTAACTAAAGGTCCCTTAATAAACTTAATCTTATCCTTATATTCTTTAATTCTAATTATAAGTTCTAAATTTTAAATATTAAACTTTACACCTATATTATATAACAAAGGTAGTCTTAGTATTAGTATAGTCTAATTCTTAGGTTTATAATCTAGCGTAATTATAGCCTAAACTAATTAAGTAACTTTATAGTAAACTACCCTTATTAATATAAAGTAAGTTACTATATTCTCCTATCTATTAGTATTAATTATTTAAAGTCCTTAGAAGCTTACTAATTCTAGATTATAAACTAGTATATTCTCCTATAGTATAAAGGCATAAGATATAATATTAATTTTAGCTTCTTAATTAGCTATAGCTTATCTAGGTTTAAGGTTAAAGTTCTACTCTTTTTAGTACCCTATATAAGCTTAGACTAAAATCCTAAATAGCTTAGTACCTAACTAATACTCTTAAAGTAATTTAGTGTTATAGTTATCTAATATAGGGCTTTTCTAACCCTTACTAGATCTTACTTAAATAGAACTAGTGTCAAGTAAGAATAATACCTTTCTCTTAGGTTATTTTATAGAGATTATTACCCTAGATAATAGCCTTTAAAACTACTTTAATAGCTCTAGACTAATTTACTATAAATCTATTAAAGAGATAAGGACTAAAATGCGACTTACTAGTGCCTTTTAGTTAATAAGGCTAAGACCCCTATATCCCTAAATCTTACTTAAGGCTTTTATATTTTATTTAACTACCTTCTCCCTTACTAATAAAGCTACTTCTAGGGTTAGAGTCCTATTATTTAATATCTTACTAAGGGGTATTTCCTTTTGTTTCTTTAAGGGTAGCGTAGCTTCTAAGATTAATATTATAACCTAAAGAGTACCCTAAGTAATAGACTTAAATATATTCTTATTAGCCTTTTTAAGGTTCTAGAGATAGGGCTTTAGTGGTTTATCCTTATTAGTAATATCTTTTACTTATATATTTATATTAGCTTAATAAGCTCTAAGCTTTTATAAATCTATAGTAGTTATTAAATACTAAGAAGTAGTTAAGGTTTTCTTTTTAAGTTAGATAAGCTAGTAATTCTCTATAGGTATAATTAACTTAGAAGTAAATCTAGGTTTAATTAAGGTATAATAAACTCTAACTAAGGATTTATTTATTACTTCTTTAATAACTCTAGATACTTTAATATTATTTTATTTATCCCTATTTAAATATACCTAAGCTAAGTAAGTATAGGCTTACCTAGGAACCTAAGAGTTATTATTCTAAGGGAAAAAAGTTATTAACTTTAACTAGGATAATTCCTATTATTATAATAACTTACTTCTAGTTATAGTATAGTTTATAGTATAATATCTAGTAACTTAATATTTAAAATAAGTATCTTTATAAGGTAATAAGGTAGTGCTATTAATATACTAATTTTTTAACTTACTTATAAGTCTTAACTCTAAGGTATACCCTTAAGAACTAAAACTCTATACTACTATAAGTATATTTTATAGTAGTTAAAATAAATTAGAAGTATTAGTCTAAGGTAAGGAAGTAAAGTTTACCCTTTAAGTTCCTAAGCTAAGGTAAGTAGTACTTTACTAGTTAGTTAAAGCTTTATTTTCTATATTTCTATTATTTTAATTCTAAGTCTAAGCTTAAGTCTAAGGCTATAGATATAACCCTTAAGTTAGATTTTCATTAACTAGTATTATAGGCTAGTACTTATTAAACTATTAGGGGTTAGAGAAACTATATATTCCTAAGAGTCTAAGGTATAATATTACTAGCTAAAGCTAAGTAATTAAGGTATTAACTAGGGTAAACTATTATCTTTATTTTCCTAATACTTCTATAAACCTAGGGGGTAACTTATATACTTAGAATAATACTTTATTAGTAAAATACTTACTTTAATACTTAATAAATTTCTCTATTAGTATAATCTTAGTATCCCTTATAGTTATTTTTATAAGATTAGCTTTAGCCTCTAAGATAGTAATAGCTTACTTAATATATTCTTAAGCTTCTCTAAGGCTATTAGTAACTAGTATATTCTAGCTAATTACTTCCTATATAAGTAACTTATTATATAACCCTTAAATAAACTACTAAATAAAGTTATAAAAAGTATAACTTTTAATTAAGATAAGAAGGTAGTTAGAGGTAAGTGGCTTATCTTAACTACTAGCTTAATAGAGTATATTTAAAATATAAGAGTAGTATATAGTAAGGGCCTTACCTTTATTTTATTAAATTTCTATATTAGTACTAGTATTAACTTCTTTATTAATAATATTAGAAAGGTAATACTCCTAGAGTAACTATTAGAGTGTAATTAAATCCCTAGTAGTAGCTAAGCTATTCTTAGCCTTTAAGATAATTAGCCTTAACTATTCTAAGCTATTAATAAAGGTAATAGCCTTACTACCTAAGGCTATATTAATAGCTTAAATAAAGGTATTTAGATTAATATCTCTACTCTTATTAATAGTCTTAAATATTTATTATAAGTAGCTTAATTATTAGCCTATAGAGGTAAAACTATTAAAGGTCCTAATATCTTAAGAAAAAGGTAACTTATATTACTTTATTATAAGTAGTAGTTTAGTAAGTAATTTAGGTATAGGTAAAGTAGTAAGTTATTTAAAAAAGCTAGTAAGTTTAACTATAGCTTTATTATCTATCTTATTAAGAGAGAAATAGTCTTCTCCTACTAGGACACTCTTTAGTAATAATAACTTTATTAACTTAGTAGTATTATATAAATACACTACCGCTATTTACGAATTCTATAGTAAATCTTCTAATTCTTATAACTCTAGATTAATAATAATAATGTGAAAATAGGGATTCTAATAGTTAGAAGTAGGGATTAAGAATAATACAAGTAAGTAGACTACCCTAGTCTAATAATAATAATAATAAGATAACTTAACTGTAGGAAAGCTTAGAGAGGCTTTTAATTACTATCTCCTAGCGTGGTTGCTAAAAACACATTTGCTAATAATAGATCTTAAAAAAAATTAAGAACTTTCTTTTTTTTCTAAGCTTAGGTTAACTAGTAGTAATTAAGGGTAAAACCTTTTTTTTATAAAAAATTCTTTTTAGTGTGAATTTAATAAGTTAGAAAGTGGGTTAGTGCCTCGCACCTTCCCCCCTCCTAACTCTATAGGGTGCAAGTGTTTAGAGTTGACCCTTTGATCCTCTACATCCACGACTTCCTTAGTAAAGATAAGATCGAGCACGTGTTAAAACAGAGGTAACGTTATCATGGCATCCCTCGCAATGAATCAACTCGGACTCGTGCCAACGGAAGACCTTCTGCAGCCAGAACGGTTTCGAGGTTTCGAAGGTGTGGCCTAATGGCATAGGTCACGTAGACAAGAATGTCCGGGTTTCGGAAACCGCCGACCTGAAGCGAGACGACGTAGTGCGCAACTTCGAGCAGCGAGCCGCTGCCATCATGGGATGGCGAAACAACAGTACCAAGATCGAGCGGATGAAGGTACAGCGATACGACTACAACGGCTATTACAGCTACCACTATGACTGGGACAGTCTGTCAACTCGAGGGAACCGAATGGTTACCTTCATGGTATACCTTGGAGCCAACTGCACTGGGGGTGGCACCAACTTTCCGCGAGTATCGCGTCCAGGGAACCAGACGTGGTGCGATATTATCGTTTGTGACGGAGATGAAGACGACGACTATCCGGGCGTTACCTTCAAGCCAATCGCAGGCTCTGCAGTCTACTGGGAGAATTTATTTTCATCCCAATGGCACGCCACATCGAGGCGTACGTCATGCTGGGCTACCTGTGAGATCAGGACAAAAGGTCGGGCTGAATATATGGGCTTGGGATTCATCTTGGAGGCCAGATGATACTGTCAGGGAGAGCTCCTTGAAGCATTACATATGGTGGGCGTAGTGCGCGCATTAACTAGGATAAAACCCTCTCTAAGATATCAGTAAATACAATATATAAGAAGTACCTCCGTAGACTAGTTATAACTAGAGCGCACTATGTATCTTTTAGGTATAAAAGTTAGGTACTATTTATACCTTTAATTGTCAAGATTAAATTAAACACTGTTTTATTATAGATTTATACCTAGAGCTTTGCACTCGTGTATTGTATTTTTTTTATTTAATCTTATATCTAGCTTATAATTTAAGATATAATCCTAGAAATCACGTAATCTTATAGAGTAAAATTCTAAGAAAAATACGATACATAATTGTGGGTCTAAAAGTGGGCCATTGCCCCATAAATTGCAAATACTTCATTTGTAGTAGAATTTTAGTTTAATAAAGGTAAGTTTTTTCTAGAATTAAATAAAAGAAATCCTTTGTAAAGAAAAGTATTTTATAGCTAGAATCTATAATATTCATAAGTTATACATGTTATGAAAGCTATTAGAACATCTAAAAAAGCTAACACTATAATAAGCCACTTACTAAGGCTACTGTATGAAGGGAAATGTAAAGCTTTAATATTAAAGATATAGTTATCTAGGTAATAAGGCCTTTATAAAGCTTATAAATATAACTTTAGGTATTAAATTAATAGGACCTGAGCTCAGTGGCATGATAGGGCATGAGGTTTCAGGAGCCGTGATACGTGACACTACATGGATTGTGAAAATCTAGACACCGGTGTCTACTTAAAAGGCCTAGCCTTCCCACTAAACCGAATCAACCCAACCATTGCTCCTAAACATCCAACACGCTTACATCAAATCGCCTCGCTCTACCAATTGTGCGGACAACAGCTTGGAACTTCCTGACAATGACCACGGCAGCGACAAGCTCGATCTTACCGCAGGCGTTGCCTCGCATCATGCCGGCTGAAGAGGTTGTGTCCACCATGAAACAGATCCTCAACGAACAAGTCGACGTCTACAACCACGTGGCCAAAACTGTGCATCTCTCCGATGCCTGTTTTGAGAACGTGATCAAGCCTCTCATCAATGTCGAAAATAAAATTCAGGGACAAATAGCCGTTATCGCCATGCTGCGCTACGCATCCCCGGATCAGGCGGCTCGCGAAGCATCGGATGAGGCTATTATGCACATGCGCGAGTCCGGATCTGATATAACAACAAGAAAAGATATTTATCTTCTGGTCAAAGCTGTGAAAGACAAGTCCGAGAACCTCAATTTCGAGGATGCCAAGTACCTGGATAGCCTTATGAAAGATTTCACGAGAAGCGGGCACGGCCGGCTGAACGAAGATCAAATCAGACTTTACCTGGATAGAAGGAACCAAATCGATGACCTGCGTCGCCAGTACAACCGTAACGTTAGAAATGACGACGGAGGACTGTGGCTCCTTCTCGACGAGCTCGACGGAGTGCCCGCGCAGGATCTTGCTCGTTTCTCCCAAGGGAAAGATAGCGCAGAGGGGGACAGGAAGGACATGAGGTTTGTTCGCTTCACAAGAGCAGACGTGAATGCTGTCATGCAATACTCAAAGAACTCGGCCACGCGCAAGAAGGTATACGTTGCCAACGAAAAAAAGCTGCCCCAGAATGTGGACTTGTTCAAGCAGATTCTTCTGTTGCGGGACGAGAATGCGCGCCTACTTGGCTATGCCAGTCACGCGGCCTTCCGATTGGAAAATCGTGTTGCCAAATCCACGGACTGGGTCGATAAGTTTTTGGAAGAACTCGAACAATTCCTTATCCCACAAGGGAAAAAAGAGATGCAAGCACTCCTTGGCAAGAGGAACCTCGACCTTGTGGAAAGCGGTCACTCGATGCCTCCATGGGACTATGACTATTACAATCGCCTAGTCCTAGAAGATTTCGACGTCAAGCACAACCAGATTGCGGAGTATTTCCCACTTCAGAAGACAGTCTCCGCAATGCTCGAGGTACTTGCGTCTTGTCTTCAACTTCGATTCGTCTTGCTCGACCCTGAACTAGTAGTCAACTCAATTTGGCACGACGATATCCAGGTATGGGCTGTATGGGATGCAAGGGAGGTCTTCAAGGGCGACTTCG
The DNA here is from genome assembly GCA_023658445.1 of Epichloe bromicola. Classification (NCBI taxonomy): domain Eukaryota; kingdom Fungi; phylum Ascomycota; class Sordariomycetes; order Hypocreales; family Clavicipitaceae; genus Epichloe; species Epichloe bromicola. The sequence goes on from CP098269.1 coordinate 10,999, forward strand.
TTGGCTACCTATATACGGACTTGCTATCTAGGCCTAACAAGCATCAAGGTTCGCAAAATGTCAATCTTCAATGTGGGTATCTCAAAGAGGATGGCAAGAGAGTGTATCCTGCAACTATTCTCATGTGCAGTTTTCCTCGTCCGACGGCCTCTAGTTGCGCTCTGCTCAAGCATAGTGAGATGACTTCCCTCTTCCACGAATTAGGACACGGCATGCACGATCTTATATCGAGGACGTCTTCTGTCCGTTTCCACGGACACAGAATGCCTCCTGATTTCTTCGAAGTTCCTAGCGTTATGCTTGAGAATTGGTGTTGGACGAAGAATGAGTTGAGGCAGATGAGTTGTCACTATACGAAAGTGAGCCCCGAATATATGACGGAGTGGCACCGCGAGAATCCCGGACGAGATAGTCCGCCTGAAAAATTACCCGATGAATTGCTAGATCCCCTCGTCAAAAGTCGGAGTGTAAGCAGGGCTTTGTGGTTTCTAAGGCAGCTGTAAGTTTATTTTGTGCACCCATTTGCCCATCGGATCGACACGATACCCTTTGCTAACCCAAGTTTGTCAGTGCGTTTGCTCGCTTCGACATGGCTGTTCATAATGTCTCTACACACGAGAAATGTTTGAATCTAGACCCCGGGCTTATCTTTAACAAATTCATGGAGAGGTTGCGATTGCTACCTAACCCTAACCGGGGGGATCGAGGACACCCGCAGGCTGACTTCCACCATCTGGTCTCCGGCATGGATGCTGGGTATTATTCCTACCTCTGGTATGGCGGCCTACCTCCATCTTTCCCCGATCTCATTTGAATACTAATTACAATTATGAGTAGCGCGGCCGTTTTCGCGGCGGACATCTACCAAAACACATTTATCGAGGATCCGCGAAGTCAAACAGCGTGGGAAAAATATCGTCGCGGTATACTAGAGTACGGCGGAAGCAGAGATGAGATGGAGATGTTAGAGGAATTTCTTGGCCATCGCCCTAGTTCTAAGTATCTGCTTCGCAGCCTGTAACTGCTAATAGCTTATGCCAGACTATTCCTAGCGATGCCAGTTTCTACTATTTTCTAAGCCCGTAACCGAACTTGCGTAGCGCTTTACTGCTACCGGCCTACTTGATTTTCGTTCTCTATATGTTGAGCATTAGTTGTATTCGTTTATTTTCTTTTCCATAGAGGAGCCCATTATTTTTCAAATATGCTAAGACTCTCACTGACTCTCACCGGAGGTGGAGATAGGGCAGGTGCGCACCGCACCTTCCCCCTCTACCCTAGTCTCTTCTCCAAACGCGCGACGCTGCCAAGTCCACATTCATGTCTACACGACAACGCCCTTTCAACCCGCAATGGCAATGTCGAGGGGGCAAGACACCCAATCATTCAGCTCGACTGGCCGTCTGGACGGCATTTCGATTCGCCAGAGACTCGGCTATTACTCCAGATTACGCATCCTCGTCGAACCTCTACTCTGGACCGAGCTGCACCTCGACCTACTCAGCTGCGACTTCATCGGGCCCTCGCCAGCGCCGCCAGACGTCGTCATGAGGCTCGAATATCCCGGCGACAAGCGCCGCTTGAGAAGCTTCAAGAGCGAGTTTTGCCCTGGGTACGGGAACAGAGAGGGCGGAATGCGGGCTCTGCTGGGTGGCTCCGAGGTTCCTCTGCAGTGGTTGTGAGTTTTCCGTCTTGCCTGCCTATACATACCTCTTTTCTTTGTCCAAATGCCCCCCCCAGTCTAACGGAGAAGAACGAAACAGTATGCATCTCGAACTGCGCTTCGGAGACTACCCAGGTATTATACTGCCCTGTTCGTACTTTTGCCTGCGCAACGAATGTACCGACGACGCCGGACCCATACCGCCGCCGCCCATTGTCGCCCACATCGATCAAAGCCATATCGCGTTTATGCGCAAGGCAAACATTCAATCTCTTTACGGCCGCAGCGCTCGCTATAATCGACCTGGGGCGAAACTGGCCTCTTTGAGATTAAAGAGACTGGTCCCTACGGAACCGCTGCGTGAGCCTTACCTTGTGGCTGTCTTGATTGCACTAGCCCAGCAACAATGGAGGACCTTGGGTCCGGCCATGATAAAGCGTGTCTCTGGAGTGCGGGTATGTATACTTGAAGGATGAAAGTCGTCCATCGCGAGCACATAACTTACTTTATATAGTCAAAACTATTATACACGAGCGTCGGGCCCAGCGGGGATGCCTTGCACCTTTACTCGACAACGTTTTCATCCACCTTCCTGGCCATGGTGGACAATGTAGCTTTCGTTCCGCCAACGCCGCAATCTTTATCAATCCAGCTCACCGCCATACCACTTGAACCGCTTGACACTCTACGGGATCGTCTTATGGCCCTTATCTTGGAAGCTCCTAGTCTTGAAGCAGTGGGGAACTCAAGGGACTTGGTTGCTTGTCCCTAATTCTAGGCCACAACGATCCGTGAAGTGGACGAATTATGCGAAGCGACTAGATTGCTATTTCCAACACGCATCAAACTTCGATACCTATCCCGATTAGGACTAACGGCAGATGCATGTTTAATTTTTGACAGATGCGTGTTTAGAGGTCCGTAAAAGTTTAAACGAAAATCCGTCGGAAGCTTTTTTTTTACAGCTATTCTGACAAATTATTCCCGAAAATGAGAATGAGGAGCAGACTCCTGTCCAACGATCTTCTGAAATGACTGATTTAGCACAGCATATGATGTCTTTTTTGCCTTACTAACAGAAACTGAACTTGGAGACGAAGCTCCCACTAAACATTGCTGCAAGACCTCCATATCTAGTTCGCGTCAGGGTACACATTTTCTGGGTGGCAAGAGCCATCCCAAAGCGGGCCAGCTACTCTCAGTTAGTTTGCCAAAAACTCTATTACAGAATCTATGGTTGCATCTTGACTCACTATTTGCCTGATGGCCATTAGACCCGAATCGAATGACGTTGTGTCCACGATTAGGCGTTAGCCTCCTTTCGCATGCGAGCTGGGCTTCCTTGCTGCCGCCACCGCCCGTCCAAATGTCAATCTGGTTGCCGCTGCAAGTAGCGCAGTCATCTTCGTTGCGCAGGTACTTCTTGGTATACGGGTCCCACACGATTTCGCACTTGTTGTATGCACCAGGAACGCTGGCCATGGTTAGCGGGTCCTTGAATGAGCCGCTACCTTTGGCGATGTACCCGCGGCCGCAGTCGTAGGCAATAGCGTTGCCGCCGCCATTGTTGTCGGGGTCTAGAAATGGGGAGAGAAGACTGTGTTAATTTTTCTCAGATGAAAATCGAAGAGACAGAGTCCCAAGTTACCTCCGAAAAAGGTGTGCTGGACATTTGATACAGTGGTGTAAGCACTCGCTCCACTGGCCATTGCAAACACGGCAACACCCTTAGCAATTGAAAATTTGACTTGCATATTTGCCAAATGGACGAGAAATTTGATGTTGCCAATCAAGTGGGATTCAAACGGGAAGAACGGGCGACCGCCCAGTCCTTTATATGGTATTGCGGCCTTTCCTTTCCGCAAGGCTTTCCTATTCTAGGCATATTGTTGATTTGTTACATAATGCCTCATAGGATTATGACCGCCAAGCCGCTTGGTGAGGAGAGTGTCTTAACTACAGTCCGGCCCCTATTTGATTTTACACGAGTACATGGCCAGGGGTAGCAGGCCAATTTATACCTAATCAAAAATTAGCGCATTATTAAGCGAGGCAAAAATACCTTATATTAGGTGTGGTTTACTAGGACTATTTAGTACCTTATACTAGTGCTAATACCCCTGTAATATCCCCAATAGCTCCACCTAGACAGCCACTAAGCACTGATAGTAGCTGCCTTGTGTGAGGCCCGCTCATAGCACAGAGCGCACCCTGCGGGCACGCCAGGCCTATCTATGTAGATGTAGATATTGAAATGTAAGGAGCTAATGCCAGCTAGCAACAGCTGTACAAGTGCAAGCTCTACGGTCTAGGACTAATAGAGCCGTAGCGTTAATTCTTATTAACGCAACGTAATAGAAGTGGTAGTAGTTATTAACTAATAGAATTTAATTTAGATTACTTTTATAGTAACTAATAAAGCAATAGAATTAATTTTAGTTAGTTTATCTAGGTAATATAGCTATTAGTTAAGAGGCCTAGCTAACTAGCTAGATTAAAAAGATTTTCTTTCTCTTATAGACTTACTAACTATATTAGTAAGCCTAGGCCGCTAGTGGGGTTTTATAAGCTACTTTTTATTTTCCGTAAAATTTATTTATATATAAAATCTAAAAAATTAACTTACTACTATATATACTAGTAACCTATATATACTAACTTTTAGTCTAAAAAATATTACTATATAAAAAGAAAGCCTTATCTTCTAGTAATAATTTACTATATATAAGACTTTTATATAACCTTTAGTTAAAAAGAAAATTGCTATTAAAGATAGCTATAGGGTAAGCTACTTACATTACCACTATAGGGTAGTCTGCTTATGTTACCCTAGCTTACCTAATTACTTATAGTTAGGGTTATAGGCACACTTGTGCTTATAACACTAATTAATATTAGTTATTTACATAGTTAGTTATAGCTATTAAGCTTGCAGTGTAAGCTTAGTAATATAAAGGTTCTTTAACTAGAAAGGGCTAAAAATAGGTTTTATTTTTAACACCCCCTTTATAAAAGACTTATATATAAGCAAAATAAAAGTATATAAGATTATAATAAGGTAAGCAATAACTTTTAGGTAAAAATAGTAAAGAAAAGAGAAAAAATAGGAAAAGATAAAAAGCCCCCTCTTTTAGATCCTAGCTATAGTTATATATAGCTCCCTTTTTTAATGTTATTTTTAATTCCCTATTAAAGGGTTTTTAGTTGTTGGTTTTAGAAGTTATTAAGCCCTAGAAGCTTAATAAAAGCCTAATAGAGAGGTCTTATAAGAGGTTTCGTAAGACTGTCTGCGGGCATTGACTTAGTATCTAGATATTTAATCTTAGCTAAACTAGCTAAAAACTATTGCCTAATATAGTTAAACTTTAATAGAGTATGTTTAGTATAACTATATAAGGCAAGGTTATAAGCAGTAGTTATAGCGTGTGAGGCCCCACTCACAACACAGGTGCACCACACTAGCACACCCTGTAGATAAGCCACGCCCGAGGGCTAGGTCTATGTAACGCTAGTAAGCCACTAGCTATAAGCTAGTAACTTATATATATAATACACTTAGACCTAGTAAGCTTTAGTAAATATATAAGTGCCCCTATACCTTTTGCCTAGCTATCCTTTATTTTTATAATTCTAAAGCTTCTTTTACTAGCTACCTAAGAGTAATATAGAGAAGAGAACTACCTAATTTATAAGAGTAATATTAGATAATAACTAAGGGCTACTAGATAAGGGTAATACTATAGCTAAGAATATACTATATTCTATAGGTATTATAACTAAAAATACACCCCTTACTATTTATACCTAAGCTATAGTAATAGTAAAGTAAATTACCTAGCTTAAGGAACTCTAGAAACTATAGAAAAGAGAGTAAGAGCTCTAAGATTTATTATAGTATAATACTAGAGAAAAATAATTAAAAAGGTAGTAAAGAGCTAGCATTTCCTTAAGCTATAGTAACTAAAAGGTTAAAGTTTAGAATATTACTAATCTCTAATACCTTATAAACCTATAGAGGTATAAGATATAGATTAATAACCTAAATTATGCCTTTAATAAGGCAAATAAGAAGTTCTAATATAACTACTAGAAAATCCTTTTTACACTTAACTATATATATATTAATTATAAGGTAAGATAGGATAAATACCTTAAGAAATAGTAGGCTAATAGCTAGGATAACCTTAAAGATAACTAGGATAAATTTTAGACTTAGATACTTATACTACTTTAGGACTTTACTAATTATAATATATAAATAGTAATATAATTAGAGAATATAAAGTAGTATAAGGGTAAAAGCCTTATTAAGTTTAGTATTTTCTTAGATTTACTAGAGAAATACTTAGAAAAAGCCTTAGAAAAGACTTATACTCTTATATTCTTTATAAAGCTACTCCCTAACCTATAGAATTATATTAACCTATATACCTCTATTACTAATAAGACTTAAGAAAAGGTTATATAACTTACTTAGTAATTCTAGGAGGCTATGCTAAAGAATAAGTAAAAGCCTAAGTAATTAGGAAATAAAGGCTTATATAAGAACCCTTAGCACTATAGGAATAACTCCTTATAAGGTTATAGACCTTATAAAGATTAAAGAAATAAGGACTAGGAGAAGGGCCTAGTTACCTACTTAAATACTACTAAACCTAGGGATAAGATATAGTATTATAACTATAATAGTATAAAATACCTTATATATTACTATAAGAAACCTAAGAAAGAGTCCTAAGAAGGCTTAGAAAACTCCCTAAGATAAAAGTAAATACCCTTACCTCTACCTCTAATACTAAGGTGCTAATAAGGTATTAGTTTTATATACTAGTTACTATTTATAAGTATAAAGATATTAAAATAGTAGCTAATCTAAATAGTTATACTAAGATTAATATAATTAGTATTAAGTTTATAAGAACCTATAAACTTAACTAGGCTAAGGCTATAATACTTATTATTAAGGTAGTAGGAGCCCTTATAGTCCCTTAATATAGTATTTATAAGGTACTTATTATAATTAAGGACTTAAGAGAAGAAAAAAAGGACCTTAAGTTATTATATATAGCTATAGATAAAGATCTAAGAGTAAGGGAAAGCCTTATATTAATTAGAATATATACCCTTATAGAAGAATATATATACCTTTACTTATATTTATAAAAATAGTAGTTTAAGAAAGGAAAAGTTACCTTTTTACTATTAACTTCTTATAAATTTATAAAAGTAATATATAATAAGACTATTATATATACTATTATAAGAATTATAGAAAATAAGTTTATTACTCTTAAAGATAATAAGGAGGTAAAAGTATATAGAACTATTAAAAATATTCCCCTAAAACTATATAAGTTTAAAGATATATTTATATTAGATAAGGTAGGAAGCTTACTATTAAGAAAAGAGACTAACTATATAATTAACCTAGTACCTAAGGCTATACCCCTATATAAACTAATTTACTCTCTCTCCTAAAGTAAGCTAAAGGAGCTCTATAAATATATTAATAAAAACCTATAAAAAGGCTTAATAAAACCCTTTAAGAGCCTTATAAGTATACTTATTTTATTTATACTAAAGAAGAATAGAATACTTTAATTATATATAAATTATTAGAGACTTAATAAAGTAATATAGAAGAATTACTACACTCTTTCTCTAATTTTAGAGATCCTAAACTAGTGCTAAGAAGCTTACTACTTCTTAAAAATTAATATTAAGGATATATACTATTAAATTTATATTAAAGAAGGTAATAAGTAAAAAACTATATTATATACCTATTATAAACACTATAAATACCTTATAATACCCTTTAAGTTAACTAATACCCTAGCTAGTTTTTAAAGTTATATTTATAAAGCACTTTATAGGCTAGTTAATACTATTTATATAGTGTATTTAGATAATATCCTTATTTTTTTAAAGATATAGGAGAAATACACTATATATATTAAGGAAGTTTTAGAATATATAAGATTAGTAAAGTTATATATAAAACCCTTAAAGTATTTATTTTACTAAGAGTTAGTAAAGTTCCTAGGGTTTATTTTATTAGTTAATAGGATTTTAATAAATACTTACTAGGTTAATATAATCTAAGAATAGAAAGAGCTTATAAGCTTTAAGAATATATAGTCTTTCCTTAGGTTTTATAACTTTTACTAATAGTTTATTTATAAATACTCTAGGATTATAGTATCTCTTTATATATTAATAAAAGGTAGTTAAAATAGTATTTAGACTAGGAAGTTTATATTTAGAGTAAAGGAATAGCTAGTGTTTAACTAGCTAAAAGAGACCTTCTAGTAAGCACCTTTTCTTTATTATTATAACCTAAGTTAACTAGTGTGTATTAAGATAAATACTTTAATCTTTATAATAGTAAGAATTCTATTTTAATAGGATAATAAGGGCTATTAGTATTTAGTAGTATTTTAGTTAAGGAAATTTATAAATACTAAGTGTAATTATAGTATAGCTAATTAAGAGCTACTTACTATAGTAAAGTTATTTAAATACTAGTAATATTATATTAAGGGTGTAGTAAGCCTAGTTAAAGTCCTATTAGACTACTATAACCTATAGACCTTTATAAGGTAGTAGAAGTTAAATAGATAGTAAGTAAGATAGTATATATTCCTTTACCCCTTTTACTTTATAATTAGGTATAAACCTAGGAAAAGTAACCTAGTAGATATACTATTAAGAAAGTCTAATTATAAGGGCAAACCCCTAATAAATAAGGCACTATTACTAGAACTTTAAAGGAAAATAGTACTTACTAAAATAGTAAAAGAAAAGAAACTAATATATTAAAGAAAATATAGTAAGATACCTTTAGGGGAGGAAAATACCTTAGTCTTAGGCATAGAGAGGCTTAATAAGATATCTTTAGGGAAGGAAAATACCCTAGCCCTTATAAAGAGAATAGCTAGAGTAGCCTAGTTAAGAAGCTAGTTAGCTACTATAAATTTAGTAAAAGGTTAGCTAACTAAAGGGGATTTTAAGGAGAAGGTAGTATATATCTAAGATATTAGTATAGTATAAGAGATATAAGGGACTATTATATTACTAAATCCTTACTAATCTAGGCTAAATAAACTATTAGTATAACTATTATAAAAGGCATAGGATTAAGACCTAGATTTATAAAGATAGAATAGTAAGATTAATAACTCCCTAGTAAAAGAAAAGGGAAAGGCTAGTCTATAGTTATATAGTATAAGGGGTTTTCTATTATACTAAGACTAGGTAGTTATTCCCTAGGAGCTTATCTTATAATAGGAGCTTCTATAGCTACACTATAATAATTCACTAGTAAGTTACTTTAGGACTAAGTGCACTCTAGAGCTACTAAAGTATTACTTTTAGTAGCTAGCTATAAGTAAGTTTATTTTAGACTATATTATAAGCTATAGGGTTTGCTAATAAGTAGTAGCTAGAAGGTATTACCTATATAAAAGCCTTAAATTACTACTAATACTAAGGTAACTATACATAGAGATCTTAATAGACTTTATTATAGAGTTACCTATTATATAAGTAGGTAAGTAAGAGACTAATATAATCCTAGTAATTATAAACTAATTTACTAAGTATTTTATCTTCCTACTTATAACTACTACTATTAATATAGCTAAATTAGCAAAACTTTTCTATAAAGAGATTAAGCTATAATTTAGAGCCCTAGAGGGCATTATATCTAATAGAGGTTTAGTCTTTATAAGCTAATTCTAGTTAGACCTATACTACCTATCTTAGGTAAAGTAAAGGCTTTCTATAGTATTTTACCCCTAAACTAATAAGTAAATAAAAAGAATAAACTAAATACATAAGCACTACCTTTAATATTTTATTATAAAAAACTAATAGATATAGCCTAAGCTACTCCTAATAGCTTAATTTACCTATAATAATATAGTAAATAGGAGCACTAACTACTCCCTAAACTACTTACTTATAGGCTATTTACCTAAGTTTTATCTAGCTCTTAGGGGCAAGAGCTAGGAAGGGGAGGTACTAGAAGCATATATATATATTATAAAGCTATATAAAGTTAGAGAGTGTCTAAAGAAAAACTAGGCTAAAGCTACTAAAACCTAGGTAAACTACTATAACTAGTGTTACTAGCTATTAATACTATATTAAGGTAACCTAGTACTACTATTAGTAAAGAATATTAGGCTTAAGAATATAAAATAAAAGCTAACCCCTAGATTTATTAGGCCTTTTTAAGTACTTAATACTATAGGGAAATAAGTATATAGACTAGTATTACCTAAGAAGTATAGATAGCTATATAATATATTTTATATAAGCCTATTAGAGCTATAGAATTACTATAAAGACACTAGGAATAAGGATATACTAATACTAGACCTTAAGGATAAAAAAAATAAGTATAAAGTTAAGAAAGTTAAGGACTATAAGAAGACCTATAAAGGTAATAAATACTAAGTAAAATAAAAGGGTTAGCTAAGTAAATATAACTAATAGGTTCTAGTAGAAGATATAGAAGGCGCTTAATATATAATTTAAGTATTTTACTAAAGTAAATTATATAAGAAAGGTAGTAATATATAGGCAAGTTATAGGTAAAGAGATATAAAGTCCTTATAAAAAAGGCCTAGCCTTATTAGCTACTATAACACTCTAAACTAGAATAAAAGAAAAAATCCTTAGACTACCTATAAAATAATAAAGGAAAACACGCCTAAAGGGTAGCTAAAATAAGAGAAAATCCCTCTATAGTAGCACTACTATATATTAATACCTAAGTCCTATAAATAAGATACTCCCTAGTATTCTTATTCTCCTTAATTACTAGGGAAATAGCGTAAAAAAACTAGTGCTTTAATATAAGCTAGGCTATATACCCTAGGTTATAAAAACAGAGATATAAGACTATTTTTGCCTCCTAGGTAGTTAGAAGCTAGCGGTAGTTTGCCTATAGAAATATTAGCAAAGAACTACTAAATATATTATAAAAATACTTATAATCCCTAGGGTAAGGCTTAGAAATATAGTAATAAGTAATTATTACTATAAAACCATATACTACTAGTATAAAATAGAGGTATTCTATATAGAAGGATTAGCAAAATACTAGTAAATAGGTAAGGAAATAATAATAAACCTAGTAATACTTTATAGCGCTAGTTAGACTAAATATAATATAGTATACTATATTAGTATAATTAAAACTAAGTATTAACTTAGCTAAAAGCTTAGTAAGATACTAGTAAGTCTTCTTTATAAAAATAAAAATATTATTATTATTATCTATAGTATTACTATCCCTATAGGTATTTAGTAAAGTTTAGACCTAGTCTTAGAGGGATAGGAGATTATTAAAATTACCTACTATTATAGCTATTAGCTAGTAAAAGTTAGTAAAAGGGAACTAAAGAGGTATATAAAGAGGGAGGACTACTATATTATAAAGGTTACTATACTTAACACACTAAATATATTACTTAGACTACTTCTCTTTAGATAGATTTACTACTAAAAGGTAGGGGAAAAGATAACTAATTTATAGTAATATAGGCTCTATAGGTAGATTCTTTTTAAACTCTATATATATAGTATAAAGGTAGTATATATAACTACACTATTTTAAGGGAATTATTAATATATTAGCGGTAAGAGAGTAGTAATTAATAAATTAAGAGAGAGTATACTATAAGATTAAAATTTACCTTAGGTTAAAATAATATGTTTATAGGAGGAAAAAATATATAATATAATAGGAATTTAATAGCGAATTTATACTAAATAGATATCTACATTACTATAGGATAGACCCCTATTTATTATTATTATAATAACCTAATATAGTAATCTTATTATTATTACTAACTAGTAAATAGCTATATCTTAGGTAGGGATCCAAAGCTATTTAGGAGCCTAGCTAGAAAAGGGGGGGTAATTATAAGGCCTTACTTATAATATAGGTGCACTACACTAGCGCACTCTATAGATAAGCTACGCCCTAGGGCTAGGTTTACATAACGCTAGTAAGCCACTAGCTATAAGCTAGTAACTCGCATATATAACACACTTAGACCTAGCAAGCTTTAGTAAATACATAAGTGCCCCTATACCTCTTGCCTAGCTATCCTTTGTTCTCACAATTTTCTAACTCTGAATTTTCAAAGCCTAGGCTTTAATTAGCCTGATTCTCTTTATAAGTAGGTAAAATCCTAGTAAATTTATTAGTGAAAATAATAATAATGATAATAATAATGATAATACTTACGAATTATATTCTTTTTATAAGTCTTCTAATAACCTTATACTAGTTCTTGCTTGTAATTTAAGCCTATCTTGTATAGTAACAAGATTAAGCCTAGGATCTAGTAGCATAGCATATAAATAAGGCTTATAAAAGTAATAATTATTATCTATGTCTTATAGAAAATAATTACTAAGTTTATCTAAGCCTTTATTTATAGAGGCTATAAAGATCTTGCCTTAAGGGTTATAAACCTTCTAAAATACTAAGTTAATTAATATATAAGTAATAAAGGGAAAAGGAAACTATAGAGTAAATACCTAACAATTATAAGCCTCTTAGTCCTCTTTTATATCAATAAGATATTTATATATCCTAATAATAAATAAAGGAACTAAACCTAAAGTGTTATACTTCTAGGATTAAAGTATAATAGTAGGTTTATAAAAGACCTCTAATATACTGCTTAAAGTAGCTAAATCTACCTATTCTTAGGCAGTGGGAATAGTATCCTTTAATATAGCTATATTAGACGCCCTATTTAAAAGAATAATAGCTTCTTTTAATTCTAGGGCAGTATAAATTATCTTATAAGTTAAATTCCACCGTGTTTCATTAGCTATAAATATAAAGGGATTAGTATTAGTATAATATAGTAAATAAGATAAAGGAAAGTAGCTTATATAGAGGAATTCTTGTAATATTGCAATTCTTAGCAATATAACCTTCTTTTTTTGCCTTTTATAAAGACTTTAACCAAAGTTTATATAATCCTTAGTTATTCTTAATAATAATAGTAAGCCTTTTAACTTTGCCTACTAAACCTATAGAAGTATTAGTATAAATAATTATAATAAATTATAATAAATTACTTACTATTTGCTAAGGATTTAAATTCTTTAAAATTATTTCTCTCCTTAATAGAAGAAATATTCTCTGTAGAATAGTAAAGATATTTACTATTCTTAAAGGAATTTAAGTCTTCTTTTAAAGAGGTTAATCTTAAGAATTTAGTTATAATATCCTTTACAATAATATTAAAAACATGTGCAATACATCGGATATTATATGGTTTATGAATAATACTATTATAATTCTTATTAATATAAGAACTTATAAATGTATTATTATTTAACCTATTATCCCTAGTAAAACTATTAAAAGGTTACTTACTAATCCTAATATAATATATAAGATAAATAACTTACCTAAGGATATATTTAGGCTCTAAAGTATAATCTTTAATAAGATTATTAAAGCATCAATAAATATAAGCCCTAGTATAAGAATTTAATAGATATTTAAAGCCTAGAAGTTATAATATTAATAATAATTATAATAATAATTAGAAAAGGAAAAGGAAAAAGAGAACATTACCTATAAGCTTATATTCTAGCTTAAAAGTAGGGCTAATCTAACTAGCTATAACTCCTAAGTAAGACTTAGAATTTATAGATATCCAAATATCTAACTAAATAGATATTAGACCTTAATATTGTAACTAATGTTGGATTTGCTAAATAATCTAATGCTTCGAGGAATTATACATAGAATTAATTCTATGTGTAATTGTTTAATAGTTTAGTAAGGAAGCTAGATTATTATTTCTAATATTATTAGCTTTTATTTCTTATTAAAATTAAAGAAATACTTACCTAGAATAATATTCTAGTAATTCCTTAAAAGATTTACTATTTATAATAGTAAAAGAGATATTATTTTCTAGTATAAACTTAATAACTAGAGTAATAGCCTTTTTAGATAAAAATTCCTTAATAATAGTATTATTTCGAGGCCTTTTCATTAAAAAATAAGAAGTTAAAAAGGCTTATATATTAGGTAGTGAATCTTGTTGGATTTCAGGTACTAAGAAATAGTTAGTAAAAGGAAATAATAGTAAATAATAGTAAATAAATACTTATAAGCAACCTTAAAGGGTTTTTTTTCTTCTAATTTAGAAGTAGCAATCTTAGGATGCTTAGCTTTATAATAGCTAATACTATTAGAAGCTTAAAATTATATAGCTTTACATTTAAAGCTATAAGAGCAGCCATTTTATGTACAAAAGCATATAACTTCTCTCTCTTTATTATATTTAATTTTAGATAACTAAAAATTAAATAAATTATAAGTGAAGATATATACTTTAGAAGTAAACTTATAGCTAGGTTAATTTTCAGGGGTTTTTTTGTATAATCCTGGAAGTCTTCTAGCTTTAACTTAGCTAGAAGACTCAGAATTATTATCCGAAATATAAGAGAAAGAGTCTAGATTGAATTCAGATATTTTTTCTTAGTGTTCTAATTTTCCTAATTTCTTTCCGATTTTTTCTGAATTTTCCTGAATTTTTCTAATTTTTCTAATTTTTATTTTTTTTAAGGGGTTTTAGGTTATTTTAAAAAGCAAAAAGATTATAAAAATAAGGGTAAACACTATATAGCTAGCCTAACTATATAAAGGGTTTTGTAGATATTTGTTTTAATTTACTAAAGTAAAAAGAAAGAGAAAAGAATGAAAGAAAAGAGAAAGTAAGGGAATACCCCTCTTTTAAAGATTTTTTCGCTTACGTAAGCAAGTAGGTCACATTACGTAATTCACTAAACTAGCCATTTAGATGCATGAGGACCCACCTGGACCCACCTGGACCCACTTTTTATTATTACTTTAAAAATCTAAATAGTACACCCCTAGTAATTAAATCTACTAATTCTAGCTAATTTATAGCTTTTTTACTAATTTTACTAAGAAATAATTAACTTTTATTATTAAAAAATTAATTTCTATATATAAAAGTATTACTTTTAAGTATATCTAATGCTTAATAATTATCTTAAGCTTAAAATACTATATATTTCTTAGATTATATAATATAAGAATAAATATTAATTAATTATATTTAAATAGTATACTTTAAATATTAAAATATATATATATATATATAATAAGTATTATATTTAAAGCTTTTATAAGAAGTAAAAATTTTCTTATATTATATAACTAATATTATATTACTAGGTATTTTATTTTACTAATATAATAAAAAATTTTACTTATTAAGTATTAGATTATAAGGAATAATTTTAAAAAAAAAAAAGATTTATAAAAAGTATAAAAATAAGATATAAATTCTAATAAATTAGCTATAGTTCTTAACCTTATTTATATTATAAAATATAATTTAAGCTATTTTAAATACTTTATATAATATTTTAGTATAATTATTTCTATTTATAATCTATTATTTAGTATTATTTCTAAAGGGATATATAGGGTAAAATTAAATAAAAAAGCACTTAAAGTAAATAAATAAATATTAATTCTATAAAAAAGATTTATATATAGTATAATAGCTTAAAGTATATAGAAAAATTAAGAATCTTAAAAAACATAACTATAGTATTCTATATACCCTATATCTTAATCTATAGCTAAAGCTATTAAAATAGTAAAAGTTTAAAAATTTATAACTAAATAACTAAATTATAATAAAAAGAAAGCCTAATATTAAGCTTATTAAGAAAATTCTAAGGAATATTATAAAATAATATAAATCCCTACTTTTTTTTTTACTAATACTACATTTATAGTATTTGTAGTGTAGTGTAGTATATACTACACTACACTATATACTACATCACCCTAAAATCTACTACACTACATACTATAACGAAGGTCAAAATACTACAAATACTACACTACATGCAAAGCTCTGGTTATAGGCACACTTATGCCTATAACACTAATTGACATTAGTTATCCACACGGTTAGTTATAGCTATTAACAGCTGCAACGTGGTTATTTGTAACCACCTTCGCAACCGTTAACAGCTGCAGTGTAGCTGTCAAGCTTGCAATGCAAGCTTAGTAATATAAAGGCTCTTTGACTAGAAAGGGCTAAAAATAGGTCTTATTTTTAACAATAGTTACTAACCTATAGTAGTAAACTTAACTAAATACGCTTATTGCATATAAAATAATAAATAATACATTAGAGTATAACTACCTATTTTAAGTCTCTAGTTTTAAGACACTAACTTACTACTAGTACCTTACTTAAATTACATAGCTTTATAAAAAGCTATTTGATATTATTAAAGTGTTAGGAGCGTAAGGGACAGAGACAGGACTATTACATAATAGAGCATTAGCAAAACCTTAGACTTACTAAGTTAAGGAGGGGCTAGCTAATAGCTAGTAGTTATATAAGCATAGGGCGTGGTATTTAGTAAGAACTACCTATATTCTTATAGAAGGTTAGAGCTTAAAACCTTTACACACTTACCCCTAGGTAGTACTTATTTAATTATAACTATAAATCTAAGCTATTACTTTATTATATTATCTTCTAACCTTTAAGTTATAATAAATTAAGCTCTTAATCCCTTTAGGGTAATAGACTATTAGTTAGATTATAATATTAGTACCCTAGAGAATATTTATATAAAATATATTAAGATGTAAGGAGCTAATGCCAGCTGGCAACAGCTGTACAAGTACAAGCTCTACGGTCTAGGACCGATAGGGCTGCAGCGTTGATTTTTATTAACGTAACGTAACGGAAGTGGTAGTAGTTATTAACTAATAGAATTCAATTTAGGTCACTTTTATAATAACTAATAGAGCAATAAAATTGATTTAAGTTGTTTTATTTAGGCAATGTAGCTATTAGTTAAGAGGCCTAGCTAACTAGCTAGATTAAAAAGATTTTCTTCCTCTTATAGACTTACTAACTATATTAGCAGGCCTAGGCCGCTAGCGGGGTCTTGTAAGCCACTTTTTATTTTCTGTAAAATTCATTTATATATAAAATCTAAAAATTTAACTTACTACTATATATACTAGTAACCTATATACACTAACTTTTAGTCTAAAAAATATTACTATATAAAAAGAAAGCCCTATTTTCTAGTATTAATTTGCTATATATAAGACTTTTATATAACCTCTAGTTAAAGAGAAAATCGCTATTAAAGATAGCTATATGGTAAGCTGCTTAAATCACCCTAGCTTACCTAATTACTTATGGTTAGGGTTGTGGGCACACTTATACCTATAACACAAATTGACATTAGTTATCCACACGGTTAGTCGTAGCTGTTAACAGCTATAACGTGGTTATTTGTAACTACCTTCGTAACTATTAACAGCTGTAGTGCAGCTGTTAGGCTTGTAGTGCAAGCTTAGTTATACAAAGGTTCTTTGACTAGAAAAGGGCTAAAAATAGGTCTTATTTTTAACAAAATATACCTACTTCCCCTAGTAGTAATACTATAGATAAGTAAGGTAGTAGTGGTGTAGTAAAGACTTATATAATAAATACTAATAATTAAGTATATTAGATATTACCTAATACTAATCTAAATAATAATACTAGAGTTAGGAATAATAGTACTAAGAAAGTAATATAATAATATTATAATATAGTATAAGCTAAGCTATAATATATATAAAAAATATAGGAAATTCTATAAATAAAAGTAAAAATTAAAAAGCTATAAGTAAACTTATTATTAGTTAAAACTTAATAAAAACCTATAAATCTACTTTCTTTAGTTAGACTTACTACTATTATACTTACTTTACTAATAAGTACTAAGTAAGTAATAAATATATACTAATATAGTATTATTAAAATATAGCTATAAATAATATTATATAAGGGAAATACTTATAAAAACCTCTAGAAATTCCTAGTAAACTTAAATATATTATTTAAATTAGACTAATATACCTTTTATAATAATATAATAAAAGTAGCTTATACTAGTAAATACTATACTAATAATATAAAGTAATAATAAATATATTATATAGCTATAAATAGTTATATAAAATATAAGGACTATAATTAAGTAAGCTTTATTAAGTAGCTAAAAACTAGGATAATAAATAAGAATACTAAGTGCTTAAAAGTAACTAGATTATTACTAAACCTTTAGTAAGGTAATAACTAATTATTTTAAGCTTTTATTAGAAATTAAACTAAGGTTAAATTTAATTTACTTAAACTAATTCTAATATAACTAAAAATCTATATATTTATTAATAGCTTTAATAATACTATAAGGAAGTAAATATTTAGCTAAGAGTTTCTAATTACTTAAAGTTAGTTATAAGGCTAAGGTAAGAAAGTAAAGGTAGTAATAAAACTAACCTAAGGTTATAAGAAAAGCTAAGACTATAAGAAAAAGTAATAATACTTAACTTTACTTATAAATAACTTATAGTAATAAAATAAAAAATAAGTAAGAAGATTACTTATTATATATTATAAATATAAGAAGCCTAAATATATCTTAATAGTATATTATTTATTAGACTACTTTGTTTATAAGAGTAGTAAATATACTATAAAGAAGTATAATAATAGTAATAATAAAGTATTTAACCCTAATAAGATATTACTTTTATTTCTATAAACCTAAGATAAGAAGCTTATTATAAATAAATTAATAAACCTAAGAGTTAAAGTCTATATATCTTTATAATAAAATTACTAGTAAGTAGTAGTAAAAGTACTAATAGACTTAGATATATAATTCTTAACTATATATCTAAAGTTATTATCTAAGGAGAATTAAAAAAGAGTTAAAAAAATAGATTAATAGCTTAAAAGTATAAGTAAAAATATAGTTTTATATTAAGAAATTCTAAAGAGATAAGTATTAATAAAGAATAGTATAGGGTTTATAAAGATTTACTAAGTTAGCTACTTTATTACTAATACTAAAGAAAGGCTACTACTAGGTATAAACTAAATTAAAAAATATAAACCTATAGTAATATATTAGAAAAAGAAGTTTTAGAAATTCCTAGTAATAAGAGAATATCTTTTATATACTTAGAGTAAGTAAAGAGTATATAAGGTATTAAAATAATTAGTAATTACTTTAGTAATAGGTTTAGTAAAAGTTATTATAAATAGCCTAAAGAATAGAAAGGGAAAAGAACTAGAAAAGAACCTACTAGTAGACTTACTAAAGCTAATTTAGGAAATAAGTAGTAAGGAAGTAGTAATAGTCTTAGAGTATACTTATAAGTTATATAAGTAATATACTATAGCTAATCTAAGATCCTTAAATAGTCTAAGTAATAAGTAACCTATAACTAAGTAAACGATAAGTAATAATATAAATAAACTAAAGCTTCTAGAAGAATACTTAGAATTTAAAGATATATCTAATAAGGACCTAGTAGGAACACTCCCTAAACTAGGTGGCTATACTTATATAATGTGTGCCATAAGATACGCGCCTAGAAACACGCGATCGCGATAACAAGCACTAGGGATTATTAAGATAGATAACATAACAAGGAATGATAATATTAGTCATCTAAGCAAGGGGACTATTTAATCTATAAAGAGACTACCTATGGCTAGATTCTTTTTATAGTTATTACGCACCACGAGATTCTTAAGATTACCCCTATGTTTTGCTTTAGCTAAGATTTTACTTATTTTTACTATAAAATAAACTAAGATTATTCCCCTTATTTAATTAAGATAGCACTTCTAATCTAATAGACTATTTAATCTAGAGTATCTCTATATAACAAGATATCTCTAGCTATTGTTATGATTGATATTATTAAGATAATTAACCCCTCTGTTATGTGTAGGCTTTAGAGCTACTTACGACCGTGGGCTAGCATTGTGTCTTTTGGGGTGTTGTTTTCCGCTTGACAAAATAATTAAGTTAGAAGAGAGAAAAACACTACTATAGGGGCTAATATATAACTTAGCTAAGAAAAAGCTAGAGGTACTTAGGGAGTATCTTATAGATATATAGTAAAAGAGATAGATTAGAAAATTAGTTAGCCTAGCTAAGGCCTTAATTTTATTTATTTTAAAAAAAGAAGGGAAATTAAGGCTTTATATAGATTATAAGGGCCTAAATAAAATTACTATTAAGAATAAGTCCCCCTTACTACTAATTACTAAAATCCTAAATTACTTAAAGGGTATAGTTATTTAGATAAACCTTAACTTAATAAATATATACTACTAGCTATATATTTACTTAGGTAATAAGTAAAAGATAGTATTCTAATGTAAATATAGGCACTTTAAGTATCTTATAATACTATTTAGATTAGTTAATACACTAGTAACTTTCTAGAAGTATATTAATAAAGTCCTTAAAGATATTATAAATAATATCTATATTATTTACCTAGATAATATTCTAATCTATAGTAGTAATATAGCTACTTATATAGGCTATATTAAATAAGTCCTAAGTAAACTCTATAATATAAAGCTTTTTATAAACCTTAATAAGTATTAATTTTTAGTTATAAATATTAAATTCTTAGGATTTATTATATCTAAGAAAGGTATTATAATAAAACTATGATAAGTAAAAGTAATTATAATATAGCTAATACCTTATAGTATCCTAGATATCTAATTATTTCTTAGGTTTACTAGATTTTATTAATATTTTATTAAGTAGTATAGTAAAGTAGTTATTTTATTAATAAACTATCTTAAGGGGGGATAACTAGTAGCCTTTAAGCTAGAACCTTATAAGCTAGCTACTTTTAGAGAACTCTAGAAGTTATTCTAGGAAGCACTAATTTTAATATACTTTAACTTACTTACTTTATTAAAAGTAAAGATAAATATATTAGGTTTTATAATTAAAGTAATACTTATAATATTAGTACTAGGTTACTAGTACCTAGTTATATATATATTAAGAAAGTTAACTAATACTAAGTTACACTACCCTATACTAAATACTAAGTTATTAGTAATCTAAGAGGCTTTTAAGGTATAGAGGTATTACTTAGTGTACTTAACTTACCTTATTATAGTAGTAATAGATTACCTAAACTATAAGTACTTCGCTATAAAGCTAAGGCTAACTAGTAGGTAAGTAACTATACCTTATAAGCTTTACTTATTTAACTTTAGAATTAAATATAAGGCTAGTAAGTTAAACCCTACTAATATATTATTAAGAAGGGTAAATTATATAAGTAAGAATAAAAAAGCAAAGGTAGTAACCTTATAGCTACTAAACTTCTTATCTAAGTTTATAAATACTAATTAATAGGAATTCTATAGTAGTAATAAAAACACTATAGGTTTTATAATATTAATATTTAATATAATAGATAGTTAGTTATAAAGATAATATAATAGTAATAAAAATATCTAGGGTTTTAAAAAAATATAACTTAGCTATATTTTTAAGAAAGCTATAAGACTAAATATTACTAAAAGGGGTATACTAGCTAGTATAGTTACTAGTAAGTAATAAGGGCGCCCCTTAGAAATACTACTTAACTATAGTATACTTATAAGACTAGAAGTATTTTATAAGCTAGCTACTTATAAAGATATTATAGTAAGAATCTAAGCTATTTAAAAAACCTTTACTAAGTTTAACCCTAATACTTAGAATAATAGCTTAGAATTAGATATTTTAATTTAAGTATTATTATTAGGTATATAATAAAATAATAACTTTACTATATATTAGAGAAAGCTACTTAAGAGTAGTAACTTAAAAGCATTATAAATATAGTTAATTAAACCCTTTAAGCTATTAATATTTAAGAGTTAAATTTATATTTACTAGGGTATAAGAAAAGAGATTTTACTATTAATATATAATAACCCTACTACTAGGTATTAGAGAGTTAATAGGATACTTTATTAAATTATAAGTTAGTACTACTAGCTAATAATAAAGAAAGATATAAAGGTATATATTAGTACTAATATAAGCTATTAGATTTTAAAGCTAAGGTACTATAAGCTATATAGTAAGCTAGTTACTTTACTAAAGCTAGATTACCTTTTTTAAGAGCTATTAATAGACTTTATTACTAGATTACTACTAGTTAAAAATACTAACTAAACCTATAATATAATCTTAGTAATTATAGACTATTTTATAAAGTATAGTATTTATATTCTTATTTTAATATAACTAATAAGTAATAGGTTAGCTACTATATTCCTAGAATATATCTTTAGAGATTATAAAGCCTTAGAAGGTATTATAATAAACTAAGGTTTTATATTTATAAGTGGATTTTAAATAACCTTTTACTATTTTATTATAACTAAGTAGTTACTAAGTATTACTTTTTACCTATAAATAAATATGTTGATTCCTCCAGATCTTCATTGGCTCAATCGTGGCTAAAGACTAGACTAAATGTGGGCCTAGTTAGTTAGCCAAAGGATACACGCAACGTAATTAGCTATATCCTTTGCCACCCCCTTTTTAGGCCTTACTTCTACGTTTCACTTACTTTCCTTTGTAGCTAGATTTCCCTCTCTTCTCTCCTCTCTTAGAATAACTATTATTAACTTTAATATAATAGATTTATCTATCTTTACCTACGTAGGACCTTAGTTTTTCCTAATACTAATTAGTAGTTAACTATAACTATAGATAAGCTAGGAATTATAAGAAAAGACATTTCTATAAACACTATTATTACTTACCTATTATTAGGACTTTTAGGTAAAGAGGTATAACTACTAAAGTATACTAAAGGAAGAGACTTAAATCCCTAGGAGTAGCTTATTAGGCTTCTAAGGGATTAATTTTTCTATTATTATATTTATTTTTAATAAAGGATTAATTCTATAATCATCACAAACCCTAGGATTAACTTCTCCTATTATTATATTTCTTTTTAATAGAAAAGACTAATCCTACACCTACCACAAGAAAACTTAACTAAATAACCAAATTTACTTTAAACCTAATATTAAATAACCTTAGCTAAGCTAGCTAACTTACTTATAACCCCCTATATCTACAACCTCTTCTTCTAATATACCTATAACCTTCCCTAATAAGTATCTACTACTTATCTCTTACCCCCTTTACCTTTAGTACTATTTACCCTAAACTTTATAGCTAGGTAGTTCTTTTTACTATATATTAAATAAATTATTTATCCCTATTAATTAATTTATCCTTATTAATTTATTTATTCCTATTATTTATTTATCTCTATTAATCTGTTAATTCTATTAGTTACTACTTATATTACTTTTATTATTTCTACTATTTTTACTGTTTTTCCTTATTTTCCTTATTATTAATAATAATTCTTAAGCATAGAAGATATCCTTTATATATATAATATCTAGACACTAGGGATTATATATAAAGCTTTAGATTTAAAAATAGGCAAATATATAAGCTTTTATAATAGAATTAACTAGACTATTAATAAGAGGCAAATCTTAAGCTACTATAAAAGCTAGGTAACTATAAGCTAGACTTATATATATACCTATTCTATTACTAAGAGAAAAAACTCCTTAGGTTACTACTACTAGTAATAGTAAGTATTCTATATACCTAGTAATTAAGTTAGAAAGGCCTTAGAAAAATAAATTACTAAAATATTTATAGCTATTTTCTAATATTATTATAATAGATTAGGAAAAACTAATTAATATAAACCCTTATACTACTATAATAGCTAAGCTTAATAACTATATTATAAGGTTTATTAATCTTAGTAAGTATTAAGGCTAAAAGAATACTAACCTTTAGAAGTTATTCTAAGAAGACTTTATAGGCTAGTCTTAAGATACCTTTAAGATAGCTAATAGAGATATTATTAGGGAGCTATAAAATTCCTTAAGAGAAAATAGTATTTTTATAAGATAAGGCTAAGGATTACTAATCTTATAATTACTAGAAGAAGTAGTCTAATAAAAGTTAAGGCTATTATAGCCTAAAGAAAGATTATAATCTTCTAAACCCCTAGAGCACTAACCTTAACTTCCCTAATTACCTACTCTAGAACTCTCTTTTCCCTAGTTATAATATTCTTTTTAACCTCCTTAAGAGCTAATATAATAATTATAGTTATATTAATTACTTTACCCTAAGGACTATTATTTATAATAAATCGCCCCTCCTATATAGAAATTCCCTTTTAATAATTAGATTATAAAGAAAATCTTAGAACTTATAAAGATATATAAGGATAGTAATTAATATAGTAAAAAGCTATATAACTTCCTTATACTAAAGATTACGCTCTTTAAGAATAAATATAATAGAATTAACCTCCCTTAAATATACTATTAAAAGGCATTCCTTATTATACTAATTAGTAATACTAAATAATACTATCTTAATTACCTCTTTAAGTAAAACCTCTCCTATTAAGATATAATTACTTAAATTTATTAATACTTTAAGATAAAAAGTAATTAGTAGTTTTACTACTATAAATAGAGTATTATAATACTTAATAATATAATTATTAAAAACCCTAAGAAAAGTAAACTTAAATACCTTAAGATTATGCTTACTATACTTAAGAAAATTTATAGAGGCCTTTACCTTTCTAATACTATAAATACTAAGCTCTATAAGTAAATATTAAATACTATAGCTAGTATACCTAAATATTAGATAGTAAAATATATATACTCCCTAGGCTTTAAGAGTCTTACTAAAGACCTCTATAAGGTAATTATAATTATAAAATTAAATAAGAGGTTTACCTAATTCCTTTAGTACTAGGAGAAAAACCCTCTAAAGGCTATATTTACTAATTATTAATATAGTTAATAACCCTATAGTTAAGGAGGCTATTATAGGCATAGCCCTAGGTATAGCCTATAACACTACTTTATATATAGTAAGAATAGTTATTAGTTTTCTAATTACTTTACTAAAGAATATAAGAAGTAAAGAGACTACTAGTTTACTAGTAAAGCCTACTAGTTACCCCCTTTAGAGAAGAGATTCTAGGTATTTCTTACTTTCTATAAAGGGCTAGGTAATAAAGAGCCTAATAAGGGCCTTAACTAGGATTAGGAGCCTTATATTATAGCCTCTATAAAGGCTTAAGATAATAATAATAATAATATAGAAGAACTATTATTAGTAGTATATTTAGGTATTATATAATTCTTTTATTTAGAACTATAGACTAATTATAACCTTATTAATACTAAAGTCCTTTTTACTCTAGATAATTAAGCTTTTTAATATGCTTTTCTTAAGTAAGAGCCTTTTAAACCTTAAGAATTTAATAAAGGCCTTACTTACTATATCTCTAAAGAACGCTATTTTAAACAGGTTTTTAAAGGTATTATACCTAATACTAGTGCCTTAGGGAAATTAACTATAGGGCAAGCATAAGTAAAAGCTTTAATAAGATTAATACCTTTATTAAAGATAACCCTCTATAAACTATAAGTAGTTATATTTAGTACTAGATTAGTAATTATAAGAGGTATTCTTTATATACTTATAAAGCTTAGAGAGCTTAAATTTTATATTTTTAATATAGCTACCCCTTTCCTTTTCTTAATTACTAATATAGATAAGATATAAGTTAAGATTAATAACCTTATAAATATTCTTATTTAAGGTAATAAAACTATACCTATAATATAATAATAAGGATACCCTTAGTAGTTATTAAAGGTAAAAGAAATAGTTACCTTCTACCTCTTAGAAGAGGAGGTTTATTAATTATATTATTACTTTAGTTACCTTTCTATGTAATAACTTATAAAGATTCTTTAATAAGTAAGTTATAATATTAAACGCTAGGTAATTAAGAAGTTAACTAAAGTATGCTACTACTACTAAATAAATAAAAAAGCCCCTAGCTAATTTAAATTTATAATTAAGGATAACTATAACTTTAACTATAAGATTATTATTAATATTATATAGATTAATAACTAACTAGTCCTTTATATTATTAACTTAGTAACCTTATTCTAAGTAGCCTAATTTCTTAATCTAAGGAAATAAAAGGCCTAAGATATCTAGGATACTATTAGGGAATACTAAATTAACACATATCTTAGACCTCTAGATTAGATTATTTATAATATAGGTAATAACCTCTCCTCTACTAAATTTAAGTATTATACCTAATTAATATTAATTAAGACTAATAAGATACTAATTAAAGCCTATAATAGTATTAGAAAGGTTAAAAAATACTATAGACCTTTACACTAGGCTTATAAGATCATTACGGACTTAATTAGTATAGAGATTACACTAGAATAACGCCTTTAAATAGCTATTAAAGCTATTAATAACTTAGTAAGCCCTAATAGACTAGGGCTAACTTTACTAGTCTTTAGAGCTTACCTATAGATAATAGATAAGTTACCGCGTAGCATCTCTATTATTTAACGCACTAAGGTAATTTAAAAGGCTACTAATAAGGTCCGCTATTACTTAGTATTATAGTAGGTCTATAATACCCTTAGCACTTAGAATAGCCCTAATATAATGCCTTTATATTAGCTACTTTTATAGGCTAATATATATATATAGAGGGAGAAGAGCGGCTAGTATAGCCCTTATAGATTAATTACTACTAATAGCTAGGACTTAGCTCTTACTACAGAAAATAAAGTAGTAAAGAAAAAGAAAGAAAAGCTACTAGCACTAGCTAAAAAAAAATAAGAAAGGCTAAGAAAGGCCTTTATAGTTAAATTCTACGCTAACTAGGGCGTAGAAGGGCTTATAAAGGCTTATAAAGCTAAAATAGCCCCTATAGGAGGCTATAGAGTATAAGACTCTATAGCTTATCTTAAAGTAATAAAGACTACCCCTATAGGAGGCTATAAAGCTAATAGCCTTATTATAAAGTAAGAGACTATTAAGGCTAAATTATACTTTATACTTATTAATAAAGATTAGGAATAAGCCCTTATTAAAGAGATTATAGCTATAGGAATACTAACTATAGTATTCCTTATAGTAAAGGAAAAGGCTAATTAAAACCTTACCCTTTAACTTTACTAAGAAGGAAAGATTATAACTCTAGGTAAGCCCTTTAAATAGTCTAACTAGACTAAGCTTAATGCCCTATAAGCCTATAATATATTTAGATTTATTAGGTTTAACTTAATAAAGCATAGTAACTATAAAATCTTTAATTCTTATATAGTTAAAGAGATTAAAGGTAAGGGAATAGACTTACTATACAAGCAATCCTACCTTATTATATAAGGCTATAATAATAAGGAGTAGGAATTTATTCTAATATAATTACTAATAATATAATAAGTAAGCTAATAGTTAATTATAGCTATTACCCCTTTATTAAAGCAAAAAGGGATTTACCTCTAGATTTATAATATTACGTAAGCATACGTTTAATCGTAAACAACGCTTAACAAGCTAATTATTATAAGATTACTAAAACAAATCGCATACCTTTTCCTAGAGAGTATAGTAATAGAGGTAATTAAGCCTCTCTATAGGATTATAAAGGCTAGAAACTACTAGTAGGTAATATACTTTTATTACTATAGGGATAACCTTAACATAATAACCTTAACCTATAATCCCTGCTTATTAATCATAGCCCTAGAAAACCTCTTTAGAATTATTAGAATATAAATAGATAACACATTAGGCCTAAGTAATAATAACTTCTTTAATAAAGAAGAAAAAGAGCTCTAGAAGGCTAATTTTATAGCTAAGGAAAAATAGTGACTAATAAGTAGGAATCCCCTTATCTTTAATAGCTATATCTTAACCTAGAACGCTAATATTAACCTTAACCTAGAAAGGCTAAAGTAAAGAGATTAAGGAAATTAATCCTTAATCCCTAATAGTAAAGTAAGATTATATAGAATAGAGAGCCTAAGGAAGTTACATCGCAACCATGTGTTAACTAGAAGTATTATATAACCTATTAATTATAGCTTAACACTAAGAACCCGCTATTAATAATATTACATAGCTTAATAAATGCCTTAAATAGTAGATTAAACACTAATAGAGAGAGCTATAATATATCCCTTTAACCCTTAAAGAAGCAAAGCTTTTTGTGTTTATAAATAAATTACTTACTAATAATAAGGACCTAAGCTTATAAATTAGCTATATTATTATAATTAGAAACAAGATAATACAAGATAATAATACCTTTATTATAAAAGGTAATATTATTATATATAGCTTAATAAAGAGTAAGTAAGTTATATATAGCATACTTACCTCTAAATTATATAGTATAGTTTAAGGCGTAGATATTATATATATAATATCTATAACGCTTAATTAGGTAATAGACTAATTAAAGATACCTTAAATCCCTATAATACTCTATACTAACTCTTTCTTATTATATAAATATCTTATTAAGCTTAGCATAATAAAGAAGAAAAGGCTAATAATTAATATTATAGCTCTTTATTAATTATATAAGAGGCATAAGATCTATAAGGTTAGATAGATTAATAGCGGCAATAATCTAGCTAATATAATAATAAAGGCATTGCTAAATTAGGCTTTTATAACCTTAATTAATTTAAATAATTTAATAATTTATATAGAAAAATAGGTTAAGAGACCTTTAGGAGTAATATAAAGAGAGCTTTAATAGAGGAAAAAGGGGAGGATTTATTATAATTAGATTAATTAAATTAACTAATACTAACTAAGCTAATTAGGGCTCTGGATTCCTATTAAGGGATTTACTTATATTCACTTATATTTATTTTTCTTTAATTTGATTTTATTATGTTTTTAGGCTCCTTTAGCTATAGAGAAACAGAGAGACTACTAGTGTTAAATTCTCTAGATCTTTATTAGCTTAATTGTGGCTAAAGACTAGACTAAATATAGGCCTAGTTAGTTAGCTAAAGGATATATATAACGCGATTAGCTATATCCTTTACCACCCCCTTTTTAGGCCTTACTTTTGCGTTTTACCTACCTTCCTTTATAGCTAGATTTCCCTCTCTTCTCTTCTCTCTTAGAATAACTATTATTAACTTTAATACAACGGATTTATCTGTCTTTACCTGCGCAGGACCTTGGTTTTTCCTAACAAAATAAGGAAATAAAGTAATTAAACTAAGTCCTAGAATATTATTTAAAAGCTTTCTCTTATACTAAATAAACTAACTAGGCTAATAACCTATTAATAGTATAATTTATATATAATACTAGTAACTATATAACTTATAGCTATATACTAGTAAAGGTATTATAAGAATATAACCCTAGGGGTTTATAGTAAGTAATACCTAATATTTTACTTATAAATAATTAGCCTAAGAGTAAAGTATTATTATTAAGAAAGAAATATATTATAATTAAATAGCTTTTAATTAACTTATAAGCTTAATA
Organism: Epichloe bromicola; assembly: GCA_023658445.1. NCBI lineage: Eukaryota > Fungi > Ascomycota > Sordariomycetes > Hypocreales > Clavicipitaceae > Epichloe > Epichloe bromicola. Next base: position 40,025 of record CP098269.1, read on the forward strand.
TAAGAAATACTATAACTAAAAAAAAAGCCTAAAGAGGTTTAAAGTTAGTAATTATATTTTACTATTTATAAAGAATATTAATCTAAGATAGCTAAGTAAGAAGTTAGCTATAAAGTACTTAGGCTCTTATAAGATTATTAAAGTAATTAGAAGTTATAAACTAGCTTACTAGCTAAAATTACTAGCTAGAATATATTTATATAGTATATTTAATATTATAAGCCTTAAACCTTTTAAAAAGAACCTAAATAATATAGTAAATACTTCTTTACTATAAGATAATATTAAGAATAATAAGTAAGAGTTTAAAGTTAAAAGAATTATCTTATATTACTATAATAGTAAGTATTATAAATACTTAGTTAAGTAAAAAGGCCATAATAGCTTAGAGAATTTATAAGTATTAAAAAGAGATTTTATTATAAAAAATATTATTAATAACTATAAGTAGTAATTAGGTAACTAGGTTATAGTAATAAAACTACCCTTAGTACATAATATAAGGTAATACCTTATAAACATAGTAAATAATATAGTATAATATTCTAAAAAGATATAATTATATTACTCTTATAAATATAATATAGCTACTTAGTAATAATTACTCTAAGAGTATTTTCTTCTCCTTACCCTTACTTTTATTTCCCTTAGAGATAGTAGTAATATAAGTAAAAAGCCTAGAGATATAAGAATTAAACTACTAGTAAGTTAGTAAAGAAGTACTTATAAATACTTAAGAGACTTATTATTAGAATATTCTTATATATATAGTAAGGGTAGTTTATAATATTGATTTAAACCTTAAGTTTAGTAGTATTAGCTAGCTATAATATAGTAATATATTTATTATACTTAGCTTCCTAAGCTACTTTAGTAGCTGCCTAAGTATAATAAATATACTTATACTTATTAGTATTCTTAGTCTTTAGAAAAGTATTATATAATTTTTACTTTATATAAATAAAAGACTATTAGTATTAGTAGTAATTAAGTTATAAAAACTAAGGATATACTTACTTTATTGATTTTTTAAATTTTTTAGGGGTCATAGGTTGTGGCCAATGCATCTAATAAAATAAGACAATAATAATTACTAGCAATACCTAGCTAGTATAATAATTAACTTATAAGTAATCTTAACTATAGTAATAAATAAAACCCTAATAGAAACAAGCTTTAAGGTTATAAATACAGGGAGGGCTATAAGGTTAGATTAAAGTTTATAATAAACTTTATAGCTACATTAGTATAAGATATAGTTATAGTTCGCGACTGTAGTTAAACTTAAATTCGTTTGAGTTTTACTTATAGCATAAATTAACGTAATTCCCCCTTTCTTTACAACTGTGTTTGTTCCTACTCTCTTTTCTATCTTACACCTTGTAACTTATACTTACTTAAACATAACTTATTCTAACTTGCCTTAAATCTAATTTAAATTACTAAGTAAGTTATAGGTTACTAATTAACTAATTAACCCCTAACTAATCTAACTATAGTATAGCTAAAGGTAATAAAAAGGGCACTACTTTATTTAAAATCTTAAATACTATAGTAAAAGAGAAGAAAAGTAAAGGGAAAGGAAGTAAAGATAAATTAAACCTAGAGATAATTAATAGTATTTATAATATAAGGGAAAAATAGTAAAAAATAAGGGCAAAGTTTAATAATAAGCTTTATAAGGCAGATAAGAAGAGGATAAAACAATAGGGCATTAGGGTGTAATAAACTAAGCAGTTTTACCTTGTACTTGGGAGGGGATATACTTACTTTATTAAAGTAGTAGTAATCTCCTTTAAGTATAGCTTTAATAATATTAAATAGCTTTTTATAAAGCTATATAATTTAAGTAAGGCACTAGTAGTAAGTTAGTATCTTAAAACTAAAGACTTAGAGTAAGTAGTTATACTTTAATATATATTTTATTATTTTATATTTAATAAGTATATTTAGCTAAGTTTACTACTATAAGTTAGTAACTATAAGAAATAAAAAAGTAGTAAGATGATACTATAGGAGTTATTATACTTTATAGAAAAAGGTTTATTTTCCTTAAAATACTAAGAAATAGTATAAGTACTATTCTTAGGCTAAATATTTTATATTATAACTTACTAACTATACTATATATATAGAATTTTAGTATTACTAGCTATAAGTTAGTAGTAGTAACCTAGTAAGGAAATAGTAAACTTATATAAAAATCTTAAATACTATTCTTCTTTAAGGTAATTTCTTTAGTAACTTTCCTAGAGTTTTATTTTATAAGGGTAGGCCTAGTAATAAAGTAAAAGTTATAAAATAGATTTTAGATATTATAAGCTATTTATAAGTTAGTAATAAAGAAGTAGTAAAGGGAAGATAAGTAAAAATAAAGAAACTTATAATAGTTAAATAATATATAAGGGAAAGAAAGTATATATATAAGGGAGGAAGATTTAGTCTTTTTTATATTAACTATAAACCCCCTAAGTAATCTACACACTATATATAGCTAATGTAAGGATTATAATATTTACTATTATTATTACTATTTTTAAATATACTAATAGCTATAAATATATAGTAACTATATTACTATATTACTAGAACTAGTAAATAAGTCTATTTATATATATAGTGTCTAATACCTTATCTATTTAACCTAATTATAAAATTTAATATAAGGTATTTACTCTTTTAAAACTATTAGTATAAGGCTAAGAGTATTTACTTTACTATATTAGAGTAGTAAATAGGTTATTACTTAAGATTAATAAATAAGGGAATAATAATATTTACACCCTAGTATTATTAGTATTATTATTTTTAATTATATATTATACTATAATATATTATACCTAATGTAAACCCTTTATTAACTATAACTCCTAGGACTATATAGTGTAAATACCTTAAGTAAGTAGCTTATTATATAATTAAGGATAATTATATAAAGAGGGGGTATTATATTAGAAGCGTAAGGGATAGAGATAAAACTATTATGTAATAAAGTATTAGTAAAACCTTAGACTTACTAGGTTAAGGAGGGGCTAGCTAGTAGCTAGATAGTTCTATAAGCATAAGGCGTGGTATTTAGTAAGGACTGCCTATATTCTTATAGAAGGTTAAAGCTTAAAACCTTTACATACCTGCCCCTAGGTAGCACCTGTCTAGCTATACCTGTGAATCTAAGCTATCACTCTGTTATATTATCTTTTGACCCTTAAGTCGTAACATAAAGCTATACCTAAGGGAGATTACTACTACCTTAATAAGTAAGTATATCCCTAGTTCTTATAACTTAATTATGACTAATATACTAATAGTCTCTTATTTATATAAAGTAAAAATTATATAATACTTTTCTACTTTTCTAAAGACTAAGAATACTAATAAGTATAAGTATATTTATTATACTTAAGTAACTACTAAAGTAGCTTAGAAAGCAAAGTATAAATAAATATATTACTATATTATAGCTAGCTAATACTACTAACCTTAAAGTCTAAATTAATATTATAAACTACCTTTACTATATATATAAGAATATTCTAATAATAAGTCTCTTAAGTATTTATAAGTATTTCTTTACTAACTTACTAGTAGTTTACTTTTTACTTCTCTAAGCTTTTTACTTATATTAGTTTTTCTAAGCTACTTAGGGAGCTTTATAATTTTACTTATAAAGAAAGTAACTCTTTTAATAATAAAGTTCTAAAGCCTTAAAAAACTACTATATTTATTATTTTTATTACTACTAAGAAAAATAAACGTAAAGGTAAGAAAAAGAAAATAGACTTAGAGTAATTATTACTAGGTAGTTATATTATAGTTATAAAAATAATATAATTATATCTTTTTAGAATATTATACTATATTATTTACTATATTTATATAATATTACCTTATATTATTTACTAAGGGTAGTTTTATTACTAAAGCCTAGTTACTTAATTACTACTTATAGTTATTAATAATATTTCTTATAATAAAATCTCTTTTTAATACTTATAAATTCTCTAAGCTATTATAGCCCTTTTACTTTATTAGGTATTTATAATACTTATTATTATAGTAATATAAGATAATTCTTTTAACTTTAAACTCTTATTTATTATTCTTAATATTATTTTATAGTAAAGAAGTATTTACTATACTATTTAAGTTCTTTTTAAAAGGTTTAAGGCTTATAATATTAAATATATTATATAAGTATATTCTAGCTAGTAATTCTAGCTAGTCAGCTAGTTTATAACTTCTAATTACCTTTATAATCTTATAAAAGCCTAGGTACTTTATAGTTAACTTCTTACTTAGCTATCTTAGATTAATATTCTTTATAAATAGTAAATATAATTACTAACTTTAAATCTCTTTAGGGTTTTTTTTAGTTATAGTATTTTTTATATTAAGCTTATAAGTTAATTAAAAGCTATTTAATTATAGTATATTTCTCTCTTAATAATAATATTTTACTCTTAGTCTAATTATTTATAAGTAAAATATTAGGTACTACTTACTATAAACCCTTAGGGTTATATTCTTATAATACCTTTACTAGTATATAGCTATAAGTTATATAATTACTAGTATTATATATAAACTATACTATTAATAAGTTATTAGCTTAGTTAGTTTATTTAGTATAAAAGAAAGCTCTTAAATAATATTCTAGGACTTAGTTTAATTACTTTATTTACTTATTTATTTATAAGTAAAAAGCAATGCTTAGTAACTACTTAGTTATAATACGGTAGTAAAAGATTATTTAAAATTTACTTATAAATATAAAACCTTAGTTTATTATAATACTTTCTAAGGCTTTATAATTTCTAAAAACATATTCTAGGAATATAATTACTAACCTATTACTTATTAGTTATATTAAAATAAAAATATAAATACTATTTTTTATAAAATAGTTTATAATTACTAAGATTATATTATAGGTTTAGTTAGTATTTTTAACTAGTAGTAATCTAGTAATAAAGTTTATTAATAGCTCTTAAAAAGGGTAATCTAGTACTATTAAAGTAGCCAGCTTACTATATAGCTTATAGTATCTTAGCTTTAAAATCTAATAGCTTATATAAGTACTAATATATACTTTTATATTTTTCTTTATGCAGCCCCCCCCGTATTCGTAACCTTAAAGCTTGTTTCTATTAGGGTTCTATTTATCACTGCGGTTAAGATTACTTATAAGTTAATTGTTATACTAGCTAGGTATCGCTAGTAATTATTGTTGTCTATTTTATTAGATGCATTGGCCACAACCTATGACCCCCAAAAAAGTTTAAAAAATCAATATTTTTCTTTATTATTAACTAGTAGTACTAGCTTATAAGTTAATAAAGTATTTTACTAACTCCCTAATACTTAGTAGTAAGGTTATTATAGGTTAATAGTAAAATCTCTTTTCTTATACTATAAGGAATATAAATTTAACTCTTAAATATTAATAGCTTAAAGGGTTTAATTAACTACATTACCATAATAACTCTATAAGTAGCTAGCTTATAAAATACTTCTAGTCTTATAAGTACACTATAGTTAAGTAGCGTTTCTAAGGGGCGCCCTTATTACTTACTAGCAGAGTATTACACTATAATGTGTAGTGTAGTGTAGTTACTACACTGTAAACTACACTACACTATAAACTACACTAACTATAAGTAAAAAACAAACTACACTATATTACACTATAAGTAAAAGAAACTACACTACACTACATAATAAATTTTTTTTTAAAACTACACTAACTATATACACTATAATATAGTGTTAGTATAAAAAAAGTTAATAGCTTAGAATAGCTTATAATACTAATATTACTTATATTACTAATAATACTTATAATATTCCTAGTGTTAAAGTTTAATTAAAAATAAATAAGTAATAAATAAAGAAAAAATAAATATAAGTAAGTATAAGTAAATTACTATAGAAGAAGCTAGACTTTTTAGTTTTTTAGTATTTTAAGATTTTTAAAAATATTAATAAAATAAAATAGTTTTCTCTTTTATATTTTTAATATTATTATAATAGTTATAATAGTTATTAGAGTTATTAAAGTTATTATAATATATTACTACTATAGTAATTAGTATATATTAACTAAAACTAAGTTCTAGTATTAGCTTTAAAAATAAGTAAAACCAAGTGTAATTAAGGTTATTCAAGCTATTATAGTTACTATAGTATTAATATATAAAATAAAAGTAAGTCCTTATATTATATCTAAAAATAAGTTTAACTAATCATAATTAAGGTGTTATTAGAGTTATTAACTTATTATAATAATTATAGTATATTAAATAAAAGTAAGTCTAAGTCTTATTTCTATAAATAGGTTGTACTTATTTTTTATAGCTTAACTTAGGCATATAGCCTAATTTAAATAATACTATTATTATAAGATTAATACTTTATAAATATTAGTATATTATATTAGTTTAGGGTATTTTATAATAGAAAATTATAATAATAATTTATAGAAATAGTAAATAAAATAATTAGAAGGTTTTTCTTTAAGTTATATTAGTAAAATAAAGTATTAAGTATATTAGGATTATTAAAGTTTCATTATATTATATATAATCCTAGTTATAGTAAAATCCTCAAAAAAGTCTAATATTATAAAATAGTTAATTAATTAGATAAAATAGCTAATAATATAAGCTTTATATTAACTAATTACCTTTAAATCCTTATAATAATACTAGTAAATAAAAAGACCTACTTTTTTCTACGCCAACACTACATTATAGTGTATGTAGTTAGTAAAGTTACTATCTACACTAACTACAAAAAAAAACTATAACTATACTAGCTAGTATACCCCTTTTAGGAATATCTAGTCTTATAGCTTCCTTAAAAATATAGCTAAGTTATATTTTTTTAAAACCCTAGATATTCCTATTACTATTATAGTGTTTTTATAACTAACTATTTATCATATTAAATAATAATCTTATAGAACTTATAGTGTTCTTATTATTACTATAAAATTCCTATTAATTAGTATTTATAAACTTAAATAAGAAATTTAGTAACTATAAGGTTACTACCTTTACTTTCTTATTTTTTATAAGGCCCCACTTATAACATAGGTGCACTACACTAGCGCACCTTGTAGACAAGCCACGCCCTAGGGCTAGGTTTACATAACACTAGCAAGCTACTAGCTATAAGCTAGTAACTTATATATATAATACACTTAGACTTAGTAAGCTTTAGTAAATATATAAATACCCCTATACCTCTTACTTAGCTATTCTTTATTCTTATAATTCTAAAGCTTCTTTTACTAGCTACTTAAAAATAATATAAGGAGGAGAATTACCTAATCTATAAGAGTAATATTAAATAATAACTAAAGGCTACTAAAAAAGGGTAATACTATAGCTAAGAATATACTATATTCTATAAGTATTATAACTAAAGATATACCCCTTACTATTTATACCTAAGCTATAGTAATAGTAAAGTAAATTACCTAGCTTAAGAAACTCTAAAAACTATAAAAAAAAAGCGTAAAAGCTCTAAGATTTATTATAGTATAATACTAAAGAAAAATAATTAAAAAAGGTAGTAAAAAGCTAGTACTTTCTTAAGCTATAGTAGCTAAGAGGTTAAAGTCTAGAATATTACTAACCTCTAATACCTTATAAACTTATAAAAGTATAAGATATAGATTAATAATCTAAACTATAACTTTAATAAGGTAAAGAAAAAGTTCTAATATAACTACTAGAAGATTCTTTTTATACTTAATAATATATATATTAATTATAGAGTAAAATAGGATAAATACCTTAAAGAATAGTAGGCTAATAGCTAGGATAACCTTAAAGATAACTAGAATAAATTTAAGACTTTAGATACTTATATTACTTTAAAACTTTATAAATTATAATATATAAATAGTAATATAATTAGAGAATATAAAGTAGTATAAGGGTTAAAGCCTTATTAAGTTTAGTATTTTCTTAGATTTACTAGAGAAATACCTAGAAAAAGCCTTAGAAAAAACTTATACCTTTATATTCTTTATAAAGCTACTTCCTAATCTATAGGATTATATTAACTTATATATCTCTATTACTAATAAGACTTAAGAAAAGATTATATAACTTACCTAGTAATTCTAGGAGGCTATACTAAAAAATAAGTAAAAGCCTAAGTAATTAGGAGATAAAGGCCTATATAAGAACCCTTAGCACTATAAGAATAACTTCTTATAAGGTTATAAACCTTATAAAGATTAAAGAAATAAGAACTAGAAAAAGGGCTTAGCTACTTACCTAAATAATACTAAACCTAGGGATAGGATATAGTATTTTAACTATAATAATATAAAATACCTTATATATTACTATAGGAAACCTAAGAAAAAGCCCTAAGAAAGCCTAGAAAACTCCCTAAGATAAAAGTAAATACCCTTACCTTTACCTCTAATACTAAGGTATTAATAAGGTATTAGTTTTATATACTAGCTACTATCTATAAGTATAAAGATATTAAAATAGTAGCTAATCTAAATAGTTATACTAAGATTAATATAATTAGTATTAAGTTTATAAGAACCTATAAACTTAACTAGGCTAAGGCTATAGTACTTATTATTAAGGTAGTAAAAGCTTTTATAGTCCTTTAATATAGTATTTATAAAATACCTATTATAATTAAGGACTTAAAAGAAAAAGAAAAAAACCTTAAGCTACTATATATAGCTATAGATAAAGACCTAAGAGTAAGGGAAAGCCTTATATTAATTAGAATATATACTCTTATAAAAGAATATATACCTTTACTTATATTTATAGAAATAGTAGTTTAAGAAAAGAAAAGTTACCTTTTTACTATTAACTTCTTATAAATTTATAAAGAAAATATATAATAAGACTATTATATATACTATTATAAAAGTTATAGAAAATAAGTTTATTACCCTTAAAAATAATAAGAAAGTAAAAGTATATAAAACTATTAAAAATATCCCTTAGGAATTATATAAGTTTAAAGATATATTTATATTAAATAAGGTAAGAAGCTTACTATTAAGAAAAGAGACTAATTATACTATTAACCTAGTACCTAGGGCTATGCCCCTATATAAACTAATTTACTCTCTTTCCTAAAGTAAGCTAAAAAAGCTTTATAAATATATTAATAATAACCTATAGAAAGGCTAGATAAGACCCTTTAAGAGCCCTATAGGTATACTTATTTTATTTATACTAAAGAAAGATAAGATATTTTATTTATATATAAATTATTAAGAACTTAATAAAGTAATATAAAAGAATTACTATACTCTTCCTCTAATTTTAAAGATCCTTAACTAATACTAAAAAGCTTACTATTTCTTAAAGATTAATATTAAGAATATATACTATTAAATTTATATTAAAGGAGGTAATAAGTAAAAAACTATATTTTATACTTATTATAAATACTATAAATACCTTATAATACTTTTTAGGTTAACTAATACCTTAGTTACTTTCTAAAGCTATATTTATAAAGCACTCTTTAGGCTAGTTAATACTATTTATATAGTGTATTTAAATAATATTCTTATTTTCTTAAAAATATAAAAAAGTATACTATATATATTAAGGAAGTTTTAGAATATATAAAGTTAGTAAAGTTATATATAAAACCCTTAAAGTGCTTATTTTACTAGAAGTTAGTAAAATTCCTAGGGTTTATTCTATTAGTTAATAGGATTTTAATAAATATATATTAGGTTAATATAATTTAAGAATAAAGAGAGCTTATAAGCTTTAAGAATATATAGTTTTTTCTTAGATTCTATAACTTTTACTAATACTTTATTTATAAATACTCTAGGATTATAGTACTTCTTTATATATTAATAAAAGGTAGTTAAAATAGTATTTAGACTAGGAAGTTTATATTTAAAGTAAAGAAATAGCTAGTATTTAACTAGCTAAAAGAGGCTTTTTAGTAAGCACCTTTTCTTTATTATTATAACCTAAGTTAACTAGTATATATTAAGATAAATACTTTAATCTTTATAATAGTAGGCATTTTATCTTAATAAAATGATAAGGTTTATTAGTATTTAGTAGCCTTTTAGTTAAGGAAGTTTATAAATACTAAGTGTAATTATAGTATAGCTAATTAAGAGTTACTTACTATAGTAAAGTTATTAAACACTAGTAACACTATATTAAGGGGGTAGCAAGCCTAGTTAAGGTTTGTTAGATATAGCAGCCTCACATCTTAGGCATCACTTATAATACCTTCCCTATTCGAGGCTATGGATTATTATGGATTGCGGTACCGCGGCACTTAGGGCAAAGACCCTCTTTGCCCTCGTACCTATGCCCTTGTTGTGCTATATGTGTGGATAGCCTAGATAGCTAAATACATTATTATTACTTTTCACACTATCTTATAGGTTATAAGCCTAGCGCTTTCTATTACGCCCTATTTTTACACTTAGCTATTTTTTTTACTATTAAGAAGTTATGTATATTTTACACTAGAAGCTTTAATATATTTAAAAACGCATTAATTATATAACTTAAGGGGCGGAAAATCCCTTCTCTTTTTAAAACATAATAACCTTATAAGGCGCGATTAAATTAATTAATTACACCTTATTTAAAAAAAAACAATATCTCTCTTTATATAAGTAGGATTTAAATACATAACCTTTATAATGTTAATTAATAGGTTCTAAGTGTAGTATTTATAAAATATTAGCGTAAATTAATATATATTTAAAATTAGGAATAACTTTAAAAAGTTAGACCTTTCTAGGTAAATCTTAGTAAATACTAGGCTAGGATAGGATATTTCTATTTCTTATAGAATTACCTTAAGCACCTAAAACTAATAATCTAGATCTATTACTATCTAGGTAGTAATTATTATTATAAGATATAGTAGATATTAGTAAAGTAAGTAAAGTAAGTATAGTAAATTCTAGTAAAGCGTTACTTGCTAACTAGGCTAATATAAAATAAAACAAGGCATTTAAAAATACCTTATACTATTAACTTTATATCTCTATGCGTTAGTAGCTATATAGTAATTTAACTAAGAGAGAGCTACTACTATAACTCCTACTTAACTAAGTTAATAATAATTAGTATTAAGTAATTATAGTAATAGGAGTATATGAATTTTAATATATAACCCTTTTATTACTCCTATAAATTATAATATAAATAATAATTATATAGGTAGAGTAGTAAGGTTAGTTATATAGGTAACTCTAGTAGCTATAGTAACTCTAGTATAACTAGAAGAGTATAATAATATAATAAAGAATTAGTTCTTTAAATTATAGTTATCTTACCCCTTAAAGGGGTAAAGAATTATAAAGAATAGGAGATTTTAGTTAAGATATAGGTTTATATTATATAATTAATAAAGTATCTTACTAGGGAGATCCTATATTCTCTTATAATAGATAAATATTATGCTATTCTTATATCTATTATTTAGTAAAGCCTTTCTTTATAAGTTTAGAAGAACCTAACTTATATAAGTTAGACTAAGACTATACTAGTAACTAAAATAATAGAAATAATTAGATATAATTACAGTTTTAAAGCTAATTTAGCTATTATTAAACTACTCTATAAATTCTTAAAGTCTAAGAGATTAAATTTCTTAACTACATAAACCTAGCTTAATTACTACTAAAATCTATAGAATTAAATTAATAGGATATAGGAAATCCTAGATATTATATAGGTGTTATAAATAATTATAGTAGTAAAAGACTCTATGCCTAAAGCCTATAGCTCTTAGAAGATAAAGGGTTTCTCTAAGGTACTCCTGATAAAGGATAATATGCTTATATATTTATTATATTGATTTTTTAAATTTTTTTGGGGGTTATAGGTTGTGGCCAATGCATCTAATAAAATAAGACAATAATAATTACTAGTAATACCTAGCTAGTATAATAATTAACTTATAAGTAATCTTAACTATAGTAATAAATAAAACCCTAATAAAAACAAGCTTTAAGGTTATAAATATAAGGGGGGCTATAAGGTTAGATTAAAGTTTATAATAAACTTTATAGCTACGTTAGCGTAAGATATAGTTATAGTTTATAACTATAGTTAAAACTTAAATTAATTTAAGTTTTACTTCTAGTATAAATTAATATAATTCCCCCTTTCTCTATAACTATATTTATTCCTACTCTATACCTCTTCTATCTTATACCTTATAACTTATACTTACTTAAATATAACTTATTCTAACTTACCTCTAATTTAATTTATTACTACTAGGTAGGTCCTACGTAACTAATTAACTAATTTACCCCTAACTAATTAACCTATAGTATAGCTAAGGGTAACTAAAAGCTAGGGGCTATAACTACTAGGCTATAGAACCTAAGGGCTATCTAAAAAGCTAAGGAAAATCCTAATTAAAAGGAAATTAAGAAAATAGAAGGAAATATAAAGGAATTTAAGAAAAGTAAGAAGAAGAAGGGGAATAAGAAACTAGTAAAAAAGGCTAGATATCTAGAAAAGATGTTAAAAAATATGGAGCTTTAATTTAAGCAGTTTTACCTCGTACTCGGGAGGGTATACTTATTATATAAAGCTAATAAGCTATAGAAAGATTAAAAAATAAACTGTAACACTTAAACTAAAGGGATAAATAATAATTAAAAGACTAAAAGTAAAGGTAATTAGTCTAAAAAGAATAACACTATAGAAACTATAAAATTAGACTATAAATATGTGAGGCCCCGCTCACAACATAGCGTGCACCCCACGGGCATGCTAGGCCTAGGGCTAGGTCTATGTGACACTAGTAAGCCACTAGATAAAAGCTAGCGACTCGCATATATAACACTTAGACCTAATAAGCTTTAGTAAATATATAAGTGCCCTTATATCTCTTACCTAGCTATCCTTTATTCTTATAATTCTAAAGCTTTTCCTACTAGCTACCTAAGAGTAATATAGGGGGGAGAACTACTTAATTTATAAGAGTAATAGTAAATAATAACTAAGGGCTACTAAATAAGGGTAATACTATAGCTAAGAATACACTATATTCTATAGGTACTATAACTAAAGATATACCCCTTACTATTTATACCTAAGCTATAGTAATAATAAAGTAAATTACCTAGCTTAAGAAACTCTAGGAACTATAAAAAAAAGAGTAAAAGCTCTAAGATTTATTATAGTATAATACTAGAGAAAAATAATTAAAAAGCTAGTAAAGAGCTAGTACTTCCTTAAGCTATAGTAGCTAAGAGATTAAAGTCTAGAATATTACTAACCTTTAATACTTTATAAACCTATAGAGATATAAGATATAGATTAATAATCTAAACTATACCTTTAATAGGGTAAAGAAAAAGTTTTAATATAACTACTAGAAGATTCTTTTTATATTTAACTATATATATATTAATTATAGGTTAAGATAGGATAAATACCTTAGGGAATAGTAAGCTAATAGCTAGGATAACCTTAAAGATAACTAGGATAAATTTTAACCTTAAATACTTATATTACTTTAAGACTTTATAAATTATAATATATAAATAGTAATATAATTAGAGAATATAAAGTAATATAAGGGTTAAAGCCTTATTAAGTTTAGTATTTTCTTAGATTTACTAGAGAAATACTTAGAAAAAGCCTTAGAAAAAACTTATACTCTTATATTCTTTATAAAGCTACTCCCTAACTTATAGAATTATATTAACCTATATACCTTTATTACTAATAAGACTTAAGAAAAGGTTATATAACTTACCTAGTAATTCTAGGAGGCTATACTAAAAAATAAGTAAAAGCCTAAGTAATTAGAAAATAAAGGTCTATATAAAAACCCTTAGTACTATAGGAATAACTCCTTATAAGGTTATAGACTTTATAAAGATTAAAGAAATAAGGACTAGGAGAAAGGCCTAGCTACTTACTTAAATAATATTAAACCTAGGGATAAGATATAGTATTTTAACTATAATAATATAGGATACCTTATATATTACTATAAGAAACCTAAGAAAAAGCCCTAAAAAAGCCTAGAAAACTCCCTAAGGTAAAAGTAAATACCTTTACCTTTATCTCTAATACTAAGGTACTAATAAGGCATTAGTTTTATATACTAATTACTATTTATAAATATAAAAATATTAAAATAGTAGCTAATTTAGATAGTTACGCTAAGATTAATATAATTAGTATTAAGTTTATAAGAACTTATAAACTTAACTAGGCTAAGGCTATATTACTTATTATTAAGGTAGTAGGAGCCCTAATAGTCCCTTAATATAGTATTTATAAGGTACTTATTATAATTAAAGACTTAAAAGAAAAAAAAAAACCTTAAGCTACTATATATAGCTATAAATAAAGACCTAAGAGTTAGAGAAAGCCTTATATTAATTAAAATATATACTCTTATAAAAGAATATATATACCTTTACTTATATTTATAGGAATAGTAGTTTAAGAAAAAAAAGTAGCCTTTATACTATTAACTCCTTATAAATTTATAAAAGTAATATATAATAAGACTATTATATATACTATTATAGGGGTTATAAAAGATAAGTTTATTACTCTTAAAGATAATAAAAAGGTAAAAGTATATAAAACTATTAAAAATATCCCTCTAGAACTATATAAGTTTAAAGATATATTTATATTAGATAAGGTAAGAAGCTTACTATTAAGAAAAGAGACTAATTATATAATTAACCTAGTACTTAAAGCTATACCACTATATAAACTAATTTACTCTCTTTTCTAAAGTAAGCTAAAGAAGCTTTATAAATATATTAATAAAAACCTATAAAAAGGCTAGATAAGACCCTCTAAGAGCCCTATAGGTATGCTTATTTTATTTATACTAAAGAAAGATAGAATACTTTAATTATATATAAATTATTAAGGACTTAATAAAGTAGTATAAAAGAATTACTACGCTTTCCCTATAATTTTAGAGATTCTAAACTAGTGCTAAGAAGCTTATTACTTCTTAAAAATTAATATTAAGAATATATACTATTAAATTTATATTAAAAGAGATAATAAGTAAAAAACTATATTTTATACTTATTATAAACACTATAAATATCTTATAATACCTTTTAGGTTAACTAATACCCTAGCTACTTTTTAAAGCTATATTTATAAAGCACTCTTTAGGCTAGTTAATACTATTTATATAGTGTATTTAAATAATATTCTTATTTTCTTAAAAATATAAAAAAGTATACTATATATATTAAGGAAGTTTTAGAATATATAAGATTAGTAAAGTTATATATAAAACCCTTAAAGTATTTATTTTACTAGGAGTTAGTAAAGTTCCTAGGGTTTATTTTATTAGTTAATAGGATCTTAATAAATACTTACTAGGTTAATATAATCTAAGAATAAAAAAAGCCTATAAGCTTTAAGAATATATAGTCTTTCTTTAGGTTTTATAACTTTTACTAATAGTTTATTTATAAATACTTTAAAATTATAGTATCTCTTTATATACTAATAAAAGGTAGTTAAAATAGTATTTAGACTAGGAAGTTTATATTTAAAGTAAAGAAATAGCTAGTGTTTAACTAGCTAAAAAATATATTTTAGTAAGTATCTTTTCTCTATTATTATAACCTAAGTTAACTAGTATATATTAAGATAAATACCTTAATCTTTATAATAGTAGGAATCCTATCTTAATAAAATAATAAAGGCTATTAATATCTAGTAGCCTTTTAGTTAAGAAAATTTATAAACACTAAGTATAATTATAGTATAGTTAATTAAGAGTTACTTACTATAGTAAAGATATTTAAATACTAGTAATACTATATTAAGGGCATAGTAAGCCTAGTTAAGGTCCTATTAGACTACTATAACCTATAGACCTTTATAAGGTAGTAGAAGTTAAATAAAAAGTAAGTAAAATAGTGTATATTTCTTTACCCCTTTTACTTTATAATTAGGCATAAACCTAGGAAAAGTAACCTAGTAAATACACTATTAAGAAAGTCTAATTATAAGGGCAAACCCCTAATAAATAAGGCACTATTACTAGAACTTTAAAGAAAGATAGTACTTACTAAAATAGTAAAAGAAAAGATACTTACTAAAATAGTAGAGAAAGAAATACTTACTAAAATAGTAAAAGAAAAGAAACTAATATATTAAAGAAAATATAGTAAAATACCTTTAGGGAAGGAAAATACCTTAGTCTTAGGCATAAAGAGGCTTAATAAGATATCCTTAGGGGAGGAAAATGCCCTAGCACCTATAGAGAGAATAGCTAGAGTAACCTAGTTAAGAAGCTAGTTAGCTACTATAAATCTAGTAAAAGGTTAGCTAACTAAAGGGAATTTTAAGGAGAAGGTAGTATATATCTAAGATATTAGTATAGTATAAGAGATATAGGGAATTATTATATTACTAAATCCTTACTAATCTAGGCTAAATAAACTATTAGTATAATTACTATAGAAAGCATAGGAATAAGACCTAGATTTATAAAGATAAAAAATAGTTAGATTAGTAACTCCCTAGTAAAAGAAAAGGAAAAGGCTAGTTTATAGTTATATAGTATAGGGGGTTTTCTATTATACTAAGACTAGGTAGTTATTCCCTAGGAGCCTATTTTATAATAAGAGCTTTTATAGCTACACTATAATAATTTACTAGTAGGTTACTTTAAAACTAAGTATACTCTAAAGCTACTAAAGTATTACTTTTAGTAACTAGCTATAAGTAAGTTTATTTTAGACTATATTATAAGCTATAGGGTTTACTAATAAGTAGTAGCTAGAAGGCATTACCTATATAGAAGCCTTAAATTACTACTAATACTAAGGTAACTATAGGTAAAGGCCTTAATAAACTTTATTATAGGATTACCTATTATATAAGCTAGTAAGTAAGAAACTAATATAATCCTAGTAATTATAGACTAATTTACTAAGTATTTTATCTTTCTACCTATAACTACTATAATTAATATAGCTAAACTAGTAAAGCTTTTTTATAAAGAAATTAAGTTATAATTTAGGGCCCTAGAGGGTATTATATTTAATAAAGGTTTAGTCTTTATAAGCTAATTCTAGTTAGATTTATACTACTTATCCTAGGTAAAGCAAAGGCTTTTTATAGTATTTTACCCTTAAACTAATAAGTAAATAAAGAGAATAAACTAAGTACTTAAGCACTACCTTTAATATTTTATTATAAAAAACTAGTAAATATAGCTAAAGCTACTTCTAATAGCTTAATTTACCTATAATAATATAGTAAATAGAAGTACTAGCTACTCCCTAAACTACTTACTTATAGGCTATTTACCTAAGTTTTATTTAGCTCTTAGAGATAAGATCTAAGAAAGGGAGGTACTAAAAGCATATATATATATTATAAAGCTATATAAAGTTAGAGAGCGCTTAAAGAAAAACTAAGCTAAAGCTACTAAAACCTAGGTAAAGTACTATAATTAATACTACTAGCCCTTAATACTAAAGAGAGGTAACCTAGTATTACTATTAGTAAAGAATATTAGGCTTAAGAATATAAAATAAAAGCTAACCCCTAGATATATTAGACTATTTTAAGTACTAAATACTATAGGTAAATAAGTATACTAACTTATATTACCTAAAAAGTATAGCTAGCTATATAATACATTTTATATTAGCTTACTAGAGCTATAGAATTACTGTAAAGACACTAGGGATAAGGAAATACTAATACTAGATCTTAAGAATAAAGATAATAAGTATAAAGTTAAGGAGATTAAGGACTATAAAACAACCTATAAAGGTAATAAATACCTTATAAAATAAAAGAGTTAGCCTAGTAAATATAACTAATAAATCCTAGTAAAAGATATAGAGAGTGCCTAATATGTAATTTAGGCATTTTACTAAAGTAAAAAAAAAAAAAAAGTAATATAATATAAGTAAATTATAAGTAAAAAGATATAAAGTCTTAGTAAAAAAGGCCTAGCCTTATTAGCTACTATTACACTCTAATTAGAAAATAGTCTTAGAATTACTACTAAAAAACAAAGGAAATAAGCCCTAAAGTATAAGTAAAACTAAAGGGAAACTCTTTATTATAGCGCTATTATAGTATACTACCTTATTACTAAGAATAGTATATTTTATAGAATTCTTATTTATATTAATTACTTTCTCTATAGTGTAAAAAAAGTAGTAGACTACTATTACCTAGGCTAGGTAGCCTAGATTTACTAGCTAAAGCTAGAGAACTATATATATCTCTTAGGTAACTATAGTATTCTTATAGTCTTCCTATAAAAAGGTTAATAAATAGCTACTAAAAAGAAGGTAAAAAACTATAGGAACTTATAATACTAGGGGTAAAGGCTATAGAAAATATAGTAACTTAAAGCTATTACTAAGAAATAATATACTACTAGTATATAGTAAAAGTAGCTTATATAGAAATATAAGTAAAAGGTAAGTAAAAAGGTTAAGTATTAATAAACCTAATAGCCCTTTATAGCACTAGTTAAACTAAATATAATATAATAAGTAGTATTAGTATAGTTAAACCTTATTATAAGGCTAATATAATACTTAGTAACTTAATAGTAAGTTACCTCTAAAAATATAAGAATAGCCTTATTATTATTCTCCCTATTATTAGTAGTATTAAGGAGTAACTAAGCCTAATTTAAAATAACCTAGAGGTTAAAGAAATTACCTACTATTATAAGTATTACTTTTTATAAGAAGTTAGTAATAGAGTATAAAATAGTAAGTAAAAGAAAGGAAATTACTATTTTATAAGTATTACTATACTTCTTATACTAGATATAGTGTTTTAAGGCTAAGGCCTTTACTATATTACCTAATAAAGCCTAGGGAAAAAGGCACTTAATTATAGGTATCTTAGGCTTAATTAAGGGGTATTTCTTAAATTTAGTGTACTTAGTATATAAATAGTATATATAAGAGTATTTCTCTAAGGAAATAGTATTTATATTAATAGTAAAAGGGTAGTAATTAATAAAGGAAAAGTAATAGTATAGGAAGTTCTTAATAGAATTATAAATAATAAGCTATAGTTATATAAGGTAAAAATATACTACTATAAGGAGAATTATTAGTAATTCTATACTAGAATACTATAACCTATTACTAGGGAATAGAGTGCTCTTTATTATTATTATAATATTTTAATTTAGAAATATTATTATAGCTACTAGCTAGTAAATAGCTATAGTTTAGCTACTAAGTATAGAGCTATTTAGAAGCCTAGCAATAAGTAAGGGGGTAATTATAAGGCCTTACTTATAACATAGCGTGCACCCTATAGGTATACTAGGCCTAGGCAGAGCTTTGTAGTATTGTATTGTATTGTATTTTTTGGCCCTTCGATGTATTGTATTGTATTGTATTACCCTATGTATTGTATTGTGTATTATATTATATTAAAAATACAATACAATACAATGTATTGTTAGGGGAAAATAAAAGTGGGGTATTATATAGATGTATTAGATACTAGAATTTATATAGAATCGAATTATAATATTCCTGTTTTTATATATAATTTATTTAATTAATTAAAAATCTATTAAGTTTTAGCTAATTTGGAATAATAAGCTAATCTTAGTTAGGTAATATATTAGGGGAGCTTTTTTATATTTAACTTATAATATTATTTTTTTACTATATATAAGAAGTTCTTTTACTTTTATAACTATTTTATAAGATTTATTAAAAGTTTAAATTAAATAAAACATATAATATAATACAATACAATACATTACAATGCAATACAATACATTATATTATAAGAGATATAGGGTATTATAAATATATTTAATATAGTAGATTTTTAAAGTAATCTAATTATTATACCCTTAACTTTTTATATAATTAAGTTATTTAATCAAAAATCTATTTAGCTTTAGCTAAATTTTAATAATAAGCTAATCTTAGTTAGGTAATATCTTAGTAATATTCTTTTATGTTTTACTTATAGAATAGATTTTTCTCTATATATTAAATATCTTTTTATTTTAATATCTTTTTTTTAAGATTTATTATAGTTTTTATTATATAAAATATATAATATAATACAATATAATACAATACAATACAATACAATACAATATAATATATTATAAAAGGAATAGGGTAGTATATATATCTAAAATATACTAGATTTTCTTAATAATTTAATTATTAAACCCTTATTTTTTTATATAATTTATTTATTTTCCTTTATATTTATAAAGTTTTAGCTTATTTTAAATAATTAGCTAATATTAGGTATATAATAACTTAATATAGCTATTTTTAGCTATACTTAATAAACTAAATTTTTATCTATATTTAAAAGGTTATATTATCTTTATATATATTTTTTTAGAATTAATAGTATTTTTTATATACTTTTCTAGCTTAAATGTGAAGGGCTTAGGCTTTGCCTAAGCAATAGTATAGTGCATGTAGGTAGGGGGGTAGTAGGGGATAAAAAGGGGGCTAATATAAGATACCTAGGGGATATAAGGGAAGTAGGGGGAATTAGCTATATAGTTTTCTTCTTCTTCCCCTAAGTTTCTTAATACTTTATTAATACCTTATTATAGTTACCTAGGGGCTAGTTTATAATAATTAAGAAACTTCCTTTAGTCCTTAGAGATAGCTACTAAAAAACATAATAAATAATATAATAAATATATTAGATATACTTTACCTATAGGACTAATATAATTTAGGTATAGTAATACCTCTCTTAGATACTATAGTGCTACCTATAACCTACCTTACCTAGTTTAATACGCTTTAATATCTAATAACTAAATAAGGTATAAAGCTTAAGTACCTCTAGGAGTAAGTTATAGTATATAATACTATATATATAGCCTAACTATAGACTATACACTAACTAGAGGCTTCTATAGTGTAACTTATATAGCCTACTACCCCTAATCTAGTCCCTTTAGTCCCTTAGGTAAAGTAAAAGCTAATTCCCTTAGGTAACTTATATAATAGTAATAAGGCCTTATTTACTACTTAGAAGCTCCTTATAGAATATAAGCTTTAGGTAAATAAGGACTTTATTAGTATAGATAAAAATAGGTAAATACTTATTTACTAGAATTTATCCTCCTAAGTCTAGGCTTAGGTTACTACCTTTTTTAAGTAAAGTAATCCTTATATTTTTAATTTAGTTACCTTTTTAAGCTACCTTAAGTCCTTATATACTAATCCCTATAAATAGGAAATAGCTCTTATAGAACTTAACTAAATAAAGTAAGGCTTAGGGAAGTCTTTTACTATATTTTTTATTTACTTTAAGGAGAAACTAGCTATAGTAAGAGGGACTTATTAAACCTATAATATAAAACTAGCTAAACTCTAATATATACTTAATAAGCGCTTAAGGGAGATTAGTATTAGCTATAGTATAAGCTAGGATAACTATAATACTATAGTTACTTAGTAATATAGTATTATAGTTAATATTAAAATACTTACCTTAGAGAATAAGTATTAGACTTAATATAGTCTATAGTAGCCTTACCCTATACCCTAGACTAACTATAAGGGGAATACCCTAATATTAGAGGTTTATATAGCTAGGATATACTTAGGCTAGTTAAAGAAATAAGGTAATAAGAATAAAGGCTAGAAGTTAACTAATATACTATAAAGAGTAAAATAGGTATTAGAGGCTAAGTTAGCTAAATACTAATAGGAGGGGTACTATTTATATTATAGCTCTAAGAACTACTATATTTAGGAGTGCTCCTTTCTCTTACCTTACTAACTATAAGTTAATATTAATACCTATAGGGTAAATAAGGAAAGTGCTAATAAGGAAATTAATACTTACTCTCTAGAAAAAGAGTAGCCCCTAAGTAAAGTCTTATATAAGGGTAGGGGGGCTAGCTAGCTACTATAATAATAAATATATATAAATAGTATATAAAGGAGAAAAGGGATATTACTTATTATATAAATTAGCTACTATTCTTAGTCCCTATACTCTTTAATATATATTCTTATATTAGTATTTAGATTAACTATAGCTATAATTATTATAGTGCTATAAGCAAATTAGTAGTAAGATAGCTAGGCTTAGAGCTTATATAGTTACTTAAACGGAGGTAAGTTTATACTATAGTAAAAATAAAGAAAAAGGGCTAGTAATAGAGGGAGAATACCTCTTTAATTACGCATATAGTTTACACTAGAATTAATATTAATAGCTAGGAGTTATTAGTGTATTTATATATTATCCTAGGCTTTACTTAGGATATTATATTTAGACTACTATAGTTAGAATACTATAAGGTAGTGGTTTATATAGTAAACTAGCTACTAGTTATTAGATTAGTAAGGGGTTTATAAGTATATAAGGTCTCTAAGCGTAGTAAGGAGACTTTAGTGTAAGGGATTATTAGTTCCCTTTATACTATAAAAGCATATAGAGTATACTAGACTAAGGACACTATAATAAGGTTTATTACTACTAGTCTTAGGGAGATAATAATAGTATTATAGCTTATAGCCCCTAAGAAAAAACTAGAAACACTAGATATATTAATACTACCTAGGGAGCTAGTAGACTTTATAGACCTTTTTAATAAAGTAAAGGCTAATAGCCTTTCCCCTTATAGGGATTCTCTTAACCACTATATTTATCTATATAGGACCCTAGATAGGTCTAAACTAAAGCTTCTATAGGGCTTACTATATAATATACTAAGAGATTAATTTCTTAAGGTATAGTATTAGATTATAGACTTAATAGATAAGGGATAGATTTATACTAGCTTTTCCTTAGCTATAGCCTTAGTTTTACTTATTAAGAGGTTAAATAGGGGTTAGCATTTTTATATAAACTACTAGGCTCTTAATAAAATTACTATATAAGACTATTACCCCCTCCCTTTAATTAAGGAAATACTTTACTTCTTATCCTAGGTATATTAGTTTATAAAGGTTAATATTTATACTACTTTTTATAAATTATAAATTACTAAGGGTAATAAGTACTTAATAGCGTTTTAGATAAGGTTTAGACTATTTAAGTAGTTAGTCTACCCCTTTAGTTTAGCTAGTATACCTATAACCTTTTAGTATTATATTAATAAGTCCTTAGGAGATGCACTAGGAGATTTTATTATAGCTTATTTAAATAATATTTTAGTTTACTTAGGGGGCTTAAGAAAGAACTATATAGCTAAGGTTTGCCTTATCTTAGGCTACTTAAGGGCTATAGAGTTATACCTAGACCTTAATAAGTTAGTGTTTACTATAAAGGAGGTCTAGTACCTAGGGTATATTATTATAGTAAGATAATCTATTTATCCTAATCTTATAAAGGTTATAGCTATAAGGGAATAGGCTACCTCTATAAAGTTATAGGGAGTATATAGTTTCTTAGGCTTTATAAACTTTTACTATAACTTTATAGGGGATTTTTTAGAACTAGCAGCGCTACTAATCTAACTAACTAAGAGAAATATCCCCTTTTAATAGGGACCTAAGGAGAATAAGGCTTTTAAGAGACTTAAGGACGCCTTTATTTTATACCTAGTCTTAGTGTAATAGGACTCTAATTACCTTACTATAGTAAAGGCTAACTACTTAGGTACTACCTTAGGTAGTTACCTCTTATAGTAAGGACTAGATAGCGTTTTATACCTAGTTACTTACTATTCTACTAGCCTTATACTTATATAGAGAAACTATATAATTTATAATAAGAAGTTACTAGCTATTATATTATACCTTAAGGTATAGTTAGCAAAGCTATAGGGTGTTTCCTAGCTATTCTTAATCTAAATGGATTATAAGAATCTTAAATACTTTATAACCCCTTATTTAATAATAAAATAGTAGGCCTATTAGGTAAATATGCTTATATTATTTAACTTCTATCTTTATTATAAACCTAGTATATAGGCTTAACGCTTAGATACCTTTTCTTAGTAGGAATAGGACTAGAAAGGAGAGGCCGTAAGAATAGAATATATCTTATAGCCCCTTACTATTACTAGACTTTTACTAGCACTATAAAGGCGCTAGGAGGTAGTACTACTAATAGGAGAGGTTCTCTTTACCTTTAAGTACTTATAGTTACTTTAGGACTAGGCTATTACCTTAGACCTTACTTATAGTATTTAGTTAGGAGTTATTTAGGAGGGGGCTTAGAAGTTCCTCTCTAAAGTGTAAATAAGGGAATAGGTAGTAGATTATTTTATAAGCACTTATAGAGCGCTTTAGTTCTAGGGGTATACCTAGGTTCCTAAGTAAGAGCCTTTAATAATAATACTTATCTAATAATACTATAATTCGCTTACTATAGAATACCTAGGCTATAATACTATATTTTAGATTTTATAATAGTAATTTTACTAGGATAAAATAAATATAGGATATTATAAGGTTTGTCTAGAATTATTACTATTTTAGTAGCTATAAGAGCTATTTATAATACTAGGGATTGCTTAGGCCTTTACTAATTCTAGACTAGTTTTAGTTATAAATCTCTATTAATTTTATAATAAACTTACTAGTGTTATCTTAAGAGAGACCCTAGTACTTTATAGTAATTATAAATAGGCTTTCTAAGTTTATTTAGTTAAAGGCTATAACTTTAATTAGAGCTAAGGAGTATATAGAATAATTTAAGGTAGTCTAGTAAAGGTTTTAGGGGTTTCTATAGTCTATTATTATAGATTAAGGATTAGACTAGTTAGGAAAGTTCTAGATAACTCTATGCTCCTTAGTAGGAATAGATTAGTTACTCTTTATATTCTATTACCTATAGACTAATAGTAGTATAGAATAAGTAAACTAGGAGGTATAAGTAATATTATAGGTAGCTATCTTCTTTTTATAGTATAATTAGCCTAAGTACCTTACTACTTATTAACTTATAATAAATAATAGGCTATCTTTAGTTACTAGGGTAAGCCTAAACTAACTACTTAATAGCTTTAACCTTAAACCTATTTAATTATAACCTAATTTATCTATTTCTACTATAACTCTAAAGAGGAGGGCTATCTATTTCCTAAATTATCTCTAGGAAAGAACCCTTCTAGCTTAGGCTATAATTACTTATATATAGTAATAATAGTAGGATACTATATTAGTATTAAGATATCTAGTAAAACGCTTTTAAGTTAGGGATAAGGTATAGCTTTAACTTAGAAATATTAGGATAAACTAACCCTTATAGAAATTAGATTAGGTAGCTATAAAATATATAGTAGTAGAGGTACTATTATTACTTATAGTTTACCTAGATATACTAAGGGGTATATACTTAGTCTTTTATATTAACCTTATTAAATAGGTAGTAAAGAACCCTTTTCTAAGTTAAATACTATAGGATTCCTATCTAGGTCTATAATAAGTACTAGTAGAAGATAATAATAAACTTATAGAGAAATACTAGGTAAAATAAATACTAGTAGCTTAAAACACACTAGGGCATAGTAAAAGGTATAATATTTTAGTTAAGTAAATAGAGTACTTATAACTAATATAAAAGCTACTAAAGAGTATAGTAAAGATATAAGCCCTTAATAAATTTAAGGTAAAGTAAGGGGATATATAATTTTATAATAAACTAAATTAATTTTAGAAAACTTATTTACTTATTAAAAGCTCTAGTAATATAGGTATATTCTTACTACTACTTACTTCTATTTAAACTATTTATACTACTATATTATAAAGGTTAGACTTACTACTAGATAAACTTATATTAATAGTAATATACTATAAGGTAATATAGTTTAACCCTAAGTTACTTATATAGAGGCTATAGGTTATTTTACTTACTAGTTATAGCTACTAACCTTAGGTTATACCTAGGTTTTAGATAGTATAAGTTATATAATAATTAGGGAGATTAAAGTAAATATATAGGGAAGGAGAAAGAGTATTACTCTTAGACTTATTAGTAGGAAAATAGGTTAAGTAACTACTAGCTCTAGCTAGGGGATAAGTAAGTCTAGTGTAAGGGTTAATAGGGTTTAACCTAGAAGAGAGGTAGGAATACTATTAATAGTAGTAAGAAGGTAATTTATTACTTACTTTAATATATTAGCTATATTAGTTACTACTATAGTAGTAAGGGGAAAGCGCTTTAAGGAGGGCTATATTTTACTTATAAAGTTCTTTATATATAGTATTTACGCTCTAAATAACTTATTATTCCTATTAGAATAAGACACTAGTAACTTACTATATAGAGTTTCCTATACTATATTTAGCTAAGGGGCTACTACTAATAAAGGGAATAACTTTAAGTCTAGTTATATTTATAGTAAGTATATTAGTTAAAGGAGAAAAGCTAAGGGTAAACTAGACTAAAGCTAGATTAAACTATACTTAATTTAGTAATATAGTCTACTTACTTATAAGGGAATAGAACTTCTAAGATAGTATAAGTATCTTTTTCTTAGTTATCTCTATCTTATTAACGCTAGGGGTAATAATATACTCTCCCTTAGTAATTTTAGCTTTAAGGTCCTTAAGAGTATATTAGAGTTATAGGTTTATAAATAAGTACCTAGTTAGCTAGATATAGGTAATATAATTCTAATAATATAATAGATAAGACTCCTTACTCTTAGTAAGGTAATAATCTATAATACTAGTAGTAAGGGATTATTTAATATATAGCCTATAAGGGCACTAGAGTAAGGAGGGTGTAGTATATTACTTATTATCTAAGTCTTCTTTTATAAAGAACTTACTAATAGCTTAGGCTAGGGGTATTATAAGGATAGGGGTAGTAGTTACTTATTTAGGTTATAGTATAGTAGTTATATCTTAGGGGTAAGGTATCTTTAATATAGGAATAATAAGGTAATAGCGTAAAGTAGGATATAATAGGATAAGAAGGTATAATAAAGTTATAGTGTTTTTAGAAGGTTATTATATAAGGAAAGTAAGGTTATATTATAAAAATAAGTAGGATATTTATATAGGTAATTATGCCTATATTAGATAAGTTATAAGTAAGTGAGGGTAAGGCTAGTATTATTATAATAATAATAAGGGATTAGGTAGGACGTAATATATACCTTACTTATAATTAGATAATAATAATAAGGGGTAGCGTAGGATATAACACACACCCCTACTCTTAATAAATAATAATAATAATAAGCGCGTAGCGCGTTTTACTTATAAAGGGTAATATTAGAAATAGCTATACTGTATAACTTAGTTATAGTAAGTTAGTAATAGCATAATAATAGGTAAGTAGAGAGCTAAGGGTAATAGGTTAGTAAGGGTATATATAAAGGGCTTAGGCTTTACCTAAGTAATAGTATAGTGTATATAAGTAAGGGGGTAGTAAGGGATAAAAAGGGGCTAATATAAGATACCTAGGGGATATAAGGGGAGTAGGGGGGATTAGCTATGTAGTCTTCTTCTTCTTCCCCTAAGTTTCTTAATACTATATCAACGCCCTATCGCAGTCGCCTAGGGGCTAGTCTATAACATAAAGTATAATATTTACCCTAAAGAAATTATTAATATTGACTAATTAATATAATATAAATTCTTAAAAAAAAGGGTTATAAAAGAGCCTTATGATATTCGATGTGTTGCCCATGTTTTTAATATTGTGGCAAAGGATATCATTATGAATTTTATTAAATCAACGTCTTCTAAAGAGGATTTAGAAGCTTTTAAACATTCCGAATTTTTACATTATTCTACTAAAGATATCTCTTTAATTAAAGAGAGAAAGGACTATTAAGAATTTAAGTCCTTGCCAAATGGTAAGTAATTTATTCTAGTTATTATTATAATTATAATTACTAATATTTCTATAGGAATACTTAGCAAAGTTAAAAGAGTGGCTATTATTATTAAGAATAACCAAGGATTATATAAGACTTGGTTAAAATCTTTATGAAAGGCCAAAAAAGAAGGCTATATTGCTAAGAATTGCAATATTACGAAAATTTCTCTTGGTAAGTTATTCTTATTATATTATATAATATATTATATATAATACTAATTATATTACATCTACAGCTAACGAAACTAGATAGAACTTAACTTATAAGATAATAAATACTGCTTTAGATCTTAAAGAACCTATTATCCTTTTAAATAAGGAATCTAATATAGCTTCACTTAAGGATGCTATACTAACAACCTAGGAATAGGCTAATTTAGTAACGCTAAGCAGTATATTAGAGGTCTTTTATAAACCTATAATTATACTTTAATCCTAGAAGTATAATACCCTAGGTTTAGTCCCTCTTTTTGTTATTAGGATATATAAATATCTTAATAATATAAAAGAGGACTAAAAGGCCTATTTTTATTAGGTATATATATTACTTTTATATATATATATTTTTTTTATATACTAATTTATAATTATAGGAGGTTTATAGCCCCTAAGGCAATGCTTTTATAGTATCTATAGATATTAGCTTAAATAAGCTAGCTAATTATTTTCCTAAAGATATAGAAAATAATTACTTCTTATATAAGCCTTATCTATATACTATGTTATTAGATCCTTAGCTAAATCTTCTTACTATTAGAAAGAAGCTAAAGTTAGGAGATAAAACCTTAGAAAGGTTAATAAAAAGCCTTAAAAAAGATTATAATTTGTAAGTATTATAACCCTTTTTTACTTATAGTTTTAACTTACTAATATATAATATTATTAGGATTTTACCCCTTTATAAAGAAAACTAAGCTAATAGTAATATTAGCAAGCAAGATTAACAAGAGAATACCTAATTTATAGTTAATCTTGCAGGGCCTAGTTAACCTAGGACTTTTAAAAATCCTAGGCCTAAGCCTAAAACTAACCTTTATAAAGGGTTATTTCCTAATAAGAGAGAAAAGGCTATTTAAAAGAATAGAAAAAATGAAATATCTACTTATACTAAGCTAGATATTTAAGAAGATAAGGTAAGTATAATTTCCTAATTTAATAATCTTATTAATATATTAATATTATCATAGGAAGATATATTTAAATAGTAGGAAGATAATACTAAGTCTTTCCCTATTTTAAGTATTCTTACTAGAAAATACCTAGCTATTCCTACTACTTCTAGTGCTATAGAAAGCACTTTTAATACTAGAGGAAATATTATTACTAAAAGAAGAACTTCCTTAAGGCATTCTACTATTAAGGAATTAATTCTATTAAAGAATTAGGAAAAAGAGGGAAATATTACTACAAAGCAATATTTAGAGCTTTATAATTATTATAGCTCTAATTCTAAAGAGTCTATATCTTCTTCAAAGGAAGATTCTAAGTTAGATAAATCTAATAAATTATCTAATACTAAATCTTCCTTTAAAGATAATATTAATTCTAATTTAGACCTTTAAGTAGGTTATTATAAGGGTTTTTTCCTAGTTTAGTCTAGTTTTCCCTTAATATACTTTTTTAACATTTATAATGTTTTCTTATATTTTATATAATTTTTACTATTACTATTATTATTACTATTATTAAAAAACTTAAAAGAGAAACTTATTTTATTTTATTAATATTTTCAAAAACCTTAAAATACTAAAAAACTAAAAAGTATAGCCTTTTCTATAGTAAATCCCTTATACTTACTAATATTCTTATTTATATAATTCTTTTTCTATTTTTTTTATTAAACCTTAACACTAAGAATATTATAAGCTATTATAAGCTATTATTAACTATTATTAGCTATTATTAGCTATTATATTAACTATATATACCTTATTATAGTTTATAATTAAGGAATTTAACCTTAAATTAAAAAAAAGGAAAAAAAAACAATACAAATAATACATGTATTGTATTGTATTGTAAAATTTCTAATGTATTGTATTGTATTGTACTAGAATGCTCTGGGCCTAGGGCTAGGTCCACGTAATACTAGCGAGCCACTAGATAGAAGCTAGCGACTTGCACGCATAACACTTAGACCTAGCAAGCTTTAGTAAATACATAAGTGCCCCTATACCTCTTGCCTAGCTATCCTTTGTTCTCACAAAATATTAAATCTCCTTAGGGAGAATAATATATATAAAGGATAGTTATTAGAAGCTTTATTTTAAACTTATTCCTAACTAGAGAAAGAAGACTATAAAGCCTATAATATCTATTATATATTTAGATATTATTATAGTAAGGATAAATCTCTTACTAATAGCATTAAATTAAGACATACTATCTACGTATACAGATGCTAAAGAATATCTTATAAGGGATAATTATATCCTAGATACTAGATATAACACACACATACTTAATAACACAAAGTAGTTTACGTATTTAAATACTAATATAAACGTAAAGCTAATAATAGTAAGTAATAGCTAGTATCTTCGTATAGATAGAATTAGAAGCATATGTCTTCTAGTTAGTAATAGCTTTCTAAAGCTATCTAATACTTAATACGCACTAAAGGTAGAGGTTAATATAATCTCACTAGGACTCCTTAAAAAGGGAGGTATTATAATAGATAGTTATAAGGACTTTTTAATCTTAAAGGGTATAGGACTACTAATTAGTTAATACTAATGGAAATCTAATATTATAACTTTAGTGCTTTAGAATAAAAAACCCTAATTTAATTTTATAGCTCTTATAAGTAATTTAATTATAAAATGAGTTAAATTTAGGCTACTTTATAAGTAACTTAGATATATAAGCAAAGCCCGTATTATTAAGGCTTATAAAGAGGCTAGAATCTTAATTAAACCACAATTACTTACGAATTTTTAATGCCTAGTGTGCTTACTAGTAAAGGCTTCTTAATAGATTAATTATAATAATTTAAATAATATAACGCATTTCCTTTTGTGTGTTTTCTAGGACTTTATTAATATAAGCTAGAAGGATTTAGTAGTAAAAACTATATATTATATTTAATTAATATTTATACGCGTTTTTACTAGGTAATCCTAACTATTAATAGGTTAAATATAGTTAAAGTAATTATAGCTTAGAAACCTACTATGGAAAATATAGGTAAAGGTTATACTATAAAATACTTTTATATAGATAATATAATAGAATTCCTTAAGGAAAAATTTAAGATTTATTATTAAAAGGAAGGGATTATCTTCTATATAAGCGCTCCTTATATCCCTACTTATTAAGGCATTATAAAACATATAAGTTAAACCCTAATAAAAGTAGTAAGATCTATAATAATTAAGTTATAACTTCCTAAGATACTATAGCCCTTTACTATAAGGCATATAGCTAAGATTACTAATCTACTTCCTATAAATAGTACTAAGAATAGTAGTTTACTATAAGAGACTTTTTTTAAGATACTAGGTCTTTAAAATAACGCCTTAATTTATTACTTATAAACTTAGGGATATCTTATATATATATAAATCCCTAATAAATATTATATAAAGTCTTAAAAGATAGCCCTAAGAGCTAAGATTAGTAAACTTATAGGTATAGAGGGACTAAAGTATTACCTCTATAAGATCTAGATCCTTAATAAGTAAAAGATAGTTTATATAAGGGATATTTACTTTAATAAAAGTAATACACTAGCCTAAATTAATAATAATAAGGATTTATATATTATAAAGCTTATTAACCTTTTATTTAAAGAGAAAGAATATTATATTATTAATATTCTAATTAATTAACTAGCTATAAAGAATATATAATTTATAGTAAAACTACTAAGTAAGAAATCTATAGAGATTAAGGCTATAGGTTATAATAATATAAGTAGTAATACTATAAAAGTAATACTATTACTATAATTACCTTTACTATAATAGCTCCTTCCTTCTCCCTTTATAAGTCCTAAGAAAAGGAGACTCCTAGAGAACCTAAGATAAAGTATATATAGTAATACTATTATTCCTTAGGAAGAGAAATTCTCCTAAGAGAAAGAGACTAAAAAGCCTTTTAAAGAGAAAGAAAAAGCTAAAGATAATAATAATATTAGTTAATAGTAAAAAGGCAAACTCTCTAAGCTAAGATATAGCTAATAGGCTAGCCTTTAATATAACTATCTTAATATTACTATATTAGGTAAGAAGAAAGTATACCCTAAATAAAGGTTAAATATGACTATTAAGTACTATAAGGATAATATTTATAATAAAGAGAAAGAGACTTAGAAGTTATATAGTTTCTTAATACTTAAAGTAGTAAGTTTAGTAAATATAAAAATTAAGATTCCTAATAACTAGTTTAAGGTAAAGAAAATAAATAACTACTATTTTTTCTAAAGACTTATAAAGTTAAAGGAACTAAAGAAAATTAAAGAGAAGTAATACTAGACTCTTATAATATCTCTAGAGAATATAAAGATCTTTAATAAGCACTAGGTTTACACTATAAAATACCTAATTAATAAGCCCTTATATATAAAATCTTAATAAGTTATATAAGGTAATTAGAATATAAAGGTATTTAAAAAGGAAGATCTTTATATAGCTAGTATATACCTAGTCTCTCTATGTATTTTCTATACTATTATTACTATTTTTAACTATAAGTAAGAATAATATAATATTATAAACACTTTCCTAAATACTAGGGTATAGGCTAAAGTATATATAAGGTAGCCTTATAGATATAGGGATAAAATAAAATATATTTATAAGCTTAAATAAAGCGCTTTATAGTCTTTTAATATTATCTCTTTAGTAGTTAGATAATATCTTAAAGGAGCTTAAGAAGTAAGGCTTTACTTATTTAAAGTAAGAGCTTTATATCTTTTATTAAGAAGGTATCTTTCTCTTTTTTTATATTAATAATATAATTATTATAGTAAAGAATAAGGTAATAGTTAAATCTATTATTACTAGACTTTAAAAGTAATATAAATTAAAGCACTTAGAGAAACCTAAGCTATTTCTTAGTATTAAATTCGTTTATAATAGAAATAACTAAATAATACTAAGATATTAGAATCTCTATGTATAAAGTATTATAAAGAGATTTAAGGTTATTACTAATAAAATATCTATAATCCCTTAGCTACTAAAAGCAGAGATTCCTATAGATTAGAAAAGTCTCCTAATAATTTATAATCTATTAGATTAGGCATAAAGAACTAGAAGCTTTAACTAGCTTATAATATATATAAGACTAGATAGTATGTTTATATTAAATTATCTATATAGTATAAATTACACACTAAAGGAGATTTACACTTAACTTATAAAGCACCTTTAGAGATATCTTACTAGATTATAGGATCTAGGGATTATACTAGGTAGTAAGGGACTTAATAATAACTTAATTAATCTAAATAGTATCCTTTAAGTAAAGGAATATAGTAATACCTCTCTTACTAATAATTTAGATACTAGGAGGTTAATAGTAGGTTATATTATTATACTTATATGAGGTGTAATTCTTTAGTAATTAAAGAAATAATTACTAGTTACACTAAGCTCTATAAAGGCTAAGTTTATTAATTTAATACTAATAGGATTATTAATACTTTAGGTAGCGAATTTACTTAAGGACTTTAGAATCCCTTAATAATAACTACTATTACTATTTATAAATAGCTAAAACGTAAAGGTAAATATCCTAGATAAGAGGCATAGAGGTTATACTTATTATATTAATATAAGATATAAATAGATTATAGAGAAGACCTTATAGGGTTATTTTTATCTAGAATAGATTAAAACTAATTAAATAATTATAGATAGGTTAATAAAGGGTCTTAAGTAAATTAAATACGGTGATTTCTTATATCTTCTTTATATAAGAAGGGTATAAGACTTTATATTAAATAAGAGCACTTTAGCAAAGCAAGTATCTTTATAAATAGACTAACTATATCTACGGCCTTATTTTTAGACTAGATATTCTGCTAGGGGTAATGTTAGATATAGTAGCCTTATATCTTAGGCATTACTTATAATACCTTCCCTATTTAAGGCCATGGATTATTATAGATTATAGTACTACGGCACTTAGGGCAAAGACCCTCTTTGCCCTTGTACCTATGCCCTCGTTATGCCACATGTGTGGATAGCCTAGATGGCTAAATACATTATTATCACTTTTCACACCGTCTTATAAGGTTCTATTAGACTACTATAACCTATATACCTTTATAAGGTAGTAGAAGTTAAATAGAAAGTAGGTAAAATAGTGTATATTTCTTTACCCCTTTTACTTTATAATTAGGTATAAACTAAGGAAAAGTAACCTAGTAAATATACTATTAAGAAAGTCTAATTATAAGGGCAAACCCCTAATAAATAAGGCACTATTACTAAAACTCTAAAGGAAAATAGTACTTACTAAACTAGTAAAAGAAAAGATACTTACTAAAATAGTAAAAGAAAAGAAACTAATATATTAAAGAAAATATAGTAAAATACCTTTAGAGAAGGAAAATACCCTAGTCTTAGGTATAAAGAGGCTTAATAAGATATCTTTAGGGAAGGAAAATACCCTAGCTCTTATAAAAAAAATAGCTAAAGTAGCCTAGTTAAGAAGCTAGTTAGCTACTATAAATTTAGTAAAATATTAGCTAACTAAAGGGGATTTTAAGGAGAAGGTAATATATATCTAAGATATTAGTATAGTATAAGAGATATAGGGGACTATTATATTACTAAATTCTTACTAATCTAGGCTAAATAAACTATTAGTATAACTACTATAAAAAATATAGAATTAAGACCTAGATTTATAAAGATAAAATAGTAAGATTAATAACTCCTTAGTAAAAGGGAAAGAAAAGGCTAGTTTATAGTTATATAGTATAAGGAGTTTTTTATTATACTAAAACTAGGTAGTTATTTCTTAGGAGCTTATTTTATAATAAGAGCTTTTATAGCTATACTATAATAATTTACTAGTAGGTTACTTTAGGACTAAGTATACTTAAAAGTTACTAAAGTATTACTTTTAGTAGCTAGCTATAAGTAAATTTATTTTAGACTATATTATAAGCTATAGGGTTTACTAATAGGTAGTAGCTAGAAGGTATTACTTATATAAAAGCCTTAAATTACTACTAATACTAAGGTAACTATAAGTAAAGATCTTAATAGACTTTATTATAGGATTACCTATTACGTAAGCAAGCGAGTGTGAGAACAAAGGATAGCGAGGCAAGAGGTATAGGGGCACTTATGTATTTACTAAAGCTTGCTAGGTCTAAGTGTGTTATATATACAAGTCGCTAGCTTATAGCTAGTAGCTCGCTAGCGTTACGTAGACCTAGCCCTAGGGCGTGGCTTATCTACAGGGTGCGCTAGTGTAGTGTACCTATGTTATAAGTAAGGCCTTATAATTACCCCCCTTTTTCTAGCTAGGCTCCTAAATAGCTTTAGATTACTACCTAAGATATAGCTATTTATAAGTTAGTAATAATAATAAGATTACTATATTAGGCTATTATAATAATAATAAATAAGGATTTATCCTATAGTAATATAGATATTTATTTTATATAAATTTACTATTAAATTTATATTATATTACTTATTTTTTCCTTTTATAAAAATATTATCTTAGCCTAAGGTAAACTGTAATTTTATAATATACTCTCTCTTAATTTATTAATTACTACTCTCTTACTACTAATATATTAATAATTCCCTTAAAATAGTGTAGTTATATATACTACGTTTATACTATATATATAGAGTTTAAAAGGAATTTACCTATAAAGCTTATACTACTATAAATTAGTTATCTTTTTCCCTACCTTTTAGTAGTAAATCTATCTAAAAAGAAGTAGTCTAAGTAATATATTTAGTATATTAAGTATAGTAATCTTTATAATATAATAGTCCTCTCTTTTTCTATATCTCTTTAGTTTTTTTTTACTAACTTTTACTAGCTAATAGCTATAATAGTAAGTAATTTTTATAATCTCCTATCTCTCTTAGACTAAGTCTAAACTTTACTAAATACCTATAGGGATAATAATACTATAGATAATAATAATAATATTTTTATTTTTATAAAGAAAACTTACTAGTATTTTATAAAGCTTTTAGCTAAGTTAATACTTAGTTTTAATTATACTAATATAGTATACTATATTATATTTAGTCTAACTAGTGCTATAAAGTATTACTAGGTTTATTATTATTTCCTTACTTATTTACTAGTATTTTACTAATTCTTCTATATAAAATACCTTTATTTTATACTAGTAGTATATAGTTTTATAGTAATAATTACTTATTATTATATTTCTAGGCCTTACCCTAGGGATTATAAGTATTCTTATAATATATTTAGTAGTTCTTTACTAATATTTCTATAGGTAAATTACTATAAGCTCCTAACTACCTAGGAGGCAAAAATAGTCTTATATCTCTATTTCTATAACCTAGGGTATATAGCCTAGCTTATATTAAAGCACTAGTTTTTTTATACTATTTTCTTAGTAATTAAGAAGAATAAGCATACTAGGGAGTATTTTATTTATAGGACTTAGGTATTAATATATAGTAGTGCTACTATAAAGGGATTTCCTCTTATTTTAGCTACCCTTTAGGCGTATTTTCCTTTATTATTTTATGGGTAGTTAAGGATTTTTCTTTTATTTTAGTATAGAGTATTATAGTAGCTAATAAGGCTAGGCCTTTTTTATAAGGACTTTATACCTCTTTATCTATAACTTACTTATATATTACTACCTTTCTTATATAATTTACTTTAGTAAAATGCTTAAATTATATATTAAGCGCTTTCTATATCTTTTACTAAAACCTATTAGTTATATTTACTTAGCTAACTCTTTTATTTTACTAGATATTTATTACCCTTATAGGTCTTTTTATTTCTGATTCCCCTTCTTCTTCTTACTTTTCTTAAATTCCTCTATATTTCCTTCTATTTTCTTAATTTCCTTTTAATCAGGATTTTCCTTGGCTTTTTAGATAGTCCTTAGGTTCTATAGCCTAGTGGTTATAGCCCCTAGCTTTTAGTTGCCCTTAGCCATGCTATAGGTTAATTAGTTAGGGGTAAATTAATTAATTAGTTACGCAGGCAGGACCTACCTAGTAGTAATAAATTAAATTAGAGGTAAGTTAGAATAAGTTATATTTAAGTAAGTATAAGTTATAAGGTATAAGATAGAATAGGTGTAAAGTAGGAATAAACACAATTATAAAGAAAGGGGGAATTAAGTTAATTTATACTATAAGTAAAACTTAAATAAATTTAAGTTTAACTACGGTTACGAACTATAACTATATCTTACGCTAATATAGCTATAAAGTTTATTACAAACTTTAATCTAACCTTATAGCCCCCTAGGTATTTGTAACCTTAACGCTTATTTCTATTAGGGTTTTATTTATTACTATAGTAAGATTACTTATAAGTTAATTGTTGTACTAGCTAGGTATCGCTAGTAATTATTATTGTCGTATTTTTTTAGATGCATTGGCCACAACCTATGACCCCTAAAAAATTTTAAAAAATCAATAGGTCTTTTTATAGTCCTTAACTTCCTTAACTTTATACTTATTTTCTTTATCCTTAAGGTCTAGTATTAGTATTTCCTTATCCCTAGTGTCTTTATAGTAATTCTATAGCTCTAATAGGCTTATATAAAATATATTATATAGCTATCTATACTTCTTAGGTAATATAAGTTAGTATACTTATTTACCTATAGTATTAAGCACTTAGAATAGTCTAATATATCTAGGGGTTAGCTTTTATTTTATATTCTTAAGCCTAATATTTTTTACTAATAGTAATACTAGATTACCTCTTTTTAATATTAAAGGCTAATAATATTAATTATAGTACTTTACTTAGGCTTTAGTAGCCTTTACCTAGTTTTTCTTTAGGCACTCTCTAACTTTATATAGCTTTATAATATATATATAGGCTTCTAGTACCTTTCTTTCCTAAGTCTTATCTCTAAGAGCTAGATAAAATTAGGTAAATAGCCTATAAAGGAGTAATTTAAGAAGTAGCTAGTGCTCCTATTTACTATATTATTATAAGTAAATTAAGCTATTAGAAGTAGCTTAGGCTATATCTATTAGTTCTCTATAATAAAATATTAAAAGTAGTGCTTAAGTACTTAGTTTATTTTTTTTATTTACCTATTAGTTTAGGGGTAAAATACTATAAAAAGCCTTTACTTTACCTAAAATAGGTAGTATAAGTCTAACTAAAATTAGCTTATAAATACTAAACCTTTATTAAATATAATACCTTCTAAGGCTTTAAATTATAGCTTAATCTCCTTATAGAAAAGTTCTACTAATTTAGCTATATTAATAGTAGTAGTTATAGGTAGAAAGATAGAATACTTAGTAAATTAGTCTATAATTACTAGAATTATATTAGTCTCTTACTTACTTACTTATATAATAGGTAATCCTATAATAAAGTCTATTAAGATCTTTACTTATAGTTACCTTAGTATTAGTAGTAATTTAAGACTTCTATATAGGTAATACCTTCTAGCTACTACCTATTAGTAAACCCTATAGCTTATAATATAGTCTAAAATAAATTTACTTATAGCTAGCTACTAAAAGTAATACTTTAGTAACTTTAAAGTATACTTAGTTCTAAAGTAACCTACTAGTAGATTATTATAGTGTAGCTATAAAAGCTCTTATTATAAGATAAGCTCCTAAGAAATAATTACCTAGTCTTAGTATAATAAAAGACTCCCTATACTATATAACTATAGACTAGCCTTTTCTTTCCTTTTTACTAAGAAGTTATTAATCTTACTATTTTATCTTTATAAATCTAGGTCTTAATTTTATATCTTTTATAGTAATTTTACTAATAGTTTATTTAGCCTAGATTAGTAAGGATTTAGTAATATAATAGTCCCCTATATCTCTTATACTATACTAATATCTTAGATATATATTACCTTCTCCTTAAAATCCCTTTTAGTTAGCTAACCTTTTACTAAATTTATAGTAGCTAACTAGCTTTTTAACTAGGCTACTCTAGCTATTTTTTTAATAAGGGCTAGGGTATTTTCCTTCTCTAAAGGTATTTTACTATATTTTCTTTAATATATTAGTTTCTTTTCTTTTACTATTTTAGTAAGTACTATCTTCCTTTAAAGTTCTAGTAATAATACCCTATTTATCCTCCCGAGTACGAGGTAAAACTACTTAAATTAAAGCTCCATATTTTTTAACATCTTTTCTAGATATCTAGCCTTTTTTACTAGTTTCTTATTCCCCTTCTTCTTCTTACTTTTCTTAAATTCCTTTATATTTCCTTCTATTTTCTTAATTTCCTTTTAATTAGGATTTTCCTTAGCTTTTTAGATAGCCCTTAGGTTCTATAGCCTAGTGGTTATAGCCCCTAGCTTTTAGTTACCCTTAGCTATGCTATAGGTTAATTAGTTAGGGGTAAATTAGTTAATTAGTTACGTAGGACTTACCTAGTGTGTGTCTCTTATAGAAAGGATTAATTATATTTACTAATTTTAAGTAAAGTAAATTAAATTAGAGGTAAGTTAGAATAAGTTATGTTTAAGTAAGTACAAGTTATAAGGTATAAGATAGAAGAGTGCACAAAGAGTAGGA
Organism: Epichloe bromicola; assembly: GCA_023658445.1. Taxonomy (NCBI): domain Eukaryota; kingdom Fungi; phylum Ascomycota; class Sordariomycetes; order Hypocreales; family Clavicipitaceae; genus Epichloe; species Epichloe bromicola. The sequence goes on from CP098269.1 coordinate 79,530, forward strand.
ATAAATATAGTTATAGAGAAAGGGGGAATTACGTTAATTTATACTATAAGTAAAACTTAAATAAATTAAAGTTTAACTACAGTCATAAACTATAACTATATTTTACGCTAATATAGCTATAAAGTTTATTGCAAACTTTAATCTAACCTTATAGCCCCCCCTATATTTATAACCTTAAAGCTTGTTTCTATTAGGGTTTTATTTATTACTATAGTTAAGATTACTTGTAAGTTAATTATTATACTAGCTAGGTATCGCTAGTAATTATTATTGTCTTATTTTATTAGATGCATTAGCCACAACCTATGACCCCTAAAAAAATTCAAAAAATCAATTAGTCTCTTTTCTTAATAATAAGCTTCTTACCTTATCTAATATAAATATATCTTTAAACTTACATAGTTCCTAAGGAATATCTTTAATAGTTTTATATATTTTTACTTTTTTATTATCTTTAAAGGTAATAAACTTATTTTCTATAACCTTTATAATAGTATATATAATAGTCTTATTATATATTATCCTTATAAATTTATAAGGAGTTAATAATAAAAAGGCTACTTTTTATTTCTTAAACTACTATTTCTATAAATATAAGTAAAGGTATATATATTTTTCTATAAGAGTATATATTCTAATTAATATAAGGCTTTCCCTTACTTTTAAGTCTTTATTTATAGCTATATATAGTAGCTTAAGGTTTTTTATTTTTCTCTTAAGTCCTTAATTATAATAAGTACCTTATAAATACTATATTAAGAGACTATAAAAGCTTTTACTACCTTAATAATAAGTACTATAGCCTTAGCCTAGTTAAGTTTATAGGTTTTTATAAACTTAATACTAATTATATTAATCTTAGTATAACTATTTAGATTAGCTACTATTTTAATATCTTTATACTTATAAATAATAACTAGTATATAAAACTAATACTTTATTAGTACTTTAGTATTAGAGATAAAGGTAAGGGTATTTACTTTTACCTTAGGGAGTTTTCTAGGCTTTCTTAGGGCTTTTTCTTAGGTTTCCTATAGTAATATATAAGGTATCTTATACTATTATAGTTAAAATACTATATCTTATCCCTAGGTTTAGTATTATTTAAGTAAGTAGCTAAGCCTTTTTCCTAGTCCTTATTTATTTAATATTTATAAAGTCTATAACCTTATAAGGAGTTATTCCTATAGTGCTAAGGGTTCTTATATAAGCCTTTATTTTCTAATTACTTAGGCTTTTACTTATTCTTTAGTATAGCCTCCTAGAATTACTAAGTAAGTTATATAACCTTTTCTTAAGTTTTATTAGTAATAGAGGTATATAGGTTAATATAATCCTATAGGTTAGGGAGTAGCTTTATAAAGAATATAAAGGTATAAGTCTTTTCTAAGGCTTTTTCTAGGTATTTCTCTAGTAAATCTAAGAAAATACTAAACTTAATAAGGCTTTAACTCTTATACTACTTTATATTCTTTAATTATATTACTATTTATATATTATAATTAGTAAAGTCCTAAAGTAATATAAGTATCTAAGTCTAAAATTTATCCTAGTTATCTTTAAGATTATCCTAGCTATTAGCTTACTATTTCTTAAGGTATTTATCCTATCTTACCTTATAATTAATATATATATAGTTAAGTATAAAAAGAATCTTCTAGTAGTTATATTAAAACTTTTTCTTTACCTTATTAAAGGTATAGTTTAGGTTATTAATTTATATCTTATATCTCTATAGGTTTATAAGGTATTAGAGGTTAGTAATATTCTAGACTTTAACCTCTTAGCTACTATAGCTTAAGGAAGTACTAGCTTTTTACTACCTTTTTAATTATTTTTCTCTAGTATTATACTATAATAAATCTTAGAGCTTTTACTCTCTTTTTTATAGTTTTTAGAGTTTCTTAAGCTAAGTAATTTACTTTACTATTACTATAGCTTAGGTATAAATAATAAGGGGTATATCTTTAGTTATAGTACCTATAGAATATAGTATATTTTTAGCTATAGTATTACCCTTATTTAGTAGCCCTTAGTTATTATCTAATATTACTCTTATAAATTAAGTAGTTCTTTTTCTTATATTACTCTTAGGTAGCTAGTAAAAGAAGCTTTAGAATTATAAGAATAAAGAATAGCTAGATAAGAGATATAGGGATACTTATATATTTACTAAAGCTTACTAGGTCTAAGTGTGTTATATATATAAGTTACTAGCTTATAGCTAGTAGCTTACTAGTGTTATATAGACCTAGCCCTAGGGCGTAGCTTGTCTGCGGGGTGCGCTAGTGTGGTGCACCTGTGTTATAAGTGGGGCCTCATAGCAAGCAAGAGACTAATATAATCCTAGTAATTATAGACTATTTTACTAAGTATTCTATCTTCTTACCTATAACTACTACTATTAATATAGCTAAATTAGCTTGTCTCTAGGTTTGATTTATCTTTGCTTCCTTTCCCTTTACTTTTCTTCTCTTCTACTATAGTATTTAAGATTTTAGATAGGGTAGTGCCCTTTTTATTACCTTTAGCTATACTATAGTTAGATTAGTTAGGGGTTAATTAGTTAATTAGTAACCTATGACCTACCTAGTGATTATAGTAAATTAGATTTAAGGTAAGTTAGAATAAGTTATATTTAAGTGAGTATAAGTTATAAGGTGTAAGATAGAAAATGTGCAAAGTAGGAATAAACATAGTTATAGAGAAAGGGGAATTACGTTAATTTATACTATAAGTAAAACTTAAACGAATTTAAGTTTAACTACAGTCACGAACTATAACTATATCTTATGCTAATGTAGCTATAAACTTTATTATAAACTTTTTAATCTAACCTTATAGCCCCCCTATATTTATAACCTTAAAGCTTATTTCTATTAGGGTTCTTTTTATTACTATAGTTAAGATTACTTATATGTTAATTATTATACTAGCTAGGTATCGCTAGTAATTATAGTTTTCTTATTTTATTAGATGCATTAGCCACAACTAATAACCCCAAAAAATTGTTAAAAATCAATATAGCTAAATTAGCAAAACTTTTCTATAAGAAGATTAAGCTATAGTTTAGAGCCCTAGAAGGTATTATATCTAATAGAGGTTTAGTATTTATAAGCTAATTCTAGTTAGACTTATACTACCTATTTTAGGTAAAGTAAAGGCTTTTTATAGTATTTTACCCCTAAACTAATAGGTAAATAAAAAAAATAAACTAAGTACTTAAGTACTACCTTTAATGTTTTATTATAGAGAACTAATAAATATAGCCTAAGCTACTTCTAATAGCTTAATTTACCTATAATAATATAGTAAATAAAAGTACTAGCTACTCCCTAAATTACTCTTTTATAAGCTATTTACCTAAGTTTTATCTAGCTCTTAGGGGTAAGACTTAGGAAGGGAAGGTATTAGAAGCTTATATATATATTATAAAGCTATATAAAGTTAGAGAGTGCCTAAAGGAAAACTAGATAAAGGCTACTAAAACCTAAGTAAAGTATTATAATTAATACTACTAGCCTTTAATATTAAAAAAAGGTAACCTAGTACTACTATTAGTAAAGAATATTAGGCTTAAGGATATAAAATAAAAGCTAACCCCTAGATATATTATACTATTCTAAGTGCTTAATACTATAGGTAAACAAGCATACTAACTTATATTACCTAAGAAGTATAGTTAGCTATATAATATATTTTATATAAGCTTATTAGAGCTATTGTTAATTCCTCCGGATCTTCATTGGCTCAATCGTGGCCAAAGACTAGACTAATTATAAACCTAGTAAGGTTACTAAGTGAATACACGCGATATGATTAGCTACACACTTTACTACCCCCTTTTTTTACCTTACCTATAGGTTTTACCTACCTTCTCTCCTAGCTAGATTTCCCTCTCTTCTCTCTTTCCTAGATATTATTAATTAATTAAATTCAATACTACAGAACTATTATATTACTTACGCAGGCACCTTAGTGTATCTAACACTAATTATTAGTTAACTATAACTATAGATAAGTTAGGTATTACAAGAAGAGACATTTTTATAAACGCTACTATTACTTACCTATTATTAGGACTTTTAAGTAAAGAGATATAACTATAAAAGTGTACTAAAGGAAGAGACTTAAATCCTAGCTACAGGCTTATTAGGCTTCTAAGGGATTAACTTCTTCTATTATTATATTCATTTTCAATAGAGAATTAATTCTACGTCTATTACAAGAAAAACAACCAAATAACTAAATCTATTGCTATAAGAGAGCATTTACTTTAAACCTAACGTTAAATAACCTTAGCTAAGCTAGCTAACTTACCTATAACTTCTCTTAATACAACCTCTCTTCATATCTCACTAATATAATCTTCCCTTTAATAAATTCTACTACTCTTTTTCTTATCCCCTTTTACTTTAATACTATTTGCCTTATACTTATTAGCTAGGTGCTCCTTTAGCTATATATAATTAAAAAAACCGTTTTTTTCCCTATACATACATATAAATACTCCCTCTTTCCCCTTTATTTTCTATCCCTAAAGTCATTATCAACCATCACTGTCTTAGCTCCTCTATATTCTATAGATAAGTATAGTTAAGGACATACTATTTTCTCTCCTTTCTTACAAAAATAAGAGAACTGCTTATTCCTATTATTTATTTATTCCTATTATTTTTGTTATTTCTATTAATTTACTACTTTTATTACTTTTATTATTTGTACTATTTTCACTGTTTTTCCCTATTTCCTCATTTATTAATAACGCTTCTTAAGCATAAAAGACGTCTTTTATATATGCAATATCTAGACACTAGGAATTATATATAAAGCTTTAGATTTAGAGATAGGCAAATATATAAGCTTATTATTAGCGCTTAATAATAGCTTAATAATGCTATAAAGTAAAGGCTAAACGCCTTAGGTAGCTATAATAAATCTAACTAGACTATTAATAAGAGGCAAATCCTAGATTACTACGGAAGCTAGGTAAGCATAAGCTAGACCACTCCCTATACCTATATTTACTCTATTACTAAGAGAGGAAATTCCTGAAGCTACTACTACTAGTAATAGTAAGTTTCCCTTATTTTTATTAATTAAATTAGAAAGACCTAAGAAAAGTAAATTACTGTAATATTTATAGCCGCTTTCCTATGCCCTTATAATAAATTAGGAAGAACTAATTAATATAAACCCTTATACTACTACCAGAGTATTGCACTACAATGGATTTGTAGTGTATTTTCTTTTTAACAAATAATATATATCTAATCTTAGAAAATATATAGAGATATAAAACTTCTTTTTTAGATAGATAACTAAAAAACTACAATGTAGTTATATATAAGAGTGGGTCTAAAAGTGGGTCCTTTGACTATAAATTAGAAAAACTACATTTCACTACATTTTAGGACTTAAAATACACTACAAATGTAGTGTTTCTAATTTACGGCCGCACGGCCCACTTTTAGGCCCACTTTTATATATAGTAATTTTCTTAGGATTTATCTCTATAAGATTACGTAATTTATAGTATAATATCTTTAATAATAAGCTAGCTATAAAATTAAATATAAAAACTACAAAACACACTACACTAACTACAAACAATACTCTGACTACTACACTAGCTAAGCTTAATAACTATATTATAAGGTTTATTAATCTTAGTAAGTATTAAGGCTAGAAGGATACTAACCTCTAGGAGTTATTCTAAGAAGACTTTATAGGCTAGTTCTAAGACACCTTTAAGATAGTTAATAGAGGTATTATTAGAGAGCTATAAAATTCCCTATAAGAAAATAGTGTTATTATAAGATAAGGCTAAGGATTACTAATCTTATAATTACTAGAAGAAGTGGTCTAGTAAGAGTTAAGGCTATTATAGCCTAAAGAAAGATCACAATCTCCTAAACCCCTAGGGTATTAGGCTTAACCTCCCTAATTACCTACCTTAGAAGCCTACTTCTCTTAACCCTATTAACCTCCCTAACCCCCTTAAGAGCCCTTATAGTAATCTTAATTACACTAATTACTATACCCTAAGGACCTTTACTTATAATAAAACATACCCTTTATATAACATTTCCCTTCTAAAGATTAGATTATAAAGAAAATCTTAGAACTTATAAAGATATATAAGGATAGTAATTAATATAGCAGAAAGCTATATAACTTCCTTACGCTAAAGATTACGCTCTTTAAGAATAAATATAATAGGATTAACCTCCCTTAAACACACTATAGGAAGGCATTCCCTATTATACTAATTAGTAACGCTAAATAATACTATCTTAATTACCTCTTTAAATAAAACCTCTCCTATTAAGATATAATTACTTAAATCTATTAACACTTTAAGACAAAGAGTAATTAGTAGTTTTACTACTGTAAATAAAGTAGTATAATACTTAATAATATAATTATTAAGAACCCTAAGAAAAGTAAACTTAAATACCTAAAGATTATGCTTACTATACTTAAGAAAATTCATAGAGGCCTTTACCCTTTTAATACTATAAATACTAAGCTCTATAAGTAGATATTAAATACTATAGCTAGTGTACCTAAATATTAGATAGTAGAATATATACACTCCCTAGGCTTTAAGAGTCTTACTAGAGACCTCTATAAGGTAATTATAATTATAGAATTAAATAAGAGGCCTACCTAATTCCTTTAGTACTAGGAAGAAAATCCTCTAGAGGCTATGTTTACTAATTATTAATATAGTTAATAACCCTATGGTTAAGGAGGCTATTATAGGCGTAGCCCTAGGCATAGCCTACTACACTACTTTATATATAGTAAGAATAGTTATTAGTTTTCTAACTATTTTACTAAAGAATATAAGAAGTAAAGAGACTACTAGTTTGCTAGTAAAGCCTACTAGTTACCCCCTTTAGAGAAGAGATTCTGGGTATTCCTTACCTCCTATAAAAGGCTAGGTAATAAAGAGCCTAATAAGGGCCCTAACTAGGATTAGGAGCCTTATATTATAGCCTCTATAAAGGCTTAAGATAACAATAATAATAATGTAAAAGAACTATTATTAGTGGTATATTTAGGTATTATATAATTCTTTTATTTAGGACTATAGACTAATTATAACCTTATTAACGCTAAAGTCCTTACTACTCTAGATAATTAAGCCTTTTAATATGCTTTTCTTAAGTAAGAGCCTTTTAAACCTTAAGAATTTAATAAAGGCTTTACTTACTATATCTCTAAAGAACGCTATTCTAAATAGGTTTTTAGAGGTATTATGCCTAATACTAGTGCCTTAGGGAAATTAACTATAAGGTAAGCATAAGTAAAAGCTCTAATAAGACTAATGCCTTTATTAAAGATAACCCCTTATAAACTATAAGTGGTTATATTTAGTGCTAGATTAGTAATTATAAGAGGTATTTTACATATACTTATAGAGCTTAGAGGGCTTAAATTTTATATTCTTAATATAGCTTCCCCCTTTCTTTTCTTAATTACTAATATAGATAAGATATAAGTTAAGATTAATAACCTTATAAATATTCTTATTTAAGGTAATAAAACTATACCTATAGTATAATAATAAGGACACCCTTAGTGGTTATTAGAGGTAAAAGAAATAGTTACCTTCTACCTCTTAGAAGGGAAGATTTATTAATTATATTATTACTTTAGTTACCCTTCTATTTAATAACTTATAAAGATTCTTTAATAAGTAGGTTATAATATTAAACACTAGGTAATTAAGAAGTTAACTAAAGTGTGCTACTACTACTAGATAAATAGAAAAGCCCCTAGCTAATTTAAATTTATAATTAAGGATAACTATAACTTTAACTATAAGATTATTATTAATATTATTTAGATTAATAACTAACTAGTCCTTTATATTATTAACTTAGCAACCTCGTTCTAAGTAGCCTAATTTCTTAATCTAAGAAAATAAAAGGCCTAAGATATATAGGATGCTATTAGGGAATGCTAGATTAACATATATCTTAGACCTCTAGATTAGATTATTTATAATATAGGTAATAACTTCTCCTTTGCTAAGTTTAAGCATTATGCCTAATTAATATTAATTAAGACTAATAAAATACTAATTAAAGCCTATAATAGCATTAGAAAAGTTAAGAGATACTATAGACCTTTACGCTAGGCTTATAAGATTATTATAGACTTAATCAGCACGGAGATTACACTAGAATAATGTCTTTAAATAGCTATTAAAGCTATTAATAACTTAGTAAGCCCTAATAGACTAGTGCTAACCTTACTAGTCTTTAAAGCCTACCCGCGGATAATAGATAAGTTACTACTAAGCGTCTCTATTATTTAACGCACTAAGGCAATTTAGAAAGTAACTAATAAAGTCCACTATTACTTAGCATTATAGTAAGTCTGTAATGCCCTTAGCACTCGGAATAGCCCTAATATAACGCCTTTATATTAGTTACCTTTGTAGGCTAACGTATATATATAGAGGGAGAAGGGTAGCTAGCATAGCCCTTATAAATTAATTACTACTAATAGGGAGACTTATATAGTTAATATACCCTATAGACTAGCAAAGTTTTACTTTATAGTAGTAAGGCCTTACTATAAAGACCTATATATTATAGAAAGGCCTATAGGGGAGCGTATTACTAAACTAGTAATAGCTACTAATAGCTAGGACTTAGCTACTACTATAGGAGATAAAGTAGTAGAGGAAGAAAAAGAAAAGCTACTAGCACTAGCTAAAAGAAAATAAGGAAAGCTAAGAAAGGCCCTTATAGTTAAATTCTATGCTAACTAGGGCGTAGAAAAGCCTATAGAGGCTTATAAAGCTAAAATAACCCCTATAGGAGGCTATAGAGTATAAGACTCCATAGCTTATCTTAAAGTAGTAAAGACTGCCCTTACAGGAGGCTATAAAGCTAATAGCCCTATTATAAAGTAAAAGACTATTAAGGCTAAATTACACTTTATACTTATTAAAGATTAGGAATAAGCCCTTATTAAGGAGATTATAGCTATAGGAATACTAACTATAGTATTCCTTATAGTAAAGAAAGAGGCTAACTAGAACCTTACTCTTTAACTTTACTAAGAAGGAAAGATTATAACTTTAGGCAAGCCTTTTAAGTAGTCTAACTAGACTAAACTTAATGCCCTATAAGCCTATAATATGTTTAGATTTATTAAGTTTAACTTAATAAAGCATAGTAGCTATAGAATCTTTAATTCTTATATAGTTAGAGAGATTAAAGGTAAGGGAACGGACTTACTATATAAGAAATCCTACCTTATTATACAAGGCTATTGCAAATCTTATTATTAACTTTGCCCTTATTTTTTAGTATTTTTTCCCTTATATTATAAATACTGTTAATTGTCTCTAGGTTTAATTTATCTTTGCTTCCTTTCCCTTTACTTTTCTTCTCTTCTACTATAGTATTCAAGATTTTAGATAGGGCGGTGCCCTTTTTATTACCTTTAGCTATACTATAGTTAGATTAGTTAGGGGTTAATTAGTTAATTAGTAACCTATGACCTACCTAGTAATTGTAGTAGGTGTAGTGTGTCTCTTGTAGAAAGGATTAATTATATTTACTAATTTTAAGTAAAGCGAATTAGATTTAAGGCAAGTTAGAATAAGTTATGTTTAAGTGAGTATAAGTTATAAGGTATAAAATAGAAGAGGTATAGAGTGGGAACAAACACAGTCACAGAGAAAGGGGGAATTATATTAATTTATGCTATAAGTAAAACTCAAACGAATTTAAGTTTAACTACGGTCGCGAACTATAACTATATCTTGCGCTAACGTAGCTACAAAGTTTATCGTAAACTTTAATCTAACCTTACAGCCCCCCCCGTATTTATAACCTTAAAGCTTATTTCTATTAGGGTTCTATTTATTACTACAGTTAAGATTACTTATAAGTTAATTGTTATACTAGCTAGGTATCGCTAGTAATTATTGTTGTCTTATTTTATTAGATGCATTGGCCATAACCTATAACCCCCAAAAAAATTTAAAAAATCAATTATACAAGGCTATATTAATAAGGAGAAGGAATTTATTCTAATATAATTACTAATAATATAATAAGTAAGCTCATAGTTAATTATAGCTATTGCCCCTTTGTTAAAGCAAAAAGGGATTTACTTTTAGATTCGTGATATTACATAAGCATACGTTTAATTATAAACAATGCTTAATAGGCTAATTATCATAAGATTACCTAAATAGATTACACACCTTTTCCTAGAAGGCATAGTAATAGAGGTAATCAAGCCTCTCTATAGGATCGCAGAGGCTAGAACCTACTAGTAGGCAATATACTTTCGCTACTATAGGGATAACCTTAATATAATAACCTTAACCTATAATCCCTGCTTATTAATTATAGCCCTAGATAACCTCTTTAGAATTATTAGAATCCAAATAGATAATATATTAGGCCTAAGTAATAATAACTTCTTTAATAAAGAAGAAAAAGAGCTCTAAAAGGCTAATTTTACTACTAAAGAAAAATAATAACTAATAAGTAGGAATCCCCTTATTTTTAATAGCTATATCTTAACCTAGAATGCTAATAATTTGTTAACCTTAACCTAGAAGGGCTAAAGTAAAAAGATTAAGAAAATTAATCCTTAATCCCTAATAGCGAAGTAAGATTACGTAGAATAGAGAGCCTAAGAAAGCTACATCGCGACCGTGTGTTAACTAGAAGCATTATATAACCTATTAATTATAGCTTAATACTAAGAACCCTCTATTAATAATATTACATAGCTTAATGAACGCCTTAAATAGCAGATTAAACACTAATAAAGAGGACTATAATATATCCCTTTAACCCTTAAAGAAGCAAAGCTTTTTGTGTTTATAGATAGATTACTTACTAATAATAAGGACCTAAGCTTATAAATTAGCTATATTATTGTAATTAGAAGCGAGATAATATAAGATAATAATACCTTTATTATAAAAGGTAATATTATTATATATAGCTTAATAAAGAGTAAGCGAGTTATATGTAGCGCACTTGCCTCTAAATTATATAGTATAGTTTAAGGTATAGATATTACATACGTAATATCTATAACGCTTAATTAGGTAATACACTAATTAAAGATGCCTTAAATCCTTATAATACTTTATACTAACTCTTTCTTATTATATAAATATCTTATTAAGCTTAACATAATAAAGGAGAAAAGGCTAATAATTAATATTATAGCCCTTTATTAATTATATAAGAGGCGCGAAATCTATAAGGTTAGATAGATTAATAGCGGCAATAATCTGGCTAATGTGATAACAAAGGCATTGCTAAATTAGGCTCTTATAACCTTAATTAATTTAAATAAATTAATAATTTATATAGAAGAATAGGTTAAGAGACCTTTAGGAGTAATATAAAGAGAGCTTTAACAGAGGAAAAAGGGGAGGATCTATTGTAATTAGATTAATTAAATTAACTAACACTAACTAAGCTAATTAGGGCTCTAGATTCCTATTAAGGGATTTACTTATGTTTATTTTTCTTTAATTTAATTTTTATTATGTTTTTAGGCTCCTTTAGCCACGAAGAAAAAGAGAGACTACTAGTGTTAATTCCTCTAGATCTTTATTAGCTTAATTATAGCTAAAGACTAGACTAAATATAGGCCTAGTTAGTTAGCTAAAGGATGCACATAACGCGATTAGCTACATCCTTTGCCACCCCCTTTTTAGGCCTTACTTTTGCGTTTTACCTACTTTCCTTTATAGCTAGATTTCCCTCTCTTCTTTTCTCTCTTAGAATAACTATTATTGACTTTAATACAACGGACTTATCTGTCTTTACCTGCGCAGGACCTTGGTTTTTCCCAACACCTTCCTTATTATATTAATTAGTAATACTAAGTAATACTATCTTAATTACCTCTTTAAGTAAAACCTCTCTTATTAAGATGTAATTACTTAAATCTATTAACACTTTAAGATAGAAAGTAATTAGTAGTTTTACTACTATAAATAAAGTAGTATAATACTAAATAATATAATTATTAAGAACCCTAAGAAAAGTAAGCTTAAATACCTTAAGATTATACTAGCTACTCTTAAGAAAATATATAAAGGCCTTTACTCTTCTAATACTATAAATACTAAGCTTTATAAGTAAATACTAAATACTATAGCTAGTATACCTAAATATTAGATAGTAAAATACATATACTCCCTAGGCTTTAAGAGTCTTACTAGAGACCTCTATAAGGTAATTATAATTATAGAATTAAATAAGAGATTTACCTAATTCCTTTAGTACTAAGTTAAAGACCCTCTAGAGGCTATATTTACTAATTATTAATATAGCTAATAACCCTATAGTTAAGGAGGCTATTATAAGCATAGCCTTAAATATAGCCTATAGTGTTACTTTATATATAGTAACAATAATTACTAGTTTTCTAATTACTTTACTAAAGAATATAAAAAGTAAAGAGACTACTAGTTTACTAATAAAGCCTACTAATCACTCCTTTTAAAGAAAAGATTTTAGGTATTCCTTACCTTTTATAAAGGGCTAGGTAATAAAAAGCCTAATAAGGGCCCTAACTAGGATTAGGAGCCTTATATTAAGGCCTATATAAAGGCCTAAGATAATAATAATAATAATATAAAAGAACTATTATTAGTAGTATAATTAAGTATTATATAATTCTTTTATTTAGGACTATAGACTAACTATAACCTTATTAATACTAAAGTTCTTACTACTCTTAATAATTAAGCTTTTTAATATACCTTTCTTAAATAAAAGCTCTTTAAACCTTAAGAATTTAATAAAGGCCTAACTTACTATATCTCTAAAGAATACTATTCTAAAGAGGTCTTTAGAGGTATTATACCTAACACTAGTGCCTTAGGTAAATTAACTATAGGGTAGGCATAAGTAAAAGCTTTAATAAAATTAATACCTTTATTAAAGATAACCCCTTATAAACTATAGATTATTACCTTTAGTACTAGATTAGTAATTATAAGAGAAATCCTTTATATACTTATAGAGCTTAGAGACCTTAAATTCTTTATTATTAATATAGCTACCCTATTTCTTTTCTTTATTACTAATACAAATAAGATCCGGCCGACAATGAACCAAATGCGCAACTATACGAGGAATGGAAACGATAATAGGAAGACTAGCATAATAATAGACTACAGAGATAGCACTAACGTAGGAGAGAGCTAACTAAGGACTGCCTACCTACCTATAACCTAAAGGATATATAGAAATTTCACATAGAACTAGATAAATATATCTCTTTTATAATAGTATAATTACGCATAGGAAAGATTAGCCTTAACAAGTTCCTATTCTAAAAACGCATACCTAAAGTAGTTTTGCCCCTATATAGCTATAGCTATATAGTTAAAGATTAATACTATATAATAGTTAGCTATAGTAAGTATAATTATAGGCGCCCCTAAATATAATAGCCTAGAGATATATAGGAAGTAAGGCTAGCCCTAAATAATTCCCTAAAAGCAAGGGCTATAGCTAAATAGTTCTTAGGTATAAGATAACTCTAATACTATATATTAGCATAAGACCTAGCATTTAGCTAACTTAGGCTATAAGAGGACCTAGGCTGCTTTTAAAGCATTAGAGTAAACTAATAGGATGCTAAAAATAGCTTAGGGAGATTAATAGATTATATAGTATAGCCTTAGAGGTAGGCTAGATTAGATATAAAATTACACTAAGAGAGAATACTATATATCTAGAACTACTATTAGATTAATTTTAACTAAAGACTATAGGTATTATTTCCACGCTAGTCTACCCCTAACCCTTTACTAAACTATTTTCTAACTATTACCTTACTCCTCCTTAGGGAGAGGGATAGCCTCCTTTATAATCTTAGCCTTTGCCTTAGTAAGGAGAGTAGTAGCTAGGAGCTAGTTTACCTTTATAGCTTAAGTGTCTAGCTACTTAAACTAATAAATAATCTTAGTATAATAATCTTTAGTAAACCTAGACCTAGCCTAGTCTAGGCCTACTACTATAGCACTTTGCTTTTTCTTACTATAATTTTTAGCGTAAAGCCTCCTAACCTAGTTAGTATAATTATCTAGAACCTAAATAAAAGTAATTAGCACTAGACTAAAGCTACTACTACACTAGCATAGAACTACTTATATTACCCCTAGTAACTATACTAGCCTAAGTGTTAACTAGCTACTAGTGCTTAGTTTATAAACTAGTAATATTTAGCTTTAAGTAAATTAGCACTAGAATAAGTTTAGAGTAAGGTTAATGCTATTATTACCTTACTATACCTACTATTCTATACCTAATAGTTAAAGCACACTCTAGATATTACCCCTTTATACCCTAATTAGCCCCACGCCTAGACTAGATTTAAACTAACTTACTAATAATATTATAGCACTAATACCCTAGGTAGTTAATTAAGTAAGATTTATATAAGACATATTAAGGTAATTATAGCTTACCTAACTACCTTAGATTAGACTTAAAATAGGCGTAGGATAAAACTAGAAATAACTTACTTTTAAATTCTTCTTTAAAGCTTACTTTAATTATTTTATAGTTAGGGACTTCCTAGGATATTAATCTAAAGTTAAGAGTTCCTAGGTAGATTAGCACTAGAATAGCACTAATAGTAAAAATACTTATAGAAGATACTAATATTATACTAAAATTAATTAATTCCTACACTAAAAGTTAGTAATTAAACTAACACTAGGTTAGATAAGCCTTAAATAGCCTAGAGAAAGAGAAGAAGAAAAATAAACCTATAGAAAGTTTAATAAAGGAAGAGAAAAGAGGTTAAAACCCTATAGAGGGAAAAGCTCTCTCTTATACTTATAAGGGGGGGGGGGGGAGGAATTAGATATTATTTAAAAAATAAAGTACTAGATAATTAACTAGATAAATAACGCGTAAATAATCTAGGTATAGAGACGCCTAGGTATTAACTCTAAACTACCTGCCCCCTATTATATATAAATAAAACTAGGTGCTTAGGCTTTATAATATATCTAGCCTAGTAATAGATTAGAATTAGCTAAAAAGTAAGGCATTAGAGAAAAAAGTAAGAAAGTAAACTTAAAGTAAATTACTACTATAAGTTAGAATTTATAGTAGAATAGAAGAAAGTAAAAAGGCACTAAATAGGTATAGTATAGGGCTAGGTTAGGAGTAATTAAAGCTAAACATACTTATTACTATATATTTCTTATCTATTTTCTTTTCTATAGAATAAGGCTTACGTAAGCTAGCGCTAAACACCTATAATAGATCACACCTAATGTGGCGTAGGCTTGTGGCAAGGCTAGCGCTAACTTAAAAACGGACGTAAGGGGGTTTTTCTTCCTAATTAAGGGTTTTCCCTTTTAACTAAGTAGCTAGAGTACTAGGAATAGCTACGTAACTTAGCTATCTAGCGTAAATAAATAATAATAATATAAATAAGATATAAGTTAAGCTTAATAACCTTATAAATATTCTAATTTAAGGTAATAAAACTATACCTATTATATAATAATAAGAATACCCTTAGTAATTACTAAAGGTAAAAGAAATAGTTACCTTTTACCTCTTAGAAGGAGAAATTTATTAATTATATTATTACTTTAGTTACCCTTTTATTTAATAGCTTATAAAGATCCTTTAATAGGCTAGTTATAATATTAAACGCTAGGTAATTAAAAGGTTAACTAAAGTGTGCTACTACTACTAAGTAAATAAAAAGGCTCCTAGCTAATTTAAATTTATAATTAAGAATAATTATAATTTTAACTATAAGATTATTAGTAATATTATATAGATTAATAACTAACTAGCCCTTTATATTATTAATTTAGTAACTTTATTCTAAGTAGCCTAATTTCTTAATCCTAAGAAGCAGAAGGCCTAAGATATCTAGGATACTATTAGAGAATACTAGATTAATACATATCTTAGACCTCTAGATTAGATTATTTATAATACTAGTAATAACTTTGCTTTAGCTAAATTTAAATATTATACCTAATTAATATTAATTAAGATTAATAAGATACTAATTAAAGCCTATAATAATATTAGAAAGGTTAAGAGATACCATAAACCTTTACACTAGGCTTACTAGATTATTATAGATTTAATTAGCGTAAAGATTACACTAGAGTAATGCCTCTAAATAGCTATTAAAGCTATTAATAACTTAGTAGGCCCTAATAGGCTAGTGCTAACTTTACTAGTCTTTAGAGCCTACCTATAGATAATAGATAAGTTACTACTAAGTATCTTTATTATTTAATACACTAATGTTACGTGGCAGAACACGTGCAGTACATAGAGGCTGCTATATAAAAGCTAGATTCAACATCTTAGTTTAGGAATTTAACTTACTTTATATATATTACATTACCCCTAATAGTAGCTTTTATAAGTAAACTTAGTATAACTTATAACCTATTAAATCTATTAGCCTCTCTAATAGAATTAACTTTCTATTATATAAAGCTAGTATATAATAAGTAGTAGTAATTAAAGATTCTTTTATTATGCCCTTCTAGAAGCCTAGAAATAACCTATATATCTAAAACTAACTATTTATAATAGTAATACACTAATCTTTAGAGTATCTTCCTACTCTCTAAAAATAAACTATATATTATTTACTAGTTTTATACTTTTAATAGTATAAATCTAGAGTTTAATTATTAAAAACGGAAACTTATTAGGATTAATAATTAAGAGAATCTAAACTAACTTATAAGATATAAATTTAATAATAAAGTATTAAAAAAATAGGAATAGCTAATATATTAAGACCCCCCTATTTATTAGAATTTAGTAGATTTATAAGCTATATATTATGCCTAGAATTAAGTTAAATCCTATATCTAAAAAGCTAAAACTAGAGGTTTACTTAATAAACCTAATAGATTAATAGGTAATAAGGTATTAAAAAGGCTATTTTAAAACGCTCTTAGTCTAGCTTCTAGTACTACTACTATAGGAACTAGAAGAAGTATAGGGAAAGATAAAAATAATAAAGAAAAGGGAATTAAAAACTATTCTAAAACTAACACTACTACTTAGGATATTAAACCCCCTAATTAGTTAATAAAGTTAAATCTAGAAAACCTACTACTAGGACCCTTAGAATACCTAAAGGATCCTAAGGATTCTTACACTAAAACTAGTAAATATAATATAGTAAGGATAATATAGGGGATTTAGGAATAGTAATAGGTATTATAGTAAGCTATAGAGAAGATAGTATTAGGGATAGACTAGCTAGTAATAAGATTAATAACTAAAATTAGAAGCTTATAAAGCGTAAGTGCCTTAGTAGGTTTAATGCTATTAGTATAGAATACTAACTAAGGATTGCTATATCTAGCTAATAAATAGGGTTAGTATAATAGGCATCTACATGCTAACGAAGGAATAACTAGACTATTAGTGTAATTAATCCTACCCTAAGACTAATAAGGACTACTATAACTATAGCTAGGTGTTACGTGCTGGCTTTGCACGATAGAAGGTCGATTCCATCAGAGGGGCCAACGGATTCAACAGGTCATAAGTCGTACTAAGTTCACTTGTAAAAGCTACTATTAGGGGTAATATAATATATATAAAGTAAGTTAAATTCCTAAACTAAGATATTAAATCTAGCTTTTGTATAGTAGCCTCTATATACTACATGTGTTCTGCTATATAATAAGTGCTAGGCACGCTAAAAAGATAACTATCCTAGTTATATATAGTTAAACTATAACTAAATTTAGCTACTATCTAAAGTAAATAATATTAAAACATGTAGTTATTAAAGTCACACTAAAGAAAAACGCGTTTAGCGCGCTAATTATTATATCTATAGTTATTATTTTATAGTATTACTTAATGTTATATAACTCTCCTTATAATATATATTCCTTAATCCTATAATTAAATTTATTATATTAAATAATAAAATCTTCCTATCCTATTATTAGTACTCTATCTTCGCTATGTTTTATTATTTCCTCTTAGTAACTACTAAATTCCTCTGTTCCCTTATTATTCTAAATACCCTTAATTCATGCCTTAATATTCTATATTATTTATTTAATCTAGTAATCTAGCAAATTCGTCCTCCTTAGCTTATAGCTTTGCTACTATGGTAGTTATTACCCTTATAGTTAGTAACACTATTTACCTAGGGGTTACTTCCCTTTTTATCTGTTTTCCTAATAGTATTAGTAATATCTTATTTATCTCCTATAATACGGGCGTTCTTAGCGTTATTTATTAGGTATCTAGCTAAACTACTTATGTATTTAAACTAGGCTTCCCTAGTAGTTTAAGTCTCTTACTTAGCGTTAGTAAAGGTCCTATTTTGCCCTAAGGTCGCTTATTACCTAATTTTAGTGTTCTCTAATATAATTTACCTTATTACCTATTAGTTTTGCCTAAGGCTAGTGTTACTAGAGCTAGTATTACTAAAACTAGTATTAGCTATATTAGAGTCTCCGGAGCTAGTAACGTCTAAATCTATCTTCCTAGGGTTCCTATTACTAGAATTAGCCTTACTAGAGCTAATTTTATTTTCCTTATATTCTTCTTAAATGTTTTCTACTTATTTATAAGATTCTTAATTTTTGCCTCCTAATCCTATATTGCCTTTAATATCTTTAATACTATAGATGCTAATTTTATAATCTTTTTCTTATCTTTGGTTTTCTTAGCTATATCCCTTTTTAAAGCGTTAAGTTATTTGTTAATATTAACTAGAATTTTACTTAAATTACACTAGGAGATCTTCTCTTTATAACTTTTTAATATTTCTAATACTTATTTAAACTTGCTTTTAATGCTTTTTAAATTCTCTTTTATTATAACTATTAGCTTATAAACCTCCTTTGCTAACTCTTTAATAGCTTTAAATACTATATTTACTTACTCTTTAGTAAGGGTAAACTCCTTTTCTATTTTATTAATTTGCTTATTAATAGTGTTAACTTTATTAATTAAGTTATTAATTTTGCTTTATTTATATTGCCTATTTATCTCCTTAGTCTACTAAGATTTAGATAATTTTAGTACTAGCTTATTTTCTATACTAATATAGAGTAGATTTGCATGTCTAATGCTAGCTAGCGCTTCTATAATTATACTATTTACTACGCTATATTTATCTATAAAATAAAGAGCTAATATATTAGCTTATAGTAGTAGAGATAACATGCTATTATATATAGCTATCTATTATTTGCGTTTAACTATTATACTATTATAGAAAGCCGCTACTGCTGTTTTTACCTAGTTCTTTACTCTCCTTATTACTTCACACTTTATTAGATTAATAGTAACCTAATGTGTAAGCTTTCCTGCCTATTTTACTACCACTTGCTTTGTTACTAAAGTAACTCTTTACTCTTTAAAAATAGTGAAAATTTAGATAACTATATTTTACTATAATATAAAGTATATATCCTTTAAATCTACTTCTAAACTATTAAATACTATCTTAGCGCCCTTAAGGGTAAATTTATATACATAGGTCTATATTATATCCCTAATATCCTATATCTTTTTTTAGTAACTTACTATTATATATCTAAATTTACTAAAATTAACTCCCTTTATACTTCTTCCTTTATATACTATATTAAATTCTTCTATTACTCTCTTATACGCTACTATGCTAATATTAGGTATTAGTATTTAAGCGTTTACTCTTAATCTAGGCTTTCTAAATCTAGCGAATAGTAGCTTAAAATTAAGCTTTACTATTTATTTATAGACTTATAATAGTCTAATAAGGTACTCTATAGGTATCTCTTTAACCTCCTTATTAAATTCACTTTTTACTACACTATTATTAACCTCTATTTCCCTAAACTTAGTGTCTTTATTACTTTTAGGTTTTAATTCTAGCTTAAAAGATCTTACTCTTAATTAGGTTAAGTTAAATCTTACTACTCTCTTATCTTTCTTAGTTAGTAAGTTTCTAGATTTATCTTCTTTTTATACTAATTCTTTTCTTTCCTTTCTTATATAATTCTCTCTAATTAAATCCTATATAGCTTAATCCCTTATTTACCTTTCCGCGGATAAATCTAACGTAATATTTACTATATTATTATTATCCTCTATCTACTCCTCTCTATTAACTATTACCTATATAACTCTAGCTGCTTTATTAGTGCTTCTACTACCTTCCTTTGCTAATAGTAATAGTCTATCTACCTTATTTTATTATATACTAGATTTATCTTAATGCTATTATAGCTATAATTACATAACTTATTATATTAGGAGTAAGAATTAGTATAATTAGCTATTTTAGTTTACTTAATCTAGAAGGTGGTTTTAGAACTTTACTCTCTTATAGTAAGTTATAGTTCCTAGCTACACTAAAATCTTGTTAATTTGCTAGTTATATTTAGCTCTTTTACTATATATAGTAGATTACTATTATACTAAATTAGTAACTATAAGCTATCCTAATAACTAGTTTTATTATTCTAATACTAGTACTTAAATATATAAATAAGCTACTTATATTTACTTATAAAGCGTCTAGTCCTATATACTAACCTTATTATTAAATAGAATAAAATCTAGTGTAGCTAAAGGGTTATTATATAGGTTTACGTATTACTTATAAAACTTATATTTAACTTCTAGTGTAATATTATAAGGTCTTACTTAGTACTTTTAGTAATTACTATACTCCTGTATTTCCTATAGCTAATTTAGCTCTAGTTCTAATAGTTTTTAGACTTTTATATTATATATAATATTATTCTTAGAAGTAAATAATATTAAGGAAAATAAGACTAAAATAAAAATAACTGCGCTTATGTTTAACTACGTGAAAGCTTTTGCGTTATATATAATATTATTCTTAGAAATAAATAATATAAAGGAAAATAAGACTAAAATAAAAATAACTATACTTATATTAAATTTAACTACGCAAAAGTGGTGGGGTATTAGAGGATAATATAAAGTAAGAGTGTAGTAAGCTTCCCCTAGTTAGCGTAATAAAATATATATATAAGAAAAGGCCTTATAGCTTCGCCCTAACTAGTTAAATCTAACTACTTATAAAATATCTCTATTCCTTCGTTATTATTACTCTATAGGTAAATTTATGCCCCTCTTTATATACTCTCTTTCCTAATTAACTAGGTTCTTTTTAAGGTATTCTTCTATTATCTTAGCTATATTAACCTGTATCTTACTTTTAGCTATCTATTAGTTATTCTTAGTAGTAAATCCCTTTTATTAGATAAGGAATTCTACTTTTATAGTCTTATTTCTTTTAGAGATTTTAACCTAATAA
The DNA here is from genome assembly GCA_023658445.1 of Epichloe bromicola. Classification (NCBI taxonomy): domain Eukaryota; kingdom Fungi; phylum Ascomycota; class Sordariomycetes; order Hypocreales; family Clavicipitaceae; genus Epichloe; species Epichloe bromicola. The sequence continues at coordinate 100,860 of CP098269.1, forward strand.
CTATAGATTTATTTAATCTTCTAATAGTCTACTTCCTCTAGATTATTAAATATAATTAGTAGTAGAGCTAGTTTTTCCCTATTAAATAGGTCCTTTCCTTACGCTAGCTTCTATATTTACACTATAGAAACCACTAAATAGACTTATAAATTTAGGGGGAAATCTAATTAATATACTAATAGGTTTACCTTTTCTAGTACCTTATATAGTCTTACCTTTTATAGTAACTATTTTTTCTTAGGTTTCCTAGGTAATTTATATCCCTTATATAATTATAGATAAACTATATCTCCTACGTTAATATTAACTAGTTTATAGTAGTTATTATACTAAATTTTAGTAAGGGTAGCTACTATTATAATTACTAATTAGGCCTTGTGCTAGTATAACTTTTATAGCACTACTATATTATTTACACTAGTTCCTATGTTAATTATATTATTTAGGGAAAGAAGATTAATAATACTTAGAGAATAAAACCTATATAGTAACTTATTAGAAGCCTACCCTATACTTATAGCTATAGTATTATTTAATTAATACTATAGTACTAGGAGTATTATAGTCTATATTATATCTAGATCTATTACTATATAGTAATATATTATAATTATTACTATCTAGTTTTTTCTTTTAGCTATTCTATCTATCTATAGATAATATACTATGCCTATAAGAAGTTTAACTCCTATATACCTAAATATCTCTTTCTATATATTAGATATAAACTTTAGGTCCCTATTACTAATAATTTATCTTAGTAATCCCTAGTCTATAATATATAAGGTATAAAGGAGTAATTCTACCTAAATCTCCGCTAAATATATTATATATCCTAGTATTAGAAGGGTTCTCTTACTAAATAGGTAGTTTACTAGATATAATAAATTATATATAGTATATCCTTTTATTTACTATATTATATTAGTAGCTAATACTTCTAGTATATCTATAATAAAATTAAGTAAGATTATATAAAATAGTATTAGCTTTAGCTATAATAGCTATAACTCCTTAGGTAGCTTTAAATAATTAATTATATTTTCCTAACACACTATATAATAGGCTATATAATTACAAATCTACTAACTTATACATAGAAAATAAACTAAATAAAGCTCTACTACTATTTAAGTAATTCTAAAATATTACTATTTATTATAAACTAGTTATAGAATAGATTTAACCTCTATAGTTAGAATATAAAGATAGAAAAATCTATCTTTACTATAGTAGTATAATAGACTATTCTTATATAAGTCCTATTTATATAAAGGAATCTTTAGTCTAACTCTAGTATTCTTTACTACTTACCTTTCTTAGTAGGCTTATATTACTATAATAATTTAGCTAAACTTTTAATTATACTAATATCCTATAATAATTCTAGCTTTAAGACTATTATCTATAATTATAGTTATAATATACTCCTTACTTATAAAATAAGCGCTTATATCTAATTTATTATATTAGCTTTTTTATACTACCTCCTAGTAGGTTACTTTTACTAGTAGTCTTAAAAGTGTATTTAGCACTATATTTAATATCCCTAGTATATAAGTTACCTTAAGGTTAAATTATAATAAATAATTTATAACTTTTACTAGTTTTAGATTAGCCTTATCTAAATCTATTATTAATAATAAGGTATTCTTAATAATCCCTTTTACTAAGAAATAGTTAATTAATATATTAACTATTATATTATTAGATTAGACTATTTTCTAAAGTTTTCTAACACTCTATATAATTATAGCTACTTCTACCTTAGTTAAACTATACTACTTCTTAATACTTAATATTACCCTAGAAAGAAATAAAATTAGCTATATTTAGTTATTTTTAATATCCCTCCTAGGGATACTTTAACTATCCTATTTTTCTTATAATTAGAAAGTATATAACCTAAATCCTTCCTTATAGGCATTAATTTTAAGGAAAAGTAGCTTTTATAAATTATAATACTATAAGGTCTATTTCTTACTTAGGAATGCTTTAATATCTTTAAAAGCCTTTTTCTCCTATATAGTTAGTAAAAATATCTTTTACTATATCTTTCTTTTTTATACTAGTTTTAAGATACTAGTAATTTTCTTATTCTTTTTATAGAATTCCCTTAATAGCGCTATTTTCTATATTTATAATAGTTAGATTTATATATTAAACTATAGAATTCTATTATAAAGAAATCTAGCTATTCTAATAAAGATTTTAAGACTTAATAGATTACTTAGGAAAATTATCTTCTAAAAAGCTTTAAGCCTATTATTAGTATTAATAATCCTATTACTATTAATAATAAAACCTAGTAGTTAAATAGTGGGATAACTTATAAATAACTTCTTTATAGTAATTATTATCCTATTTTCTTTAAGAATCCTAAGTATAATATTAAGATAGCTTAAATACTCTTTAAGACTATCTAAATATAATAATATTATTAATATAAACTTATATAAAATGCTTATACTTTTAGAAAAGTCTATCTATAAACCTTTAGGTAAATATAAGGGAGTTCTTAAATCCTATTAATACTATATTTAATGCTTTAAGACCTTAATTTAATATAATTATTATATAGGCTTAATAGTTACTTCTAACTAGTAGTTAGTAAAAAAATCCTATTCTATTAAAAAGAGAAAAAACCTTCTTACTATATATATAATCTATAATATTACTTTAGTCTAGTAAAGGGTATATATCTAGCACTACTATATTATTAAGTAGCCTTATATTAATTATAACTCTCCCTTTCCTTTCCTAACTAGTTTCTTACTAAACTATAAATACTAGGTATACTATAGCTACTAGCTTATCTAAATATAATATTTTCCCTTTTAAGTAGAGTTTATTATATACTTTATTAAGTTTAGTTATATCCTATCCTCCTAGTCTATAAGGCCTAATTAGCCTTATTTAATACTACTATTTATCTATAAGATTAATTCTTATCTTCTAGTTTTTAGTATAGGGATAATACCTTTATTATAATAAATATTATATTTATTAGTTAGTTAAACTAGTTTACTTGCCGCTTCCTAGTTAATATTAGTAATTTATATACTAAATTTATTAGTTATATATAGGATTTCCTCTAGGTATAAAATCCTATATAATAGCACTCTAGTATTAACTTTCTTTAGATTAAGATTATCCTTCTTTTTATTAGATTTATTACTATTCTTATCTTTATCTTTCTTTTTCTTTATAATATCCTTACTAAAATAGGTATAGTATATAAAAGAATTATTAACTAGGTAATTAGCGTTAACCTTACTAGCTGCGGTTAGGTATATAACCTTCTAGTGTTTTCTAATAGTAATAATTTTATTAGTTAGATTATAGGTAATTATCTATCCCTTATTAGATTTATTAAATAGCGTATTAGGGAAATACTCTAAATATAATTATACGTAGTACACACTTATTTCCTAATTTTTCTATGTATTTTTCTAACTAATAGGTATATATAAATAAGTCTTTAGTAGAATTAATACTATATAGGTAGTAACTACCTTTTAGTAAGGGACCCTATTTAATAGTTAGAAGATTTTTACTAGTATTATTATACTATAAACTAACCTAAAAACTACCTTTAGTTAGATAAAATTAATTTTAGCCTTATATTTATAAGCAAAATTCGTTCTAAGTAATAATTTTAGTTCTAAATTTAGTATTATATTTACTATAACTATAAAATAGCTAGTAATTTCTATTCTATACACTATCCCTAGAATATAAAAGTTAAATATAGCTATTTTAGTAATAAAAAAGGAAGATTAAACCCTAGATACTAGCTTTAGTTCCTATATTACTTACTTTATATTTAATCTATACTATTATAGCTATACTTTATTTACTAAAATTAATAATATTCCTAAGTTAAGATAGACTTAGTAACTTTTGCCCTTATTATTAAATTTAATAGGAATCTTTAGATATATATTAGCCCTTTTTCTATTATATTTAACTTCTTATAGTCTTACTATAGCTTTAATTACTTACCCTAGGGTAAGTTATCTAGTCCTAGTTAAGGTTATCCTAGTAATAGCCTTATTTACCTCTTTTAGGGCGTTTTCTATAAAATAAGTTTTAATAAAATTTAAGTCTTACCCTTAATTATCCTTACTATTATTCTCTAAAACCTCCCTTTTTTTAGCTATATAATAACTATATTCCTAGAGATAAGTTTTATATTATTATATATTAGAATTATTATTATACACTATAATATTAGTATATTCCTAGTCTCTTATAGAGTTCTTTTCTTATTACTAAAATTATCTAGGTTACTATACTTAGCTTCCTTTCCTTATAAGACTATAGTCTTAGGGTTACTTATTTTATTAGTTTAGTGCTTTAGTTTATTAAGTCTACCTAATTTCTATATACTCTCCTTTTTTATTTTCTTAAGACTTATTTTACTATAGTCTTTAGTTTTATTCTTTAGGAGGTTAATTATACCTATATAGCTATAGTTAGAAATATCCTAGAAATCTTTAGGTATTTTACTTATCCTACTTATAATACTAGTTTCCTTAAGAGAATTATCTATTAAATAGCTAGTTTTAGTTTACTTATGCTTTATCCTTATCTTCTTCTAAATTACTACTAGATATCTTAGTATTAAAATAGACCTTAAGCTTCCCTTTACCTTTTTTACTTATAGACTAACCTTTACTATATAAGTAGTTATATAAATTATATCTCTTATTATCTACTATTATAATATATACTAATCTTATATCTATTTAAGTTAGAACTAGGCATATCTATTATAATCCTAGATATAGCTTAAGATATAAATATACTAAAAGCTAATAGTTAGTTAACTTACTATTTACCCTTATATACTAGAAGATCTTTAATATAAATTTATAGAAAGATACCTCTTTTATAATATTCTCTTTAGTATATTCTACCTTATTAAGCTACGCTGTTATATCCTAAACCTAAATACTAAATTCCTTTTATATAGCTATAAATATAGTTAGTATTCTACTAAATATAGCGTTCTATTCTGCTAAGTTAAGATATTATCTATACTATACTATCGCATCCCCTTAGAATAATATCTAGATTTTCTTCTAAATAATATCCTAATAGCTAGGATTAGCATAATATAAGTAATCTTTAACTGCCTAGATCTATAATATAATATTATAGAAAATAGTCTGCTTTCTGTTATATATAATAAGGTTATTACTAGCCTCTTCTAGTTTATTATAAGGCTTAAAATACCTAATATCCGTAATCTTCTACATTAAATCTGTATTTTATTTCGCTATTTCTATTTACTAGTTATACTAATTTTAGTGTAACACTAGGTCCGCCCTTCTTTAATTTCTAGAATTAGTATACTAACCTTAATATAAAGGGTATAGTCCTTGCTACTAAGTCTAGTAAGGACTTAGCTAAGGTTATAAGTATTCTTACTAATATTCTAGCTATATTAGTTACGCTAGTAGTCCTAGCTATACTAATAGTCCTAGTGTTACGTGCTAGAATTGACAAGTGGACTGCCACTTCGGATGTGGCCTCGTTGCCAAGGATGTGTGGCCTGCACGTGACCTAGAACCCCTATATTTGACGATAGCTCTGCCCTCTAGCTAGTTGAAAACAACAACCTTCACACACTCTTTTATATTATATTTTATATCGTAACAAGTGGTAGCAATTAGAGATTCTTTTGTTGCGCCCTTCCGGAAGCCCGGAAACAACCTATATATCTAAAACCAACCGTTTATAACAGTAATACGCTAATTCTTAGAGCATCTTCCTACTCTCTAAAAATAAACTATATATTATTTACTAGTTTTATGCTTTTAATAGTATAAATCTAGATTTTAATTATTAAAAACGGAAACTTATTAGAATTAATAATTAAGAGAATCTAAACTAACTTATAAGATATAAATTTAATAATAAAGTAGTAGAAAAATAGGAATAGCTAATATATTAAGACCCCCTTATTTATTAGAATTTAGTAAATCTATAAGCTATATATTACGCCTAGAATTAAGTTAAATCCTATATCTAAAAAGCTAAAACTAGAGGCTTACTTAATAAACCTAATAAATTAATAAGTAGTAAGGCATTAGAAAGGCTATTTTAAAATACTCTTAGTTTAGCTTATAGTACTACTACTATAGGAACTAGGAGTAGTATAGGAAAAGATAAAAATAATAAAGAAAAGGGAATTATAAACTATCCTAAAACTAACACTACTACTTAGGATATTAAACCCCCTAATTAGTTAATAAAGTTAAATCTAGAAGACCTACTACTAGGACCCTTAGAATGCCTAAAGGATCCTAAGGATTCTTATACTAAGACTAGTAAATATAATATAGTAAGGATAATATAGGGGATTTAGGAATAGTAATAGGTATTATAGTAAGCTATAGAGAAGATAGTATTAGGGATAGACTAGCTAGTAATAAGATTAATAACTAAAATTAGGAGCTTATAAAGCATAAGTGCCTTAGTAGGTTTAATGCTATTAGCATAGAATACTAACTAAGGATTGCTATATCTAGCTAATAAACAGGGTTAGTATAATAGGTATTTATATACTAATAGAGAAATAACTAGACTATTAGTGTAATTATTCCTACCCTAATACTAATAAGGACTACTATAACTATAGCTAGGACTATTAGTATAGCTAGGACCACTAGCGTAACTAATATAGCTAGAATATTAGTAAGGATACTTATAACCTTAGCTAAGTCCTTACTAGACTTAGTAGTAAGGACTATACCCTCTAGACTAAGGTTAGTATGCTAATTCTAGCAATTAAAGAAAAATAGACCTAGCATTACACTAAAATTAGTATAACTAGCGAATAGAAATAGCGGAATAGAATGTAGATTTAATGTGGAAGATTACGGATATTAGGCATTTTAAGCCTCGTAATAAACCAGAAGAGGCTAGCAATAACCTTATTATATATAACAGAAAGCAGACTATCTTCTATGATATTAAATTATAAATCTAGGTAGTTAAAGATCACTTATATTGTGCTAATCCTAGCTATTAGCATATTATTTAGAAGAAAATCTAGATATTATTCTAAGGGGACGCAATAGTATAGTATAGATAATATCTTAACTTAGTAGAATAAAACACTATATTTAGTGGAATACTAACTATATTTATAGCTATATAAAAGGAATTTAGTATTTAGGTTTAGGACATAATAATATAGCTTAATAAGGTAGAATATACTAAAGAGAATATTATAAAAGAGGTATTTTTCTATAAATTTACGTTAAAGATCTTCTAGTATATAAGGGCAAATAGCGAGTTAACTAACTATTAGCTTTTAGTGTGTTTATATCTTAAGCTATATCTAGGATTATAATAGATATACCTAGTTCTAACTTAAATAGATATAAGATTAGCATATATTACTATAGTAGATAATAAGAGATATAATCTATATAACTACTTATATAGTAAAGGTTAGTCTATAAGTAAAAAAAGTAAAGGGAAGCTTAAGGTTTATTTTAATACTAAGATATCTAGTAGTAATTTAGAAGAAGATAAGGATAAAGCGTAAGTAAACTAGAACTAGCTATTTAATAGATAATTCTCTTAAGAAAACTAGTATTATAGGTAGGATAAGTAAAATACCAAAAGATTTCTAGGATATTTCTAACTATAGCTATATAGGTATAATTAACCTTCTAAAGGATAAAACTAGAGACTATAGTAAAATAAGTCTTAAGAGAATAAAGGGAGAGAGCGTATAGAAATTAGGTAGACTTAATAGACTAAAGCACTAAACTAATAAAATAAGTAACCCTAAGATTATAGTTCTATAAGAAAAGGAGGCTAAGTATAGCAGCCTAGATAATTTTAGTAATAGGAAAAGGGCTTTATAAGGGACTAGGAATATACTAATATTATAGTATATAATAATAATTCTAATATATAATAATATAAAACTTATCTCTAGGAATATAGTTATTATATAGCTAAAGAAAGGGAGGTCCTAGAGAATAATAATAAGGATAATTAAGGATAAGACTTAAATTTTATTAAAACTTATTTTATAGAAAACGCCCTAAAAGAGGTAAATAAGGCTATTACTAAAATAACCTTAAATAGGACTAGATAACTTGCCTTAGGATAAGTAATTAAAGCTATAGTAAGACTATAAGAAGTTAAATATAATAGAAAAAGGGCTAATATATATCTAAAGATTCCTATTAAATTTAATAATAAGGGCAAAAGTTACTAAGTCTATCTTAACTTAGGAATATTATTAATTTTAGTGGATAAGGCATAGCTATAATAGTATAGATTAAATGTAAAGTAAGTAATATAGGAACTAAAGCTAGTATCTAGGGTTTAATCTTCCTTTTTTATTACTAAAATAGCTATATTTAACTTTTATATTCTAGGGATAGTGTATAGAATAGAAATTACTAGCTATTTTATAGTTATAGTAAATATAATACTAAATTTAGAACTAAAATTATTACTTAGAACGAATTTTGCTTATAAATATAAGGCTAAAATTAATTTTATCTAACTAAAGGTAGTTTTTAGGTTAGTTTATAGTATAATAATACTAGTAAAAATCTTCTAACTATTAAATAGGGTCCCTTACTAAAAGGTAGTTACTACCTATATAGTATTAATTCTACTAAAGACTTATTTATATATACCTATTAGTTAGAAAAATACATAGAAAAATTAGGAAATAAGTGTGTACTACGTATAATTATATTTAGAGTATTTCCCTAATACGCTATTTAATAAATCTAATAAGGGATAGATAATTACCTATAATCTAACTAATAAAATTATTACTATTAGAAAACACTAGAAGGTTATATACCTAACCGCAGCTAGTAAGGTTAACGCTAATTACCTAGTTAATAATTCTTTTATATACTATACCTATTTTAGTAAGGATATTATAAAGAAAAAGAAAGATAAAGATAAGAATAGTAATAAATCTAATAAAAAGAAGGATAATCTTAATCTAAAGAAAGTTAATACTAGAGTGCTATTATATAGGATTTTATACCTAGAGGAAATCCTATATATAACTAATAAATTTAGTATATAAATTACTAATATTAACTAGGAAGCGGTAAGTAAACTAGTTTAACTAACTAATAAATATAATATTTATTATAATAAAGGTATTATCCTTATACTAGAAAACTAGAAGATAAGAATTAATCTTATAGATAGATAGTAGTATTAAATAAGGCTAATTAGGCCTTATAGACTAGGAGAATAGGATATAACTAAACTTAATAAAGTATATAATAAACTTTACTTAAAAGGGAAAATATTATATTTAGATAAGCTAGTAGCTATAGTATACCTAGTATTTATAGTTTAGTAAGAAACTAGTTAGAAAAGGAAAGGGAGAGTTATAATTAATATAAGGCTACTTAATAATATAGTAGTGCTAGATATATACCCTTTACTAGACTAAAGTAATATTATAGATTATATATATAGTAAGAAGGTTTTTTCTCTTTTTAATAAAATAGGATTTTTTTACTAACTACTAGTTAGAAGTAACTATTAAGCCTACATAGTAGTTATATTAAATTAAGGTCTTAAAGCATTAAATATAGTATTAATAGGATTTAAGAACTCCCTTATATTTACCTAAAGGTTTATAAATAGACTTTTCTAAAAGTATAAGCATTTTATACAAGTCTATATTAATAATATTATTATATTTTTAGATAGTCTTAAAGAGTATTTAAGCTATCTTAATATTATACTTAGGATTCTTAAAGAAAATAGGATAATAATTACTATAAAGAAGTTATTTATAAGTTATCCTACTATTTAACTACTAGGTTTTATTATTAATAGTAATAGGATTATTAATACTAATAATAGGCTTAAAGCTTTTTAGAAGATAATTTTCCTAAGTAATCTATTAAGTCTTAAAATCTTTATTAAAATAGCTAGATTTCTCTATAATAGAATTCTATAGTTTAATATATAAATCTAACTATTATAAATATAGAAAACAGCGCTATTAAGGGAATTCTATAAAAAGAATAAGAAAATTACTAGTATCTTAAAACTAGTATAAAAAAGAAAGATATAGTAAAAGATATTTTTACTAACTATATAGGAGAAAAAGGCTTTTAAAGATATTAAAGCGTTCCTAAGTAAGAAATAGACCTTATAGTATTATAATTTATAAAAGCTACTTTTCCTTAAAATTAATACCTATAAGGAAGGATTTAGGTTATATACTTTCTAATTATAAGAAAAATAGGATAGTTAAAGTATCCCTAGGAGGGATATTAAAAATAACTAAATATAGCTAATTTTATTTCTTTCTAGGGTAATATTAAGTATTAAGAAGTAGTATAGTTTAACTAAGGTAGAAGTAGCTATAATTATATAGAGTGTTAGAAAACTTTAGAAAATAGTCTAATCTAATAACATAATAGTTAATATATTAACTAATTATTCCTTAGTAAAAGGAATTATTAAGTATACCTTATTATTAATAATAGATTTAGATAAGGCTAATCTAAAACTAGTAAAAGTTATAAATTATTTATTATAATTTAACCTTAAGGTAACTTATATACTAGGGATACTAAATATAGTACTAGATATGCTTTTAAGACTACTAGTAAAAGTAACCTACTAGGAGATAGCATAGAAAAGCTAATATAATAAATTAGATATAAGCGCTTATTTTATAAGTAAGGAGTATATTATAACTATAATTATAGATAATAGTCTTAAAGCTAGAATTATTATAGAATATTAGTATAATTAAAAATTTAGCTAAATTATTATAGTAATATAAGCCTACTAAGAAAAGTAAGTAGTAAAGAATACTAGAGTTAGACTAAAGATTTCTCTATATAGATAGGACTTATATAAGGATAGTCTATTATACTACTATAGTAAAGATAGATTTTTCTATCTTTATATTCTAACTATAGAGGTTAAATCTATTCTATAACTAGTCTATAATAAATAGTAATATTTTAGAATTACTTAAATAGTAGTAGAGCTTTAATTAGTCTATTTCCTATAGATAAGTTAGTAAATTTATAATTATATAGCCTATTATATAGTGTATTAGGAAAATATAATTAATTATTTAAAGCTACCTAGGGAGTTATAGCTATTATAGTTAACGCTAATACTATTTTATATAATCTTACTTAATTTTATTATAGATATACTAGAAGTATTAGCTACTAATATAATATAGTAGATAAAAGAATATACTATATATAATTTATTATATCTAGTAAACTACTTATTTAGTAAGAGAACCCTTCTAATACTAGGATATATAATATATCTAGCGGAGATTTAGGTAGAATTACTCCTTTATACCTTATATATTATAAACTAGGGATTACTAAGATAAATTATTAGTAATAAGGACCTAAAGTTTATATCTAATATATAGAAAGAGATATTTAGGCATATAGGAGTTAAACTCCTTATAGGCATAGCGTATTACCTATAAATAGATAGAATAGCTAAAAGAAAGAACTAGATAGTAATAATTATAATACATTACTATATAGTAATAGATCTAAATATAATATAGACTATAATACTCCTAGCACTATAGTATTAATTAAATAATACTATAGCTATAGGCATAGGGTAGGCTCCTAATAAGCTACTATATAGGTTTTATTCTCTAAGTATTATTAATTTTCTTTCCCTAAATAATATAATTAATATAGGAACTAGTGTAAATAATATAGCTATACTATAAAAGTTATACTAGCACAAGGCCTAACTAGTAATTATAATAGTAGCCACTCTTACTAAGATTTAGTATAATAACTATTATAAACTAGTTAATATTAACACAGGAGATATAGTTTATCTATAATTATATAAGGGATATAAATTACCTAGGAAACCTAAGATAAAATAGTTACTATAAAAGGTAGGACTATATAAGGTGCTAGAAAAGGTAAACCTATTAGTATATTAATTAGATTTCCCCCTAGATTTATAAGTCTATCTAGTAGTTTCTATAGTATAAATATAGAAGCTAGTATAAGGAAAGGACTTATTTAATAAGGAAGAACTAGCTCTGCTACTAATTATATTTAATAATCTAGAGGAAGTAAACTATTAGGAGATTAAATAAATCTATAGTTATTAGGTTAAAATCTCTAAAAGGAATAAGACTATAAAAGTAAAATTCCTTATCTAATAAAAGGGATTTACTACTAAAGATAACTAATAGATAGCTAAAAGTAAGATGCGAATTAATGTGGCTAAGATAGTAGAAAAATACCTCTAAAAGAACCTAATTAATTAGTAAAGGGAGTATATAAAGAAAGGTATAAATTTGCCTATAGAATAATAATAGTAAAGGAAAAGAGGCATTTCGCAAGAAGTTAGATTTAACTAGTTAGGATAAAGCTATAAGGCCTCTTCTTATATATATATTTTATTGCGCTAACTAGGGGAAGCTTACCACACTCTTACTTTATATTATTCCCTAATACCCTACTAGCTTTATATAGTTAAATTTAATATAAGCGTAGTTAAATTTACTTAAGCCCTATCTTATTCTTACTACACTCTTACTTTATATTATTCCCTAATACCCTACTAGTTTTACATAGTTAAATTTAATATAAGCGTAGTTAAATTTACTTTAGCCTTATTTTATTTAATAGTATCTAGTCCTAAAGATAATATTATATATAATAAGGAGTTTTAAAAACTATAAGACCTAGAGCTAAACTAGCTATAGGAAATATAGGAGTATAATAATTATAAGGAATATTAAGTAAAAGATAAAAACATTACACTAGAAGTTAAATATAAGCTATATAGGCAATGTGTAAATCTATACTATAACCTATTAGCTATACTAGATTTTATACTATTTAATAATAAGGTTAGTATATAGGACTAAACAGTCTATAAGTAAATATAGGTAGGATATTTATATATTTAAGTACTAGCTCTAATATAATAAAACTAATTATTAGAATAGCTTATAGTTACTAATTTAGCATAATAGTAATTTACTACTAGCAAGGAAAGAGCTAAATATAAGTAGTAAATTAATAAGCTTTTAGTGAAACTAGGAACTATAACCTATTATAAGGAGAAGAAGTTCTCTAAACGCTATTTAGATTAAATAGTATAATATAACTAGCTAGAAAGGTTTCTACGCTTAATATAGTAAATTATATAACTATAGTAGTAGTAGTACCTAGATAGATTAAGGATAAGATAAGATAAATTAGACACACTATTACTATTAGTAAAAGGACGTGATAATAATACTAATAAAGTAGCTAAGGTTATATAGGATATAGTTAAGATTAAGGAATAAACTAGGGAGGATAATAATAATATAGTAAGCATTATATTAGATATATTTATGGAAAGGCAGGAAAAGGATTAAGCTATATAAGATTTAATTAAAAAGAATTATATAAGGAAGGAAAGGAGAGATTTAGTAAAGGAGAAGAATAATAAATCTATTAATACACTAAGCAAAGAAAGTAGTAAGGTAGAGGATTCTAATCTAACTTAACTAAGAATAGAATCCCCTAAACTAGAATTAGAACCTAAAAGTAATAAAGACACTAATTTTATAGAAATAAAGGGTAATAATAGTAGTTTAGAAAGTAAAAATAATAAGGAGGTTAATAAGATACTAGCGGAGTACCTTATTAGACTATTATAAGTCTACGCGTAAATTATAGAGCTTAATTTTAAGCTATTATTTCTTAGATTTAGAAAACTAGGATTATAGAGAAACACATATATACTAATGCCTAATATTAGTGTAGTAGCGCGTAAGAGAGTAATAGAAGAATTTAATATAGTATATAAGGGAAGAAGTATAAAAGGAGTTAATTTTAGTAGATTTAGATATACTAAATTAAGCTATAAGAAAGAGGCCTAGGATATTAGGGATATAATATAGGCCTACGCGTATAAATTCGCCCTTAAAGGCACTAGAATAGTGTTTAATAGGTTAGAAGTTAATTTAAAGGATATGTATTTTATATTATAGTAAAACATAATTATCTAAATTTTCGCTATTTTTAAAGAATAAAAGGCTACTTTAATTATAAAGTAAGTAGTAGTAAGATAGGCAGGAAAGCCTATAAATTAGATTATAGTTAATCTAATAGAGTGTAAAGTAATAAGAAAAGTAAAGAATTAGGTAAAAATAGTAGTAGTAGCTTTCTATAATAGTATAATAGTTAAATATAGGTAATAGTTAGCTATATATAATAGTATATTATCTTTACTACTATAAGCTAATGTATTAGCTCTCTGTTTTATAGATAAGTATAGCGTGGTAAATAGCATAATTATAGGCGCGTTAGCAAGCATTAGATAGGTAGATTTACTTTATATTAACATAGAAAAGGAGTTAGTGTAGTAATTATTAGAATCCTAGCGGGATAAAGAGAGAAGAAAATAATATAAGTAAAGTAAAATTAATAATTTAGTTAATTAAGTTAATAGAGTAGAAAATTATATTAATAGAATAGAAAGAGAAGTTAGTATAGTTAAAGATTAAATAGATATATTAAATAAAGCTATTAAAGAATTAGCGAAGAAGGTTTATAATCTAATAAAATTAATAGAAGAGGAATCTAAAAGCTTTAAAAGTAAGTTTAAATAAATATTAGATATATTAAAAGCCTAGAAAGAGAGGATCTTAAATTTTAAGTTAGGTAAAACATTAGTTAATATTAATAAGTAATTTAATACTTTAAAATAGGATATAGTTAAGAAGAATAAATATAAGGAAAAGATTATAGAATTAGTATCTATAGTAATAGGAATATTAAAAGAGATATAGAAATAAGAGGTAAAAATTAAGAATCTTACTAATAAGTAAAAAACATTTAAGGAGAATATAAAGAAAATAAGATTAGCTCTAGTGAGGCTAATTCTGGTAATAGGAACCCTAGAGAAATGGATTTAGGTAACACTAGCTCTAGAGACACTAGCGTGTCTAATATTAGCTTTAGTAACACTAGCTTTAGGTAAAACTAATAGATAATAAGGCAAATTACGTTAAGAAACACTAAAAATAGGCAATAAGCAACCCTACAGTAAAATAGGACCTCTAGTAACACTAAGTAAAAGGCATAAATTACTAGGAAAGCCTAGCCTAAATATATAGGAAGCTTAGATAAATACTTAATAAATAACGCTAAAAACACCTATATTATAGGAAGTAAGTAAGATATTACTAGCATTATTAGGAAAGCGAACAAAAGGGGCATTAACCTTAGGGTAGATAGCGTTACTAACTATATATATAATTACTACTAGGGTAACTAAGCTATAAGCTAAGGAGGATGAATTTGCTAGATTACTAGATTAAATAAATAGATATGGAATATTAGGGCATGAATTTAGGGTATATAGAATAATAAGGGAATAGAGGAATTTAGTAATTACTAAAAGGAAATAATAAAACACAGCAAAAATAGAGTACTAATAATAGGATAGGAAGAATTTATTATTTAATATAATAAATTTAATTATAGGATTAAGGGATACATATTATAAGGAGAGTTATATAACATTAAGTAATGTTATAAAATAATAACTATAGATACAATAATTAGCACGCTAAACGCGTTTTTCTTTTATATAACTTTAATAACTATATGTTTTAATATTATTTACTTTAGATAGTAGCTAAATTTAGTTATAGTTTAACCACGTATAACTAGGATAGTTATCTTTTTAGCGTGCCTAGCACTTATTATATAGCAGAATATATATAGTATATAGAGGCTACTATATAAAAGCTAGATTTAATATCTTAGTTTAGGAATTTAACTTACTTTATACATATTATATTACCCCTAATAGTAGCTTTTATAAGTGAACTTAGTATGACTTATAACCTGTTAAATCCGTTAGCCTCTCTAACGGAATCGACCTTCTATCGTGCAAAGCTAGCACGTAACAACTAAGGTAATTTAGAAGGCCACTAATAAGGTTTACTATTACCTAGTATTATAGTAAGTTTATAATGCCCTTAGCACCTAGAATAGCTCTAATATAATACCTTTATATTAGCTACCTTTATAGGCTAATATATATATATAAAGGGAGAAGAGTAGCTAGTATAGCCCTTATAGATTAATTACTACTAATAAGAAAACCTATATAGTTAATATACCCTATAGACTAGTAAAGTTTTACTTTATAGTAGTAAAGCCTTACTATAAAGACTTATATATTATAAAGAGGCTAGGACTTTAGGAGATAAAACCCTAAGATATAGGGAAAGAGGTAATTATACTAGTAACTCCTACTACTAAGGAAGATTATACTATTACTATAAAAATAAGGGTAAAAGTAAAAAAAGAAGTAAAGCTACTAGTACTAGTAAAGAGAAAGTAAGGTAAGCTAAGAAAGGCCCTTATAGTCTAATTTTATACTAACTAAGGTAAAGAAAAGGCTATAAAGGCTTATAAAGCTAAAGTAGCTTTTATAAGAAGCTATAGAGTTAAAGACTTTATAGTTTATCTTAAAGCTATAAAAGCTACCCTTATAGGAGACTATAAAGCTAATAGACTTAAAAGAGTAAAATTAAAGGCTATTAAGGCTAAGGATTATAAACCCTAAGTATACACTAAAACTATAGAATACTTTATAATTATTAATAAAGACTAGGAAGAGATATTAATTAAAGAGATTATAGCTAGAGAAGTGCTAGATAAAGCATTTCTTATAGTAAAGGAAGGGGCTAATTAGAACCTTACTCTTTAACTTTACTAAGAAAGGAAGATTATAACTCTAGGTAAGCCCTTTAAGTAGTTAGACTAGACTAAGCTTAATACCCTATAAGCTTATAATATATTTAGATTTATTAAGTTTAACCCTATAAAGTATAGAGGTAATAGAGTCTTTAATTCTTATATAGTTAGAGAAATTAAAGGCAAGGGAATAGACTTACTATATAAGAAATCCTATCTTATTATATAAGGGTATAATAATAAAGGAAAGGAATTTATCCTAATATAATTACTAATAATCTAATAAGCAAGTTAGAGGCTTATTATAGCTATTGCTTTATTATTAAGGTAAAAGGGAATTTACCTTTAGATTTATAATATTACATAGGTATATATTTAATTACAAATAACACTTAATAGGCTAATTATTATAAGATTACTAAAGTAAATTAAATATCTTTTTCTAGAAGGTATAGTAATAGAAGTAATTAAGCCTCTTTATAGCATTATAGAGGCTAGAACCTACTAGTAGGTAACTTACTTTTATTACTATAGGGATAACCTTAAAATAATAATATTAATATATAATCCTTACTTATTAATTATAGCCCTAAGTAATAAGAATATCTTTAGTATTATTAGGATATAAACTAATAATATATTAGGTCTAAGCAATAAAGACTTCTTTAATAAAGAAGAAAAAGAGCTTTAAAAGGCTAACTTTATAGCTAAGGAAAAATAATAACTAATAACTAGGAATCCCCTTATCTTTAAGAGCTATATCTTAACCTAAAATACTAATAACTTACTAACCCTAACCTAAAAAGGCTAAAGTTAGAAGATTAAGGAAATTAATCCTTAATCTCCTATAGTAAAGTAGGACTATATAGAATAATAAGCTTAAGGAAGCTATATTATAACTATTTACTAGCTAGAAGCCTCTTATAATCTGTTAATTATAGCTTAACACTAAGAACCCTCTAATAATAATATTACATAGCTTAATAAACACCTTAAATATTAGTGTTAAGGTAGGGGTCGGTGTAGATAATGAAAATGGTTCGATTTCGGTTAATTAGAGATGTAGACAGCACCTGACTTTTATACCTAAAAGATACACAGTGCACTATAGTAATAACTAGTCTACAGAGGTACTTCTAATATATTATCTCCACTGTTATCTTATTGAGGGTTTTAACCTAGTTATTACGTAGGCTGCATTTACATATCTAATACCTTAAGGAGGTCTCCCTAACACACCCCCCCTAGCTAATATATCTATTAAAGCTAGAGATTAAAGGTATAGAAAGAGATTATAAATAATTCCTAGTATTAGAATTAGGTAGGAATCTCGTATAGGCTAATTCTATAGTAAAAGTCCCTATATATCTAACCTAAAAGGGGCTTTGTAAAGCTATCTATAGGCATCTTAGAGGTCTTTATCTAGTTAACCTTAATATTACCTATTATATATTATTCTTAAATCTATATTTAATTTATATTAAGGTACTTAAGGCTAGTCTAAAGCCTTCCTTCTATATGTTTAGTAATTTAGATTATTTACTTATTATTATACTAGATAATTAAGAGTAGTAGCACGTAGACCTTAATATTACGAAGTAGTCTCCCTAGAGATATACGCTCTTTTACGCTATAATTTAGGGTAAAGAGCTTTACTTCTATACTTAAAGTTATTATATAATATTACCTACCTAACTTCTAATTAATTATAGCTTTATATATAATAAAGACATAGCCTTATATTAATTTATATATATTAGGGTTATCGCTAAGGGAAGCATTAGTGCTAGAAAATAATATATTAAAGCTATCTGCTCCTAAGTAGTAAATATATAGCTTCTTTATGTTCTAAGCATATAAAATTACTCCTTTAGCTAGCTTAATATGCTTTACTAATAGATTTATTATAAAAGAGGCAAGCTTTAATACTATAAAGGCTATATTAGGTCTTCTAATAATATATAGATATACTAAAGAGCTAATAACTGCTCTATAATAATTAATCTCTTTATTAGTAGCTTTGCTAGTGTTAGCAAGGATTATAGCTATAGGAAAAGGAGTAGAGGATAAGCTCTTTAAATTACTATTAATAACATTAGGAATAAATTTCTAAGTAATCTTTTAAATATATAATTCCTATAATAACTATATCTCTTTAGTATTATAATTTCTAATAATTTTAATACCTAGGAACTACTTTAGGTTACCTTAGTCCTTAATATCTAGACTATTTATTAGTTATTTATATAGCTCTTTAAATTCTACTTTAAATCTATTAGGGTATATTACTATAATATTATCTATATAGAAAAACAGGATAAATCCGCCCTTTATAAAGATATATAGGTCTTCCTTCTCTTATATAAAGTCTAGCTTTAATAGGAATTATATAAGATATAAGAACTATTATTAAGAAGCTTCCCTTAGCTTATATAATACTTTTATTATTTTCTAGAGATAACCTTTTATATTTATACTCTCTAAGGGCTTATAGTAAATAGGTTCTTTAAGCTTTATATATAGGAAGGTATTCCGAATATTATATTATTAAGTATTAAGATTATTAGCATAGTAAACTATAAGTAATATATATAGAGATTATAAAGTAAGCGTAGTAGTGTAGTTATTAAGGCTATCCTTTAGTTATTAGTTACCTTAAATAACTATTTTAGCTTTAAACTCTATAACTACTCCTTTCTTATTAGTCTTATATTTAAAGACCTAGCTAAGGTTTATAATTTCCTTATAGTATTTTAAATTAAATAATTTATCTAGTATATCCTCCTAGTAGTTTAAGGATAAAAGCTTTAAAAGCTCCTTTATAATTACTTCCTTCTAGTAGTTATAATAAGCTAAAGCTATAGCTTAATAATAATAAGTAGGTTCTAGTAGTATATTTTTAATTTGTAAACTATATTAAACACCCTATAATACTATAGAAAAAGCAGAAGTAAACTATGCCTATCTAGCTTTATATATTTCTTTTCTTTAGTATTTTCTAGTAATAATATTATCTAGATTAATACTATTATCCTAGGGATAATAACTCTCTATTACCTTACTACCTTTACTAGTAATTTTACTAGTCTTTATAGTAGTCTTTATGTGTTTAATTATTATATTATATATAAATTTATTAATCTTATAAAATAGCGTATTATTACCCTATACCTAAAGCTCTATATTTTCTATAGTAACTAGTGCCTTATAAAAAGAGTTAGGAGGGGTTAAAAGTACACTAGAAAGGTTATCTTTTTCCCCTATTATATAAGGAGGTATTTCTATTTTAAACTATTTATTTTCTTCTTCTATATTTAAAGGTAAAGAGGCATAATTCTTATAATTCTTATCTTCTAATTCTATTCTAATAAGATCTTAACTAATTTCCTTATTAATATTATTAGCTTTAAGCTCTTAGAGTAGTGTAATTATTAATATCTTTTTCTTTTAAGCTAATTCTAGCTTTTCTTCTAGTTTAAAGAAGGAGTTTTTATTAAATTAAATATATACTAATATAATAACCTTATAATTATAAAGCAAAGGCACCTATATAATATACTAGGACTTACCTTTATAACTAATAAGGTATTTAATATAAGCCTTTTACTTTAACTATAGGATTATATTATATAATTTAATATGCTCTAGAGCCTTTGTTATTATAGGAAATGCTTTATATCTATAAGCTTATAAATATGCAATAGAAGATTTCTAGACCTTTGCTATATTTAAGTATATAAGGACTGTTTTCCTAGCCTAATCCTACTAAAGTTTATATAGTGTAGTCTACTTCCTATAATATTTAAAAGGCATATAATTTAATAGATAAACTATGGTGTTAAAGACCTTATTATTAAGATTAGATAGAAGGTTAGCTTTAAGACTTAATATATAAGCTTTCTACTTAACCACTCCCCTAGATCTCTTTACCTTTCTATTCTAACTAAGCATTTGTCAGGAGCGTGAGGGACAGAGACAGGATCATCACATGATGGAGCATCGGCAGGACCTCGGACCCACTAGATTAGGGAGGGGTTAGCTAGTAGCTAGATAGTTATATAAGCGTAGGGCGAGGTATTTAGTAAGGACTGCCTATATTCTTATAGAAAGTTAGAGCTTAAAACCTTTATATACTTGCCCCTAGGTAGTACCTTTCTAGCTATAACTATAAATCTAAGCTATTACTCTATTCTATTATCTTTTAACCCTTAAGTTATAATAAATTAAGCTCTTAATCCCTTTAGGGTAATAGACTATTAGCTAAATTATAATATTAGCACCCTAGAGAATATCTATATAAAACACGCCTATACCCCCTAGTAGTAACGCTATAGATAAGCAGGGCAGTAGTAATATAGTGGATACTTAAATAATAAATACTAATAATTAAGTATATTAAATACTACCTAAGACTAATTTAGATAATAATACTAGAATTAAGAATAATAGCGTTAAGGAGGCAGTGTAATAGTATTATAACGTTATATAAGCTAAGCTATAATATGTGTAGAAAATACAGGAAATTCTGCAAATAGAAGCGAAAATTAGGGAGCTTTAGTGTAAGGCCCTACTTACAACACAGGTGCACTACACTAGCGCACCCCGCAGACAAGCCACGCCCTAGGGCTAGGTTTATATAACACTAGTAAGCTACTAGCTATAAGCTAGTGACTTATATATATAATACACTTAGACCTAGTAAGCTTTAGTATATATATAAGTGCCCCTCTACCTCTTACCTAGCTATCCTTTATTCTTATAATTCTAAAGCTTCTTCTACTAGCTACCTAAGAGTAATATAAGGGGGAGAACTACCTAATCTATAAGAGAAATATTAGATAATAACTAAGGGCTACTAGATAAGAGTAATACTATAGCTAAGAATATACTATATTCTATAGGTACTATAACTAAAGATATACCCCTTACTATCTATACCTAAGCTATAGTAATAGTAAAGTAAATTACCTCGCTTAAGGAACTCTAGAAACTATAGAAAAGAGAGTAAAAGCTTTAAGATTTATTATAGTATAATACTAGAGAAGAATAATTAAAAAGGTAGTAAAAAGCTAGTACTTCCTTAAGCTATAGTAACTAAGAGGTTAAAGTTTAGAATATTACTAACCTCTAATACCCTATAAACCTATAGAGATATAAGATATAGATTAATAACCTAAACTATGCTTTTAATAGGGTAAAGAAAAAGTTCTAATATAACTACTATAAAATCCTTTTTACACTTAACTATATATATATTAATTATAAGGTAAGATAGAATAGATACCTTAAGGAATAGTAAGCTAATAGCTAGGATAACCTTAAAGATAACTAGAATGAATTTTAGACCTAAATACTTACGCTACTTTAGGACTTTGCTAATTATAATATATAAATAGTAATGTAATTAGAGAATATAAAGTAATATAAGGGTTAAAGCCTTATTAAGTTTAGTATTTTCTTAGATTTACTAGAGAAATACTTAGAAAGAGCCTTAGAAAAGACTTATACCCTTATATTCTTTATAAAGCTACTCCCTAACCTATAGGATTATATTAACCTATATACCTTTATTACTAATAAGACTTAAGAAAAGGTTATATAACTTACCTAGTAATTCTAGGAGGCTATACTAAAGAATAAGGAAAAGCCTAAGTAATTAGGAAATAAAGGCTTATATAAGAACCCTTAGTACTATAGGAATAACTCCCTATAAGGTTATAGACTTTATAAAGATTAAAGAAATAAGGACTAGGAGAAAGGCCTAGCTACTTACCTAAACACTACTAAACCTAGGGATAAGATATAGTGTTATAACTATAATAGTATAAAATACCTTATATATTACTATAAGAAACCTAAGAAAAAGTCCTAAGAAAGCTTAGAAAACTCCCTAAGGTAAAAGTAAATACTCTTATCTCTACCTCTAATACTAAGGTACTAATAAGGCATTAGTTTTATACACTAGTTACTATCTATAGGTATAAAGACATTAAAATAGTAGCTAATCTAGATAGTTATACTAAGATTAATATAATTAGTATTAAGTTTATAAAAACCTATAAACTTAACTAGGCTAAGGCTATAGCACTTATTATTAAAGTAGTAAAAGCCTTTATAGTCCCTTAATATAGTATTTATAAGGTACCTATTATAATTAAGGACTTAAAAGAAAAAGAAAGAGACCTTAAGCTACTATATATAGCTATAGATAAAGACCTAAGAGTAAGGGAAAGCCCTATATTAATTAGAATATATACCCTTATAGAAGAATATATATACCTTTACTTATATTTATAGAAATAGTAGTTTAAAAAAGGAAAAGTAGCCTTTTTACTATTAACTCCTTATAAATTCGTAAAAGTAATATATAATAAGACTATTATATATACTATTAGAAGGGTTATAGAAAATAAGTTTATTACCCTTAAAGATAATAAAAAAGTAAAAGTATATAGAACTATTAAAGATATTCCCCTAGAACTATATAAGTTAAAAGATATATCTATATTAGATAAGGTAGAAAGCTTACTATTAAGAAAAGAGACTAACTATATAATTAACCTAGTACTTAGGGCTATACCCCTATATAAACTAATTTACCCTCTTTCCTAAAGTAAGCTAAAGGAGCTCTATAAATATATTAATAAAAACCTATAAAAAGGCTAGATAAGACCCTTTAAGAGCCCTATAGGTATACCTATTTTATTTATACTAAAGAAGGATAGGATACTTTAATTATATATAAATTATTAGGGACTTAATAAAGTAATATAGAAGAATTACTACACTCTCCCCCTAATTTTAGAGATCCTAAACTAGTGCTAAGGAGCTTACTACTTCTTAAAAATTAATATTAAGAATATATACTATTAAATTTATATTAAAGGAGGTAATAAATAAAAGACTATATTTTATACCTATTATAAATACTATAAATACCTTATAATACCCTTTAGGTTAACTAATACCCTAGCTACTTTTTAAAGTTATATTTATAAAATACTCTATAAGCTAGTTAATACTATTTATATAGTATATCTAGATAATATCCTTATCTTTTTAAAGATATAGGAGAAATATACTACTTATATTAAGGAAGTTTTAGGATATATAAGATTAGTAAAGTTATATATAAAACTCTTAAAGTGTTTATTTTACTAGAAGTTAGTAAAGTTCCTAGGGTTTATTTTATTAGTTAATAAGATCTTAATAGATACTTACTAGGTTAATATAATCTAAGAATAAAAAAAGCTTATAAGCTTTAAGAATATATAGTCTTTCCTTAGGTTTTATAACTTCTACTAATAGTTTATTTATAAATACTCTAGGATTATAATACCTCTTTATATATTAATAAAAAGTAGTTAAAATAGTATTTAGACTAGGAAGTTTATATTTAAAGCAAAGGAATAGCTAGTATTTAACTAGCTAAAAGAGGCCTTCTAGTAAGCGCCTCTTCTCTATTATTATAACCTAAGTTAACTAGTATATATTAAGATAAATGCTTTAATTTTTATAATAATAGATAAATGCTTTAATTTTTATAATAATAGGAATCCTATCTTAATAGGATAATAAGGGCTATTAGCACCTAGTGGTATTTTAGTTAAGGAAATTTATAAACACTAAGTATAATTATAGTATAGCTAATTAAGAGCTATTATAACTTATAGACCTTTATAAGGTAGTAAAAGTTAAATAAAAGGTAGGTAAGATAGTATATATTCCTTTGCTTGTTTTACTTTATAATTAGGCATAAACCTAGGAAAAGTAACCTAGTAAATATACTATTAAGAAGGTTTAATTATAAGGGTAAACCCCTAATAAATAAGGCACTATTATAAGAACTTAAAAGGAAAATAGTACTTACTAAAATAGTAGAAGAAGAGAAACTAATATATTAAAGAAGATATAGTAAGATACCTTTAGAGGAGGAAAATACCCTAGTCTTAGGTATAAAGAGGCTTAATAAGATATCTTTAGGGGAGAAAAATACCCTAGCCCTTATAAAGAGAATAGCTAGAGTAGCCTAGTTAAGAAGCTAGTTAGCTACTATAAATCTAGTAAAAGGTTAGCTAACTAAAGGGGATTTTAAGGAGAAAGTAATATATATCTAAGATATTAGTGTAGTATAAGAGATATAGGGGACTATTATATTACTAAATCCCTACTAATCTAGGCTAAATAAACTATTAGCATAACTACTATAAAAGGCATAGGATTAAGACTTAGATTTATAAAGATAAAATAGTAAGATTTATAACTCCTTAGTAAAAGGGAAAGGAAAGGCTAGTCTATAGTTATATAGTATAGGGGGTTTTCTATTATACTAAGACTAGGTAGTTATTCCCTAGGAGCCTATTTTATAATAAGAGCTTTTATAGCTATACTATAATAATTTACTAGTAAGTTACTTTAGGACTAAATACACTCTAGAGCTACTAAAGCGTTACTTTTAGTAGCTAGTTATAAGTAAGTTTATTTTAGATTATATTATAAGCTATAGGGTTTGCTAATAGGTAGTGGCTAGAAGGTATTACTTATATAGAAGCCTTAAATTACTACTAATACTAAGGTAACTATAAGGAGAGGCCTTAATAGACTTTATTATAGAATTACCTATTATATAAGTTAGTAAGCAAGAAACTAATATAATCCTAGTAATTATAGACTAATTTACTAAGTATTCTATCTTCCTACCTATAACTACTATAATTAATATAGCTAAACTAGTAAAGCTATTTTATAAAGAAATTAAGTTAGAATTTAGGGCCCTAGAGAGTATTATATCTAATAGAGGTTTAGTCTTTATAAGCTAATTCTAGTTAGACCTATACTACCTATCTTAGGTAAAGTAAAGGCTTTTTATAGTATTTTACCCCTAAACTAATAAGTAAATAAAAAGAATAAACTAAGTACTTAAGCACTACTTTTAATATTTTATTATAGAGAACTAATAAATATAGCCTAAGCTACTCCTAATAGCTTAATTTACTTATAATAATATAGTAAATAAAAGCACTAGCTACTCCTTAAACTACTTACTTATAGGCTATTTACCTAAGTTTTATCTAGCTTTTAGGGGCAAGAGCTAGGAAGAGGAGGTACTAAAAGTATATATATATTATAAAGCTATATAAAGTTAAAGAGTATCTAAAGGAGAACTAGGCTAAAGCTACTAAAACCTAGGTAAAGTACTATAACTAGCATTACTAGCTATTAATACTATATTAAGGTAACCTAGTATTACTATTAGTAAAAAATATTAGGCTTAAGGATATAAAATAAAAGCTAATCCCTAGATTTATTAGACCTTTTTAAGTACTTAATACTATAGGGAAATAAGCATATAAACTAGCATTACCTAAGAAGTATAAATAGCTATATAATATATTTTATATAAGCCTATTAAAGCTATAGAATTACTATAGAGACACTAGGGATAAGGATATACTAATACTAAACCTTAAGAATAAAGAAAATAAGTATAAAGTTAAGGAAGTTAAGGACTATAAGAAGACTTATAAAGGTAATAAATACCTAGTAAAATAAAAGGGTTAGCTAAGCAAATATAACTAATAGGTTCTAGTAGAAAATATAAAAGGCGCTTAATATATAATTTAAGTATTTTACTAAAGTAAATTATATAAGAAAGGTAGTGATATATAAGTAAGTTATAGGTAAAGAGGCATAAAGTACTTATAAAAAAGGCCTAGCCTTATTAGCTACTATAATACTTTAGACTAGAATAAAAGAAAAAATCCTTAGATTACTTATAAAATAATAAAGGAAAACACGCCTAAAGAGTAGCTAAAATAAGAGGAAATCCCTCTATAATAGCACTACTATATATTAATACCTAAGTCCTATAAATAAGATACTCCCTAGTATTCTTATCCTCCTTAATTACTAGGGAAATAGTATAGAAAAACTAGTGCTTTAATATAAGCTAGACTATATACCCTAGGTTATAAGAATAGAGATATAAGACTATCTTTACCTCCTAGGTAGTTAGGAGCTTATAGTAGTTTGCCTATAGAAATATTAGCAAAGAACTACTAAATATATTATAAGAATACTTATAATCCCTAGGGTAAGGCCTAGAAATATAGTAATAAGTAATTATTACTACAAAACTATATACTACTAGTATAAAATAAAGGTATCTTATATAAAAGAATTAGTAAAGTACTAGTAAATAAGTAAGGAAATAATAATAAACCTAGTAATACTTTATAATACTAGTTAGACTAAATATAATGTAGTGTGCTATATTAGTATAATTAAAACTAAGCATTAACTTAGCTAAAAGCTTAGTAAGATACTAGTAAGTCTTCTCTATAAAGATAAAATTATTATTATTATTATCTATAGTATTACTATCCTTATAGGTATTTAGTAAAGTTTAGACTTAGTCTAAGAGGGATAAAAGATTATTAAAATTACTTACTATTATAGCTATTAGCTAGTAGAAGTTAGCAAAAGGAAACTAAAGAGGTATAGAAAGAGAGGGGATTACTATATTATAAAGGTTACCACGCTTAACACACTAAATATATTACTTAGACTACTTCTCTTTAGATAGATTTACTACTAAAAGGTAGGGAAAAAAATAACTAATTTATAGTAGCATAAGCTTTATAGGTAAATTCTTTTTAAACTCTATATATATAGTATAAAGGTAGTATATATAACTACACTATTTTAAGGGAATTATTAATATATTAGTAGTAAGAGAGTAGTAATTAATAAATTAAGAGAGAGTATACTATAAGATTAAAATTTACCTTAGGTTAAAATAATATATTTATAGGAGGAAAAAACATATAATATAATAGGAATTTAATAGCGAATTTATACTAAATAGATATTTATGTTACTATAGGATAGACCCCTATTTATTTGTTATTATAATAGCCTAATATAGTAATCTTGTTATTATTGCTAACTAGTAAATAGCTATATCTTAGGTAAGGATCTAAAGCTATTTAGAAGCCTAGCTAGAAAAGAGAGGGCAATTATAAGGCCTTACTTATAATATAGGTACACTACACTAGCGCACCCTGTAGATAAGCTATGCCCTAGGGCTAGGTCTATGTAACGCTAGTAAGCCACTAGCTATAAGCTAGTGACTTATATATATAACACACTTAGACCTAGTAAGCTTTAGTAAATATATAAGTGCCCCTATACCTCTTGCCTAGCTATCCTTTGTTCTCACATTTAGGCAAACCTACTATTAGCTAGAACCTAGTAAGGACCTATAAATTCACCTCCTTAGGTTAGACTAACTACTTCTATACTTACTTCACTAATAGGCACTAAGTAAGTAGCAAATATATACTAATATAGTATTATTAAGATATAGCTATAAACACTATTATATAAGGGGGATACTTATAAAAACCTCTAGAATTTCCTAGTAGACTTAAATATATTATTTAAATTAGACTAATATACCTTTTATAATAATAGAAAAAAGGTAGCCTACGCTAGTAAATACCTTACTAATAATATAAAGTAATAATAGATATATTACATAGCTATAGATAGTTATGTAGAATATAAGAACTATAATTAGGTAAGCTTTATTATATAGCTAAAGACTAGAATAATAGATAAGAATGCTAAATACTTAGAAGTAACTAGGTTACTACTAAATCTTTAGTAAGGTAATAGCTAATTATTTTAAGCCTTTATTAGAAATTAGACTAAGGTTAAATCTAACCTACCTAAACTAATCCTAATATAACTAAGAATCTATATATTTATTAATAGCCTTAATAATACTATAAGGAAGTAAATACTTAGCTAGGAGTTTCTAACTACTTAGAGCTAGTTATAAGGCTAAGATAAGAAAGTAAAGGTAGTAATAAAACTAATATAAAGTTATAAGAAAAGTTAAGACTATAAGAAGAAGTAATAGTAATTAACTTTACCTATAGATAACTTATAGTAATATAATAAAGGGTAAGTAAGAAAATTACCTATTATATATTATAAATATAGGAAGCCTAGATATATCTTAATAGCTTACTATTTATTAGACTACTTTATTTATAAGAGTAATAAATATACTATAGAGAAGTATAATAATAGTAGTAATAAAGCATTTAATTCTAATAAGATACTGCTTTTATTTATATAAACCTAGAATAGGGGGCTTATTATAGAAAAATTAGTAAACCTAAGAGTTAGAGTTTATATATCTTTATAATAAGATTACTAGGAAGTAATATTAAAGGTACTAATAGATTTAGGTATATAATCCTTAACTATATACCTAAAGTTATTATCTAAGGAGAATTAGAAAAGAGTTAAAAAAATAAATTAAAACCTTAAAAGTATAAGTAAAAATATAGTTTTATATTAAGAAATTCTAAGGAGATTAGTATTAATAAAGAATAGTATAGGGTTTATAAAGGTTTACTAAGTTAGCTACTTTATTACTAATACTAAAAAAAGGCTACTACTAGGTATAGACTAGATTAGAGAATATAAACCTATAGTAATATATTAGAAAGAGAAGTTTTAGAGATACCTAGTAATAAAGGAGTACCTTTTATATACTTAGGGTAAGTAAAGAGTATATAGGGTATTAAAATAGTTAGTAGTTACTTTAGTATTAGGTTTAGTAAAAGTTATCTTAAATAGCCTAAAGAATAGGAAGGGAAAAAAACTAGAAAAGAACTTACTAGTAGACTTACTAAAGCTAATTTAGGAAATAAGTAGCAAGGAAGTAATAATAGTTTTAGAGTATACCTATAAGTTATATAAGTAATATATTATAGCTAACCTAAGATTATTAGATAGTCTAAGTAATAAGTAACTTATAACTAAGTAAGGGCTAAGTAATAATATAAATAAACTAAAGCTTCTAGAGAAATACTTAGAATTTAAAAATATATTTAATAAGGATTTAGTAGGAATACTTCCTAAACTAGGGGGCTATACTTATATAATTAAATTAGAAAAGAGGAAAACACTACCTTTAGGGCTAATATATAACTTAGCTAAGAAAAAGCTAGACATGCTTAGGGAGTATCTTATTGTCAGGGAGACCTTCTTGAGGTATCGGATGTGTGGATGCAGCCTGCGCAATGACTGGGTTGAAACCCTCGATGAGACAACGGTGGAGACAATGTATCAGAAGTACCTCCGTAGACTAGTTATTACTATAGCGCACTATGTACCTTTTAGGTATAAAAGTCGGGTACCGTCTGCACCTCTAATTGACCGAAATTAAACCATTTTCATTATCTACACCGACCCCTACCTTAATAGTTATGAGCCCGGGAGGCTTTGATTGCCCTTATTATTGATTATTATAGATAATATAAGCTCCGTTAACGTTATTAATTTAACACTTGCTAATATTAAGAGATAATCACCCTTTTATTATATTAATTAGTTAAACTACATAACCTGTGCTTCCTTTTAACTAGTATAGTTCCCCTTTACAATGCCTAAAGAAACTCTAAATATAATGTTATTATTAGAGAAGGACTAGATTAAATAGTTTATGTAAATTAAGAATTACGCGGAATCCTATAGTGTCTAGGAGTATATTAATCTAAATTAGGATAAACTACTTAAAGAACCTATAATACCCGCATACCCGCAAAGGGGTCTAAGACTAGAGATTACAGAGGATAACCCTAATACTATTAAAGATTAGAAGCTTGCTTATAAAGACATAAAAGATAAATATAACTTCTAATATAGAGATTTATAAGTTAATCTTATAAAGTATTATAACCTATTAAAGCAGATACTAAAGATTAGGGAATATATCCATAAGACTCTCTTAAAGAATATTTAAGACTCCCTTAACTTTAATACTAATAAGGAAGGAAATAAGTTAGTCTATTAGCACTCTTAAAGGATATTAAAGCTTCTTTAAGATTAGTATAAGCTAAATGCTTAGAAGATGCTAATTCTTATAGAAACGCGCCTTAATAATCACTTATAAGCTAAGGGTACCCGCGATTAGTATAAATAGGCAGTAATAATAGAGGTACTATAGAGAAATTATTAGGATCTAGAGACCTAATAGACTAAGGAGATAATGCTATATAAGTTTGTAATTCCTCTTCGTAGTAAATTCGAATTATTTTAGAAGAAATAGAATAATTTACTTAATAAAGGCATAGACTAAAGCTTCCTTAAAGCTATTGTAGAGTTTAAAAGAGATTATAAAGCTCCGTAGAGTATACTAAAGTTAGCTAATATGCTTACTACTAAAAGATTAAGTAGTTAAAGCAAATTAGAGAAAAAGAAGTGCCCTGGATGTATAAATCATAACGTTTATAATGCCTTAAAGTGGTGGGAATCCTATAATTTGTTTAAGGCTATGTATAAGCTAGAGGCCGCACTAAAGGACTAGGAAGTTAGGAAGAACTCTAAAGAGACTATTAAGAAGTATCTTAAGGAGAATCTATAAGAAAAGTCTAAGGCAATAAGTTAGAAACCGGAGAAGAAGAGTAGTAAGATATTCATACCTTCATAAAATCTAACTAATAACTTGGTTACGGTTACCCCTGGTGAGAAGACTGTGAATATATTATTATTTATACGCTCTAAACGAGGTTAATAGGTAAAGGAAAGCGTAAATTTAACAACTAACGCTATAGATAGCTTAGAATTAAGGCGGAACATAGTCCTCTATAACTCTAGAGCTAATGTTCATATATTTAATAATATCCGCTGGTTTAATTAATCTGAATTTAATGGAAACATTGTAATAGAGGTTAAAGCCAGAGGCATGATATATGTGGCTTTAGGATAGGGCCCTATACGCATCTCCGTCACGGATCCTGTATTATAGAATATAAGGACGTTAGTATTAGAAACTACGTTATTTATTCTGGAATTCCACGTTAATCTAGTATTAGCGACGATTCTTATAAGGGTAGGCATCTTCTAGAATTAGAAGAAGTTATTTCTATATTAAGGGATAACGCCTATAGCTAAAGTCTATAATATTAATAAGCTTCATGTGTTATTAAGACTATTAGAGGATCTAAAGGAAGCCTATGCTATATCTAGTAAAGCACTAAGACTACCTATAAGAGGAGATACAGACCTTTAGTATTGATAATGTGGTCATCCTGGCGTTAAGGCATTTGCAGAGCTTATGAATGCGGCTTTAGGCGTTAAATTAATAGGTCCCGAGCTTACGTAGTGCGAGATATATGCTATAGGCAAGGCTAAGCAATGGAGATCATAGGTTACACCTAAAGGACTTCCTTAGGGACTAGGTTACGGTCTTTTAGTTAATCTGGATTACTATAACTCTCCTTGTTGGAATGGTGATAGGTATTGGTGCGTTTTCACCTACCTTATAACCTTAATATGGTTCTTCTATTTATTTAAGATAAAGGATAGGATTTATAATAGCTTCCGCATAATAATAGCGTTCCTAAGCACTTAATTTAGGGTTTAACTGCGCTTTTTACATAGTAATATTAAAAAAGCCCTCTTTACAGAGAACATAAGGGATAAGATAGCCTTTGCTAGCATTATAGTCTATAATTCAGCTCCCTTAATACCTAGTTAGAATAGAAAGGCAGAGAGATCTAGGGGGGTGGTTAAGCAGAAAGCTTATACTTTAAGTCTTAAAGCTAACCTTCTATCTAATCTTAATAATAAGGTCTTTAATACCATGGTTTATCTATTAAATTATACGCCTTTTAAACATCGCGGGAAGTAGACTACACTATATAAACTTTAGTAGGATTAGGCTAGGAAAACAGTCCCTATGTACTTAAACATAGTAGAGGTCTAGAAACCTTTAATTATATATCTATAAGCCTACAGATATAAAGCGTTTCCTATAATAACAAAGGCTCTAGAGCACGTTAAATTATATAACGTAATACCATAGTTAGAGCAGAAAGCTTATATCGGATACCTTGTTGGTTATAGAGGTAAGTCCTAGTATATTATATAGGTGCCTTTGCTTTGTAATTGTAAGGTTATTATATTAGTATGTGTTCGATTTGATAAGAACTCCTTCTTTAAACCGGAAGAAGAGCTAGAATTAGCCTAAAAGGAGAAGATATTAATAATTACACTACTTAAGGAACTTAAAGCTAATAATATTAATAAGGAAATCAGTTAAGACCTTATTAGAATAGAATTAGAAGATAAGAATCATAAGAATCACGCCTCTCTGCCTTTAAATATAGAAGGAGAAAATAAGTAGTTTAAAGCAGAAACACCTCCTTATATAATAGGGGAAAAAGATAACCTTTCTAGTGCACTTTTAACCCCTCCTAACTCTTCTTATAAGGCGCTGGTTACTATAGAGAATATAGAGCTTTAGGTATAAGGTAATAATACGCTATTTTATAAAATTAATAAATTAGTACGTGACGCAACAATTAAACACGCAGAGACCACTATAGAGACTAGTGAAATTGCTAGCGAAGGTAGTAAGGTTATGGAGAATCATTATCCCCGGGATAACGGTATTAATCTAGATAATATTATTACTAGAAAACGCTAAAGAAAGGTAACACATAAAGCTAGGTAGGCATAGTTTGCTTCTGCTTTTTCTGCGGCATTATAGGGCGTTTAATATAGTTTATGGATTAAAGATATGCTACTAGAACCTGCCTATTATTATTAAGCTATAGCTTTAGCCTATTATAACCGCTAGAAGGAAGCAATTATAAAGGAGCTTTTAAAGCTTCTATCCTTAAACTACTAGGAGGATATACTAGATAAATTATTTAATCTAGAGAAGCAGAAGGAAATTATAGACCTTAGCTAGGTCTTTAAATATAAGACTAATAAAAAAGGAGTAGTTATAGAGTTTAAAGCTAGAATAGTTATTTAAGGTAACTAATAACCAAAGGATAACCTTAATAACTACGCTACTACGCTTACTTTATAATCTCTACGTATGCTACTTGTAATCTACTGCGCTAATGATCTTAATACCTAATAATACAACGTTTGGAATGCCTTCCCATATGCAGAGCTTAAAGAACCTATTTACTATAAGCCCCTAGAGGGTATGAACGCAAAAGGTTATCTCTAGAAGATAATAAGAGCGTTATATAGGCTAAGGGAAGCTCCTTAATAATAGTTCTTATATCTTATGTAATTCCTATTAAAGCTAGACTTTATATAAGGAAGGGAAGACCTGTGTATCTTCACGAAGGGCGGATTTATCCTGTTCTTCTATGTAGATAATATTATAGTGATATACCCTAATGGATTTAAAGTAGAATTTAAAGAGCTTTACAAATAACTAATAAACGGTCTTAACGTTAAGGACTAGGGCGACCTAAAGTGGTTTCTAGGTATCGAAATTATTAGAAATCGCGATACTAAAGAGATGTGGTTATCGCAGGAATTATATATTTAAAAGATCGCTTAGAAATTCATTCCTAATGTTATTAATAGCGATTTAAAGAGCTTATTCCCTGCTCCTATTCCTATAGCTACGATCCTCGCTAACACTAGCGAAGCTACTAATAAAGAGATTAATTATTATAGAGTAGTTATTGGCTCTTTAGTGTATCTATATATTATTAGAAGACCTAATGTGGCCTTTATAGCATTAAAGCTTGCCTCTTTTATAATAAATCCGTTAGCAAAGCACATTAAGCTTGCTAAAGGAGTAATTTTATACGCTTAGAACACAAAGAAGCTATGTATTCGCTACTTAGGAGCAGATAGTTTTAATACGCTGTTCTCTAGCACTAATACTTCACTTGGCGATAACCCTGATACTCGGAAATCAATGTAAGGTTATGTCTTTATTATATATAGCGCTATGATTAATTAGAAGTTAGGTAGGTAATATTAGATAATAACTTTAAGTATAGAAGTAGAGCTCTTTACCCTAAATTATAGCGTAAAAGAGCGTATATCTCTAGGAAGACTGCTTTGTAATATTAAGGTCTATATACTGCTGCTCTTAATTATCTAGTGTAATAATAAGCAGATAATCTGGATTACTAAATATATAGAAGGAAGGCTTTAGACTAGCCTTAAGCACCTTAATATAAATTAAATGTGGATTTGAGAACAATATGCGATAGGTAACATTAAGGTTAATTAGATAAAGACCTCTAAGATGCCTGCGGATGGCTTTACAAAGCCACTTTTAGGTTAGATGTATAGGGACTTCTGCTATAGAATTAGCTTATAAGAGATTCCTGTCTGATCACAACACTAGAAATTATTCACAATCTCTTCCTATGGCTTTGATCTCTAGCTTTAATAGATATCTTAGCTAGGGGGGGTGTGTTAGGGAGACCTTCTTAAGGTATTGGATGTGTGGATGCAGCCTGCGCAATAACTAGGTTAAAACCCTTGATAAGACAACGGTGGAGACAATGTATTAGAAGTACCTCTGTAGACTAGTTATTACCATAGCGCACTGTGTACCTTTCAGGTACAAAAGTCGGGTGCCGTCTGCACCTCTGATTGACCGAAATCGAACCATTTTCATCATCTACACCGACCCCTACCTTGACACTTATAGATATATAGTAAAAGGGATAAATTAGAAAATCTATTAGCCTAGCTAAGGCCTTAATTTTATTTATCCTAAAGAAAGGAGGGAAATTAAGGCTTTATATAGATTATAGGGGCCTAAATAAGATTATTATTAAGAATAAGTCCCCCTTACTACTAATTACTAAAATCCTTAATTACTTAAAGGGCATGGTTATTTAGATAAAGCTTAACTTAATAGATATATACTACTAGCTATATATTTACTTAGGTAATAAGTAGAAGATAGTGTTTTATTATAAATATAAGCACTTTAAGTATCTTATAATACTATTTAGATTAGTTAATATACTAGTAACTTTCTAGGAGTATGTTAATAAAGTCCTTAAGGATATTATAAATAATATCTATATTATTTACCTAGATAATATCCTAATTTATAGTAGTAATATAGCTACTTA
This sequence comes from Epichloe bromicola, assembly GCA_023658445.1. Taxonomy (NCBI): domain Eukaryota; kingdom Fungi; phylum Ascomycota; class Sordariomycetes; order Hypocreales; family Clavicipitaceae; genus Epichloe; species Epichloe bromicola. Next base: position 136,549 of record CP098269.1, read on the forward strand.
TATAAGCTATATTAAATAAGTCCTAAGCAAACTCTATAATATAAAGCTTTTTATTAACCTTAAGAAGTGTTAATTTTTAGTTATTAGGGTTAAATTCTTAGGATTTATTATATCTAAGAAAGGTATTATAATAGAACTATTAAGGGTAGAAGTAATTATAATATAGCTAATACCTTATAGTGTCTTAGATATCTAATTATTCCTTAGGTTTACTAGATTTTATTAATATTTTATTAAGTAGTATAATAAAGTAGTTATTCTATTAATAAACTAACTTAAGGGGGGATAACTAGTAACCTTTAAGCTAGAACCCTATAAGCTAGCTATATTTAGAGAACTCTAAAAGTTATTCTAGGAAGCACTAATTTTAGTATACTTTAACTTACTTACTTTATTAAGAGTAAAGATAAATATATTAGGTTTTACTATTAGAGTAATACTTATAATATTAGTACTAGGTTACTAGTACTTAGTTATATATATATTAAGGAAGTTAACTAATACTAAGTTATACTACCCTATACTAATACTAAATTATTAGTAATCTAAGAGGCTTTTAAGGTATAGAGTTATTACCTAGTGTACTTAACTTACTTAATTATAGTAGTAATAGATTACTTAAACTATAAGTACCTAGCTATAAAGCTATAGCTTACTAGTAGGTAGGTAATAGCGCTTTATAAGCTATACTTATTTAACTTTAGGATTAAATATAGGGCTAGTAAGTTAAACCTTACTAATATATTATTAAGAAGGGTAAATTATATACGTAAGAATAGGAAAGTAAAGGTAATAACCTTATAGCTACTAAACTTCTTATCTAAGTTTATAAATACTAATTAATAGGAACTCTATAGTAGTAATAGAAATACTATAGGTTTTATTATATTATTATTTAATATAGTAAATAGTTAGTTATAAAGACCCTATAATAGTAATAGGAATATCTAGGGTTTTAAGAAAATATAACTTAGCTATATTTTTAAGGAAGCTATAAGACTAAATATTACTAAAAGGGGTGTTCTAGCTAGTATAGTTACTAGTAAGTAGTAAGAGCACCCCTTAGAAACACTACTTAACTATACTATACTTATAAGACTAGAAGTAACTTATAAGCTAGTTACTTATAGAGATATTATATTAAAAATCTAAGCTATTTAGAGAACCTTTTCTAAGTTTAACTCTAATACTTAGGATAATAGCTTAGAATTAGATATTCTAATTTAAGTATTATTATTAGGTGTATAGTAAAATAATAAGTTTACTATATATTAGAGAAAGCTACTTAAGAGTAGTAACTTAGAAGTATTATAAATATAGTTAATTAGACTCTCTAAGCTATTAAGTTTTAAAGCTAAGGTACTATAAGCTATATAGTAAGTTAGTTACTTTACTAGAGCTAGATTACCCCTTTTAAGAACTATTAATAGATTTTATTACTAGATTACTACTAGTTAAAGATACTAACTAAACTTATAATATAATCTTAGTAATTATAAACTATTTTATAAAGTATAGTATTTATATCCCTATTTTAATATAACTAATAAGCAATAGGTTAGTAACTATATTCCTAGAATATATCTTTAGAGATTATAAAGCCCTAGAAGGTATTATAATAGACTAAGGTTTTATATTTATAAGTAGATTTTAGATAACCTTTTACTATCTTATTATAACTAAGCGGCTTCTAAGCATTGCTTTTTACCTATAAATAAATAAGCAAATAGAGTAATTAAACTAAGTCCTAGAATATTATTTAAGGGCTTTCTCCTATGCTAAATAAACTAACTAGGCTAATAACCTATTAATAGTATAATTTATATATAATACTAGCAACTACGTAACTTATAGCTACACACTAGTAAAGGCATTATAAGGATATAACCCTAGGGGCCTATAGCAAGTAGTACCTAATATTTTACTTATAAATAATTAGGCTAAGAGTAAAGTATTATTACTAAGAGAGAAACACACTATAATTAAATAGCTTCTAATTAACTTATAAGCTTAGTATAAGAAATACTATAACTAGAAAAAGACCCTAAGGAGGTTTAAAGTTAGTAATTATATTTTACTATTTATAAAGAATATTAACCTAAGATAGCTAAGTAGGAAGTTAACTATAAAGTACCTAGGCCCTTATAAGATTATAAAAGTAGTTAGGAGTTATAGACTAGCTTACTAGCTAAAATTACCTACTAGAATATAGTTATATAATGTATTTAATATTATAAGCCTTAAACCCTTTAAAGGGGACCTAAGTAATATAGTAAATACTTCTTTACTATAAGATAATATTAAGGATAATAAGTAAGAGTTTCCCCTCCTAAGTACGAGGTAAAACTGCTTAAATTAAAGCTCTATATTTTTTAATATCTTTTCTAGATATCTAGCCTTTTTTACTAGTTTCTTATTCCCCTTCTTCTTCTTACTTTTCTTAAATTTCTCTATATTTCCTTCTATTTTCTTAATTTCCTTTTAATTAGGATTTTCCTTAGCTTTTTAGATAGCCCTTAGGTTCTATAGCCTAGTGGTTATAGCCCCTAGCTTTTAGTTACCCTTAGCTATACTATAGGTTAATTAGTTAGGGGTAAATTAGTTAATTAGTTATATAGGACTTACCTAGTGTAGGTATAGTGTGTCTCTTGTAGAAAGGATTAATTATATTTACTAATTTTAAGTAAAGCGAATTAGATTTAAGGTAAGTTAGAATAAGTTATGTTTAAGTAAGTATAAGTTATAAGGTATAAGATAGAAGAGGTATAGAGTAGGAATAAACATAGTCACAGAGAAAGGGGGAATTACGTTAATTTATGCTATGAGTAAAACTCGAATAAATTTAAGTTTAACTGCGGTCGCGAACTATAACTCTTACGCTAACGTAGCCACAAAGTTTATCGCAAACTTTAATCTAACCTTGCAGCCCCCCCTGTATTTGTAACCTTAAAGCTTGTTTTTATTAGGGTTTTATTTATCACTACGGTTAAGATTACTTATAAGTTAATTATTATACTAGCTAGGTATTGCTAGTAATTATTGTTGTCTTATTTTATTAGATGCATTGGCCATAACCTATGACCCCCAAAAAAAATTTAAAAAATCAAAAATCAATAAGTAAGAGTTTAAGGTAGAAAGAATTATCTTATATTATTATAATAGTAAGCGTTATAAGTACTTAGTTAAATAAAAGGGCTATAATAGCTTAGAGAATTTATAGGTATTAAAAAGGGATTTTATTATAAAGGATATTATCTATAACTATAAGTAGTAACTAGGTAGCTAGGTTATAGTAGCAAAACCACCCTTAGTAAATAATATAAGGTAACACCCTATAAATATAGTAAATAACGTAAGGTAATATTCTAAAAAGACATAATTATATTACTCTTATAATTATAATATAACTACCTAGTAATAATTACTTAAAAAGCATTTCCTTATCCTTACCCTTACCCCTATTTTCCTTAGGGACTATAGTAATAATAGGTATAGGAGCCTTTAGAGGCGCTAGGGCTTTATTATTAGAAGAGTTACCTTCCTTATATATAAAGATATAAAGCTTTCTAAGTAACTTAAAGGGACTAATATAAGTAAGAAGCCTAGAGATATAAGAAGTAAACTACTAGTAAGTTAGTAAAGAAGTGCTTATAAATATTTAAGAGACTTACTATTAGAATATTCTTATATATATAGTAAAGGTAGTTTATAATATTAACTTAGACCTTAAGGTTAGTAATATTAGCTAGCTACACTATAGTAGTGCGCTTATTATACTTAGCTTCCTAAGCTACTTTAGTAGCTACCTAAGTATAATAAATATACCTATGCTTATTAGTGTTTTTAGTCTTTAGAAGGGTATTATATAGTTTTTACTTAGTATAAATAAGAGACTATTAGTATATTAGTAGTAATTAAGTTAAGAGAACTAGGGATATACTTACTTTATTAAGGTAGTAGTAATCTCCCTTAGGTATAGCTTTAATAATATTAAATAGCTTTTTATAAAGCTATATAATTTAAGTAAAGTACTAGTAGTAGGTTAGTATCTTAAAACTAAAGACTTAGAATAAGTAGTTATACTCTAATATATATCTTATTATTTTAGGTATAATAGGTATATTTAGCTAAGTTTACTACTATAGGTTAGTGACTATAAGAAGTAAAGAAGTAGTAAGATTATACTATAAGAGTTATTATACTCTATAGGAAAAGGTTTATTTTCCTTAAAATACTAAGGAATAGTATAAGTGCTATTCTTAGGTTATATATTCTATATAGTAACTTACTAACTACACTATATATATAGAATTTTAGTATTACTAGCTATAAGTTAGTAATAATAACCTAGTAAGGAAGTAGTAAACTTATATAGAAATTTTAAATACTATTCTCTTTTAAGGTAACTTCTTTAGTAACTTCCCTAAGGGTTTATTTTATAAAAGTAGACTTAGTAGTAAAGTAGGAGTTAATAGATAGATTTTAAATATTATAAGCTAGCTATAGGTTAGTAGTAAGGAAGTAATAAAGGGAAAATAAGTAAAGATAAAGAAACTTATAATAGTTAGATAGTATATAAGGGAAAGGAAGTATATATATAAGAGGGGAAGATTTAGTCCCTTTTATATTAACTACAGACCCCCTAAGTAATTCACACACTATATATAGCTAATGTAGTGATTATAATATTTACTATTATTATTACTATTTATAAATATACTAATAGCTATAAACATATAGTAACCACACTACTATATTACTAAGACCCGTGGATAAGTCTATTTATACATATAGTGTCTAATACCCTATTTATTTAACCTAATTATAAAATTTAATATAGGGTGTTTACTCTCTTAGAACTATTAGTATAAGGTAAAGAGCATTTACTTTACTATATTAAAGTAGTAAATAGGTTGCTATTTAGGATTAATAGATAGGGGGATAATAATATTTATACCCTAGTATTATTAGTGTTATTATTTTTAATAATATATTATACTATAACACATTACGCCTAACCTAAACCCTTTACTAACTATAGCCTCTAGGACTACATAGTATAAATACCTTAAGTATGTAGCTTATTATATAATTAAGGATAATTATATAAAAAGGGGGTATTATATTAGGAGCGTAAGGGATAGAGATAGGATTATTATATAATAGAGTATTAGTAAGACCTTAGACCTACTAGGTTAGGGAGGGGTTAGCTAGTAGCTAGATAGTTACGTAAGCCTAGGGTAAGGTATTTAGCGAGGACTACTTATATTCTTATGGAAGGTTAGAGCTTAAAACCTTTACGCACCTACCCCTAGGTAGCACCTTTCTAGCTATGACTATAAATCTAAGCTATCACTCTGTTCTATTATCTTTCGACCCTTAAGTCGTGACAGCATTAAGGGAGCTAAATTATAGACTATAATGCTAGTAAGGGCTATCTTATCCTTTATATTCTCTGTGTAGAGGGCTTTCTTAATATTACTATATAAGAAGCGTAGTTAAACCCTAAATTAAGTGCTTAGGAATGCTATTATTATATAGAAGCTATTATAAATCCTATCCTTTATCTTAAAGGAATAAAAGAACTATATTAAGGTTATAAGGTAGGTAAAAATATACTAATACCTATTACTATTCTAATAAGAAGAGTTATAGTAATCTAGATTAACTAAAAGACTATAACCTAGTCCTTAAGGAAGTCCTTTAGATATAACCTATAATCTCTATTACTTAGCTTTACCTATAGCATATATCTTACACTATAGAAGCTTAGGACCTATTAATTTAATGCCTAAAGCTATTTTTATAAGCTTTATAAAGGCCTTTATACCTAGATAACTATATTATTAATACTAAAGTTTTGTATCTCCCTTTATAGGTAGTCTTAGTGCTTTGCTAAATATAGCGTAGGCTTCCTTTAGATTATCTAATAGCCTTAATAATATATAAAGCTTATTAATATTGTAAACCTTAGCTATAGGCCTTATCCCTTAATATAGAAATAACTTCTTCTAATTCTAGAAGATACTTACCTTTATAAGAATTATTACTAATACTAGATTAACGTGGAATTTAGGAATAAATAATATAGTCTCTAATACTAATATTCTTATGCTCTATAATACAGGATTTGTAACGGAGATATAGGTAGGGCCTTGTCCTAAAGCTATATATATTATACCTCTAGCTTTAACCTCTATTATAATATTTCTATTAAATTTAGATTAATTAAACTAGTAGATATTATTAATTATATAAACATTAGCTCTAGAGTTATAGAGAACTATATTCTACCTTAATTCTAGGCTATTTACTATATTAGTAGTTAAATTTATGCTTTTCTTTAACTATTAACCTTATTTAAAGCATATAAATAATAATATATTTATAGTCTTCTTACCTAGAGTAACTATAACTAAGTTATTAGTTAGATTTTATAATAGTATAAAGATATTACTACTTTTCTTCTTTAGTTTTTAACTTATTACCTTAGACTTTTCTTATAGATTTTTTCTTAAGATACTTCTTAATATTCTCTTTAGAGTTCTTCCTAATTTCCTAGTCCTTTAGTATAGCCTCTAGCTTATATATAGCCTTAAATAAATTATAGGATTCCTACTACTTTAAGGTATTATAAATATTATAATTTATATATCTAGGGTACTTCTTTTTCTCTAATTTACTTTAACTACTTAATCTATTAGTAATAAGTATATTAGCTATCTTTAGTATGCTTTATAAAGCCTTATAATCTCTTTTAAACTTTATAATAGCTTTAAGAAAGCTTTAGTTTATATCTTTATTAAGTAAATTATTCTATTTCTTCTAAAATAACTTAAATTTACTATAAAGAGAAATTATAAACTTATATAGTATTATCTCCTTAGTTTATTAAGTCTCTAAATCCTAATAATTTCTTTATAGTACCTTTATTATTACTACTTATTTATACTAATCTCTAGTACCTTTAGTTTATAAGTAATTATTAAGGTATATTTTTACTAGAATTAGTATTTTCTAAGCGTTTAGTTTATACTAATCTTAAAGAAGCTTTAATATCCTTTAAGAGTACTAATAAACTAACTTCTTTTCTTTTACTTTAGTGTTAAAGTTAAGAGAGTCTTAAATATTCTTTAATAAAGTCTTATAAATATATTCCCTAATCTTTAGTATTTACTTTAATAGGTTATAATACTTTATAAGATTAACTTATAGATCTTTATATTAAAAGTTATATTTATCTTTTATATTTTTATAAGTAAGCTTCTAATTTTTAATAGTATTAGGGTTATTTACTATAATCTCTAGTCTTAGACCCTTTTATAAGTATATAGGTATTATAAGTTCTTTAAGTAGTTTATTCTAATTAAGATTAATATACTCCTAGATACTATAGGATTTTATATAATTCTTAATTTATATAAACTATTTAATCTAATCCTTCTCTAATAATAGCACTATATTTAGAGTTTCTTTAAATATTATAAAGAGAAACTATACTAGTTAATAAAAGCATAGGTTATATACTTTAACTAATTATTATAATAAAGGGTAATTGTCTCTTAATATTAGTAAGCGTTAAATTAATAATATTAATAAAGCTTATATTATCTATAATAATTAATAATAAGGGTAATTAAAGCCTCCTAGGCTTATAACTATTAAGGGTTAGTATAAATAATAAAAATAGTTTAATTTTAGTTAATTAGAGGTATAGATAGTATCTAACTTTTATACCTAAAAGGTATATAGTGCGCTATAGTAATAACTAATCTACGGAGGTACTTCTAATACATTGTCTCCACCGTTGTCTTATCGAGGGTTTTAACCTAGTTATTGCGCAGGCTGCATCCACACATCCGATACCTCAAGGAGGTCTCCCTGACAATTAGATTTTCTTATATTATTTATTATGTTCTTGTTTAAATATTATTTGTGTGCAAGCTATATTATTATAATTAGAAATAAGATAATATAAGATAATAATACCTTTATTATAAAAGGTAATATTATTATATATAGCTTAATAAAGAGCAAGTAGGTTATATATAGTACACTTACCTTTAAATTATATAGTATAGTTTAAGGCATAGATATTATATACGCAATATCTATAACTCTTAATTAAGTAATAGACTAATTAAAAATACCTTAAATCCCTATAATACTCTATACTAACTCTTTCTTATTATATAAATACCTTATTAAGCTAGGTATAATAAAGAAGAAGAGGCTAATAATTAATATTATAGCTCTTTATTAATTATATAAGAGGCATAAGATTTATAAGGTTAGATAGATTAATAGCGGCAACAATCTAGCTAATATAATAACAAAGGTATTACTAAATTAGGCTCTTATAACCTTAATGAATTTAAATAAATTATATATTAAAAATAGGCTTCCCTAGTAGTTTAAGCCTCTTGCTTAGTATTAGCAAAGGTCCTATTTTGCCCTAAGGTTACTTATTGCTTATTTTTAGTGTTCCCTAATATAATTTGCTTTATTATCTATTAGTTTTGCCTAAGGCTAGTGTTACCAGAGCTAATATTATAAAAGCTAGTGCTAGCTAAGTTAGTATCTCTAGAGCTAGTGATATCTAAACCTATCTTTCTAGGGTTCCTACCACTAGATTTAGCCTCTTTAGAGCTAGTTTTATCTTCTTTATATTCTCTTTAAATATCTTTTATTTATTTATAAGTTTTTTAATTTTTACCTTCTAAGCTAGTATTTCTTTTAATATCTTTATTACTATAGATAATAATTCTATAATCTTTTTCTTATCTTTAGTCTTTTTAGCTATATCCCTTTTTAAATTATTAAGTTATTTATTAATATTAACTAAGATTTTGCTTAAATTACACTAGGAGATCTTTTCTTTATAGTTTTTTAATATTTCTAATACTTATTTAAACTTACTTTTAAAGCTTTTTAAATTCTCTCTTATTAAAACTATTAGTTTATAAACCTCCTTTACTAAATCTTTAATAGCTTTATATATTATATTTACTTACTTTTTAGTAAAGGTAGTATTCTTTTTTATTTTTTTATTTTACTTACTAATAGCATTAACTTTATTAACTAAGTTATTAATTTTGCTTTATTTATATTACCTATCTATCTCCTTAGTTTATTAAGATTTAGATAATTTTAGCGCTAGCTTATTTTCTATACTAATATAAAGCAAATTTATATGCCTAATACTAGCTAGCGCTCCTATAATTATGCTATTTACCACGCTATATTTATCTATAAAATAAAGAGCTAATATATTAGCTTATAGTAGTAAAGATAATATGCTATTATATATAGCTATCTATTATCTAGGTTTAACTATTATACTATTATAGAAAGCTACTACTGCTATTTTTACCTAGTTCTTTACTTTTCTTATTGCTCTATATTCTATTAGATTAATAGTAACCTAATGTGTAAGCTTTCCTACCTATCTTACTACTACTTACTTTATTATTAAAGTAACCTTTTATTCTTTAAAAATAGTAAAGATTTAGATAACTATATTTTACTATAATATAAAATATATATTCTTTAAATTTACTTCTAAACTATTAAACACTATCTCAGCGCCCTTAAGGCCGAATTTATATGTATAAGTCTATATTATATCCCTAATATCCTATATCTTTTTCTAATAACCTACTATTGATTTTTTAAATTTTTTTGGGGGTCATAGGTTGTGGCTAATGCATCTAATAAAATAAGACAACAATAATTACTAGCGATACCTAGCTAGTATAATAATTAACTTATAAGTAATCTTAACTATAGTAATAAATAAAACCCTAATAGAAATAAGCTTTAAGGTTATAAATACAGGGGGGGCTATAAGGTTAGATTAAAGTTTACAATAAACTTTATAGCTATATTAGCGTAAGATATAGTTATAGTTTGCGACCGCAGTTAAACTTAAATTCGTTCGAGTTTTACTTATAGTATAAATTAACGTAATTCCCCCTTTCTCTACGACCGTGTTTGTTCCCACTCTACGCCTCTTCTATCTTACACCTTATAACTTATACTCACTTAAACATAACTTATTCTAACTTACCTTAAATCTAATTCGCTATAATCACTAGGTAGGTCATAGGTTACTAATTAACTAATTAACCCCTAACTAATCTAACTATAGTATAGCTAAAGGTAATAAAAAGGGCACTGCCCTATCTAAAATCTTAAATACTATAGTAGAAGAGAAGAAAAGTAAAGGGAAAGGAAGTAAAGATAAATTAAACCTAGAGATAATTAATAGTATTTATAATATAAGGGAAAAAATACTAAAAAATAAGGGTAAAGTTAATAATAAGATTTGCAAGGTAGATAAGAAGAAGATAAAAGAATAGGGCATTAGGGTGTAACAAACTAAGCAGTTTTACCTCGTACTCGGGAGGCTAATAACCTACTATTATATATCTGAATTTACTAAAATTAACTCCCTTTATACTTCTTTCTTTATATACTATATTAAATTCTTCTATTACCCTCTTATACACTACTATACTAATATTAGGCATTAGTATTTACGTGTCTACTCTTAATCTAGGCTTTCTAAATCTAGTAAATAGTGGTTTAAAATTAAGCCTTACTATTTGTTTATAAACTTATAATAGTCTAATAAAGTACTCTATAAGTATCTCTTTAACTTCCTTATTAAATTCACTTTCTAATATATTATTATTAACCTTTATTTCCTTAAACTTAGTATTTTTATTACTTTTAAGTTTTAATTCTAGCCTAAAAGATCTTACTCTTAGTTAAGTTAAGTTAAATCTTACTACTTTATTGCTTTCTTTAGTTAGTATATTACTAGATTTATCTTCCTTCTATGCTAATTCTTTCCTTTTTTTTCTTATATAATCCTCTCTAATTAAATCCTATATAGCTTAATCCCTTATTTGCCTTTCTATAGATAAATCTAATGTAATATCTACTATATTATTATTATTTTCTATCTACTTCTCTTTATTAACTATTACCTATATAGCTTTAGCTACTTTATTAGTGCTTTTACTGCCTTTCTTTACTAATAGTAATAAACTATCTAACTTATCTTATTATATACTAGATTTGTCTTAATACTATTATAGCTATAATTATATAACTTATTATATTAGAAGTAAAAACTAGTATAACTAGTTGTTTTAGTCTACTTAATCTAAAAGATAGTTTTAGAACTTTACCCTCTTATAGTAGGTTATAGTTCCTAGCTATACTAAGACCTTATTAATTTACTAATTATATTTAGCTTTTTTACTATTAGTAGTAGCTTACTATTATGCTAAATTAGTAATTATAAGCTATCCTAATAACTAGTTTTATTATTCTAATACCAGTACTTAAATATATAAATACACTACTTATATTTACTTATAGAGTATTTAGTCCTATATACTAACCTTATTATTAAATAGAATAAAGTCTAGTATAGCTAATAGATTATTATATAGATTTATATATTACCTATAAAACTTATATTTAACTTCTAGTGTAATATTATAAGGTCTTACTTAGTACTTTTAGTAATTATTACACTTCTATATTTCCTATAGCTAATTTAGCTCTAGTTCTAATAATTTTTAGAATTTTATATTACCTATAATATTATTTCTAGAAATAAATACTATAAAGAAAAATAAAACTAAAATAAAAATAACTATACTTATAATAAATTTAGCTATATAAAGCTAGAAAGGGTATTAGGGGATATTGTAAAGTAAGAGTATTATAAGCTTCCCCTAGTTAGTATAATAAATAATATATATTTAAAAGCGCCTAGTGGCTTTGCCCTAACCTATTAAATCTAACCTCTTATAAATACCTCTTTTCCTTTGCTATTATTATTCTATAGGCAATTCTATGCCTTTTTTTATATACTCTCTTTGCTAATTAATTAGGTTCTTCTTAAGGTAGTTTTTTACTATCTTAGCTATGTTAATTTATATCTTACTTTTAGCTGTCTATTATTTATCTTTAGTAGTAAATCCCTTCTATTAGATAAGGAATTTTACTTTTATAGTTTTATTTCTTTTAGAAATTTTAACCTAATAACTATAGATTTATTTAATCTCCTAATAGTTTGCTTCCTTTAGATTATTAAATGTAATTAGTAGCGGAGCTAGCTCTTCCTTATTAAATAGGTTCTTTTCTTACGCTAGCTTCTATATCTATGCTATAGAAACCACTAGGTAGACTTATAAATCTAGGGGGAAATCTAATTAATATACTAATAGGTTTACCTTTTCTAATATCTTATATAGTCCTACCTTTTATAGTAACTATTTTTTCTTTAGTTTCCTAGGTAATTTATATACCTTATATAATTATAAATAAACTATATCTCCTACGTTAATATTAACTAGTTTGTAATAGTTATTATACCGAATTTTAGCAAAGGTAGCTACTATTATAATTACTAGTTAGGCCTTATGCTAGTATAACTTTTATAGTATTACTATATTATTTATACTAGTTCCTGTGTTAACTATGTTATTTAGGGAAAGAAGATTAATAATACTTAGAGAACAAAACCTATATAGTAGCTTATTAGGAGCCTGCCCTATTGTGAGAACAAAGGATAGCTAGGCAAGAGGTATGGGGGCACTTGTGTATTTACTGAAGCTTGCTAGGTCTAAGTGTGTTATGTGTGCGAGTCGCTAGCTTATAGCTAGTAGCTCGCTAGTGTCACGTAGACCTAGCCCTAGGGCGTGGCTTATCTACGGGGTACGCTAGTGTAGTACACCTATATTATAAGTGGGGCCTTATAATTGCCCCCCCTTTTCTAGCCAGGCTCCCGAACAGCTTCGGATCCCCACCTAAGATACAGCTATTCGCTAGTTAGTAATAATAACAAGATCGCCACATTAGGTTATTATAATAATAATAAACAGGGGTCTATCCTATAGTAACGTAGATATCTATTTAGTATAAATTCGCCGTTAAATTCCTATTATATTATATATTTTTTTCTCCTATAAACATATTATTTTAACCTAAGGTAAATTTTAATCTTATAGTACGCCCTCTCTTAATTTATTAATTACCACTCTCTTACCGCTAATATATTAATAATTCCCTTAAAATAGTATAGTTATATACACTACCTTTATACTATATATATAGAGTTTAAAAAGAATCTACCTATAGAGCCTATACTACTATAGATTAGTTATCTTTTCCCCTACCTTTTAGCGGCAAATCTATCTAAAAAGAAGCGGTCTAAGTAATATATTTAGTGTGTTAAGTATAGTAACCTTTATAATATAGTAGTCCCCTCTCTTTCTACACCTCTTTATTTCCCTTTTACTAACTTTTACTAGCTAATAGCTATAATAGTAGGTAATTTTAATAATCTCCTATCCCTCTTAGACTAGGTCTAAACTTTACTAGATACCTATAAGGATAGCAACGCTATAGATAATAATAATAATAATTTTATCTTTACAGAGGAGACTCGCTAGTATCTTACTAAGCTTTTAGCTAAGTTAATGCTTAGTTTTAATTATACTAATATAGTATACCACATTACGTTTAGTCTAACTAGCACTATAAAGCATTACTAGGTTTATTATTATTTCCTTACTTATTTACTAGTATTTTACTAATCCTTCTATATAGGATACCTCTATTTTATACTAGTAGTATATGGTTTTATAGTGATAATTACTTATTACTATATTTCTAGGCCCTGCCCTAGGGATTATAAGTATCCCTATAATATATTTAGCAGTTCTTTACTTATATTTCTATAGGCAAACTACCACTAGCTCCTAACTACCTAGGAGGTAAAAATAGTCTTATATCTCCGTTCCTATAACCCAGGGTATGTGGCCTAGCTTATATTAAAGCATTAGTTTTTTCGCGCTATTTCCCTAGTAATTAAGGAGGATAAGAATACTAGGGAGTATCTTATTTATAGGACTTAGGTATTAATATATAGTAGTGCTACTATAGAGGGATTTCCTCTTATTTTAGCTACCCTTTAGGCGCGTTTTCCTTTGTTATTTTATAGGTAGTCTAAGGATTTTTTCTTTTATTCTAGTTTAGAGTGTTATAGCGGCTAATAAGGCCAGGCCTTTTTTATTGTAACTCCGTGTCTCTTTGCCTATAACTTACCTATATATCACTACCTTTCTTATATAATTTACTTTAGTAAAACGCTTAAATTACATATTAAGCGCCTTCTATATCTTCTACTAGAACCTATTAGTTATATTCGCTTAGCTAACCCTTCTATTTTACTAGGTATTTATTACCTTTATAGGTTTTCTTATAGTCCTTAACTTCCTTAACTTTATACTTATCTTCTTTATCCTTAAGGTCTAGTATTAGTATATCCTTATCCCTAGCGTCTTCATGGTAATTCTATAGCTCTAATAGGCTTATATAAAATATATTATATAGCTATCTATACTTCTTAGGTAATACTAGTCTATATACTTATTTCCCTATAGTATTAAGTACTTAAAAAGGCCTAATAAATCTAGAGATTAGCTTCTATTTTATATCCTTAAGCCTAATATTCTTTACTAATAGTAGTACTAGATTACCTTAATATAGTATTAATAGCTAGTAACACTAGTTATAGTACTTTGCCTAGGTTTTAGTAGCTTTAGCCTAGTTCTTCTTTAGACGCTCTCTAACTTTATATAGCTTTATAATACGTACGTGTGCTTCTAGCACCTCCCCTTCCTAGCTCTTACCCCTAAGAGCTAGATAAAACTTAGGTAAATAGCTTATAAGTAAATAGTTTAGGGAGTAGCTAGTGCTCCTATTTACTGTATTATTATAGGTAAATTAAGCTATTAAGAGCAGCTTAGGCTATATCTATTAGTTCTCTATAATAAAATATTAAAGGTAGTGCTTAAGTACTTAGTTTATTCTTTCTATTTACCTATTAGTTTAGGGGTAAAATACTATAGAAAGCCTCCGCTTTACCTAAGATAGGTAGTATAGGTCTAACTAGAATTAGCTTATAAAGACTAAACCTCTATTAGATATAATGCCCTCTAGGGCTCTAAATTATAGCTTAATCTCTTTATAGAAAAGTTCTACTAATTTAGCCACGTTAATAGTAGTAGTTATAGGTAGGAAGATAGAATACTTAGTAAATTAGTCCATAATTACTAGGATTATATTAGTCTCTTACTTGCCTACTTACGTAATAGGTAACCTTATAATAAAGTCTATTAAGATCTCTATCTATAGTTGCCTTAGTATTAGTAGTAATTTAAGGCTTCTATATAGGTAATACCTTCTAGCTACTACCTATTAGCAAACCCTATAGCTTATAATATAGTCTAAAATAGACTTACTTATAGCTAGCTACTAAAAGTAACGCTTTAGTAGCTCTAGAGTGCGCTTAGTCCTAAAGTGACCTACTAGTGGATTATTATAATATAGCTATAGAAGCTCCTATTATAAGATAGGCTCCTAGGGAATAACTACCTAGTCTTAATATAATAGAAGACCCCCTATACTATATAACTATAGACTAGCCTTTCCCTTCCCTTTTACTAGGGAGTTATTAATCTTACTATTCTATCTCTATAGATCTAGGTCTTAATCCTATGCCTTCTATAGTAGTTACGCTAATAGTTTATTTAGCCTGGATTAGTAGGGATCTAGTAATATAATAGTCCCCTATATCTCTTATACTACGCTAATGTCTTAGATATATACTACCTTCTCCTTAAAATCCCCTTTAGTTAGCTAACCTTTTACTAGATCTATAGTAGCTAACTAGCTTCTTAACTAGGCTACTCTAGCTATTCTCTCTATAGGGGCTAGGGCATTTTCCTCCCCTAAAGATATCTTATTAAGCCTCTTTACGCCTAAGACTAGGGTATTTTCCTCCCCTAAAGGTATCTTACTATATCTTCTTTAATATATTAGTTTCTCTTCTTCTACTATTTTAGTAAGTACTATCTTCCTTTAAAGTTCTAGTAATAGTGCCCTATTTATTAGGGGTTTGCCCTTATAATTAGACCTTCTTAATAGTGTATCCGCTAGGTTACTTTTCCTAGGTCTATACCTAATTATAAAGTAAAAGGGGTAAAGGAATATACACTATCTTACCTACCTTTTATTTAACTTTTACTACCTTATAAAGGTCTATAGGTTATAGTAGTCTAATAGGACTTTAACTAGGCTTGCCACGCCCTTAATGTAGTATTGCTAGTGTTTAAATAACTCTACTATAGCGAGTAGCTTTTAATTAGCTATACTATAATTATGCTTAGTGTCTATGAATTTCCTTAACTAAAATACTACTAGATACTAATAGCCCTTATTATTCTATTAAGATAGGATTCCTGCTATTATAAAGATTAAAGTATCTATCTTAATACACACCGGTTAACTTAGGTTATAATAATAGAGGAGAGGCGCTTACTAGAAGGCCTCTTTTAGCTAGTTAAATACTAGCTATTCCTTTGCTCTAAATATAAACTTCCTAGTCTAGATACTATTTTAACTACCTTTTATTAACATATAAAGAGGTACTATAATCCTAGAGTATCTATAGATAAACTATTAGTAAAAGTTATAGAACCTAAGGAAGGACTATATATCCTTAAAGCTTATAGGCTCTTTCTATTCTTAGATTATATTAACCTAGTAAGTATCTATTAAGATCCTATTAACTAATAGAATAAACCCTAGGAACTTTACTAACTCCTAGTAGAATAAACACTTTAAGGGTTTTATATATAACTCCGCGGATCTTATACATTCTAAAACTTCCTTAATATATATAGTGTGTACCTCCTATATCTTTAAAAAGATAAGGATATTATCTAGATACACTATATAAATAGTGTTAACTAGCCTATAGAGTGCTTTATAAATATAACTTTAAAAAGTAGCTAGGGCATTAGTTAACCTAAAGGGCATTATAAGGTATTTATAGTGTTTATAATAGGTATAAAACGTAGTCTTCTACTTATTACCTCCTTTAATATAAATTTAATAGTACGTATCCTTAATATTAATTTTTAAGAAGTAGTAAGCTCCTTAGCACTAGTCTAGGATCTCTAAAATTAGGGGGAGAGTATAGTAATTCTTCTATGTTACTCTATTAAGTCCCTAATAATCTATATATAACTAGAGCGTCCTATCTTTCTTTAGTATAAATAGAATAGGCATGCCTATAGGGCTCTTAGAGGGTCTTATCTAGCCTTTCTATAGGTTTTTGTTAATATATTCGCGGAGTTCTTTTAGCTTACTTTAGGAGAGAGGGTAGATTAGTCTATATAGGGGTGTAGCCCTAGGTACTAGGTTAATTATGTGGTTAGTCTTTTTTCTTAATAGTAAGCTTCCTGCCTTATCTAATATAAATATATCTTTAAACTTATATAGTTCTAGGGGAATATCTTTAATAGTTCTATATGCTTTTACCTCCTTATTATCTTTAAGGGTAATAAACTTATCTTCTATAACCCCTATAATAGCATATATAATAGTCTTATTATATGTTACTTTCGCGAATTTATAGGGAGTTAATAGTAAAAAGGCTACTTTTCCTTTCTTAAACCACTATTCCTATAAATATAGGTAAAGGTATATATATTCTTCTATAAGGGTATATATTCTAATTAATATAGGGCTTCCCCCTACTCTTAGGTCTCTATCTATAGCTACATATAGTAGCTTAAGGTCCCTTTCTTCTTCTCTTAAGTCCTTAATTATAATAGGCACCTTATAGATACTATATTAAGGGACTATAAGGGCTCTTACTACCTTAATAATAGGTGCTATAGCCTTAGCCTAGTTAAGTTTATAAGTTCTTATAAACTTAACGCTAATCACGTTAATCTTAGCGTAACTATCTAGATTAGCCACTGTTTTAATGTCTTTATGCCTATAGATAGTAACTAGTGTGTAAAACTAACGCCCTATTAGTACCTTAGTGTTAGAGGTAGAGATAAGGGTATTTACTTCTGCCTTAGGGAGTTTTCTAGGCCTTCTTAGGGCTTTTTCTTAGGTTTCTTATAGTAATATATAAGGTATCCTATACTATTATAGTTATAACACTATATCTTATCCCTAGGTTTAGTAGTGTTTAGGTAGGTAGCTAGGCCCTTCTCCTAGTCCTTATTCCTTTAATCTTTATAAGGTCTATAACCTTATAGGGAGTTATTCCTATAGTGCTAAGGGTTCTTATATAGGCCTTTATCTCCTAATTACTTAGATTTTCGCTTATTCTTTAGCATAGCCTCCTAGAATTACTAGGTAAGTTATATAACCTTTTCTTAAGTCTTATTAGTAATAGAGGCATGTAGGTTAATATAATCCTATAGGTTAGGGAGTAACTTTATAAAGAACATAAGGGCATAAGTCTTTTCTAGGGCTCTTTCTAGGTATTTCTCTAGTGAATCTAAGAAGATACTAAACTTAATAGGGCTTTAACCCTTACGTTGCTTTATATTCTCTAATTACATTACTATTTATATATTACAATTAGTAGAGTCCTAAAGTAGTGTAAGTGTCTAGGTCTAAAATTTATCCTAGTTATCTTTAAGGTTATCCTAGCTATTAGCCTGCTATTCTTTAAGGTATCTATCCTATCTTGCCCTATAATTAATATATATATAGTTAAGTATAAAAAGGATCTTCTAGTAGTTATATTAGAACTTCTTCTTTACCCTATTAAAGGCATAGTTTAGGTTATTAATCTATATCTTATATCTCTATAGGTTTATAGGGTATTAGAGATTAGTAATATTCTAAACTTTAACCTCTTAGCTACTATAGCTTAAGGAAGTACTAGCTCTTTACTACCTTTTTAATTATTCTTCTCTAGCATTACACTATAATAAATCTTAAAGCTCTTACTCTCTTTCCTATAGTTTCTAGAGTTCCTTAAGCTAGGTAATTTACTTTGCTATTACTATAGCTTAGGTATAGATAGTAAGGGGTATATCTTTAGTTATAGTACCTATAGAATAGGGTGTGTTCTTAGCTATAGTATTACCCTTATCTAGTGGCCCTTAGTTATTATCTAATATTACTCTTATAAATTAGGTAGTTCTCCCCCCTATATTACTCTTAGGTAGCTAGTAGGAGAAGCTTTAGAATTATAAGAATAAAGGATAGCTAAGTAAGAGGTATAGGGGCACTTATGTATTTACTAAAGCTTACTAGGTCTAAGTGTATTATATATACGAGTCACTAGCTTATAGCTAGTGGCTTGCTAGTGTCACGTGGACCTAGCCCTAGGGCGTGGCTTGTCTGCGGGGTGCGCCAGTGTGGTATACCTGTGTTATGAGTGGGGCCTCACACCTATGCTTATAGCTATAGTATTGTTTAATTAATACTATAGTGCTAGAAGTATTGCAGTCTATATTATATCTAGGTCTATTACTATGTAGTAATATATTATAATTATTACTGTCTAGTTCTTCCTTTTAGCTATTCTATTTATCTATAAGTAATACGCCATGCCTATAAGGAGTTTAACTCCTATATACTGTGTGCCATAAGATGCGCGCCCAGAAACACGCAATCGCGATAACAAGCGCTAGGGATCATTAAGACAGATAACACAATAAGGAATAATAATATTAGTTATCTAAGCAAGGGGACTATTTAATCTATAAAAAGACTACCTATAGCTAGATTCTTTTTATAGACACTACACACTATAAGATTCTTAAGATTACCCCTATGTTTTACTTTAGCTAATATTAAACCTATATTTATAATAAGATAAATTAAGATTACTCCCCTTATTTAATTAAGATAGCACTTCTAATTTAATAGACTATTTAATTTAGAGTATCTCTACACGACGAGATATCTTTAGCTATTGTTGTAATTAATACCATTAAGACAATAGACCCCTTCTATTATATGTGTGCCTTAGAGCTATCCGCGACCGTGGGCTAGTATCGTGTCTTTTAGGGTGTTGTTTTCCGCTTGACAAAATACCTAAATATCTCTTTCTATATATTAGATATAAACTTTAGGTCCCTATTACTAATAATTTATCTTAGTAATCCCTAGTCTACAATATATAAGGTATAAAGAAGTAATTCCACCTAAATTTCCACTAGATATATTATATATCCTAGTATTAGAAAGGTTCTCTTACTAAATAGGTAGTTTACTAGATATAATAAATTATATATAGCATATCCTTCTATTTGCTATATTATATTAGTAGCTAATACCTCTGGTATATCTATAATAAAATTAAGTAAGATTGTATAAAATAGCATTAGCTTTAGCTATAGTAGCTATAACTCCCTAGGTAGCTTTGTATAATTAATTATATTTTCTTAACACACTATATAATAGGCTATATAGTTATAAATCTACTAACTTATACGTGGAAAATAAACTAATTAAAGCTCTACTACTATTTAAGTAATTCTAAAATATTACTATTTATTATATACTAGTTATAGGATAGATTTAACCTCTATTATTAAAATATAGAGATAGAAAAATCTATCTTTACTATAGTAGTATAATAAACTATCTTTATATAAATCCTATCTATATAGAGGAATCTTTAGTCTAACTCTAGTATTCCTTACTGCTTACCTTTCTTAATAAGCTTGTATTACTATAATAATTTAGCTAAATTTTTAGTTATACTAGTATCCTATAATAATTCTAGTTTTAAGATTATTATTTATAATTATAGTTATAATATATTCCTTACTTATAAAATAAGCGCTTATATCTAATTTGTTATATTAGCTTTTCTATGCTATCTCCTAGTAGGTTACCTTTACTAGTAGTCTTAAGAGTATATCTAGCACTATATTTAGTATTTCTAGTATATAAATTACCTAAAGGTTAAACTATAATAGATAATTTATAACCTTTGCTAATTTTAGATTAGCCTTATCTAAGTCTATTATTAGTAATAAGGTATATTTAATAATACCCTTTGCTAGAGAATAGTTAGTTAATATATTAACTATTATATTATTAGATTAGACTATTTTTTAAAGCTTTCTAACACTCTATAATTATAGCTACTTTTGCTTCTATTAAGCTATATTATTTCTTAATACTTAATATTGCTCTAGAGAGAAATAAGATTAGCTATATTTAGTTATTTTTAATATCCCTTCTAGGGATACTTTAACTATTCTATTTTTCCTATAATTAGAAAGCATATAACCTAAATCCTTCCTTATAAGTATTAATCTTAAGGAAAAGTAGCTTTTATAGATTATAATACTATAAGGTTTACTTCTTACTTAAAAACACTTTAATATCTTTAAAAGCCTTTTTCTTTTACTTAGTTAGTAGAAATATCTTTTACTATATTTTTCTCTTTTAGACTAGTTTTAATATACCTATAATTTTCTTATTCTTTTTATAGAATTCTCTTAGTAGTGCTATTTTCTACGCTTATAATAGTTAGATTTGCATATTAAATCATAGAATTCTATTATAGAGAAATCTAGCTATCCTAATAAACATTTTAAGACTTAATAAATTACTTAGAAAAATCATTTTTAAAAGGCTTTAAGCCTATTATTAGTATTAATAATTCTATTACTATTAATAATAAAACTAAGTAGCTAAATAGTAAGGTAACTAATAAATAACTTCTTTATAGTAATTATTATCCTATTTTCTTTAAGAATCCTAAGTATAATATTAAGATAATTTAGATAATCTTTAAGACTATCTAAAAATATAATAATATTATTAATATAGACTTATATAAAATACTTATACTTCTAGAAAAGTCTATTTATAAACCTTTAGATAAATATAGGTAAATTCTTAAATCCTATTAATACTATATTTAATACTTTAAAACCCTAATTTAATATAACTACTATAGAGGCTTAATAATTACTCTTAGTTAGTAGTTAGTAAAAAAATCCTATTTTATTAAATAAGGAGAAACCTTCTTACTATATATATTCCCTATAATATTACTTTAGTCTAGTAAAGGGTATATATCTAGTATTACTATATTATTAAGAGGTTTTATATTAACTATAACTTTCTCTTTCCTTTTCTAACTAGTTTTTTACTAAACTATAAATACTAGATATACTATAGCTACTAGCTTATCTAAATATAATATTTTCCCTTTTAGATAAAGTTTATTATATACTTTATTAAGTTTATTTATATTTTATTTTCCTAATCTATAAGGCCTAATTAGCCTTATTTAATACTACTACTTTTCTATAAAATTAATTCTTATTTTCTAGTCTTTAGGCATAGGAATAATACCTTTATTATAATAAATATTATATTTATTAGTTAGTTAAACTAGTTTACACACTACTTTCTAGTTAATATTAGTAATTTATATTCTAAATGTATTAGTTATATATAGGATTTCCTCTAGGTATAAAATCCTATATAATAAAACCTTAGTATTAACCTTCTTTAAATTAAGGTTATTTTTCTCTTTATTATATTTATTACTATTCTTAACCTTATTCCCTATTTTTTCTATAATATTCTTACTAAAATTAGTATAGTATATAAAGGGGTTATTAATAAAGTAGTTAACTTTAACTTTACTAGCTATAACTAGCTATATAACCTTTTAATATTAATTAATTATAATAATTTTATTAGTTAGATTATAGGTAATTATCTATTCTTTACTAGTGTATTAGGGAAATATTCTAAATATAATACTATATAACATATACTTATTTTCTAATTTTTCTACGCCTCCTTTTAACTAACTAGTATATATAACTATACCTTTAGTAAAATTAAAACTATATAAGTAATAACTACTTTTTAGTAAAGAACCTTATTTATTAGTTAGAAAATTTCTACTAGTACTATTATACTATAGACTAATCTAAAAACTACCTTAGGTTAGATAAAATTAATTTTAGTACTATATTTATAAAGGAAATTTGTTCTAAGTAATAATTTTAGTCTTAAATTTAGTATAATATTTATAGTAATAGTAAAATAGCTAGTAATCTCTATTTTATATACTATCCCTAAAATATAAAAGTTAAATATAGCTATTTTATTAATAAAAAAGGAAGATTAGACTTTAGATACTAGTTTTAGTTTTTCTATTACTTATTTTATATTTAATCTATATTATAATAACTATACTTTATTTACTAAAATTAATAATATC
This sequence comes from Epichloe bromicola, assembly GCA_023658445.1. Taxonomy (NCBI): domain Eukaryota; kingdom Fungi; phylum Ascomycota; class Sordariomycetes; order Hypocreales; family Clavicipitaceae; genus Epichloe; species Epichloe bromicola. The sequence continues at coordinate 159,659 of CP098269.1, forward strand.
CTTAAATTAAGGTAAATTTAGTAACTTTTACCTTTATTATTAAATTTAAGTAAAATCTTTAAATATATATTAGACTTTTTCTTATTATATTTAACCTCTTATAGTCTTACTATAGCCTTAATAACTTATTTTAAAGAAAGTTATTTAGTTTTATTTAGACTTATTCTAGTAATAGCTTTATTTACTTTTTTATAATACTTTTTATAAAATAACTTTTAATAAAGTTTAATTTCTAAACTTCTATATTTTTACTATTTTTCTTTAAGACTTTCTTTTCTTTAGCTATATAATAGTTATATTCCTAAAGATAAGTTTTATATTACTATATATTAGAATTATTATTATATACTATAATATTAGTATATTTCTAGTTCCTTATAGAATTCTTTTTCTAGTACTAAAACTACCTAGGTTACTATACTTAGCCTTTTTATTAGTTTAGTGCTTTATTTTACTAAGTTTATTTAATTTCTATATATTCTTTTTTTTTATTTCCTCAGGGCTTATTTTACTAAGGTCTCTAAGTCTATTCTTTAAATAGTTAATTTTATAAATATAGTTATAATTAGAAATATCTTAGAAATCTTTAGGTATTTTACTTATTTTATTTATAATATAGGTTTTCTAAAGAGAATTATTTATTAAATAGCTAATTTTAGTTTACTTATACTTTATTTTTATTCTTTTCTAAATTACTACTAGATATTTTAGTATTAAAATAAACCTTAAGCTTTTCTTTACTTTTTTTACTTATAGTCTAACCTTTACTATATAAGTAATTATATAGGTTATATCTTTTATTTTTTACTATAGTAATATATACTAATCTTATATTATTTTAAGTTAGAACTAAATATATCTATTATAATTCTAGATATAACTTAAGTTATAGTTATACTAAAAGCTAATAGTTAGTTAATTTACTATTTACCTTTATATACTAGAAAATTTTTAATATAAACTTATAAAATAATACCTTATTTATAATATTCTTTTTAGTATATTTTACCTTATTAAGCTATACTATTATATTCTAAACCTAAATACTAAATTCCTTTTATATAGCTATAAATATACTTAGTATATTACTAAATATAGTATTTTACTTTACTAAATTAAGGTACTATTTATACTATACTATTATATTTTCTTAAAATAATATCTGGATTTTCTTCTTAATAATATTCTAATAGCTAGGATTAGTATAATATAAGTAATCTTTAACTACCTAGATTTATAACTTAATATTATAAAAAATAGTCTACTTCCTATTATATATTGATTCTTGAACTAATGAAGGATCTCGGAGTGACGATCTTCGGCAGACCTAGACCTGGCCTAGTCTAGGCCCGCTGCTATAGCGCTCTGTTTCTTCTTACTATAATTCTTAGCGTAAAGCTTCCTAACCTAGTTTATATAATTATCTAGGACCTAAATAAAAGAAGTTAGCACTAGACTAGAGCCGCTACCACACTAGTATAGAACTACTTATATTACCCCTAGTAACTATATTAGCCTAAGTGTTAACTAACCACTAGTGCTTAGTTTACACACTAGTAATATTTAGCTTTAAGCGAATTAGCATTAGAATAGGTTTAGAGTAGGGTTAATACTACTATTACCTTACTATACTTACTATTTTATACCTAATAGTTAAAGCATACTCTAGATATTACCCCTTTACACTATAATTAGCCCTACGCCTAGACTAGATTTAAACTAACTTACTAATAATATTATAGTATTAATACCCTAGATAATTAAGTAAATAGGACTTATAGGAAATATATTATATTAATTAAGGCTTACCTAACTACCCTAGATTAGACTTAAAATAAGTATAGAATAAGACTAGAAATAACTTACTTCTAAGTTCTTTTCTAGGGCCTACTCTAACTATTTTTTAGTTAGGGACTTCCTAGGGTATTAGTCTAAAGTTAAGAGTTCCTAGGCGGATTAGAACTAGAATAGCACTAGAATAGCACTAACTATAAAATTACTTATAGAAAACAAAGCTATTATACTAAATTTAATTATTTCCTACGCTAAAAAAATTAGTAATTAAACTAATACTAGACTAGAAAAGCCTTAAATAGCTTAGAAGAAAAGAAAGGGAAAAAGAACCTATAGGAAGTTTAATAAAGGAAGAGAAAAGAGGTTAGAACCAGGAAATAGTAGGAAAGTAAACCTAAAGTAAATTACTACTCTAAATTAGAATTTATAGTAGGATAAAAGGAAGTGGAAAGGCACTAAATAGGTATAGTATAGGGCTAGGCTAGGACTAATTAAAGCTAAACACACTTATTACTATATATTTCTTATTTATTTTTCTTTTCTATAAGATAAGGCTAGTATAAGCTAGCGCTAAACACCTATAATAGACTACACCTAGTGTAGCGTAGGCTTATAGTAGGGCTAGTGCTAACCTAAAAACAGATATAAGGGGGTTTTTCTTCCTAATTAAGGGTTTTCCCTCTTAACTTAGGAGCTAGAGTACTAGGAATAGCTATGTAATCTAGCTAGCTAGCGTAAACAATATATTATATATTGATTTTATAATCTTTTTAGGGGTCATTGGTTGTGGCTAATGCATTTAATAAAATAAGATAATAATAATTACTAGTAATACCTAGCTAGTATAATAATTAACTTATAAGTAATCTTAACTATAGTAATAAATAAAACCCTAATAAAAATAAGCTTTAAGGTTATAAATATAAGGGAGGCTATAAGATTAGATTAAAGTTTATAATAAACTTTATAGCTATATTAGTATAAGAGTTATAGTTTATAACTATAGTTAAACTTAAATTTATTTAAGTTTTACTTTTTATAGTATAAATTAATATAATTCCCCCTTTCTCTATAACTATATTTATTCCTACTCTTTATATACTTTTCTATCTTATACCTTATAACTTATACTTACTTAAATATAACTTATTCTAACTTATCTCTAATTTAATTTATATAATTACTAGGTAGGTTATAGGTTACTAATTAACTAATTAACCCCTAACTAATCTAACTATAGTATAGCTAAAGGTAATAAAAAAGGTATTACCTTATCTAAAATCTTAAATACTATAGTAAAAAAGAAGGAAAGTAAAGGAAAAGAAAGTAAAAATAAATTAAACCTAGAGATAATTAATAGTATTTATAATATAAGGGAAAAAATACTAAAAAATAAGGGTAAAGTTAATAATAAAATTTATAAGGTAAATAAGAAGAAAATAAAAGAATAGGGCATTAGGGTGTAACACACTAAGCAGTTTTACCTCTTACTTAGGAGGGTTCCTATTATATATAATAAGGTTATTACTAGCCTTTTTTAGTTTATTATAAGGCTTAAAATATCTAATATTTATAATCTTCTATATTAAATCTATATTTTATTCTATTATTTTTATTTACTAGTTATATTACTCTTAGTTTATTAATAGATTTGCCTTCCTTTAGTTTCTAGGATTAGTATACTATCCTTAGTCTAGAGAGTATAGTTTTTATTACTAATTCTAGTAAGGACTTAGCTAAGGTTACGAGAATCCTTACTAGTATTATAGTAGTATTAGTTATGCTAATAGTCTAGTTATTCCTTTATTAGAATATAGATACTTATTATACTAGCCTTATTTATTAGCTAGGTATAGCATTTCTTAGTTAGTATTTTAAACTAATAGTATTAAACTTACTAAGGCACTTATACTTTATAAGCTCTTAATTTTAGTTATTAATCTAGTTACTAGCTAGTTTATTTCTAATACTATTTCCTTTATTATAGCTTACTATAAGGCTTATTATTACTCTAAAAGCCCTTATAAAGCTTATTACTATTCTAAAAGCCTTTATATTATTCTTACTATATTATATTTATTAATCTTAGTATAAAAATCCCTAGGATTGAGTAGGTTTCCTAAGGGTTTTAGTAATAAGTTTTCTAGATTTAACTTTATTAACTAATTAGGAAATTTTATATACTAAGTAAAAGTATTAATTTTAAAATAGTTTTTAATTCTTTTTTTTCTTATACTTTTCTTAGTTTCTATAGTAATAGTACTATAAGCTAGGCTAAGAGTATTCTAAAATAGCCTTTCTAATACCTTACTACTTATTAATTTCTTAGGTTTATTAAGTAATTCTTTAGTTTTAGCTTTTTAGATATAGGATTTAACTTAATTTTAAGTATAATATATAGCTTATAAATCTACTAAATTCTAATAAATAAGTAAGTCTTAATATATTAGCTATTTCTATTTTTCTATTACTTTATTATTAAATTTATATCTTATAAATTTATTTAGATTTTCTTAATTATTAATTCTAATAATTTTCTATTTTTAATAATTAAAATCTAGATTTATACTATTAAAAGTATAAAACTAGTAAATAATATATAGTTTATTTTTAGAGAGTAGGAAAATACTCTAAGAATTAGTATATTACTATTATAAATAGTTAGTTTTAGATATATAGGTTATTTCTAGGCTTCTAAAAAGGTATAATAAAAGAATCTCTAATTACTACTACTTATTATATACTAGCTTTATATAATAGATAGTTAAATTTATTAGAGAGGCTAATAAATTTAATAGGTTATAAGTTATACTAAGTTTACTTATAAAAACTACTATTAGGGGTAAGGTATAATTGTCAAGGTAGGGGTCGGTGTAGATAATGAAAAATGGTTCGATTTCGGTCAATCAGAGGTGTAGACGGCACCCGACTTTTGTACCTGAAAGGTACATAGTGCGCTATAGTAATAACTAGTCTACGGAGGTACTTCTAATATATTGTCTCTACTGTTATCTTATTAAGGGTTTTAACCTAGTTATTACGCAGGCTATATCCATATATCTAATACCTTAAGGAGGTCTCCCTAACACACCCCCCCTAGCTAAGATATCTATTAAAGCTAGAGATTAAAGGCATAGGAAGAGATTATGAATAATTTCTAGTGTTATAATTAGATAGGAATCTCTTGCAAGCTAATTCTATAGTAGAAGTCCCTATATATCTAACCTAAAAGTGGCTTTATAAAGCTATCCGTAGGTATTTTAGAGGTCTTTATCTAATTAACCTTAATATTGCCTATTATATATTGTTCTTAAATCTACATTTAATTTATATTAAGGTGCTTAAGGCTAGTCTAAAGCCTTCCTTCTATATATTTAGTAATCTAGATTATTTACTTATTATTACACTAGATAATTAAGAGTAGTAGCATGTAGACCTTAATATTATAAAGCAGTCTTCCTAGAGATATACACTCTTTTACGCTATAATTTAGGGTAAAGAGCTCTGCTTCTATACTTAAAGTTATTATATAATATTACTTACCTAACTTCTAATTAATTATAGCGCTATATATAATAAAGACATAACCTTATATTAATTTCTAAGTATTAGGATTATCGCTAAGTAAAGCATTAGTACTAGAGAATAGTATATTAAAACTATCCGCTCCTAAGTAGCGAATATATAGCTTCTTTGTGTTCTAAGCGTATAAAATTACTTCTTTAGTAAGCTTAATATGCTTTACTAATAGATTTATTATAAAAGAGGTAAGCTTTAATACTATAAATACTATATTAGGTCTTCTAATAATATATAGATACACTAAAGAGCTAATAACTACTTTATAATAATTAATCTCTTTATTAGTAGCTTTGCTAGTATTAGTAAGGATTATAGCTATAGGAAGAGGAGTAGGGGATAAGCTCTTTAAATCACTATTAATAATATTAGGAATAAATTTCTAAGTAATCTTTTAAATATATAATTCCTATAATAACTATATCTCTTTAGTATTATAATTTCTAATAATTTTAATACCTAGGAACTACTTTAGGTTACCTTAGTCCTTAATATTAAGACTATTTATTAGTTATTTATAAAGCTCTTTAAATTCTACTTTAAATCTATTAGGGTATATTACTATAATATTATCTATATAGAAGAATAGGATAAATCCGCTCTTTATAAAGATATATAAGTCTTCCCTTTCTTATATAAAGTCTAGCTTTAATAGGAATTATATAAGATAAAAGAACTATTATTAAGGAGCTTCCCTTAGCCTATATAATACTCTTATTATCTTCTAGAGATAACCTTTTATATTTATACTCTCTAGGGGCTTATAGTAAATAGGTTTTTTAAGCTTTATATATAGGAAGGTATTCTAAATATTATATTATTAGGTATTAAGATTATTAGCGTAGTAGACTATAAGTAGTATATATAAAGATTATAAAGTAAGTATAGTAGTATAGTTATTAAGGTTATTCTTTAGTTATTAGTTACCTTAAATAACTATTCTAGCTTTAAACTCTATAACTACTCCTTTCTTATTAGTCTTATATTTAAAGACCTAGCTAAGGTCTATAATTTCCTTCTACTTCTCTAGATTAAATAATTTATCTAGTATATCCTCCTAGTAGTTTAAGAATAGAAGCTTTAAAAGCTCCTTTATAATTACTTCCTTCTAGTGGTTATAATAGGCTAAAGCTATAGCTTAATAATAATAGGTAGGTTCTAGTAGTATATCTTTAATTTATAAACTATATTAAACGCCCTATAATACTATAGAAAAAGTAGAAGTAAACTATACCTACCTAGCTTTATATATCTCCTTTCTTTAGTGTTTTCTAGTAATAATATTATCTAGATTAATACTATTATCCTAGGGATAATAATTCTCCACACCCTTACTACCTTTACTAGTAATTTCGCTAGTCTCTATAGTAGTCTTTATATATTTAATTATTATATTATATACTAATTTATTAATCTTATAAAATAGCGTATTATTACCTTATACCTAAAGCTCTATATTCTCTATAGTAACTAGTACCTTATAAGAAAAGTTAGGAGAGGTTAAAAGTGCACTAGAAAGGTTATCTTTTTCCCCTATTATATAAGGAGGTATTTTTACTTTAAACTACTTATTTTCTCCTTCTATATTTAAAAGTAAAGAGGTATAATTCTTATAATTCTTATTTTCTAATTTTATTCTAATAAGGTCTTAACTAATTTCCTTATTAATATTATTAGCTTTAAGCTCCTTAAGTAATATAATTATTAATATCTTCTCCTTTTAGGCTAATTCTAGCTCTTCTTCTAGTTTAAAGAAGGAGTTCTTATTAAATTAAATATATACTAATATAATAACCTTATAATTACAAAGCAAAGGTACCTATATAATATACTAGGACTTACCTCTATAACTAATAAGGTATCTAATATAAGCTTTCTACTCTAACTATAGTATTATATTATATAATTTAACATGCTCTAAAGCCTTTATTATTATAGGAAACGCTTTATATCTATAGGCTCATAAATATATAATTAAAGGTTTCTAGACCTCTACTATATTTAAGTATATAAGGACTGTTTTCCTAGCCTAATCCTACTAAAGTTTATATAGTATAGTTTACTTCCTATAATATTTAAAAGGTATATAATTTAATAAATAAACCATAGTATTAAAGACCTTATTATTAAGATTAGATAGAAGGTTAGCTTTAAGACTTAAAGTATAAGCTTTTTACTTAACTACCCCCCTAGATCTCTCTACCTTTCTATTCTAACTAGGCATTAAGGGAGCTAAATTATAGACTATAATACTAGTAAAGGCTATCTTATCCCTTATATTCTCTATAAAGAGGGCTTTCTTAATATTACTATATAAAAAGCGTAGTTAAACCCTAAATTAAGTGCTTAGGAACGCTATTATTATATAGAAGCTATTATAAATCCTATTCTTTATCTTAAATAAATAGAAGAACTATATTAAGGTTATAAGGTAAGTAAAAATATACTAATACCTATTACTATTCTAATAAGGAGAGTTATAGTAATCTAGATTAACTAAAAAACTATAACCTAGTCCTTAAGGAAGTCCTTTAGGTATAACCTATAATCTCTATTACTTAGCCTTACCTATAGTATATATCTTATACTATATAAGCTTAGGACCTGTTAATTTAATGCCTAAAGCCACGTTTATAAGCTCTATAAATACCTTAACACTAGGATAACTATATTATTAATACTAAAGGTCTATATCTCCTCTTATAGGTAGTCTTAGTGCTTTACTAGATATAGTATAGGCTTCCTTTAGATTCTCTAATAGTTATAATAATATATAAAGCTTGTTAATATTGTGGACTTTAGCTATAGGCATTATCCCTTAATATAGAAATAACTTCTTCTAATTCTAGAAGATACCTGCCCTTATAAGAATTATTACTAATACTAGATTAACGTGGAATTCTAGAATAAATAGCGTAGTCTCTAATACTAACATCCTTATATTCTATAATATAGAATCTATAATAGAGATACGTATAGGGCCCTATCCTAAAGCTATATATATCGTGCCTCTAGCTTTAACCTCTATTATAATGTTTCTATTAAATTTAGATTAATTAAACTAGCGGATATTATTAAATATATAAACATTAGCTCTAGAGTTATAGAAGACTATGTTCTGTCTTAATTCTAAGCTATCTATAGCATTAGTTATTAAATTCGCGCTTTTCTTTACTTATTAACCTTATTTAGAGCGTATAAATAATAATATATTTATAGTTTTCTCGCTAGGGGTAACTATAACTAAGTTATTAGTTAGATTTTATAAAGGTATAAATATCTTACTACTCTTCTTCTCTAGTTTCTAACTTATTACCTTAGACTTTTCTTATAGATTCTTCTTAAGATACTTCTTAATATTCTCTTTAGAGTTCTTCCTAACTTCCTAGTCCTTTAGTGTAGCCTCTAGCTTATATATAGCCTTAAATAAATTATAGGATTCCTACTACTTTAAGGTATTATAAATATTATAATTTATATATCTAGGGTACTTCTTTTTCTCTAATTTGCTTTAACCACTTAATCTATTAGTAGTAAGTATATTAGCTAACTTTAGTATGCTTTATAGAGGTTTATAATCTCTTTTAAACTCTATAATAGCTTTAAGGAAGCTTTAGTTTATACCTTTATTAAGTAAATTATTTTATTTCTTCTAAAATAACTTAAATTTACTATAAAGAGAAATTACAAACTTATATAGCATTATCTCCTTAGTTTATTAGGTCTCTAAATCCTAATAATTCCTCTATAGTACCTCTATTATTACTACTTATTTATACTAATTATAGGTACCTTTAGCTTATAAGTAATTATTAAGGCGCGTTTCTATAATAATTAGTATCTTCTAAGTGTTTAGCTTATACTAATCTTAAAGAAGCTTTAATATCCTTTAAGAGTGCTAATAGACTAACTTCTTTCTTTTCTCTTTAGTATTAAAGTTAAGGGAGTCTTAAATATTCTTTAAGAGAGTTTTATAGATATATTCCCTAATCTTTAGTATTTACTTTAATAGGTTATAATACTTTATAAGATTAACTTATAAATCTCTATATTAGAAACTATATTTATCTTTTATATTTTTATAAGTAAGCTTCTAATCTTTAATAGTATTAGGGTTATTCTTTATAATCTCTAGTCTTAGACCCCTTTATAGGTGTGTAGGTATTATAGGTTCTTTAAGTAGTTTATCCTAATTTAGATTAATATACTCCTAGATACTATAGGATTCTATGTAATTCTTAATTTATATAAACTATTTAATCTAGTCTTTCTCTAATAATAATACTATATTTAGAGTTTCTTTAGGCATTATAAAGGGGAACTATATTAGTTAAAAGGAAGCATAGGTTATATACTTTAACTTATTAATATAATAAAGGGCGATTATCTCTTAATATTAGTAAGTATTAAATTAATAACGTTAATAGAGCTTATATTATCTATAATAATTAATAATAAGGGTAATTAAAGCCTCCTAGGCTTATAACTATTAAGGTAGGGGTTAGTATAGATAATAAAAAATAGTTTAATTTTAGTTAATTAGAGGTACAGACAGCACCTAACTTTTATACCTAAAAGGTATATAGTGCGCTATAGTAATAACTAGTCTACGGAGGTACTTCTAATACATTATCTCCACCGTTGTCTTATCAAGGGTTTTAACCTAGTCATTGCGCAGGCTGCATCCACACATCCGATACCTCAAGGAGGTCTCCCTAACAATAATATATAAAGTAAGTTATATTGTTTAGCTAAGATATTAAATCTAGCTTTTATATAGCAGCCTCTATAGACTACACGTGTTCTACCACGTAACATAGCCCTTAAAAAAGTTATTAAAAAAAAGCTAAGGATAATAATTCCTTAACCTAGGTAAGTATTATAGCTAGCCTAGTACTAAAATAACTAAATACTAACTCTTTTTCCTTAAATTCCTAGAAGGTAATATAAAGAAGTATTTATAAAAGGAAATACTATATAAAAATTACTTTAGTTTAGAGATATAGAAAATATAGTTATAGCGATAAATAAGGCTACTAGGTAAGCCTTAGTAATAGTAACTAAAAGACTTTCTAGTAAAAATATAATTATTACCTTTAAAGAAAATACTATATAATATAAAAATAACTAAAAATAAATTACTAAAGCATTTAGCCTAGAAATAGCTATTTACTACTATACACTTAGTATTATTATTAAAGAATTTCTAATAAAGTATACTTTTATTAAAAACCTAGTAATTAAAATTAAATAAATAAATAAAGTAAATATAATTAAGGTAATTATAAGGTATCTTTAAGGTAAAGGTACTTAGTAAACTACCTTAATTTTTAAATTAGCTAAAGTTAAAAATACTAATAAAATATACTAAAATAAAATAGTCTTTAAAGTAAAGCTATTTTAAACTAAACTATATAATAAAACTTATAACCTGGATAATACTATAACTACTTTTAAATAAAATATATTATAAAATTTTATAAAGTAACCCTAAGGTATAGTAAGTATAGTATTAGCTAATATAAAGATAAAGAGATATCTTACCTAATAATAAGTAAATAACTAAAGAAAAATTATATTCTTTACTTTAGCTTATACCTAGCCTAGTTTAAGAACTACTTTATGTTAATAATAAGACCTATTTTTAGCCCTTTCTAGTTAAAGAACCTTTATATTACTAAGCTTGCACTGTAAGCCTAACAGCTACACTGCAGCTGTCAACGGTCACGAAGGTAGTTGCTAATGGCCACGTTATAGCTATTAATAGCTGCGACTAACTATGTGGATGACTAACGTTAATTATGTTATGGCCATAAGTATAGCCATAACCCTAGCTATAAGTAATTAGGTAAGCTAGGGTAACATAAGCAGATTACCCTATAGTGGCAATATAAGCCGCTTACCCTATAGCTATCTTTAATAGCGAATTTCTCTTTAACTAGAGGTTGTATAAAAGTCTTACTTATAGCAAATTAATGCTAGAAAGTAAGGCTTTCTTTTTATATAGTAATACTTTTTAGACTACAAATTAGTATATATAGGTTACTAGTATATATAGTAGTAAGTTAATTTTTTAGATTTTATATATAAAAGAATTTTACAGAAAATAAAAAGTGGCTTATAAGACCTCTCTAGTAGCCTAGGCTTGCTAATATAATTAGTAAGTTGATAAGAGAAAGAAGATCTTTTTAATTTAGCTAGCAAGCTAGGCCTCTTAACTAATAGCTATATTGCCTATATAATATAACTAAAATTAATTATATTACTCTATTAGTTATTATTAAAGTGACCTAAATTAAATTCTATTAGTTAAGAACTAATATAACCTTCTATTACGTTACGTTAATAAAATAAATATTACAGCCCTAACAGTCCCTAACCGTAGAGCTTGCACTTATATAGCTATTACTAGCTAGTAGTAGCTCCCTATATTTTAATAGGTTATTGATTTTATAATTTTTTTAGGGGTTATTAGTTGTGGCCAATGCATTTAATAAAATAAGATAACAATAATTACTAGTAATACCTAGCTAGTATAATAATTAACTTATAAGTAATCTTAACTATAGTAATAAATAAAACCCTAATAGAAATAAGCTTTAAGGTTATAAATATAAGGGGGGCTACAAGGTTAGATTTAAGTTTATAATAAACTTTATAGCTATATTAGCGTAAGATATAGTTATAGTTTATAACTGTAGTTAACCTTAAATTTATTTAAGTTTTACTTCTTATAGTATAAATTAACGTGATTTCCCCTTTCTCTATAACTATGTTTATTCCCACTTTATATCTCTTTTATCTTATATCTTGTAACTTATACTTACTTAAACATAACTTATTCTAACTTATCTCTAATTTAATTTACTTTACTTAAAATTAGTAAATACAATTAATCCTTTTTACAAGAGACACACTACACCTACTACAATCACTAGGTAGGTTATAGGTTACTAATTAACTAATTAACCCCTAACTAATCCAACTACAGTATAGCTAAAGGTGATAAAAAGGGCACTGCCCTTTTTAATAGGTTATAAGCCTAGCTTTTATTATTATAAATTCTTTTTAAAACACTTTTATATATAGTTATAGAAGACTTCCCTTTTATAAAAAAGGAAGTACCTATAAGATAAAAGCTAATTCCCTTTTATAAAAAGAAATTATTATAGTTATAGAAGACTTCTCTTTTATAAAATAAGAAGCGTGCCTATAAATATAAAAGCTTTTCTTTTTATAAAAAGGAAATTTAGTAAGAATAAAAGCTTTTCCCTTCTATAAAAAGGAAAATTAGTAGGATAGAAGTTATTTTCTCTTCTATAAAAAGGAATTTTAGTATAAATAAAAGACTTCCCTTCTATAAAATAGGAAGATAGATACTAAATTAAAGGGAAAGGGAGTATAATTACCCCCTAGTGTATAAGAGATTCTAAATAGCTAGCTAAAAGAGTAAGCTATTAAGTAATAATAGAATATAGAATAGTTATTAGAAAAGCTAGAAAGCTTAACTATAACTATAAATAATTATATAGAGATTTAGAAGCTACTAAACCTACTAGTTTAAAGCTAGAATAATAGCCTATTTAAGAATAACTAGCTAATAAAAACCTTACCTAGTAGTACTATTTTACTAGTTATAAGACTTTTATATAACCTTTATTACCTAGAGGAATTCTTATCTATAAATAAGGCATAGAGTAACTAATTCCTAATTAGAACTAGTGCTATAGCCCTAGCTATAGCATAGGCTATAGTATAGCTATATAACTTAGTAAGCTATTTATAATAATACTTATTAATTTAATTAAATTAACTATATTACCTATATAGTTAGTTATAACTATTAATAGTTATAACATAGCTTTACTTTACTAACTAGTAACTATTAATAGCTATAGTATAGTTATCTTACCTTAAGCTTATAGCTATAAGCACTAGCAAACCTTTTATAAAGAAAGGTCCTACCTATTTATTTACTAAAGAAATTACTAGAGAAAAGGGGTTAAATAACAAATAAAACTTATAATATAGGTCCTATTTTTTAATACCCTCTTTATAAAAGACTTACAGTATAAATAACAAAAGGTATACATAGTAAGCAATAGGGTAGTGTTAATTTTTAGATAAATATAGAAAAAACACTTTTTAATAAAAATAAGGAAAAATAGGTTAAAAGAAAAAGCCCCTTTAAGTCCTTACTTATAGTTAAATATAATATCCCTATTTTAAGTGTTATTAGGTCCTTATTAAAGGGAGCACTTTCCTTATTTCTAAGGAATATTAAGCCCTAAAAGCTTAATAAAAGCCTAATATAAAGGGCTTAATAAAGGCTTTATAAGACTATCTACAGGCATTAACTTTATATCTAGATATTTAATCTTTACTAAACCTGCTAATACCTATTGCCTAATATAGTTAAACTTTAGTAAGGTATACTTAGTATAACTATATAAGGTAGGATTATAAGTAGTAGTTATAGCGCCTTAATTATTACAAAATATTTAGATTGGAGGGGAAATAAGGGTTTTTAGCTTCTTAAATAAACCCTAAAGCTACTAAAGCTCCTAGAAGGTCTTGCAAATAGTATTAGATTTAGCTTCTAATATTAATAAAGCAATCGTACTAGATTTCTTTGATTTCTAACTAATAGGCCTGCTAGCTAACTTAAATAGATAAGTATAGGTTAATTTAGAAGACTTTTTATCCCTTACAAAATTACTATTATAATATCCTATTAAGCTCTAGCTAGTAAGCTATTTAGTGCTATTTCTCCTAGGGTAGCCCCTATAGATAATAGCTAGAAGTCTAGTCCCTAATAGATACCTTAGCAGATTTTTAGCTACTTTTAGGTGCTTTACATAAGGGCTAGCTAGTGTGGTTAATAACTATTATAGTGTAAAAGCTATATCTAGTCTTGTAAGTAATATTAGGTATATTATAGTCCTTATGATACACTAATAAAGCTTAATTTTTATAGCTATAAGTAATTTTATAGGTTACATTGCTAAAATTCCTAGCTAAAGAGGTATACTAATAGGCTTACTATCTAGTATATTAAATTATCTTAAAGCTTTTATAATATACTAAGATTAATAAATCTTTAGTACCCTATTAGGCCTATTCTAAATAATTTAAACCCTTAGAAAGAATTTAGTAAGACCCTTATTTTCTATAGGGTAGACTTTATAAAGTTCCTTTTTAAGTCTTTAGATATAATCTATATCTAGCCTTATTAGAAAATAGTTATTAATTTTATAATTCTTTTAGGGGTCATTAGTTGTGGCCAATGCATTTAATAAAATAAGACAACAATAATTACTAGCAATACCTAGCTAGTATAATAATTAACTTATAAGTAATCTTAACTATAGTAATAAATAAAACCCTAATAAAAACAAGCTTTAAGGTTATAAATACAAGGGAGGCTATAAGGTTAGATTAAAGTTTGTAATAAACTTTATAGCTACGTTAGCGCAAGAGTCATAGTTCGCGACCGTAGTCAAACTCAAATTAGAAAATAGTTATTAATATATATTATAATAAATTCTTTAGTAAAGGAATTATAAAATATAGCTAGGTTAGAAATTAAAGAGTTAAATCCTAGGGATTTTAGCACTACTATAAGTGCTTATTACTATTCCCTTAAGCTCTGTTTTAGGCTATATAAAGACTTTTATAATAATATTACCTAGTTTTTAGAGGGTTTCTAGCTATAACTATTAGCTAATTTAGCTAATTAAGGATTTGCCTTAAGGAATTTAATAAATATATCTAGAATAACTACATAAATCTATTATTATAAGTTACTATTTAAAAAGGTACCTATAAAATTAACTTATTTAATTTCCTAGTTATTCTAAGCTACTAAGGCTAGTAAAATCCTCTAGCTAGGGGGAATGCTTATAGTAGTAAAAGTCTTAATATAATCTAGACCTTTAATTTATTTAAATCCCTTAGCTATAAGTTAGGCCTTATATTTTTTTAGGATTATTTTCTTTATTCTTTTTTAGCTTATAAATAAGCCTATTCTTTAGTACTTTCTAGCCCTTAGGAATTTAGTCTTTTCCTATAAATTTAAAAGTCCTAGCCCTTAGAAGCTATTTAAATTTATTAAATATAGCTTTAATCTAATTCTTTAAATTAGAACTAGATATAGCTTACTTCTAGGTCCTAGGTTTAGAGCTAATAAGGTTATTTTCCTTTAGCTTTTCCTATACCTTATGGTAGATTTCTTTAATTAAATTCACTCAAGAAGGAGGACTAATATTAATATCTATAGGGTTAATATTAGGGTTAAAATTAATAGATTTATTAATATTAGGGTCCGAAGTTAGTAGCTAATTTCCTAGTTAAATAGTTAGCGTGGCCTCTATAAGGGCCTCTAGAATTCTTTCCTTAGGGGGTTTATACTTAGGTACCTTTATATTATCTATAAGGTAATTCTCTTTACCTTAATTTAGATCTTGGTTTTCTAAATTATTTTCCCTCTCTAAAGGGTTCCCCTATAGAAATTCTAGGTAATCCTTTTAAAATAGGACTTATAGGTTTTATAATCTTTATAAAGCTAGTCTTTATAACTAGTTTTTAGAAGAAATATACACTAGGTAAGTATTAGAACTTAGTATAATAAGGAGTCTTTTAGGGATAGTCCTAGCTACTAACTTTTAGGCTTTAGGTTGTTTTTCTAGTAGGATTAAGACCTTATAATAAGCTCCTATAGCTCTTAGGGCACTAAAATTAGTTATAAAAGGTTGATTTAGCTCCCTAGCTAATAGTTATTTAAGGCTTTCTAATTTATTTAGTAGTATTAGTAGTAATATTAATAAGATTAATAACCGTAAGTAATACAAAATACTATAGAAATAATAGTAATTTTACCTATAAAATCATAGCTCTTAATTAGTCTAAAATAGTCCGAATTAAACGCTTTGCTAATTTATTTTGCTTATAGATATAAGGACTAGAAGTTGTAAATTTAATTCCTTTTAAAAATAACCACTTTTAGTAACTAGAATTAATTTCCTAGCCTTTATTAAAGTAAAGATACCTAGGATATTAACGTAGTTAGTTCTTAAGTGCCTTAAAGAAGCCCTTAATAGCACTATAAATAGTTAGGCCTTCTTTATTTAGTAATAAAAACACCTACTTATATCTAGTCTTTTAATTAACTAGAATAAGGCAAATTAACTATTTATTATATAGTGTAAAACTAATCTTTAGTGTATTCCCCTTTATTTAATCTAGAGCCCTAGGAGGGTTAGGGATAGCTAATCTTCTAGGTTTTCTTACTGCTTTTAATTAATTATAAGTTAAGCACCTAAATTCTTTATTCTTAATTTTTAAAAAATTAGGGATTCCTTTAGTAACTAGACTAGTTTTCTCTAGTAAGGGAAGGCCTAGATATCCAAGTTAAATATGCTATAGGCTAGCTAGTTCTAATAACTATTAATATTTTAAATCCCTAGGGCTAGAATTAGAGCCTTTTTTACTAGTCCCCTATTAGGCCCCTTAAGGAATATAAGCCTCTTAAAGGGGTATTAAGGGCTTTTTTCCTTTACTAAAGCCCTCTAATACCCCTAAATCCCCCTCCTAAGTACAAGGTAAAACTACTTAGTGTGTTACACCCTAATGCCCTATTATTTTATCTTTTTCTTATTTACCTTATAAATCTTATTATTAACTTTACCTTTATTTTTTAGTATTTTTTTCCTTATATTATAAATACTATTAATTATCTCTAGGTTTAATTTATTTTTACTTCCTTTTCTTTTACTTTTTTTTTTTACTATAGTATTTAAGATTTTAAATAAAGTAATGCCTTTTTTATTACCTTTAGCTATACTATAGTTAGATTAGTTAGGGGTTAATTAGTTAATTAGTAACCTATAACCTACCTAGTAATTATATAAATTAAATTAGAGATAAGTTAGAATAAGTTATATTTAAGTAAGTATAAGTTATAAGGTATAAGATAGAAAAGAGAGTAGGAATAAATATAGTTATAAAGAAAGGGGGAATTACATTAATTTATACTATAAGAAGTAAAACTTAAATGAATTTAAGTTTAACTATAGTTATAAACTATAACTATATCTTATACTAATATAGCTATAAACTTTATTATAAACTTTATTATAAACTTTAATCTAACCTTATAGCCCCCCTTATATTTATAACCTTAAAGCTTATTTTTATTAGGGTTTTATTTATTACTATAGTTAAGATTACTTATAAGTTAATTATTATACTAGCTAGGTATTACTATTGAAATGTAGGGAGCTGATGCCAGCTGGCAACAGCTGTACAAGTGTAAGCTCTACGGTCGGGGACTAATAGAGCTATAGCGTTGATTTCTATTAACACAACGTAACGGAAGTGGTAGTAGTTATTAACTAATAGAATTCGATTTAGGTTACTTTATAGTAACTAGTAAAGCAATAGGATTGTTTTTTAGTTAGTTTATTTAGGCAATATGGCTGTTAGTTAAGAGGCCTAGCTAACTAGCTAGATTAAAAAGATCTTCTTCCTCTTATAGACTTACTGTTACGTGCTAGAATTGACAAGTGGCCTGCCACTTCGGATGTGGCCTAGCACGTGACCTAGAACCCCTATATTAGACGATAGCTCTAACCTCTAGCTAGTTAAATTTGCTAACCTTAACTTACACTTATTTATATTACATTTTATATTATAATAAGTGGTAGCAATTGCTCTCTAACTACTACGTACCTTACGCTTTTACTGCTAATAAAAGCCACTAAACTAACTATTTATTAACTAATACACTAAGCCTATTGAAGCTATCCCTTTTACTAGGCCTAATAGCTTCCCCCTAGGCATTGCGCCTATTATTAGATTTGTTAACCTTCGTTCTAACTATTAATCCGTTAATTTAAAGACCTTTAATCCGTTAATTCAAAGACCTTTATCCTGTTGATTTAAAGACCTTTAATCCGTTAATTTAAAGACCTTTTAATCGTGCGAATTCGACTAGTCCGAAAACCTTCGACCTTTGATTTTTCGACCTTCGATTTGAAGACCTTTAATCTTTAAAGACCTTCGACCTTCAATCTGTTGATTTGAAGACCTTCGATTCTTCGACCTTCGATTCAATTCGATTGATTCGTTGACCTTCGTCCTGACCATTGATCCGTTAATTTGAAGACCTTCGATTCTTCGACCTTCAATTCAATTCGATCGATTCGTTGACCTTCGTGCCGACCTTCGACCTTCGATTTGAAGACCTTCGATTTGAAGACCTTCGATCTTTGAAGACCTTCGACCTTCAATCTGTTGATTTGAAGACCTTCGATTCTTCGACCTTCGATTCAATTCGATTGATTCGTTGACCTTCGTCCTGACCATTGATCCGTTGATTTGAAGACCTTCGATTCTTCGACCTTCGATTCAATTCGATCGATTCGTTGACCTTCGTGCCGACCTTCGACCTTTGATTTGAAGACCTTCGATTTGAAG
Source organism: Epichloe bromicola (assembly GCA_023658445.1). Lineage (NCBI taxonomy): Eukaryota > Fungi > Ascomycota > Sordariomycetes > Hypocreales > Clavicipitaceae > Epichloe > Epichloe bromicola. Next base: position 178,508 of record CP098269.1, read on the forward strand.
ACCTTCGATTTGAAGACCTTCAACCCAACCTTCGACCCGACCGTCAAATCTGACAAATTCGTCAATTCGATCTAATAAAGCTCGCTAGATACAATGCTTCCCTTACACCAGCTAGATCAGTGTGAGCAACAGCGATTACAGCAGCTTTACAAGCAAGATCGTCAGCGCCGAACCTGTGGCATCTGTAGGAAGACCTTCCCTTTAAGAAATCTAGTCTTTCAACATCTCAAGGATTTATGCCCAGCCAGTTAGCAATATTAACAAATTCAACAGCAGCTAGACCAACGGCTACAGCAGCAATTCCAGTGGCAACAAGACCAGCATCAACGGGACCTTCAGGACCTAAGGACCCGTTATCTAGGGCAGCAGCAGCAATTGCAGCAGCAAATTCAACAACAGCAGCAGCAAATTCAGCGGCAGCAGCAGCAGATACAGGACCTTCAACAGCAGCTAGCTACAGAAGAGGATGACTTCCAGCAGCTCGAAGACCTTGTTAAGGAAGTCTTTGAAGAACGCGATGACCTTCGAAGGCAGCTAGCTTGTTAGCAAATTCGTCAGCCAATTCAACAGCCTGACCAATTCGATCAATTCGATGACCGACCCGATGACCGATTTGATGACCGCCGGACCTAACGATCTATCTAACTGAATTCCCTTGCAAGAGCCCGCTTCCTAGCTTGTTGCAAATTTGTTAGATCTTAGATAGCTAGGATAGCTATCTCTTTTATCCGTGGTGCTCGCATTTATTACGTGCTAGAATTAATAAGTGGCCTGCCACTTTAGATGTGGCCTAGCACGTGACCTAGAACCCCTATATTAGACAATAGCTCTGACCTCTAGCTAGTTGAATTTGCTAACCTTAACTTACACTTATTTATATTACATTTTATATCGTAACACTTACTAACTGTATTAGCAGGCCTAGGCCACTAGCAAGGTCTTGTAAGCTACTTTTTATTTTCCATAAAATTCATTTATATATAAAAACTAAAAAATTAACTTATTACTATATATACTAGTAACCTATATGTACTAACTTTTAGTCCTAAAAATATTACTATATAAAAAGAAAGCCTTGTCTTCTAGCATTAATTTGCTATATATAAGACTTTTGTATAACCTCTAGTTAAAGAGAAAATCACTATTAAAGATAGCTATAGGGTAGTTTGCTTATGTTACCCTAGCTTACCTAATTACTATAGTTAGGGTTATGGGCACACTTACGCCTATAACACTAGCTAATATTAGTTATCCACATGGTTGGTTATAGCTATTAATAGCTATAACGTGGTTATTTGTAACCACCTTCGTAACTGTTAATAGCTGCAGTGTAGCTGTTAGCTTGCAGTGTAAGCTTAGTAATACAAAGGTTCTTTAACTAGAAAGGGCTAAAAATAGGTCTTATTTTTAACACCCTCTCTACAAAAGACTTATATATAAGTAAATAAAAGTATATAAGACTATAATAGGGTAAGCAATAACTTTTAGGTAAAAATAGTAAAGAAAAAGGAAAAACAGGAAAAGATAAAAAGCCCCCTTTTTTAAATCCTAGCTATAGTTATATATAGCTTCCCTTTTTAACGTTGTTTTAGTTCCCTGTTAAAGGGTTTTTGGTTATTGGTTTTAGAAGTCATTAAGCCCTAGAAGCTTAATAAAAGCCTAATAGAGAGGTCTTGTAAGAGGTTTCGTAAGACTATCTGCAGGCATAGACTTAGTATCTAGATATTTAATCTTAGCTAAACTAGCTAAAACCTATTACCTAATATACTTAAACTTTAATAAGGTATATTTAGTATAGCTATATAAGGCAGGGTTATAAGTAGTAGTTATAGCGCCTTAATTATTGTAAAATATCTAGATAGGAGGGAAAATAGGGGTCTTTAGCTCCTTAAATAGACCCTAAAGCCATTATAGCTCCTAGAAGGTCTTGTAAATAGCATTAGATTTAGCTTCTAATGTTAATAAAGCTATTATACTAGATTTCTTTGATTTCTAGCTAATAGGTCCGCTAGCTAGCTTAAATAGGTAAGCATAGGTTAATTTTAAGGTCTTTTTATCCCCTGCAAAATCACTATCATAATAACCTATTAGGCTTTTGCTAGCTATACCTTTAGGGTTACCCCTATAAATAATAGCAAGAAATCTAGTCCCTAATAGGTACCTTAGTAGATTTTTAGCTACATTTAGGTGCTCTATATAGGGACTAGCTAGTATAGTTAATAGCTATTAAACTATAAAGGCTATATTAGGCCTTATAAGCAACATTAGGTATATTATAGTCCCTATAATACACTAATAAAGCTTAATATCGCTAGCTATTAAAAGCTTGGTTATCTGCGTAGCTAAAATACCTAGCTAAAGAGGTATGCTAATAGGCTTACTATCTAGTATATTAAATTGATTTAAAGCTTCTAATATATACTAAGATTAATAAATTTTTAGTATTCTATTAGGCCTATCTTATATAATTTAAACCCCTAAGAAGAATTTAGTAGGCCCCCTATTTTCTATTAGATAGACTTTATAAAGTTCTTTCTTAAGTCTTTAGATATAATATAAATCTAGTCTAATTAGAAGATAATTATTTATATAAGTAATAATAAAGGTTTTAGTAGAAGGATTAAAGAATATTACTAGGTCTAATATTAGAGGGTTAAATCCTAGGGACTTAAGCACTACTATTAATGCTTATTACCACTCCCTTAAGCTTTATTTTAGGCTATATAAAGATTTCTATAATAAAATTACTTAATCTTTAGAAGGTTTCTAGCTAAAACTTCTAGCTAATTTAGCTAGATTAGGATTTGCTTTAAGGAATTTAATAAATCCATTAGGAATAACTATATATATCTATTATTATAGCTTACTATTAAGAAAAGCTCTTATAAAGTTAATCTATTTAACTTCCTAGTTATTCTAAGCTACTAGGGCTAGTAAAATCCTCTAGCTAAGGGAAATGCTTATAGTAGCAAAGATCTTTAAATAGTTAAGACCTTTGATTTATATAAATCCCTTAGCAATAAGTTAAGCCTTGTATTTTAAAGGATTATTTTCTTTATCCTTTTTAAGCTTATAAATAAGCCTATTTTTTAGTACTTTTTAGCCCTTAGGGATTTTGTCTTTCCTTATAAATTTAAAAGTACTAGCCTTTAGAAGCTATTTAAATTCTTTAAAGGTAGCTTCTATTTGTTTATCCCTTTTAAGGCTAGATATAGCTTACTTCTAGGTCTTAGGTTTAGGGCTATTAGGGTTCTTTTCCTTTAGCTTTTCCTATACTTTAAAGTAGATTTCTTTTATAAAATCTAAAAAAAAAGGGGAACTAATATTAATATCCATAGGGTTAATATTAGGGTTAAAGTTGGTAATTTTGTTAGAAATTAGGTCTGGAGTTAAAATCTAATTTCCTAGTTAAGATATAGGCTACGCCCCCTCTAGGGCTTCTAGAATTAGACCTTTAGGGGGTTAATTAGGCCCTATAGGTAGTTTTTCTTAACCTATAGGGTCCCCTATGTTATCTATAGGGTAATCCTTTAAACTATAATCTAGATCTTATTAATTATTTAGATTTTCCCCCTCTAAAGGGTTATTCCCTATAGAAATCCTAGGTAAGCCTTTAGAAATAGGGCCTATAGGTTTTATAATCTTAATAAAGCTAGTTTTTATAACTAGCCTTTTAGAAGGGATATACACTAGGTAGGTATTTAAACCTAGTGTAGTAAGGAGTCTTCTAGGGATAGTTCTAGCTGCTAACTTTTAGGCTTTTAGTTATTTTTCAAGGGGAATTAAAATCTTATAGTAAGATCCTATAGCCCTAATACTACTAATGTTAGTTATATAGGGCCTATCTAGCTCCCTAGATAGTAGTTATTTAGGGCTTTAATCCTTAGTAGTACTAGTAGTTATATTAACAAGGTTAATAACTATAGGTAAAATAAAACACTATAAGAATAACGGTAGTTTTACTCACTAAATAGTAGCCCTTAATTAATCTAGAATAGTTCAAATAGAACGCTTTAATAATCCATTTTGCTTATGGATATAGGGGCTAGAAGTCGTAAATTTAATCCCTTTAGAATTTAACTAATCTTAGCAACTAGAATCGATTTCTTAGCCTCTATTAAAGTGAAGGTGCCTAGGATATTAACCTAGTTGATTTTTAAGCCCTCTAAAGAAGCCTTTAATAGCCCTATAAATAGTTAGGCCTTCCTTGTTAGGTAATAAGAACACCCACTTATATCTAGTCTTTTAATTAACTAGAAATAAGCAAATTAACTATTTATTATATGGCATAGGACTGATTTTTAGTATATCCCCCTCTATTTAATCTAGAGCTCTAGGGGGGTTAGGGATAGCTAATTTCCTAGGTTTTCTTATTGCTTTAGATTAGTCACAAGCTAAATATTTAAAGTCTATATCCTTAATTTTAGAAAAATCAGGGATTTCTTTAGTAATTAAGCTAGTTTTCTTTAGCAAAGGAAGCCCTAGGTGCCCTAGTTATATATACTATAGGCTAGCTAGTTCTAACAACCGTTGATATTAAATATCTTTAGGGCCTGAATTAGGATTTAGATTAGGGCCTTCTTTACTAGTCCCTTGCTAGGCCCCTTAAGAACCACAGGCCTCTTAGAGAGGTATTAGGGACCCTTTTCTATTACTAGGGCCCTCTAACACCCCTAAATCTATTTCCTTAGATTTATAAGAGACCTAACCTAGGGCTATAGGTAAAGAAGAAGGGACTAATTCCCCTAAATTATCCCGTATGATTTCTTTAATATCATTATCATTTTCATTGATTTTATCTAAATCAGAAGCCTAATCCGGATTTTTAGAGGGAATTTAAACCTCTATAAGGTAACTATAACCCCTAAAGTAACCATAGGTAAAAGGTTAGATATAATAAGAATTACAGGGCCCTGTACGTAACTTTAGTGTAGGTTAATTTTTAACATAGAAAAAAAAACCATGTTTTTCTATATCTAAGGTTATAATATAAGACCTATCTCTAAGATAAAGAAGGTTCTTTATAAGGCAACCACTAGATATATAGTGCGTAAGACCGCTAACTATATTAACATTAAGCTAAGGAAAATATAGCATATCTTTAAGCACTAAGGTCCTATATTTTATTGGATTTTTCTAATATAAGACCTTAAAAATAGCACTACTATAACCCTTAGCGTAAATAAGGCTACCACTAGTTATAATAGGGTTAGATTCCCCCTTTTTATAAGAGGTATAATCTCTAAAGACCTCCCTAGAGTTAACTATATATATAGTTAAACCTATATTATATAATAAGGCCTTTTTTATATCTTTACTATAATAATTAAAACTATTTAAGGTCTTAATTTCTTGTTTTTTATTATCCGATTTACTAGAGCTAGATTTAGAGCTACTATCGCTAGAGCTCTTATAACTAGTTTTATAAAGACTAGGTTTTTTATACGGTTTTAGAGCACCGTTAGAAAGGTTATGATTTCCTAGTATAAAAGACCCCTCTATAAGGTCTTTATTATCCTTTTTATCTAATTTAGAACCCTTTTGCTTCTTTTTCTTCTTCTTAGAAGTAGAATTAGAGTTAGAAGAGCTCTTATTTTCTTTAGAGTTTTCTTTCTTTTTCTTCTAACCTTTAGGGGCTTTTTCTTTCTCTTTAGCACCCTTTTCTTAGTCTTTAGCCTTATAATTTAGGGCTTTAGATACTGTATATGATTTATCCCTCTGTTCTGCTAGAAGGTTAGCTATTAAAAATTAAAGGTTTAGGGTATCTAGAGGTACCCCTATAGCCCTATTCGTACGTATGCTAAATTATTGCCTCTTAGCCTACTAAGGGAAGGTTAATTTAAGGGATTAAAGATTTTGATTAACCTAATTAATAAGATAAATTAGTACCCTAGAAATTAATAATCTAGCTAGTAGATTATTAAAGACCATATTAAAGGACTCTAAAGATCCCTTAAAATTCTAAAAATTTAGGTTATAAAATTCTAAATATAGGGACCCTCTTTGGATTTTAACGCTATATAAATACTACCTTATAAGTAATTTATAGGCTTCTTTAGGTGATTTTTGCTAAGTTATAGTGGCCTGTGGACCTTCCGTGTAACTATCCCTTAGTAATATTAGGATAATAGCTTAGTTAGGGTCCCTAAGCGCCCTAGAACCCTCTAGTTTATCTAGAAAATTAGGCATGCCTAAAGCTCTAAATTAGATAGCTAGGGCTTGTTTCTATTGTTCGAAATTTTCAGCTCCTTTAAGCCTAGCAGTCTCTGGAAAGCTATAAACCCTCTTATTAAATTCCTTAATAATTGAATTATTAAAGGTAGCTTGTATAGAGCTAGATTCAACCTGTTATTGTTGTGGTTAAACAGGTTGAATAGGTTGTTGTTCTAGGTTCTGACTAGCAGGTTTAGCTTGTTCCACACCCTCTATACGACTATTTACAGCAATAGATAGGCTCTTTAGCTTCTCTAATAACTCGTCAATAGTTGCTTGTTGCTTAATAGCCTACTATAATAGCTAGTTATTTAGAACCTCTTGCGCACTAGGGGGCAATTCTACCCCCTTTCCCTTTAATTTGGTATCTATCTTCCTATTTTATAGAAGGGAAGTCTTCTATACGTGCTGAAATTCCTTTTTTATAGAAGAGAAAATAACTTCTATCCCACTGATTTTCCTTTTTATAGAAGGGAAAGCTTCTATTCTCGCTGAATTTCCTTTTTTATAGAAGGGAAAAACTTCTATAATCGCGGGTCCTTCCTATTTTATAGAAGGGAAGTCTTCTATATCCGAATATAAAAGTAGTGTAAAAAGAATCTATAGTAATAAACTACCGGGCTCATAACCTATTGAATTCAAAAGAGTGGACCAATCACACTAAACCTAGGATTACAAGGCCTTATATATTTTAACACTCCCCCTAGAATTGTATATCTAGGTGCCCTATTAAAGGTTTTATTAGGCTTATACTAGTAATTAAATTTTTTTTTTAAATATTTTAGTAAGGTTTAAACCTATAACCTTGCCTCGCAAAGCAGTGCTTCACTATGATAGGCGACTAAACGCTGCAGTAGGCCTGACCACTGCGCCACCAGGCTCATAACCTATTAAAATGTAGGGAGCTAATGCCAGCTGGCAACAGCTATACAAGTGCAAGCTCTACGGTCAGGGACTAATAGAGCTACAGCGTTGATTTCTATTAACATAACATAACAGAAGTGGTAGTAGTTATTAACTAATAGAATTTAATTTAAGTTACTTTATAGTAACTAGTAAAGCAATAGGATTGTTTTTTAGTTAGTTTATTTAGGTAATATAGCTATTAGTTAAGAGGCCTAGCTAACTAGCTAGATTAAAAAGATCTTCTTTCTCTTATAGACCTACTAACTATATTAGCGGGCCTAGGCTACTAGTGGGGTCTTATAAGCCACTTTTTATTTTCTGTAAAATTTATTTATATATAAAAACTAAAAAATTAACTTACTACTATATATACTAGTAACCTATATACACTAACTTTTAGTCCTAAAAATATTACTATATAAAAAAAAAGCCCTGTCTTCTAGTATTAATTTGCTATATATAAGACTTTTGTATAACCTCTAGTTAAAGAGAAAATCGCTATTAAAGATAGCTATAGGGTAGCCTGCTTATGTCACCCTAGCTTACCTAATTACTGTGGTTAGGGTTATGGGCACACTTACGCCTACAACACTAGCTAACATTAGTCATCCACATGGTTAGTCGTAGCTGTTAACAGCTGTAACGTAGTTATTTGCAACCACCTTCGCAACCGTTGACAGCTGCAGTGCAGCTGTCAGCTTGCAGTGCAAGCTTAGTAATACAAAGGTTCTTTGACTAGAAAGGGCTAAAAATAGGTCTTATTTTTAACAATTACTAGTAATTATTATTATCTTATTTTATTAAATGCATTAGCTATAACCAATAACCCCTAAAAAAATTATAAAATCAATACCCCTAAATCTATTTCCTTAGATTTATAAGGGATCTAACCTAAGGCTATAGATTCTAGAGAAGGGGCTAAATCTTCTTTATTAATTTCTTTAATATTACTGTCTATATTATTATTCTTATTATTATTAGCATTAATTTCAGTAATTTCGTCTAAATTAGATACCTAGGCAGGTTTTTTAGAGGGAATTCTAACCTCTATAGGGTAGCTTTTGTTAAAATATATAAGGCCTTGTAATCCTAGGTTCAGTGTGATCGGTCCACTCTTTTGAATTCAACAGGTTATAAGCCCGGTGGCGCAGTGATTAGGCCTACTGCAGCGTTTAGTCGCCCACCACAGTGGAGCACTGCTCTGCGAGGTAAGGTTATAGGTTTAAACCCTACTAAAATATCTAAAAAAAAAATTAATTACTAATATAAGCCTAATAAAACCTCCTATAAGGCACCTAGATATATAATTCTAGGGGGAGTGTTAAAATATATAAGGCCTTGTAATCCTAGGTTCAGTGTGATTAGTCCACTCTTTTGAATTCAACAGCTTTTATCCCTAAAACTAATATAGGTAAAAGGATAGACATAATAAGTATTAATATACCTATAAGGACTCTTTATTAACTATAGTGTAGGTTAGTCTTTAACTTAGAAAAAAAAACTATACTTTTCTATATCTAAAAGCCTAATATAAGACCTATTAGCTAAGAATAACTAATTCTTAATAATACAGCCTCTAGATATATAATATATTAATTCGCCAACTATATTTACATTAATCTAGGGAAAATATAGCGCGTTTTTAAGCACTAAGGTCCTATATTTCTCTGGATTTCTCAATATAAGACCTAAAAAGTAGCTAAGCCTAACCCTTTAGGGTAAATAGGCCTACTACTTATTAAAATAGGCTTAGATTTGCCCTTCTTAAAAGAAGTATAATTCTAAAAAAAACCCCTTTAAATTTACTATATACACTAAAGACCTAGTATTATATAATAAAGCGTTTTTTATATTCTTATAGCGAAAATTAAAGCTATTAAAAGACCTAATAGTTTTATTTTTATTATTATTCTTACTACTAGAGCTAGATTTAGAGCTACTATTACTAGAGCTTAAATTAGAACTAGATTTATAACTACTAGGCCACTTTTATAATTTTAGTTATCTACTAGAAAGGTTAAATTAGCCTATTATAAAAGAACCCTCTAAAGGGTCTATCTATTTCTTTTTATCTAACTTTTTATCCCTCTTTTTCTTAGAATTACCTTTATTTTCTTTAGGGTTCTTCTTTTTCTAACTATAAGGGGATTTCTTTTTCTTAGATTTATTAGAATTAGAACCCTTAGCTAGATTAGCTTAGTCTTTAGCCCTATAATTTAGGGCTTTAGATACTGTAGATAACTTATCCCTCTGTTTAGCTAGAAGTTTAGCTATAAAAAACTAAAGATTTAGGGTGTTTATAGGTCACCCTATAGCCCTAGTTATACACATGCTAAAACGTTACTATTTAGCCTACTAAGGAAAGGTTAATTTTAGGGATTAAAGATATTAATTAATAGGATTAATAGGATTAATTTATACCCTAGAAATTAATAATCTAGCTAGTAGATTATTAAAAACTGCGTTAAAAGCCTCTAAAAAGCCTTTAAAACTAGAAAAGCTTAAGATATAGAACTCTAAATATAGTAATCCTTATTAAATTTTAATGCTATATAAATATTACCTAATAAAAAGGTTATAGGCTTCTTCTAGTAATAACTACTACATTATAGTAGCTTAGGGTCCTTCTATATAACTATCTCTTAATAATATTAAGATAAGAGCTTAGTTAGGGTTCCTTAGCTCCCTAGAAATCTTAGGACTATTTAGAAAATTAGGTATGCCTAAAGCTCTAAATTAGATAGCTAGGGCTTATTTCTATTAATTGAAATTTTTAGCTCTCTTAAGCTTTATAGTCTCTAGAAAGCTATAAACCCTTTTATTAAATTCCTTAATAATTAAATTATTAAAGGTAGTAGTTAAATTAGCTTTTTCTTACAGAATTAGTTAATTTTATTAAACTTTAGGTTAATTAAGTTAAATTTCCTACTATTAAATCTTAGGATTTATAGATTCTATACTTTTTATACTACTAGTAATATTTAAAGTTAGGTTTTTAAGCTAAATTTATAACTTATTAATAGTTACTTATTACTTAATAGCTTACTCTTTTAGCTAACTATTTAGCTCCTCTTGCGTACTAGTCCTAGGGACTTGCTACCCCTAATTAGTTAGATTAGTATTTATTTTTCCTTTTTTATAAAAGTAAAAATATCTTCTAATTAGCTTAAGGTAGTTTCCTTTAGAAGGAAAAAGACTTATTACTAGCTGTACTTTCTTTTTATAGAAGGAAAAACTTTTATTTTATTATTTTATAGAAAGGAAAACTTCTATAATTACTAATAATTATTAATTTATTCCTTTTTAAATAAAGGGAATAGCTTTTATTTTTATTTTTAAGAAGTAAAAAGTCTTTTATTTTCCTATTTTATAGAAGGGAAATCTTCTTTATTATACTAAAAAGCAATTAAATTAACTTAATAGTAATAGAAGCTAGGCTTATAACCTATGAAAAATACAAGGCTATTACAATTAGTAATAGCTCTATAAGTACTAGAAGCTCTAGAGGTCTAGGACCTATAAAGCTACTATAATAATTAATAAATTAATTATTATAAGCGTAAGGGAAAATAGGTAATATTATTACTAATAATTAACTATAGAGAGCTTTAGTAATAACTAATATATTAATAGTATTAATTTTAGTGGTTATATATAGGTAATATAGTGTTATTAGTTAATTAAGATATTAAGAGTTCTAGTTAACTAGATAGATAATTTACTTATCTCTCTTATAAACTTACTAACCTTATTAGTAAACTATAGTTACTAGTAAAGCTTCTAAAGCTACTTTTTATTTTCTATAAAATTTATTTATAAGGAAAAATAAGATTTATAACTTATATACTAAGAAACTATATACTAATATATACTAACTTTTTAATCTAAAAAATAACTATATATATAATAAAAACCTTACCTAGTAGCACTATTTTACTAGTTATAAGACTTTTATATAACCTCTATTACCTAGAGAAATTCTTATTTATAAATAAGGCATAAGGTAACTAATTTCTAATTAGAACTAGTACTATAGCTAAGGCTATAGCGTAGGCTATAGTATAGCTATATAACTTAGTAAGCTATTTATAATAATACCTATTAATTAAATTAAATTAACTATATTACTTACATAGTTAGTTATAACTATTAATAGTTATAATATAGCTTTACTTCGCTAACTAGTAACTATTAATAGCTATAGTGTAGCTATCTTACCTAAGGCTTATAGCTATAAGCACTAGTAAACCTTCTATAAAGAAAGGTTCTACCTATTTATTTACTAGAGAAATTACTAGAAAAAAGGGGTTAAATAACAAACAAGACCTATAACATAGGTCCTATTTTTTAACAAGAGGGTTTATAGTTTTCTAGAGACTACTAGGCTTAAAGGAGCTAAAAGTTTTAAATAATAGAAATAAGCCTTAGCTATTTAATTTAGAGCTTTAGGCATGCCTAATTTTCTAGATAAACTAGAGAGTTTTAGGGCGCTAGGGGACTCTAACTAAGCTATTATCCTTATATTACTAAGGGATAGTTATATAGAAAGATTCTAAGCTACTATAACTTAGTAAAAATTACCTAAAAAAGCCTATAATTTACTTATTAGGTAATATTTATATAGCGTTAAAATCTAGAGAGGGTTCTTATATTTAGATTTTTATAACCTAATTTTTTAGAATTATAAGGGATTTTTAGAGTTCTTTAATATAGTCTTTAATAATCTACTAGCTAGATTATTAATTTCTAAGGTACTAATTAATCCTATTAATTAGGTTAATTAATATCTTTAATCCCTAAAATTAACCTTCCCTTAGTGAGCTAAGAGATAACGATTTAGCATGTATATAAATAAGGCTATAGGGGTACCTACAGAGTATTGTTTGTAGTGTAGTTAGTGTAGTTTTTTGGAAAATCTTGTATTTATGGTGTAGTTTTTTTTTACTTATAGTGTAATGTAGTGTAGTGTATAATAACTACACTACACTACAAATACTACAAATATAGTGTTAGGTGAAAAAGTGGGTATTTTTGGTATATAGTAATAATATAAGGATTAAAAGAAAGCTCTTAATTTAAAGCTTATATTATTAGCTATTTAATTGATATTTTAAATTTTTTTTGGGGTTATTAGTTATAGCTAATATATCTAATAAAATAAGAAACCCATAATTACTAGCAATACCTAGCTAGTATAATAATTAATATATAAGTAATCTTAACTATAGTAATAAAAAAACCCTAATAAAAATAAGCTTTAAGGTTATAAATATAGGGGGGGCTATAAGGTTAGATTAAAGTTTATAAGAAATATAAGAAACTTTATAGCTATATAAGCATAAGAGTTATAGTTTATAACTATAGTTAAACTTAAATTTGTTTAAATTCTACTTATAGTATAAATTAACATAATTCTCCCTTTCTTTATAACTATGTTTATTCCTACTTTACACCTCTTCTATCTTACACCTTGTAACTTGTACTCACTTAAACACAACTTATCCTAACTTGCCTCCAATCTAATTCGCACTAGGTAGGTCCTGCGTAACTAATTGACTAGTTTACCCCCAACTTATTAGCTATTTAATGAAATTAGTTATTTAAGTTATAACGTTATACTTTTTTAAGGATTTTACTATAACTAGGGTTATATATAATATTATACCTTTTTAATAATATTATTATACTAATATAACTTTTAAAAAAATCTTCTTATTATATTATTTACTATTACGATAAATTATTTTCTATTTATAACATTGATTATTATAATTATTAATTATAAAAATACCCTAAACTAGTATAATAAAATAGAATAATTAATATATAAATCTAAATAAATAACTAGAAGTTAATAGATTATATATTTAGTAACTAAATATTATTAGTAATGGAAAAGAAACTTTTAAATAGCTTAAAGTATTTATGTTGGATACGTCAAGGTGCCTGCGCAGGTTTTGCAATAGATAAATCCGTAATAATTGAAGTCGATGATTATCTAGGAAAGAGAGAAGAGAGAGAAATCTAGCTAGTTAAGAAATTAGGTAAAACCTAGAAGTAAGGCAGAAAAGGGGGTGGCAAAGGATATAGCTAATCGCAACGCGTGTATCTGTTTAGTGGCCCCACTAGACCTATAATTAGTCTAGTCTTTAGCTATGATTAAGCCGATAAAGATCCAGAGGAATTAATACTAGCAGTCTCTTTTTTTTTTCTTTGTGGCTAAAGAAGCCTAAAAACGCAATAAAAATCGAATTAAAGGAAAGTGTATATAAGTGGATCCCTTAATAGGAATCCATAGCCCTAATTAGCTTAGTTAGCATTAGTTAATTTAATTAATCTAATTATAATAGATCCTCCCCTTCTTCCTTATATTAGCTCTTTTTATAGCACTCCTAAAGGTCTCTTAACCTAGCCTTCTACATAAATTATTAATTCGTTTAAATTAATTAAGGTTACAAGAGCTTAATTTAGCAATGCCTTCGTTATTACGTTAGCTAGGTTATTGCTACTATTAATCTATCTAACCTTATAGATCTCGCGCCTCTTGTATAATTAATAAAGAGCTATAATATTAATTATTAGCCTCTTCTCCTTAGTTATACCTAGCTTTATAAGGCATTTATATAATAAAAAAGAGTTAGTATAAAGGATTATAAGAATATAAGGTATCTTTAATTAATCTATAATTTAATTAAGGGTTGTGGATATTACGTACGTAATATTAGCGCCTTAAACTATACTATATAATTTAGAGGCAAGCACGCTACGTGTAACTTGCTTACTCTTTGTTAAGCTATATATAATAATGTTCCCTTTTATAATAAAGGTATTATTATACTTTACCTTATTGCCTATTACAATCACGTATCTAATCTATAAGCTAAGGTCCTTGTTATTTGTAAGCAATCTATCTACAAATATAAAGAGCTTTGCCTCTTTAAGGGTTAAAGGGATATATTATAGTCCTTATTATTAGTTCTTAATCTGCTATTTAAGGTGTTTATTAAGGTATATAATATCGTTAGCAGTGGGTTCTTAGTGTTAAGCTATAATTAATAGGTTATATAATACCTCTAGTTAACACATAGTTATAATATAACTCCCTTAAGCTCACTATTCTACATACTCTTGTTTTACTATTAGAGATTAAGGATTAATTTTCTTAATCTTTTTACTTTAGCCCTTCTAGGTTAAGGTTAACAAATTATTAGCATTCTAGGTTAAGATATAGCTATTAAAAATAAGGGGATTCCTACTTATTAGTTATTTTTTTTCTTTAGCAGTGAAATTAGCCTTTTAGAGCTTTTTTTCTTCTTTATTAAAGAAGTTATTATTACTTAGGCCTAGTATGTTATCCGTCTGCATTCTAATAATTCCAAAGAGGTTATCTAGGGCTATAATTAATAAGTAAGGATTATAGGTTAAGGTTATTATATTAAGGTTATCCCTATAGTAATAAAAGTACATTGCCTACTAGTAGGTTCTAGCCTCTATAATTCCATAGAGAGGCTTAATTACCTCTATTACTATGCCCTCTAGGAAAAGGTATACAATCTATTTAGGCAATCTTACAATAATTAGCTTATTAAGCATTGTTTGCAATGAAACGTACGCTTACGTAATATCGCGAATCTAAAGGTAAATCCCTTTTTACTTTAATAAAGGTATAATAGCTATAATTAGCTATTAGCTTACTTATTATATAGTTAGTAATTATATTAGAATAAACTCCTTCTCCTTATTATTATAGCCTTATATAATAAGGTAGGATTTCTTATATAGCAAATTCGTTCCCTTACCTTTAATCTCTCTAACTATATAAGAATTAAAGATTCTATAATTACTATACTTTATTAGGTTAAACTTTATAAATTTAAATATATTATAAGCTTATAGAGTATTAATCTTAGCTTAATTAGACTACTTAAAGGGCTTTCCTAGGGTTATAATCTTCCCTTCTTAATAGAGTTAAAGGGTAAGGTTTTAGTTAGCCTCTTCCTTTACTATAAGAAATACTTTATTTAGTATTTCTCTAGCTATAATCTCCTTAATTAATACCTTTTCTTAGTCTTTATTAATAATAATAAAGCATTCTATAGCTCTAGTATACACTACTATAAGGCTATTATTATTATAGTCCCCTATAGGAGTAGATTTTACTTTCTTAAGATAAGCCTTAGAGTCTTTAACTCTAAGGCTTTATATAAGGGCTACTTTAGCCTTAATAGCCTCTATAAACCCTTCTATGCCTTAGTTAATATAAAATTAAACTTTAAGGGCTTTCTATAGCCTCCCTTACTTTCTCTTTACTAGTACTAGTAGCTTTTTTTCTTTTTCTACTCTTACCTTAGTCTTTACTAAGGAAGGAGAATCTCCCTTAGTAGTAGTAGTTACTAGCGTAGGTATATCTACCTCCCTAATATCTTAGGGTCTTATCTTCTTATATCCTAATCCCTTTATAATATATAGGTCTTTATAATATAGCTTTACTACTATAGAGCAAAACTTTACTAGGCTATAAGGTATCTTAACTATATAGGTCTCCCTATTAGTAGTAATTAGCTTATAAGGGCTATACTAGCTACCCTTCTCCCTCTACATACATATATTAGCCTGTAAAGGCAGCTAATATATAAGCGTTATATTAGGGCTATTCTAAGTACTAAGGGCATTGCGGACTTGCCGTAAGGCTAGGTAATAGTATACTTTATTAGTAGCCTTCTAAATTACCTTAGTGTATTAAATAATAAAGACACTTAGTAGTAACTTATCTATTATCTATAGGTAGGCTCCGAAGACTAGCAGGGTTAGTACTAGACTATTAGGGCTTACTAAGTTATTAATAGCTTTAATAGCTATTTAAAGACATTACTCTAGTGTGATCTCCACACTAATTAAATCCATAATAATCTTATAAGCCTAGCGTAAAGGTCTATAGTATCTTTTAACCTTTCTAATACTCTTATAGGCTTTAATTAGTATCTTATTAATCTTAATTAATATTAATTAGGCATAGTGCTTAAACTTAGTAAAAGAGAAGTTATTACTAGTATTATAGATAATCTAATCTAAAGGTCCTAGATAGGTATTAATCTAGTACTCTCTAATAGTATCCTAGATATCTTAGGCTTTTTATTTCCTAGGATTAAGGAATTAAGCTACTTAGAATAAAGTTACTAAATTAATAATATAAAGGACTAGTTAGTTATTAATCTATATAATATTAATAATAATCTTATAGTTAAAGTCATAGTTATCCTTAATTATGAATTTAAACTAGCTAGGGGCCTTTCTATTTATCTAATAATAGTGGTAGACTTTAGTTAACTTTTTAATTGCCTAGCGTTTAACGTTATAACTAGCCTATTAGAGAATCTTTATAAGTTATTAAATAAAAGGGTAACTAAAGTAGTAATATAATTAATAAATTTCCCTTTCTAAAAGGTAGAAGGTAACTATTTCTTTTGCCTTTAGTAACTACTAAGGATATCCCTATTATTATACTATAGGCATAGTCTTATTACCTTAGATTAGAATATTCGTAAGGTTATTAATCTTAACTTATATCTTATCTATATTAGTAATAGAGAAGAGGAAAGGGGTTACTATATTAAGAATATAAAATTCAAGCTTACTAAGCTCTATAGGTATATAAAGGATGCCTTTTATAGTTACTAATCTAGCACTAAATTTAATAGTTTATAAATCGCAGGGAATTATCTTTAATAAAGGCATTAATCTTATTAGAGCTTTTACTTATGCTTGCCTTGTAGTTAACTTACCTAAGGCGCTAGTATTAGGCATAATACCTCTAAAGACCTCTTTAGAATAGCATTCTTTAGAGATATAGTAAGTTAAACCTTTATTAGATTCTTAAGGTTTATAGGGCTTTTACTTAAGAAAGGCATACTAAAAAGCTTAATTATTAAGGGTAGTAAGGACTTTAGTATTAATAAGGTTATAGTTAGTCTTTTTTCTAGAGTAAAAGAATTATATAATACTTAAGTGTGCTATAGATTATAGTTCTTCTATATTATTATTATTATCTTAGGCCTTTATATAGGCTATAAGGTATTACTCCTATCCTTAGTTAGGGCCCTTATTAGGCTTTTTATTATCTAGTCCTTTATAGAAAGTAAGGAATACCTAGAATCTCTTCTCTAAAGGGGTTATTTAATAGGCTTTACTAGTAAACTAGTAGTCTTTCTCTTTCTAATATTCTTTAGTAAAATAGTTAAAAGACTAGTAGCTATTCTTACTATATATAAAGTAGCGCTTAGGGCTATACCTTAGGCTCTTTCTATAATAGTTTCCTCCGCCATGTAGTTATTACCTATATTAATAATTAGTAAACATAGCCTCTAAAGAGTCTTTTTCTTAGGATTAAAAGTATTAGGTAGGCCTTTTATTTAACTTTATAATTATAATTACCTTATAAAGGTCTCTAGTAAGACTTTTAAAGCCTAGGGAGTATATATACTTTACTATCTAATATTTAAGTACCCTAGCTATAGTATTTAACATTTGCTTATAAAGCTTAGTATTTACTATATTAGAGGGGTATAGGCCTCTATAAATCTTCTTAAGGGTAGATAGTATAATCTTAAGGTATTCTAGCTTGCTCTTATCCAGGTTCTTAGCATTATACTATTTAATATTATACTACTCTATTAGTAATCATAAAACTACTAATTACTTTCTGTCTTAAAGCATTAGCAAATATAGCTAATTATCTCTTTATATAATAAATCTTATTTAAAGAGATAATTAAGGTAGTATTACTTAGCATTATTTATTAGTATAATTAGAAAAGCCTTCTAATAATATATTTAAGAAAGATTAATTCTATTACACTTATTCTTAAAGAGCATAACCTTAGGCATAAGAAAATTATATAGTTTCCTAGTATAATAATTACTATCCTTATATATCTTTATAAGTTCTAAGATCTTCTTTATAATCTAATCCTTAGAAGGGAATTACTATACTAAAGGGATAGTTTATTATAGATAAAGGTCCTTAGGGTAAAGTAACTAATATAATAGAGATTACTATAGGAATTAAGGTAGTTAAGGGGGTTATTAGTATTAAAAGGGGTAACCTTCTAGAGTAGGCAGTCTTAGAGGCTAGGCTTAATGCCCTAGGGGTTAAGGAGATTATAATCTTTCTTTAGGCTATAATAGCCTTATCTCTTATTAAACCACTTCTCCTAGTAATATTATAATTAGTAATCCCTAGCCTTATCTTATAATAACACTATATTCTTATAGGGAATTCTATAGCTCTCTAATAATATCTTTATTAGCTATTATAAAGGTATCTTAGAACTAACCTTTAAAGTCTTCTTAGAATAATTCCTAGAGGTTATTATCTCTCTAGTCTTAGTGCTTACTAAGGTTAATAAACCTTATAATATAGTTATTAAGCTTAGACAGTATAGTAGTATAAGGGTTTACCTAAATCTATTTTTCCTAATCTTTTATAAGGGTATAAGAAAGTAACTATAGGTATAATAGTAAATCTCTTTTCTAGGGTCTCTTAAGGGTAATTACTAGGATTTAGGAGAGCTTGCTATTACTAGTAAATTTAGAAACCTTTTCTTCTAGTAATAGTCTAGGTAATTATATAGTATTAGCAGTAGCTTAGGCCTTCCCTCTTATTAATAGTCTAGTAAAATCTATTATATTAACTAAGGTGTTTAGCCTTTACTTTGCGTTATTAGTTCCTTAATAAGCACTTTACCTATCTCTAAATCCTAAGCTCCACACGTAATCCCTAGTGTCCGGATATTATATATATAATAGTCCTCCTTATATAAAAGGAGCTAAAGGGAAGTATAATTCCCCTTTATAATCTAAGAAGTAAGGGAAAACAGGAAAAATAGCAAGAAAAAAAATAGCTAAAACTACAAAAGTAATAGAAGTAATAAAAGTAATAAGAATAATAAAAGTAATAAAAGTAATAGAAAAAGTAAATTAATAGAATTAATAATAATAATAGTAAAAAGGGTAGGAAGTAGCATTCCCTTATTTTTATAAAAAACATAGAAAGACTGTTTAGTAGTAAATCCCTTATTTATATATAGCTAGAGAACCACCTAGCTAATAAGTATAGGGCAAATTACTTTAAAGAGAAAGAAAAGAAGGTATAAATATATTTGGAGGAGGAATTATATAGGGAGAGGTTATAGTTAAGTTAGCTAGCTTAGCTAAGATTATTTAATTATCAGGTTTGAAGTAAATTTAGTAGTTTAATTAAGTTTTCTTATAGTAAGTATAGGATTAGTCTCTCTATTAAAAATAAAGATAATAATAGAAAAAGTTAATCCTAGGGTTTGTGATAGATATAGAATTAATCTCTTTATTAAAGATAAAGATAATAATAGAAGAATTAGTCCCTTAGAAGCCTAATAAGTCCGTAACTAGAATTCAAGTCTTTTCCTTTAGCACACTCTTATAGCTATGCCCCTATTCCTAAAAGTCTAGATAATAGGAAAATAACTATAGTGTCTGTAGAAATATCTCTTCTTATAATACCTAACTTATCTATAGTTATAGTTAACCACTAATTAGTGTTAGATACGTTAAGATGCCTGCATAGGTTCTGTAATAAATAAATCCGTAATAATGAAAGTTAATAATTATTTAGGAAAGAGAGAAAAGAGAGGAATCTAGCTAGTTAAGAAATTAGGTAAAACCTAGAAGTAGGGTAGAAAAGGGGGTGGCGAAGGATATAGCTAATCGCAACGCGTGCATCCGTTTAGTAGCCCCACTAGACTTATAATTAGTCTGGTCTTTAGCCACGATTAAGCTAATGAAGATCCGGAGGAATTAATAATTTATTTACTATTTAAACTAATTTAATATTACTTTTAGCTTTAGAATTCTAAAGCTATAAGAAATTATATATAGTAATATTAGATATTTTATTACTATAATATATAAAGAAAGAATAATATATACTAATATTTATAAACTATTAATATATAACTAATAGTATTATTTTAATTAGGCTATATAACTTAATTAAGCTATAAAAAATAAGTAAAACTTATTTATAAAAATAAGACTAGGACCTACTTTTAATTTAAATATTATAATTACTATAATATCTATACTAAGTCTAATAATGTTAATTAGAACTAGTTTAACCTATTTTAAGAACTTATTTTAGGACCCACTTTAAAATAATATACTATAATTACTATAATAGCTATAATAACTCTTATAACCTTAATTTTAAGTAGTTTAACCTATTCTTAGGAATAAGATTAGGACCCACTTTCAATTTATATATTATAATTACTATTATAATTATAATAAGTCTAATAACATTAATTCTAACTAGTTTAACCTATTTTAAGAACTTATACTAAGACCCACTTTTAAATAATTAAGTATAATTATTATAATTATGATTATAACTTTAATAACTTGAATTATAACTAGTTTGACCTATTTTAAGATGTAATACTAGGACTTACTTTTAATTTAAATATTATAACTACTATCTCTTTGATGCCCATAAGGCTACACTTGCGTACCGACAAGGGGTATTAGCCAATAAAAATATCGCTATTTACGGTACTTTCTAGCCAATACTAATTTATACTATAATTATTATAATAGCTATAATAACTCTTATAACCTTAATTATAAGTAGATTAACCTACTTTTAGGAATAAGATTAGGATCCACTTTTAATTTATATATTATAATTACTATAGTTATAATAATTAGCATATATATATAATATTAAAAAATATAAAGAAAAAAAATATTTTATTTTATTAATATTTTAAAAAACCTTAAAATACTAAATAACTAAGAAATCTAGCGTTTTCTATGGTAATTTACTTATACTTACTTATACTTATATTATTTTTATTTAGTACCAATTTATTTTTAATTAAACTTTAACACTTATAAAATTATATGTAATATTACTAATATTACTAATATAAGCTATTATAAGCTATTATATTACTATTATATTACTATTACTATAACTAATAATATTATTTGTATAATAATTACATGTAATTGTGTAGTTGTAGTTGTAATTGTTAATTTGTAATTGTAATTAATTGTAGTTGTAGTTGTAGTTGTAATTAATTGTAATTATTATAACTACAACTACACAATTACATTTGTAGTTGTAATTAAATACAATGCTCTGTACACTATAAGGAAGACCAAAATACTACATTTACTACACTACATGCAAAGCTCTGGTGGTAGCCCTATAGGTCCAAGACCTCTAGAGCTTCGTACAGCTGTTGCTAACTAGCAATAGCCCTATACATTTCAATAATAATAGTGAAAGAAAAGAAAAGCAAAGGGAAGGGGAGCGAAGATAAATTTAACCTGGAGATAATCAATAGCATTTATGACACGAGGGAAAAATGCTAAAAAGCAGCCGCTTGCTCTATTATCTTGTGCTCTACTTGATCAATCTACAATGTGATGGACGCAAGCCCGCCCAGATGGTTCGAAGTTGATATTGAGCCCATATACGACTGCCACCAGGCCATGTACGATGTGCCAGGAACTGTAACGCCCCTCGTGGCCTGATCGTCGTCCAACAGCTGCAGGGTCGCGTATATTTCGTCTGCCTCCATGTCCATGTGCATATGTGGACTACCTTCTGAATCATAATGGCCAGCAAAGGATGTGAAAGAAAAGTCGATTGGATACGGTTGTGACTGTGTTTGCGAATGCATAGCCTCAATCGTTGGATCGTCCACCATGTATGCTTCGGGCGATACCGAGTCGGCTGGCGTATGTTGTTGCGTTGGAGGTGGGATCCACTGTTGCTTCATATTTCGCTCTTCGTCGTAGAGAGGTTGAATGCATCTGCGGCCAGTGGGAGTCCTCAAGTGGCGGGCGAATTTGTGCAAGGAATTGAATCGTCGTCCACAGCCCCAGCGACCGCCTGACATTAATTCACCGTGGCATGCGAAATCCTCATGGTCTGCGGGCATGGGCGTGGGCGTGGGCGTGGGATAGCTTTGCGTCGGAGATGCGGCAGCATCACCTTGGCAAGATACGCCCGTCATGGCTTCGCTATGCGGCTTGCAGTGGCGCGAGCGTGGAGTCCAGGACCGTCTTTTTCTTCTTGTAGCCTGGTCATTACATAGCTGTGTCACATTGTCGTTTTGCATTTCGGCGTCCATGTTTGTTCGTTTGTTCCGTCCTACATAGGCGCGCACCGGTAAGCTCCGAACCATCATGCATGCATGGGTCCTTGACTCCTTGGGCGAGAGGGAATGCTGCCTACCTTTTGGGGAACAGCAATCCTTTCTGGATGTCATATATTTTTTTAGCGTCTCCTCCCACGAAAGAGAAGAAGTTTGGTGCGCTGCTGGCCTTGGGAAAGTCTGGTCGTTCGAAATTCAAGATGCTCCTGACTTCCGTGTTCCGGGGACTTCCCGTCTTTTATAAGTCCATCAATCAATCAGTCGGCCAGCTGCCAGCAGGTGAGGTTCTTTGTCAAGTTGTACGCTGGCGGGTCGCTGATTGGCTGGCCCTGTCTGCTTCGATCCCCCCTCGTTTCCATCCCCACTCGTTTCCATCCCCACTCGTTTCCATCCCCACTCGTTTCCATCCCCACTCGTTTCCAGCCGCTAACAAAGCGAGGCGGCCCGAGGCTCCGGCGTGGCAGTGGCAGTGCAAGATAATTAATTAATTCATGTCCCGTCTCGCAACTTTTCCAGGATCCCGAGTTCCTCAACGTTTGATCGGCACTTTGCCTTTTGCATCACAACCCCCATCGACCGACCTGTCAGAGCGTGCCCAGCGTATGCATGGCCGGCTTGAGCGGCCCTAACTCGCGGCAATCATAAAATAGTACCCTGACCAAGTCATGGCCCCGTCCGCCACCAAGAAAGCCAGGTTGAGAGTCTTTGCACCCAAAGTCCGCACCGGTTGCGTGACCTGGTGAGTTCATCTCGCGGCGCCGCTTTCACTACTGGGCCCTGGCCGACCACCTCACCTCGGGACTAAATTCTAAACCGTGCGTGTCAGTAAGAAACGACGAAAGAAATGCGACGAAGAAAAGCCCGTCTGCCGACGATGTCGGGAAGAGGACTATGTCTGTGACGGGTATCCCAGTACTGTCGTCGCAACCAAGCAGCAGCAGCAGCAGCAGCAGCACAAGCCCAAGTCTCACTGCTTGATGAGCAATAACAACGGCTCCCTCTCAGTACACAAGCTGCCTGGGGATGCCTCTGTGCACTATTTCCAGCATCACTTCTTTACCTTTACCGTCCATGACATGATGGACCTGCCCAAGGCCACGACATTCTGGACAACCACTCTCGTCACTCTTCAGCAGCACAATTCTTTCCTCCAGCCGGCCATCACTGCCCTAGGCGCTACTCATTGGTTGTTCCTGACAGGCGTTGGAACGACCAATCACTTGCAGAAGTTTGTGATTGACCAGTACAACCAAGCCATTGCCGAGCTGATACGCTCAATGGCGAGAGGGAGGCACTCGGAGATTGAACCTATTTTGGCCTGTTGCCTCGTCTTCGTGTGTCTCGAAAGCCTGCGCGGCAACCAATCGGAAGCAATTCGACACCTTGAGGCCGGATCGCGGCTGTTCGGCGAGCAACTCCAATCTAGGACGTCGGAACCGGCTCTGCAGTGGCTCGCTGCCATGTTCCAGTCCCTTGGCAATCAAGCGGCTCTGTTCGCAGAGAGGCAAATTCTCCGAGATCTGACACCTTTCCTCCCCGTGCCAGAGTGCGATTCTTCCCAGGCCTTTACACAACTCGACGAGGCCAACGAAGCGCTGGACAGGCTTGACAACGCTTTCAATCGAATGTGCTGGAGGAATCCGGGGAACTGTCAGGAAACTGCCAGATGCCCCGACAACTGCGACTGCGTCGATTGTCTGGAATGGAAAGCCTTTGTGAGTCAGGTGGCAACGTTCAGCATGCAGTTCCAGCCATTGGTGAGGAGGATCGAAGCGCAGGGGGACCTGGGGCAACGGCAGCGACTGTCACGCTTGCAACTTGTGGAAAAGGCATGGCAAATAATAGTCGAAGAGACTGACGAGTGTGGCGAGCACTTCAGGCCCCAGGACTCTGACGAGCTCCTGAACCTGATCGAGCGAATTCTCAACTTGTCGGCACGCCGGCCAACCTTCTCACTCAGCGCGGATATCATCCCCGCAATCATCGACGTTTACGATTACAGTCCTAGTGCAGAACGGCGGACGAGGGCGATCAAGCTTTTACGATCCTACCAACTTCGCGAGGTCGTCTTCACGAGTGAACAGGTGGCCGACTTCCTGGAACATCACTTCTCCCAATTGTGCCTGGCGGAGACGAAACCAGATGCCGATGAGAGTAGTCCCCGGCCGAGGGACAAGGCTACCACGTTGGAGTGTCTACCCTACACGCCTTCGCTACGCTCGCAAATGTGGGAAACCTCGTCAGCCAGGATAACAAACTTCTAAGCGCAGCGCTCGCTGTTCTCCGTGCTTGTTCCCATTCGCCTGCGCGCGAGACCCAACGGATGCCGCGCGGCCGCATAGAGCTCACCGGCTCCGTTCCATGTTTCGATCTCTACCAGGGCATGGGGTGAGTGTTGCCATAGTTTAGACCCTTGTTTTGTAAACGGCACGCTCCCTTTATTGGGTACCCCGTGTAGAATCTCAACCCATTGCACGTCCATGTAAGCCTCATTATGATTCCAGGAATGTGATACGGAGTGTGTGACTGTCAGCCAAAATTCGCCCGAGCCAGGGAACCAAGCTCTGAGGACCGAAGAGAAGAGACAAGAGCGGGGAACAAGCAATTAGCCTCGTTTCGAAGTACGGCTCTGCGAGAAATGGCTGGCTGGTGGGTGCTTTGCGTTGGGGAAACCCGTAAAGTCAAGCCGTCCGCCATACAAAGCTGGCATCGGAAAACCTCTCCGCGGCCGCTCACTCGGTTCTTCCACAACGGTAGCAGAGGGCACCCATACAAGCCGCCAATTCGTCGAACGACTCCAATTCAAAAGTCATCGGAGCACCTTGTCTTATTGCTCGCCAGCATCCAAGCTGCGCTTCGCCGCCCTGGAACGCCAAAGGGGACACCAACTTGCAAAGGGGCCGCCTGTCCGGAGAAGCGACACCAGGTAGGGGGAGAACTTCGTCGCCCGACAAATCAAGTGCTTCAGTTCACCACGTTTCGTTTCTCTCATGCTTCATTGTGACCGAGAGTGGCCGAGGGAACTGGAGGTGGCAGACACCTCGGGGAACAAAAACACGACGAACTGCCATGACAATATGGGCGGCGAGGTCCTGAGGAGCTTTTGCCGTGCAGCAATTGTCGAGTCAAATGTACTTTCATGTCTCGGAGGCCCCTCTCCCCCTCACACCCCGATCGTGACGGGGGATATAGTGATTGGGAAGTTCTCCCCTGTGCTCCGTACAGGTGAGTGTTTGCTTCAACGCGAGGTCTAACCAAGCTGGGACACACTTTCGCCCTTGCTGACCACAAGCTGGTTACTAAGAGGATCGTGCAGTAGTCTGTACGGAGTATTATGTGAGCAGAGCTTGCAACCTCAATGCAAGCTACAGTGGGTCTCTGGTAGCTCCGAACAGGAGCCCCCAAAATCGCGTATATATTTTTCTTTTCTTTTTGCTCATTGGTGTTGGCTAATGCATCGGATTTGTCGAGAAATTGGGGTTACAGGACTAGGACTGTACAGACATGATCGGCCGCTTACAGAGTGCCAGCGCTTACTTCGGTGTCTCTTCTTATCCGAGACTCCTTGTATCGTGCAAGTCAACGGACCCCACCATTCCCGAATAGACAATAATAGTACGGATCCGTAAGTCTTCGACCAACAGGTACCAGACCCTCCTTCCACGCATTCTTCTGTCTGGCATTGTCTCAAAACCATTATGTAGCACGCAGGGCACGCTCCGAGTTCCGTGGCCTGATATGTGTGCCCCAGAGAGCCCAATCTGTAGGCGCTAGCGTGTCGTCCGCCTTCTTCGCGGTGCGGCTCCTATTCCGGACTATACATTATGTCGTCTGCACAATTGTGAGTGCTCTTCATCATCACTGTCATTGAGTCGTCTTCTCACCGATACGGTACCTCTCAGCCCTTTATCTGATATAGTTTTGGCTTGTCTGCGCTGAGGATACGCCTGGCGGTCACGGATGCGCTGTGGTACGGACGTCATCACCACCCAATAATCTAATTGCGAATAGTCACCGGGGAGGCCGGAGATCTTTACCGAAATACCAGCGACAACATGAGCTCTCAGCATGAGCCTATCCCGGCGAGAAGAGACCAAGATGCGGAGCCTGAAGTGGGCGATCACTTCGGAGATGTCGCGCATGAGGAGGCACCGCTCCTAAACACCGATTTGCCGTCAGATTCAGCTCCAAGCAAGTCATTCCAGCATCTAGTTGTCAGCATGTGTGTGTTGTTCTTATTCATTGTCGAAGTCAGCCAGTTCGTCATGATAGCCCCTCTGCAGCAGGTCTTGGAGGATCGCATTTGCGGCGACATTTATCCAGATCACGAGCTTGGCGCGGTGGCAAATCCTGACGACAGATGCAAGAACAAGTTTGTGCAGAAGCAGCTGGCTATGCTGCGTTCGTGGGACATGTCTGCCCAAATGTTTGTTCGTAAGTGCAAAGCCAATTCAGCACCAAGACAAGTCGCACCCATCGAGCAAATTGCTGACATTGACGCTCTTCCAGCTTTATTCGTCCAGGTTCCATTCGGCATCATCGCCGACAAATACGGCCGTCGCCCCGTCTTGTTTCTGTCTCTTTTGGGGGCAGGTCTTCAAACAGCGTGGGTTCTCCTCGTTTGTAAGTATCAATCCAGGTCGAGCCCCTACTCATAAAGCACGATTGACCAGTGAAAACAGTGAGCCTGCCTGGCGTTTTCTCGGCCTGGTCCATTTTATATGGTAATATCGCATACCTCGTCGGGGGTGGTGGTTCAATGGCGGCGGCCATGATCTGGACGCTGATTGTAGATGCCATCCCCGTGGCCAAACGCACAAGCATATTTTACCTTTTAAACGCGACGACTCTTGTTCTCGCCGTCGTTGTGAATCCCATTTCTGCACTCCTGCTCACCATTAATCCGTGGATCGCACTCTGCTCTGGTTTCGCGATTCTCCTGGTTGGCATTTTTGCGTCCCTTTTGATTCCTGAAACACTCGCCCTTCGCCAAAAGGCCGACAGCAACAGACCTCGCGGTGCCGGCTCCGACAGAGCTGCCGCCCTGTCTGCTGGCCCACCGAAGACATGGGTCGAGCACGCTTTTTTTACCGTGCAAAATGACATGGGCCACATATGGCGCTTCGTCTTTGCCTCGCAAAGCGTCATGGTTCTAACTCTAGCGTACGCCTTGAACTACGCAATCAAGCTGAATGCCATGTCCAACCTACTTCAGTATATGGCCAAGCGTTTCGACTGGAGGTGGTCAACGGTAAGTTTTCAGTTTCCCACATCTTTTTGCCACTTTGGAGTCCCCAAAGATGTAATGTGTCTGACTTGGCTCTCAGGCGACGTACGTACAAACAGTTGGTAGTATCACAGCGCTTGTCGCACTTTTGGTGATACTTCCGGCCGGATCTTGGATACTTGTGAACAAGCGGGGATACGGTCCTTTGAGACGCGACTTGCTTTTGAGTCGCATCTCTGTGCTGTTTGTCATTGGCGGTTCACTGCTAACGGCCTTTGCACCTGTTCCTTGGCTCTTCGTCATGTCTCTCGTCATCACTAGCCTTGGAATTGGATTTTCCACCTTGTGTCGAGCTTTGCTGAATGCTATTGTTGAGCCTCACACCGTCGCTACCCTGAACACGACCGTTTCGATGATGGAGACCGTCATGGGTTTGGTCAGTTCACCAGTTCTCGGATGGTTGCTGAGCCAGGGGATAGAGCTTGGAGGACCATGGATGGGACTGCCATTTCTTGTATGCGGCGGGATGGCACTGCTTTCGGGAATACTGATGGCGGTGTTTCGACCTCCGAAGGGGTTTGCACAGGGTTAGATTAGATGACAGGATATATAAATAAGCTTTGACCAAAAAAATGGCATAAAACGGCAACGAGTGAGCTTTTCGAGGCTGATTAGAAAAAAAAAATGGATTGTGCACGCATCGAGCACCAGCTCTTATCGATAAGAGTGGGGCGAGAGAGCACCTCCGCTCGCTCCAAGCTGCATCTACCACAACCCCGCGACCAGCTGTCAGCACGTCGTCGCAGGAGCTCTTGCTAAAAGTCTGGAAATTTACTTCCCATCCTTTTCCCTCGACTTTCATCCAATCTCGCACCCGCTTTGGACAGAAAAGGCGGATTCAGGATGTCGGACGACGAGGACTTCATGCAGGAGTCGGATGAGGAGCAGTATGCACCGTGGCATCGAACCAGGGTATCCCAAGCTAATTCAGACACCTGCCAGATACGACTTTGAGTACGA
The DNA here is from genome assembly GCA_023658445.1 of Epichloe bromicola. Classification (NCBI taxonomy): domain Eukaryota; kingdom Fungi; phylum Ascomycota; class Sordariomycetes; order Hypocreales; family Clavicipitaceae; genus Epichloe; species Epichloe bromicola. Next base: position 207,073 of record CP098269.1, read on the forward strand.
AGAGGACGAAGAGGACGAGTCAGGAGATGTCGACATCGAAAACAAATACTACAATGCAAAGCAGATGAAGTTGTTGGATCCGGAGGATGCCGTAATCGAGTTCCTCGGCATTCCGCCACTGGAACAAGAAAAGGGTGAATGGGGTTTCAAGGGCTTGAAACAAGCCATCAAGCTTGAGGTCAAGCTCGGAAGATATGACCAAGTGAGATGCTCCATCCAGTCGTTCTGCTCTTGCGCCTCCTCATTTGTTGCTAACCACCCGGCCAGGCCGCGGATCATTTTGCAGAGCTCCTGACATACGTTAAATCAGCAGTCACAAGAAACTACTCGGAAAAGTCAATCAATAATATGCTGGACTACATCGAAAAGAGAGCCGATGGTCAAGAAGCTTCCAAGAGTTTGGAAAAGTTCTATTCCCTCACATTACAGAGCTTCCAAAGCACCAACAACGAGCGGCTGTGGCTCAAGACCAACATTAAGCTCCTCAAGCTCTTGCTCGATCGGAAGGAATACAGCCTTGTCTCCAAAAAGCTCAAGGAACTCCACAAGGCCTGCCAGCGACCGGATGGAACGGACGACCCAAGCAAAGGCACTTACTCGCTTGAAATCTACGCATTGGAGATCCAGATGCTGGCAGAGACGAAACACAACAAGCAGCTCAAGGCATTATATCAGCGGGCACTCAAGGTGAAGTCGGCTGTGCCACATCCCCGAATCATGGGCATCATCAGAGAATGCGGCGGCAAGATGCACATGGGCGAGGAAAACTGGAAGGAAGCCCAGAGCGATTTCTTTGAATCATTCCGCAACTACGACGAAGCAGGCTCCCTGCAACGCATTCAAGTTCTCAAATATCTCCTTCTGACCACGATGCTTATGAAATCAAACATCAATCCGTTCGACTCGCAGGAGACAAAACCGTACAGATCCGATCCAAGGATATCAGCCATGACGGAGCTTGTTGATGCTTATCAAAGAGATGACGTGCATGCTTACGAGAAGGTCTTGCAGACCCATCAGGATATTCTGGATGACCCCTTCATCGCCGAGAACATTGACGAAGTAACTCGCAACATGCGCACCAAGGGCGTCCTGAAGCTGATTGCCCCTTATACCCGGATGAAGCTATCTTGGGTCGCAAAGCAACTCAAGGTGGCATTGCCAGAGGTCCAGGACATTCTCGGATTCCTCATCGTGGACGGCAAGATCAACGGGACGATAAACCAGCAGGAAGAAATCCTGGAGATCAACTCGGACGCCGACGCGGAGAGAACAGAAGCAATGAGCAGCCTGTCGAATTCAATACAAGAGTTGTTCACGACTGTCTTCAAGGACGGCGATGGCTTTCGAGCCACCAATGTCAATGCGCTGTTTGAGCAAAGCATGGATTTTCAAGGTCTCTCCATGGGACGAAATCTGGGACTTCGGGGAACGGGACAGCAGAGGGCCAAGAAAGGCAAAGGCCAACCTGCCATGTGGGCTTGAACGCTGATGCCTTTTCTCAAGTTTGTTTTCTGCTTCCAATAATACTCGGAAGCAAAAAGTTGCATCATATTCCCCCCCACTGGAGATGAAAGCTCGAATGAGATGTCCCGTGTGTGTTTCACCAAGACAGGATAGTTCTCTTTTTGCGAGGGGATGTGAGATTACGGTACACTGCAGAACCGGGGTCTGTTGAGGTTGCGTGCCTTGGCCCTTCCACCGGGGTTGGGCAATCTTGCGTTACCTGATGTGCGTAGTACAGACGAGGGAGGATGACGAGCGCGGCTTATTGGTTGCAGAATCGCAATAGTAGTAGTAGTAATGGTTACTCAATTGTGAACACAAGCAGAAAAGTGAAGGCGGCAGTGGCAGCAGCCATCACGTCCGTCACATGCATGCAATGCAGGTAGATGATTGTATGTTGTGTGGTGTGCATTTGCAATCGTCAACCTGTGGGTTGTAGGTGGCATGTGCGTGGTATGCGCGTGGTATGCATCGTTTGTTATGCCCAACGCTGCTCTGTCAGAAGTAACAGGTTGAATGCGCTAGAGTTGTCTTTTAGGGGGGGTTTTTTTTTCGTTTTTTTTTTCTTCCATTCGCTGCTTCTCCCATCAGACGTGCAGGCAGAGAGAGCCCACGAGCTGTCGATGGGGAAACCCGACGAGCCGCTCAGGTCATTCATCCATCGGATGTCCTTGTTTGCAGGCAAATCGGCGACTTTGTCGACTTATTGTAGCACAGGCGCTTTTCGCTGGGGCCCAACGCAGCATGATGCTATTACAGGAGCCGAGTGTTCGCGTGAAGACGAGGCCATGATGTCTCGGTGCTTTCTGCGCGACTGCAGGATATGCCTGCCTGAGCCGAGGAAACCGGCTTGTTGACGTCGACGTCGACGTTGATGTTGACGGGGAAGACTTGGGCATGGCCTTGATTGAGCACGCGCTGCCACCACTGCTGGATGCAATGGCAACAACATGTTTCCAATGGGAGTTTTCGTGCGCCGCTGGGACGGCTCGAGAAGGGTGCGTGGATGGAGCCCAGGCGATTTTCCAGCGACACGCACAAGTCCTCTACCTCTGACCCGATTGCTTTGCCGAGATGGGGAGAGACAGGCCGAGAGGGCAGATGGACTGACCAATCATTGTTTAACGACAACGGGGCCAGAGAATCGAAAGAGAGAAGTGCGGCCTTCATGTTCGGCAGTGAGAAGGCCATCTGGCATCTGGTGAAACCGGAGGAAACTCGTCAAGAACGGAGTACGGAGTACGGAGTAAATAAGAAGTAAAAGTAGAAAGCCTTGAACCGGGTGTCCGGGTTTCGAAACAGCAGCGACGCGTCCACGGGGAACACCGAATGGGTGCAACAAATTGCGGCGCCCTTTGCCGAGGATGAACAGAGGCCCTCCCTCCGTTGGAGGAACCATGTGAAGCAGATGACATGTTAGCCAGAGTCACTTGACGAACTGACGAAACCACCAGTCAATGTAAATCGACAACAGGGCAGAACTAGCGAGTGTGGGAGCGAGGCTCCTTAATGGGTTCGGGGGGAGTCGTTGACGAGCATTGCATTCTGCAGAAATAATTTTCCTATTTGATGGGTCCGCCTGGGAGTAGTCCGTACATACTCCGTACATGGAGCTTCTCTAGCCGTGCCCAGAGCCTGCGTTCGGGTATCATCCCAGGGGCCGGGATCGGATGTGGGCGAAGGATTCTGTACATATTCATGCACGCCGGACGGGGTATGTATGTGTATTGTTGGGTGGTACGGATTACGCAAACCCACTTCTGCGGCGAATGTTACGAGTACATAAACGCGCAGCAACGGATTTTTGAACGCACAGTAGTAACTAAACCTAAAACGGATAAGGTATCCCCTCACGTGTTTTTACGCGGGAAGGTACCTCTTTGATTTCACGTACATTAGGATTCTATAGACTACGTGTTTATTAATAATACTAAAATTTTCTATTATAGCCTACGCGGCGCTAGTTAATACTATATAGTAAGCTAGCTTAACCTAATATATTAACTACTTTAAGATATAAAGGGACTTAGTCTCTTAATTAAGCGTAAGTAAGAGAAATTCGCAAGAAAAGCGTAGTGCACACTCCTAAATATGCGCGAAATTAGAGAGGTACTTTCCCGCGTAAAAACGCGTGCGGGGGTACTTTATTTGTTTTAGGTTTAGTTACTACTATGCGTTTAAAAATCCGTTGCTGCGCGTTTATATACTCGATTTTGTACTTTGCGAGAAGCTGTGATGCGAGATAGACGGCGAGGAGGTACGGAGTACGGAGTAGATGGAGTAGTGATTCCCACGATTTCCCACGATTCCCACGATTCCCACGATTTCCCACGATTCCCACGATTCCCACGATTCCCACGATTCTCACGATTTCCACGATTCCCGCCCGCGATATAATTATTCTACTCAGACGTGGAGATGGGAGGAGGGACTTTGGCTGGCAAGCGATCTGGCTCTGACGGCCAGCCCTTCCGACGGAAAAAGCCTTTTCGTTGATTTTTTTTTTTTTTCTTCATCTTGACAAGCGGCCGTTGTGGGCTTTTTTTGTGGCCCCCCTGCCTGTGCCGATGGGACGGGACGCTACAGGCTGCCCCACCGCCGTCCATCGTAAAATGTAGTTGCAGGTTTGACAGGCATCCATCCTCGAATGGCAGTCAATGGCAGTGCAGCTTTTTGCCATTCCTTTTCCGGTACTTATATTATGATGAAGTTCGCAGGCATATACAAGTAGCACTCAATGCCCCTTGTCTTGATTGGTTAGCTAGCCTTTTCGAAACCTGGCTGCTGCCTTAATGCTGGAAAAGGGATGGCCCGAGCCGATTCGCGAATTATTCACGACGAGACAAGAGAAAACATGTCAACAGCCGACCAACTATTACCCTCAGTACCCAGCATCCATCCACCCCCCCTTGTTCTCGAGGGTTTCGATTTCGATTGGCTACATTTACGTCATGCAAGATGGGTAGTATTATGTAGTCGCCATTTCCACTTCCACGGCCGCAGTCTTGGCCGCGGGCTTGCTGGCTGGTTGGCTGACTGACGAGAGGCGTCGTCCAAGGTCGGGATTTTTGAGCTGGTTCGGTTCATGAGGCTCCCCCCCCCCCGGGTGTGGCCCCCCTCGCCCATCCCTCAACTACGGAGAACCGCGGAGTACCACGGAGTGCTACGGAGTTTTCTATGGTCCATTACTCCGTACGGATGGACAACTGGTACTGGTACTGGTGACTGGTACTCCGTACTGGTCCCGTTACCGGCGGAGTGCTGAGCATGGCCCAGGACTTTGTCCAATGGCAACTCTTACCAACCCGTGGTCCTTGTGGTATCGTTTATGCTTGCTTGTGAATAGGAGCTCTCCGCTATCATTCACCTGCTTCCCGCGCCCGTCGCTGAGCTCGTCTTTGAAAACGCCATCTTCGACTGCAATGGCAAACAAGTTTCGCTTTGTTCCGAGAGAGGGGAGGGGAGGGGGAGGGGGGGTCGTTTGAAAACTTGCCCCCTTTTCTTTCCTCCTTTTTTCCTTCCCCTTCTTCCTTCAGTTTAGCGCACCTTGAAGACACGCCGCCCGGGCGGCGGAATGACAGCCGAAGAGGAGGTCTTGGGAGGGACGGCTGCATATCAGAAAGCTGAGTGTTGATTGGCCTTGTGCCTCACTCGTCCATTCAGCTTCCCGGCCTGCATTCGCATGCTGGCCATGAGCAGCGTGTTTTTGGGCTTTTTTTTTTTTCTTGCTCGTCTATGTATATCGCTCTCTGGGCCTCCTCCAAGACTTTTTTTCATCATCACCTTTTTGACATTTGTTGCTTGTTTGCTTGCTTGCGTGCTTGCGTACGTGCATGCTCGCCCAAAACCCACGTGGCCCCGATCTTTGCGATATATTGCCTTGACCTTCTGCCAATCTGGAGTCATCGCCGCGCTGCCTCCTCACCTCACTTCCTGCCAGCCCCAAGTTGAGCTTGACAGAGTAGAAGATACTTAGGAACTCGAAGGTATCAACATCTCGTTCGGTGCCTCGCTCCTTGTCAGGTCTCGCGTCTGTCTTTTTTGTCTTTCTCTGTCTTCGGCGACGCCTCTATAGTCTCTATAGCCTCCACCGCCTCCACAGCCACTACAGCCACCACAGCCTCGAGGCGCATTTCAGCCACTTTCCCATTCAGCCAACAAGTTCTCGATCGTGGATTGTGCGGGGTTCAGGCCAGGATTCCGAATTCCGACGTAAGCGATTATTATTATTATTATTTTTTATTTTTTTTTACTTTTCTCAACGAGAGCCACAGAGCGCCAACAGCCGAGGGCTCGCTAATCTGCCGGCTAGGACATCATTCCGCTGTGGTTGTGCCCGTGCCCGCGCGCGCTGTATAGCTTCCTGGGCCATATAGACGTAGCAGAACTGCTGACACTCAGTATTACGCCATCGCCATCGCCATCACCATCACCGTCACCGTCACGACCTTCAGGCCCGGCTCTTGCTGGCCTGCGGCTGCTACCGCCCGCACCCCTATTATTAAACATCGGCTGTGATAGAGTGTCGGGCTCCACTCACACACAAACTGTCCAAGTTCCCCGCGAGAGTTGGTTTGTCGGGTCGTCGTTACGGAGTGTAATGTAGACGGAACGGACGGGGCCTTCCTTCACACACCTCGCACAGCTCAAGCGATCTCGAGTCAACGTCGGACGTCCAACCCGTTTGTTCGATACTCGGCTCCTCTCTCTTCTCTTCTCCCGCTGCCATCATCCTCGCTCGTAAAGGCTCATAAAGGCTCACAAGGGCGGCATGTTCCAGCCGCAACCAAGCCCGTTTCCCTCGTCCTCGTCCTCGTCCTTCTTCCCTTCCTCACTGCCCTCGCCCCATGGCCTAGACTTCGCGCCAGTCTTCGACCTGTCCCCAGCTGCTGCACATGCAGGAGGCGGGCAGCCCAGCCCCACTCACCGAGCATTGTCACCGCAGTTCCTGGCCCATAGCTACAACAATAGCTACAGCTACAGCTACAGCCACAGCCACCACAGTGCTTCATCTCCCAGCTCGCCGCCATCGTCCTGCGCCGCGGCTGCGCTCAACCCACAACCGCACCTCCATTCGAATCAACGACTCCCACAACGTCCTTCACCATCAGAAGACCCATCCGTTGGTCATAGTTTGCATCCGCATCCGCATCCGCATCCGCATAATCCCCCTCCGCCCAGGCCACACGGGACCATGGAGGACCAGACCACCCATGACATGGTGGCCCAGCAGGAAGCTGCCAAAGATTATCACCCGGAAATGCAGGTAAAGTAAAGCTCGCACCCTGTCTGTTCCTCCTCATCCTCAGCTGCCTCAAGAGTCGTTTGTGAGCAAAGAATAAGCACACGTCCAGAACGGCTAATCTTCAAGACACAAACAGGGCCCTCTGGTCGGAGACAAAACACCCAGCCACGCCATTGCTCAAGAATACGCCAAGGCTGATCCAGTATATATCGAGAAGACCACTGTGAGCATCTTGTCCCCTCTCCGTCTCGTCCAGTGTACTTACTAATCGCGGCCCTCCGGCTCCAGACCTTGCCCGAGACGTACTCACATTATCGCCCCATACAGGGCGATGGCAACTGCGGTTGGCGAGGTATGTCATGGACGAGATCGATCCAGCAGCCCCAATCATGGCGGCAGCGAGAGACAAATGTATCCATCTTCTCGTGCCGTCATACTGCCCATGCCTGGGTATACTAATTCTGTTCTCGTCAACTAGCCATTGGATTCTCCTACTTTGAAAAACTGATCGAGGGCGGTGATCAAGCTCAAGTCGAAGGAGAGGTCGCCCGCTTAAAAAGCTTGAATCATCTTCTCGCAACCGTCGGGGGCTACAGCTATTTCGAGGACTTTGCGGAAGAGGCCTTTGATCTTCTACGCCAAGTGGCAACAATAATCGACGACCCCGAATCGGCACATGATGTCGTTCGGCAGAGATGGAACGACGCCGGAGTGGAGGGCAGCCTGATATTCTATTTCCGATTCCTGGCTGCAACCTTCCTCAAGGCAAATGCTGCGACCTATGAGCCGTTCATTCCAGGCGGGCAGACCATTGCCACCTATTGCAGTCAAAACATTGAAATAGTCAATCGAGAGATCGAGCAGCTTGGCATCATCGCATTGGTCAATATACTTCTCAAACCGCTCAACTTCGTCCTCGAGATCGCCTACCTGGATCGCAGCCCTGGCAGCCAAGTCAACCGATATCGCTTTCCGGAGGAGGCCAATGAGAAGGATGTGACGGATCTGGGTCCCATCATCCATCTCCTGTACAGGCCAGATCATTACGACATCCTATACCGATCATTCCCCGTCCACCTACCAGCCACGACGTCACCGCCGCCGCCGCCACAGCTGACCGTGCATGTAAATCGTGCTGCGGGCTTTACCCACAATACAGCGTTCACAAACACGGCCGCCGCTCTGGGTGCTTTTTCGACACTCGACTTTGGGGCGCTGAGTATGATTCCGGGAATCAGCAGCGGCGGAGGCGATGCATTGGCCAGCATCATGTCCATGTCGGCGGCGGCGCCTGCGGCCGCCACTTCAGTGGTTGGGAATGGCTTCGCGCCGAGTCAGCAGGATCCGTGGATAAATCCTTACGCGTCAGAAGTGCAGTCTGCCGAGGACGAATCTCCATCCCATCCACCGCCTGTCATCGCGGCGGCCGTCCATCAACCATCGCAGTCTGCTCCACTGACACCAGTGACAAACCTAGTCTCCCATCAACAGCTAGGCCCCCATGCGACGACAGCCGGAGGGGCCGGCTATCCGATTCGCTTCAGCCCCCATCAGTTGGAGTATGAGAACAAGAGCTTCCCCGAGCCTACGTTCCAGGTGACGACCAACACTTTCAAAAACAGCGTCTGGAACCGAGCGCACTACGGCAACCCAGACTTCCAGCCTGAAGAATGGAACCCCGAGGAAGATGGCGCTGATACCCGACTGATGGGAAAGAGAAGAGCCAGGAAAGATTCTTGACCGCCAAAGCTCATAATCATGGGGGGGAGGGGTTTTTTTTGGGGGTTTCCTTCTTCTAATGGCGCACGCGACTTATCAAACATGCCGAATGTGCTGAATCAGCAGCACAAGCAAGGGTGAACAGCGTTCAATACTCCTTACACTACACAAAAAATTAGAGGTCGGTGGGGCATTTGTTCATACAATTGCAATGATTCTTACATGTAATGCGTGAGTATTGACAAGGGTGATGGCGTCTGAAACGCTGCCAACGTGCCAACAGTAATAAGCAAGCAAGCAAGCAAGCACATGGGTCGGTCACCCCAGCTCGTTGCCAGCTGCAAATGGTCGGCCACGTGGGGGGTCTGGGTCTGGGGCGCCACGGCTAGTTTATCGAAACAAAATCCATCAATCTTATCGATTCGTTATTATTACAGTAGCAGATGGTTCTTCTTGTTTCGCGACAAGCTCTTGAACAGATAGGGTACCTTGTTACCCTCCGTCCCGCATCGCATTCTCCATTCCACGCCATCCTCAACGAAAGAGCCCCGTGTCCTCGCGCGCCGTGAATGGAGCGTCTTTGCGGGCAGGACCCCTTGGTGAAGATGGAAAGAGGCTCGAACCAGTTCAGCTGGGATATCCATACAGGTACGCGACTGGGGCAGCAGACCAATGACGGATCTTTCCGTGGCACAAAAGAGGTACCTTGTTGCGTATTATTAGGAGTATTGCTATTCGTGCGGCCAGAAATTGCTATCGGTGCGGCTACCCCGCCTTTGCCCCACATATGCCCCACTATTTTTTAGGTAGTAGCGAAATTTTTTTAATTTACCCCCTCTACTATAGTTTACCACTATAGTAATATATAATATTATAGAGTTAATTATAATTATTAGAAGTATTAAGTAAAAGCCTAGAAACTAGCTAGGCTAGAATCTAGTAGGCTCCTTAGTAGCCTCTAATACCCTAGAATAACTAGTTAGGCTAGGTAAAGTGTACACTTTTAAAGAAAACACTAGAAATCGCGTTTTTAAGCTACTTCCTAGTGCCTAAATTAATTACTTTAATAATTTAGAAGTATCTATACACTATATAATACACTCCCTAAATTATTTTATAAATCTATATAATAGGGGGAATTAAGTAAATTAGGTACTAGAAAGAAAATAAAGGAGGTAGCGGTAGGTACCTAGATTCCCTTATACCTTATATAGAATATTATATACTCTTTTATAGTGTAATATACCCTATAGATTTTCCTTATAGCTCCCTAAAATATTATAGGGGGTTATATATATATATAGCTAATTATAGCTATTAAAGAGGGATAAATAACTAGGGCATATAGATTTGTAAAATAATTTAGGGGGTGTATTATAGTGTAAAATAGCGGGGGGTATCTAGGAAAAATAGAAAAATTCTAAATCCGGAAGTAAGTGGGCCAGCCGCACCGATAGCAATTTCTGGCCGCACGAATAGCAATACTCATTATTAGGACCCCCCATCTACTCCGTACAAGTGTCGCCTGCTAGTGTAAATACCCATAACAGCATCCCTGTTACTGTCTACCAAGTAGCTGCCCCGCGCGGGGCTTGTAGTCATTGTGATACGGTAGACCAACAGTGACTATTGCGTACCTAGGACAAACCTTCCTCCATGTCACCACGGCATAGATATTGTCGATTATGAAGGGAAAGAAAATAGACACGTACTCCGTGCATACATGCAGGCTCCCAGTGGCGTGCGCTCCCTACGTGGGTTTTCTTTTCTTTCGGCAAAGTCGGCTCTGGATACTTCCGCGTCGGATCTTTCCGTTCATCTTGCGGCTTGGTTTGAACGCCGTCAATTCGTTCAATCCCGCTTCAATCCCCCCCCCCCCCTTTTTTTGCGGTACTTCAATTCCCAGATTCAGTCGATTACACATCATTTCCTACTGACACTGACACGGGTTCTATCTTGGTCTTCAGATGGGCTTGTCCCTCTGTGTTTTTTTATTGAGAAAAAAAAATGATTTAATCCTCTGTTTCTTCTAGCGAGGATGAGCGTCGCGCATCATTTGTCTTGGACACGGGGCGGCAACGAAGGAAAGTGGCAGGTCCCCCCCTGCCGCTCCGTGAGGGAGGCAACACGTCTGAGCCTACGGACTACAGCACCACCTTTGATGCGCTGTCTCGACGGGAATCTCACAGAGTCAAAAGTCTTCGAGAAATCAAATAGGTTGGCTCGTTTGACAAATCATGAGGCAACAGGGCGAGCTTATAGAGAAGATTGTCAGACTAGAGACGCCAAGAAGCAGCAAGTTCACGTCCCAATTCCGACTGATTAAAAGGTGTAATATGATATACAGTTACATGTTAGAAATCAGTCATTGATTCCTGCTAGTGGAAATTAGATACAATGTAGTCCGTAGATTCACCACCGAAGCCGGTCCAATCTAGCCAATATACGAATACGTCTCTGTGCTCGCTTGTGCATGCATATGTAATCCAGGATGGGGAGGGGAGGGGAGATATCGCGGTCGCCGGCTGAGTGGTCCCATCCCACGATCTTGCTCATACTGTTTCTATGTAGCGCTTCATTTCCCTGATAAAGACGTTAGCCAGAGTACGCGATGTGCAAGTTTGTGTCATGGAGTGGACCAGAAACACACCAGTCCGTTACAGCTTCATCAAACAGCCGCACTTCATTCTCCCTGGTTCCGCCAAAGTGATCCACAAAGTCATCGCCAAAGATTTCGCGAGCGATGCTTTCCTTGCGCATAAACCTCGCGGTAGCTTCCTTCAAACTCTTGGCCAGCCGCTCTCCCATGTCGTTGGAGCCACCAGTATCCTGGCCCAGAGCCAACGGGGGGCAAGGAATTTCCAGCTTCTTCTCAACGCCTCGCCATCCGCAACCCAGAATGGCAGCCAGGACGAAATAGGGATTCGAATCAGCGCCGGGGGTACGAACCTCGAACCTCGTGGCACCGGCCTTGGACGTCGGTGGCGAAATCAGCCTTATTGATGCGGCACGGTGCTCCAGGCCCCACGACACTGTGACGGGGGCCCAAAAGTTCTCGACGAGCCTCTTGTATGAGTTCACAGTCGGCGCCAACATGGGCATGATATCAGGCAAGCCCTCCAGCAACCCGGCCAAGAAATGACGGCCGAGGTCAGACAGAGCTGCAATGTCGGACCACTTTGCATCCTCATCCATGCCGTCTCTCGCAAAGAGATTCTTGCCGTTCTTGTCCACCAAGGAAATGTGCATGTGGCCGCTGTTTCCAGGCAGACCCTGCTTGGGCTTGGCCATGAAGCAGGGGGTGATGCCGTGGTTGATTCCCACACTCTTGACGACGTACTTGAACAGGCTTGCGCGGTCAGCCATTTGCGAGATCTCGCCGAATTCAAGCGCCGCTTCGTAGACACCCGGACCAGACTCGGTGTGCCAGCCCTCAATGTCGCAGGAGAACTTGACGCATGTATCATATACGTCGTAGTACCAATCTTTGGTGTGAACGGGCCGGTTGAGCGAGTAGCCAAACATGCCTTCGGTGAGCGAAGGCAGCTGAGAAGGAGCGTTTTGCTGGAGGAACGCTGCGGGGGAGGCGGATGAGGAATCTGGGCTGCGGAACGTGTAGAATTCGTACTCAGCTGCGTTGTTGAAACAAGAGTCATTAAAAAATGTTCATCGGTGCTCAGTTCGTATTCCCTCAAACAGACAACTTACCGCCAGCCATGGCCCCATAGCCTTGCGCCTGCACCTTGTCCAACTGCGTCTTCAACAGACCTCTTGAACAAGCAGCAATGGGCTGCTTGGTCTCGGGATCAAAAAAGTTGACGAGGAAGAACGGGGTGTCATTTTCCCACGGCACGCGACGGAAGGTAGACAGGTCAGGAATGGCCAGCATGTCGCGATAGCCATTTTCAGCGTTTGACACCTTGAGCTCCTTCAGATAAGTCTGGTCGTGCATGTCCCATCCGAAAATGACGGAACAGAAGCCGAATCCGGCTTCGACAATGGACAAAAACTTCTTCTTGGAGACGAGCTTGCCGCGGAGCATGCCATCGACGTCGATGCCGGCGAGTTTGACACAGTTAGCGTCGCAGAGAAGCACCGGTAGGTCATCAGGTGTTATTTCTGTAGGTATTATTTCTTCATCAAACATCATGATGGCTCGTCGTGGCCACGAGGTTGACTTGTCTGGGGGGGCAAGATGAAATAAAATGGAAGGACAAGATGGCAAGATGGCAAGATGGAAGAAGAGGAGAGGCAGAGGCAGAGGCAGAGGCAGAGGAAGAGGAAGCTTCGTCTGAGGGGTTGGGGTCGGGGTCGGGGTCGGGTGCAGCAGTCCAAACGGCCAGCTGCACCAGCTGCACCAGCTGCAACAGCATCGTCATGACTTTGAAGCGGCACAGTGAGTGGCATTACTAATTTAGCATGTGGGCGGCAGGGATCATGCGCAGACTTGCACCAGGTGGATCTGACCGCGGTACGCGGTTCAATGTCGTTCAATGTTCGGTGCGCGCTTCGGCCAGCAGACTCCATAGAACGCAGTGAGACTTCACCCATCTATCTTATCTCTTGACCCCGCCATCGTCAAGGATCGTCAAGCCCCTCTGTCTCCATCAGCTTTCTCAAAGTGCGGCTACCTTCTACTCCCCTTCCTCCATCCAGGCTTAAACTTGTTTCCTCAAGAGACAATTCATTAGAGCAGCATTCCAATTGCCTCTTCTTTTTCCCTTTTGCTCATACATCAGATACGTCACCATGGGTCGTCTTTCTGGTAAAAACGCCATCATCACTGGTGCTGCTGGGTAAGCTGAACAAGGACAAACACAGAAAAACACGACTGGGCACTCCGTTGACCAACAACAGTGGCATTGGTCTGGAAACATCAATTTTATTTGCCAAAGAGGGCGCCAATGTTCTCATGGCGGATATCTCGGAGCCTGCGCTCGAAAAGGCCCTCGCCAAGGTGAAGCAGCTGGTTCCATCAGCTGGCAAAGTCGAAACAAAGGTAACATTCTCTCTCTCTCTCTCTCTTTCTCACTCCTTCTTTTTAACCTCCCGCTCCGTGCTTGCTCAGTCGCGGTCTGGGGCCAGACGTTCACTGACCTTTGCACATTCTAGAAATGCGACGTCTCCAAAGAATCCGACGTCCAGGCTCTCGTCGAGGCCCTCGATCCCTGGGGCGGCCTTGACATCATGTTCAACAATGCCGGCATCATGCACGCCAAGGACGACGATGCCGTCAACACGCCCGAGGAAATCTGGGACCTCACGCAAAACATCAACGTCAAGGGCGTCTGGTTCGGCAGCAAGCACGCCGTGCTCTCCCTGCGCCGCCACAAGAAGACCAAGGGCTCCGTCATCAACGCCGCCTCGGTCGTGGCCCTCGTTGGCGCTGCTACCCCCCAGCTCGCCTACACTGCCTCCAAGGGTGCCGTCCTCGCTCTGACGCGCGAGTTGGCCATGGTCCATGCCCGCGAGGGCTACAGATTCAACAACCTGTGCCCCGCGCCGTTGAACACTCCCCTCCTGCAGGATTGGTTGGGTGACGATCAGGCCAAGAGACACAGGCGCGAGGTCCATTTCCCCATGGGTCGATTCGGCGAGGCCGTCGAGCAGGCGCATGCGGTTGTTTTCCTGGCAAGCGACGAGTCGAGTTTCGTCAATGGCCATGACTTCGTCGTCGACGGTGGTATGACCAAGGCTTACGTTACGCCCGAGGGTCCCGCGGCGGCTGCCCCTGCGAACAATGCTTCCAGGACTTCGTTGGAGTAGAATGGCAGTGCAGACAGACGTTGTTGCGATGTAATTCAAGACATGGAAGAAAAGAAATACAACTATTTAATTCAACCCTTCTTTGAACATGGGTTTTTGAAGGTCTGCTTATTTTCCAGAAAAAATGACATGAGTTTCAAAGTCAACCAATCCAACTCCGGCCAATGCGTGCCAACCGACAATGTCCCCCGGCTCAGTCTCCATCAAGGCACCCCTACTTTCTCCCTCTAGTGAAACTGTCCCTCGGTGTTGCCATCGCCCATACTCCGGCTGCTAGAGCTACCGCTTTGAATTGCTCCCAGCACGCCGTCCATGTAGCTGGCACCACTCCACTTCTGATGCGTCAGCACATCGCATCCGAGCTCCTTTTCCCGTCGCTGCACCAGTTCAACGTAGGCCTTCATGCCATCCGTCTTGAAATTCCGCGCCAGGTCGCAAGAGATGGTGGCTGTCGAGTGCAGTCCCGCGAGCGACACCAGCTGCAAGACGAATCCCTCCTTGGCAATGTCCCAGATGAAAGACTTGAGCGTCTCGGGCGTGAAGCCGTGTGCCATCCAGTTGAACGAGGGGGACAGGTTGTAGACGAGACCCTTGTTGGGAAACTCGCCGCGCACGGCACGCCCCAGTTTGGTAGCAATCCCGACGTTGGGGTCGCCTGTCTCGACCCAGAGAAGGTCGGCGTAGGGGGCAAAGGCCAAGGCTCGCTTGGTGGCGGCCGGCATGCCGGCGCGGAAATGGTAGTACCCTTCGCGTGTCCGGGGAACATCCCAGCTGAAATAGACGGGCGTCTTGGAATAGTGAGCGGCCAAGGTGCGGCGGCGCGTGATGCCCATGTTGGGGTCCTTGCTCGTGGCACTCAGGTACGCCGACACGTTGCCCTGGCTGACGCCTTCCCGCTCCATGTGGGCGACGGCGGCATTGTCAAAGGTGACGAGCTTCGTCTCCTTGACCCATTTGGCCTCAAAGGCATCAATCTGAGGCCCAGTGGCTCCCTTGGACTCCATAGCCTGGATGGTCTCGGCAAGAGGCTCGATGGAAGGGTCGGCTACGCCAAGGATGAACTCGTGGTCACGGACATCAATCGCGGAAGAGAGCAGCTTGCCGGACTCGGAGTCCGTTCGGGCAATGACCAAGTTTTCGCACCCCATGACGTCCCACTGAAAGCGCGCAGCCGTCAGTCGGTTGATGTGCTCGCCGGTAGGTACAATGACCTTGCCGGCGAGATGGCCGCACTTCTTACCACCGTGCAACTGGTCCTCAAAGTGCACGGCGGCGGCACCATTCTCGGCAAAAAGCTTGGCCAGCTTCACGACTGCGGACAAACCACCATGGCCGGTGTCGCCGTCGGCGATGATGGGGCGAAGATAGTCGGTATAAGGCGTCTTGGCACGCTCCTCGGCCGTCATCTTGCGACGAGCATCCCACTGCTTGCGGTCGTGCATGTTCTGGGCTTTGGCCAGGCGCTGGACCTGGTTGGGGACCGTGTTGTAGGGGTAGTCTCCGAAATCGGGGGAAACTTCGTTGGTCGTGGTTAGCAAGGACGAGCACGCCCAGCCGGAGATGTACAAGACCTCCTGGTGAGCGGCTTGCTGGGTCATCTGGATAGGATCGATAGCGCCCACTTTCAAGGCTGTCAGCATACGGACGTTTGTTGCAGACGAACGGTTCTCCGGCTCAGCTCTCACTCGTATGGATAGGTTCGCCCTTGGATTGGCGCTCTTGGATAAGGTTGAAGAGCTTGGATGCCATGACGGAGCTCGGGTACGAGATGTTTTGGGTGCCTCGCTTGGTGACAACATCGGCGGCGCTATAAGGCCTCTTGATGCCGGCGTAACGAGGAGAAGACCACCAGGCCTCGACCTCGCTGATCTGGGACTCGTACAAAGCATCCTCGGCCTCGCCAGCCTTCTGCGACTCGGGCAGAAGCTGGAATGAATCGGCGGCCGGGATGGCGTGAGAATACGGATTGCTGGCGGGGGCAGACATTCTGGTCGTGGTGGAAATGGCACGAACGGCAGCAGAGCGCGATGGAAGTGTTCGATTTCGAGGAGTTGTCGTGGACAGCATGCGCCTGGAGGCCCTGGTCGCTGCTCTTCGCATCATCGTGGTGATGTTCGGTTGTGCGAGCGAGGGTAATTACTAATGACTGGTTGGTTTCGACTCAGAGGAACGTCCCAGCTGCCTAATGACCGACCGACGAGAATAGGTCGTCGTCAACCGAGCAAAGACTCGGGACACAGAATGATGCAGTTGGTGATGGGTTGGTGATGGGTTGGAAAAGTGATGGGTTTGTGATGGAGCCAAGAACAGCTCGGAATGCGGGCGAGGCCGAGCTGATTGCACAGGTTGCACAGGTTGCATGCACAGTGCTACACAGCAAAGCCGAGCCGGCTATCACGCATGCGACGGGGTCTCGATGAGCGGTGCATCTGGATGAACCGTTGGACCGGGCTGCCGCGGCTTTTCTCGGCTGTCTCGAAATCCCACCCGGGCACAGGCTCGTGGCTGGCTGTTTCCCACGTACACATTCAACCTTTCTTGATCCTCGCCATACCACCTTCTTCCTCTTGGCTCTTGGCTCTTGGCTCTTGGCTCTCGCCTGCCGCGCGATTCTCTTGCCGAGACGGAACAGTATTTGCTGCGTCGTAAGTCCATGTCTCCTTTTCGTTCCGAAGCTGACGAGCCTGCCAATTGACCGTCCGCTCGTCCTCTCAGATCTACCCCACGATTCAGATTCCGTCCGCGCCCACTTCGTCATCATATTTAGCCGAACCGCACAGTAACGAACAATGGCTCTCAACCTGAGGAATTCTACCCGGGCAATTGGCTCCCTCAAAGTAAGTCGGACAAGAAAGAAGATAGAATCCATAGGGGCTCTTATCGCGAATATCGATACTAACATGAGCCAGCCTCTCGCCCGAGCTACTCTCATCGGTGCTCGTGGCTATGCCACCGCCGAGCCGGACTTGAAGACCACCCTCAGGGAGGCGATCCCCGCCAAGCGCGAGCTTCTCAAGAAAGTCAAGGCTCATGGCAGCAAAGTTATTGGTGAGGTCAAGGTCGAGAACACCCTGGGTGGCATGCGTGGCCTCAAGGCCATGGTCTGGGAGGGCTCTGTCCTCGACGCCAACGAGGGTATTCGCTTTCACGGCAAGACCATCAAGGACTGCCAGAAGGTCCTGCCCAAGGGCAAGTCCGGCACCGAGATGCTTCCCGAGGCCATGTTCTGGCTTCTCCTCACCGGCCAGGTCCCGTCTACCAACCAGGTTCGCGTCTTCTCCCGCGAGCTTGCCGAGAAGGCTCAGATCCCCCAGTTCGTTTCCAAGATGCTCGACAACTTCCCCAAGGATCTGCACCCCATGACCCAGTTCTCCATGGCCGTCTCGGCCCTCAACTACGAGTCCAAATTCGCCAAGGCTTACGAGCAGGGCCTCAACAAGGCCGACTACTGGGAGCCCACCTTTGACGACTGCATCTCCCTCCTGGCCAAGCTGCCTACTATCGCCGCCAAAATCTACCAGAACGCGTACCGGGGCGGTGGTGCTCTACCTGCCCAAGCTGATGTCGAGCAAGATTGGTCTTACAACTTTGCTGCCATGCTCGGCAAGGGCGGCAAGGAGAATGAGAACTTCCAGGATCTTCTCCGCCTCTACCTCGCTCTGCATGGAGACCACGAGGGCGGCAATGTCTCTGCCCACGCTACTCATCTTGTCGGCAGCGCCCTCAGCGATCCCTTCCTTTCTTACAGCGCTGGTCTCCAGGGTTTGGCTGGTCCCCTCCACGGGTAAGTTTTGAGCTCGGCCCTGCTCAGACAAAACAAGACCTTTGCCGTTGGCTTTTCGACGGCATACATGCATGTATCCTGACTCACATATCTGCAGTCTCGCCGCCCAGGAGGTTCTCCGCTGGATCCTTCAAATGAAGGAAGCCATTCCCGATGGCTACACTGAGCAGGATGTCCACGATTACCTGTGGTCCACCCTCAACTCCGGCCGTGTCGTTCCCGGCTACGGACACGCCGTCCTCCGCAAGCCCGACCCCCGTTTCGAGGCTCTGATGGATTACGCTGCCGCCCGCCCCGAGATTGCCAAGGACCCCGTCTTCCAATTGGTAGAGAAGAACAGCCGTATCGCTCCCGAGGTCCTCAAGAAGCACGGCAAGACAAAGAACCCCTACCCCAACGTCGACAGCAGCTCTGGCGTCCTCTTCCACCACTACGGCTTCCACGAGACCTTGTACTACACAGCTACTTTCGGTGTTTCTCGCGGTCTCGGCCCTCTTGCTCAGCTGATTTGGGACCGCGCCTTGGGTCTGCCCATTGAGCGCCCCAAGAGCATCAACCTCGAGGGTCTCCTCAAGCAGGTTGAGAGGCAGTAGAGAGTAAAGGGCAGCTGGTTTTATCTGCGATGGAATGCGTCGTTCTCTCCTTTTTTTTTTTTTTTTTTCCCTGGCGATGGGGCATTTGATTGAGGTTGGCAGCAATTATTATTATTTTGTATGTATCGGCGCTTTGAAGAAACAGATCTGTAACTCAGAGTGGCCACTTGATGTACTTGACTGTCTGGGGCTCAACGAATTCAAGATGCAAGTCCAGAGAGCAATCGGGCATTTCGACTGGAAAAAAAACGACAGCTGAAGTGCAAGGGGGACGCGTTTTCCTTGATGCTGAAATGAAGCACGTGTTATGCAATGCAGAACCATATTCTTTCCAGCCAATTCCTCGGCTGAACCGCCTACTTGTCCTCTCCAATCTATCAATCTCAGCCTTGTCCGACCAAGGGTCCCATCTCGGATAGTGGAACAAATTTCGTCTTCCCGACAAACTTGTAGCCGAGGAACATTTGAAGACGTTCCAGCCGTCCCGATGGCACCAGAGAGAGCCAGGAACTTGCACATGACGAGCCTCGAGTTTTCGGTCAAGGGTGCCAAGGGTATCAAAGTGGTCTGGCTCGCCGGGTTTGGGTTCCGCAGAGATGGGGTGTCTGCCTGCCACGGTATTATACCACTGCATGTTTTCTGCTGTGCGAGGTCATGGCGGGCGCAACCCCATGTAGCCTGGATGACAAACAATTGGTTTTGGTCGCGAAGCAAGCAAGCACATGACCCTGAAAAGTGACGTTGGACACGCATCGATCTTTGTCAAAACTCATCTTCCCCGCGCCAACCCAACCACGACGGGACACTTGCGGGGTGGTTACCCCGGGATGGGCATGAGATGCAGCATGCAGCAAGAACATGTTTGGGCATGACTGCTTATGCGTGTGTCGTGTCTCTCTCTCTCTGTTCTTTGTCAGGGGTAACACGGCATATGCTTTTCTGCGCAACTGACGAAAACGCCACAGAAGGGAAACGCCTGCGACCAAACAAAGGAAAGGCATCAACAACGCCCCTTCGGCTATGCATCAGTCTACTTACTGCGTACCAAGCAAGCAAGCACAGCTTCATGCGCGGCATTGGCCCAAGTCACCGGCGCCACCCGGCGGCATTTGGTCGTTTTGGTCGGGGGAATAAGCGTCGTAAAGGCATCAATCAGGATTCAGGGTACGGAGGACGGGGGGGTGGGCAAACCAAGCTTCTCTTCCGACTTCATCCAACCACCAACGCCCGATTCCGGCTCTTCCCTGCGGACTACATGTGCTCTACTCCGTACTACTCCGTACTACTCCGTACTCTACTCCGTACGCGGGACGCACCAGACATCGTCAGCCCATTTCGTGTAGCCAAGCCGCACCAGCCTACCACGACCACAACACAGCTTGTTCCGTACTCCGCACACGGATACACTGATGGCAATTCCCCGACGACCGATGACAATCGCTTGGATCTGGCATGTCCGGTTCTCCGCTGCGTAATGGCATGGGCTCTGGCAGAAGTGCGCGTGTCACAAACAGGCGACCACGCCCAATTTGACATGTATAAAATACTTACTCTCTGCGCAACCGCGACCCTCGAGTTGGCGGGAAGATATCGTACAGCAAGTCGTACATGAAAGCCGAGGTTGGCCTCATGTCCAATCAAGTCATTTTTGCATTTACCAGACAGCTTTCAACCCCCCCCCCCCTTTCGACAGCTCCCTCGACAGCTCCCTCGACAGAATGGCCCTCACAGCCCAGCAAATAGCCATTGTCAAGTCGACGGCCCCGGTTGTGAAGCAGCATGGCAACACCATCACGGCGACGTTTTACCGAAACATGCTCGCCGCTCATCCGGAGCTAAAGAATTACTTTTCCCTTCGAAATCAACAAAGCGGTGCGCAGCAGGCTGCCCTAGCCAATGCCGTCTTCGCCTACGCTGCTTACATCGATGACCTGTCGAGACTGAGCCACGCTGTGGAGCGCATTGCCCACAAGCACGCTTCTCTATTCATCAAGGCAGATCAATACCCCATTGTCGGTAAATATCTGGTTGGCGCATTCGCCGAGGTTTTGGGGGATGCCTTGACGGCAGAAATCGCCGACGCCTGGGTCGCCGCCTACGGCCAGCTCGCCGATGTTTTCATCAACAGGGAGAAGCAGCTGTACGATGAAGCTGGCGACTGGCAGACGTGGCGCGACTTCAGAATTGTCAGGAGAGAGACGGAGACTGCTCGCATCGCCAGCTTGTACTTGGAACCCGTCGATGGCAGATCATTGCCCGCGTTCAAGCCCGGACAGTATGTCTCGGTCCAACTTGCCATCCCAGAACTCGACGGGCTGCTGCAGAGCAGACAGTACAGCTTGAGCGTCGCCCCGGAGAGCAACATGAGGCAGTACCGCGTATCTGTCAAGGAGGAAAAGGTTGACGAGGCCAGCAGCACCACACAGGATCTAGCCGATGGCAAGGTCCCCGGGGTCATCTCCAACAGGCTGCATCGATACCAGGTCGGTGACGAGGTTCGGGTCAGCCCTCCGCGCGGTGAATTCTTCTTCGATCCCGCCACCGCCACGCCCGGCACACCCGTTGTTCTTCTGTCCGTCGGCGTGGGAGCTGCTCCCCTGGTGTCTATCCTTGACTCCATCCTCCAATCGTCCGATCCAGCACGACCCGTCACCTGGGCTCAGGCTGCCCGCCACGTAGATGCCTTGTGCTTCCGCAAGCACATGAGCGAAATCGCCGGCAAAGCCCATGACAACAACAGCAACATCAAGCGCGCGGTGTTTGTCAAGAACGTCGCCGAGACCGACGAGAAGGGCACCGAATACGATCATGAGGGCCCGTTGAGCCTGGGAAAGCTCGCCGACGACGGCGCCTTGCATCTGGAGAACGAGGCGGCCGAGTACTACATTTGCGGACCAGAAGAATGGATGGTCCAGATGAGAGATGAATTAGTAGTGGGCAGGGGAGTGCCCTTGGCGCGCGTGCATCTTGAATTATTCAGGACCGGAGACGTGTAGACAGACGGGTTGGGTAGATGTGTCGAACCCTGCGATTTTCTCTCGCATTTCAGAAATATTGTTCAAGTTGGTGCGGATCACGAAAGCCGGAGAACAGCATATCTTATCTAGCTGGAAGCGGCGTCACCCATTTCCCTGTGAGGCGGAGGCGTCCACCCGGCGCCCGCCCCACCACCCCGCCCACCTTGGCCCAGCACCAGCAAGCTGGTGACGTCGTCCAATCAATGATGCAGATGAGGCTCATCAAAAACGCACCAGACCTCGTCGGCCGTCAATGACTAAACCCCCATTTTTTTTCCCCGTGTCTTTGCATCTCACTGTTTTCGTCCAAGTGACCTCGAGTGACCTCAAGTGACCTCGTCCCGTCCGAAACGATGCCATCGCCCGCGTAAGCCGTGCGCCCTTTTGAGCTGCGTGTGAGGCGACGCACCGCGCGGTCCGGTTCGGTTCCTCACGGTACTCTCTCATCGTTCAGTGTTGACCAACTTTGCCTAGAGGCCTGGCACAGGGACGAATCTGAGGAGCTGGAACGAGCTGAAACGAAACGAATCGAATCGAATCGACAACCGGCGGGTTCGTTCGCTTTCCTACAGTGCTCGTTCTCGGCCGGCCTCATCATGACGAGACATCCGAGCCGACCCAAGCTGGTGGTCATGCCAGAGCACGACGTGGCCACCAGACAAGCATCAACGGGGTCATTCCACGCCGGCGCCCCCATCCCGTCAATTACTCCGTTCCGCCGCCAAACGTCCACCCATCGATACCAGACGTTCCCCGTCCAGCCGCCCAAGACGCCCCTGGAAGCTCCCATCCCCAGCTCCCAGTCGAGTTCTGCCTCGTCCCGGTCCTCGCCGCCCGACGACCATGGCCGCGACCACGACGAGACACCCCTGCCAGTGCGGCAGCTGCTGCTCCTGGCCTTCCTGTCGCTCTCCGAGCAGACGGCCCTGAACTCCATCGGACCATATCTCCCCGCAATGGTGGCCTCGATGCCCGGGGTGCCCGATCAAAAGGGCGGCTTGTACGTCGGCACGCTCGCCAGTGCGTTTGCGCTGGCCCAGCTATCTACCAACTTCCTGTGGGGGTACGCGAGCGACATCGTGGGGCGGAAACCCGTCCTCGTGGCCGGCACATTCTCGCTCATGTGCTGCTTCTGCGCGTTCGGCTTCTGCAGGCAGTACTGGCAGATGGTGCTTGTCCACGCGCTCATGGGCATGCTCAACGGCAACGCCGCCTGCGTGCCGACCGTCCTGGGCGAAGTCACGGACCGGTCGAACCAGAGCCGCGCCTTCACTTATCTGCCGGTGATTTATTCCTTGGGCAGCATCACCGGTCCCGCGCTCGGCGGCTTCCTGGTCAACAAGTTGGGCGACGAGTATCCTTACCTGGGGCCGAATGTGCTCGGCGCCGCGATGCTGGGCCTGAGCGTCATTGTGGTGGGCGTCTGGTTCGAGGAGACGCTCGACGAGAGCGGCGCGAGTCCCTGGAGGCCAGTCTGGGTCACGAGGCTGGTCAGATGGGCTGGGGGCTCCGACGGACCTGATGACCGCAGAGCGTCCTGGAGCTCGCGCCTCGCAGAAGCGTCGGCTACCCAGCAGCCTCTCCTGTCCTCTGCGTCGTCGGCATCGTCGGCATCGTCGTCATCGTCGTCGGACGGCGAGGCCATCAAGTCTGACGACGGCAGTGCCGGCAGCGGCAGCGGCAGCGGCAGCGGCAACGAAAGACCCGTGTGGAAGGACCTCCTCAACCATACCACCCTCATACTCCTGTCCACCTATCTCGTGTTCCAGCTCTCCAACATCAGTTTCAACAGCTTATATCCCATCTTCGCATCGTCCCCCGCCCCGACTGGTCGCAATCTCAGTCCCTCCAACATCGGCTTCAGCCTAAGCGTGGCCGGTCTCGCCACCATCCTGTTCCAGGCCTTCCTCTTCCAGTCCATCAAGTCCAGGATGGGGAACCTGGGATCCTACAGATTCGCCCTGCTCGGCCTCGGCATCAGTCTCCTGCTGATGCCCTGGGTGGGCTATCTCGACGACGAGCCTCCCTTTGGCATCGCAACCGGAAGGCTATGGCTGTACGCCGAGTTGGCCGTCGTGCTGGTGCTGAAGAACATTTGCGCTGTGGGCGGTTTGTCCAGCGTCATGTTGCTCGTGAGTGTCTCCCCCTCCCCCTCCATCAATATCGCTCAACCCATTCCCCTCGTGTTTTTTTTTTTTTTGCTGTTTTTTTACCCCCAATCAACAAGGCTGGCTAACCTCGACCCTCAAGATCACAAACTCGGCCCCATCGCATGCCAGTCTCGGCACACTGAACGGCGTAGCGCAGACTCTATCCGCTCTCGGGAGAAGTATCGGACCCTTTGTCTCGGGCGGCTTGTTCACCCTCTCGGTGAAGATTCGTCCCCACGGCGAGGTTCTCGCGTGGAGTCTATTCGGTGGCCTCACTCTCCTGGGCTGGTGCCTCTCGCTGTTTATACGTGGCCGTGGTCTGGAGAGCGACGACTGGGATGAGCACGGCGATGAAGAGGGGGGTTAGCTTTTGTTCTTACTCGTGCAAGGAGGTTGGGGGGTGGGGGGTTGGGGGTTTCACATGCACATGAAAATGTTATTACGAAGTAAAAATGATTACATGGCTACTGCCATCTTTATGGACATATTGTATGCACACAACTATATAACTACGCTTTGCGGCTATCAGTCCAAATGTTGCTTCATCCCGGATGAGGACCAACCACGCTAGGAAGAAAATGGGAGAGTGAAGAGACAAAACTATCGCCACATTGTCTACCAGATGGGAACGAGTCATCCTGATCCTGATCCTCATGCGAGTTTCGTGAGAGCCGAACGATTCCCTGGGGGTTCGTTGCTATTGCCGGAGAAGAGGGTCTGCGTCGGCGTCTGCGTCTGCACGTCGGCATCACGTTTGGATCATGCGCGTGACATGCATGCTACGTGCTTGCATTACTGGGTGCGACATGAGACGAATTTCGTAAACCATTGCGATTTGTGATGGCACACGTCCTTGGATGCAGCGTGCTCGAGTTCGAAGCAACGGGGTGTAGGGTAGCGTCGGAACAAGCACATTCATCAGTGAGGCGACGTGCCTTTCTGCGCGATTGCGAAATATGCACCTCGGTCCTCCTTGGTCCAGTCGGACTCTGCAGGAAATTCCTTGGACCCGTCAGACCGTGTTATGGCATTCATCGCCACGATTTCGTCGGCATCGTTCTTGTTCAATCGGCAATGGGCTGTGGCAAGGACACATTCTACGGACTACGACACTTTCGTTCAGGTCCAGACTCCAGTCCGGTCGTCTACCACAGTGCGAGCCGTGACGCGACGAAGAGTGCAGGGACAATTTGCCTCACTCACTCCAGCGGCACAACAACATCATGGCAAATGCACTGACGGCAATCACGTCTCGGTAGCACACTACTGTGGCGACCGAGCTGCCGACCCGTCGTCCTGTCGAGTTCAGCTCGGCAAGGCCGGCATTTGAAGATTTTTGGTTGTCTCGTCGTCACGTTTTCTTCGAGAGGTGATGCGCTGAATGGAGGAATACGAGGACGATCCAGACATTGATAGCCTGGTTTGTACAATACCGCTTCATTCTGGGAATGAATTGGCAGGAATGCTGCCGTGCTGCTCAACTTGATGCATGACCGGGAGTGATCCGTTGGGACAAGTCATGAGCGTGTCACAGCTCACATTTGTAGCAGGCCAGGTTGACCGGTTTTCGGTCAGCTACCGCGGGCGAGAAAACTCTGTGCTCACATACGCCAAGAAGGAACGTAGATGAGCGAGAGCATCTCTCGAGT
This sequence comes from Epichloe bromicola, assembly GCA_023658445.1. Taxonomy (NCBI): domain Eukaryota; kingdom Fungi; phylum Ascomycota; class Sordariomycetes; order Hypocreales; family Clavicipitaceae; genus Epichloe; species Epichloe bromicola. The sequence continues at coordinate 232,502 of CP098269.1, forward strand.
ATCTTGGAACAATCATCTTGACGCGTGGGTCGCCAACGTGAAGTTCAACCGTGTTTACTCGTGGCTCCGCTCGTCTTGTCCCCCGTCATGTACTGGAGCCAGGCCGGGACGCGAACCTAGTAGCTCCGTCACGGTCTCGAACTGCTGAAGAGTACAATGCGTCGGGGCGTGGAGGCGGTGGACTTGGTCCACGAGCCTCCCTCTGGTGCCGCGCATGGCCGTTGATGGGAGGTTGACCATTTCTGGAACAACCACCCACGAAGCCTGCCTAGAGCTCGTTTTCCCATTGCTCAAAGACTTCATCCGTGAGTCGAAGTCACGCATGGCACAGAACGCGGCATCTGCCGGCTCTTGACCCGTCTCGAGCTGTCCGACGAGACCGGGGCCCGCCCTGGGACAAGAATGAAGGAGAATTCCGACGTTCCTGAGTTTATGCCTTGCTGGAGAGGTATGAAGTGAACAAGTGAGCATGAGGACGAAAGAACTTGAGCAAACGCGCATGTTGTCGTCCGAACAGTTCTGAAGATGTATTAGGAAAAGCGGCGGATGCGCGTTTGGTTGCCCCCGAAACTAATAATCCACCTTGGCCAGCAAGTTCATGGAAGAAGCCTCCCTGCAGTTTTCCGCGGTCAGCGGTATCCGCACGGACCAAAACACGAGAGGAAATTTCCGCATACATACTAGACCACATCCAGCTCAACAGCTGGTTTGAGCCGCGACTTGACGTGGAGACAAGAGAAAAAGTCAAGAATCCACAATGCCATGTTCCGCGTGGGACTAGGCACGCCCGATGACCGTGCGCAAGAAATGATGTAGCTGTAAACAAGAAACAAGAGTGCGCGTGCTTCATTATTCCCGGCCTTGCGTCTCTCGAGACCGAGGGAAAAGAAAAGGGGGAAAAGAAAGGTTTGTTCCGATGACTGGTGTGGAGTGTTGGCCCCACTTGTTGAGCCCAGTTTTTGAGCCATCTTTACCCTGTTTGCCCAAGTGGCCGATCGGGCGATTTTGTGTGACGCGGCTCAGACCCTGCAAAAGACGCTCGGGCAAGCTGGCTGGCCGGCCACCCCCGTCCCCATCATCACGCCAGCTTTCAGGAGGAGACGCCCGCCATGCCAATCCCATCCAGGGGAGACGACGAAATGATTGACAGATACGGGGTAATAGGCTCGACAGCGACAGTAGCACTGTTCCTTTCATCTCGCTTCTGCATGGATGGAGTATTCTCCATAATGACTTGCGTCGAATTGTCTTCAACAATGGCGGCGTGTCCATCCAATCTTCCATTACGGCGAAAACCTACGAGTACCGCGGGTCGAATCTCCGCAAGTCTGCACTGCATCTGCTGGGATGTCTGTCTGGGCCGCTTGGTGCCTTGCACTCACATGCTTTCTTTGCGGGGGGCTGCGTGACGATTTGTGATGGACGCTTGCGAGACGCATGCCGCGTCTCTCCTTGGGCCTTCTTGATTGGCACTTGGCTGGGCCGGGTTGGCTGGGCTAACGTTCTGCCTACTTCCTCCATGTCGGGTTCATGCTCCTCTGGGTGACTTGAAGCGTCAATAAGAATTGCGTCCTGGATGATCTGGATGATCTGGATGATGATTCCGGTCGTGATCCCGTCTTGAATGCGGGAAGCCCACAGGATGAGTCGGGCGGCGATCCTTTCAACCTTTTTGCAAGCAAGCGAAGCGAGCACTTGTGTACATGTACAGCTGTTCCGGGGATGGTCGGTCCACTTCTGCCAACTTGTTCGTCGGGATGTCAACTGAGTGCGGAGTACGGACTACGGACTACGGACTACCATTTCCCCAATTGTGTAGACTGGCCAGGGCGCAAGCCAATTAAGACCAGAGGCTTGCAGGCCTCCCCACGAAAACCGTCATCGATTGCCAGCCCTTGCGCCGTCTTGTGAAGATGAAGATGTCTGGTCTGGTGCAGGTCATTCGCAAATGCGCCGCCATCCACGGAGCATGTTTCTCAACACGTCTGCATGCTGCCAGCGCACAAGAGGGCACAAGAGGGCACAAGAGGGCACAAGAGCTCGCAAGAATTGGCAGCTCCCTGTTGTGTTGTTTCTTCTTCTCCTTCCTTCCACTTTGATCTGGGCAGGGTTAGGTTTCAAGGCTGGTGGTGGAAAGGTTTGCAAGGCGTCATGGCAATCCGATTTGACATTCTGCTGACCTCGGGATCCACACGCCAGGCCGAGTCGCCCAGGCCACCCTGGCCACCTGGCCACCCTGGCTACCGCTCAGACCTTTCTCGCCCAATGCCATGCCTCGCCTCCACATAATTTTTGGGGAAACCCGAGCTGTGGCGCTGCTGACGAACGGAACGACCACGACCCAAACTTCTCACGTTACTTTTTGCATCTCTGGAAGCTCTGGGCCTCTAGCTCCATTCGGTGCCCAAGAAAAGGGGGGGCATCGCGCACTTGGACTGGGCCGCACCGGAAAAACAGGCCATTTCCGGCCGCCCGTCTGTCGTCGTCCTGCGGCGTTGTTCCCCAATTCAGGCATATGGATTTTTTGCGGACATTGCGGCTGCAGTGCTCCGTACGTGATGCTTGAGTTATCACAGGCAAGATGCCAAAAGGCTAGATGGAAAAGGAAATTGGCGCTAGCCGCTTGTCAGATGGTGAGTTCTGTTCAAAGATTGTCGCCACGAGTTTGTTCTCAGCGGATCATGATGCGAGTCACTGACAAATAGCAGCTTGTTTTCGCCAAGGCAATCGATCGAACGAGACCCTACACGGTCCCGCTCCATCTGTTGGATGGTGGGTGTACCACTGCATCGCCGTGCGTATGTACTCCGTACTGGCAGAAGAAGCCATGCATGTGTAGACAACACGGGTGAGTGCTGGGAGCCGCTCTGTTAATATCTTCTTCAGCACTGCGGGGTACATACAACATTCCTCGCGACGAGCACATACATCAACGCACGGTCGTAAACAATCCGAATTCCGCCCGGCAACCCTTTTCCATACGTCCTCGTCTATTTTTTGATGCCATGCCATTGACACGCTCCGCTCCCGTCGATTGTACGGTCGAGATTAGGTCACAAAAAGAGAAGGAAGCAGCCCGTCCTCGGGGAGTACATACATACGCAACAATGATGGGAATGCCGTTGGGACTGGGGAGGGGGTGGCCCTGCAGCTTGGCTTGGACTAGCATTCTGCAGTCGACGTTTGCATATCATGTATCAGCTGGTTGCCCCAGACAAATGGCAGCTTCGAACCGTAAAAGACAACCCATTGAGGTGCATCTCACGGGTGTGTTTCTCGCCACGAAAAAAAGCCTTGGAATTCAACTCGGCGAGATGTGTCCCGCGAACATTGTTGAAGAGTGAAGCCTCTCTGGATATGGCCAGCACCAGGCCGCCGTCCGTCCAAAAATGCTTTGTTTATTTACTCTATACATACAGAGCCTCTTATGGGTTAGTTTGTGTTGGAGTCTCACGAGCTGTGCGCCTCTCACACGCCCCCATCACAATCACAACTGAACACAAATTTAGTTGCAGCTGCGCCACGGTCTAGCTTACGGAGTAGTAGTCGGCAAACCCAGGATTGCCTGTCCCCTTCCCCCTTTTACCTTTGTTTTGATGGAACCGATGGAACCCGCTAGTGCTCCGTGCGGACCTGCTTATTTCCTCGGCCGTCAGCCAGCTGCTGCTGGACGGCCCAGGTTACCGCAGTTGCAAGCAGACTGGAGAATGAATCTCCATTCCCCACTCCGCCGACGGAATAGGAGTGGGCAACCTTGGGTGGACACGAATCAGATCCTGTTGTATGTACGGATTACGGAGTATGAACCTGCGGATCCATGGGGTGGGGCGAATGGGTGGATGGCTTCAGCCGCCTCAAGAGCATTGGAGCATTGGACCAATGGACCATCTCGCACTCCTCCGTAAACGATTTCTCACCCCAATCAGGCGATGGCTCGGGGATGATGGGGTATGGTGTGGTGTGGTAAAAGGTCATTTTGCGAAATTGTACCTGCGCCCCCTCCCCCTCCTCCTCTTCGTTGCCCCAGGTACTCCATATTCTTCTAGTGCTGAATATCTGTATCGTTCCTGGTAGAAGCCTCGGCAAGGAGTATCTTTGGGCTGTGGAATTAGTGTTCGACTCGGGCTGGTGAAGTCGTCACCCCCATGAACCCCATCGAGGCCGGAAAGGTATAAACTACCTCTCCTCCCCCCCCCTCCTCCAGACGTCTTTTCCTCCCTTTCTTCTTCATCCCGCTACTCTGTTTCCAACCAGTACAAAAACCACAATCGTTTTCTGTTCCGGTCTCACAGACACATACACTCGTTGTTAAACAAGCCTTTTCAAGCCACAACCGTCAAGATGAAGTACTCTGCCGCCATCGCTGTCATCGCCGCCGCCGGCGCCTACGCCGACCTCCAGACTGTCAAGACTGTTTTGTCTGACGTTTCCAGTTCCATTGACAGCCTCAACACTGCTGCCAACAGCTTCGACGGCAACGTTGACAGCGTCAAGTCCAAGGCTGACGACCTTGTTTCCACCCTCAAGAAGGGCAAGAGCACCGTCGACGGCTCTTCTGACCTCCAGCTCGCAGATGCCCTCGGCCTGACCACCCCCGTCGAGGGTCTCACCAAGAAGGGTCAGTCCCTCGCCGACAACTTCAAGGCTAAGCGCTCCGAGGTTGAGAAGGCTGGTGCTTGCGGCACCGTCCGCGAAGAGCTCAAGGACATCAACGACAACTCCCAGGCTCTCATCAAGAGCGTCGTCTCCAAGGTCCCCAAGGATGCTCAGAGCATCGCCGAGGGCCTCGCCTCCGGCCTGACCAAGGTCCTCGCCCAGGTTCAGGACGACTTCTCCGAGTCCAACTGCAAGAACTCTGGGGGCTCCAGCAAGACTGGCGGATCTTCCAAGACCTCGGCCGTCGCCTCCGAGACCTCGGCCGTTGCCACTGAGACTGGCAGCGCTACCATCCCCGCCACCACTCTGGCCCCTACCGCCACCGGTGTCGTCCCTACTCACCCCGGCAACGGTACCACTGGTGTTCCTCCCCCGTCACTGCCGGTGCCTCTTTCTTGGCCCCCGCCGGCGCCCTCGTCATGGCTGTTGCCGCCGCTCTTCTGTAAATGGCAGATGCCGACTCGATGACAGTTGGGACTAATGCACGAACGACTTCTTTGCTTGGATGCTCGGTCATTGTTTATTTGCCGCATCGACTTAATATCCCGATCAAGACGCCAATGGCTTCCTGTAAAAGGTTCAATGTAACATAACGGGAGAAAATATTTATACTTGTCTTGGCAGAACCTGCTTCTTTCATGTCTTAATTGATATGTTTGTGTCGATTAGCTAGAGGGCGTCGACCTCGGTCACGCAGGCCACCTAATTAAGCAAGTTATGCAACGTGGTAATGAAAATATCACCATCTACTCATCTCGTTTGTCCACATGACCGTGATCCTATGAAGTGAATGTGGCCTTGTTTCGACGTTGGCGTCAATCAACATGTGCGTCTCTTTGAAAGAACCGGCACAAATTCGAATTCCGCGCCTAAGAAGCTCTAGTATCAATACCATGGAAAGTAAGTGTAGCAAAGTCACGCGACCGCGAGGCGGATTGTCGTTCCGTCAACTGACAGACAGTCGCGTGTATCCTGTCTGGGAAATATCGGTATACTATTTTTTCATCAGCCCTGCTGATGATCCCTGCGCCCTCGGGCTACGGGGTAAGCATTGTCGTTGATTTTGACTCTCAGCACGTGTGTCGATAAGTCGCCGGTAAGATCCGATCAAGATTCATTCTGCTAGCTTTTGTTCCGAAAGGAGGATTTCAGTCCAAACGAGTACGCACACGTGGCTGACAGATCGTGGGTTGCAACCCGTCGGCATGGATGGTGTTTCTGGCGATGGGATGGCGTTGCGTTGGAGACACGTGCTGCACATGTGATGCGCGAAAGCGGCCCGGTCGGGGTGTTGGAATGGTTGGAGTGAGTCGGACCGGGGACCAGTAGCCAGATGCTGAAAAAGAGGGAATCGATCTATTCGTGGTTGGTGACGGATTCATTGGGGTCTGTCTTTTTGCGGTTCTGTTTCTGCAACATGGTAGGTTGAATTGGTTTTTTTTTTTTTTTTTTCAATTCTTGTCCAACTTGAAAATGCGTCAAGTGTGGCGTCTGTGTGTTGCTGTGGCTCGAACAAGCACCTTCGGCTACGCCACAGCAGGCTACAGCCTCTGAACTTCAGCCTTGCCCCCCTTATTCCCGTCATCACCTTGATTTTGTCCGCGCCGCTAGATTCTTTGTACATTCTCTTCATCACTTTCGCTTCTTTCACTCGTTCAATTTACCCTTTTCAATCAACATGTCTGACAAAAAGAGCGACGACGCTATGGTGACTATGCCCGCGACCGGCAGTCACGTCAGTGGGAATGCAAAGGCCGTCCCCTTTCCCATCTTCGCGCCTGCGAAGCCGAAGACGGATGCGCTGAAGGGAATCACGTCGATTGATAACAGCCGCGGGGCTTCAGTGCTCGCGTATTGCCTGAGTTCGATGAGCATGACGATCGTGAACAAGTATGTTGTTTCCGGGTCGAACTGGAACATGAGCTTGCTTTACCTTGCGGTGCAGGTACGTTGCCCCCCTGGCATGTACCTTTGTCGCGATTGGTGAGACGTGGACCTTTGCTGATTGAAGAAGTCGATTGTCGGCACTCTTGCCATCGTCATGTGTAAGCGGGCTGGCATGGTCAAAGACTTGGGTCCATTTGACTCGCAAAAGGCCAAAACTTGTACGTCCCCCTTGTGTGTTTTGTAGTCGGTGTTCGTGACAAAGCCCGTCAGCTGAATGGTTTGTTCATTATATTGAGTAGGGTTCCCCATCGCTTTGTTACTAGTGGCCATGATCTACACGGGTAACAAGGCTTTGCAGTACCTCTCCGTCCCCGTCTACACCATTTTCAAGAACTTGACCATCATTGTCATCGCCTATGGAGAGGTGCTATGGTTCGGAACTGGCGTCAGCCCACTGACCCTTGTCTCCTTCGCCATGATGGTCTTCAGCTCCGTCATCGCCGCGTGGGCAGATGCCAAGAGTGCATCTACGGCTGCTGCCGTGGCCACGCTGAACGCTGGCTATGCTTGGATGGGTATCAATGTGTTCTGCGCTGCCTTGTACGCGCTGGGAATGCGCAAGGTCATCAAAAAGACTGGCTTCAACAACTGGGAAGGTATGTTCTGCGCTGAATCGGCTTACAGGCGTTGACCGCCGCTGATAACGTCGGATCAGTCATGTACTACAACAATCTTCTCACCATCCCCGTGCTGATCCTCTCGTCGCTTCTTGTTGAGGATTGGTCCTCGGCCAACCTTAACAGCAACTTCCCGGTGGCGTCTCGCAACAGCATGGTCGTGGGAATGATCTACTCTGGTCTCGGAGCCATCTTCATCTCCTACTCAACGGCATGGTGCATTCGTGCCACGTCGTCCACCACCTACGCCATGGTCGGGGCTCTGAACAAGCTTCCCGTGGCCATTCTCGGCATCGTTTTCTTTGCAGCGCCGGTCACGTCTGGTAGCGTGTTGGCCATCCTTTTGGGCTTCGCAAGCGGCATCGTGTATACCGTCGCCAAACTGCAGAACAAGGACAAGCCCCAGCCCGCGTTGCCACTCACCAACAAGCGATGATTCTGCTATTCGTCTGGATATCGTTCCCTTCTTCTACTTTTGGCTTGGGTGCTCACCGCATTTACAACATGTACATGAAAAAGTCGCACAGGTTTTTATTGGGGGATATGGCGTTTCACGGCTTGGGAACCCAAATTTCACATCTCATAGCATTCTCGTTGGTGGTGCCAAAGAAAAAAAGAGGTACTGAATTGAGTCCTGGTTGGACTCATGAATAACTCGAATGGGGCGTCACTTTGAAGGTCAAGGCGTTGGGATTGAACAGACGAGCAAAACAAAGATAGTCTAGGCACGAGGGCAAGGCAATATACGCTTTGTTGAGATTGGGAGAAGATGAAGGTGCAATTCGCTGCTGTGACTAGCGCCGAAAGTGGTCGCGCCAGCCACGGCAAAACCCCGGTGAATTTCTAACCCTCGGAGTATTTCGTTCTTCAGCTTGCAAGTCTCCAATGTTCATTCATCACGCAACGCCCCTCCCAAATCGCCCACAATGTCCATGTTTCGAGCAAAGAAGCTCGACCTAGGCTGCTTCGTCAAGGCCCGCACCATCAGGGACCACACGAAGCGCAAGGTCTTTGAGCAGTTCGAGCCCGAGAGGTATGCCGAACCCCCCCTACCGCCGTTGCTCCAACCACGGGGCGTCTGCGCCATTGCGATTGAGGGGGAAAAAAAGTACCGAAGCAACCTCCGGGAGTACTGACGGCTCGAGAACAGACAAGCTCTTCGGTACATCATCCGCAACACGACGCTCGCGCCGAGAGTCCGCGCCGAGGCCCAGCTCCAGCTCACGCAGATGCATGCGTATACGAGACCGACGCAGATCCGGAATCGATGTATCATGGGGGGCCAAGGGCGTGGTGTGCTGAGTGATTTCAAGATGACGAGGGTAAGAGCCCGTTTTTTTGACTGATTCGACGCCGTCGATTTCTCGTGCACATACCTACCTACCTACCTAGGCTGCGTGGAGCAAGAGCTGACTGGCTATAGTTCAACTTTAGAATGGAGGCGATGGCGGGGAATTTGCCGGGCGTGAAGAGGGCGAGTTGGTAGATTATGCCTGCTGTTCGCTTGTTGCGTGATGGATTGGGTCTGGACGCACCTGGGGTGGTCTGGATATATCGAGTCGATGATGGATATATCGGTTATACTCTCGATCAAGACCGAACGTTTAGAGTGAGAGTTCTTAATTTATAAAAAAAAAACTTCCAATGTCAATTGATTATGCTCTCGGTCTAAACGTTTGGTTTTTTGAGTCCTATCAATCACCACGTATCACGCGGCATGGTCGACCCCAGGACAAGCCTGACGAATAATAGCATCCACAACCAATGAGCTCGTCTGGTCTGTTCGCTCAAGTTCGACGTTCGGCCCCGTATCACACGGCATGGTCGTTTCAATTGCAGGCGCGTGGGTAGTCTTACCTGCATGTACGTGATGGCAGTTTCTTCGTACAAAATGCACTATGCGCCGTCCTGCGATGACGCTGGCGCGCAATCACGAACGTGAGACGACGGGAAAGTCCATCAGCGACAGCGACATTGAGGTCAAGATTCAAGAGAATGAACCAAGCGTGGATTGCTGGAGTTGCACGGATTGGCAACGCATGTCAAAGTAAAAGTGGACCCCCGTTGCAACCTGCATCTCTCGGCCCGCTTCACCAACTCGTACGAAAACCTGCTCCGGGCATCTTCTTTACCTCAGCCCACCGAACCCATCAACAACACTGCCGCGCGAAACACGTAGCCATCATGGGTGGCGGCGATCTCAACCTCAAGAAGTCCTTCCATCCCACCCTACGGCGAAATCAACAGGCCGTCTGGGATGAAGAGCAAAAGGCACTCGCCGAGCGCAAGCGCACCCAACAACGAGTCAACGAAATCAAGGAGGAGCGCGCAAAGGAAGAGCTGCAGCGGCAGCTTGAAGCCGCAGGTGGGAAGAAGAGAGTAGACCGAGTCGACTGGATGTACCAGGGCCCCACCGATGGCCAAGTTGGCACGAGCGAGGAAACTGAGGCGTATCTTCTCGGAAAGCGAAGAATCGACAATCTCATCAAGGGCACCGAGCACAAGAAGTTGGAGAAGGCGGCTGGGGAGGACAGCTTCACGGCTCTTCAGAATGCGAATTCGGCGAGAGACACGGCTGCCAAGATCCGAGAAGATCCCTTGCTGGCGATCAAGCGACAGGAGCAGGCTGCCTACGAGGCCATGATGAACGACCCCATCAGGCGGAGACAGCTGCTGTCCTCCATGGGCGTCGAGGATCCGAAGAAGACGGAGAGATCGGGGGATAGAGAAGGAAGGCGTAGAAGGAGGCATCGGAGGCACAGAAGCAGGAGTCGAGAGAGAGACTCGGGGGATGAACAAAGGAGGCACAGAAGGCGACACGGATCCCACTCGCGGTCTCGCAGTCCTCGACGAAGTCGCCAGGAGGGGGATGACGACGAGCATTGGAGGAGGCAGAGACGACGTCGGGATTTCGGCGAGGATCGAAGCCCGCGGCGGGCAAGAGATCGGTCTCAAGACCAAAGGCGCCATGGCAGTCCGCGACGCGATCGCGATCAGGATGACTCGCGAGATGGGACACGCAATCACAGCTCACATCGGTCAAGAGGCTATTCGCAAGAACGAAGACATGCTCGCGGGAACAGAGAGGATGACTGGAGGGCAAGGAGCTGCAACGGGAACGTGAACGGACATCGATTCAATGGCAATGGTAACGGACACAGCAGCAACCGACCACGGGAACAGCCCCGCGCCAATGAGGAAGACCGAGAAGCAGAAAGGGCCCGTAAACTGGCGGTCATGCAATCCGCGGCCTCGGAGCTGGATCAGGAGCGCGAGAAGCGCCTCGCTGCTCTAGAGGAGCAGGAACGTGCGGCCAGGAAGGCGGATGCGAAGGCTCGAGAACGAGAGGGCGAGAGGGGTTTTGTGAACGATTTGCATAAACGGGCTGGGAAGCTGGATCTCGGAGAGCGAATGGGACGGAATCGGCAGGGATACCAACGAGATGATGACTAGAGTTGCACTGTATCGACATGTGTCATGACCTCGAGGTAGCTCTATTGACCATGCGACGCATACGCGCGCCGTGATATGATTTGTGTGTCTGCGTGGCAATTGGTGACTACAGTAATAATCCGTAAATAGACTCTCCTGTCAGGTATACCCAGGGGGGAATACGGACTCCCAGGAACGAGAGATTCAAGGTTGCGCCATGCTGCGAGCAAGCATGTGCGCGTGGCCGATGGAACGGAACGTTTGCGGCGGCGAGCCAGCGAGCCATTGTAATTTAGTAAACAAAACATGAATGCCAGGGGGCACCACACTAGAAACAGCCGCTGGCATCGATGCTGTTGGCCCCAGCCAGTCGTTTTCGTTCTACCGAGTTATGCCAGGAGCACTGAGATGGGCAACTTGGGAGATTGATTTGGCGGGTTCGATGTTCCGGGGCGGCGGGAGCCAGGCCTGAGCCCACTGTTGCCCACCTGCGTCCCACCTGTGCCCCCACCTGTGTTGCCCGGCAGCAGGGAATATGACCGATCGTACGCGCTATGCGCGTAGGACTGTATTAGGGAAGCTAAACTACACCTTAAAAGAATATATAATATTAGAATATAAAGCATATAAGATTTACTATAACTACTCTTTTTATAAAAGAAGAGCTTTTACCTTTCTATTTATATAATAGAAAAATAATTAATTTAATTATATCTTCTACCTTTAATTATCCCTTCTAATTATATCTTTGCTAAAAGTTACGTGCTATATAGTAATAGTTATAAGCCTAGGAGGTATATACCTATAACTCTACTAAATCCCCTATATATAAGACCTATATATATACTATACCCTACCTACTAATCTACACTTATAATAGATACCTTAACTTCTCCTTACCTAAGTCTTAAGACTAATATTAAGTTAGTCTTATCTAATAAATAGGAGGAATAGTATAAAGTATTAAAGTAAGCTACCTAAAGCTAAGAGATTTAGAAGAGAGTTAATCCTTAGCTCCTAAAGCTTAATACTAACTATCTTAAAAAGCTCTTTATAATTATACTAGAGGTATATAAAGCTTTTATTATAAGGAACTAGGGAAGTAAGAAGACTAAGCTTACTTTCTAAGAGGCTTTTTCCTTCCTTTCTTATTAGTATATATCTAAGTATTAAGCATATAAGGTAACTAAGTTAAGAGAGAGGACTATTAGAACCTAGATTACTAGCACTATTAATCCTAATACTTATATAATAGTAATTAATAAGATTAAAGAGAAAAATACTAATAATAAGAAGCTAACTCTTTACTAAATCTCTATTAAACTTAAGAAGAAGTTCTTACCTAGCTAAGTTATTATTAAAGCGGAAGTTATAGCTAAGTATATAGTATATCTTAATAACACTAAATGCGTAAATATATAATTTAAGTATTAGAATAAGTAATAAGGAAAGCTATACTAGAAAGCTATAATATATAAGATTAATAAAGTTTAGGGTCCTAATATAATTTATAACTTTATTATAGTAATTAGAGCGCGCTTTAACCCTAAATAGGTAAAAACTAAGATTATATAACTAGTATAGACCTTAGACTCTCTTCCTATAGATATTACTCTTATAAGTATTATAGCTAAGTACGCTTAATACTATAGGGTAATATAAACTATATATGCTAATTCTAGTAAAGGGAGCTATATAACTACTCTTAGGGAACGCTCTAACTAAGGTAATAAGAAGTAAGACTAAAAAAATAATAGTTTAAAGAAGTGCCCCTATTAGATAGGTAAGGCACTAAGTACTTACTTTTAGTCCCCCTAAGCTTACTATACCTTATACTATATAGTAACTAGTAAGAAGGTATAGGGATATAAGCCCTCTATAAAGGTTAACTATAGGAAGGTTAAGGAATACTATAAGAGCGTAGAATAGAAGAACCTATATATTAAGGTAGTAAAGGATAGGTAGATAGTAAAAGGCACTAAAGATTATAAAGGAGAGAAATTACCTAGTGCTATTACTATAGTAATTATTAACCTAAAGATTCTAGAGAGTATAGCTTCTCTAAAGGGAAGCTATACTACACTAGAAAATATAAAATATATACTCTTAGAGAGCACCCTTTTTAATAACTATAGTGCTCTTTATATTATTAATAGTATAAGCTACTTTAAGCCTAGAACCTTTAAAGAAATATTTAATAATTACCTTAAGGCTAGAATAACCTCTTTTTAGATTATAGGAAGAGGCACTTATATAATTAAGAATATTTTTAATAGGCTAAAGGGAGAACTTATAGAAAACCTTACTTTATAGAATATTACACTTATAGAAGGATTTTATATAAATATTATATTAGAGAGCCTTCTTTAGAAAAAGGGCATTTAGTATTATAGAGCAGACTACTCCTTATATATTAGACCCTTCTATAAGAGCTTATTATTAGCTAAACTTAAGAGGAAATATAATATTATTTTCCTTTAATATAAGCCTCTTTCCTCTTATAATAGTCCTAAGTAAGTAGTAAATTTAGCTATAGCACTAGTAATATTCTTAATAATTAATTTAGAAGGAAATAAATAACGCTTATAACGCGGTTAACTAAGTAGAGACCCGCGCCCTATATAAGCAGACCCTAAAGAACTATAGCACTTATATTCTAGCTACCTTAGAAAGGATACTCTTACTAAGAGTTATACTTATATAAGGGGAGTGTAATTATATAGAATAAAGCGTAGAGACTATAAGATATATACTCTAGTCTACGCCCGCTAGGTTATTTTAAGAAGACTACTAGAATATATATTACTAAGACTATTCTAGAGAATCTATTAGGACCTTTAGGACTATAAGACTAGTTATAATAGTATAAACTAGTTACTAGTTATAAAAGATAAGTTCTTAGGTATAATTTAAGTTTATACATTACTAGATAAGTTATAAGTAATAGTATTTAATATACTAATCTACTTTAAATAATAGGTTATAAGATAATTTAGATTATTAATTACAAAGATTAGGCAAGATTATAAAGGCGCTATTATTAGCTAATTTATAGATATAATCTTCTAAACGTAGGCATACTTATAAGGCATTAATCTTAAGCTTATACCTCTATATACTTATAAACTAAATAAAGCTATAGAAAGAGCAGGGTAGATAATTATATTATAGTTAAATGCAATGCTTATAGGTATAGGGCTACTACTAAACCTATAGTTAGAGAGTATATAAGCAGTAGTATACCTATATAATATTAGTCCTGGTTAATAATCTAGTTAGAAAACACCGCTAGAAACCCTAGAAAGCTGGTTCTATAATAATACTTAATTACTAATATAGGAGCCTATAGCTAACCTAAGGCTAGATTAGAGCGGGTTATATGTATATAGCTACCGCGCCTATCCCCTTAAAAGGGATTGTGAAGCTAATAAACATAGATAGTTCTATAAGACATATCTAAGGGGTTATATTAGATATCTAGTTAGGTATTCTGCCTCTAATATTTATTGTATTTAGATCCTAAAGCTAGGAAAGGTTATAATAATAAGGAATATTACGTTTAATAAGTTAATTTTTTATAATATAGTATAGGAAAGCATAATTAAGCTTTTAATTAATAAACTTAAAGTATAATTCTAAGTCCTTAAGATTAATATAGAATTAGATAATAAGTTAAATCTTTTCCTAGTACTAATTAAACCTTAAATAGAATAGACTAAGAGTTTAAACTTAGGGGTAGATAATACCCTATAGACTTCTTAATTATAACTAAAGGAGAGAGAAGCTATTTATTTTAATAAGAATATTAGACTTTAAATACCTTAGCTATTACTAGATCTACTAATTAGAGAGTAGGAGACTCCTAATCTAGGCGCTTAGGAGAGTAAAATAGAGTATAAAGCTCTAGATTTATATACTTAAGGAAGTAATATAATAATAGATCTAATAAGTAATAAGCGGGATGCTACTATAAGGGCTTAGGAGAGCTAATATCCTTATAAGATTCTAGAATACTAAGCATATAATGCTAAGGACTAAGTTATTAATAGCTTAATAGGTAATTAACTACCTAAGCTAGTAAATAAAGTAAACTAGTAATAAGATAAACCTATAGAAGTAGACACTAGAATAGCTACCTACGTAGAGAGCTTAAAGGGAGCTCTAGCTATATAGCTAGAAATTGTAGAAGAGAGCCTTAGAATAGTTATAATATATAAAGGTATGTAAATAAGCTTAAGATTATAAACTAAGAGAGAGTAGGGCTAGATTCCTTCTTATACTCTAGCACTAAGGAGGAAGAGAAAAGGACCTAGTAAAGCTCTTATTAATAGTCTCTAGGACCTAAAAGACCTCTTTGCTAAATTTAGGAAGACTAAGGATAGAGACCCTTATAAGCTCTTTCTAGGAGATTAGGATTTTAAGAGCTATAAAACCGTATTTTTAGTGATTAATATATATTATAATAAGGAAAGTAGATCGCTCCTTAAACTAAAGAGGAAAATAGGGATAGTTTATTAATTAGACCTAGCTAAACCTCTAAAGTTATAGAAAAGAGTAAAGGATTATCTATTTAAGGAAGAATAGATTAATATAATAAATAAAGAGATTAATAAGCTAAAAGAATAAGGAATATAGTGGTAGATAAAGCGTTCTATAGCTTAATTAAAGCTATTACTATTAAAATAGGTATTCTCTTATAAGTTTAATAAGAAGGGGATGTTAATCTATTATAAGGTATGTTTATATGTGCGCGGAGATCTCTAGGATACCTTAATAATTAAACGCACCTATACTATAATGCTTACTACGCACGTGTTCTATGTGTTTATAGCGCTAGTTACTAGGTTTAACTTAGAGACTAGGTAGTATAATATTAAGAATACTTTCCTTTATATAGATTATAGAAAAGAGGGAATTCCTATAATATATAAACTTCCTAATAGCTTTACTATACTTAGAGAGTATATAGAATTACTTAAGGTATTATATAGATTAAGGGACTCTCTATAGCTCTAGTTTAAAGAGCTAAGTAAGTCTCTTAAAAAGCTTAGGCTTAAGTTAAGCTAAGAGAAGCCTTACTTATTCTATATAAAAGATTAGACTATCTTCCTTATATTCTTTATTAATAATATTTTTATAGCCTTCTATAAGGATAATAAGAAGATTACTAACTAGATCTCTAAGGGACTAAAGGAGGCATATAAATTAGATAATAAAGGTAAGGTAGGATTCTTTCTTAGGATCTAGATTATTAGAGACTAACTATAGTAAAGGGTATATCTTAGTTATAAGGTATATATTAGTAAGATTAGGGAGAAATTTAGGTAAGTAGGAAAAGG
The DNA here is from genome assembly GCA_023658445.1 of Epichloe bromicola. Taxonomy (NCBI): domain Eukaryota; kingdom Fungi; phylum Ascomycota; class Sordariomycetes; order Hypocreales; family Clavicipitaceae; genus Epichloe; species Epichloe bromicola. Next base: position 248,493 of record CP098269.1, read on the forward strand.
CACTTTCCTTACTATACTAATCCTAGTAGTAAAGTATTATAAGTTTAAGGGCAAAGCTAAGAAGTAGGTAATTAAGATCTACTAAGAGAAGATTAGGTTAATCCTATATACTATAATTATAATTAGACTAGATATTACCTTTATAGCAGTAAAGTTATTATAATACCTTATAAATCTAGGACTAGAGTATATAAAGGCTATAGACTAAGCTATCCGCTATTTGCTTATAACACGCAAACTTACGCTATGCTTTAGTATAAGTACTAAACTTTAAGCTCTTTAGATCTTAAGTAATATATTATTTATAGATAATCTTAAGATATGTAAGTTATTATAAGGATACCTAATTACTCTATTTAGTAGACTAATTATCTAGAAAGCTATGCGCTAAATAATAGTAACTATATCTATAATAGAAGCTAAGTTACTTACTCTATAATAAATAGCAAAGGAGACTATAAGTCTATAGCGCCTATTTAGAGATATTAAATTTAATACTTATAAGGACTAGGTTATTAATTATAATAATTAATAAATAATTTAGCTTATATTAAATAAGAGTAAGTAATTAAATACTTAACTATATTATATTAATATTTATAATATATAGTTAAAGTAAGAATTTAAGAGAGGAAGCTTTAAGATTATATATTTGCTAATAGCTAAAATGCCCGCCAACGGATTTACAAAGGCGTTAAATTAGGAGTAATTTAAATACTTTAGATTAATACTTAGGTTAGTAGATCTACGTATATAATATAATATTTAAAGCGCATAGGTTACTAAGGAAGCGTAGGAATATTAATAAGGGGGTATAAAATTAATTACCCTAGAAAAATACATAAAGGCCCTCTCCTTAGTAAGTAAAGTGCTACTAAGGTAAATAGGATTAGAAGAATATAAACTCTAAAACGCTATTATATAAAAATATATATATAAACGCTATTCTAAATAAAAGAAAGAGATAGGACTTATATAAGAAGGTAAATAACCTCCTTAAGATAGGCTATTACTATAGTTACCTTCTCCTTAGATACTACTAAAGAACCCCTAATAGTAGCTTTAGCCCTAATACTAGGAATAACCTTATTATATATAGAATCTAGCTTTATAATAAGTTCTAATTAGAGTTATAGTGCCTTATAATACTATTTAACTATCTATATAGTTATAAGAAAATAAGTAGGGGAAGAGGTAGTTAAGAGTGCCTTACCTTAGTGTTATTATCTAGCGCTAATAATATCCACTTAGTAAGGGGAATATAAGTATTATATAAAGGCTAATAATAGTAATTACTAACCTTATATAAGTAGTATCTCTAAGATTATCTAGACCTAACCTTATAGTAGTAACCTAGATTACCCTTACCTATAATACCTACTTAAACATACCTATTATAGGGTATATCCTATAAGGCACTATAAGGGTTAGGTTTACTAGGCTATAGAGTTAGTACTTAGTAAGAGAGGGAGTAAAGCTTTAAATAAACTATTTACTTCTATAAAGATTATAAAGGATTATACCTTATATACCTACCCTAGACCTATACCCTAATAGGATATAAAGATTATAAAGGTATATATATAATACGCTCTCCTCCTACCTTAGTAAGAGATAATAACTTACTAGTAGGCTACTTAGGGCTAGCTAGGGAAGGAGAAAGATTCTTATAGGTAGCACTATTACCTAGAGGGAAATTTAAGGCTAAATTAGCTAAAACACAGGCTTAATACTACTTAGGAGTTAAATCTACCTAGGAATCTGCCTTCTCTTAAGCCTAGGCTAATATATAAAAAGAGAAAGGAGCTATATTAATTAAAATATAGGGGCTATTAATAAAAAGTATATTAGAAAGGTAAGAAAAGGAAGCCTATAAATATTAAGGTAGAAGAGCCTTTATAAGAAGGGAGTATAGGTATAAAAGTAAGAAAGCTTACTTTAATCTTATATTAGAATTGCCTATAATAATAACACTACATATCCGCTAGTTAATATAATAATTAGTAGTCTTAATAACCTTAACACTAATTAGGGGGTGTATTACCTAGCAGCAGGGAATATAACTAATTATACGCGCTATACGCGTAGGACTATATTAGGGAAGCTAAACTATACCTTAAAAGAATATATAATATTAGAATATAAAGCATATAAGATTTACTATAACTACTCTTTCTATAAAAGAAGAGCTTTTGCCTTTCTATTTATATAATAGAAGAATAATTAATTTAATCACATCTTCTGCCTTTAATCATCCCTTCTGATTACATCTTTGCCAAAAGTCACGTGCCGCACAGCGATAACCTGTGCCCCCACCTGTGCCCCCACCTGTCGCCCTGTTCAAGCTTCGTGTCATAACCGCCCCTTCGCACTCTGATCAGTGAACAAGCTTTGCTTCGTCCGACTGAACTACTTGACACTAGTTGGCATAGACTTGTGTACGCCATTCGTTGTCCTCCTCCATCCCCACGGACACGACCGACCACGACCGAACACTTACTCGTTCGGGCCACCCAGCTGGCTCCAGCATCTGAACCTCCGTTAAACTAGTAGAGCACGCGTCACTCCCTTCTCCCTTTCTCGTCGTTCATCCTCCTTCAAATCCCGACCAATTCCCGTCCCAAGGGACCTCCCTCGCGAACGGCTCCGCGTCACACCAGTTGTCCTCACCTGGCCTCGCCACGCTGCCGTAACCCATCACTCTCACGACGTCACGACTCAGTCCGCACCAACGTGGCTCGCGCGCAACCGAGCAAACTGACTGCGATTCTCGTTCCTCCCGACGCTCATCAAAGGCCATCGAGCCAGCCCAGCTTCCTTTCGAGATGCCTCTCTGCGGCGGATCCAAAACAGTCCAGCGTAAGCTGGTGCTTCTGTACGTACCTCATTCCACGGAAGAGTGGGAGGTGCGCGACGCGATCAAGGGCACAGTTGCTCGAGGATTCTCAGATGCAGATGAATGCAGAGGAGGTAGCTAACCTGGCGAAACAGAGGCGACGGTGCCTGTGGCAAAACATCACTGCTCAACGTCTTTACCAGAGGGTATATGTCCCGTGGACCTGCAAACTCGTGGGGGTTCGCAAATGAAGAAGGATGACTGACGGAACGCAACCAGATACTTTCCCACTGTGTACGAACCGACGGTTTTCGAAAACTACGTACACGGTATGATTGCTGAAGAAGAAACCATGCTCAAGCCACACGTTGGCTGGGCTGTCGCAAAGGGAAGAAAGGGTGCGCTAACCGCCGAATTACAGATATTTTCGTCGACAACGTGCACATCGAGCTGTCGCTGTGGGATACAGCTGGTCAAGAAGAATTCGACCGACTGCGCTCCTTGTCATACGGTACGGTTTCTCCCACCTTTCCAGCGCGCTTTGTGCGTGCTATACTCCGTGGCGTAGTATCAACTTCGTTGGCCGACTCAACTAACTTGATGACGGCCCAGATGACACCGATCTGATCATGCTCTGCTACTCGGTCGACAGCAAGGACTCCCTGGAGAACGTCGAGTCAAAATGGGTCGGTGAAATTGCCGACAACTGCCCCGGTGTCAAACTCGTCTTGGTCGCTCTCAAATGTGATCTTCGCGAGAAGGGCGGGGATGACGACGATGGAGAAGATGGCGCAGCGGCGTCCACCCTACCTCCCGAAGTTGCCAACATTGAGCGCCCCGCCGGACCGTTGATCGAATACGACAAGGGCCTCGAAGTCGCCAAGCGGATAGGGGCATCACGGTATCTCGAATGCTCAGCCATGAAGAACCGGGGCGTCAACGAAGCATTCACCGAAGCAGCTCGTGTCGCCTTGAGCGTGAAGAAAGAGAGGGACGAGAACAAATGCACAGTCATGTGAGAAGGACATGTATGAAGCACACGTGCACCGACGAATGCAAATATCCCGAAGCATATCTCGACCATCTTGCGCCTGATCTTTTACCTTGTTCCAATGATGCGACCAAATCTTACCCCTACCATCCATTATTTCCTCCTTTTCTCAGACACCCTTTCTCTCTGCGCAAGATTGGACTGAGTATATGGGCCACCACAAAACGATTCAACTTCCCGCTTGCTTCGTTGTCGGAATATTAAGGAGGAACACGCCAGGGCTCCCTCCCCACTGGGCCACTGCTTTTCTTGTCTACTCGCGGCCCCTCCAGATGGCGTTATCTGATAGCGCCCGAAGATTGGCAAAATAACTAATACGTAGGGAGTGGATTCTCTTCCGATGAGCGGTCAAGGATGATGCCCTTTGACCCCGGGCATGAAACTTGGGCGGTATTCTACATGATGATTTTCTAATTCTTAACTCTACGGAGTACTTGTCTTTTATTTATTTGATCGCTTCCTTGCGCACCTGGTTTTTCATTCAAGATTTCAGCTTCACTTTGCGTCTTTGCTTTGCGTCATGAGGATGGCAACGGAGTAGTTCTGGGCTTTAGCATAAAGGATGGTGCGTTTTGCATGGCCGTCTCGGCTTAGACATGCCTTGTTCTTATCACTTAATCGTCTATTTTTCTTAAAACAAACGTGCTCGGCAGCTTGTCCCGCTCCTGTACTTGTGTGTCCCGGCTCTACTGCGTCACCAGCCTCCCGCCAGACACGATGATGCTGCTTGTTTAGTGCGTAGTAGAATACATGCAGCGGCGCCTTGGACAGGCCCAATCCAATACCACCCACCGCCGACGAAGGCCCCCCTGCTGTCCCCTACCAATTGACCCGAGACACATACGTATACCGCGAGGGTCCAAACGAGCCCTTGTTATGCGTGGATATGCCATCGACTGGCCGCCAAAGGGCTCTTGTGGCGGTTTGAGCCGCATCGCGAGTGGTCACGGCTGGATCGTCGCCCTGCACCTGCACCGTCACCGACGATGGGACGATCAGTTGGTGAAGCAGGTTTTTGGATTCATGGATTAATCGATCGGAGCAGGAAATACCTGTTTGTTAACTCACGGGCGGTTTCCCCATATCTGCTCGGCGGCACTCGGTTGACTCAGCGCAACGCATTTGCAACATCTGCTTCGTACTTTCCGTGCCATGGCCAACCAACACGGCAGCACGGTCACGATGAACCAAAAGACCACCACCTTCAATTAAATAATGCCTCTCTTCTCATCGCCGCGTCGCGACGCGTCTCTCGAGACGCACCACGGCCGTCACGAGGTGCACGAACCCGGGAAGCATGGCGTCTTCTACCGCAGCCGGTCTCCCGTCGGTGCCGGCGTGCCCACGCGAAGCAGCGCCGTCGAGCCATGGCAGGACTCGCCGCGGGGACGGGGGGACGTCGACCCGAGCATCGTCGAGGCGAGGGGGGATCATGGACGTGAGTTATCACATGCATATTTTTTATTTGCGTGTCGTGGTGACTGCGAGACGAGAGCTTGTTGCTGATGACTTTTCATAGGACATGGTGTTTAGGAACGCTTGATGCGGGCGGGGGGTGAATTGTTTGGCTTGTTTCGTGAGTCGCATGTCGAGAATGAGAGGGGGGGGGGATGATCTGGCGCATCTGCCAAGCAATGACGTCGCTTGAATTCGCAAATCTAGCCGTTTGTACTCCGTACGGTGCAGCTAGCCAAAGACATGTCGGTGGCGAATTTGCACGGGAATCTTCATCTAGCTGGCCTCACTTGCTACCCGGGACGAAAGGCGGCATGCCGAGATTGTACAATGCGTGATTAACAGTTCCTTCAAGGTCTACTCCACTCCGTTGGGGCCGTTCGGATCATGCAGTGACCTCGAGTGGGCCTGGATGCGGTCGATCCGCTTCACCAGGCATTCATTCCTTTCCCTCCTTTTCGCGTCAATGGAGGGTCGCATCCTGGGCTGCTACTGATTCGCCAAGTGAGGTCGTCGGTCGTCTTGTCATCTCGTCATCTTGTCTTCCGCGAGATTTGCCCTAATAATGTTTTTGTTGCATCGTAATGTGATGTGGATGTGGATGTGCTGATCCTGGCGGCAGGATTGGCTGACCTCGCTGACTCCCGCCACCAAACGAACCATTGAAGCCCCACAAGCCGCTGCTCGCCCCTGAGATGTTGGTGGGGCTCTCGCCAAGCTTGGACTCACAAATGAGCTCACAACAACATGGGCCAACATGGGCATGGACATTGTCGTGTCTCACAACAGATCCCGAGTTATGGCGGCGAACAGGGAACAAGTCTTGGTCATCAGTGCCATTCAAATCCCCCGACTGCCTAAGCGCCGGCTGGGACATGCCACCTCCATTCCATCCTCTTGGTGCCGTCGACGACTGCCACTCCTTTGCATACACGCGTCGTCTGGAGACGATCGACATTCATTCTCGATTCTCGCACTCTAATCCGCACAAGCCACTCGTTCACGACGATAACACAACAACTCTCTTTTTGAATCCGCTCCACGTCAGGAGACGCACCAAGCATCAGAGAACTGTGATCCTCTGCTGGAACAGAGGCTCCCCGTCTTCGAGATTCCTCATCATGTTGTGCAAATCGTTTCTTGCCGCGGCGGCCCTGTTGGGCCTCGCCACCGCCCAGGTTCACACTGACTGCAATCCCATGGAGCGCGATTGCCCTCCGAACCCGGCATTCGGAACCGATCATCTCTTCCACTTCAACTCGACTCCCGACAGTGCCTTGTGGGAGACGACAGCTGGCAATGTCAACTACGACGCCAGCAACGGTGCTTCCTTCACCATCGCCAAGCAGGGCGACTCACCCACAATTCGCACCAAGTTTTACTTCTTCTTTGGTCGCTCAGAGATATGGCTCAAGGTGGCCCCCGGCCGGGGAATCATCAGTTCCATGATGTGGCTCAGCGATGACCTCGACGAGGTTGACTGGGAATTCTTGGGCTCCAACAAGAGCTTTGCCACGACGAATTATTTCGGCAAGGGTCGTCAGAACTACAAGAACGGCGGCTCGCACCCCATGTCTGGCATGCAAGATGATTTCCACAACTACACGACTTTGTGGACCAAGGATTCGATACAGTGGTTCATCGACGGCAACCACGTGCGCACCCTGAATGCCATGGACGCCAACAGCACGCACAACTATCCGCAAACTCCCATGCGCATGAGTGTCGGCATCTGGGCCGGTGGCGACCCGTCACTGCCCGAAGGTACTCGTCAATGGGCTGGTGGTGACACCGACTACGCTTCTGGTCCTTACACGATGCACCTAAAGAGCGCTCAGATCACCGACTTCAGCACCGGCAAAGATTACACGTACGGCGATCGCTCCGGCAGCTGGGAAAGCATCAAGATTGCCGCCGGGAACTCCACCGCACTCGGTGCGCTGAACAAGCGACCCGAAAAGTCCATTGGCGACAAGTGGAAAGATGTATCGTCAGGGGCCAAAACAGCAGTCTATGCAGCAGGTGCCGCTATTGCTGGTCTAGCTCTCGGCACGCTGCTTTGGTACTACATTCGACAGCGGCGAATCGGCGCCGCTGAAGCCAGAGCAGTCCAAGAGCGCGAGCTCGAAGAAAGACGCGAGAACGAAGCGTTCCGAAAGCGTGGCGTCAACCCTGACGGATTCACAGCCCACGGACAGGAGTACAATGCTCGCGAGTTTCGCGCAGAAGGCATGAGTGATGACAGCTCGTACCATGTGCCGGACTCGAATCCCTTCGACGGACCTTTTGATGAGAAGAGCCGACTTGGAAGCAGTGCCAGTAACGCAAGCGGAATGACGGGCGGCGGCGCCATGGGAGCTGCAGGAGCCATGCGTGGGCAGCCAGGCCGCACTGCAAGCCCTGCTCCTTCGAGCCATCATGGCTTCGATTTCGGCGTCCCGCCCAGTCCAGGCATCCCTCCTCCACGCTCTCAAAGCCCCGGAATGCAATCCCAAACACGGCTGATGCGTTCCCCGAGCCCAGCAGGCATGCCCCTTCAAGGGGCACCCCGCCAGCACCAGATGCGAAGTGGTTCAGCACCCGGTGGCTACTCACGCATAGGATCACCCGGACCGCAGGAAAGCTACGGAATGCAGAGGATGGAAAGCCCTGGCGCAGTCAACCCACGGAGGAACTTTACCGATGACCAGCAAGGAGGATACGGATACCGAGGACAATCCGGGGCTCAGGACAACAACGGCCGGCGCTAAAGGCGGACGGATGCGGATGAGAAAAAGCCCAGGGCAAGGCTCGGTAGACTTGTTTTGGTTTTGGATCTTGCATCCAGAATATTTCTTGTATGCATGTCATGTAATCTTTTTTTTTTTTTTTTTTTTTTTTACCCCTTTCCTTGTTCCGCTCACAACCCTTGCTTGATGAGAAAAGGACTTGACATTTCTTTCCGGCGTTGCAGGGGCGTTTCGACCGGTTGCATATAGTCGACTCGAGTACAAATTTACCGCATTGAACAACCATGTTGCGTGTGCTTGGACATTTGAAGTCAACATGTAGAAGGGCAACAACACAACCCACCCACCTTTTCCCTTGGTATATAGCCAGCAATGCCGGCTAGAGCTGGTAAATATCAGGCAGATGGGCAGCATCAGTGTAAAGCAGTAGGGTTTCGTCTCACCCCAGCAAGTATTCAGCTACATACAGCCAGCACATACAGCCAGCACTCGGCAGCAAAACATGTTGAACAGACGTGACGGGCTCAACTTCTTAACCGCGCCCATGAGAGCCAGAGTACCCGGTAATGTAATCAATACTGTGCCGTGCACAGAGAAAGAAGGCCATTCAGGCACAAGAACAAAACGTGTCAATACAAAAATGTCGTGCCAGAGCGCCTCATGCTCGGCCCCCCCTCAACAAAGTCAGGTCGCGTGCTCGGACCAGTACCTCTCCATCTCGTCCCTGCGCCTCGCCCACAGCGCCTGCAGCTCCTCGGGCCCCGTCTTCCAGAACTTGTCGTGCAGCGAGACGACGCCGCCGGCGAGGTCCCTCCCGCTGGGCCAGGTGGCGCTCCATCGGTAGTGCAGCTCGCGCCAGGGCATGGGGCCGCCCCGGCGGAAGGCATAGTTGAGGAGGCTCTGCTCCATGGTGTGGGGGTCGAAGCGGCGGTAGTGGTCCATGACGGAGAGGAGGTAGGCGAAGAGCTCGGCGGAGGGGCGGCGGCCCAGAAGCCCGCGCTGAAGAGGTCGGCGTTGAGCGGGGGAAGGGGTGTCCCCGCTCCCCGGTGAACTGGTTGTTGGAGCGGGCGGCGAAGACGTACTGGGCGGGGAGGAGGGGGATCTCGTCGGGGCGGGAGCGGCCGTGGAGCGTCGGGGCGGGGAGCGCGACCTCGGGCTCGGCCAAGAGGGCGTCCACGCGGGACGTGAGGAGGGTGTCTGCGTCGATGAAGAGGAGCCGCTTGTACTGCGTCTGCTCGAGGAGGCGCAGCTTGAGGAACTGGTCCTTCCACCGGGTGACGCCCGTCCTGACCCACCACCTCAGGGGGATGGGTTGCGCCTGGATGACGACGGCGCCCTCGCGGGAGAGCTGGAGCCGAGCCTCGGGGGGCACGTCGGGCGTCACGAGGACGACGACGTCGACGTCGACGTCGGCGCCGGCGCTCGACGCGTTGATGCGCGTCTCGGCCCCGTGGAGCAGCTGGTGGAGGAGCGTCCGGGTCGCGGCGAAGTAGGGGTTCGAGAGGAACTCGGACGCCGAGACGGCCGAGCCGGAGCCCGAGCCGGAGTCGGAGTCGCCCGCGGTGAGGAACGTGGCGATGGCGAGGCGCCGTGCGGCCGACGTCTCGTCCAGGAGGCCGTATGTCGGGTCCGGGGGCGGCCTGGACCTTGTTGATCTGCCGGCGGGAAGCAGGGAGTAGAGGATGAGCAGCGCCGGTATGAGCATGAGCACCATCTTTGACGGTGACGCTCTCCGGCGGCTGAATATTCGTCGGCTCGACAGCGTGGAGCGCTGCATGGTTCGCGACGGGGACCCCTTTTTTTTTTTTTTTTTTTTGCCGTGATGTGATGTGGTGCTCGCGCTACTTGCCGTTGAGACAGGGTATTCGTTAGTGTTTTTCATCCATCCATTGAATGATTGCTTCTCCCTCACTTCCTCCATCGTGTATACCAATGTTTCATGTTCCATCTTGCTCTGCCGCGAGTAACAGATAGTGGGAGCCGCAAAAAAAAAAAAAAAAGCTCGTCATCCTCAATCTCACGACGCGGCAAGCACCACGAGTGTTTCCCATCCGTGAACAACCCAAAGGGAACCTGAACGGGTGCGGGTGCGGGTGCGGGTGCGTCGCCGCATAACCCTCTCCTTCTGTTCAAAAAACCTCCATTTCCCATCATTTGCTCCGTCCATGGGAAAAAAAAAAAAAAAAAAAAGGTACTCACCCCGTACTGTCCAAGGAACTGGTTCCCAAGCGTCTGTACCGTGCGGCCGTCCGTATTTTCTGATGCGAACACGTCTTGTTTTTCTCGCCGCACCAGATGTTGGCAAACGGGTTTGTCGGGAGGAACAACGTGCTTCCCATCACCCTCCATACATGCATCATCTTCCCCCCAGCACGGGGCCAGGGCCAGGGCCAGGGGTCGTCCTTGTTCCTTGCCATGTATTGTCGGCAGAGGAATCAATGGCTTGCCTTGCCTATTGTTTTCGAGGCCGTGTCGCGCGCGCTGCAGCCCATTCGTGCCACCCACCTGCCACCGGCCGGGAGGGCTGTTGGAAGCCCCCAGATTGCCAAATTTCTGGGGCTTGAAGGCGTTGCTCGATGGGGGGTTGTGAATACTAATATTGTTTTTCGGCCTGTTGGTGGCTTGACGGGGTTTGGGGACCCGATTCGGCAGACATTGTGTCGATCCGGCACCCAGTCGGCGTTGGAACTGGGGGGTTGACGTCGATGCGAGGTGCAGCCTGTGGTCCCAGTTTTCAATCTTCAAAACGAGCCCGGGCGGTTCATTACTTGTTCCAAGTCTATCTATGATCATCATGCTATACAATAAAATAAAATAAGAAAAAGGAGCCTCTTGCATTCCATGTACTGTAAATCTATCTCACCACAAGCGGTAATCGCGTACCGTACGTAATATACAACATCGTCCCTGCTGTCATCTGCATAGAGCATCATGGCAAGATTATATAAAAATAGTAATCGGGAAAAAAAGAAAAACCCCAACTATGTGTGCCAAGGACACTACCCAGTTTCTCCGAATAAACGCCGCTCAAACTACTCCGTATGAAACTACTACATATGTCAAATTATAGTCATGGCATATGCGCGCTAGCAAATGTGTTGAGATCAGTGCATGCATTAAGTACCGTTTGCTGCTTCTCATGCCGGCAAGCAATCGGATGAGGCCCACAGAGCACATCGCGTTGCCGGGAGCCATACTCGACCTGGTCGCGTCCAAGCTCAGGCCGCTTCTTCGCCGTCCAGGCCGAGAGTGGTCATGAAGCAGCGGCCGGCCCGTCACATCAGAGCTCGCGTTATGCAACAAGCTCTCATGACGTCTCCAGGTCCACGGACAGTTTAGGAACCGAAAAGGTCACATTCTTGGTTGAGCTGTAGGCTTCCTGGCCGAAGGCGAAATATCCGAGATGGTCTGTTTTCGTAGGATAGTCGGCATTGTTCGAGGCAAAGATATCGTCGAGCAAGGGCAGAAGGCTTCCCTTGAAGGTATTGGCAGGCTTGGATGCCACCCATGACAACACCTTCTGCTTCGTGACTTGATTCTGGCCGTAGTAGAGGTAGCTGTACACCATGTTAATCGCCAGCCGTGAAATGTACACATGAAGAGCCGTTTCGTAAACTCACAAATCAGTGCCGTTCAGAGTCTTGGTCTTGAGACCCTTGTCAGCGACTGAAGTTTTGCCAATGGGGAACGTGTCGGTGCCGAAATAGGCAAGCCACACCATGACCTCGTGAGAAGCAGATTCAGGTTTGCCGGCCTTGGTGGAGTCTTTATCCAAGAACATGTCGACGGCTACGTTGGCGTTGATGGCATTGGTTGTGACATCCGCATCAGTGACTTCTGTCAAGGTGTTGTTCTTCAGGGACAGGTACCAGCTGACGTCGAAGTCGAGTTTCTTGACGGATCCTGCTTGGACGGGGAACTTCTTGTTCATAACCTTGGCGTTGGGGAAAGCGTGCACGTTGTTGGTGCCGGAGGCTCGGGGGTACTGCCATGTTACATTGAAAGCAGGGGCGGACCATTTCGTTGCGTAGGTTCGGTTCCCGTTCAGGTTGGCCTATGTTGGCCATGTCAGTTGGCATCAGGAACCGATTGGCGACAAATTGAGAAGCGGAGTGCGTCGGGACCTACCATCAAGCAAATATTTCCAGGCTCGCCTTGCTTCCAACCCCAAGGATTTGCCGTCACTGGATGAACAGTCAGTATATTCCATGTCGTGCAAATGTAGGTTTCCAGAGCAGAGCGCGGGGACTGCTCTGTCTGCGAATGCGCTCGATGGGGCCAGCCAGCAACGTGAAAAACATACGACTGAATTCGAGGCCATCCTTGGTTCCTGAAGCGATGCCCTCGGATACGTCACACTTCATGACGACGGCATCTTTGCCCCTGAGAGGGCCGAGGCCGGGTAAGCCACCCATATCATCACCACCGGTGAATGGAGGTGGTTTGCCATTCGCACGGTTGATAGCCTGGATACCCAGCAGAACGCCAATGGTTGTACCGATGGGCAATGCCAGAAAGAGAGCGCTAACCAGCCATCTCAACATGGCTGCTGATTTCGGTGTCGACGACCGTCGAGCGAGCGAGCGAGCGATTCGGAGTAGCAAGAGCAAGGCGTCTATCGACTCGGCACACGGAGGGCAGATGTGATGGCGAGGTTGATCGACGAGAGTAGCAATCAACCGCTTGCCTTGCGAGTCGAGTTCGGCGGGCGAAGCGAGCGGCGCACGCGCGGACAGATCGAAAGCAGAGGGTACGGCGAGGCAAGATCGGACGGACGTGAGATGCCTTCGCCTTCGGTCAGTCGGTTCAGGAGGAGACTGACTGACTAGCAGGTAAATGAGCAGGAAAGGATTTGTATGCAAGTTGGCATAGATGGGGTTGGTGCTGGGTGCGAGAGACGAGGGAGCCAAGTGGGCAGCAGTTGGGAAATTGGCGTGCCCGGGTGACATCGACCGATACATTGAGACTCAGCTGCCATTAGCTTGTGGCCGCCGTGCAGGTACAGCGGGTGCAGCGCAGTAGCGTCAGGGAGCCAGCGCGCCTGGACGCCTGGACGCCCACAACGAGCCCCGAGACGGATGCCCTAGTTACTGCACCCACATCAGTGATTTCACCACGGATACGGAGTTACGGGGGATCCTCGTGCCCCCCCCCCCCTATTAGCACTGCGCTTCCAGCCTTCCACCCTCGTGTCGGGGAGCAGTCCGTGTCTGTTGTTGTCTGCATCCCGCTCGCCACGCGGATACGCGGATTGTACTGTGCGTGCGGTGCGGTTCGAAAAGGGAGGAAAAAATAAAACCGGCCAAAATGAGCACAGGCCAGACTGCGGAGTGGATTCCACCCCCATGTCCATGTCTGGTAGTTGACAATTCAGGAGCCGCCGTTTTCGTCGCCCCACACTCGCGGCTGCACCGTGTCGTTTTCGAGGACAGGGAGTCTCCCTATGAGGGCCCTGATGGCCCTGATGGCCCTGATGAGTGAGCTGACTGGCGGGCTCATGAAATGAACCATGAGATGAACCAGAACCCGACCGCCTCATGCACGAGCGGCAGTTGACAGCTTGAGCCCTATTGTCAGACCAAGCTTGTGAGATGTCGCCGCATGTCGGGCTCAGCATTGAGTAACGCTTCTTTTTTTAGTCCGCAGTTCATTGTGCCACAGAAGAAGACTTGGAATGATGCACGGGGGCACCGGAGGGGTGGGTGTGTTGCCCCCCCGTCAATATCCCGGTTTATCCCTGGTGATGGCGGGAGTGAAACGCCTGAGACCATGGAAAGAAAATTGCTCAAGGCGGGCCGTCAATGGAACGCGTTACTCGGTGCCGAGTTGTTGTGTGTACTTGTACAAACATATGTAGGGCACGGGAAAAACTGCCATTAGTGCATGTGGCATTTCGATACAGCGGGATGCTGTACTGAGACGCTTGTTGGCCCTTCTCATTCCATTCATCACACCTCGCCGCCATCATGGTGCTTGCCAGAAAGCAACAAGAGGGAGAAGAATTCTTCCCAGGCGAAGCCGGTGTGGACAAGAATGACGCCCCGGCTTCCCGACGCTGCCGAGGGCGTCTGCTTGTCCCCAATCCCAGTGCGAGTACGGACTTGGTACGGAGAACATGGACCAGGCCTGACCCTGTTTGTGATGGAGGGGGCTGGTGGGAATTGGGATTGGAGGGTTGGAGGAGAAGGGAGGGGCGGCTAAAGCGGGGCGAGATCGTATCGACCAGAAATGGCTGCTGCGCCCGCGGCTTCTACGGACCTATTCACCTCCCCTTTTCCTGGTTGTCACAGCCTCGGTGACTGCGCGTCCTCACTCATCTTCTCGTCCTTCTTCCTGGCAGTTGCCTCTTCATACGAACAGCACGGAGTATCGGTGCCGATCAAGGCTAAAGTTTGGGCTAGCATCTGTCTCACTCGGTTGGAGTAGAGGGAGTTGATGGTATTGTTGTACATACACTGTAATCAGCACAATCGTGCGTGTCAGTGTGGGTGTGTGGATGCCACCCACTTGCTCAGCAATTTTCACGAACACCTGGCAGGAACGGACTGGAGTTGTGAAATTCCATGGTAGATACGGATTCATAAAAGAAGAAATCAATGTTTGGGACAGGGAACTGCTATTTCTCCCTCACCACCCGCGTCAAGCTATCCGCGGGCCTAGGCTACACGCCACCATGAACTACTGCGTGCATGACGTCGTTTTCCGTGGCTCATCCGCGCGCTGCAAATGTCGACGGTGTTCATTGACTTGTCAAGGCGGATGGGGCTTTTCAAATTTGCGAAGCCATAAATATCACTTTGAACCGAAGGGGATGGCGAAACGAGGTCGCAGAGAATATGCCACATGTTCGGATCACTCAAATGGCGCTAATAAAAGGCCCATGTACATAATACGGGGTCACGAGCACGGAGTAATGATCCGTATTTCCGTGATATCAGGCTATTAATACTTGTCAGGCGGCCAGCCTGCGATACTCTGGAGAGGAATACTCCGTACTCTGTATGAGGTCCAAATACGACGCCAAAACTGACTTGGCAATCGTCATCTTGGAGGAGAGATGACTCACCAAGCGCCCATTCGAGCAATCTCCGGAACAAAGAAACAACCGATAACATCCCTAGCCATGCTTGCAGCTTGAAGAGGCGAGACCTGACGCTGGCTTGGCTGCCAAGCTGCTTGTCTGACCCTGATGTTAATCGCTATTCTTGTTCGTCCAGTTCATGCTTGACGAGCGAAATATCGCTGGCTTACCAGACGGTAGAGCGTGGGGGTTGATTGATTCAAGCAATTATCTTTCATCTGTATGGAAACCACGAGCCATCGACAACTGATTCCGAATATCCCATGTATCTGGTCGTCTGGCTTGGCCGCCCCTATTCCTTGGGTGCCGTAAGGGAGCAGGCTACGGAGTACATGTAATACAATGCCCCCCTGAATTATTTTACAAATCTACATGCCCTATTTTTTCGTTCCTCTCTAACAGCTGTAATTAGCTATTAGTAATCTGTGCTCCGTAATACTATTATTAAAGAGCTATAAGGAAAATATATAGAGTATTAAGCGCTACTAAAAGATGTTTCAACTTTTATGCATTTAAATTATTTATAATAAAAGGTACCTATTAATCCTAGCCCCTATCTCCTTTATTTCCTAGCAATATCTAAATGGCTTCATTCGGCCTGTTGTGTACATTGTAAAATATGTAATTCAAGGGGTGTATGATACAGCACTGTACGTAGGCGGATTTGAGCTACTTACATAATCCTCCACACAGGTATAAATCGCTATCGCACATATTGTCTTGGCTGGCTTCCTAGCGTTTTGGCTAACGCGAGGACCTCTACCTGCTCCCTTGTGTATGTACATATGTACGGCACCCAAAGGGATTTGTGGGAAATGGCTTGATCCCTACCACCACACACATCCCTGAGCCCCTGCACCGCGGCACCCAGTTGTCAGTCCACTGGCTGCACCTTGTCTCCACTCCAGACCTGCCTGCATTTATCCCTCGTCTCGCACCAGCGTTATCCTGCATAAATGACATGGATTGCTACTGGTTTACCACCACCTGTTTGCTCCGCAATGGCCCACCTGAACCTGGGCGTTCCAACTGCCGCGCCGGCTGCCAGGCGCACACAGCGCCAGAGCAAGTGAGCCAGGCCTGGCCAAAGTCGACTCGAGCGAGAATATGCAAGGCCGCCTGATTCGCCCGCCCGGCGCTGGGAGTTAGCAGCTAGTCAGTGCCATACGTAATAGCTCGTACTCCGTAGATGAGTGTTCTCCGTTGGGATTATGTACGGAGCACAGTACGGGGTACAGTAAGCTAAGGAGACTCCGTACGTATTCCCTGCCCCGCGCGGACGCAACCAGGTGCAAGCGACTTTGTGATTCGGTACCTGCGTGCGTCCTGCGCTCCGCCCTGCGCTCCGCCATGCGTTGTTGCTTTTTGTGCTAACGCGCGTTTGCACTGGTTGGTGACCTGCCCGTCTCCCACGTTTGCCCTTGATTGCCCCTTCATGAATCCGTGCCCCAGCGGATCTCGAATTTCCTTCACATCAGCCCGTTCCGACCCTCCTTATTTCCTCTTATCCCTTTATCCTCATGCAAACTCCTGAGCGCTGACAGTCGCATCAAGCCCATCAAGCCCATCCAGCCCATCCCGTCCATCCCGTCCAGTGCCCAACCCGCGCTCGTTTTGTTTTCTTGCCTGGTTTGGACTTGCTGGGCGCAGTCAAGCTTCTTCCTTGCAGCATCTGCCACTTGTCCCCCGCTCGTCAATCCTGCCATCCCGAAATTTGTCTCGTTCTGTTCCAGCTTGCACACATCGTCTAGGTCCCCGCCAACATTCCAGCGTTAGAACGACAACGGCGCCAAAACGGTACCTGGTTGCTTCTCGCGGCATTAATCCATCCACCCAGTGATCGACTTGGCCAGCCGGCAAAGGGAAGCAAGAAGGAAAGACAGCTTGTTCACTTGTGTGTCATCTCGCCAAACTTGACCACGCCGAGTCAACAACCAATAACAAAAAACCGACCTGACTCGCCTTGGATAGTCTCTCCTTGCCATCTTATCTTGCTCGCATTCGCCAAAGCTGCGACCCCCCTTGCTCTTTGGGTCTCTTCAGACTTTGTGGTCATAGTGTGCGGAACCCGACCTAGGTCTTTCGACAAAAGCTTTCTCGGATTCCTCCACAATCAAAAGCGCAAGCTCTCCTTCGCGCCATCACATCGTCAAAATGAAGGGCTACGCGGCAGAAGAGGAAGAAATGCTGGAAATTGGCACATTTCAGCGCCGGGGAGACGACCCGAATCACCCGTATCATCAACAACAGTATCAGCATCAGCATCAGTATCCTCACGAACAACAGCAAGCGTACATCGAAGAATTTCCCTCGCGACCTTCCGGGAGCACGCCGACTCCCAGGCCTGCGCAGTCGAGTGCCTATTCTCGACCAAACTCGTCACTTTATGCTGACGATTTTGTGTCACCGGGTTGGCCGCCTTCGATCGCTGGTCGCTCAGAATCCCACACTCTCGTAGACGACGGTGCTGCTGGGTCTCGCTCTAGTGTGCGATCATGGAAGACTGGGCAACAGACACCGATAGATTCGTCGGTCTCGCCTCGGTATGGCATTCCATTCCATCCAGATTCAGGCCCGGGAACTCCAATGGTAAGCATCATATCTCCTCACAGCTCGCTCCGCCAATCTTGACCGGCTCCTCCTCTATCTCCCCCCCCCCCAAAAAAAAACAATGCTAACAAGATGGGACAGAACCAAAGTCACATTAGCCTCACTGGCCTCCTCAAGCAAGCTCAACCACCTGCCGGGGGCAAAGACTGGGTTGATTGTGAGACCATTGATGTCGTGCACAAACGAGATGACAGCGATATTTGGAAGGGCTGGAAACGACATTTGTTCACTCTGGTCCCCTTGATCACTATCGCCAATACCTGCTTGTACTTGGGCTACCTCGCTCTGCGTATCGCTTGTGTCATCTGGGCACAAAACGCACAGGGGACCACCTACGCTGCTGCATGGGCCTTCATCGCCGTCGAAATTGCCGTCGCAATCCCCCCTCTCTTGCACAACGGCTGGACTCTGATGGCGATGAAGAAGCGATACCGACCCAAGCTTCGATTGAGAGGTTATGAAGTGCCCACCGTCGATTGTTTCGTAACGTGCTGCGGTGAAGATGATGACCTGGTGATGGACACTGTTCGTGGCGCCTGCGACGTTGATTATCCCTACGACAAGTTCCGTGTCATCGTTCTGGACGACGGCCAGTCCGAATCTCTCGAAGCTGCCATTTGCCGCCTGGCCATGTCCTACCCGAATGTGTATTACATGTCCCGTGAGAAGATCCCTGGAAAGCCACATCATTTCAAGGCTGGCAATTTGAACTATGGCCTCGAGCAGACTCGCTTACTACCCGGTGGCGCTGGCCAGTTTATGGCTGCGCTGGATGCTGATATGGTATGTCTTTAATTCCACGATTACCCTTTCTTTTTACTTTTTTTCTTTTTTTCCCATGTCGCCTTTTCGAAAAGGCTGCCCAAGTACGTGATTGCACGGAAGCTAACAGATGGCAAGATTCCCGAACGCGACTGGCTTCGTGGTCTTCTCCCCCATGTGCTTGTCGATCCCAAGATGGCCATGGCTTGCCCTCCCCAGCTTTTCTACAACACCCCCCCATCCGACCCCCTCTCCCAAAGTCTCGACTTTTTCGTTCACGTTATTGAGCCGATCAAGGACGCCATGGGAGTGGCCTGGTGCACCGGCTCTGGTTATGTTTGCCGTCGCGAGGCCTTGGATGACATCGGTAACTTTCCTCTGGGCTCTTTGGCCGAAGATGTTGCTACATCTACCCTCATGCTTGGAAAGGGCTGGAAGACGGCCTACGTTCACGAACCGCTCCAATTTGGTACCGTCCCGGAAGATTTTGGAAGTCACTTGAAGCAGCGTACTCGTTGGGCTATTGGAACTGTCGACACATCCTTCAAGCTGAAGTTCTGCCTTTGGGGTGAAAAGGTGCGCCAAATGACGTTGGCCCAGCGATTCTCTGGTGCCCTGTACTCGCTGCTCAGCTTGTACACCATCCCCTTCGTCATTTCGCTCTTTTCCATTCCCGTCATTTTGGCTATGGGCAAGCCGCTGGTTGCTTACGCCAACCATGACCAGCTTCGCTGGCTTATTCGTGCCTGTTTTGCCGCCACCATCAGCAACCGCCTGTGCGACTATGTTCTCTCCATTCCCGCCGGTTATCACACTGGTCAACGCTCAAATAGATACCAGCTCTGGATGTCACCCTACATCGCACTCTGCCTCGTTCGTGCGTTCATCCTGCCCAAGTGGCTGGGTGGGCAAGTCATGGCGTTCAAGCCTACCGGATCGTTGGCTTCCGCTTTGAATGAGCGCGACCCAGCGGCGAAGAAGAACATGTTCCGCCGCGTTTGGACAATCATGATCAACTACATGGGCATCTTCCATCTTGTGTTTGTTTACTTTACTCTCGTCGCTGTCGTCTTGACGTCTTGGCGATGCTTTGTCAACTTTGAACAGACAAAGGACTTGCTGCTCTGCCTCGTCACGCACGCATTCTGGCCCCCCTTGACCTTCACCTTGATTTGTAGTTCATTGTGGATCCCAATCGGCTATGCCATTGACCCCCCGCAGATGCCCGAGCGCGAGCAGCTGCTGATCCGTGATCCCAAGACGATGGTCGCTCATCCCACTCCCAAGAGCAAGAAGATTGCCTTTGGCCAACAAGCTGCTTGGTTCGAGTTGGAGTTGACGGTAACGACGCTCTACACATGTCTCATCTTCGTGGCGTCATTCTTCTTTTGAGGTGTCGTCATCCGCGGGGATTCCTGCTTGATGCGTCATGGACTGCGGCTCACAAGCATACAAGTCGCGGTCGCAGTGACGGATCAGTTCAAATAAACTTTGCATTTACACACATACGGAACGCGTGGAGCGCCACCAAGCAAGCCACCCCCCGCTCATGAGCGTTGGTAGTCGGTCATTCCTCAGGGACAACCAGCTTTTAATACACGCGGTGGCATGGGCAGTCGAACGGACCGGGCAGAATCTAGGAGAGATGTATTGTATATTGGCGCAATGGGTACTATATTTGTGATTCATGTCCGATTAATTGCGCAAACTAGTTTGGAACCAAGGGCGTTGAAGGACACGTCGTTGACGGATAGAGGAGGAATGTAATGCTGGGACGGGCCGAGATGATACGTGGGATGTGTTTATATGCTGGCTGCCGGAGGTAGCGTGTAGCAAAACAAACATATGTAGATATGCCACCATGCCACCGAAATAGATATTTTTTATTTTGTTTTCCTTTTCATGTTGCCAGCACTGCTCTGTACTCAAATCGCCGACGTACGCGCTGACTGACGGTAATCATCCGGCGGCCTGTGTCTAATTATTCGTCGCGCCAATGCATCCATCATGGATATAAAAAAAAATGTGAAAAAATGTGAAAAAAAAAAACCCTCGGTTCGGGAAAACGTAGCGTTGCTTCCGCACTTGTCCCTGCAGCACTGCTTCGACTTGCTAAGTTGCTTGCCCTCGGCAACATGAGTTTAGTTGCATGTCCAGCCGGGGGGGGGGCATGTAGTCCGAGTGGTTGTGGATGGATGCAATTATCAGTAGATGTAGGGAGCAGATTCTAGATTTTAGTATAGGGTAGGATGCGTCAAGAACCGCCTAATATTAGTACCAACTGTACCAGATCGATGAATGCATGAACACAAATGGCAACGCACGGGCCATCTCCCGACGCCTCGCCGCCGGACATCTTCAATATGCAGTCGTCGTCGTTCTCTGGTTCTCCGTCACCTGAAGCACCTTGACTCTACCAGTCCTACGAGTCACGACAATCAAGATGATGTCGTCAGCCCATCCAGCAGCACTGCTGGCTTCACGCCACCAAGAGTGTTTTTTTTTTTTTTTTCCTTTCTCCTCACCGTCCCGCCACCGTCCCCGCCATTGTCTCGTTGTTGGGCTGTCTGAATGACTTTGTATGACTTGCGGGACACCATTATTCTTTAGTCAACCCTTTACTGGCTCGGTCGAGGGCGCCGGTCTTGGATGAAGGTGATGAAAAGAAAAAGAAAAGAAATGACGTGCCTCGATCGAGAGAATCCCGAGTCTAAAGTTCAGTTTCCCTTGCATGGCCGCCAACCCCCCTGCGCGTCGTCCATCCGCCCGGCGTCGGATTGGCCAATCAGAAAACGCGAGGCGCCAGGAAGATTTGGCAGCTGAGGTGGGCGACCGCAATCCGATGAGACAAGGTCTCAGGCGCAACCGAATACAAAGAAACAACTACATTGGAAAGGAAGAAGGGCAGCTCGTTTTGCTTCAACGACAGATCCTCGGAGGGGAGGGAGGAGGAGACGCCACCACGCCCCTCCGAGAAGAGAAGAGAGCCGAGAAGAGAAGCAAAGCACCACCGCATCAAGATGCACCTTGGACAGCATTGTCCATCCGAGCCTTCACCAAAGTCGGCTGTCGAATTCATCTAGGCCACTTGCTCACACAGCTAGCTCGCTTACATTGTTCTCTCCCAAGGGAGGAAAGGACAGCAAGGGACACAATATCCAAGCTCATAATGCATGTTTCACGACGCCTTGTCTCGGTTTCGATCCGGACCATCATGAACTGTCAAACATCTCCCCCTGCGAAAAAGTTCATCAACCTTGTCTCTTCACTCCTTTCCTACCTGCCCCATCGCGAATCCGGCCTGCATCAAGAGGGGGGGGGGGGGCCGTCGGTTAGTCCCGACTGGCCCTATCGGGAAGCGCTTCTCCCGTACCAGAAGCCAGCAACTGCAGACACAGGGGCTGCCTTGCC
Organism: Epichloe bromicola; assembly: GCA_023658445.1. Classification (NCBI taxonomy): domain Eukaryota; kingdom Fungi; phylum Ascomycota; class Sordariomycetes; order Hypocreales; family Clavicipitaceae; genus Epichloe; species Epichloe bromicola. The sequence continues at coordinate 270,428 of CP098269.1, forward strand.
CAGGGGCAAGCCTCCCTTCAATACTCGATGCAGGAACAAAATTGGTTCTGATGTCTATGCTTTCTTGTTTCCCTTTGTTTGTTTCTTCGCGAGCGAGTCTTGCCTGATGTGCCCGGCAACGAGGATGGGACGACGGGATGAGGTGTGGGAGCCAAACAGTTTAAAAAGCCCGACTCGTCGCTCTCATGAGGCAAGATTTCGTCCGGACAACTGCCTTCGCTACTCACATTCATTCAACTCGTCTTGTCTTTTCCAATCAGTTCCCGGGGTCAGCCTTTTTGAAAGACTCTTTTTTGGTTTTTCATCCCTTCTTTCTCTGTATCTACGGTGTCCCCCCGCGTCCATTCGCTTCAACCGTCAACATGAAGTTCTTCGCCGTAGCCTCCCTCCTCTTTGTCGGTACGCTAGCTGTGCCGACCAGCCAGTGCGGCGAATGCCAGAAGCATCATGGCGGCCATCATCCTGGTGGTAACCAGCCCGGTGGTAACCAGCCCGGCGGTAACCAGCCCGGCGGTAACCAGCCCGGTGGCAACCAACCCGGCGGTAACCAACCCGGCGGCAACCAGCCCGGTGGCAACCAGCCCGGTGGTAATCAGCCCGGCGGTAACCAGCCCGGTAACCCCGGTGGCAACCAGCCAGGCGGGAACAACCCGGGAGGCAACAACCCCGGAAACCCCGGCGGCAATGCTCCTTACAAGCCTTGCCCTTCAGGACTCTACAGCAACCCTCAGTGCTGCGCAACCAACGTCCTCGGCGTCGCAGCTCTCGACTGCAAGAACCGTACGTCGACCCCAAAACGAGATGAGAGAAGACGATACTAACGAGCCTCTAGCGTCCTCCGCTCCCACGAGCTCCGACAACTTCAAGTCTGTTTGTGGCGGCCAGCAGCCCCTCTGCTGTGTTGTCCCAGCAGTGAGTTCACGAGCTTTTTCTTGAATAATCTTGCGCAGCCCAGGACTAACCGTGACAAACAGGCCGGACAGGGCGTTCTCTGCACTGCGCCCGTCGGTGGTGGCATGCCTGGAGGCGGCAACCCTGGGAACAACCCTGGAAACAACCCAGGCGGCAACAACCCTGGAAACAACCCAGGCAACAACCCAGGCAACAACCCAGGCGGCAACAACCCCGGAAACAACCCAGGCGGCAACAACCCCGGAAACAACCCAGGTGGCAACAACCCAGGAAACAACCCTGGAAACAACCCAGGTGGCAACCCAGGCAACAACCCAGGCGGCAACAACCCCGGAAACAACCCAGGTGGCAACAACCCAGGAAACAACCCTGGAAACAACCCAGGTGGCAACCCAGGCAACAACCCAGGCGGCAACAACCCCGGAAACGACTACAAAGCCTGCCCATCAGGACTTTACAGCAACCCTCAATGCTGCGCAACCAACGTCCTCGGAGTCGCCGCCCTAGACTGTGCCAACCGTAAGTGTGATGGAGTCGGGTCGAGTTCGCGTCTACAAGTCTCTGACATTGCGTAGCATCATCGAAGCCAACGAGCGGTGACAACTTCAAGTCCACCTGCGGCGCCGCGGGCAAGGAGGCACTCTGCTGTGTTGTCCCAGTGGTGAGTCACGCGAATTCAGAGAGGTGCTCGACAGGACAGGATGCTAACTTGCTGTGTAGGCTGGCCAGGACGTTCTCTGCACACCTGCGACTGGTGGTGGCAACCCTGGTGGAAACAACCCTGGAAACAACCCCGGCGGCAACAACCCGGGAGGCAACCCTGGAAACAACCCCGGAAACAACCCCGGAAACAACCCAGGCAACAACCCTGGCGGCAACCAGCCCGGAAACAACCCCGGCGGCAACCAGCCCGGCGGCAATAACCCAGGAAACAACCCTGGTGGCAACAACTACAAGGCTTGCCCCTCTGGATTGTACAGCAACCCCCAGTGCTGCGCCACCAACGTCCTGGGCGTTGCAGCCCTCGGCTGCGGCAATCGTAAGTTCTGACAGCCAGCCAGCCAGCGACATGCATGCATCGTGATAAACTAACAAGAAGAGCAGCTTCTCGCAAGCCCACCAGCTCCGGCGACTTCAAGTCAGCCTGCGCATCGGACGGCAAGCAGCCCCTCTGCTGCGTTGTCCCAGCAGTAAGTACCCCCAGTGACCTCGGTCTGGATCCTTGCCCACAAGACGGCGTGCTAACCAACACGTTGAAGGCTGGCCAGGGCGTCCTCTGCACCCCTGCGAGCGGTTAAGCAGGCCCGAGTCGGCCATGATATGCCACGGAACATGTCACGGAAACCGGAACTCAATGCGGATGCGCCATTGATGTAAAAAAACCCCTTCTGAAACTTACTTTCTTCACTGTATCATAATGGAAATATCATCGCCTATAGGGCAAGGAAATATATGTCTGTAGTAGTCTCCAACTCACGAGCTAATCTTGATCCAATCGTGGGAACATTTGAAAGATGAAGCAGTCGCTTTGAACGTGAATGTGAATGCCTCGTCTCAACGTGGGTGAGGCGGGTTTGCATTCTGGCGACGAGTGTCGGTTACGGGAGAAAGTCAACAGTGCGGAGCGATGCTCGATCGGGCAAGTGGCCTTCCCAACTGGGATGGTGGGGCCGTCCACGGTCCGCAATCTGGGGTTGGTCTGGGGGCGTTCCCTTGCTGATGTTGTTCTTCACCGTACATACAGGCACCTTATGCATGTACGAAATGCCCCGACCGTTCAATCGAACTGGTTCCTTGACGACTGCTTATCATGTTCAAGGTGAAAGAGGTTGAGCATGGTCAGATCTCTTCAACAAGGACACCGAGACAATGGGCGTGCCCAACGGCAGACATGGAATGAAAGGCTGGATTCTCGAAACCGCAAAGGACCCGATCCGCACCCCACCCCATGGCACGACTTGTAATCGCCGGCGCGCAATATCTCTCCATGGCCAGCAGAGGCGCAGCGAACATTATGAAAGATACAAGGGTTTTCAAGACCACCGCCGGCGGCCAAATGGTCTAGTGGTATGATTCTTGCTTTGGGAACGGTTTACTCCAGCTCGGCTGCAAGAGGTCCCGTGTTCAATCCACGGTTTGGCCCGCACGCTTTTCATTTTTTTTTTTTGGCCATCTCCTGGCGCGTACATTCCACTAACTTTGGAAGGGGGACGGATGAGTTGGTTGTCATGTCTGCCTTTTTTATCTTAATCCTCGCGTTTAGGGCCGACATGAGCGGACCCCTTGTCACCATCTGTCTCATTACAACGCACGCCGAATCCAACTGTAGACAAACTCAACTCTCGACCCTTGGTGCTTCAAAATGATTACTCGGTGAAAAGCGGTCAGGTATACAGTGCAGTACCGTGGATCCCTGATCTTTCCGAGCATCCACCAACAGTGCAACTTCAGCATCAGCGACACCAACCAGCATGAGACCGGGGAAGCCACATGGTTCAGACTCCAGAGCTCAGCCAACGCGGGCGACGTGGACATGCTGCAGGATGGATGGAGCCCATGATTATTACCCCGCCACGCGTCGCATCTTTGCTCGTCGTGCTCGTCTTGTCGGATCAAGCATATATGAGTCGATGCCTATTGTCCCCCGTTTCGTAATCAATTAACCCCCCCAACATCTAGCCCGCGACCGATCATCATGAAGTCGGCTACATTGCTCTCCCTGCTGGCTTTTGCCAATCAAGGCTCCGCGTGCGGTGGCGGCCGCGACGGCAAAGAGTGGACAAAGGAAGAGTTGGCCGAATTGGAAGCAAGATGGGGTTTCGAGGTGCGCCCCAGGAGGAAAGATGGCGCCATGGTGGCCCGAGAACACGATGTGACGGAGCAGCCTTGCTGATCTCGCCGTAGTGGTCGTTCAATGGCATCGGGACATTCGCGCACCTCGAGCACGTCAAATGCCTGACCAACCCAGCAGAGCGGTACGACATTGCCATCATCGGAGCGCCCTTTGATACGGCCGTGTCTTTCCGACCAGGTAAAGGCGCCTCCTCATTCCATCATTCTACAGGAAAAAGCGATTGGACCGAGAAAACATGGACAGCGGACACTGACGGCACCTAATCCCCGTGTTAGGTGCTCGTTTTGGCCCACGAGCCATCAGGCAAGCGTCGGCGCGCCAGACATCCTTCCGCGGCTTCAACCCCCGCGCCAACATCAATCCTTATCGGAGCTGGGCAAAGATCATCGACTGCGGAGACGTGCCCATCACGCCCTTGGACAACGAAATTGCGAGGGAGCAGATGACGCAGGCCTTCAAGGCTCTCGGCAAAGGGACGCCCTCGAGTTCCCTGAGCAGAGGCAGGCCGAAGCTGGTCACCCTCGGCGGGGACCACAGCCTGGCTCTCCCGGCGCTGAGAGCCCTCAACGAGATCCATGGCCGAACAGTCGGGGTTCTTCATTTCGACGGCAAGTTTTTTTTTTTTTTTTTGTTGCGGCCGACCTCTCTTGACTTGACCTCCTCTCACCACATGACGCAGAGACGCGGGCACGATTGGCTAACGAAGACGAGCGCAGCGCAGCACACCTGGACACCTGGGATCCCGCCGAGTACCCCTCGCAATGGGGGTCCACGCACTTCACCCACGGCTCCATGTTCTGGATGGCCTACCAGGAGGGTCTCCTGTCCAACGCATCGACCGGCAAGTCTGTCCACGCGGGTCTTCGCACGCGCCTGAGCGGCGACGGCCGGGCCGATGACGAGGCCGACTCGGCACAGAACTGGGTCCGCTTCACGGCCGACGACATGGACGACATTGGCGCGGGGGGCATCATCGACGGCATCATGTCGGTTCTCGGCACCGAGGACCCCGTCTACCTGTCTGTCGACATTGATGTGCTGGATCCTGCTTTCGCGCCGGGGACGGGCACCCCGGAGCCCGGCGGCTGGACGACGAGGGAGCTCATCAGGATCCTGCGCGGCATCGAGCGCCTGAACATTGTCGGCGCAGATGTCGTCGAGGTCAGTCCTGCGTACCAGGGGAGGGGGGAGGAAACGGCTTTGGCGGCGGCGCAGGTGGTTTATGAGGTGCTCAGCTCCGTTGTGAAGAAGGGGCTGGCGGGCATGGCGCGGGGCGAGCCCGATTCTGCCATCAGGGATGAGTTGTAGGAGCCGTTGAATGCTTGCCGCGTGTCGAATGTAAATGTCCGAGTTCTTGTCTTCTTCACAGGGAGCCCCCGTACATGTGGAATGGACAAACAATCAACAATCAAGATAACGGGGGTACCGAGTACACACGACTCCCACAGTGAAAACACGGTACAAAGCCACAAGAGCCACGGGATGGTCCGTGCTCACAAATCATACCGACAGCTTGGGCGGGCCGTGCATCAACAGGCAGGAACGAAGGGCTCAATAACCCGATGGCTCCAGCCGTCTTATACCCATTAATCCATGGATCCGTGATGCATGCAATGCCCCAGCCAGTCGGCCCGGCTTTCGGCAAATCCACCATTCATTACTTTGTGCCGAATTGCTCCTGCGCGCTGATCTGATGAGCGAGAGGAATTTTACACGCTAAAAAGCTCACACGACGTGGACCACACCTATAGTATGTACATGTATATATGTAGAAGAGGAAAGGGTCTTTGGGATGACCAAGAGGAAGCAGTCTTAACAGTAAGAGGCCCGAGATGTGAGGCTATTATGCGTTATGCTGGTGCGTTAATTAATGCTCAGCAACCGCCCGTCTGCATTCTGCCAGCCAGCCCAAGATGAACCATGCATGGCGTCTGGCGTCAGTCACGTCGTTCGCAGGCCCAGTCAGGTCCATCATCAAGAGCAAGCCGTTTAAAAGGTCGTCGAGGCGCAACAACCCCGAGCGAACCATTTCCATTTCCAAGCCCATCCATCCATCCGTTCATCCCCATCAACCACCGGAGCGATGCTCGTGAAAGCCTCCCTGCTGGCATTATCCGCCCTGGGCCTCGCCACCCCATACCCCCGTGATTCATCCCACCCAGGCCTCCGCCTGGTGAAGACGTCCGCGTCCGACCCAGGCCAATGGGTCACCGAGCACCAGAAATACGAGTACTTCACCTCCAAAAACATCCCCTTCATCGACATCACCGACATCACCGACAAGGAGGTCCTCTCCATCCACTCCGCCGAGCCCTCCAGCAGAGTCGTCACCCGGGCCACCAAGTACCCCCCGGGCGCCCTCCACAAGGACCAGGGCGACGAGCTGCTCGCCAAGACCAGCAACGACGGCCCCAGGAGCTGGCTCAAGACGCTCACCGAGTAAAGTCCAACCACGCTGCAAACGCTGTAACCCTTGGTAAGTGAGTTAGTGCAAGGAGATGTGACTGACGCGCCGTCCAAGCTTCCACACGCGCCATTACATGACGGACACGGGCGTCCAAGCCGCGGACTGGCTATTCGCACAGGTCCAGAATGTTTCTTCGTGTAACCCCGCCGTCGTTGTCAGGAACAGGAAACACGATGCTTTCGAACAATCTTCTGTCGTTGCCAGGATCCCCGGACATAAGCCCGATCTAGGTTTGGTTCCCCCCAGCCCAGCCAGCGTGGCAAACACAAGCTTCGCACTCTAACATGACCCTGGAACCAAAGTCGTCGTCGGAGCGCATCTGGATTCCACCGCAGGACCGCGAGAGACCAGATCCCCCGGCGCCGTGGACGACGGCACTGGCACCGTTGTCCTCCTCGAAGCTCTCCGCGTCTTGGCCGAATCCGGGCTCAAGCCCAACAACACAATCGAGTTCCACTGGTACGCCGCAGAGGAAGGCGGCCTGCTCTTCTCCCAGGACATCTGGGCCGTCTACAAAGCCGATCGCAAGAACGTCGTTGGTTACCTGAACCAGGACATGGCCGGCCACTCCCCAAGCGGTGTGCCTGCCGTGTATGAAGACTACGTCGACGCCGCTCTCAGCAAGTACATCACCGCCCTGATCAAGGAGTATCTCGGCGTCACGCCAAACAAGTCAGAGTGCGGTTACGGATGCTCTGACCATGCGAGTGCCCGGGCAAATGGCTTCCGTACGTCTGCTCCCTCCTAAGACCGGTCCGGAGCCTGACAGACTTGTAGCTGCCGCTTTTGTTGCCGATGACGTGTGGCTGAAAACGAGCCCTGACATTCACTCCGAGGATGACGTAAGTCCTTCTCGTTGAGCTGGAAGCTCTCTTTCCATCCATCTTGATATATACTAACGCCGGTGGCCAGACATACGACAAGGTCATGTGGCCTACCGTTTTGATGCACTCCAAGCTTGTTGTCAGCTACCTGTTTGAAGCCTCATACATCTAGCTTTGTAATTTTATGCGAACATCAGGGCAGCACCATTCACTCACTGTACAGATAATTATGCGCCACGGCGTAAGCCTTGCTGTGCGTAACCTCGATTGGCGAAGAAATGACTAACAATTCTGCTTTCCTGGCGCCTGTGTCATGAGTGATAAGACACGCTGTATATCTTGAAGCCCCCGGAGCCACCTTGCCAGTTTATTGATGTCGTGCCCCCTGAATCGTTCCCCCGGCGTCCATTCTTGGGATTGAACTTGACGTATGAATTCGGCTTGCCGGCAATTGTTACACTGTATTCCGCTCTCTCACGATCATATGTAATGGCGAACGCCTGTGCCTCTTTCACATCAGTTGTCAATCCGCCCACTACTGGGCATGCCGAAATATACTGCTTGTCGAAAGCGGACTGAATGTAAAACTTGTTGCCGGCCCCTGGGCCCCCAACGGTGTGAACGATCCATCTTTGCCTGGCATCGTCGTGATTTTTTCTCGCGAGGGAGATGCCCACAAATTTTCCCTGGACATTGGTAAGACCAAAGTTATACATCTCGAAAGTGAGATGGCGCCCTTCGGTCAATTGGCCTCGAACCAGTTTAAAACCCTCTTCTACCAGAAGCGACATGTTCTGATTGACATTTTCATTCCCATACGGGACCGGAGGTTTGTTTGTCTTATGATCTTGGAGACACTTTGCAGGCCCGACCCAAGGCCCGGTAAGCGACCCAAGGCTCAAGTTGCCGCTCCAATGCGAGCCTTCGTCGGGCAAGGTTGGCGGCGTTTCTGCTGTGGTGATTCGGGGTTTTGAGTAGTCAGGCTATTCATCAGAAGTTAGTGTTGGGGGTACTGGGGGACAGCTGTTTGTTTACGTTGTGATGGGCAATTCCATTCTTGTCGAACGTACGTTGTTGAAATCGAATGCATTTACAAGATTCGACATGTGCTGACGGCGCCAGGGCGTCAGAGATTTGGCGTAGACTCCTTTGTACCCATTGGCCGCGGCCCATTCCTCAACAAATTGAATGTCTGACGTGTGGTCCGCGAACTCGGTGAAGACATTCCCACCCCGCGTCCAAGGGGATATAATAAATCGTGGTACTCTCCATCCTGTTTGATGCAATGTCAACACATGGGCCAAGGCCAATATGCAAGATTTCACGGGACGATGAGAACTGAAGGGGCCTCTCACCTGGGCCCAATGGCACATCGCCGAATTTGTCGTATGGATCCTTCAGCCACTCTCCCGGGGTGCCCTTCGGGGCAACTACCGGAACAACGTGGTCTGCCCAGCCTCCTTGTTCTACACCATGGCAACAATCGTCAGCAAATCTAGTATCCGTGAATCGGTCACTGGCCACGTTGCAGGTATCGGGAACTCACCATCATAGCTGATAATCAGAACGGTCTTATCATATGCCGGGCTATTGGTAATGGCGTCGACAACCTTTTTCTGCAACCAAGCTCCGTCTTTTGGCATATTGGGTGGGTGCTCGGCCAGTTCTTGGGGACCAACGATATAGCTGACCTGGGGCAAGGTCCCCTGCGCCGCGGCCTCGTAGAAGGCATCGAGACCAGGATACGAATTCCCCTTGTTGCGCAGTGCAGAGCCGTTTTTGGCTACCTGATACTGTTCAAAGTATGCGAGCATGTTGTCTTCGAAGTTGTCGAAATCTTGCCAGACTTGCCAAGAGATCCCCGCTTCCTCCAAGTATTCTGGGAAAGTCTTCCAAACAAATGGAAAACAATTCAATCCTGGAGCTTCGCAGCCTGTGCACGGGGGAAAAAGGTCATCAGCATTCATCCATATGAGGGAGAGAGGGGTCCGCCCGTGATCTTAGAAGAGGGAGAGGGCGAAGAGGGGAACCTACCAGGCGTTGCACTGTTGTCAATGATCATTCCGCCTTTGCCATCTGGGTTGGTCGGTGAGCCAGGAATATTGACTGAACCACTCATCCAGGTGATGCGATTTGGATCAGTTGCGGCCAGGATGCTCTGTGATGTCATGTCTGCCACGGTCCAGCCCTCGGCAATGTCAAAGTGCGTCGGTATATCTTGTCGATTGAAATACCCCAGGCTGTATGGACCGTCAGCATTGGCCCAGTTGTTTCCGAGCCCGCCATTGTAGGCGGAATGCATTGTGCCCCAGCCATTATCTCCAGCTCCCATGCACTGTGTCGCACTTGTCCATTCGCCGCCCAAGTAGTTGATGTGCCACGGCTTCAGGATGCTCACTCCATTCTGGGGCTCGATGGGCCTGGAAGTGATTTAGCATTTAGCATGAATTGATGCAGTTTTGGCTGCCATCGCCAGCGCTCTGTACATACTGCTCAAAGGTCGAACGTCCATCTGGGTTGATCTGAACATTGGGGTCCGCAAAGCCACGAACGCCAGCCATGGTACCAAAATACTGTCGGCATCAGTTAGTTACTTCGTCGAGACCGATATAGTATGGTGAAACCAAATTTTTGAAGCTAAAGAGGGACAAGTAAAAGAAAAAAGGGCAAATAAAAAGACGTGGCTCTACTGACATGGTCGAAGGCGCGATTCTCTTGCATGAACAGAACAATGTGTTTGATATCTTGTAACGATCCAGCCTGGACTGCTCCCGCGACAGCCAGAAGGCATGTCGCAACGCCTGAATTGCGCCGCATGGCCACGGTCTTGCACTGCGTTCGTGCTCAAAACTCCTTGTCGGCACTTCAGCTAGTCGTTGGCCGGCTCGGGTGGGAAGGCGCTGGAATGAATCCGGGACAATGAAGGGTGAGATTGTCCCAAGTCGTCTCTGCTATCATCTTGAGACATGATACCCTGCATGGTATATAATACAAACAAACAGGGATCGGGATCGATGTGGAGAAGGCCGGTCGTAACTTGTGCAAGGGGAGGGGGGGAACGCTTGAACGCTACGGATCCGTAGTACACAAGTCATGGGGATATATTCAAGAGTCATGACAGGGCCGTGCAGACGGCACCGGAAATCCATGTTGCGTTCTTGACACGGACATTCACGGCCGAGTGCTTAGATGTGGTGGCTGATCTGGAAAGCAAAGCGGCACGAAAAGCAAAGCACGAGGCACGAGGCCCGGTGATAATGTCTGAATGGCTGAGGGGGGCCACGGACGATGCTGTGACCCACACGGTCAACTGCTTCCTGCCAGTGCCAAGTGTAGCGCCAGCTGTTGTACGGATGTCACCGTCTGTCAAGTGGTTATGTAAATGAGCAACACGAGAACGGCTCACGCGCCGGGGCCTCGGCGATTGTGGGTCGCCAACTGCCCGCCAACTGCCTGGCAATTGCCTGCCACTGGACACAGCTGCAACCCTGCGGACTAGTGCCATGCCGCTTTGTTGGTTTGCCTCTTGCGAAATGCACCAAGTGGGAAGCCGAGTTAGAACAAACACCGGCTTACTCGCATTCATCCTTGCAGCCAAAGCACGAGGCTCGAGCCGCGTAGCCGATTGGGCTCCCGTGGAACTTTGTCTCAAGCCATCCGTCCACGTCGCCCCCCCATTGTTCGAACTTCGTTCTGCTCTGATCGAGAAGCAGGAAGCCCCGCCCCGCCCCCCTTGTTCATGTAATGCAGTTAATATGTATGCTTACAAAGTAAGTATCATTACCTCCGCAACTGCCAGGATAGGCTGAAGCGTTACAGGGAAGCCGGGGACCCTTGTCTTGATTTTTCTTATTTCCTTCATTATTCGCGGTAGAGACATCGCCGAGAAAGAGCAGAAGAAAACCCCCGAGTTCTCAATAAAGAAGAACGCAAATTCGACGTCGCGTGTAGCACAGTGAGTTCGGTGACCATGGCTTGGTCCGTCGAAGATGAGGAAAAGTCGCATACGTACCAACCGGGCCTTCGTCAAAGGCGGCCACTGCACGCAGTTGCGCTTGGTGGACTCATCATCGCGAGCCTGTGCATCTCTGTCTTATATTTGGTCGGACTCGGTCCCATAACGTTGGACGGCGGCGGGTTGATCACGACACCTCCTCATCCCACAGTTTCAGTGACTTCGACAGATGCCACGGTTGACGGGGCGTCAAGCGACAAGCAGGAAGACGAAACCAGAAAAGGCGACAATGATGACGTTATTCTGCTAAGTCCAGAGCAACACATCTACCGCAAGCCGACGACGATTCATTTTGATTGGAACATCACCAAAGAAAGGCGCTCGCCAGATGGAGTTGTGAAGCCCATATACTTAATCAATGGTTGGTCAACGTGTCCCCCACCCCCTTCTCTTGCTCCCTCGATGATGGTCATAGTGCGCAATGAAATGCTAAAGGTCGTGCAGGGCTTTTCCCCGGCCCATTGATAGAAGCGAGGTCTGGAGACGAGGTGGAAGTCAATGTATACAATGACATCGAAGAAAACGGGCACCCTGGAGTGGCCATTCACTGGCATGGACTTACCATGAAGGGTATGTTACATCATTCGATGTGAAGAAGTGATCAACTGAGTGACCGTTTAGATGCGAACGAGATGGACGGTGTTGTGGGGTTGACTCAATGTGCGATTCAGTCCAAAACAAGATTTACCTACCGTTTCCGCATACCTGACCACCAAGCCGGTACATTCTGGTACGTTGGAACCTTCGAGTTTGTGTTTAGCGCCGTATAATAACACTCAGAACCCAGGTACCATGCTCACTCGGGTGTTCAACGAGCAGATGGTCTGTACGGAGGATTTGTCGTCCATAAGCCAGTCCAGCGAGGTGAAGAAGCGGATCTGACGCTTCATCGTTACAAGAAGGAGCAGCTTTTACTCATAGGAGACTGGTATCATCGAAGTGGCAATCAAGTTTTGGATTGGTTTATGGATCCCGACCATTACGGAATGGAAGTAAGTGTGGCTGAAGTGAGCATGGGTTTTGACCAACTGTTCTAACTTTTTTGACATGGCAGCCCGCCCCTGACTCTCTTCTTCTCAATGGGAGAGGCGGCTATAACTGCTCCATGGCAGTCAAGGCTCGTCCTGTCGAGTGCCACCGCGTCGAGGTTCCCACGATCCAACTGATGGATGCGGATCGAGTACGGCTACGCATCATCAATACTGGGTGAGTCGCGCATAGCTTTGGCGGAGATTTTGAGACTAATGGCATGTATCAAGAATCTCTGCGGGCTTCAGCATGGAAATTTCCAGCGGATCTATGCAGCCCATCGCCGTCGATGGCGGGTATCGGCTGCATGAGGACACACCAAGAGCCAGGGCCATAGGCCTGCTTCACCCCGGCGAGCGGGTAGATGTGCTTTTGGATCGAACGGAATCCCGCTCATCACAGCTTCGCGACGTCGTTCCAATGAGACCCACCAAGATGACAATCGAATTGGATAGAGAGTGAGTTGTGGCCAACGGCACCTGATTGTGCCACTGCCACCATCTCGTGCGCAGTTCCCAGCTAACCCCGTCTCCCTCTAGGAATATGCCTCTGGCCAACTTTGCTTTGAAACGCATTCAGTCGTTCTCGATCGAGTGGAACGGTGCTGGAGACACGGAGAAGACACCAGCACATGGTTTCGCTGAAAAGCCTGTTGTGGATGTTTTCAATCTAGCCGATGCTCTGGGACAGCGCCCACCGACCGACCTCGGCCGCTCTCGCGGCCCATTACAACACGCAGTCTTGTACTCAACCATGAAAATACGCGCAGCAAAGCACAACCAGCCGGTTGGCTCTATAAACCATACGTCTTGGACAAGTCCAAAGCCGAATACCTTGCCTCTGCTATCCTTGGACAGAGATGAATGGGCAAAGATCGTCCCTCAACCCACAAAAGTGCACGAGTTTGATGTGCCGTGGTTCAAAGTCTCGGGACCTGACGAATGGATCGAATTAACGCTTAACAATTTTGACGATAAAGGGCACCCTTTCCATCTGGTGAGTTTCCTTGCGCTCATTCTTCAAACATGTGGCTAACATGCAGAAGCATGGCCATGAGTTCTACGTCGTGGCCCGGGAACAATCTACCGGCACATACAGAGGCTACAACCCGTTCGACTACAAGAGCACGTCAGAGGCACGCCCCTTCAATCTGGAGAAGCCGCTTCGCAAAGACACGGTCCACGTGCCGCCCATGGGTTATGTAGTTTTACGCTTCCCCCTGAACAACAATGGGCTTTGGCTGTTGCACTGCCATGTGCTCTGGCACCAGGCGGTGGGCATGGGTACCGTGATTCAAGTGGGAGACGACATATCCGAGAAAGTCAAGGAGAAGTCTAAATCCGCCTGCCAAACTGGACAAGGCTTAAGAGCATAGAGGGGGGCGTGCCTGATATTTTATACTCGATATGATTTTCACCATTTTTGCTTTCTGTGTTGGCATTGCGACGGAGTTCGGGGCGTAGGTACTAGGAATGGTTCCTTTGGCAATGAATGGGTGCTACTGGAAAATGCATCCTCTCCACAGAAGCCGATGGGTGCCACAGAACAAGGTCACTTTGTATCATCACAGTAGACCAAGACTCAAGACCAGCTGAATGGAATGGACAAAACCTGCTGCCCCTAGTCCTGTACATTTGTACCCCCTGTAAAAACAAACAGGAATTAGACTGTACATGACTGTACAGATTATCCCTTGTAGACCTGGGGGGCCACGGAGTACATTACCTGAGAAGATGTGGTCATCGCTGAGGCTAGAGGAGAGAGGAGCTGGGCGATGGGAGACCATGCAAAAGCAAAAGGAAAAAGGCGTTGGAGTAGGTGGTGGGGTCCAGTAACTCATATTAGTAAGAAAGGCGACCGTTGGCGGGCATGAGCTGCAATGACCAATCAGAGGGTGATAGACTCCCAACTTGCATGTAGAGGGGCTGGGCACAAGTTCCCTCGTATCTCTCTCGTTCCTCAAGGCATGGGGGAAACAAACGTATCTAGATTAGTGCAAAGCCAACACACAGCTGAATGATGAGTGGAAACCTCGGTCTAGTGCCTCGCTGGAGGCTTCGCGACTTTTGGTTGACGCCCGTCGGTCGCCCTGTCATTGATGGGACAGCGTCGCAACTTGCAAGGATGAATGGGCAGGCTACCTGACTAAGCTAAGTCGACACCTACAGCTCGTTGACAGCGAAGAGATGTTGTGCGAACCACGGTCGCTAACACACATCGACGGGTACACTGACGTGGCAGGTCGCAGGCTTTAATGTTAGACCGCGCAGCTAGGGTCAGAAATAAAGGAATGGATTAAGTTATCCTACCCTGTAAGAGGGCGTGGACTACGGTTTAAATACCTAAGTCCTATACTATAGGGAGTGTAATCTATCTATATAAAATATACTATATATTTACTAAAGGTTTAGAAAATAACTAAGTAAGTAAGTCTTAGTATCTAAGTTATTTATATATAGTTAAATACTTATAATAAGGTATAATATACTCCCCTAGGGAGCCTATAATTAAGGCTTCTTATAATCTAGCTAGTAATCTATCTAATTATTATTAGTAATAATAAAATCTTTAGGGAATTCCTACTTCTTTAGGTTAGATCTAAGTATTTAATTTAGTAATTAAATAAGTCTAAGAGTATCTCTAAAGTCTATAAAAGCCTATTCTATTAGTAGCTTTATAAGACTATTAGCTATTATTTTTTTAGTAGCTTTCTAAGTTATATTAAAAGTTCCCTTTATAACCTCTTATTAGAGCTAGTAATAGTAAATATTTATATAGTATAATTAGGTTATTAGCTTAATAAATTTCTCCTTAAGAAAATAAATTATCTATATATTATTATATTTAATCTTAAGGGTATTATCTCTAAGGTATAATCTAACTTCCTAATATAATTACTTAAAGGTAATTAGCTCTTTACTATAATAAGAGAGTGCTAGGAGCTTTACTTTTATAAAGAAAGTTATAATAGTTCTTTATTTTCTTACTTTAAATAATATAAGGCCTTTAAAGAGTTTTATAATATAGCTTTATAAGCTTTTTCTTATAACTAGATTATTAGTAAAGGATATATTACTATAAGCTTTAAGTTTAGGGTTATTACTATTAAATTTAATTAAGAGATTTACTTATATATAACTATATTCTAGTGCTCTTTTTAGTACTTCTATATACTATAGCCCTAGGTATTAAAGGTACCTTAATAGTTATAATACTATAAAGGTAATATTAAGTCTTATAATAATTATAGAATATAATAAAGTACTAACTAGAGATTAATATCTCTTTAAATCCTTTATAATAACCTTACCTTTATAGGGATTAAGTAAAATAGTAGTTATAGGAGCTATTAGCTTTTAATCTAGGACTTTAATATTAAATTTAATTACTACTTTATTTTAATAGGACTTCTAATTAAGCTATAATTATCTATTAGTATAATCTCTAATAATTTTAACTCCTACGAACTATTATAATTTACTAAGGTTCTTAATATTATACTTATTAAAGAGTTTCTCTCTAAATTTATTATAAAAAGCTAACTTTCCCTTTATAAATAAAGCTATAAGGTTATTAATATAAAAGAAAATAATTAATCTATTCTTAATAAATATATAAATATCTTTAAAGATCTAGATAAATCCTTTACTAACTAGCTATTTAATTAATTCCTTTATCTAAAGAAAAGAAGCTTTATATAACTTATAAATAGCTTATAATAGCTTTAGATAAGCTTATTTATTCTTATAACCTAGTGGTATTTTATAATATATCTCTTTATTTAGTATAGAGTTTAGAAAGGTAGTAATAAAGTTATATTAATAAGCTTTAAGGTTAAAATAGTATTAGATAGCTATAAGGAGCCTAAATATAATACCTACTAGTGTAGTAGCTCTTATAAATAGGTTCTCTTTTACTTATTAATTCCCAAGTATATATAATTAAGCTTTATATCTTAAAAAGTAGCCTAATTAATTTAGCTTATAGGTAAATACCTAAGTAAGCCCTAAGATCTTAATATATATAGAAACTTCTAATTAGCTAACTTTAATAGTAACCTTATTATTAATAACCTTATTATACTCTTTATCTCTTACTTTAATAAATACCTTCTCTTTAGAATACCTAGCTAAGTAATTATAATAAGTAAGAGGTAAAGGAAGTCTTAATATATAAGGTTTTTCCTTACTTTTAGCTCCTAGGGTAAAGGTAGTAATAAAGGCTTTAAGGAGGTTATTATTATTAATATTAGGAATATCTAGATTCATATCTTTATAATCTATTTCTAGTAGGTTTAGTAAATTATTAATACTTAATAATCTATAATCTAATAAATCTAATTATTAGTTTAGTAAAGTTAGAGAAGTTAGAAGAATTAATTCCTATAACTCTTTTCTTTTTTTCTCTTTAAATAAATAATTATAATTATATTAAGGTTCCTATTATTAAATTAGAGGTAAGGGGACTAAGTTTTATAGTAGCCCTATATCTATATCTTTAATTTTATAGTCCTTAACTAGCTCTTAAAGGAGGTGTTTTTTAGGTTCTTTTTCCTTAATTAAAAGGTCCTTTTTCTAAGTCTAGTAAATTAACTCTTTAAAGGTAATATAGCTTAATAAGAACTAGTAATTCCTTTATATAGTTAGTACCTAAATTAGATATTAGGTAAAAGAGATATATCTAGCTAGATAACTAATATAAGCTCTCTAAGCAAGCTTTAGACTTATCTTCTAAAGCCTATTACACGTTATTATAAAGGCTTTATAACTAAAAGATTATAAATAACTTAATAAAGCTTCTAGCTTTTCTAGTAAGTAGTTTTATTAAAGCTTATTCTCTTATAGCTATTTATTAAGAGCTTAATATAGTAATAACTAGTCTAAAGACTTCTAAGGTATTTAATTAAGGATATAAATAGCTACTTTTACTACTATAGGCTATAGATTCTTTAGAAAGCCTACTTAGGTTATTAGAGTTATTATAACCCTTATTATTACTCCCCTAGACCGCTTAGCATGCTTATTCTAGTAATGATAAGCTAGACTAGATTTCCTAATAATAATGCCTCTATTAGTAATTTCTACCTCTTACTTCTTAGTCTAGAAGGTAGTCTCCCTATTAGTAATTATAACTATAATATATATTTTAAATATCTTTACGTAATATACTTCTAATTAATTAAAATAAGCTATAATATTTATCTTTATTAGAATTATAAAGATATAATATAAGCCTATTACCCTATAAGTAAAAAAAGTAATATAATAATCCTTATTATAGCTCTATAATTAAGAGAAAAGGTTATAGGTTATAACTTAAAGAGGTCCTAAGGGTAGCGAATCTATCTATAGAACTTATAATATTTACCTCTATGCCTTAGCTATATAGTAAATCTTATATTTACCCTTACTTTACTCTTTTGTTAATATATTAACTTTATAAAACACTTAATCTATTATATCCTTACTTAGATAAGCTATTCTTATATACTAAAGATTTACTTTAGTAGTTATTAGTAGTTTTAGCTTATAATAGTTCTCTCTAGTAGTAAATACCTTATTTAGGTAGTTCTCTTTAATATATAGTTATATACTAATAGTAGTAGTCTAAAAAATCTTATAATTACCCCTTACTAGGTTTATAATAATCCCTATAAGGTTATCTTACCTTATTCCTTTCTTTATAAGTAGTTAAAGTAATATAAGATTTATAAAGAAGTCTAGTTAATACTATACTTTTAATAATATAAGGGTCTAACTATTTATTAAGGTAATCCTAGCTATACCTACCCTATAAGCCTTAGTAACTCTATAGCCTACTTAGATACTAGGTTAATTATTATAATTAAGGTTAATAAACTAGCACTTATTATTAAAAATATAGGCTAAGGTGCTACTATTAAGTATTACTTATAATCTTTCCTAGGCATAGAAGGCCTCTAAAGACTCTTTTATTACTATAAATATAGTATCCTTTTCTTTCTTACTTTTCTTTATATTATTTTCCTTAACCTAGTTATTATAGGCCTTTTATATATCTTTAGGTTAACTTTTTATTACTTCTTTTACCTTTTTTAATAAATCTTTATTAATATTCTAATTCTTTAGTAAGTAAAGTATTCTATAGGTTTTCTAAGAGTCTTTTAACTTCTTAACCTAGTGTTTTTTATAGTAAATATAAGGCTTCTTCTTACTCTTATTAATATTATCCCTAGTCTTACTATTAAGAGTTAGTTCTATGCTAAATGCCTCTCTAGTTTTACCTTAAGACCTTCCTTAAGCTTTAATTAGATATCTTATCCTTATAATTATATTATAAAAGTTAAGGTTTAACCCTTAGTCTTAGTAGTAAAGAGAAAGGAATTAACTTAAGTAAAAATCAAAGGGAATTATACTCTAATTATATTATTAATTATCTTAATTAGTAAATTACCTTTAGTAATTAAGCACTCTGCTTAATAGTAATATTTATAGCTAATTAAAGTATTAGTAAGCTACTTATTAATATTAACCTTTACTAGGTTTTATTTAATAATCTTATTAAAATTAGCCTCTACATAATATCTTAAGGTTCCTAATAAGGGTATTATATTTTATATTAATTCCTTAAGCTTCTTATAAAGAGAGATATACCTTAAAGTTATCTATTTATACTTATTTCCTAGTGTTAAGATAAACTAATTATAGTATTCTCTTATAGTCTTTATAAGACTCTAATACTAACTATTAAACACTTAATATTACTTACTTAGGATAGTATACTAGGCACTATCTTTAGTATTATCTAGTTATTAAGGGTATTTAAAATATCCCTCCTTAGGTAAGCTACTAGGAGTTATACTCTCTAGAGGTTACTAATCTTATTATTAAGTGCTTATTACTATAGATTCTAAGCTTTATAACTATATTTAAGGTCCCTTAATAGAATTATCTCCTAGTAGCGTTATTATTATATTTATAGCTTTTCTCTTTACTAGAGTCCCTTTTCTAATAAGGATTAGTAGCTCTTAAGGGCGTTCTAGCTATGTAATTATATCTAGGCTAATAAAGATCTAGATATTATCTTTAATAGCTCTTACCTTTATTATCTTAAACTATAGGTCCTGTTATAGACTAGCCCCTAGGCGACTGCGATAGGGCGTTAATATAGTATTAAGAAACTTAGGGGAAGAAGAAGAAGACTATATAGCTAATCCCCCCTACTTCCCTTATATCCCCTAGGTATCTTATATTAGCCCCCTTTTTATCCCCTACTACCCCCCTTACTTATATATACTATACTATTACTTAGGTAAAGCCTAAGCCCTTTATATATACTCTTACTAACCTATTACCCTTAGCCCTATACCTACCTATTATTATACTAATGCTAACCTACTATAACTAGGTTATATAGTATAGCTATTTCTAATATTACCCCTTATAGGTAAAACACATTACACACCTACTATTATTATTATCTATTAAGAGTAGGGGTACGCGTTATATCCTACACTACCCCTTATTATTATTATCTAATTATAGGTAGGGTATATATTATATCCTACCTAACCCCTTATTATTATTATAATAATACTAGCTCTACCCTTACCTACTTATAACTTATCTAACATAGGCATAATTACTTATATAAATATCCCACTTCTTTCTATAATATAACCTTACTTTTCTTATATAATAACCTTCTAAAAACACTATAACTTTATTATACTTTCTTATCCTATTATATTTTACTTTACACTATTACCCTATTATTCCTATATTAAAAATACCCTACCCCTAAGATATAATTACTATACTATAAACTAAATAAGTAGCTACTACCCCTATTTTTATAATGCCCCTAGCCTAAGCTATTAGTAAGTTCCTTATAGAAGGAGACTTAGATAATAAGTAATATACTATACCCTCCTTACTTTAGCGCCCTTATAGGCTATATATTAAATAATCCCTTACTACTAGTATTATAGATTATTACCTTACTAAGAGTAAGGAGTCCTATCCCCTATATTATTAGAATTACATTACCTATATCTAGCTAACTAAGTACTTATCTATAAACTTATAACTCTAATATACTCTTAAGGACCTTAAAGCTAAAATTATTAAGGGAGAGCATATTATTACCCCTAGTATTAATAAGATAAAGATAACTAAGAAGAAAATACCTATGCTATCTTAGAAGTTTTATTCCCTTATAAGCAAGTAGACTACATTACTAAATTAAGCGTAGTTTAATCTAGCCCTAGTCTAGTTTACCCTTAGTCCTTCCCCTTTAACTAATATACTTACTATAAATATAACTAGACTTAAAGTTATTCCCTTTATTAGTAGTAGTCCCTTAGCTAGATATAGTATAGGAAACTCTATATAGTAAGTTACTAGTGTCTTATTCTAATAAGGATAATAATTTATTTAGAGTATAAACACTATACTATATATAAAGAACTCTATAAGTAAAATATAGCCCTCCTTAAAGCGCTTTCCCCTTACTACTATAATAGTAACTAATATAGCTAATATATTAAAGTAAGTAATAAATTACTTTCTTACTACTATTAATAGTATTCCTACCTTTTATCTAGGTTAAACCCTACAAGATCCTTATGGCTGCCCGATTTCATCGGCATCATAGGCATAGGGAAAGCGTTGGTATCCGCCCGGGCTAATTTTTATCTACTTCTGTTTTTTTTATACTAATAATTCGTTATTTGTTAAGTGCGTAAAAGGCCTTTTTAGTCAATAATCTACAGGGTATAATACAAATTTATATATAACTATCCCTCTTTACCTGTGATATTAGATCCCTTT
The DNA here is from genome assembly GCA_023658445.1 of Epichloe bromicola. Taxonomy (NCBI): domain Eukaryota; kingdom Fungi; phylum Ascomycota; class Sordariomycetes; order Hypocreales; family Clavicipitaceae; genus Epichloe; species Epichloe bromicola. The sequence continues at coordinate 291,339 of CP098269.1, forward strand.
CCCTCTGCTAAGATATTACTTTATAGATATTAAAGGAGAAGTAATATCTTAGTAGATAATACCTTTCCTCTCCTTTCCTCCTCCTAAAATACTAGCTTTACTAAGATATTACTTTATAGATATTAAAGGAGAAGTAATATCTTAGTAGATAATAATCCCTTTCCTTTCCTCTAGTAATCTAAGTAGTAGGAGGGGTCTAAGCTAGGTTAATATAAGGAGGTGGCTTAACTACCTTATTATTATTAATAATAAAGCTTTTATTATCTAAACTTATTAAAATTTCTTTATCTAATAAGATATATTAGCTTTACCTAGCTATTACATAGCGTGAATTGTTTCCCTCTCTTATTACTATGTGTTAAGAGCCCTTAGGCTAGTATCTAGGTTGGTTTAGGAAGTAAGAGTGCTAAGATTAAAAGGAGTATTAAATATAATGCCCTTAAGTGTCTTTACTCTTAAGATAGTGATGTATATAAGGCCTGTTATAAACTCCTTTACGGAGATATTAGCTACTGCCTTATTAAGAGTGATGCCCTATAACTTGTGTATAGTAATGCTATATATAATTATAAAAGGGAATTAACACTAGCTATATAGGTTACTGCCCTTAATGAACTTGCGGTATAATTAGAAAATAGGAATAATAGTAGCCTTATTAGGCTCTGTGAAGTAGGGCGGTCCTATGTACTTATCTATTCGCATAAATATAATATTAGGAGCCTATTAGTGAGGATTAGTAATATCTTAATCCTAGTAAATATCTTCTATAATCCCTATAGCACTATTAATAAGGCCTATAGGCGTCTAGATATTCTCTATTAGTATAACCCTTACTCTAATATAAATTAGCAAAGTCTAGTGGAGGTTTCCTACTATTTAAGAATTAGCATTATGCCTAAATTCGCTAATATATATTACGTGGACCTAAATAATTAGTAATGTAAGCCTTTCTATATAGTTATGGTTATAATCTTAGACCTACTGTCTTATATAGTAGATATAGACTATATTTACAAAGGAATTAACCTCTTAAGGCAAGAGCTACGATTAAACTTATGAGTAAAGAAGCTGCTAATGGTTAATAGATAGCTAAGCTAAACAAAGGCCCTAGAGAGCTTCACGGAATAGTGCCTATGTATTGCCTTATTAGCGGATAACTTACTAAAGAATAATAGTCTTATTAAAGGCCTGATAGGCATTACGCCTAGCTAGATCTATATTATTTATAAGTCTATTAGCGCTATAGAGAGGCTTCTTAAAGACTAGTGGAAGCTAGTAAAAGTTACTAAAGAGAATTACACTATAGCTACTAAAGTAGTCCTTAGAATTAGAAAAGATCTAATGAAGTTATTAGTTAATAGAGTAGAGCGTCTTTAGCCTAATTATAGACTTCTTATTAATAATAATATATTTAACTATTTACAGGGTGCCCTATAAATTAGAGAGCTTATTAGTTAAAAGCTTAGGCAGGGTTATAATCTGCCTTAAGACTGGAAGATATAGTAGCGAATATAATGTTATTCTATTAATACTATTAGTAGTGATTCTAGTAGGGGTAGCTTATATAATATATCCTAGGGCGCGGTATTCTAGTGCTATAGAAATAGCGTGGATTATAAATAATTTCCCTATGCCTCCCTAGCTATTAACCTATAGGAGAAGTAATTTAGGTATTTGCTTATTTAGATTAAGAGTATCCTTAAGGTAGCGAATATATATATTAAAGATAAGGCACTGCTCTGGATTAAGACTTATAATATTCTAGTTACTTAGAGGATCCTAAGGAGTAATAGTAGTAGTAAAAGACTCCTTAAGGTTATTCTAGTACTCTCTCTTCTACGCTAGAAGATTAGGATAGGTTCTAATATGATTTTGCTAATTATAGGCTAAATCATAATTGTGGTTCCTAAGTAATTTAACCTTATCTATGTTAAGTTTAAGGCATAGAATCTAGGTAGCTATTTCCTGCTAAGCCTCTAGCTTAACCTTATTTTCCTACTTAGGGTCTTTATTAAACTTATCTTCTACTATAGAAGGTAGCTCCCTATAGTAATTATAATAGTAAGCACTAGCATAGACTCTCTAATAATACCTATACGCATTATAAAATATAGTAAAAGTCTCCTCCTCTACTATCTTAAGCTAGTTATAGTTAGTATAGGGATAGTTTAGTATAAGCTTTACTCTATAGAAGTCCTTAAAGCTTTTATTATTAGGATTAGCCTTATACCGCGGGAAGTAATTTAGGACCTGGTTAGGCGTGTTAGGGAACTCTTGCTAATACTTAGGCTTCTTAGAGAAGTTAATATAGGTTAGGAACTAAAAATAATAAAGATCCTGTAGGTTTACGGGGTAATTTAGATACTTCTAGTATGAATTTAAAGTCTATTAGACCTAATCTTCACCCTTAGCAGGTAGATAATCCGCCTGCTAATGCTTATTAGGTAGGCGGCAATTAACACTATGAATAACACATAATCCTTCTTAAAGGTTAAGGTTAAGTAATAGATATATAACCTCCTACGTAGACTAGTCTCTTTTAGTAATAAGTTTATTTATAAACTTAGCCACAAATCTAATAAGCCTATAGCTTATATTAACCCTAGGTAGTATCTCCTTAGCTATGTCCTAGAAGGTCTTTAACTATTTTTTAGCCTTACTATAGTACTTTCCTATATAGGTAATAATAGTATATATACCTATATAGGGCGTAAAGTTAATATTAGCAAGCTATAAGACTATAACTATAGTGCTAAAGTTATTTAGAAAGGAATTATTCTAAGCCCTATTAAATATAAGATACTATAGGTTTAAGTCTATTATAAGAATTAGCCCTTTATAATATGCTTATAGAAAGTAGAATTAGCAGTATGTCTCCTCTATTAATTCCCCATTAGGCAATCGCTTATAACGCTAATAGTATATATCCGTGCACTTATAGCGTTAAACGTGATTAATTACATTAACTAAATCGCTAAACTTAGGATCTACGATAGGTGAGATTAATAGGTTATTGCCCTGATACTACTAATTTACTAACTTAGGGTAAGGATTATAGGCAGTGATATACTACCCCTAGTACTAAGTAAAGACCTTCTATAGTTCCTTAGTTATAAGGGTAGTATCTGGTCTATCTTTAATCTAAAAGAGGTAATAAGCGTGAGGGCTACCTTAGGACTACTACTTATATTAGTACTAATATTCTATAATGCTAAATTTAGGCTAAAGAACTTACTTAAAGAATAATTAGAAGCGTATCTTAAAGTACTATGCTGAAATATGTGGATTCTTATAAAGGTTCTTGCCTGTAATCCTAGCCTTAACTTAGTTATTCCCTAACTGCTATTTATTGTAATTTAGCATAAACCTCTGAAGGTCTTGCTAGTGTAAATTAGTAGCTAAAAGGGTAATAAATATACCTAGGTAGCTAAGAGTATAAATATATGCCTTAAGTTAGTTCTTATGGCCTCCCTAGTACGCTTGTGTGCCTTGTAGGCTCCCTGAGAATCTTACCATAGAGTTAAGCAGTGCCTTAGCTTTAGTAGTATCTAAGTTAAAAGCTAGTTAAAGCTAGTTAATATTAATAGTCTAATAATAACCTCCTCTCTTAATAAAGTAGGCGCTTTGCTTATTTACCTACTAATACATAAGCGTATTAAACGTAATATAGCGAAATTAAGGATGCTAAGTAAAGTGGCTATCCTTATACTTAATTAGGTAATTAATATAGTTAGAGTAGCTTATAGTATGTTTACAAGGCTTAATAAACTTAGCTTTGCTATTAGGAAAGAGACCTAGAAATGCCTCTAAGAGTAATAGCTAAGACTAATTAAACTTATTTAATAGTGTGCTATAAATATTAGGTATATTAAGGTATGCCTAAGGTTCTACTTGCTAGAGGGGAATCTGCTCTAGCAGCACCTAAGGCCTATTAGTACCTTAAAGCTAATAACAGAGTTATGTAAGCTCCTGTTAATAAGTAATAAAATTAGGAACTATAGCTCTGTTAAAGTGTGCATTTATCTGGTTATTGTCTTTATTAAGGTAGGTCTCTTTAATATTAATAGCGTTAGTTATCTCTATTATAAGCTAGTCTATAATATCTCTATTACTAGGTAGCTAGAGCAGACTGCCCTTATTTATTTTAATGTGGCAATACCTAGGATAATTAGAACGGAGATATATAAGCTAGGTCTAGATAACAGACTGCTGCACTCTGAATTAGTTACGGAATTAACGGATTATGTGTGGCTGATTTATCTAATTTATAGGCTAAAGGATAATAATATTAAGATCCCTAGGTAAAAGCGGTAGCTAGTTATAGACTTAACTAATGTTCTTTATAAAGTTAATTATATAGCCCTTATATCTATACTGCTAACTATAATAGGTTATAACCATGACGTGAACGTAAACCTTAGTAATAAGTATCTCTTTAATCTATATAAGCTTAGGTAAATAACCTAGAACTAACCTAGGATTAAGCTTGTTTTCTCTAGACTAAAAAAAGGGCTAACCAGCGCGGCGTTAATTACGAGATACGCGGCCCTGGGGGACTGCGTTATAATAGTTATAAGAGCGGCAGATTCTATTCCTAATATTAAGACTAAACTATCTTACCTTATAATAAGTGTAATACTCTATAGTGTTTAATGCTATATTTACTACCTAATATCTAACTAAGCTATGATCGCGCTTAGTTAGGCATAACTAGTCTAGATCTCCCTAAAAGACTAGATTAGGTAAGACTAGTAAATCCTAAGAAGTAGACCTGCTAAGATTTAAAGGTAGATATGGTTATACTAATAAACGCTAAGAAAGTAATATATTTAGATTAGAATCCCCTACTAAGGACTAAGAAGGTGTGAAATTATCTACTATATTATAATTACACTGTTTATAATATATATGTTCTACTCTATTAGGAGTAATAAAGCTCTGGCGGGCAAATGTGTAATAATATAATAGGCATTATTTCTGTTCTATACCTAGGTTAGGATTATTGTTGTTATCTAGGCTGCCTACTATATTAATTTAGCTACTAAAGAGTTCCTAAACTCCTTACTAACGCGGAGAGGCTACCTAGTTTAGAATAGTAGCTAATAAGGGAGTAGGGTTAGGTTCTTCTCTAGCTTATTACATAACTTAATACTCTTGTTAGATTATGGCCTACTCTAGTTTAGTATAAATATATATAGTGTTAAGAGTAGGTTACTATACCTATAGAGAACGCGCCTTAGCTTTATCTAGTGTATCTTAAGAAGCCTATCTATAGTAAAGAAACCTTATTAATCTATATATTATTTATCTTAAGAAATTAGCTATAATCTCTTATAAGCCTATAGCCTATTAATATTAGGGTAATAGTGTAGGAAGTTGCTAAGTTTATTACTACTTAGGGGATTATACTCTAGTAATTAGGCGCTTACTACTACTATGTACTATAGCTATTATAGAATATAAGAATTGTGTAAGAGCTTAAGACTATTATAATATTAGTATTAGGTTAATATTAGGGTGCTAAGCATTAGCATATACTAGTGTGTTCTATATATTATAGCATACTAGGTATTTTTGTGTTAACTTATCCCTATTCTTTAAGCTAATAAATTTATTAATAGGTTTGTCCTGTTTATAATGCTAATATTTATATGTTTTAGAGGTATTATTAGGGATATCTATAATATTAGCTAGATTCTTGTGGCCTAGATTATAAGGAGGATTAGGTGGTGGTATAGGAGGAGCAAGAGAAGCTATCTTATTAGGACGATTTACTACGTTATATGTAGCCTAGTAATAGCGTACACCTAGAGCTATAGTAAAAGGTATAGTATATAACTATTATAGCTAATAGAGGATAACTTGCTACCTAGAGAAAGTAAGATAAGAATTAGATAATAATAGAAATAGCTTTATTATAATAGATAGGGATGTAGTTAGAAAAGGAAAAGTAGAGAGAAGTTAAGTAGGAAATCTAGGTTAGTGTAAGAGGAAAAAGCGAGAGGTAAGAGGTAAGAGAGGAAGGAGCCCTTAAATAGGGGAAGTAGGACTATTATATATAATGCTATAAATTACATTATAAACCTGCTAGAAAAACGCATAGATAAATTATTATATTAGCGAATTCTGCGTTTTTGCCTTGCTTTGTATGTTAATAGGATTAATTATATATGCGTGTATGTATGCCTGCCTGCGTGCCTGCGTGCGTGGTTACATTAACTTTATAATATTAAATAGTAGGTGGATTTGCGTGGTATTCTTATGCCTTACTTTTATCTTACTATATAGACCTTTAGGTAGGTATATAGTCTATAATTATAATACTCCTTATAACCTAATATCTACTTAGAATATCATGTTTAGTGTAGTTAGTAGTAAGGCTAGCACTATTAACTATATTAAGCACTATATAGACTAGCCCTATGTAATAGACTGCTCTTATAGATTAATAGTTTTTATAGGCTACTTCCTTACCTAATTTAAAAGAAGAAAGAACCCTCTTTAGGCCGCTAGCTAGCTATTAATAACTAGTGAAGTAAGGCAAAAGTAATAGAGGTAATAGGTATAAATGTGTATATAGTAGAGTTATAGTGTAGCTTTATACTTGCCACTATAAAACCAATACCGTAGAATTACTGTAGAATGTCACGACGAATACCGAACCTAACGCTGAACCTGATATAATACAATATAAAGCGAGCGATACAATATAAAGTAAGCGAAGGGTAAGAGTAGTAGACTATAGTGGATAGTAGCTTAATTATACTATACTAAATTATAAGTAATTTACTATTCTCCTTCTAACCTTACTAATGTGTAACTATAGATACTTAGGGACCTAGGGTAATATAATACTTTAATACCTAATAATCCGCTATAGGCGCTAACTCTAGGTTATTAGATAGGTGCTAAAGGTAGCTTCTTTTAAGAAGTGTTTAGTCCTAACCTACTACTATATAGAGTTACCTAGTAAGGGTAATATATTTTTTTAGAGTTAAAATTAAGTGTAGGGATATGCCGTGAAATCTATTTATGTAATGTAGTAACCCTTTATATTTATAATGTCGTAATAGTAAAAAACATTTGAATTAAAAGGTTATGTGTTTAAATTATGCCTGTGTTTTTTTTTATAATATGCTATAATTCTTTAGAAGATATTGTGATATTATAAGTCTTTTAGATATCGCGATATCGCGAGTCTTTTGTAACTATAATTTAACCATAATACCACCACCACCACTACGTATCTATAATTATAAATTATTTATTAATACTTTATATTATTAAATTTATTTATCTTTAATTATTTAATTTTATATTCCCTCTAGGGGCCCTCTAGGGGCCCTACTAGGGGCTGCCTGCGGCGAGCTTTTGCCTGCGGCGAGCCTCCTCCCTGCCCCCCTAAGAGTAGTTAGGTAGTTAAGAGAGGTAGAAAATTTTTTCTTAACTAGTTACTAAAGAGTATTTCGCGTCTAACTAATCAGAAGAGATATCTCTATAGGATAGCCTTTATTTAAGAAAGGGAAAGCAGGAAGCTACGCCCCTTGTCTTGCTATAACGCAAAACTCAGGCAAAGCTCCGCTTTCCCTAATTAACCCTTATATTAGACTTACTTATCCCCTAGCTAGAGCTAGTAGTTACCTAACTTATCTTCTTACTAATAAGTCTAAGAGTAATACCCCTTCTCTATATATTTACTTTAATCTCCCTAATTATTATTTTACTTATACTATCTAAAACCTAGGTATAACCTAAGGTTAGTAGCTATAACTAGTAGGTAGAATAACCTATAGCTCCTATATAAGTAGCTTAGGGTTAAACTATATTACCTTATAGTATACTACTATTAATATAAGTTTATCTAGTAGTAAGTCTAACCTTTATAATATAGTAGTATAAATAGTTTAAATAGAAGTAAATAGTAGTAAGAATATACTTATATTACTAGAGCTTTTAATAAGTAAATAAGTTTTCTAAAATTAATTTAGTCTATTATAGAATTATATATCCCCTTACTTTACCTTAAATTTATTAAGGGCTTATATCTTTACTATACTCTTTAGCGGCTCCTATATTAGTTATAAGTACCCTATTTATTTAACTAAAATATTATGCCTTTTACTATGCCCTAGTGTATTTTAAGCTACTAGTATTTATTTTACCTAGTATTTCTCTATAAGTTTATTATTATCTTTTACTAGTACCTATTATAGACCTAGATAGGAATCCTATAGTATTTAACTTAGAAGAGAGTCCTTTACTACCTATTTAATAAGGTTAATATAGAAGACTAGGTATATACCCCTTAGTATATCTAGGTAAACTATAAGTAGTAATAGTACCTCTACTACTATATATTTTATAGCTACCTAATCTAATTTCTATAAGGGTTAGTTTATCTTAATATTTCTAAGTAAAAGCTATACCTTATTCCTAACTTAAAAGCATTTTACTAAATATCTTAACACTAATATAGTATCCTACTATTATTACTATATATAAGTAATTATAGCCTAAGCTAAAAGGGTTCCCTCCTAGAGATAATTTAGGAAATAGATAGCTCTCCTCTTTAGAGTTATAGTAAAAATAGATAAGTTAGGTTATAATTAAATAGGTTTAAGGTTATAGCTATTAAGTAGTTAGTTTAGGCTTACCCTAGTAACTAAAGATAGCCTATTATTTATTATAAGTTAGTAAGTAGTAAGGTGCTTAGGCTAATTATACTATAAAAAGGAGATAGCTACTTATAATATTACTTATACCTTCTAGTTTACCTATTCTATACTACTATTAGTCTATAGGTAATAGGATATAAAGAGTAACTAATCTATTCCTACTAAGAAGTATAAAGTTATCTAGAACTTTCCTAACTAGTCTAATCCTTAATTTATAATAATAAACTATAAAAACCCCTAAAACCTTTACTAGACTACCTTAAATTATTCTACGCACTCCTTAGCTCTAATTAAAGTTATAGCCTCTAACTATATAAACTTAGAAAGCCTATTTATAATTACTATAAGGTACTAGGGTCTCTCTTAAGATAATACTAGTAAGTTTATTATAAAATTAATAAAGATCTATAACTAGAACTAGTCTAGGATAGGTAAGGGCCTAAGTAATCCCTAGTGTTATAGATAGCTTTTATAGCTACTAAAATAGTAATAATTCTAGATAAACCTTATAATATCCTATATTATTCTATCCTAGTGGAATTACTATTATAAAATCTAAAATATAGTATTATAGCCTAGGTATTCTATAGTAAGTAAATTATAGTATTATTAGATAAGTATTATTATTAAAGGCTTTTACTTAGGAACCTAGGTACACCCCTAAAACTAAAGCGCTCTATAAGCGCTTATAGAATAATTCACTACCTATTCTCTTATTTACACTTTAGGGGGGAACTTCTATACCCCCTCCTAAATAGCTTCTAACTAAATACTATAAGTAAGGTCTAAGGTAATAGCCTAGTCTTAAAGTAACTATAAGTGCTTAGAGATAAAGAGAACCTCTTTTACTAGTAGTACTACCTCCTACTACCCTTCTAGTGCTAGTAAAAGTTTAGTAATAGTAAGGGGCTATAAGATATATCCTATTCTTAAGGCCTTTCCTTTCTAGTCCTATTCCTACTAAGAAAGGGTATCTAGGCATTAAGCCTATATACTAGGTCTATAATAAAGATAGAAGTTAAATAATATAAGTATATTTACCTAATAGGCTTACTATTCTATTATTAAATAAAGGGTTATAAAGTATTTAAGATTTTTATAATCTATATAAATTAAGAATAGCTAGGAAATACCCTATAGCTTTACTAACTATGCCTTAAGGTATAATATAATAGCTAGTAACTCCTTATTATAAATTATATAGTTTCTCTATATAGGTATAAGGCTAGTAAAATAGTAAGTAACTAGGTATAAAACGCTATCTAGTCCTTACTATAAGAGATAACTACCTAGGGTAGCACCTAAGTAGTTAGCCTCTACTATAGTAAGGTAGTTAGGGTCCTATTATACTAAGACTAGGTAAGAAATAAAGGTATCCTTAAGTCTCTTAAAAGCCTTATTCTCCTTAGGTCCTTATTAAAAGAGAATATTCCTCTTAGTTAGTTAGATTAGTAGTATTACTAGTTCTAAAAAATCCCCTATAAAGTTATAGTAGAAGTTTATAAAGCCTAGGAAGCTATATACTCTCTATAACTTTATAGGGGTAGCCTATTCCCTTATAGCTATAACCTTTATAAGATTAGGATAAATAGATTATCCTACTATAATAATATACCCTAGGTACTAGACCTCCTTTATAGCAAATACTAACTTATTAAGGTCTAGGTATAACCCTATAGCCCTTAAGTAGCCTAAGATAAGGTAAACCTTAGCTATATAGTCCTTTCTTAAGCCTCCTAAGTAAACTAAAATATTATCTAAATAAGCTATAATAAAATCTCCTAGTGTATCTCCTAAGGACTTATTAATATAATACTAAAAGGTTATAGGTATACTAGCTAAACTAAAGGGATAGACTAACTACTTAAATAGTCTAAACCTTATCTAAAACGCTATTAGGTGCTTATTACCCTTAGTAATTTATAATTTATAGAAAGCAATATAAATATTAACCTTTATAAACTAATACACTTAGGATAAGGAGTAAAAAGCATTTCCTTAATTAATAGGAGGGGGTAATAGTCCTATATAGTAATTTTATTAAGAGCCTAGTAGTTAATATAAAAACGCTAACCCCTATTTAACTTCTTAATAAGTAAAACTAAGGCTATAGCTAAGAAGGAGCTAGTATAAATCTATCCCTTATTTATTAAGTCTATAATCTAATACTATACCTTAAGAAGTTAATCTCTTAGTATATTATATAGTAAGCCCTATAGAAGCTTTAGCTTAGACTTATCTAGGGCCCTATGTAGATAAATATAGTAGTTAAGAGAACCCCTATAAGGGGGAAGGCTATTAGCCTTTACTTTATTAAAAAGGTTTATAAAGTCCGCTAGCTCCCTAGGTAGTATTAATATATTTTCTAGCTTCTCCTTAGGGGCTATAAGCTATAACACTATTATTATCTCCCTAAGACTAGTAGTAATAAACCTTATTATAGTATCCTTAGTCTAGTATACTCTATATACTTCTATAGTATAAAGGGAACTAATAATCCCTTATACTAAAGTCTCCCTACTATGCTTAGAAACCTTATACACTTATAAACCCCTTACTAATCTAATAACTAGTAGCTAGTTTACTATATAGACTACTACCTTATAGTATTCTAACTATAGTAGGCTAAATATAATATCCTAAGTAAGGCCTAGGATAATATATAAATATACTAATAACTCCTAGCTATTAATATTAATTCTAGTGTAAACTATATATATAATTAAAGAGGTATTCTCCCTTTACTACTAGCCCTTCTTCTTTATTTTTACTATAGTGTAAACTTACCTCTATTTAGGTAACTATATAAGCTCTAGGCCTAGCTATCTTACTACTAATTTACTTATAGCACTATAATAATTATAGCTATAGTTAATTTAAATACTAATATAAGAATATATATTAAAGAGAATAGGGACTAAGAATAGTAGCTAATCTATATAATAAGTAATATCCTTTTCCTTCTTTATATACTATTTATATATATTTATTATTATAGTAGCTAGCTAGCCTCCCTATCCTTATATAAGACTTTACTTAAGGGCTACTCTTTTTCTAGAGGGTAAGTGTTAATTTCCTTATTAGCGCTCTTCTTATCTACCCTATAGGTATTAATATTAACTTATAGTTAGTAAGGTAGGAGAAAGGAGCACTTCTAAATATAGTAGTTCTTAGAGCTATAATATAAATAGTATCCTTTCTAGTAGTGTTTAGCTAACTTAGCCTCTAATACTTATTTTACTCTTTATAGTATATTAGTTAAGTTCTAGCCCTTATTCTTATTACCTTACTTCTTTAACTAGCCTAAGTATATCCTAGCTATATAAACCCCTAATATTAGGGTATTCCCCTTATAGTTAGTTTAGGGTATAGAGTAAGGCTACTATAGACTATATTAGGTCTAATACTTATTCTCTAAGGTAAGTATTTTAATATTAACTATAATACTATAATACTAAGTAACTATAGTATTATAGTTATCCTAGCTTATACTATAGCTAATACTAACCTCCTTTAAGTGCTTATTAAGTATATATTAGAGTTTAGCTAGTTTTATATTATAGGTTTAATAGGTCTCTCTTACTATAGCTAGTTTCTCCTTAAAGTAAATAAAAAATATAGTAAAAGACTCCCCTAAGCCTTACTTTATTTAGTTAAGTTCTATAAGGGCTATTTCCTATCTATAGGGGTTAGTAAATAAGGACTTAAGGTAGCTTAAAAAGGTAATTATATTAAAAGTATAAAGATTATCTTACTTAAAAAAGGTAGTAATCTAAGCCTAGACCTAGGAGAATAAATTCTAGTAAATAAGTATTTACCTATTCTTATTTATACTAATAAAGTCTTTATTTACCTAAAGCTTATATTTTATAAGAAGCTTCTAAGTAGTAAATAAGGCCTTATTACTATTATATAGGTTACCTAAGGGAATTAGCTTTTACTTTACCTAGGGAACTAAAGGGACTAGATTAGGGGTAGTAAGCTATATAGGTTATACTATAGGAGCCCCTAGTTAGTGTGTAGTCTATAGTTAGATTATATATATAGTGTTATATGCTATAACCTACTCCTAGAGGCACTTAAGCTTTATGCCTTATTTAGTTATTAGATATTAAAGTATATTAAACTAGGTAAGGTAAGTTATAGGTAGTACTATAGTGTCTAAGAGAGGCATTACTATACCTAGATTATATTAGTCCTATAGGTAAAGTTTATCTAATATATTTATTAGGTTATTTATTATATTTTTTAGTAGCTATCTCTAAGGACTAAAGGAAGTTTCTTAATTATTATAGACTAGCCCCTAGGTAACTATAATAGGGCGTTAATATAGTATTAAGAAACTTAGGGGAAGAAGAAGAAGACTACGTGGCTAATCCCCCCTACTCCCCTTATATCCCCTAGGTGTCTTATTATCAAGGTAGGGGTTAGTGTAGATGATGAAAATGGTTTGATTTCGGTCAATCAGAGGTGCAAACAGCACCTAACTTTTATACCTAAAAGGTACATAGTGCGCTATAGTAATAACTAGTCTATAGAGGTACTTCTAATATATTATCTCCACTGTTATCTTATTAAGGGTTTTAATCCTAGTTATTACGTAGGCTATATCTATATATCTAATACCTTAAGGAGGTCTCCCTAACACACCCCCCCTAGCTAAGATATCTATTAAAGCTAGAGATTAAAGGCATAGGAAAAGATTATAAATAATTTCTAGTGTTATAATTAGATAGGAATCTCTTATAAGCTAATTCTATAGTAGAAGTCCCTATGTATCTAACCTAAAAGTAGCTTTATAAAGCTATCTACAAGTATCTTAGAGGTCTTTATCTAATTAATCTTAATATTACCTATTATATATTATTCTTAAATTCATATTTAATTTATATTAAGGTGCTTAAGGCTAGTCTAAAGCCTTCCTTCTATATATTTAGTAATCTAGATTATTTACTTATTATTACACTAGATAATTAAGAGCGGTAGTACGCGGACCTTAATATCGTAGAGTAGTCTTCCTAGAGATATACGCTCTTTTACGCTATAATTTAGGGTAAAAAGCTCTACTTCTATACTTAAAGTTATTATATAATATTACCTACCTAACTTCTAATTAATTATAGTGCTATATATAATAAAGATATAACCTTATATTAATTTCTAAGTATTAGGGTTATTACTAAGTAAAGTATTAGTACTAGAGAATAGTGTATTAAAACTATCCGCTTCTAAGTAGTAAATATATAGCTTCTTTATATTCTAAGCGTATAAAATTACTCCTTTAGTAAGCTTAATATACTTTACTAATAGATTTATTATAAAAGAGGTAAGCTTTAATACTATAAAGGCTATATTAGGTTTTCTAATAATATATAAATATACTAAAGAGCTAATAATTACTTTATAATAATTAATCTCTTTATTAGTAGCTTTACTAGTATTAGTAAGGATTATAGCTATAGGAAGAGGAGTAAGGGATAAGCTCTTTAAATCGCTATTAATAATATTAGAAATGGATTTCTAAGTAATCTTTTAAATATATAATTTCTATAATAATTATATCTCTTTAGTATTATAATTTCTAATAATTTTAATACCTAGGAATTACTTTAGGTTACCTTAGTTCTTAATATTAAGACTATTTATTAGTTATTTATAAAGCTCTTTAAATTCTACTTTAAATCTATTAGGGTATATTACTATAATATTATCTATATAGAAGAATAGGATAAATCTACCCTTTATAAAGATATATAAGTCTTCCCTTTCTTATATAAAGTCTAGCTTTAATAGGAATTATATAAGATATAAGAACTATTATTAAGAAGCTTCCCTTAGCCTATATAATGCTCTTATTATCTTCTAGAGATAACCTTTTATATTTATACCCTCTAGGGGCTTATAGTAAATAGGTTCTTTAAGCTCTATATATAGGAAGGTATTCTAAATATTATATTATTAGGTATTAAGATTATTAGTATAGTAGACTATAAGTAGTATATATAGAGATTATAAAGTAAGTATAGTAGTGTAGTTATTAAGGTTATCCTTTAGTTATTAGTTACCTTAAATAACTATTCTAGCTTTAAACTCTATAACTACTCCTTTCTTATTAGTCTTATATTTAAAGACCTAGCTAAGGTTTATAATTTCCTTTTACTTCTCTAGATTAAATAATTTATCTAGTATATTCTCCTAGTAGTTTAAGAATAGAAGCTTTAAAAGCTCCTTTATAATTACTTCCTTTTAGTAGTTATAATAGGCTAAAGCTATAGCTTAATAATAATAGGTAGGTTCTAGTAGTATATCTTTAATCTATAAACTATATTAAATACCCTATAATACTATAGAAAAAGTAAAAGCAAACTATACTTACCTAGCTTTATATATCTCCTTTCTTTAGTGTTTTCTAGTAATAATATTATCTAGATTAATACTATTATCCTAGGGATAATAATTCTCTATAGCCTTACTACCTTTACTAGTAATTTTACTAGTCTCTATAGTAGTTTTTATGTATTTAATTATTATATTATATACTAATTTATTAATCTTATAAAATAGCGTATTATTACCTTATACCTAAAGCTCTATATTCTTTATAGTAACTAGTGCCTTATAAGAAAAGTTAGAAGGGGTTAAAAGTACACTAGAAAGGTTATCTTTTTCCCCTATTATATAAGGAGGTATTTTTACTTTAAACTACTTATTTTCTCTTTCTATATTTAAAGGTAAAGAGATATAATTCTTATAATTCTTATCTTCTAATTTTATTCTAATAAGGTCTTAACTAATTTCCTTATTAATATTATTAGCTTTAAGCTCTTTAAGTAGTGTAATTATTAATATCTTCTCCTTTTAGGCTAATTCTAGCTTTTCTTCTAGTTTAAAGAAGGAGTTCTTATTAAATTAAATATATACTAATATAATAACCTTATAATTATAAAGCAAAGGTACCTATATAATATACTAGGACTTACCTCTATAACTAATAAGGTATCTAATATAAGCTTTTCACTCTAACTATAGTATTATATTATATAATTTTATATGCTCTAGAGCCTTTATTATTATAGGAAATACTTTATATCTATAGGCTTATAGATATATAATTAAAGGTTTCTAGACCTTTACTATATTTAAGTATATAGGGACTATTTTCCTAGCCTAATTTTACTAAAGTTTATATAGTATAGTCTACTTCTTATAATATTTAAAAAGTATATAATTTAATAGATAAACTATAGTGTTAAAGACCTTATTATTAAGATTAGATAGAAGGTTAGCTTTAAGACTTAAAGTATAAGCTTTTTACTTAACTACCCCCCTAGATCTCTTTACCTTTTTATTCTAACTAGGTATTAAGGGAGCTAAATTATAGATTATAATACTAGTAAAGGCTATCTTATCCCTTATAATCTCTATAAAGAGGGCTTTCTTAATATTACTATATAAAAAGTATAGTTAAACCTTAAATTAAGTACTTAGAAATGCTATTATTATATAGAAGCTATTATAAATCCTATCCTTTATCTTAAATAAATAGAAAAACTATATTAAGGTTATAAGGTAAGTAAAAATACACTAGTACCTATTACTATTCTAATAAGAAAAGTTATAGTAATTTAGATTAACTAAAAGATTATAACCTAGTCCTTAAGGAAGTCCTTTAGGTATAACCTATAATCTCTATTACTTAGCTTTACCTATAGTATATATCTTACACTATATAAGCTTAGGACCTATTAATTTAACGCCTAAAACCGCGTTTATAAGCTTTATAAATACCTTAATACTAGGATAACTATATTATTAATACTAAAGGTCTATATCTTCTTTTATAGGTAGTCTTAGTGCTTTACTAGATATAGCGTAGGCTTTCTTTAGATTCTCTAATAGCCTTAATAATATATAAAGCTTATTAATATTATAAACTTTAGCTATAGGTCTTATCCCTTAATATAGGAATAACTTCTTCTAATTCTAGAAAATACTTACCTTTATAAGAATTATTACTAATACTAGATTAATATAGAATTCCGGAATAAATAACGTAGTCTCTAATACTAATATCCTTATATTCTATAACATAGGATCCGTAATAGAGATATATATAGGGCCCTGTCCTAAAGCTATATATATTATACCTTTAGCTTTAACCTCTATTATAATATGTCTATTAAATTTAGATTAATTAAACAAGCGGATATTATTAAATATATAAATATTAGCTTTAGAGTTATAGAGAACTATATTCTGCCTTAATTCTAAGCTATCTATAGTATTAGTTATTAAATTCGCGCTTTCCTTTACTTATTAACCTTATTTAGAGCGTATAAATAATAATATATTTATAGTCTTCTTACTAGGGGTAACTATAACTAAGTTATTAGTTAGATTTTATAAAGGTATAAATATCTTATTACTTTTCTTCTTTAGTTTCTAACTTATTACCTTAGACTTTTCTTATAGATTCTCCTTAAGATACTTCTTAATATTCTCTTTAGAGTTCTTCCTAACTTCCTAGTCCTTTAGTATAGCCTCTAGCTTATATATAGCCTTAAATAAATTATAGAATTCCTATTACTTTAAGGTATTATAAATATTATAATTTATATATCTAAGGCATTTCTTTTTCTCTAATTTACTTTAACTACTTAATCTATTAGTAGTAAGTATATTATTAGCTAACTTTAGTATACTTTATAAAGCCTTATAATCTCTTTTAAACTCTATAACTACTTTAAGGAAGCTTTAGTTTATACCTTTATTAAGTAAATTATTTTATTTCTTCTAGAATAACTTAAATTTACTATAAAGAGAAATTATAAACTTATATAGTATTATCTCCTTAGTCTATTAGGTCTCTAAATCCTAATAATTTCTTTATAGTACCTTTATTATTACTACTTATTTATACTAATTATAAGTACCTTTAGCTTATAAGTAATTATTAAGGTATATTTCTATAAGAATTAGTATCTTCTAAGTATTTAGCTTATACTAATCTTAAAGAAGCTTTAATATTCTTTAAGAGTACTAATAAACTAACTTCTTTTCTTTCTTTTTAGTATTAAAGTTAAGGGAGTCTTAAATATTCTTTAAGAGAGTTTTATAGATATATTCTCTAATCTTTAGTATTTACTTTAATAGGTTATAATACTTTATAAGATTAACTTATAAATCTTTATATTAGAAGTTATATTTATCTTTTATATCTTTATAAGTAAGCTTCTAATCTTTAATAGTATTAGGGTTATTTACTATAATCTCTAGTCTTAGACCCCTTTATAGGTATATAGGTATTATAGGTTCTTTAAGTAATTTATCCTAATTTAGATTAATATACTCCTAGATACTATAGGATTTTATATAATTCTTAATTTATATAAACTATTTAATCTAGTCCTTCTCTAATAATAATACTATATTTAGAGTTTCTTTAGGTATTATAAAGGGGAACTATACTAGTTAAAAGGAAGCATAGATTATATACTTTAACTAATTAATATAATAAAGGGCAATTATCTCTTAATATTAGTAAGCGTTAAATTAATAATATTAATAGAGCTTATATTATTTATAATAATTAATAATAAGGGCAATTAAAGCCTCCTAGGCTTATAACTATTAAGGTAGGGGTTAGTGTAGATAATAAAAATAGTTTAATTTTGGTTAATTAGAGGTGTAGATAGCACCTAACTTTTGTACCTAAAAGGTATATAGTGCGCTATAGTAATAACTAGTCTATAGAGGTACTTCTAATATATTATCTCCACCGTTATCTTATCGAGGGTTTTAATCCTAGTCATTGCGCAGGCTGCATCCACACATCCGATACCTCAAGGAGGTCTCCCTAACACTTATGTCAGCCCCCTTTTTGTCCCCTACTACCCCCCCTGCCTGCATGCACCATACTATTGCTTGGGCAAAGCCCAAGCCCTTCACAGGTCCTAATAATAAGGTTCCTATAGCTTAACTACTAGCTTATAGCCCTTTAAAGTAGTTTCCTTAGATATTATAAGAATATCCTATTATTATATAAATAGTTAAACTTTAATCTATATAAGTCTTCCTTACTATTAGGGTTACCTAATTATAGTGTTAATAAATATATATAATTAAACCCTATTCTCTTACTAGGATATACTAAATATAATAATTAATTAATTAGAATTAACTTAATAAAGGTATTTAATTAGAACGAAAGGTTCTAGTATTATAAACACTAAGTAATTACTACTATATTAGACCGCGTAGCTAGGGTTAGAAATAAAGGAATAGATTAAGTTATCCTACCCTATAAGAGGGCGTGGACTACGGTTTAAATACCTAAGTACCTATACTATAGGGAGTGTAATCTATCTATATAAAATATACTATGTATCTACTAAAGGTCTGGAAAATGACTAGGCAGGTAGGTCCTAGTGTCGAAGTTGTCTGCATGCGGTTGAATGCTTACGACGAGGTGCAATATTTAACACGTAAACATGCAGTAATGATTTTTTAATCGTGTAGAAGTAACTAGGCCCAAAACGGAAGAGATATCTTTCCACGTAAATTTATAAGATGAGTAACCTCCTGTAATTCTTAGGGCATAGGAACTAGCTAATAGAATTACTATAGGCTACAATAGAAGCTTTACATCTCTAAAAGAAGCCTAAAAACGCGTTTTCTCTCTCGTGTGCATATTTAATAAAATAGTATGAAATGCATAAACTGCGGGAGGTCAATCCCCTTACAAATTCGCGTGCGCAGGTACCTCTTCTGTTTTAGGCCTAGTTATTACTATAATTAAAAAATTCACTACTTGTCAAGGTAGGGGTCGGGGTAGCTAATAGAAAAGGTTCGATTTAATTAATTAGAGTGTTAGGAGCGTGAGGGATAGAGATAGGACTATTATATAATAAAGCATTAGCAAGACCTTAGACTTACTAGGTTAGGGAGGGGTTAGCTAGTAGCTAGATAGTTATATAAGCATAAGGTAAGGTATTTAGTAAGAACCACCTATATTCTTATAGAAGGTTAGAGCTTAAAACCTTTATATACTTACCCCTAAGTAATACTTATTTAGCTATAACTATAAATCTAAGCTATTACTTTATTTTATTATCTTTTAACCCTTAAGTTATAATAAATTAAGCTCTTAATCCCTTTAAGGTAATAAACTATTAGCTAGATTATAATATTAGTACCTTAGAGAATATTTATATAAAATATACCTACCCCCTTTAGTAATAATACTACAGATAAGTAAGGTAGTAGTAATATAGTAAAGACTTAAATAATAAATACTAATAAATACTAATAATTAAGTATATTAAACACTACCTAATACTAATCTAAATAATAATACTAAAGTTAAAAATAATAGTATTAAGAAAGTAGTATAATAGTATTATAATATAGTATAAGCTAAGCTATAATATATATAGAAAATATAGGATATTTTATAAATAAAAGTAAAACTTAGAAAGCTTTAGGTAAATTTACTATTAGTTATAACCTAATAAAAACTTATAAATTTACTTTCTTTAATTAAACTAATTACTTTTATACTTACTTTACTAATAAGTACTAAGTAAGTAGTAAATATATACTAATATAGTATTATTAAGATATAGCTATAAATACTATTATATAAGGGAAATACCTATAAAAACCTCTAGAATTTCCTAGTAAACTTAAATATATTATTTAAATTAAACTAATATACCTTTTATAATAATATAATAAAGGTAGCTTATACTAGTAAATACTTTACTAATAATATAAAGTAATAATAGATATATTATATAGCTATAAATAGTTATATAAAATATAAGAACTGTAATTAAGTAAGCTTTATTATATAGCTAAAGACTAGAATAATAAATAAGAATACTAAGTACTTAGAAGTAACTAGGTTATTATAAAATCTTTAGTAAGGTAATAGCTAATTATTTTAAGCTTTTATTAGAAATTAGACTAAGGTTAAATCTAACTTACCTAAACTAATTCTAATATAACTAAGAATCTATATATTTATTAATAGCCTTAATAATACTATAAGAAAGTAAATACTTAGCTAAGAGTTTTTAATTACTTAAAGCTAGTTATAAAGCTAAGGTAAGAAAGTAAAGGTAGTAATAAAACTAATATAAAGTTATAAAAAGAGTTAAGACTATAAGAAAAAGTAATAATACTTAACTTTACTTATAAATAACTTATAGTAATAAAATAAAAAGTAAGTAAGAAAATTACCTATTATATATTATAAATATAAGAAGCCTAGATATATCTTAATAGCTTACTATTTATTAGATTACTTTATTTATAAGAGTAGTAAATACACTATAAAGAAGTATAATAATAGTAGTAATAAAGTATTTAATTCTAATAAAATACTACTTTTATCTATATAAACCTAGGATAAGAAGCTTATTATAAGTAAATTAATAAACCTAAGAGTTAGAGTCTATATATCTTTATAATAAGATTACTAGTAAGTAGTAGTAAAGGTACTAATAAACTTAGGTATATAATTCTTAACTATATACCTAAAGTTATTATCTAAGAAAAATTAGAAAAAGGTTAAATAAAATAGATTTAAAGCTTAAAAGTATAAGTAAAAATATAGTTTTATATTAAGAAATTTTAAAGAGATTAGTATTAATAAAGAATAGTATAAGGTTTATAAAGGTTTACTAAGTTAGCTACTTTATTATTAATACTAGAGAAAAGCTACTACTAGGTATAGATTAGATTAGAGAATATAAACCTATAGTAATATATTAAAAAGAAAAGTTTTAGAGATATTTAGTAATAAAAAAATACCTCTTATATACTTAAGGTAGGTAAAGAGTATATAAGGTATTAAAATAATTAGTATATACTTTAGTATTAGGTTTAGTAAAAGTTATCTTAAATAGCCTAAAGAATAAGAAAGAAAAAAAACTAGAAAAGAACTTACTAATAAACTTACTAAAGCTAATTTAGAAAATAAGTAATAAGGAAGTAATAATAGTCTTAGAGTATACTTATAAGTTATATAAGTAATATATTATAGCTAATTTAAAATCCTTAAATAGTCTAAGTAATAAGTAACCTATAACTAAGTAAAGGCTAAGTAATAATATAAATAAACTAAAGCTCCTAGAAAAATACTTAGAATTTAGAGATATATTTAATAAAAACCTAGTAAAAACACTTCTAAAACTAGGGGATTATACTTATATAATTAAGTTAGAAAAGAGAAAAATATTATTATAAAGGCTAATATATAACTTAGCTAAGAAAGAGCTAGAGGTACTTAGGGAGTATTTTATAAATATATAGTAAAAGAAATAGATTAGAAGATTAGTTAGCCTAGCTAAGGCCTTAATTTTATTTATTCTAAAGAAAGGAGGGAAATTAAGGCTTTATATAAATTATAAGGGCCTAAATAAAATTACTATTAAAAATAAGTCTTCCTTATTACTAATTACTAAAATCCTTAATTACTTAAGGGGTATAGTTATTTAGATAAAACTTAACTTAATAAATATATACTACTAGCTATATATTTACTTAGGTAATAAGTAAAAGATAATATTTTATTATAAATATAGGTATTTTAAGTTTTTTATAATACTATTTAAATTAGTTAATATACTAGTAACTTTCTAGAAGTATATTAATAAAGTCCTTAAGGATATTATAGATAATATTTATATTATTTACCTAGATAATATCCTAATCTATAGTAGTAATATAGCTACTTATATAGGCTATATTAAATAAGTCCTAAGTAAACTCTATAATATAAAGCTTTTTATAAACCTTAAGAAATATTAATTTTTAGTTATAAAGATTAAATTCTTAGGATTTATTATATCTAAGAAAGGTATTATAATAGAACTATTATAAGTAAAAGTAATTATAATATAGCTAATACCTTATAGTGTCCTAGATATCTAATTATTCCTTAGGTTTACTAGATTTTATTAATATTTTATTAAGTAGTATAGTAAAGTAATTATTTTATTAATAAATTAACTTAAGAGAGAATAACTAGTAGCCTTTAAGCTAAAACCCTATAAGCTAGCTATATTTAAAGAACTCTAGAAGTTATTCTAGGAAGTACTAATTTTAGTATACTTTAACTTACTTACTTATTAAAAGTAAAGATAAATATATTAGGTTTTACTATTAAAGTAATACTTATAATATTTAGTGCTAGGTTACTAGTACCTAGTTATATATATATTAAGGAAGTTAACTAATACTAAATTACACTACCTTATACTAGATACTAAATTATTAGTAATCTAAGAGGCTTTTAAGGTATAGAGGTATTACTTAGTGTACTTAACTTACTTTATTATAGTAATAATAGATTACTTAAACTATAAGTACTTAGCTATAAAGCTAAGGCTAACTAGTAAGTAAGTAACTATACTTAATAAGCTTTACTTATTTAACTTTAGAATTAAATATAAAGCTAGTAAGTTAAACCTTACTAATATATTATTAAAAAGAGTAAATTATATAAGTAAAGATAGGAAAGTAAAGGTAGTAACCTTATAGCTACTAAATATCTTATCTAAGTTTATAAATACTAATTAATAAGAACTCTATAGTAGTAATAGAAATACTATAGGTTTTATAATATTATTATTTAATATAGTAAATAGTTAGTTATAAAGACCTTATAATAATAATAAGAATATCTAGGGTTTTAAGAAAATATAACTTAGCTATATTTTTAAGAAAGCTATAAGACTAGATATTACTAAAAAGGGTATATTAGCTAGTATAGTTACTAGTAAGTAATAAGGGTATCTCTTAGAAATACTACTTAGCTATAGTATACTTATAAGACTAGAAGTATTTTATAAGCTAGCTACTTATAGAGATATTATAGTAAAAATCTAAGCTATTTAAAGAACCTTTACTAAGTTTAACTCTAATACCTAGGATAATAGCTTAGAATTAGATATTTTAATGTAAGTATTATTATTAAGTATATAGTAAAATAATAAGTTTACTATATATTAGAGAAAGCTACTTAAGAGTAGTAACTTAGAAGTATTATAAATATAGTTAATTAAACCCTCTAAGCTATTAATATTTAAGAGTTAAGTTTATATTCCCTAGGGTATAAGAAAAGAGATTTTATTATTAATATATAATAACCCTACTACTAGGTATTAGGGAGTTAGTAAAATACTTTATTAAATTATAAGTTAGTACTACTAGCTAATAATAAAGAAAGATATAAAGGTATATAAAGGTATATATTAGTACTTATATAAGCTATTAAATTTTAAAACTAAGGCACTATAAGCTATATAGTAAGTTAGCTACTTTACTAAAGCTAGATTACCTTTTTTAAGAACTATTAATAAAGTTTATTACTAGATTACTACTAGTTAAAGATACTAACTAAACCTATAATATAATCTTAGTAATTATAGACTATTTTATAAAGTATAGTATTTATATCCTTATTTTAATATAACTAATAAGTAATAGGTTAGTAACTATATTCCTAGAGTATATCTTTAGAGATTATAAAGCCTTAGAAGGTATTATAATAAACTAAGGTTTTATATTTATAAGTAAATTTTAGATAACCTTTTACTATTTTATTATAACTAAGTAGCTACTAAGTATTACTTTTTACTTATAAATAATTAGGCTAAGAGTAAAGTATTATTACTAAGGGAGAAATACACTATAATTAAATAGCTTTTAATTAACTTATAAGCTTAGTATAAGAAATACTATAACTAGAAAAGAACCTAAAGAGGTTTAAAGTTAGTAATTATATTCTACTATTTATAAAGAATATTAATCTAAGATAGATAAGTAAGAGGTTAACTATAAAGTACCTAGGCCCTTATAAGATAATAAAGGTAGTTAGGAGTTATAGACTAGCTTACTAGCTAGAATTACTTACTAGAATATAGTTATATAATATATTTAATATTATAAGCCTTAAACCTTTTAAAGGGGACTTAAATAATATAGTAAATACTTCTTTACTATAATATAATATTAAGAATAATAAATAAGAGTTTAAGGTTAAAAGAATTATCTTATATTATTATAATAATAGGTATTATAAGTACTTAGTTAAATAAAAGAGCTATAATAGCTTAGAGAATTTATAGGTATTAAAGAGGGATTTTATTATAAGGGATATTATCTATAACTATAAGTAGTAATTAAATAGCTAGGTTATAGTAGTAAAACTACCTTTAGTAAATAATATAAGGTAATATTCTAAAAAGATATAATTATATTACTCTTATAACTATATGTGAGAACAAAGGATAGCTAGGCAAGAGGTATAGGGGCACTTATGTATTTACTAAAGCTTACTAGGCCTAAGTGTTATGCACGCGAGTCGCTAGCTTTTATCTAGTAGCTTGCTAGTGTTATATAGACCTAGCCCTAGGCCTAGCATGCCTATAGGGTGTGTACACTATATTATAAGTAAGGCCTTATAATTACCTCCTTACTTATAGCTAGGCTCCTAAATAGCTTTTACTAGCTACTCTATAGCTATTTACTAACTAGTAATAGCCTTTAAAATAATAATAAATAATAGATAGGGTTTAACTATAAATTTACCTATAATTCTTTATTATATTATATACTTTTCCCTTCTATAACTATAGTAATTTTTTAATTATTTCTTATAATTTTAGTTTCTATCCCTTCCTAGTTCTTAATTACTATATATTTATTATAGAAGATAAGCATATTCCCTTAAAAGAATATAGCTATATATATTATTTATATACTAGGTACGCTAAGTTTAAGAAATATCCCCTAGCTAAGCCTATATTACTATAAATTAACTATTAATTTCCCTATAATCTATTTATAAATTCTTAAAAGATAAAATATTCTAAGCGCTATACCTAATACTATAATTATAGTAATTCTTATAAGACTATAAGTATATTACTTTTCCTATATTTTTTAGTCTTATTTTACTAATAAATTCCTATAGGCTATAGCTATAATAAGGGGTGATTTTATTAACCTCCTTATAGTTTTAGACTAGGCCTAAATACTTATAGATATTTATAGTAATATAGTAAAGGAAGACCCTAAGGACTACTTATTTTTAGAGGCCTCTTACTTCTATATTACTAAATATTATCTCTATCTAATAATAGGGTTTAACTATATAAATATATTATACTATATTACTTTTAGCTTAACTAAGGCTATAAAGGTCTATTAGGTTTATCTCTTTACTATATATTTACTAGTCTCTTACTTATATTTAGTAGTAGTATACCTTTATTATATACTAATAGTATATAGTCTTATAATAGTAGCTACTTATTATAATATTCCTAAGCCTAATTCTAGGGTATATAAGTATTATAGCTATTCTACCTTACCTTACTATATATTTACTAATTCTTCTATAGCTAAACTACTATAAACTTAAGATTATATAAAATATAAAAATAACTTTATATCTATAACACTTAGACCTAGGATATATCCTCTAGGGGATAGTAAAATATTATTTTACACTAGTAATACACTAGGTAATTACTAAGGATAAGAATAGTGCTAAGTATCTTATTTATAGGGGTTAGGCTTTTTTTTATAAAGAGGTAATAATAAAGGGGTTTCCCTTAACCCTCCCTACGCTTTAGGTGTGTTTTCTTTTATTATTTAGTAAGTAGTCTAAGGTAGTTTATATAGGAGTGTAATAGTAGCTAATAAGGCTAGGCCTTTTTTATTATAACTCTATATCTCTTTAGCTATGTTTTACTTATATCTTACTACCTTTCTTATTTATTTTACTTTAGTAAAATACCTAAATTATATATTACGCCCCCTCTATTACTTTTACTAGGACTTATTAGTTATATTTACTAGGCTATCCCTTTTATTTTATAAGGTCTTTATTACCTTTATAGGTTTTCTTATAGTCTTTAACCTCCTTAACTTTATATTTATTATCTTTATCTTTAAGATCTAGTATTAGTATCTCCTCTTCTCTAGTGTCTTTATAGTAGTTCTATAGCTCTAGTAGGCTAATATAGAATATATTATATAGCTAACTATATTTTTCTAGTAATACTAGTCTATATACTTATTTTCCTATAGTATTAAGTACTTAAAAAGGTCTAATAAATCTAGGGATTAGCTTCTATTTTATATCCTTAAGCCTAATATTCTTTACTAATAGTAGTACTAGATTACCTTAATATAGTATTAATAGCTAGTAATACTAGTTATAGTACTTTAACTAGGTTTTAGTGGCTTTAGCCTAGTTTTTCTTTAAATACTCTCTAACTTTATATAGCTTTATAATATATATATATACTTCTAGCACCTTCCCTTCCTAGCTCTTACCCCTAAGAGCTAGATAAAACTTAGGTAAATAGCCTATAAGTAAGTAGTTTAGGGAGTAGCTAGTGCTTTTATTTACTATATTATTATAGGCAAATTAAGCTATTAGGAGTAGCTTAGGCTATATCTATTAGTTCTCTATAATAAAATATTAAAGGTAGTGCTTAAGTACTTAGTTTATTCTTTCTATTTACCTATTAGTTTAGGGGTAAAACACTATAGAAAGCCTTTGCTTTACCTAAGATAAGTAGCATAGGTCTAACTAGAATTAGCTTATAAATACTAAACCTTTATTAGATATAACACCTTCTAGGGCTCTAAATCATAGCTTAATCTTTTTATAAAAAAGTCCTACTAATTTAGCTATATTAATAGTAGTAGTTATAGGTAAGAAGATAGAATACTTAGTAAATTAGTCTATAATTACTAGGATTACATTAGTCTCTTACTTACCTACTTATATAATAGGTAACCCTATAATAAAGTCTATTAAGATCTTTACCTATAGTTACCTTAGTATTAGTAGTAATTTAAGGCTTCTATATAGGTAATGCCTTCTAGCTACTACCTATTAGTAAACCCTATAGCTTATAATATAGTCTAAAATAGACTTACTTATAGATAGCCACTAAAAATAATACTTTAGTAGCTCTAGAGTATACTTAGTCCTAAAGTAACCTACTAGTAAATTATTATAGTATAGCTATAAAAGCTCCTATTATAAGATAGGCTCCTAGGGAATAACTACCTAG
Organism: Epichloe bromicola; assembly: GCA_023658445.1. Taxonomy (NCBI): domain Eukaryota; kingdom Fungi; phylum Ascomycota; class Sordariomycetes; order Hypocreales; family Clavicipitaceae; genus Epichloe; species Epichloe bromicola. The sequence continues at coordinate 319,117 of CP098269.1, forward strand.
TCTTAGTATAATAAAAGACCCCCTATACTATATAACTATAGACTAGCCTTTCCCTTCCTTTTTACTAAGGAGTTATTAATCTTACTATTCTATCTTTATAGATCTAGGTCTTAATCCTATGCCTTCTATAGTAGTTATGCTAATAGTTTATTTAGCCTAGATTAGTAGGGATCTAGTAATATAATAGTCCCCTATATCTCTTATACTATACTAATATCTTAGATATATATTACCTTCTCCTTAAAATCCCCTTTAGTTAGCTAACCTTTTACTAGATTTATAGTAGCTAACTAGCTTCTTAACTAGGCTACTCTAGCTATTCTCTCTATAGGGGCTAGGGTATTTTCCTCCCCTAAAGATATCTTATTAAGCCTCTTTATACCTAAGACTAGGGTATTTTCCTCCCCTAAAGGCATCTTACTATATTTTCTTTAATATATTAGTTTCTCTTCTTCTATTCTTTTAGTAGGTATTTTCTTCTACTATTTTAGTAGGTGCTATTTTCCTTTAAAGTTCTAGTAATAGTGCCCTATTTATTAGGGGTTTACCCTTATAATTAGACCTTCTTAATAGTGTATTTACTAGGTTACTTTTCCTAGGTCTATACCTAATTATAAAGTAAAAGGGGTAAAGGAATATACACTATCTTACTTACCTTTTATTTAACTTTTACTACCTTATAAAGGTCTATAGGTTATAGTAGTCTAATAGGACTTTAACTAGGCTTACTATACCCTTAATATAGTATTACTAGTGTTTAAATAATGTTACTATAGTAAGTAGCTCTTAATTAGCTATACTATAATTATACTTAGTATTTATAAATTTTCTTAACTAAAATACTACTAGATACTAATAGCCCTTATTATCCTATTAAGATAGGATTTCTACTATTATAAAGATTAAAGTATTTATCTTAATACACACTAGTTAACTTAGGTTATAATAATAAAGAAAAGGCACTTACTAGAAGGCCTCTTTTAGCTAGTTAAACACTAGCTATTCCTTTACTTTAAATATAAACTTCCTAGTCTAAATACTATTTTAACTACCTTTTATTAATATATAAAAAGGTACTATAATCCTAAAGTATTTATAAATAAACTATTAGTAAAAGTTATAGAACCTAAGGAAAGACTATATATTCTTAAAGCTTATAGGCTTTTTTTATTCTTAGATTATATTAACCTAGTAAGTATCTATTAAGATCCTATTAACTAATAGAATAAACCCTAGGAACTTTACTAACTCCTAGTAGAATTAATACTTTAAGGGTTTTATATATAACTTTATAGATCTTATATATTCTAAAACTTCCTTAATATAAGTAGTGTATTCCTTCTATATCTTTAAGAAAATAAGGATATTATCTAGATATACTATATAAATAGTATTAACTAGCCTATAAAGTGCTTTATAAATATAACTTTAGAAAGTAGCTAGGGTATTAGTTAACCTAAAGGGTATTATAAGGTATTTATAGTATTTATAATAAGTATAAAATATAGTCTTTTACTTATTACCTTCTTTAATATAAATTTAATAGTATATATTCTTAATATTAATTTTTAAGAAGTAGTAAGCTCCTTAGCACTAGTTTAGGATCTCTAAAATTAGGGGGAGAGCGTAGTAATTCTTTTATATTACTCTATTAAGTCCCTAATAATCTATATATAATTAGAGCATCCTATTCTTCTTTAGTATAAATAAAATAAGTATACCTATAGGGCTCTTAGAGGGTCTTATCTAGCCTTTCTATAGGTTTTTATTAATATATTTATAAAGCTCCTTTAGCTTACTTTAGGAGAGAGAGTAGATTAGTTTATATAGGGGTATAGCCCTAGGTACTAGGTTAATTATATAGTTAGTCTCTTTTCTTAATAATAAGCTTCCTACCTTATCTAATATAAATATATCTTTAAACTTATATAGTTCTAGGGGAATATTTTTAATAGTTCTATATACTTTTGCCTTCTTATTATCTTTAAGGGTAATAAACTTATTTTCTATAACCCCTTTAATAGTATATATAATAGTCTTATTATATATTACTTCTATAAATTTATAAGAAGTTAATAGTAAAAAGGCTACTTTTCCTTTCTTAAATTACTATTCCTATAAATATAGGTAAAGATATATATATTTTTCTATAAGGGTATATATTCTATTTAATATAAGGCTTCCCCTTACTCTTAGGTCTTTATCTATAGCTATATATAGTAGCGTAAGGTCCTTTTCTTTTTCTCTTAAGTCCTTAATTATAATAAGTACCTTATAGACACTATATTAAGGGACTATAAGGGCTCCTACTACCTTAATAATAAGTGCTATAGCCTTAGCCTAGTTAAGTTTATAGGTTCTTATAAACTTAATACTAATTATATTAATCTTAGTGTAACTATCTAGATTAGCTACTATTTTAATATCTTTATACTTATAAATAGTAACTAGTGTATAAAACTAATGCCCTATTAGCACCTTAGTATTAGAGGTAGAGGTAAGGGTATTTACTTCTACCTTAGGGAGTTTTCTAGGCTTTCTTAGGACTCTTTCTTAGGTTTCTTATAATAATATATAAGGTATCTTATACTATTATAGTTATAATACTATATCTTATTCCTAGGTTTAGTAGTATTTAGGTAGGTAGCTAGGCCTTTCTCCTAGTCTTTATTTCTTTAATCTTTATAAGGTCTATAGCCTTATAAGGAGTTATTCCTATAGTACTAGGGATTCTTATATAGGCCTTTATCTCCTAATTACTTAGGCTTTTACTTATTCTTTAGTATAGCCTCCTAGAATTACTAGGTAAGTTATATAACCTTTTCTTAAGTCTTATTAGTAATAAAGGTATATAGGTTAATATAGTCCTATAGGTTAGGAAGTAGCTTTATAAAGAATATAAGGGTATAAGTCTTTTCTAAGGCTCTTTCTAGGTATTTCTCTAGTAAATCTAAGAAGATACTAAACTTAATAGGGCTTTAACCCTTATATTACTTTATATTCTCTAATTATATTACTATTTATATATTATAATTAGCAAAGTCCTAAAGTAGTGTAAGTATCTAAGTCTCAAATTTATCCTAGTTATCTTTAAGGTTATTCTAGCTATTAGCTTACTATTCCTTAAGGTATTTATCCTATCTTACCCTATAATTAATATATATATAGTTAAGTGTAAAAAGGATTTTCTAGTAGTTATATTAGAACTTCTTCTTTACCTTATTAAAGGCATAGTTTAGGTTATTAATCTATATCTTATACCTCTATAGGTTTATAGGGTATTAGAGGTTAGTAATATTCTAAACTTTAACCTCTTAGCTACTATAGCTTAAGGAAGTACTAGCTCTTTACTACCTTTTTAATTATTTTTCTCTAGTATTATACTATAATAGATCTTAAAGCTTTTACTCTCTTTTTTATAGTTTTTAGAGTTCCTTAAGCTAGGTAATTTACTTTACTATTACTATAGCTTAGGTATAAATAATAAGGGGTATATCTTTAGTTATAGTACCTATAGAATATAGTATATTCTTAGCTATAGTATTACCCTTATTTAGTAGCCCTTAGTTATTATCTAATATTACTCTTATAGATTAAGTAGTTCTCCCCCTTATATTACTCTTAGGTAGCTAGTAGGAGAAGCTTTAGAATTATAAAAATAAAGAATAGCTAGGTAAGAGGTATAGGGGTACTTATGTATTTACTAAAGCTTACTAGGCCTAAGTGTTATACATATAAGTCACTAGCTTTTATCTAGCGGCTTACTAGTGTTACGTGGACCTAGCCCTAGGCCTAGCATGCCTATAGGGTGTGCACGCTGTGTTGTAAGCGGGGCCTCACACTATAATATAGCTACCTAGTAATAATTACTTAAGAAGTATTTCCTTATCCTTACCCTTACCTTTATTTTACTTAGAGGCTATAGTAATAATAAGTATAAAAGCCTTTAGAGGCACTAGGGCCTTATTATTAAAAGAGTTACTTTCCTTATATATAAAGATATAGAGTTCTCTAGGTAACTTAGAAAGACTAATATAAGTAAAAAGCCTAAAGGTATAAAAAGTAAACTACTAGTAAGTTAGTAAAGAAGTACTTATAGATATTTAAGAGACTTACTATTAGGATATTCTTATATATATAGTAAAAGTAGTTTATAATATTAATTTAAACCTTAAGTTTAGTAGTATTAGCTAGCCTTAATATAGTAATATACTTATTATACTTAGCTTCCTAGGCTACTTTAGTAGCTACCTAAGTATAATAAATATACTTATACTTATTAGTATTTTTAGTCTTTAAGAGGGTATTATATAATTTCTACTTTATATAAATAAAAAACTATTAGTATATTAGTAATAATTAAGTTAAGAGAACTAGGGATATACTTACTTTATTAAGGTAATAGTAATCTCCCTTAGGTATAGCTTTAATAATATTAAATAGCTTTTTATAAAGCTATATAATTTAAGTAAAGTATTAGTAGTAAGTTAGTATCTTAAAACTAAAGACTTAGAATAAGTAGTTATACTCTAATATATATCTTATTATTTTAGGTATAATAAATATATTTAGCTAAGTTTACTACTATAGGTTAGTAACTATAAGAAGTAAAGAAGTAGTAAGATTATACTATAAGAGTTATTATACTCTATAAAAAAGGGTTTATTTTTCTTAAAATACTAAGGAATAGTATAAGTACTATTCTTAGGCTATATATTTTATATAGTAACTTACTAACTATACTATATATATAGAATTTAAGTATTACTAACTATAAGTTAGTAATAATAACCTAGTAAGGAAATAAAAAACTTATATAGAAATTTTAAATACTATTCTCTTTTAAGGTAATTTCTTTAGTAACTTCTCTAAGAGTTTATTTTATAGAAATAAACCTAGTAGTAAAGTAAAAGTTAAGGGATAGATTTTAGATATTATAAGCTAGCTATAGGTTAGTAGTAAAGAAGTAATAAAGAGAAGATAAGTAAGAATAAAGAAACTTATAATAGTTAAATAGTATATAAGGGAAAGAAAGTATATATATAAGGGGAGAAGATTTAGTTCTTTTTATATTAACTATAAACCCCCTAAGTAATCTATATACTATATATAGCTAATATAAGGATTATAATATTTACTATTATAATTACTATTTTTAAATATACTAATAGCTATAAATATATAATAACTATATTACTCTATTACTAAGACTTATAAATAAGTCTATTTATATATATAGTATCTAATACCCTATTTATTTAACCTAATTATAAAATTTAATATAAGGTATTTACTCTCTTAGAACTATAAGTATAAGGTAAAGAGTATTTACTTTACTATATTAAAGTAGTAAATAGATTACTATTTAGGATTAATAAATAGAGGGATAATAATATTTATACCCTAGTATTATTAGTATTATTATTTTTAATAATATATTATACTATAATATATTATACCTAACCTAAACCCTTTATTAACTATAACCCCTAAGACTATATAGTGTAAATGCCCTAAGCAAGTAGCTTATTATATAATTAAAGATAATTATATAAAGAGGGGGTATTATATTAGAAGCGTAAGGGATAGAGATAGAACTATTATATAATAGAGTATTAGTAAGACCTTAGACTTACTAGGTTAGGGAGGGGTTAGCTAGTAGCTAGATAGTTATATAAGTATAAGGCAAGGTATTTAGTAAGGACTGCCTATATTCTTATAGAAGGTTAGAGCTTAAAACCTTTACGCACCTACCCCTAGTGTTACGATATAAAATGTAAGATAAAAGAGTGTACAAAGGTTGTTGGATTTAACTAGCTAGAGGGCAGAGCTATCGTCAAATATAGGGGTTCTAGGTCACGTGCTAGGCCACACATCCTTAGCAACGAGGCCATATCCGAAGTGGCATTAGCAGACCACTTGTCAATTCTAGCACGTAACAAATGCGGGCACTACGGATAAAAGAGATAGCTGTCCTAGCTATCTAATAAGATCTAACGAATTTGCAATAAGCTAGGAAGCGGGCTCTTGCAAGGGAATTCAGTCAGATAGATCGTCAGGTCTAGCGGTTATCAAATCGGTCATCAAATCGGTCATCAAATCGGTCACCGGGTCGGTCATCGAATTAATAACTTAACCAACGGGATCTGTAACTATAGCGGTCGGATTAATTATTAGATTAACGGTTAGGTTAACGGTTAGGTTAACAGTTAGGTCAATAGTCTAAGTCGCTGTTAGATTAGTAGTTATATAGATAGTTATATTAATCAGGCTAATAGAGCTAATAGTTAATAGCTTAGCTAGTCAATAAGCGTTGCAAAGGGTTAGGCAACAAGCTTTGCAGAGGTCTAGGTAACGAGCTTTGCAAAGGGCTAGGCAATAAGCGTTGCAGAGGGTCAGGCAACAAGCTTTGCAAAGGGCCAGGCAACGAGCTTTGCAAAGGGCTAGGCATCAAGCGTTGCAGAGGGTTAGGCAACAAGCTTTGCAAAGGGTCACGAATTCAGTTAGGCTATTGAATTAGCTAACGAATTAGCTAACGAATTTGCTAACAGGCTAGCTACCTTCAAAGGTTATCGCGTTTTTTAAAAGCTTCTATAATAAGGTCTTTAAGCTATTAGAAGTTATCCTCTTCTATAGCTAGCTACTATTAAAAATCCTGTATTTGCTGCTACTAATATTAAATTTGCTACTATAATTACTACTACTACTATTAATAACAGGTCCTTAGGTCCTAAAGATCCCGTTAATGCTAGTCTTGTTGCCACTGGAATTGCTGCTATAGTTATTAATCTAGCTACTGTTAAATTTGTTAATATTACTAACTAGCTAGGTATAAATCCTTAAGATATTAAAAAACTAGATTTCTTAAAGGGAAGGTTCTTCCTATAAATACTATAGGTTTAGCGCTAATAATCCTGCTTATAAAGCTACTATAATTACTATTGCTCACACTAATCTAGCTAGTGTAAGGGAAGCATTATATCTAGCAAGCTTTATTGGATCAGAATTAACGAATTTATCAGATTTGACAGTCGAATCGAAGGTCGAAGGTCTTCGGACTAACGGATTAAAGGTCTTCAAATCAACGGATCGAAGGTCTTCAAATCAACGGATTAACAGTCAGGACGAAGGTTAACAAATCGATTGAATTGAATCAAAGGTTAAAGAAATCGAAGGTTAAAGAATCGAAGGTTAAAGGTCTTTGGACTAATTAAATTTGCACAATCAAAAGGTCTTCGGATTAACGGATCGAAGGTCTTCAAATCAATCGGATTGAAGGTCTTTAAATCAATCGGATCGAAGGTCTTCAATTCAATCGGATCGAAGGTCTTCAAGTCAACGGATCGAAAGTTAGCACAAAGGTTAACAATAACGGTTAGAGCGAAGGTTAATAGATCTAACGGTTAGATTAAAGGTTAACAAATCTAATAATAGGCGCAATGCCTAGGGACTATTAGGCCTAGTAAAAGGGATAGCTTTAATAGGCTTAGTGTATTAGTTAACTTAGTTAGTTTAGTGGCTTTTATTAAGCAGTAAAAGCGCTAGAGGTACGCAACGATTAAAGAGTAATTGCTACCACTTATTATAATATAAAATATAAGATAAAAGAGTGTATAAAGGTTGTTAGATTTAACTAGCTAGAGGGCAGAGCTATTGTCAAATATAGGGGTTCTAGGTCACGTGCTAGGCCACATATCCTTGGCAACGAGGCCACATCCGAAGTGGCATTGGCAGACCACTTGTCAATTCTAGCACGTAACACCTAGGTAGCACCTATCTAGCTACGACTGTGAATCTAAGCCATTACTCTGTTCTATTATCTTTTGACCCTTAAGTCGTGATAAGAGACTACCTATAGCTAGATTTTTTTTATAGTTAATATATACTATAAGATTCTTAAGATTACCCCTATGTTTTGCTTTAGCTAAGATTATACCTATATTTACTATAAAATAAACTAAGATTATTCCCCTTATTTAATTAAGATAGCGCTTCTAATCTAATAGACTATGTAATCTAGAGTGTCTTTATATAATAAGAAATCTCTAGCTATTATTATAATTAAAATTATTAAGATAATTAACCCCTCCATTATATCTAGGCTTTAGAGCTACTTATAACTATAGGCTAGTATTATATCTTTTGGGGTGTTATTTTCTATTTAATAAAACTAGTAGAGAAATATAGTCTTAAACCCCTAGGACTTCTATTTTCTATTTTAATTTACTATAGACTAAGATTAATTAGAAGCGTACTTTTAGCTATAACTTTTAGCTAATACTAAACTAATTTATATAAAGACCCCTTTATTTTATTTTTCCCTATAATATAATATAAACTAGAAGCCTAGCCCTAGATCCTAGGGAAGCTAAGGCACTAGTTAGAGGCTAGCTAATCTAGAGGAGCTAAGCTAGGTTAAGGAAAGGAAATTATATTACATAGAGTGTGAGGCCCCGCTTACAACACAGTGTACACCCCACAGGCATGCTAGGCCTAGGGCTAGGTCTACGTAACACTAGCAAGCCACGAGATAAAAGCTAGTAACTCGCACGCATAATAGTTAGACCTAGTAAGCTTTAGTAAATATATAAGTGCCCCTATACCTCTTACCTAGCTATTCTTTATTCTTATAATTCTAAAGCTTTTTCTACTAGCTACCTAAGAGTAATATAAAGGGAAGAACTACCTAATTTATAAGAGTAATATTAGATAATAACTAAGAGCTACTAAATAAAGGTAATACTATAGTAAAGAATACACTATAATCTATAAATACTATAACTAAAGATATACCCCTTATTATTTATACCTAAGCTATAGTAATAGTAAAGTAAATTACCTAGCTTAAGAAACTCTAGAAACTATAGAAAAGAGAGTAAAAGCTCTAAGATTTATTATAGTATAATACTAGAGAAGAATAATTAAAAAGGTAGTAAAAAACTAGCACTTCCTTAAGCTATAGTAGCTAAGAGGTTAAAGTCTAGAATATTACTAACCTCTAATACCCTATAAACCTATAAAGGTATAAGATATAGATTAATAACTTAAACTATACCTTTAATAGGGTAAAGAAGAAGTTCTAATATAACTACTAGAAAATCCTTTTTACACTTAACTAGAGTATTATTTGTAGTGTAGTTAGTGTAGTTTTTAGGAAATTCTTGTATTTATAGTGTAGTTTTTTTTCCCTTATAATGTAGTATAGTGTAGTTTATAGTGTAGTTTATAGTGTAGTGTAGTGTAGTAAACTACACTACACTATAAAAACTATACTATACTACAAAATAATAGGTAATAATATACTTTTTTTATAAATTTAATTATACTAGCCTAAGAAGCTAATTTACTTTATAATAAAGTTTTATCTATTCCTTTCTATAAGGGCTAAATATAGTATACTTTATAATTCTAGCTTTAGGGGCCTAGGGATAATAAATCTATTTTCTATTATTATTATTTTAATTAGAGTATTATTTATAGTGTAGTTATTATAGTTTTTAGGAAATTCTTATATTTATAGTATAGTTTTTTTTCCCTTATAGTGTAGTGTAATATAGTTTATAGTGTAGTGTAGTGTAGTAAACTACACTACACTACACATTATAGTGTAATTGTTACGTGGCAGAACACGTGCAGTACATAGAGGCTGCTATACAAAAGCTAGATTTAATATTTTAGTTTAGGAATTTAACTTACTTTATATATATTATATTACCCCTAATAGTAGCTTTTATAAGTAAACTTAGTATAACTTATAACCTATTAAATCTATTAGCCCCTCTAATAGAATTAACCTTTTATTATATAAAGCTAGTATATAATAAGTAGTAGTAATTAGAGATTCTTTTATTATACCCTTCTAGAAGCCTAAAAATAACCTATATATATAAAACTAACTATTTATAATAGTAATATACTAATCCTTAGAGTATCTTCCTACTCTCTAAAAATAAACTACGTATTATTCACTAGTTTTATACTTTTAATAGTATAAATCTAGATTTTAATTATTAAAAAAAGAAACTTATTAGGATTAATAATTAAGAGAATCTAAACTAACTTATAAGATATAAATTTAATAATAAAGTAGTAGAAAAATAGGAATAGCTAATATATTAAGACCCCCTTATTTATTAGAATTTAGTAAATCTATAAGCTATATATTATACCTAGAATTAAGTTAAATCCTATATCTAAAAAGCTAAAACTAGAGGCCTACTTAATAAACCTAATAAATTAATAAGTAGTAAGGTATTAAAAAGGCTATTTTAAAACACTCTTAGTTTAGCTTATAGTACTACTACTATAGGAACTAGGAAAAGTATAGGAAAAGATAAAAATAATAAAGAAAAGGGAATTATAAACTATCCTAAAACTAATACTACTACTTAGGATATTAAACCCCCTAATTAGTTAATAGAGTTAAATCTAGAAAACCTACTACTAAAACCCTTAGAATACCTAAAGAATCCTAAGGATTCTTACACTAAGACTAGTAAATATAATATAGTAAGGATAATATAGGGGATTTAGGAATAGTAATAGATATTATAGTAAGCTATAGAGAAAATAGTATTAGGGATAGACTAGCTAGTAATAAGATTAATAACTAAAATTAGAAGCTTATAAAGCGTAAGTGCCTTAGTAGGTTTAATACTATTAGTATAGAATACTAACTACAGATTACTATACCTAGCTAATAAACAGGGTTAGTATAATAGGTATCTATATACTAATAGAGGAATAACTAGACTATTAGTATAACTAATCCTACCCTAATACTAATAAGGACTACTAGAACTATAGCTAGGACTATTAGTATAGCTAGGACTACTAGTGTAACTAATATAGCTAGAATATTAGTAAGAATACTTATAACCTTAGCTAAGTCCTTACTAGACTTAGTAATAAGGACTATACCCTCTAGATTAAGGTTAGTATACTAATTCTAGAAATTAAAGAAAAATAGACCTAGTATTACACTAAAATTAGTATAACTAGTAAATAGAAATAGCGGAATAGAATATAAATTTAATATAGAGGATTATAGATATTAGGTATTTTAAGCCTTATAATAAACTAGAAGAGGCTAGTAATAACCTTATTACATATAATAGAAAATAGACTATCTTCTATAATATTAAATTATAGATCTAGGCAGTTAAAGATTACTTATATTATACTAATCCTAGCTATTAGGATATTATTTAGAAGAAAATCTAGATATTATTCTAAGGGGATGCAATAGTATAGTATAGATAATATCTTAACTTAGTAAAATAAAATACTATATTTAGTGGAATACTAACTATATTTATAGCTATATAAAAGGAATTTAGTATTTAGATTTAGGATATAATAGCATAGCTTAATAAGGTAGAATATACTAAAGAGAATATTATAAAAGAGGTATCTTTCTATAAATTTATATTAAAGATCTTCTAGTATATAAGGGCAAATAGTAAGTTAACTAACTATTAGCTTTTAGTATATTTATATTAAGCTATATCTAGGATTATAATAGATATACCTAGTTCTAACTTAAGAGAATATAAGATTAGTATATATTACTATAGTAAATAATAAAAGATATAATTTATATAACTACTTATATAGTAAAGGTTAATCTATAAGTAAAAAAGGTAAAGAGAAGCTTAAAGTCTACTTTAATACTAAGATATCTAGTAGTAATTTAGAAGAAAATAAGAATAAAGTATAAGTAAACTAAAACTAGCTATTTAATAGATAATTCTCTTAAAGAAACTAGTATTATAAGTAAGATAAGTAAAATACCTAAAGATTTCTAAGATATTTCTAACTATAGCTATATAGGTATAATTAACCTCCTAAAGGATAAAACTAGAGACTATAGTAAAATAAGTCTTAAGAGAATAAAGAGAGAGAGCGTGTAAAAATTAGGTAAACTTAATAAACTAAAGCACTAAACTAATAAAATAAGTAACCCTAAAACTATAGTCCTATAAGAAAAGGAGGCTAGTTATAGTAGCCTAGATAATTTTAGTAATAGGAAAAGAACTCTATAAGGGACTAGGAATATACTAATATTATAGTGTATAATAATAATTCTAATATATAATAATATAAAACTTATCTCTAGGAATATAGTTATTATATAGCTAAAGAAAGGGAGGTTCTAGAGGATAATAGTAAGGATAATTAAGGATAAGACTTAAATTTTATTAAAACTTATTTTATAGAAAATATCCTAAAAGAGGCAAATAAGGCTATTACTAGGATAACCTTAAATAGGACTAGATAACTTACCCTAGGATAAGTGGTTAAAGCTATAGTAAGACTATAAGAAGTTAAATATAATAGAAAAAGAGCTAATATATATCTAAAGATTCCTATTAGATTTAATAATAAGGGTAAGAGTTACTAAGTCTATCTTAACTTAGGAATATTATTAATTTTAGCGAATAAGGCATAGCTATAATAGTATAGATTAAATGTAAAGTAAGTAACACAGGAACTAAAGCTAGTATCTAGGGTTTAATCTTCCTTTTTTATTACTAAAATAGCTATATTTAACTTTTATATTCTAGGGATAGCGTATAGAATAGAAATTACTAGCTATTTTATAGTTAATAGTAAATATAATACTAAATTTAGGACTAAAATTATTACTTAGAACGAATTTTACTTATAAATATAGGGCTAAGATTAATTTTATCTAACTAAAGGTAGTTTTTAGGTTAGTTTATAGTATAATAGTACTAGTAGAAATCTTCTAATTATTAAATAAGGTCCCTTACTAAAAGGTAGTTACTACCTATATAGTATTAATTCCACTAAAGGCTTATATATATATACTAGCTAGTTAGAAGGATATGTAGAAAAATTAGGAAATAAGTGTGTATTATATATAATTATATTTAGAGTATTTCCCTAATACGCTATTTAATAAATCTAGTAAGGGATAGATAATTACCTATAACCTAACTAATAAGATTATTACTATTAGAAAATACTAAAAGGTTACATGCCTAACCGTGGCTAGTAAGTTAACGCTAATTACCTAGTTAATAATCCTTTTATATACTATGCCTATTTTAGTAAGGATATTATAGAGAAAAAGGAAGATAAAGATAAGGATAGTAATAAATCTAATAAAAAGAAGAATAACCTTAATCTAAAGAAAGTTAATACTAGAGTGCTATTATATAGGATTTTATACCTAGAGGAAATCCTATATATAACTAATAAATTTAGCATATAAATTACTAATATTAACTAGGAAGTAGCGAGTAAACTAGGTTAACTAACTAATAAGTATAATATTTATTATAATAAAGGTATTATCCCTATACTAGAAGACTAGAAAATAAGAATTAATCTTATAGATAGATAGTAGTATTAAATAAGGCTAATTAGGCCTTATAGACTAAGAGAATAGGATATAACTAAACTTAATAAAGTATATAATAAACTCTACCTAAAAGGGAAAATATTATATTTAGATAAGCTAGTAGCTAAAGTATGCCTAGTGTTTATAGTTTAGTAAGAAACTAGTTAGAAAAGGAAAAGGAGAGTTATAATTAATATAAGGCTACTTAATAATATAGTAGTGCTAGATATATACCCTTTACTAGACTAAAGTAATATTATAAATAATATATATAGTAAGAAGGTTTTTTCTCTTTTTAATAAAATAGGATTTTTTTACTAACTACTAGTTAGAAGTAACTATTAAGCCTATATAGTAGTTATATTAAATTAAGGTCTTAAAGTGTTAAATATAGTATTAATAGGATTTAAGAACTCCCCTATATTTACCTAAAGGTTTATAAATAGACTTTTCTAAAAGTATAAGTATTTTATATAAGTTTATATTAATAATATTTTTATATTTTTAGATAGTCTTAAAGAGTATTTAAGCTATCTTAATATTATACTTAGGATTCTTAAAGAAAATAGAATAATAATTACTATAAAGAAGTTATTTATTAATTATCCTACTATTTAACTACTAGGTTTTATTATTAATAGTAATAGAATTATTAATACTAATAATAAGCTTAAAGCTTTTTAGAAGATAATTTTCCTAAGTAATCTATTAAGTCTTAAAACCTTTATTAAAATAAATAGATTTCTCTATAATAGAATTCTATAGTTTAATATATAAATCTAACTATTATAAACATAGAAAATAGTGCTATTAAGGGAATTCTATAAAAAGGATAAGAAAATTATTAGTATCTTAAAACTAGTATAAAAAAGGAAAATATAGTAAAAGATATTTTTACTAACTAAGTAGGAGAAAAAGGCTTTTAAGAATATTAAAGTGTTCCTAAGTAAGAAATAGACCCTATAGTATTATAATTTATAAAAGTTACTTTTCCTTAAAATTAATACCTATAAGGAAGGATTTAGGTTATATACTTTCTAATTATAAGAAGAATAGGATAGTTAGAGTATCCCTAGAAGGAATATTAAAAATAACTAAATATAGCTAATTTTATTTCTTTCTAAGGTAATATTAAGTGTTAAGAAGTAGTATAGTTTAACTAAGGCAAAAGTAGCTATAATTATATAATGTGTTAGAAAACTTTAGAAAATAGTCTAATCTAATAATATAGTAGTTAATATATTAACTAACTATTCTCTAGTAAAAGGGATTATTAAGTATACCTTATTATTAATAATAAATTTAGATAAGGCTAATTTAAAACTAGTAAAAGTCACGAATTATTTATTATAATTTAACCTTAAGGTAACTTATATACTAGGGATACTAAATATAGTGCTAAATATGCTTTTAAGACTACTAGTAAAAGTAACCTACTAGGAGGTAGTATAGAAAAGCTAATATAATAAATTAGATATAAGCGCTTATTTTATAAGTAAGAAGTATATTATAACTATAATTATAGATAATAGTCTTAAAGCTAGAATTATTATAGGATATTAGTATAATTAAAAGTTTAGCTAAATTATTATAGTAATATAAGCTTACTAAGAAAGGTAAGTAGTAAAAAATACTAGAGTTAGACTAAAGATTCCTTTATATAGATAGGACTTATATAAGAATAGTCTATTATACTACTATAGTAAAAATAGATTTTTCTATCCTTATATTCTAACTATAGAGGTTAAATCTATCCTATAACTAGTCTATAATAAATAGTAATATTTTAGAATTACTTAAATAGTAGTAGAGCTTTATTTAGTCTATTTTCTATATATAAGTTAGTAGATTTGTAATTATATAGCCTATTACATAGTGTGTTAGGAAAACGCAATTAATTGTTTAAAGCTACTTAGGGAGTTATAGCTATTATAGCTAAAGCTAACGCTATTTTATACAATCTCACTCGATTTTATTATGGATATGTGTCAGGAGCGTGAGGGACAGAGATAGGATTATCACATAATAGAGCATTAGCAAGACCTCGGACCCACTAGGTTAGGGAGGGGTTAGCTAGCAGCTAGATAGTCACGTGAGCGTAGGGCAAGGTATTTAGCGAGGACTGCCTATACCACCACTCAATTCACAGAAGACTCTAAACGTCCCATTCCTTCCAAGACGATTCCCTACGCGAGAGGACGATAAACAATAGACTTTAGGCAATTAAGCTTTAACTATAGAAAGAACAGTCTTAGCTAATATTAATTTTAGAAGGTTTATTTTAATTATAGTCTTTACATAAGATGCTATGTTTAGTATTAGGTTTTCCTCTCTACCTAACTTATGGACTGCATATATGTTTGAGAAATATATATCTCTTAATAGAGATTTAGTACACAAGCATAGCTCGCGCACGTGGTGTGCGTAAGTTATAGTAGCACCACTAGATAATAAGATTACTGTGTTTAATAAAGGTAATTCGAAAGGATTTACAGGTTCTATATTCTTATAGAAGGTTAGAGCTTAAAACCTTCACGTACCTGCCCCTAGGTAGCACCTTTCTAGCTGCGACTATGAATCTAAGCTATCACTCTGTTCTATTATCTTTCGACCCTTAAGTCGTGACAATATGCTAGAAGTGTTAGCTACTAACACGATATAGCAAATAGAAGGATACGCTATATATAATTTATTATATCTAGTAAACTACCTATTTAGTAAGAGAACCCTTCTAATACTAGGACATATAATATATCTAGCGGAGATTTAGGCGGAATTACTCCTTTATGCCTTATATATTATAGACTAGGGATTACTAAGATAAATTATTAGTAATAGGGACCTAAAGTTTATATCTAATATATAAAAAGAGATATTTAGGCGTGTAGGAGTTAAACTCCTTATAGGTATAGCATATTACCTATAGATAGATAAAATAGCTAAAAGAAAGAACTAAATAGTAATAATTATAATACATTACTATATAGTAATAGATCTAGATATAATATAGACTATAATACTCCTAGCACTATAGTATTAATTAAATAACACTATAGCTATAAGTATAGGGTAGGCTCCTAATAAGTTACTATATAGGTTTTATTCTCTAAGTATTACTAATTTTCTTTCCCTAAATAATATAATTAATATAGGAACTAGCGTAAATAATATAATAGTGCTATAAAAGTTATACTAGTATAAGGCCTAACTAGTAATTATAATAGTAGCTACCCTTACTAAGATTTAGTATAATAACTATTATAAACTAGTTAATATTAACATAGGAGATATAGTTTATCTATAATTATATAAGGGATATAAATTACCTAGAAAACCTAAGAAAAAATAGTTACTATAAAAGGTAAGACTATATAAGGTACTAGAAAAGGTAAACCTATTAGTATATTAATTAGATTTTCCCCTAAATTTATAAGTTTATCTAGTGGTTTCTATAGTGTAAATATAGAAGCTAGCGTAAGGAAAGAACCTATTTAATAGGGAAGAACTAGCTCCGCTACTAATTATATTTAATAATCTAGAGGAAGTAAACTATTAGGAGATTAAATAAATCTATAGTTATTAGGTTAAAATCTCTAAAAGAAATAAGACTATAAAAGTGAAATTCCTTATTTAATAAAAGGGATTTACCGCTAAGGATAACTAATAAATAGCTAAAAGCAAGATATAGATTAATATAGCTAAGATAATAAAAGAATACCTTAAAAAGAACCTAGTTAATTAGTAAAGAGAGTATATAAAGAAGGGCATAAATTTGCCTATAGAATAATAATAGTAAAGGAAAAGAGATATTTTATAAGTAGTTAGATTTAACTAGTTAGGGCAAAGCCACAAGGCCTTTTCTTATATATATATTTTATTACACTAACTAAGGGAAGCTTACTACACTCTTACTTTATATTATTCCCTAATACCCCACTACTTTTATATAGTTAAATTTAATATAAGTATAGTTATTTTTATTTTAGTCTTATTTTCCTTTATAGTATTTATTTCTAAGAATAATATTATATATAATATAAAAGTCTAAAAACTATTAGAACTAAAGCTAAATTAGCTATAGAAAATATAGAAGTATAATAATTATTAAAAGTACTAAGTAAGACCTTATAATATTATACTAGAAGTTAAATATAAGTCTTATAAGTAATATATAAACCTATATAATAATCCTTTAGCTATACTAGACTTTATTCTATTTAATAATAAGGTTAGTATATAAGACTAAATACTTTATAAGTAAATATAAGTAGCTTATTTATATATTTAAATACTAGTATTAGAATAATAAAACTAGTTATTAGAATAGCTTATAGTTACTAATTTAGTATAATAATAATCTACTACTAATAGTAAAAGAGCTAAATATAATTAGTAAATTAATAAGATTTTAGTGTAGCTAGGAACTATAACTTACTATAAGAGGGTAAAGTTCTAAAACCACCTTCTAGATTAAGTAAACTAAAATAGCTAATTATACTAATTCTTACTCCTAATATAATAAGTTATATAATTATAGCTATAATAGTATTAAGATAAATTTAGTATATAATAAAATAAGGTAAATAGACTATTACTATTAGTAAAGGAAGGTAGTAGAAGCACTAATAAAGTAGCTAAAGTTATATAGGTAATAGTTAATAAAGAGAAGTAAATAGAGAATAATAATAATGTAGTAGATATTACGCTAGATTTATTTGTAAAAAGGTAAATAAGGGATTAAGCTATATAGGATTTAATTAGAGAGAATTATATAAGAAAGAAAAGAAAAGAATTAGCATAAAAAGAAGATAAATCTAGAAACTTACTAAGGAAAGTAAGAGAGTAATAAGATTTAACTTAACCTAATTAAGAGTAGGATCTTTTAAGCTAGAATTAGAACTTAAAAGTAATAAAGACACTAAGTTTAGGGAAATAGAGGTTAATAATAATATAGTAAAAAGTAAATTTAATAAGGAAGTTAAAAAGATACTTATAGAGTACCTTATTAGACTATTATAAGTCTATAAATAAATAGTAAAGCTTAATTTTAAGCTACTATTTACTAGATTTAGAAAGCCTAGATTAAGAGTAAATGCTTAAATACTAATGCCTAATATTAGCATAGTAGTGCGTAAGAGAGTAATAGAAGAATTTAATATAGTATATAAAAAAAGAAGTATAAAAGAAGTTAATTTTAGTAAATTTATATATATAATAGTAAGTTACTAGAAAAAGATATAGAATATTAGGGATATAATATAGACCTATATATATAAATGTGCCCTTAAGGGCGCTAAGATAGTGTTTAATAGTTTAGAAGTAAATTTAAAGAATATATACTTTATATTATAGTAAAATATAGTTATCTAAATTTTTACTATTTTTAAAGAATAAAGGGTTACTTTAGTAATAAAGTAAGTAGTAGTAAGATAAGTAGGAAAGCTTATATATTAGGTTACTATTAATCTAATAGAGTGTAAAGTAATAAGAAGAGTAAAGAACTAGGTAAAAATAGTAGTAGTAGCTTTCTATAATAGTATAATAGTTAAATATAGATAATAGATAGCTATATATAATAGTATATTATCTCTACTACTATAAGCTAATATATTAGCTCTTTATTTTATAGATAAATATAGCGTAGTAAATAATATAATTATAGGAGCGCTAGCTAGTATTAGATATATAAATTTACTTTATATTAGTATAGAAAATAAGCTAGTACTAAAATTATCTAAATCTTAGTAAACTAAGGAGATAGATAGGTAATATAAATAAAGTAAAATTAATAACTTAATTAATAAAGTTAATACTATTAGTAAGCAAATTAATAGAATAAAAAAGGAGTTTACCCTTACTAAAAAGTAAGTAAATATTATATTTAAAGCTATTAAAGAGTTAGTAAAGGAGGTTTATAAGCTAATAGTTATAATAGAAGAGAATTTAAAAAGCATTAAAAGTAAGTTTAAATAAGTATTAGAAATATTAAAGAGTTATAAAGAAAAGATCTCCTAGTTTAATTTAAGCGAAATTTTAGTTAATATTAATAAATAACTTAATACTTTAAAAAGGGATATAGCTAAGAAAACTAAAGATAAGAAGAAGATTATAAAATTAGTATTTATAGTATTAAAGATATTAATATAGGAGTAGGAGGTAAAAATTAAGAATCTTATAAATAAGTAGAAAATATTTAAGGAGAATATAAGGAAAATAAGATTAGCTCTAGTAAGGCTAATTCTAGTAATAGAAACCCTAGGAAGACAGATTTAGATATTACTAGCTCTAGAGACACTAACATAGCTAACACTAGTTTTAGTAATATTAGCTCTAGTAACACTAGCCTTAGGTAAAACTAATAGGTAGTAAGGTAAATTATATTAGGGAACACTAAAATTAGGTAATAAGTAACCTTAGGGCAAAATAGGACCTTTACTAACGCTAAGCAAGAGACCTAAACTACTAGGGAAGCCTAGTTTAAATACATAAGTAGTTTAGCTAGATACCTAATAAACAACGCTAAGAAAGCCTATATTATAGGAGATAAATAAGATATTGCTAATACTATTAGGAAAACAGATAAAAAGGGTAGCAACCCCTAGGTAAATAGTATTACTAACTATAAGGGTAATAACCACTATAGTAGTAAAGCTATAAGCTAAGGAGAATAAATTTACTAGATTACTAGATTAAATAAACGGATATAGAATATTAAGGTATAAATTAGAGGTATATAGAATAATAAGGGAATAGAGGAATTTAGTAATTACTAAGAGAAAATAATAAAATATAGCGAAGATAAAGTACTAATAATAGGATAGGAAGATTTTATTATTTAATATAATAAATTTAATTATAGGATTAAGGAATATATATTATAAGGAGAGTTATATAATATTAAGTAATATTATAAAATAATAACCATAGATATAATAATTAGTATACTAAACGCGTTTATCTTTTATATAACTTTAATAACTATATATTTTAATATTATTTACTTTAGATAGTAGCTAAATTTAGTTATAGTTTAACTATATATAACTAGAATAGTTATCTTTTTAGCGTGCCTAGCACTTATTATATAGTAAAATATATATAGTATATAGAGGCTACTATATAAAAGCTAGATTTAATATTTTAGTTTAGGAATTTAACTTACTTTATATATATTACATTACCCCTAATAGTAGCTTTTACAAGTGAACTTAGTATAACTTACGACCTGTTAAATCCGTTAGCCCCTCTGACGGAATCGACCTTTTATCGTG
The DNA here is from genome assembly GCA_023658445.1 of Epichloe bromicola. NCBI lineage: Eukaryota > Fungi > Ascomycota > Sordariomycetes > Hypocreales > Clavicipitaceae > Epichloe > Epichloe bromicola. The sequence continues at coordinate 339,757 of CP098269.1, forward strand.
CAAAGCTAGCACGTAACAGCAATACTCTGCATTTAACTATATATATATTAATTATAAGGTAAGATAGAATAAATACCTTAAGGAATAGTAAGCTAATAGCTAGAATAACCTTAAAGATAACTAGCATAAATTTTAGACTTAAATACTTATATTACTTTAAGACTTTATAAATTATAATATATAAATAGTAATATAATTAGAGAATATAAAGCAATATAAGGGTTAAAGCCTTATTAAGTTTAGTATTTTCTTAGATTTAGTAGAGAAATACCTAGAAAAAGCCTTAAAAAAGACTTATACCCTTATATTCTTTATAAAACTACTTCTTAACCTATAGGATTATATTAACCTATATACCTCTATTACTAATAAGACTTAAGAAAAGGTTATATAACTTACCTAGGAATTCTAGGAGGCTATGCTAAAGAATAAGTAAAAGCCTAAGTAATTAGAAAATAAAGGCTTATATAAAAACCCTTAGTACTATAGGAATAACTTCTTATAAGGTTATAGACCTTATAAAGATTAAAGAAATAAAAACTAAAAAAAGGGCCTAGCTACTTACCTAAATAATACTAAACCTAGGGATAAGATATAGTATTTTAACTATAATAATATAGAATACCTTATATATTACTATAAAAAACCTAAGAAAAAGCCTTAAGAAAGCCTAGAAAACTCCCTAAGGTAAAAGTAAAAACCCTTATCTTTACCTCTAATACTAAGATACTAATAAGGTATTAGTTTTATATACTAATTATTATCTATAAGTATAAAGATATTAAAATAATAGCTAATCTAAATAGTTATACTAAGATTAATATAATTAGTATAAAGTATATAAGAACTTATAAACTTAACTAGGCTAAGGCTATAATACTTATTATTAAGGTAGTAAAAGCTTATATAGTCCCTTAATATAGTATTTATAAGGTACTTATTATAATTAAGAACTTAAGAGAAAAAGAAAAGAACCTTAAGCTACTATATATAGCTATAAATAAAAACCTAAGAGTAAGGGAAAGCCTTATATTAATTAGAATATATACTCTTATAGAAATAATATATATACCTTTACTTATATTTATAAAAATAGTAGTTTAAGAAAGAAAAAGTAGCTTTTTTACTATTAACTTCTTATAAATTTATAAAAGTAATATATAATAAGACTATTATATATACTATTATAAAGATTATAGAAAATAAGTTTATTACCCTTAAAGATAATAAGAAAGTAAAAGTATATAAAACTATTAAAAATATCCCCCTAGAACTATATAAGTTTAAAGATATATTTATATTAAATAAGATAAGAAGCTTATTATTAAGAAAAGAGACTAACTATATAATTAACCTAGTACCTAAGGCTATACCCTTATATAAACTAATTTACTCTCTTTTCTAAAGTAAGCTAAAGAAACTCTATAAATATATTAATAAAACCCTATAAAAAGGCTAGATAAAACTCTTTAAGAGCCTTATAAGTATACTTATTTTATTTATACTAAAGAAAGATAGAATACTTTAATTATATATAGATTATTAAGGACTTAATAAAGTAATATAAAAGAATTACTATACTTTTCCCTTAATTTTAGAGATCCTAAACTAGTGCTAAGGAGCTTATTATTTCTTAAAAATTAATATTAAGGATATATACTATTAAATTAATATTAAAAAAGGTAATAAGTAAAAGACTATATTTTATACTTATTATAAACACTATAAATATCTTATAATACCCTTTAGGTTAACTAATACCTTAGCTACTTTTTAAAGCTATATTTATAAAGCACTCTATAAGCTAGTTAATACTATTTATATAGTATATTTAGATAATATTCTTATTTTCTTAAAAATATAAAAGAAGTATACTATATATATTAAGGAAGTTTTAAAATATATAAGATTAGTAAAGTTATATATAAAACCCTTAAAGTACTTATTTTACTAGAAATTAGTAAAGTTCTTAGGGTTTATTTTATTAGTTAATAAAATCTTAATAAATACTTACTAGGTTAATATAATCTAAGAATAAAAAGAGCCTATAAGCTTTAAGGATATATAGTCTTTCCTTAGGTTTTATAACTTTTACTAAAAGTTTATTTATAAATACTCTATAATTATAATACCTTTTTATATACTAATAAAAAGTAGTTAAAATAGTATTTAAACTAGGAAGTTTATATTTAGAGTAAAGGAATAGCTAGTATTTAACTAGCTAAAAGATATATTTTAGTAAGCGCTTTTTCTTTATTATTATAACCTAAGTTAACTAGTGTGTATTAAGATAAATTTCTTAATCTTTATAATAGTAAGAATTCTATCTTAATAGGATAATAAAGGCTATTAGTATCTAGTAGCCTTTTAGTTAAGGAAATTTATAAATACTAAGTATAATTATAGTATAGCTAATTAAGAGTTACTTACTATAGTAAAGTTATTTAAATACTAGTAATACTATATTAAGAGTATAGTAAGCTTAGTAAAGGTTCTATTAGATTACTATAACCTATAGACCTTTATAAGGTAGTAAAAGTTAAATAGAAGGTAAGTAAAATAGTATATATTCCTTTACCCCTTTTACTTTATAATTAGGCATAGACCTAGGAAAAGTAACCTAGTAAAAACACTATTAAGAAAGTCTAATTATAAGGGTAAACCCCTAATAAATAAGGTACTATTACTAGAACTTTAAAGGAAAATAGTACTTACTAAAATAGTAAAAGAAAAAATACCTACTAAAATAGTAAAAGAAAAGATACTTACTAAAATAGTAAAAGAAAAGAAACTAATATATTAAAGAAAATATAGTAAGATACCTTTAGGGAAGGAAAATAGCCTAGTCTTAGGTATAAAGAGGCTTAATAAAGTATCTTTAGGGAAGGAAAATACCCTAGCCCCTATAAAGAGAATAGCTAGAGTAGCCTAGTTAAGAAGCTAGTTAGCTACTATAAATTTAGTAAAAGGTTAGCTAACTAAAGGGGATTTTAAGAAGAAAGTAGTATATATCTAAGATATTAGTATAGTATAAGAGATATAGGGGACTATTATATTACTAGATCCCTACTAATCTAGGCTAAATAAACTATTAGTATAACTACTATAGAAAGTATAGGATTAAGACTTAGATTTATAAAGATAAAATAGTAAGATTAGTAACTCCTTAGTAAAAGGAAAGGGAAAGGCTAGTTTATAGTTATATAGTATAAGGGGTTTTTTATTATACTAAGACTAGGTAGTTATTCCCTAGAAGCCTATCTTATAATAGAAGCTTTTATAGCTATACTATAATAATTTACTAATAAGTTACTTTAGAACTAAGTATACTTTAAAGCTACTAAAGTATTACTTTTAGTAACTAGCTATAAGTAAGTCTATTTTAGACTATATTATAAGCTATAGGGTTTACTAATAAGTAGTAGCTAAAAGATATTACCTATATAAAAGCCTTAAATTACTACTAATACTAAGGTAACTATAGGTAGAGGCCTTAATAAACTTTATTATAGGATTACTTATTATATAAGCTAGTAAGCAAGAAACTAATATAATCCTAATAATTATAAACTAATTTACTAAGTATTTTATCTTCCTACCTATAACTACTATAATTAATATAGCTAAACTAGTAAAGCTTTTTTATAAAGAAATTTAGTTATAATTTAGGGCCCTAGAGGGTATTATATCTAATAGAGATTTAGTCTTTATAAGCTAATTCTAGTTAGACCTATACTACTTATCCTAGGTAAAATAAAGGCTTTTTATAGTGTTTTACCCCTAAACTAATAGGTAAATAAAGAGAATAAACTAAATACTTAAGCACTACTATTAATATTTTATTATAAAAAACTAGTAAATATAGCTAAACCTACTCCTAATAGCTTAATTTACTTATAATAATATAGTAAATAAAAGTACTAGCTACTTCCTAAACTACTTACTTATAGGCTATTTACCTAAGTTTTATTTAGCTCTTAAGGGTAAGATCTAAGAAAAAAAGGTACTAGAAGTATATATATATATTATAAAGCTATATAAAGTTAAAGAGTATCTAAAGGAAAACTAGGCTAAAGCTACTAAAACCTAGGTTAAGTACTATAATTAATACTACTAGCCTTTAATACTAAAGAGAGGTAACCTAGTATTACTATTACTAAAGAATATTAGGCTTAAGGATATAAAATAAAAGCTAACCCCTAGATATATTAGACTATTTTAAGTACTAAATACTATAGGTAAATAAGTATACTAACTTATATTACCTAAAAAGTATAGCTAGCTATATAATATATTTTATATTAGCTTACTAAAGCTATAGAATTACTATAAAGACACTAAGAATAAGGAAATACTAATACTAGATCTTAAGAATAAAGATAATAAGTATAAAGTTAAGGAGATTAAGAACTATAAGAGAACTTATAAAGGTAATAAATACCTTATAAAATAGAAAGGTTAGCCTAGTAAATATAACTAATAAATCCTAGTAAAAGATATAGAGGGTGCCTAATATATAATTTAGGTATTTTACTAAAGTAAAATAAATAAAAAAGGTAGTATAATATAAGTAAATTATAAGTAAAAAGATATAAAGCCCTAGTAAAAAAGGCCTAGCCTTATTAGCTACTATTACACTCTAATTAGAAAATAGTCTTAGAATTACTACTAAAAAACAAAGAAAATAGGCCCTAAAGTATAAGTAAAACTAGAGGGAAACTCTCTATTATAGCGCTATTATAACACACTACCTTATTACTAAGAATAGTATATTCTATAGAATTCTTATCTATATTAATTACCTTCTCTATAGCGTAGAAAAAGTAGTAAACTACTATTACTTAGGCTAGATAGCCTAGATTTACTAGCTAAAGCTAGAGAACTATATATACCTCCTAGGTAACTATAGTATTCTTATAGTCTTTCTATAGAAAGGTTAATAAATAGCTACTAAAAGGGAGAAAAAAGACTATAAGAACTTATAATACTAGGGGTAAGGGCTATAGAAAATATAGTAACTTAAAGCTATAACTAAGAAATAATATACTACTAGTATATAGTAAAAGTAACCTATATAGAAATATAAGTAAAAGGTAAGTAAAAAGGTTAAGTATTAATAAACCTAATAGCCCTTTATAGCACTAGTTAGACTAAATATAATATAATAGGTAGTGTTAGCATAGTTAAACCCTATTATAAGGCTAATGTAATACTTAGCGACTTAATAGTAAGTTACCTCTAAAAACACAGGGATAGCCTTATTATCGTCCTCCTTATTGTTAGCGGCAAAATAGTAGTGATTAACAAAGGAAGAGTAATAGTATAGGAAGTTCTTAATAGAATTACGAACAATAAGCTACGGTTACGTAAGGTAAAAACATACTACTATAAGGAGAATTATTAGCAATTTTATACTAAAATACTACATCTTACTAGGGAATAGGGCACTCTCTATTATTATTATAATATTTTAATTTAGAAATGTTATTATAGCTACTAGCTAGCGAATAGCTATAGTTTAGCTACTAAGTATAAAGCTATTTAGGAGCCTAGCTATAAGTAGGGGAGTAATTATAAGGCCTTGCTTATAACATAGCGTGCACCCTATAGGTATACTAGGCCTAGGGCTAGGTCTACGTGACACTAGTAAGCTACTAGATAAAAGCTAGTGACTTACACGCATAACACTTAGACCTAGTAAGCTTTAGTAAATACATAAGTGCCCCTATACCTATTGCCTAGCTATCCTTTGTTCTCACATAGAGATATTAAAAAGAGAGCTAACTAGCTTAGGAAAAATCCTTATAAACACTAGCTAAGCTATTATACCCTTACTAGAGTATTGCACTACAATGTGTAGTGTAGTTTAGTGTAGTGTAGTGTAGTTTTTGTAGTGTAGTGTAGTTTACTACATTATAATACACTATAAACTACACTATACTACACTATAAAGGAAAAAACACTACACTATAAATACGAGAATTTCCTAAAAACTACACTAACTACACTATAAATAATACTCTAATTAAAATAATAATAATAGAAAATAGATTTATTATCCCTAGGCCCCTAAAGCTAGAATTATAAAGTATACTATATTTAGCCCTTATAGAAAGGAATAGATAAAGCTTTATTATAAAGTAAATTAGCTTCTTAGGCTAGTATATTTAAATTTATAAAAAAAGTATATTATTACCTATTATTTTATAGTATAGTATAGTTTTTATAGTATAGTGTAGTTTACTATACTATACTATACTATAAACTACACTACACTACACTATAAGGGAAAAAAAACTACACTATAAATACAAGAAGTTCCTAAAAACTACACTAACTACACTACAAACAATACTCTAACCCTTACTAAGAATCACTAAATATAAGAATATAGAATAAAAGGCACTACCTAGTATTATAAACTATTTAATCTTAGGACCTATAGTTAATTTTATAATTATCTAGCTATATATTAGAATCTTATAGTTAATTATAAGAAGCTATATAATTACACTAGTAGTCTTTACTTATAGGTTATTTATAACTATAGATATTACCCTACTAGAAGCTCTTTTTTATAAAATTCTCTCTAGAATTAAAGCTCTTAGTTAAATAGCTATTCTTCTATAAGATTAATTAAAAGTATTATTATCTAAATCTATATCTAATTATATTATATCTTTGTGTTCCTACTAGCTAAGTAAAGTAAGGTTTACTAAGTAACTAAGCTATCTAAAAAAGCTTTAGGGTTTACTATTACTAAGTGTAATGAACTAGCCTTATGGCAACTGCGTATAAGCGTTTAAAGTGAGAATATTATTCTTATAGGAGAAGGAAAGAACTATACTAGTAGTTACACAAAGCCTAAATATATAGTAGCTTATATGCGGCCTATGCGCGGTCTGTGTTAGAGCCCTAACCTAGCTATATAATATCTATGTACTTTCTAGCGCTATAATTAACCTAGGCTTATAGCTTAAGTCTATAATATACCCCCTTACTTATCCCTTTCCTCCTCCCTCCTAAATAACTAGTCCTATAACTAGTATAATCCCCATTCCTATACTAACCTCTCTTATCCCCCTTTACTATATAAATATAAGTAAATAATAACTATAGCACCTTACTCTATAGGTCTAGCCTATAGTATATGTAAGCCTATTGCTTAATTAGTAAGGTAGACTCTCTCTATAGTAAATCCCTTATATAGGCTATAAAAATTTTTAGCGTAGGTTTACCCTACCTCTAGCCTACCTAAAACACCTATAGATTTACTTTACGCTAACCCTACCCCTAAAACCACTAGCCTATATATTTTTTATACCTACTACTAGCTATCCTTATACCTTATCTAACTTCTTACCTTTACCCTTATTTTATATTCCCTTTCTTACTTACTAAATTATAACTTTACCTCTAGTAGCCCCCTTACCACTAACTACCTATTAGATAATTATATAATATATTTGTCAGGGAGACCTCCTTGAGGTATCGGATGTGTGGATGCAGCCTGCGCATTAACTAGGTTAAAACCCTCAATAAGATAACGGTGGAGACAATGTATTAGAAGTACCTCCGTAGACTAGTTATTACTATAGCGCACTATGTACCTTTTAGGTATAAAAGTTAGGTGCTATCTATACCTCTAATTAACTAGAATTAAACTATTTTTATTATTTACACTAACCCCTACCTTAATAGTTATAAGCCTAGGAGGCTTTAATTACCCTTATTATTAATTATTATAAATAATATAAGCTTTGTTAACGTTATTAATTTAATGCTTACTAATATTAAGAGATAATTACCCTTTATTATAATAATTAGTTAAAGTATATAACTTATACTTCCTTTTAACTAGTATAGTTCCCCTTTATAATACCTAAAGAAACTCTAAATATAGTATTATTATTAGAGAAGAACTAGATTAAATAGTTTATATAAATTAAGAATTACATAGAATCCTATAGTATCTAGGAGTATATTAATCTAAATTAGGATAAACTACTTAAAAAACCTATAATACTTATATACCTATAAAGGGGTCTAAGACTAGAGATTATAGTAAATAACCCTAATACTATTAAAGATTAGAAGCTTACTTATAAAAATATAAAAGATAAATATAACTTCTAATATAAAGATTTATAAGTTAATCTTATAAAGTATTATAACTTATTAAAGTAAATACTAAAGAGAAAGGAAAGGAGTTAGTTTATTAGCACTCTTAAAGAATATTAAAGCTTCTTTAAGATTAGTATAAGCTAAATACTTAGAAAATACTAATTCTTATAGAAATATATTTTAATAATTACTTATAAGCTAAAGGTACTTATAATTAGTATAAATAAGTAGTAATAATAAAGGTACTATAGAGAAATTATTAGAATCTAAAGACCTAATAGACTAAGGAGATAATACTATATAAGTTTATAATTTCTCTTTAAAATAAATTTAAGTTATTTTAGAAGAAATAGAATAATTTACTTAATAAAGGTATAAACTAAAGCTTTCTTAAAGCTATTATAGAGTTTAAAAGAGATTATAAGGCTTTATAGAGTGTACTAAAGTTAGCTAATAATACGCTTATTACTAATAAATTAAGTAGTTAAAGTAAATTAGAGAAAAAGAAGTGCCCTAGATATATAAATTATAATATTTATAATACCTTAAAGTAGTAGAAATCCTATAATTTATTTAAGGCTATATATAAGCTAGAGGCTACACTAAAGGACTAGGAAGTTAGGAAGAACTCTAAAGAGAATATTAAGAAGTATCTTAAAGAGAATCTATAAGAAAAGTCTAAGGTAATAAGTTAGAAACTAAAGAAAAAGGGTAGTAAGATATTTATACCTTTATAAAATCTAACTAATAACTTAGTTATAGTTACCCCTAGCGAGAAGACTATAAATACATTTATTGAAATGTAGGGAGCTAATGCCAGCTGGCAATAGCTATACAAGTGTAAGCTCTACGGTCTAGGACCAATAGAGCCACGACGTTAATTCTTATTAACGCAACGCAATGGAAGTGATAGTAGTTATTAACTAATAGAATTTAATTTAGATCACTTTATAGTAACTAATAGAGTAATAGAATTGATTTTTAGTTGGTTTATTCGGGCGATGCGGCTATTAGTTAAGAGGCCTAGCTAACTAGCTAGATTAAAAAGATCTTCTTCCTCTTATAGACCTACTAACTATATTAGCGGGCCTAGGCCACTAGCGGGGTCTCGTAAGCCACTTTTTATTTTCTATAAAATTTATTTATATATGAAATCTAAAAAATCGACTTACCACTATATATACTAGCAACCCATATGTACTAAATTTTAGTCCTAAAAATATTACTATATAAAAAGAAAGCCCTATCTTCTAGCATTAATTTGCTATATATAAGACTTTTATATAACCTCTAGTTAAAGAGAAAATCGCTATTAAGGATAGCTATAGGGTAAGCTGCTTATATCACTACTATAGGGTAGTCTGCTTATATTACCCTAGCTTACCTAATTACTTATAGTTAGGGTTATAGGCACACTCGTGCCTATAACACTAATTAACATTAGTTATTCACATAGTTAGTCGTAGCTATTAATAGCTATAACGTGGTCATTTATAACCACCTTTATAACCGTTAATAGCTACAGTGCAGCTATCAAGCTTGCAGTGCAAGCTTAGTAATATAAAGGTTCTTTAACTAGAAAAGGGCTAAAAATAGGTCTTATTTTTAACACCCCCTCTATAAAAGACTTATATATAAGCAAATAAAAGTATATAAGGTTATAATAGGGTAAGCAATAACTTTTAGGTAAAAAATAATAGAGAAAAGGGAAAAACAGGAAAAGATAAAAAGCCCCCTTTTTAAATCCTAGCTATAGTTATATATAGCTTCCCTTTTTAATGTTGTTTTTAGTTCCCTATTAAAGGGTTTTTGATTATTAGTTTTAGAAGTTATTAAGCCCTAGAAGCTTAATAAAAGCCTAATAGAGAGGTCTTATAAGAGGTTTCGTAAGACTATCTACGGGCATTGACTTAGTATCTAGATATTTAATCTTAGCTAAACTAGCTAAAACCTATTACCTAATATAGTTAAACTTTAACAGGGTATATTTAGTATAACTATATAAGGCAGGGTTATAAGCAGTAGTTATAGCGCCTTAATTATCGCAAAATATCTGGATAGGAGGGGAAATAGGGGTTTTTAGCTCCTCAAATAGACCCTAAAGCTATTGTAGCTCCCGGAAGGTCTCGCAAATAGCGTTAGATTTAGCTTTTAATATTAATAAAGCTATTATACTAGATTTCTTTAACTTCTAGCTAATAGGTCCGCTAGCTAGCTTAAATAGATAAGCATAGGTCGCTTTTAAGGTCTTTTTATCCCCTATAAAATCACTATTATAATAACCTATTAGGCTTTTACTAGCTATACCTTTAGGGTCACCCCTATAGATAATAGCAAGGAATCTAGTCCTAGATAGGTACCTTAGCAGATTTTTAGCTGCATTTAGGTGTTCTATATAAGGACTAGCTAGTATAGTTAATAGCCACTAAACTATAAAGGCTACATCAGGCCTTATAAGCAACATTAGGTACATTATAGTCCCTATAATGCACTAATAAAGCTTAATATCGCTAGCTATTAAAAGCTTAGTTATCTACGTAGCTAAAATGCCTGGCTGAAGAGGTATGCTAATAGGCTTACTATCTAGTATAGTAAATCGGTTTAAAGCTTCTAATATATACTAAGATTAATAGATTTTTAGTATTCTATTAGGCCTATCTTGTACGATTTAAACCCCTAAGAAGAATTTAGCAGGCCCCCTATCTTCTATTAGATAGACTTTATAAAGTTCTTTCTTAAGTCTTTAGATATAATATAAATCTAGTCTAATTAGAAGATAATCATCTATATAAGTGATAATAAAGGTTTTAGTAGAAGGATTAAAGAATATTGCTAGGTCTAATATTAGAGGGTTAAACCCTAGGGATTTAAGCACTGCTGTTAATGCTTATTACTACTCCCTTAAGCTTTGTTTAAGGCTATATAAAGATTTCTATAATAAAATTACTTAATCTTTAGAAGGTTTCTAGCCAAAACTTCTAGCTAATTTAGCTAGGTTAGGATTTGCTTTAAGGAATTTAATAAATCCGTCTAGAATAACTATGTAAATCTATTATTATAGCTTACTATTAAGAAAAGCTCCTATAAAATTAATCTATTTGATTTCCTAGTTATTCTAAGCCGCTAGGGCTAGTAAAATCCTCTAGCTAGGGGGAATGCTTATAGCGGCGAAAGTCTCTAAATAGTTAAGACCCTTGATTTGCATAAATCCCTTAGCATTAAGTCAAGCCTTATATTTTAAAGGATTATTTTCTTTATCCTTTTTAAGCTTATAAACAAGCCTATTTTTCAGTACTTTTCAGCCCTTAGGGATTTTATCTTTCCCTATAAATTTAAAAGTACTAGCCTTTAGAAGCTATTTAAATTCTTTAAAGGTAGCTTCTATCTATTTATCCCTTTTAAGACTAGATATAGCTTGCTTCTAGGTCTTAGGTTTAGGGCTATTAGGGTTCTTTTCCTTTAGCTTTTCCTGTACGTTAAAGCAGATTTCTTTTATAAAATCTAGAGAAGAAGGGGAACTAATATCAACATCCATAGGGTCAATATTAGGGTCGAAGTTGGTAATTTTATTAGAAATCAGGTCCGGAGTTAAAATCTAATTTCCTAGTTAAGATATAGGCTACGCCCTCTCTAGGGCTTCTGGAATTAGACCTTCGGGGGGTTAATTAGGTCCTATAGGTAGTTTTTCTTAACCTATAGGATCCCCTATGTTATCTATAGGGTAATCCTTTAAACCATAATCTAGATCTTATTAATTATCTAGATTTTCCCCCTCTAAAGGGTTATCCCCTATAGAAATCCTAGGTAAGCCTTTAGAAACAGGGCCTATAGGTTTTATAATCTTAATAAAGCTAGTTTTTATAACTAGTCTTTTAGAAGGGATATACACTAGGTAGGTGTTTAAACCTAGTGTAGTAAGGAGTCTTCTAGGGATAGTTCTAGCTACTAACTTTTAGGCTTTTAGTTGTTTTTTAAGGGGAATTAGAATCTTATAGTAAGATCCTATAGCCCTAATACTACTAATATTAGTTATATAGGGCCTATCTAGCTCCCTAGATAGTAGTTATTTAGGGCTTTAATCCTTAGTGGTATTAGTAGTTATATTAATAAGGTTAATAACTGTAGGTAATATAAAACACTATAAAAATAACGGTAATTTTGCCCACTAAATAGTAGCCCTTAATTGATCTAGAATAGTTTAAATATAACGCTCTGCTAATCTATTTTACTTATAGATATAGGGACTAGAAGTCATAAATTTAATCCCTTTAGAATTTAACTAATCTTAATAACTAGAATTGATTTCTTAGCCCCTATTAAAGTAAAGGTGCCTAGGATATTAACCTAGTTGATTTTTAAGCCCTCTAAAGAAACCTTTAATAGCCCTATAAACAGTTAGGCCTTCCTTATTAGGTAACAAGAACACCCACTTATATCTAGTCTTTTAATTAACTAGAAATAAGCAAATTAACTGTTTATTATATGGCGTAGGACTGATTTTTAGCGTATCCCCCTCTATTCGATCTAGAGCTCTAGGGGGGTTAGGGATAGCTAATTTCCTAGGTTTTCTCACTACTTTAGATTAGTTATAAGCTATGTATTTAAAGTCCTTATCCTTAATTTTAGAAAAATCAGGGATTCCTTTAGTAACTAAGCTAGTTTTCTTTAGCAAAGGAAGCCCTAGGTGCCCTAGTTATATATGCTATAGGCTAGCTAGTTCTAACAACCGTTAATATTAAAGATCTTTAGGGTCTGAATTAGGATCTAGATTAGGGCCTTCTTTACTAGTCCCCTACTAAGCCCCTTAAGAACCACAGGCCTCTTAGAGAGGTATTAGGGACCCTTTTCTATTACTAGGGCTCTCTAACACCCCTAAATCTATTTCCTTAGATTTATAAGGGACCTAACCTAGGGCTATAGGCAAAGAAAAAGGGACTAATTCCTCTAAATTATCCTATATGATTTCTTTAATATTATCATTATTTTTGTTAATTTTGTCTAAATCAGAAGTCTAATGCGGCTTTTTAGAGGGAATTTAAACCTCTATAGGGTAGCTATAACCCCTAAAGCTAGCATAGGTAAAAGGTCGGATATAATAAGAATTAAAGGGCCCTTTATATAAATTTAGTGTAGTTTAGTTTTTAACGTAAAAGAAAAAACCATGTTTTTCTATATCTAAGGTTGTAATATAAGACCTATCTCTAAGATAAAGATAGTTCTTTATAAGGCAACTACTAGATATATAATGCGTAAGACTGCTAACTATATTAACATTAAGCTAAGGAAAATATAGCGTATCTTTAAGCACTAAGGTCCTATATTTAGTTAGATTTTTCTGATATAGGACCTCAAAAATAGCACTACTATAGCCCTTAGCGTAAATAGGACTACCACTAATTATAATAGGGTTAGATTCCCCCTTTTTATAAGGGGTATAATCTCTAAAGACCTCCCTAGAATTAACTATATATATAGTTAAACCTATATTATATAATAGGGCCTTTTTTATATCTTTACTATAATAATTAAAACTATTTAAGGTCTTAATTTCTTGTTTTTTATTATCCGATTTACTAGAGCTAGATTTAGAGCTACTATCGCTAGAGCTCTTATAACTAGTCTTGTAAAGACTAGGTTTCTTATATAGTTTAAGAGCACCGTTAGAAAGGTTGTAATTTCCTAGTATAAAAGACCCCTCTATAGAGTCTTTATTGTCCTTTTTATCTAATTTAGAACCTTTTGCTTCTTTTTCTTAGAATTAGAATTAGAAAAGCTCTTATTTTCTTTAGAGTCTTCTTTCTTTTTCTTCTAACCTTTAGGGGCTTTTTCTTTCTCTTTAGCACCCTTTTCTTAGTCTTTAGCCCTATAATTTAGAGCTTTAGATACCGTAGATAATTTATCCCTCTGTTCTACTAGAAGGTTAGCTATTAGAAATTAAAGATTTAGGGCTTCTATAGGTGCCCCTATAGCCCTATTTATACGCATGCTAAATTATTATCTCTTAGCCCACTAAGGGAAGGTTAATTTAAGGGATTAAAGATATTAATTAACCTAATTAATAGGATTAATTAGTACCCCAGAAATCAATAATCTAGCTAGTAGATTATTAAAGACTACATTAAAGGACTCTAAAGATCCCTTATAATTCTAAAAATTCAGGTTATAAAATTCTAAATATAGAGACTCTCTTTAGATTTTAACGCTATATAAATACTACCTTATAAGTAAATTATAGGCTTCTTTAGGTGATTTTTACCAAGTTATAGCGGCCTATAGACCTTCCATATAACTATCCCTTAGTAACATTAGGATAATAGCTTAGTTAGGGTCCCCTAGCGCCCTAGAACTCTCTAGTTTATCTAGAAAATCAGGCATACCTAAAGCTCTAAATTAGATAGCTAGGGCTTGTTTCTATTGTTTAAAATTTTCAGCTCCTTTAAGCCTAGTAGTCTCTGGAAAGCTATAAACCCTCTTATTAAATTCCTTAATAATCAAATTATTAAAGGTAGCTTATATAGAACTAGATTTAACTTGTTGTGCTTAAATAGGTTATTATTCTAGGTTCTAAGTAGCAGGTTTAGCTTATTCTACACCCTCTATATAACTATTTACAGCAATAGATAGGCTCTCTAGCTTCTCTAATAGCTTGTTAATAGTTGTTTGTTGCTTAATAGCCTGCTTTTTTAGCTAGTTATTAAGAATCTCTTACGCACTAGGGGGCGTTTATGCCCCCTTTCCCTTCGATTCGGTATCTATCTTCCTATTTTATAGAAGGGAAGTCTTCTATTTATCTTAAAAATCCTTTTTATAGAAGAGAAAATAACTTCTATCCCACTGAATTTCCTTTTTATAGAAGGGAAAACTTCTATAATCGCGGGTCCTTCCTATTTTATAGAAGGGAAGTCTTCTATAACTAAATATAAAAGTAGTATAAAAAGAATCTATAGTAATAAACTACTAGGCTTATAACCTATTAAAATGTAGGGAGCTAATGCTAGCTAGCAATAGCTATACAAGTGTAAGCTCTATGGTCTAGGACTAATAGAGCTACGACGTTAATTCTTATTAACGCAACGTAATAGAAGTGGTGGTAGTTATTAACTAATAGAATTTAATTTAGATTACTTTATAGTAACTAATAAAGCAATAGAATTGATTTTTAGTTAGTTTATTTAGGCGATGCGGCTATTAGTTAAGAGGCCTAGCTAACTAGCTAGATTAAAAAGATCTTCTTCCTCTTATAGACTTACTAACTATATTAGCAGGCCTAGGCCGCTAGCGGGGTCTCGCAAGCCACTTTTTATTTTCTATAAAATTCATTTATATATAAAATCTAAAAAATTAACTCACTACTATATATACTAGTAACCTATATGCACTAAATTTTAGTCCTAAAAATATTACTATATAAAAAGAAAGCCCTATCTTCTAGTATTAATTTGCTATATATAAGACTTTTATATAACCTCTAGTTAAAGAGAAAATCGCTGTAAAAGATAGCTATAGGGTAAGCTGCTTACATCACCACTATAGGGTAGTCTGCTTATATCACCCTAGCTTACCTAATTACTTGTGGTTAGGGTTATAGGCACACTCGTGCCCACAACACCAATTAACATTAGTTATCCACACGGTCGGTCGCAGCTGTTGACAGCTGCAACGTGGTCATTTGTAACCACCTTCGCAACCGTTGACAGCTGCAGTGCAGCTGTCAAGCTTACAGTGCAAGCTTAGTAATATAAAGGTTCTTTGACTAGAAAAGGGCTAAAAATAGGTCTTATTTTTAACAATATTATTATTTATACGCTCTAAATTAGGCTAATAAGTAAAGGAAAGCGTAAATTTAATAACTAATACTATAGATAGCTTAGAATTAAGGTAGAATATAGTTCTCTATAACTCTAGAGCTAATGTTTATATATTTAATAATATTTACTAGTTTAATTAATCTTAATTTAATAGAAATATTATAATAGAGATTAAAGCTAGAGGTATAATATATATAGCTTTAGGATAGGGCCCTATACGTATCTCTATTATAAATCCTATATTATAGAATATAAGGATATTAGTATTAGAGACTACGTTATTTATTTTAGAATTCTATGTTAATCTAGTATTAGTAATAATCCTTATAAAGGTAAGTATCTTCTAGAATTAAAAGAAGTTATTCCTATATTAAGGGATAATGCCTATAGCTAAAGTCTATAATATTAATAAGCTTTATATATTATTAAGACTATTAGAGAATCTAAAGGAAGCCTATACTATATCTAGTAAAGCACTAAGACTACCTATAAAAGAAGATATAAACCTTTAGTATTAATAATATAGTTATCCTAGTATTAAGGTATTTATAAAGCTTATAAATATAGTTTTAGGCGTTAAATTAATAAGTCCTAAGCTTATATAGTGTAAGATATATACTATAGGTAAAGCTAAGTAATAGAGATTATAGGTTATACCTAAAGGACTTCCTTAAGAACTAGGTTATAGTTTTTTAGTTAATTTAGATTACTATAACTCTTCTTATTAAAATAGTAATAGGTACTAGTGTATTTTTACTTACCTTATAACCTTAATATAGTTCTTCTATTTATTTAAGATAAAGAATAGGATTTCTAATAGCTTCTATATAATAATAGTATTTCTAAGTACTTAATTTAGGGTTTAACTATGCTTTTTATATAGTAATATTAAGAAAGCCCTCTTTATAAAGAATATAAAGAATAAGATAGCCTTTACTAGTATTATAGTTTATAATTTAGCTCCCTTAATACCTAGTTAGAATAAAAAGGCAAAGAGATCTAGGGGGGTGGTTAAGTAAAAGGCTTATATATTAAGTCTTAAAGCTAATCTTTTATTTAATCTTAATAATAAAGTCTTTAATACTATAGTTTATCTATTAAATTATATATCTTTTAAATATTATAGGAAGTAGACTATACTATATAAACTTTAGTAGGATTAGGCTAGGAAAATAGTCCTTATATACTTAAATATAGTAAAGGTCTAGAAACCTTTAATTATATATCTATAAGCCTATAGATATAAAGCATTTCCTATAATAATAAAGGCTTTAGAGCATATTAAATTATATAATATAATACTATAGTTAGAGTAAAAAGCTTATATTAGATACCTTATTAGTTATAGAGGTAAGTCCTAGTATATTATATAGGTGCTTTTACTTTATAATTATAAGGTTATTATATTAGTATATATTTAATTTAATAAGAACTCCTTCTTTAAACTAGAAGAAAAGGTAGAATTAGCTTAAAAGAAGAAGATATTAATAATTACACTACTTAAAGAGCTAGAAGCTAATAATATTAATAAGGAAATTAGTTAAGACCTTATTAGAATAGAATTAGAAAATAAGAATTATAAGAATTATACCTCTTTACCTTTAAATATAAAAGGAGAAAATAAATAGTTTAAAGTAAAAATACCTTCTTATATAATAGGGGAAAAAGATAACCTTTCTAGTATACTTTTAACCTTTCCTAACTTTTCTTATAAGGCGCTAGTTATATAGAGAATATAGAGCTTTAGGTATAAGGTAATAATACGCTATTTTATAAGATTAATAAATTTATATATAATATAATAATTAAACATATAGAGACTACTATAAAGACTAGTAAAATTACTAGTAAAGGTAGTAAGGCTATAGAGAATTATTATCCCTAGGATAATAGTATTAATCTAAATAATATTATTACTAGAAAACGCTTAAGAAAGGAAATATATAAAGCTAGGTAAGTATAGTTTACTTTTGCTTTTTCTATAGTATTATAGGGTATTTAATATAGTTTATAAATTAAAAATATACTACTAGAACCTACTTATTATTATTAAGCTATAGCTTTAGCCTATTATAACTACTAGAAGGAAGTAATTATAAAGGAGTTTTTAAAGCTTCTATTCTTAAACTACTAGGAGAATATACTAAATAAATTATTTAATTTAGAGAAGTAAAAGGAAATTATAAACCTTAGCTAGGTCTTTAAATATAAGACTAATAAGAAAGGAGTAATTATAGAGTTTAAAGCTAGAATAGTTATTTAAGGTAACTAATAACTAAAGAATAACCTTAATAACTATATTACTATACTTACTTTATAATCTCTATATATACTACTTATAGTCTACTATACTAATAATCTTAATACCTAATAATATAATATTTAAAATACTTTCCTATATATAAAGCTTAAAGAACTTATTTACTATAAGCCCCTAAAGAGTATAAATATAAAAGGTTATCTCTAGAAGATAATAAGAGTGTTATATAAGCTAAGGGAAGCTCCCTAATAATAGTTCTTATATCTTATATAATTCCTATTAAAGCTAGACTTTATATAAGGAAGGGAAGACTTATATATCTTTATAAAAGGTAGATTTATCCTATTCTTCTATATAAATAATATTATAGTAATATATACTAATAGATTTAAAGTAAAATTTAAAGAGCTTTATAAATAACTAATAAATAGTCTTAATATTAAGAACTAAGGTAACCTAAAGTAGTTCCTAGGTATTAAAATTATTAGAAATTATAATACTAAAGAGATATAGTTATTATAGGAATTATATATTTAAAAGATTACTTAGAAATTTATTCCTAATATTATTAATAGTAATTTAAAGAGCTTATCCCCTACTTCTCTTCCTATAGCTATAATTCTTACTAATACTAGTAAAGCTACTAATAAAGAGATAAATTATTATAGAGTAGTTATTAGCTCTTTAGTATATCTATATATTATTAGAAAACCTAATATAGCTTTTATAGTATTAAAGCTTACTTCTTTTATAATAAATCTATTAGTAAAGTATATTAAGCTTACTAAAGGAGTAATTTTATATACTTAGAATATAAAGAAGCTATATATTTATTACTCTAAAGTGGATAGTTTTAATATACTATTCTCTAGTACTAATACTTTACTTAGTAATAACCCTAATACTTAGAAATTAATATAAGGTTATATCTTTATTATATATAGTGCTATAATTAATTAGAAGTTAAGTAGGTAATATTATATAATAACTTTAAGTATAGAAATAAAGCTCTTTACCCTAAATTATAGTATAAAAGAGTATATATCTCTAGGGAGATTACTTTATAATATTAAGGTCTATATACTACTACTCTTAATTATCTAGTATAATAATAAGTAAATAATCTAGATTACTAAATATATAGAAGGAAGGCTTTAGACTAGCCTTAAGTACCTTAATATAAATTAAATATAAATTTAAGAATAATATATAATAGGTAATATTAAGGTTAATTAGATAAAGACCTCTAAGATACTTATAAATAGCTTTATAAAGCTACTTTTAGATTAGATATATAGGGACTTTTACTATAAAATTAGCCTATAAGAGATTCCTACCTAATTATAATACTAGAAATTATTTATAATCTTTTCCTATACCTTTAATCTCTAGCTTTAATAGATATCTTAGCTAGAGGGGGTATATTAGGGAGACCTCCTTAAGGTATTAGATATATAGATATAGCCTATATAATAACTAGGTTAAAACCCTTAATAAGATAATAGTAGAGATAATATATTAGAAGTATCTCTATAGACTAGTTATTACTATAGCGCACTATATACCTTTTAGGTATAAAAGTTAGGTGCTATCTGTATCTCTAATTAACCGAAATCAAACCATTTTCATCATCTACACCGACCCCTACCTTAACAATTATACACCCCACTGCAATAAGTGGTAGCAATTGCTCTTCGCTTTTACTGCTGATAAAAGCCACCAAACCGACTAGAAGTCAACCAATCCACCAAGCCTGTCAAAGCTATCCCTTTCACTAGGGCCGACAGCTTCTCCCTAGGCATCGCGTCAGATTCGTTGACCTTCGACCTGACCGTCAAATCTGACAAATTCGTTAATCTCGATCGCTGGCCTCCCTAGGCAGCTTCCTTACGAACCCGATAAAGCTTGCCATAATGCTTCCTTTGCACTAGCTAGATCAGTGCGAGCAACCACGATTACAGCGGCTTTACAAGCAGGATCACCAGTGCTAAACCTGTGTCATCAATAGGAAGAGTCTTCCCCTTAAGGAATTAGGTCTTTGAACATCTTCTGAGGATCTATGCCTAGCTAGTCAGCAATTTTACCAAATTTAACAGCAGCTAGATTAGCAAATCCAGCAACTCCAGCAGTAATTCCAGTGGCAACAAGACCAACATCAACGGGATCTTCAGGACTCAAGGGCCCGATATCAATGGCAGCAGCAGCAGATACAGGACCTGTAACAGAAGCTAGCTATAAAAAAAAGGATGACTTCCAGTAGCTTGAAGACCTCGTCAAGGAAGTCTTTAAAGAACGTAATGACCTTCAAAGGCAGCTAGCTTGTCAGTAAATTCGTCAGCCTAACCGAAATCCAAGTCCTTTACAAAGCTCTTTGCCTAACCCTCTGCAAAGCTCGTTGCCCGGCCCCTCGCAAATTCGTCAGCAGCCAATTCAACAACAGCCTTGGCCTGAGATGGCTTTCTTGAATGCCCTGAGCATCGGCTCATATAGCATGTCGGAGTCTTTCGGCGTCCCGATGAAGAGTGCGTTCTTGCGTATAGGAAACAATATTCCTCGCAACTCCCTGCAAAGTGGCTTGACGCAGTCGAATTCCGGTGGAAACTCTTTCAAGATGAGCCCGAATCCCACATTCTCGGCTTCCATCATGTGGGCAAACTTCGCGTTTGCAATATCCTGATAGTCTCCAGTATACCAGCGTAAAAGCATGCTCTTCCTAGGCTGCTTCCCTGGCTCGCTTGATAATCTCCAGCCCCGGCGCGCACAGAGCCATATGAGAACGTAGAAAAATGTCTCAAGGTCGTGTCGATACGTGTGCGAGAGTCCAAGCAGTACCTCGATCGCCATGAACTCCATCGTGCCAGTCCGGTGTCGGGCCCCACTAGGACCTGTCCCTTCTTCCTTTGCTAGATCTAAATCAATGAGCATCCCGCTAAACCCGTCGGCTTTGGTCGGATCTGTAATAATGATGTTGTTTTCCGATATATCTCGGTGTAGGATTTTGCCTTTGGATAAAAGTGATTGATGGGCCTTAATAGCATCGTGAAGGCACTCGAGCATCTCAACTACTGACTCGAACTGGCTGATGGATCGTCCTGCTGGAGAAATGGCCAGAATACGGAAGATGCGGTTGGCATAAGGAGTCTGGTCATGCTGTACGAAGCTTGTACCATTTGGTTCTTGAACGGGGTAAGTGGCCACATCCTCGCTGCGATCCGCCCCGGGAAATGGACTGTCTGATCGACTTCTCTTAGACGTGGAGCTTTCCCCACCAACAGATTTTCTCTTCCTGACTGTGTTGCTGGTAACGCTGAGGCCAGATAATTTGCTAAGGGAGTGACTGCTATGTGGCTGTGACTGTGAGGAGGAAGCATTGGTGATGCCAGATCCGCCACGAAACTTATGGGGAGCCGCGAAAATAAGGCTATCACGCAGACTACTTATGCTGCTCACTTCATCCATATAAGCAACCACTTTCGCGAGTCCCTTTACGCCACGTTCGACGGCCTTATTGAGAAGTGTCGATTCAGGCGGCCGCATATTAGAAGGCCAAGAGAACTTAATAACCGTGTTAAACTCAGCAGTGCCCACAGCCTTGGCAAGGAAGCAGGACGTGCCGCGACAGACGATTGCTCGCTGCAAAGCGATAGGATCGGGATCGAGTTCAAACCTCCGTTTCTTTCCTCGTTCAACTGTGGGCATGGAGATAAATAGTGCGCCATCTTTTTCTTGAGTGACGGACTCTAAGCCTAGCTCTTCGTCTCTCATCATCAAATACCCACACATGACCTGGGTGAACTTCTCAGGCTCCTTATGGATGTCGAACGCGGCACCACTATATGGTCCTGAACGATCAAAGACCCACGTTTCCATCTCGGTTCCAGTCAGGGTAAAGGCGTGTACGAATAGGCGTCTGGGCTGATGTGCGAACACGTTTCGCACGGCACTGCCAACCTGGAGCCACAGGGCTTTATCTTTCTTGTCAGACCTTTTCAGCTCGCCGACGACTAAAACATCTTTCCAGTCGTGCCGCTTGTCGGCTGCCTCGCCCCTTTTTAACTTCACGAGCAGGTCCAGCTGCCGTTGTGCATTGATCCCGACCTTGTTATCTTGGCTGCTTCTGCAATAGGCAGCCCGCTCGCTTGCTAGTAGCTCTTGCTGCAAGTTAAGCCACCAGCTGCACACCTCATCCTCAGTGGCTGTGTCAGGTAGGTGCATCCAGCGCTTATTAGTCTCACTATAGTGACTTCTAGCTCTCTGCCAGATATGTTTAGCTCGCCGACTCCATTTATTACCCTCGAAATATTTCTTGTGAAACCCTTTAACCGCGCGGTGCGTGCAGTGGCGAATCTCTTCAAACACGCGAAGTTCAATCGCCCGTCGTGTTTGTTCTGAGTCTTGTTGCGAAGCGGATGAATGGGTAATGGGGGTTTCGAACGAGGGGAGGCTTGGTGGCGGTGTGCAGTGCGAGACTGCTTGGATAAGGATGATAACGGATTCCCAGATTTCGATATCGGATGCCTTCTTGACGACCAGCTTTGATAGTGGACGGCAATTTTTATGTAAAATCTCGCCTTTCTGGAGTCGTCCTCGGATGAACGAGAGGTCGGACACTAGATATTCCCTGCCAGTCCTTGAATCAAGAGATAGAGACACTTCTGATGCAGATAAAGAGTGAAATAGTTTGGCTATTGCCGCCATGAACAGGCGCGGTCGGGCTGGTACATCTGCGCTATCATCTGAATGGGAAGCGTCTGTGGTCATGTGTGGTTCCGCCTCGCGTAATGCCTCACGTATGGCATCAAGTGAGTCGCCGAGAGGATTTTGTTCGATGATGTCGCACTCGTGCCGCGTAAGGTGAGCCATGACCAACGGGCCGATCCTGTGGCGAGCCTGGGTAACGCCAGGCCGTCGCAACGCGCGCTAAGGGGTGGGCTAAGCCTATCGACTAAACGCGTGTGGCTGGTATCCCCGGGCGGTTATCTCCCTAGACCTTGTAAAAAGACTGGTCCTGATTCTGAGGGTCTGGCGATTGATCTCTGGAGCTGATGATGTTCTAGCTAGGTTCCCTCAAAAAATCCTGCAGCGAATTTTT
Source organism: Epichloe bromicola (assembly GCA_023658445.1). Taxonomy (NCBI): domain Eukaryota; kingdom Fungi; phylum Ascomycota; class Sordariomycetes; order Hypocreales; family Clavicipitaceae; genus Epichloe; species Epichloe bromicola. The sequence goes on from CP098269.1 coordinate 363,041, forward strand.
CTGATGTAGGGTGTGGTGGGGCGCACCTTCCCTTGTGGAGTCACGTGAACTAGGACCTGACAACGGGCACATAGTAATCCGTAAATCTTGGCTCTAACAAAGTTAATCTCGGATCTAGGGTGGGGCCTTTTAAGTGGCATAATAGCATATGCTACTATAATATACTACTATACTATATAAATATAAGGCATATGTAAGATTATAGCACTATATTATAATGCATATACTACCTATAGCCTCTATAACTAACTAGCTAATAAATTAATTAATTAATTAAAATTAATAAATATTAGGATTACAAGGTCCTAATATTAGGCTCCTATCTTACATAGGGATAGAGATAGAGAATAAGATAGTATACGTTATAATTACTATTTATTCTAGCCTATCTAAAAAGGGAGGAAAGAGGTTATAAAAGAGAGAGCATTCTATAAAGAGGAAAAAGGTCGTGTGGGGGTCACATAACCATGGGTCTTGCCCTATTGCGGGGCTAGATATAGGGCAAATATAGGACCTACGCGTGGGCAAGCTAACCTTTTGCTAGTAACGATTATAGCTAGTAAGAAGCCTTCTATAATAAAGGAATTAATATTTTATTTATTCTAATAATAAATTAATAAATTAATAAATGTTAGGATTATAGGGTTTTAATATTAGGGTTATAAAGGGGTAAGCCTAAAGAATAGTGTCCTTGCTAATTAACCTATTCTAAGCTATAGAAGAAGGGAAGAAAGAGAGGTTAAAAGTAAAGCTTTTATAAAATACTTAGGCTTTGCCTAAGCAATAGTATAGTGTATATAAGCAGGGGGGTAGTAAGGGATAAAAAGGGGGCTAATATAAGATACCTAGGGGGTATAAGGGGGGTAGGGGGGATTAGCTATATAGTTCTTTTCTTCTTCCCTTAAGTTTCTTAATATTATATTAACGCCTTATTATAATTATTAAGGTAGGGGTTAGTGTAGATAATAAAAATAGTTTAATTTAGTTAATTAGAGGTGTAGATAGTACCTAACTTTTATACCTAAAAGGTATATAGTGCGCTATAGTAATAAATAGTCTACAGAGGTACTTCTAATATATTATCTTTACTATTATCTTATTAAGGGATTTAACCTAGTTATATTTAATTTATTTCAAGGTGCTTAAGGCTAGTCTAAAGCCTTCCTTCTATATATTTAGTAATCTAGATTATTTACTTATTATTATACTAGATAATTAAGAGTAGTAGTATATAGACCTTAATATTATAAAGTAGTTTTCCTAGAGATATACACTCTTTTATACTATAATTTAGGGTAAAGAGCTTTACTTCTATACTTAAAGTTATTATATAATATTACCTACCTAACTTCTAATTAATTATAGCACTATATATAATAAAGATATAACCTTATATTAATTTCTAAGTATTAGGGTTATTACTAAGTAAAGTATTAGTACTAGAGAATAGTATATTAATACTATCTACTCCTAAGTAATAAATATATAGCTTCTCTATATTCTAAGTATATAAAATTACTCCTTTAGTAAGCTTAATATACTTTATTAATAGATTTATTATAAAAGAGGTAAGCTTTAATACTATAAAGGCTATATTAGGTTTTCTAATAATATATAAATACACTAAAAAGCTAATAACTACTCTATAATAATTAATCTCTTTTTTAGTAGTTTTACTAGTGTTAGTAAGGATTATAGCTATAGGAAAAGAAGTAGGGGATAAGCTCTTTAAATTACTATTAATTATATTAGAAATAAATTTCTAAGTAATCTTTTAAATATATAATTCCTATAATAACTATATCTCTTTAGTATTATAATTTCTAATAATTTTAATACCTAGGAACTACTTTAGGTTACCTTAGTCCTTAATATTAAGACTATTTATTAGTTATTTATAAAGCTCTTTAAATTCTACTTTAAATCTATTAGGGTATATTACTATAATATTATCTATATAGAAAAATAGGATAAATCTACCCTTTATAAAGATATATAGGTTTTCCCTTCCTTATATAAAGTCTAGCTTTAATAGGAATTATATAAGATATAAGAACTATTATTAAGAAGCTTCCCTTAGCTTATATAACACTCTTATTATCTTCTAGAGATAACCTTTTATATTTATACCCTTTAGAGGCTTATAGTAAATAAGTTCTTTAAGCTTTATATATAAGAAAGTATTCTAAATATTATATTATTAGGTATTAAGATTATTAGTATAGTAGACTATAAGTAGTATTTATAGAGATTATAAAGTAAGTATAATAGTGTAGTTATTAAGGTTATTCTTTAGTTATTAATTACCTTAAATAACTATTCTAGCTTTAAACTTTATAATTACTTCTTTCTTATTAGTTTTATATTTAAAGACCTAGCTAAGGTTTATAATTTCCTTTTACTTCTTTAGATTAAATAATTTATCTAGTATATTCTCCTAGTAATTTAAGGATAGAAGCTTTAAAAGCTCTTTTATAATTACTTTTTTCTAGTAGTTATAATAGGCTAAAGCTATAGCTTAATAATAATAAGTAAGTTCTAGGGGTATATTCTTAATCTATAAACTATATTAAGTGCCTTATAATACTATAGAAAAAGCATAAGAAAACTATACTTACCTAGCTTTATATATTTCCTTTTATTAGCGTTTTCTAGTAATAATATTATCTAGATTAATACTATTATCCTAGGGATAATAATTCTCTATTACTTTACTACTTTTACTAGTAATTTTACTAGTCTCTATAGTAGTCTCCGCGTGGTTAATTATTATATTATATATAAATTTGTTAATCTTATAAAATAGTATATTATTACCTTATGCCTAAAGCTTTATATTCTTTATAATAACTAGTGTTAAAAATAAGACCTATTTTTAGCCCTTTCTAGTCAAAAAACCTTTGTATTACTAAGCTTGCACTGCAAGCCTAATAGCTACACTATAGCTATTAATAGTTACAAAGGTAGTTATAAATAGCCACGTTATAGCTATTAATAGCTATAACTAACTATGTGAATAACTAATGTTAATTTGTGTTATAGGTATAAGTATGTCTATAACCGTAACTATAAGTAATTAGGTAAGCTAGGGTAACTAAGCTAAGGTAATATAAGCGGACTACCTTATAGCTATCTTTAACAGCGATTTTCTCTTTAACTAGAGGTTGTATAAAAGTCTTATATATAGTAAATTATCACTAGAAGATAAGGCTTTCTTTTTATATAGTAATATTTTTTAGACTAAAAGTTAGTGCATATAGGTTACTAGTATATATAGTAGTAAGTTAATTTTTTAGATTTTATATATAAATAAATTTTATAGAAAATAAAAAGTGGCTTATAAGACCCCGCTAGTAGCCTAGGCCTGCTAATATAGTTAGTAAGTCTATAAGAGAAAGAAGATCTTTTTAATCTAGCTAGTTAGCTAGGCCTCTTAACTAACAGCCGCATTGCCTAAATAAAGTAACTAAAATCAATTCTATTGCTCTATTAGTTATTATAAAAGTGACCTAAATCGAATTTTATTAGTTAATAACTGCTAGAGTATTGTTTGTAGTGTAGTTAGTGTAGTTTTTTAGAAAATCTTGTATTTATAGTGTATTTTTTTTTACTTATAGTGTAGTGTAGTTAGTGTAGTGTAGTGTAGTGTAGTGTAGTGTGTAGTAACTACACTACACTATAAACACTACAAATGTAGTGTTAGGTAAAAAGAAAGTAGGTCTTTTTAGTGTATATTAATAATATAGGAATTATAAGAAAGCAATTAATTTAAAGCTTATATTATTAGCTATTTAATTAGATTAGTTATTTAAGTTATAATATCTTACTATTTTAGTAATTTTACTATAACTAGGGTTATATATAATATTATAACTTTTTAATAATAGTATTATATTTAATACTTTATTTTACTAATATAACTTTAAGAAAAACCTTCTAATTATATTATTTACTATTAATATAAATTATTTTCTATTTCTAGAAATCATTATTATAATTATTAATTTAAAAAATACTTTAAACTACTATAATAAAATAAAATAATTAGTATATAAGTCTAAATAAATAACTAGAAGTTAAGAAAAAATATATTTAGTTACTAAATATTATTAGTATTATATTAAAGACTTTAAATAGCTTAAACTATTTATTTATTATTTAAACGAATTTAATATTACTTTTAGATTTATAATTCTTAAGCTATAAGAAGTTGCATATAATAACTTTAGATATCTTATTAGTTTAATATATATAAAAAGAATAAAATATACTAATATTTATAAACTATTAATATATAACTAATAAATTTATTTTAATTAGGCTATATAACTAAATTAAGCTATAAATTATAAAAAATAAGTAAACTTTATTTATAAAGTAATATTAGTACTTATTTATAAAGTAATATTAGTACTTATATATAAATAATATATAATAATTACTATAATTACTATAATTACTATAATTACTATAATTACTATAATTATTATACTAACTATAATACTAACTATAATAAGTATTATAATAATATTAAAAAATATAAAAGAGAAAACTATTTTTTTATTAATATTTTTAAAAATCTTAAAATACTAAATAAGAAAAAAGTCTAGCTTTTTCTATAGTAATTTACTTATACTTACTTATACTTATTTATACTTACTTATACTTATATTTTATATATTTATTACTAATTTAATTTTAATTAAACTTTATCACTAATAAAATTTTAAGTAATATAAGTAATATTAGTAGTATAATATTAGTAATATAATATTAGTAATATAAGCTATTGGAAGCTTATATAAGCAAATGTAAGCTAATGTAAGCTAATATAAGCTAGTATAAGTAAATAGAAACTAATATAAGCTAATATAAGCTAATATAAAAGTACTTTTATAAAGTTTATTATTAGTTAAATATATTTTTTTAATTAGAAGTAATAATAATAATTAGGAGAAATATAAAATAATTTATAGTAATAGTAAACAAAATAATAAAAAGGTTTTTTTAAAAGTTATATTAGTAAAATAAAGTATTAAGTATAATAGTATCATTAAAAAGTCTAATATTATATATAACCTTAGTTATAGTAAAATCCTTTAAAAAGTATAATATTATAAATTAGATAACTAATTAGATAAAATAGCCAATAATATAAGTTTATATTAGCTAATCTTCTTTTAATTCTTATAATAATACTAGTTAATAAAAAAACCTACTTTTTTTCTACCTAATACTATATTTGTAGTGTTAATAGTGTAGTGTAATTTATAAAAAGAATTTGTAGTATAGTGTAGTGTAGTTTTTTTTCCCTTGTAGTGTTGTGTAATACTCTGATAACTGCAACCACTTCCGTTGCGTTGCGTTAATAAAATCAACGCTACGGCCCTATCGGTCCTAGACCGTAGAGCTTGCACTTGTATAGCTGTTGCCAGCTGGCATTAGCTCCCTACATCTCAATACACTAGTGCCTTATAAGAAAAGTTAGGAGGGGTTAAGAGTACACTAAAAAGGTTCTCTTTTTCCTTTATTATATAAGGAGGTGTTTTTACTTTAAACTACTTATTTTCTCCTTCTATATTTAAAGGTAAAGAGATATTATTCTTCTTTTCTAATTCTATTCTAATAGGTCTTAACTAATTTCCTTATTAATATTATTAGCTTTAAGCTTGTTAAGTAGTGTAATTATTAATATCTTCTTCTTTTAAGCTAATTCTAGCTTTTTTTCTAGTTTAAAAAAGAAGTTCTTATTAAACTAAATATAGGCTAATATAATAACCTTATAATTATAAAGCAAAGGCACCTATATAATATACTAGGACTTATCTTTATAACTAATAAGGTATCTAATATAAGCTTTTTACTCTAACTATAGTATTATATTATATAATTTAATATACTCTAAAGCCTTTATAGTTATTAGAAATACTTTATATCTATAAGCTTATAAGTGCGTAATTAAGGGCTTTTAAACCTCTACTATATATAAGTATATAAGAATGCTTTTCCTAGCCTAATTTTACTAAAGTTTATATAGTATAGTTTACTTTCTATAATATTTAAAAGGTATTTAATTTAATAGATAAACTATAGTATTAAAGACCTTATTATTAAGGTTAGATAGAAGGTTAGCTTTAAGACTTAAAGTATAAGCTTTTTACTTAACTACCTCCCTAAATCTCTTTACCTTTCTATTTTAACTAGGTATTAAGGGAGCTAAATTATAAACTATAATACTAGTAAAAGCTATCTTATCTTTTATATTCTCTATAAAAAGAGCTTTCTTAATATTACTATATAAAAAGCGTAGTTAAACTCTAAATTAAGTGCTTAGGAATACTATTATTATATAAAAGCTATTATAAATCCTATTCTTTATTTAGAAGAAATAGAAGAATTTTATTAAGGTTATAAGATAGGTAAAAACACACTAATACCTATTACTATTCTAATAAGGAGAGTTATAGTACTTTAGATTAACTAAAAAACTATAACCTAGTTCTTAAGGAAGTCCTTTAGGTATAACCTATAATCTCTATTACTTAGCCTTACCTATAGTATATATCTTATATTATATAAGCTTAGGACTTATTAATTTAATACCTAAAGCTATATTTATAAGCTTTATAAAGGCCTTTATACCTAGGTAACTATATTATTAATACTAAAGGTCTATATCTCCGTTTATAAGTAATCTTAGTGCTTTACTAGATATAATATATACTTCCTTTAGATTTTCTAATAGCCTTAATAATATATAAAGCTTAATAATATTATAGACTTTAGCTATAGGCCTTATCTCTTAATATAGAAATAACTTCTTCTAATTCTAAAAGATACTTACCTTTATAAGAATTATTACTAATACTAAATTAATATAGAATTTAGAAATAAATAATATAGTCTCTAATACTAATATTCTTACGCTTTATAATATAGGATTTATAATAGAGATATATATAAGGCCTTATCCTAAACCTATATATATTATACCTCTAGCTTTAACCTCTATTATAATATTTCTATTAAATTTAGATTAATTAAACTAGTAAATATTATTAAATATATAAATATTAGCTCTAGAGTAATAGAGAACTATATTCTACCTTAATTCTAGGCTATCTATAGTATTAGTAGTTAAATTCCTACTTTCCTTTACTTATTAACCTTATTTAAAGCGTATAAATAATAATATATTTTTAGTCTTTTTACCTAGGGTAACTATAACTAAGTTATTAGTTAGATTTTATAAAGGTATAAAGATATTATAACTCTTTTTCTCTAGTTTTTAACTTATTATCTTAGACTTTTCTTATAGATTCTCTTTTAGATACTTCTTAATATTATCCTTAGAGTTCTTCCTAACTTCCTAGTCCTTTAGTATAGCCTTTAGCTTATATAATACTTTAAATAAATTATAGAATTCCTACTACTTTAAGATATTATAAATATTATAATTTATATATCTAAGGTACTTCTTTTTCTCTAATTTACTTTAACTACTTAATCTATTAGTAGTAAGTATATTAGCTATTTTTAATATACTTTATAAAGCTTTATAATCTTTTTTAAACTTTATAATAGCTTTAAGAAAGCTTTAGTTTATACTTTTATTAAGTAAATTATTCTATTTCTTCTAAAATAACTTAAATTTACTATAAAGAGAAATTATAAACTTATATAGTATTATCTCCTTAGTTTATTAGGTCTCTAAATCTTAATAATTTCTCTATAGTATCTATTACGTGCTAGCTTTGCACGATTAATAGTCGAATCCGTTAGAGGGGCTAATGGATTTAATAGGTTGTAAGTTATACTAAGTTCACTTATAAAAGCTACTATTAGGGATAATATAATATATATAAAGTAAGTTAAATTCCTAAACTAAGATATTAAATCTAGCTTTTATATAGTAGTCTTTATAAACTATATATATTTTACTATATAATAAGTACTAGGTATACTAAAAAAGATAACTATCCTAGTTATATATAGTTAAACTATAACTAAATTTAGCTACTATCTAAAGCAAATAATATTAAAATATATAGTTATTAAAGTTATATAAAAGAAAAACGCGTTTAGCGCGCTAATTATTATATTTATAGTTATTATTTTATAATATTACTTAATATTATATAACTTTTCTTATAATATATATCCCTTAATCCTATAATTAAATTTATTATATTAAATAATAAATTCTTCCTATTCTATTATTAGTACTTTATCTTTACTATATTTTATTATTTTCTCTTAGTAATTACTAAATTCCTCTATTCCCTTATTATTTTATATACCTTAAATTTATACCTTAATATTCTATATTTATTTATTTAATCTACTAATCTAGTAAATTTGTTCTCCTTAGCTTATAGCTTTATTACTATAGTAGTTATTATCCTTTTAGTTAGTAACACTATTTACCTAGAGGTTACTACCCTTTTTATTTATTTTCCTAATAGTATTAGTAATATCTTATTTATTTCTTATAATATAAGCATTCTTAGTATTATTTATTAAGTATTTACCTAAACTACCTATATATTTAAACTAGGCTTCCCTAGTAGTTTAGGCCTCTTACCTAGTAGAAATTAGTAAAGGTCTTATTTTGCCCTAAGGTTACTTATTACCTAGTTTGAGTGTTTCTTAATATAATTTACCTTATTACCTATTAGTTTTACCTACGGCCAGAGCTTTGTAGTATTGTATTGTATTGTATTTTTTGGCCCTTCGATGTATTGTATTGTATTGTATTACCCTATGTATTATATTGTGTATTATATTGTATTAAAAATACAATACAATACAATATAATACATATAATACAATGTATTATTAGGGGAAAATAGAAGTGGGGTATTATATAGATGTATTAGATACTAGAATTTATATAGAATCTAATTAGAATACCCTTAACTTTTTCTATAATTAAGTTATTTAATTAAAAATCTATTTAGGTTTAGCTAAATTTTAATAATAAGCTAATCTTAGTTAGGTAATATCTTAGTAATATTCTTTTATATTTTACTTATAGAATAGATTTGTCTCTATATATGAAATATCTTTTTACTTTAATATCTTTTTTTAAGATTTATTATAGTTTTTATTATAAAAAATATATAATATAATACAATATAATATAATATATTATATTATAAAAGGAATAGGGTAGTATATATATCTTTAATATACTAGAGTTTCTTAATAATTTAATTATTAAATTCTTATTTTTTTATATAATTTAATTATTTTCTTTTATATTTATAAAGTTTTAGCTTATTTTGAATAATTAGCTAATATTAGGTATATAATAACTTAATATAGCTATTTTTAGCTATACTTAATAAACCAAATTTTTATCTATATTTAAAAGGTTAAATTATCTTTATATATACTTTTTAGAATTAATAGTATTTTTTATATACTCTTTTAGCTTAAAGTATAATATTTACCCTAAAGAAATTATTAATATTTACTAATTAATATTTACTAATTAATATAATATAAATTCTTAAAAAAAAGATTATTATATATAGTAATTTTTTTTAAAAAAAGAAATTTTTTATTTATTTAATAAAAGATTACTTAGCTATTAAGGTTTTTTTTAATAATTAAAAAGAATTATTTTAACTTTTAAAGAGTTTTTACTTAAAAATAAGTAAATAAACTAATAAAAACTTTTTAAAAAGTTATATTAATTAAGACTAAATATTTAAATTTAATAATTATACTTTTTAGTAATTTATATATATATAATAAAAATCTATATAAAAGTTTAAGCTATATATATATTATTTAGAATTTTATATAATTACTTATAAAAATAAGTATTTATTAAAAAATAACTTTAATTTAATAAAAACCTAAGTTTAATTATAAGAAAGATAAGATAAGAATTATACTAATTAAGATTATATAATAATAATATAATTTCTAAGAAAAGCTTTATAACTAATTAAATTAATTTTTAATAAAATAAAATTTATTTTTTTAGAATTAAAATTAGAATTTCAAATAGAAAAGAATATTAAAAAAAAGAATATTATATATATTTCTATATATAATAGTCTTATCTTATATTATATAATCTAAATAAAAAGTACGTCTAAAAATTAATTCTAGGGTAGGGCGTTGTATTATATAAGCATATTAGAGCGAATTAAATATATTAGTTATTAAAGTAAAGCAAAATTTTTTTCACTATACTATTACCCTACTTCTCTTTTTTTCTCTTTTCTTTTTTTCTTCTTTTTCTTTAGAAAATTATAAAGAATTATAGAAAATCTGTAATTACTTAGGAAAAGCTATACTATTATCCTTACCTTTATCTCTTTCTTATTAGTTTTATTACGTTTTGTTTATCCTTCCTTTAAGCTAGAAAAAAACCCTAAAACCCCTAAAAAACCCCTAAAACAAACCCTAGAAAAATCACAGAAAATTATAAAAAATAGAAAAAAAAAGAGATAAACTAGAAAAATAAGACAAATAAGAAAAATAAGAAAAATAAGAAAAATAAGAAAAATAAGACAAATAAGAAAAATAAGAAAAATAAGAAAAATAAGAAAAATAAGAAAAATAAGAAAAATAAGAAAAATAAGAAAAATAAGAAAAATAAGAAAAATAAGAAAAATAAGAAAAATAAGAAAAATAAGAAAAATAAGAAAAATAAGAAAAATAAGAAAAATAAGAAAAATAAGAAAAATAACCTTAATTTATTATAGATTTCTCTTATTATCCTTCTAATAAATCCTCTCTATCTACTAGGCCTAGCTAGCCTAGTAGGCTTCTAGGTCTATATAAAAAAGACCTAGAAAATTAAGCTAATTACAAATTCTCTTGAAAATTATATATATTTACCTATAATTTATTTAATTTTTGGTTATTAAAATTAATTTAAATAAAGAACGGGTAGTTATATGCTTTTATTTATAGCCTAAATATACTTTTACCTTTAAAAGTAAGGCTAAGAGATTCTAAGTTTCTAATAGAATTTCCTATTATAAGCTAAAGTATAAGGATATTACTACTTCTATTATAGAAGAAAAATAACCTACTAAGGTTATAAGTAAGTTATCTATGTTATATAATACTTATACTAATTACTAATAATAATCTTTAGTGCTAGAAATTTATTTACAATCCCTAGGCTAATTATCTTTAATATCCTTTTTTCCTACTAAAAGGCCTTAAAATTCTATAATTTCCTTAGAAGAATTTTTATTAGAAAAGGCAATTAATCTAGTTATAAGATTTATACTAGAAAATAACATCACTTTTACTATTATTAATAGTAATTCTTTTAAAGAATTACTAAATTATTATTTGAGGTAAGTAATTTATTCTTTCTTTTATATTATATTATATAACTTATAAGCTAACTCAGGTTTAGGAATAATAATTTAGCTTCTTTACTAAATTATAAAGCTATTACATATAGAGTGTATACTATATATAATATTTCTAAGCAGCAAATTATCTAAAAAATCTAATATAACCTTTAAAATTAAGGTTCTATATCTATTTAGTTAGGTATCTAGACTTTAGCTAATTCTAAGTCCTATTTAGGAATAATAGCTTATTAGCTAGACCTAAACTTTTAACTTAAATATAAGCTTTTAGGTAAGTAAATTCTATTATTCTATTATTTTTATAGATAACTAGGTAACTAGGTAAGTTATTATTATTATACTAATTATCTTATCTTATAGGATTTAAATATCTATTAAATTCTCACAATAGAGCTTATATTTATAAATCCTTTTATAAGGTTATTTAAGAATATTAGCTTAAGCTAAAGAATATCTTAAGATAAGTTATTATCTTTAATTCTTTAGATATATTATAAAAGTCTTTACTAATATTATTTAATACTAGTTTTACTAGAGATAATAGCTTAAATAATAATACCTTTTTATCTTCTTATATTAATAAGAACTATAAAAGTATTATTATAAAAGAGCCTTATAATATTTAATGTGTTACCTATATTTTTAATATTATAGTAAAGGATATTTGTTAATTCCTCCGGATCTTCATCGGCTTAATCATAGCCAAAGACTAGACTAAATGTAGGCCTAGTTAGTTAGCTAAAGGATACACGCAACGCGATTAGCTATGTCCTTCGCTACCCTCTTTTTAGGCCTTACTTCTGCGTTTCACTTACTTTCCTTTATAGCTAGATTTCCCTCTTTTCTCTTCTCTCTTAGAATAACTATTATTAACTTTAATACAATAGACTTATCTATCTTTACCTATATAGGACCTTAGTTTTTCCTAACACTAATTAGTAGTTAACTATAACTATAAATAAGCTAGGAATTATAAGAAGAGATATTTCTATAGACGCTGTTATTACTTACCTATTATTAGGACTTTTAGGTAGAGAGGTATAACTACTAGAGTGTGCTAAAGGAAAAGACTTAAATCCCTAGGAGTAGCTTATTAGGCTTCTAAGGGATTAATTCTTCTATTATTATATTTATTTTTAATAAAGAATTAATTCTATATCTATTATAAACCCTAGGATTAACTTCTTCTATTATTATATTTATTTTTAATAAAAGAGACTAATCCTACACCTACTACAAGAAAACTTAACTAAATAACTAAATTTACTTCAAACCTAATATTAAATAACCTTAGCTAAGCTAGCTAATAGACCTATAACCTCTATTACTTTTAATAAATAACTATAGAGAATAACCTTAGCTAAGCTAGCTAACTTACTTATAACCCCCTATATTTATAATCTCTCCTTCTAACACACCTATTACCTCCCCTAACAAGTATCTACTACTTATCTCTAACCCCCTTTGCCTTTAGTGCTATTTGCCCTAAACTTTATAGCTAGGTAGTCCTTTTTACAATATATTAAACAAATTATTTATCCTTATTAATTGATTTATCCCTGTTAAGTTATTTATTCCTATTATTTATTTATCTCTATTAATCTATTAATTCTATTAGTTACTACTTATATTACTTTTGTTTTACTACTTATATTACTTTTATTATTTCTGCTGTTTTTACTATTTTTCCCTATTTCCCCTATTATTAATAACGATTCTTAAGCATAAAAGACGTCCTTTGCATACGTAACATTCGGACACTAGGGATTACGCGTAGAGCTTTAGATTTAAAGATAGGCAAATATACAGGCTTCTATAATAGAATTGACTAGACTATTAATAAGAGGTAAATCCTAAGCTACTGTAAAAGCTAGGTAACTATAAGCTAGACTTATATATATACTTATTCTATTACTAAGAGAAGAAACTCCTTAGGTTACTACTACTAGTAATAGTAAGTATTTTATATACCTAGTAATTAAGTTAAAAAGGCCTTAGAAAAATAAATTACTAAAATATTTATAGCTATTTTCTAATACTATTATAATAGATTAGAAAGAACTAATTAATATAAACCCTTATACTACTATAATAGCTAAGCTTAATAACTATATTATAAGGTTTATTAATCTTAGTAAGTATTAAGGCTAGAAAAATACTAATCTCTAGGAGTTATTTTAAGAAGACTTTATAGGCTAGTCTTAAAATACCTTTAAGATAGCTAATAGAGGTATTATTAGGGAGCTATAAAATTCCTTAAGAGAAAATAGTATTATTATAAGATAAGGCTAAGGATTACTAATCTTATAATTACTAGAAAAAGTAGTCTAATAAGAGTTAAGGCTATTATAACCTAAAGAAAGATTATAATTTTCTAAACCCCTAGAGCACTAACCTTAACTTCCCTAATTACCTACCCTAGAACCCTCTTTTCCCTAGTTATAATATTCTCTTTAACCTCCTTAAGAGCTAATATAATAATTATAGTTATATTAATTACTTTACCCTAAGGACTATTATTTATAATAAATCGCCTCTTCTATATAGAAATTCCCTTCTAAAGATTAGATTATAAAGAAAATCTTAGAACTTATAAAGATATATAAGGATAGTAATTAATATAGTAAAAAGCTATATAACTTCCTTATGCTAAAGATTATACTCTTTAAGAGTAAATATAATAGGATTAACCTCCCTTAAACACACTATTAGAAGGCATTCCCTATTATGCTAATTAGTAATACTAAATAATACTATCTTAATTATCTCTTTAAGTAAAACCTCTCCTATTAAGATATAATTACTTAAATCTATTAATACTTTAAGATAAAGAGTAATTAGTAGTTTTACTACTATAAATAAAGTAGTATAATACTTAATAATATAATTATTAAGAACCCTAAGAAAAGTAAACTTAAATACCTTAAGATTACGCTTACTATACTTAAGAAAATTTATAGAGGCCTTTACCTTTCTAATACTATAAATACTAAGCTTTATAAGTAAATATTAAATACTATAGCTAGTGTACCTAAATATTAGATAGTAGAATATATATACTCCCTAGGCTTTAAGAGTCTTACTAAAGACCTCTATAAGGTAATTATAATTATAGAATTAAATAAGAGGCTTACTTAATTTCTTTAGTACTAGGAGGAAAACCCTCTAGAGGCTATGTTTACTAACTATTAATATAGTTAATAACCCTATAGTTAAGAAGGCTATTATAAGCATAGCCCTAGGCATAGCCTATTATACTACTTTATATATAGTAAGAATAGTTATTAGTTTTCTAACTACTTTACTAAAGAATATAAGAAGTAAAGAGACTACTAGTTTACTAGTAAAGCCTACTAGTTACCCCCTTTAGAGAAGAGATTCTAGGTATTTCTTACCTCTTATAAAAGGCTAGGTAATAAAGAGCCTAATAAGGGCCTTAACTAGGATTAGGAGACTTATATTATAGCCTCTATAAAGGCTTAAAATAATAATAATAATAATATAATAGAACTATTATTAGTAGTATATTTAGGTATTATGTAATTCTTTTATTTAGGACTATAGACTAATTATAACCTTATTAATGCTTAAGTCCTTACTACTCTAAATAATTAAGCTTTTTAATATACTTTTCTTAAGTAAAAGCCTTTTAAACCTTAAGAATCTAATAAAGGCCTTACTTACTATATCTCTAAAGAATACTATTTTAAATAGGTTTTTAGAGGTATTATACCTAATACTAGTGCCTTAGGGAAATTAACTATATAGTAGGTATAAGTGAAAGCTCTAATAAGATTAATGCCTTTATTAAAAATAACCCCCTATAAACTATAAGTAGTTATATTTAGTGCTAGATTAGTAATTATAAGAGGTATTCTTTATGTATCTATAGAGCTTAGAGAGCTTGGATTTTATATTCTTAATATAGCTACCCCTTTTCTTTTCTTAATTACTAATATAAATAAGATATAAGTTTAGATTAATAACCTTATAAATATTCTTATTTAAGGTAATAAAACTATACCTATAGTATAATAATAAGGACACCCTTAGTAGTTATTAGAGGTAAAAGAAATAGTTACCTTCTACCTCTTAGAAGGGGAGATTTATTAATTATATTATTACTTTAGTTACCCTTCTATTTAATAACTTATAAAGATTCTTTAATAGGTAGGTTATAATATTAAACACTAGGTAATTAAGAAGTTAACTAAAGTGTGCTACTACTACTAGATAAATAGAAAAGCCCCTAGCTAATTTAAATTTATAATTAAGGATAACTATAACTTTAACTATAAAATCATTATTAATATTATATAAATTAATAACTAACTAGTCCTTTATATTATTAACTTAGTAACCTTATTCTAAGTAGCCTAATTTCTTAATCTAAGGAAATAAAAAGCCTAAGATATCTAGGATGCTATTAGGGAATGCTAGATTAACACATATCTTAGACCTCTAGATTAGATTATTTATAATATAGGTAATAACTTCTCCTCTGCTAAGTTTAAGTATTATGCCTAATTAATATTAATTAAGACTAATAAAATACTTATTAAAGCCTATAATAGTATTAGAAAGGTTAAAAGATACTATAAACCTTTACGCTAGGCTTATAAGATTATTATAGACTTAATTAGCGCGGAGATTACGCTAGAATAACGCCTTTAAATAGCTATTAAAGCTATTAATAACTTAGTAAGCCCTAATAGACTAGTGCTAACTTTACTAGTCTTTAGAGCTTACCTATAGATAATAGATAAGTTACTACTAAGCGTCTTTATTATTTAACGCGCTAAGGTAATTTAGAAGGCTACTAATAAGGTCCGCTATTACTTAGTATTACAGCAAGTCTATAATGCCCTTAGCACCTAGAATAGCCCTAATATAATGCCTTTATATTAGCTACTTTTATAGGCTAATATATATATATAGAGGGAGAAGGGTAGCTAGCATAGCCCTTATAGATTAATTACTACTAATAGGGAGACCTATATAGTTAATATACCTTATAGACTAGCGAAGTTTTGCTTTATAGTAGTAAAGCCTTACTATAAAGACTTATATCTTATAGAGAGGCCTAAGGGGGAGCGCACTACTAAACTAGTAACTACTACTAATAGCTAGGACTTAGCTCTTACTATAGAAAATAAAGTAATAAAGGAAGAGGAAGAAGAGCTACTAGCACTAGCTAAGAGAAAATAAGGAAAGCTAAGAAAGGCCCTTATAGTTGAATTCTACGCTAACTAAGGCGTAGAAAGGCCTATAAAGGCTTATAAAGCTAAAATAGCCCCTATAAGAGGCTATAGAGTATAAGACTCTATAACTTATCTTAAAGTAGTAAAGACTACCCCTATAGGAGAATATAAAGCTAATAGCCTTATTATAAAGTAAGAGACTATTAAGGCTAAATTACACTTTATACTTATTAATAAAGATTAAAAATAAGCTCTTATTAAAGAGATTATAGCTATAGGAATACTAACTATAGCATTCCTTATAGTAAAGGAAAAGGCTAATTAGAACCTTACTCTTTAACTTTACTGAGAAGGAAAGATTATAACTCTAGGTAAGCCCTTTAAATAGTCTAACTAGACTAAGCTTAATACCCTATAAGCCTATAATATATTTAGATTTATTAAGTTTAACCTAATAAAGTATAATAGCTATAGAATCTTTAATTCTTATATAGTTAGAGAGATTAAAGGCAAGGGAATAGACTTACTATATAAGAAGCCCTACCTTATTATATAAGGCTATAATAATAAGGAGAAGGAATTTATTCTAATATAATTGCTAATAATATAATAAGCAAGCTAATAGTTAATTATAGCTATTGCCCCTTTGTTAAAGTAAAAAGGGATTTACCTCTAGATCTGTGATATTATATAAGCGTATGTTTAATTATAAATAACGCTTAATAGGCTAATTATTATAAGATTACTAAAATAGATCACATACCTTTTCCTAGAGGGCATAGTAATAGAGGTAATTAAGCCTCTTTACGGGATTATAAAGGCTAGAACCTACTAGTGGGTAACGTACTTTTGTTACTATAGGGATAACCTTAATATAATAACCTTAACCTATAATCCCTGCTTATTAATTATAGCCCTAGAAAACCTCTTTAGAATTATTAGAATACAAACGGATAATATATTAGGCCTAAGTAATAATAACTTCTTTAACAAAGAAGAAAAAGAGCTCTAGAAGGCTAATTTTATAGCTAAGGAAAAACAGCAACTAATAAGTAGGAATCCCCTTATCTTCAATAGCTGCATCTTAACCTAGAACGCTAATAATTCGTTAACCTTAACCTAGAAGGGCTAAAGTAAAAAGATTAAGGAAATCGATCCTCAATCCCCAACGGCGAAGCAAGATTACGTGGAACAGAGAGCCCGAGGAAGTTACATCGCGACTGATTGAAGATGCCTCGAATCCCTACAATACTCTGTACTAACTCTTTCTTATTATATAAATATCTTATTAAGCTAGGCATAATAAAGGAGAAAAGGCTAATAATTAATATTATAGCTCTTTGTTAATTATACAAGAGGCGCGAGATCTATAAGGTTAGATAGATTAATAGCGGCGATAATCTAGCTAATATAATAACAAAGGCATTGCTAAATTAGGCTCTTATAACCTTAATTAATTTAAACGAATTAATAATTTATATAGAAGGATAGGTTAAGAGACCTTTAGGAGTAATATAAAGAGAGCTTTAATAGAGGAAAAAGGGGAGGATCTATTATAATTAGATTAATTAAATTAACTAACGCTAACTAAGCTAATTAGGGCTTTAGATTCCTATTAAGGGATTTACTTATATTTGTTTTTCTTTAATTTGATTTTTATTACGTTTTTAAGCTTCTTTAGCTATAAAGAAAAAGAGAGATTACTAGTATTAATTCCTCCGGATCTTTATTAGCTTAATTATAGCTAAAGACTAGACTAAATATAGGCCTAGTTAGTTAGCTAAAGGATGCACGTAACGCGATTAGCTATATCCTTTGCCACCCCCTTTTTAGGCCTTACTTCTGCGTTTTACCCACTTTCCTTTATAGCTAGATTTCTCTCTTTTCTCTTCTCTCTTAGAATAACTATTATTAACTTCAATATAACGGACTTATTTGTCTTTACCTGCGAAGGACCTTGGTTTTTCCTAACAATATTATTATAAATTTTATTAAATTAATGTCTTCTAAAGAGGATTTAGAAGCTTTTAAAAATTCTAAATTTTTACATTATTCTACTAAAGATATCTCTTTAATTAAAGAGAGAGAGGACTATTAAGAATTTAAGTCCTTAGTAAATAGTAAGTAATTTATTCTAGTTATTATTATAATTATAATTACTAATATTTCTATAGGAATACTTAGTAAAGTTAAAAGAGTAGCTATTATTATTAAGAATAACTAAGGATTATATAAGACTTAGTCAAAATCTTTACAAAAGGCTAAAAAAGAAGGCTATATTACTAAGAATTGCAATATTATAAAAATTCCTCTTAGTAAGTTATTCTTATTATATTATATAATATACTCTGGAGTACTAGGAATAGCTACGTAATCTAGCTAGCTAGCGTAAACAATATATATAATATATTATATATAATAATAATTATATTATATCTATAGCTAATAAAAGTAGATAGAACTTAACTTATAAGATAATAAATACTACTTTAGATCTTAAAGAAGCTATTATTCTTTTAAATAATATAGCTTCACTTAAGGATACTATACTAATAACCTAGGAATAGGCTAATTTAGCAACACTAAGCAGTATATTAGAGATCTTTTATAAACCTATAATTATACTTTAATTCTAGAAGTATAATACCTTAGGTTTAGTCCCTCTTTTATTATTAGGATATATAAATATCTTAATAATATAAAAGAGAACTAAAAGGCCTATCTTTATTAGGTATATATATTACTTTTATATATTTTCTTTTTTATATACTAATTTATAATTATAGGAGGTTTATAGCCCCTAAGGTAATGCTTTTATAGTATCTATAGATATTAGCTTAAATAAGCTAGCTAATTATTTTCCTAAAGATATAGAAAATAATTACTTCTTATATAAGCCTTATCTATATACTATGTTATTAGATCCTTAGCTTAATCTCCTTACTATTAGAGAGAAGCTAAAGTTAGGAGATAAAACCTTAGAAAGCTTAATAAAAAGCCTTAAAAAGATTATAATTTATAAGTATTATAACCCTTTTTTACTTATAGTTTTAACTTACTAATATATAATATTATTAGGATTTTACCCCTTTATAAAGAAAACTAAGCTAATAGTAATATTAGTAAGTAAGATTAACAAGAGAATACCTAATTTATAGTTAATCTTATAGGGCCTAGTTAACCTAGGACTTTTAAAAATCCTAGGCCTAAGCCTAAAACTAACCTTTATAAAGGGTTATTTCCTATTAAGGGAGAAAAGGCTATTTAAAAGAATAGAAAAAATAAAATATCTACTTATACTAAGCTAGATATTTAAGAAGATAAGGTAAGTATAATTTCCTAATTTAATAATCTTATTAATATATTAATATTATTATAGAAAAATATATTTAAATGGTAGGAAGGTAATACTAAGTCTTTCCCTATTTTAAGTATTCTTACTAGAAAATACCTAGCTATTCCTGCTACTTCTAGTGCTATAGAAAGCACTTTTAATACTAGAGGAAATATTATTACTAAAAGAAGAACTTCCTTAAGGCATTCTACTATTAAGAAATTAATTCTATTAAAGGATTAGGAAAAAGAGAGAAATATGACTATAAAGTAATATTCAGAGCTTTATAATTATTATAGCTCTGATTCTAAAGAGTCTATATCTTCTTTAAAGGAAGATTCTAAGTTAGATAAATCTAATAAATTATCTAATACTAAATCTTCCTTTAAAGATAATATTGATTCTAATTTAGACCTTTAAGTAGGTTATTATAAGGGTTTTTTCCTAGTTTAGTCTAGTTTTCCCTTAATATACTTTTTTAACATTTATAATGTTTTCTTATATTTTATATAATTTTTACTATTATTTTTACTATTACTATTACTATTACTATTACTATTACTATTACTATTACTATTACTATTACTATTACTATTACTATTACTATTATTATTACTATTATTAAAAAACTTAAAAGAGAAACTTATTTTATTTTATTAATATTTTAAAAAACCTTAAAATACTCAAAAACTAAAAAGTATAGCCTTTTCTATAGTAAATCCCTTATACTTACTAATATTCTTATTTATATAATTTTTTTCAATTTTTTTTATTAAACCTTAACACTAAGAATATTATAAGCTATTATAAGCTATTATTAGCTATTATTAGCTATTATTCGCTATTATATTAACTATATATACCTTATTATAGTTTATAATTAAGGAATTTAACCTTAAATTAAAAAAAAGAAAAAAAAAATAATACAAATAATACATATATTGTATTATATTGTAAAATTTCTAATGTATTGTATTGTGTATTGTATTGTATTGTATTGTATTGTACTACAATGCTCTGCAGGCTAAGGCTAGTATTACTAGAGCTAATATTACTAAAACTAGTATTAGCTATATTAGTATCTCTAAAGCTAGTAATATCTAAATCTATCTTTCTAGGGTTTTTATTATAAGAATTAGCTTTACTAGAGCTAGTTTTATTTTCTTTATATTCTCTTTAAATGTTTTTTACTTATTTATAAGTCTTTTAATTTTTATCTCCTAAGCTAGTATTTCTTTTAATATCTTTAATACTATAGATAATAATTCTATAATTTTCTTCTTATCTTTAGTCTTTTTAGCTATATTCTTTTTTAAAGTATTAAGTTATTTATTAATATTAACTAAAATTTTACTTAAATTATACTAAAAGATCTTTTCTTTATAGCTTTTTAATATTTCTAATACTTATTTAAACTTACTCTTAAAGCTTTTTAAATTCTCTTTTATTAAAACTATTAGCT
Organism: Epichloe bromicola; assembly: GCA_023658445.1. NCBI lineage: Eukaryota > Fungi > Ascomycota > Sordariomycetes > Hypocreales > Clavicipitaceae > Epichloe > Epichloe bromicola. The sequence continues at coordinate 384,389 of CP098269.1, forward strand.
TATAAACCTCCTTTACTAACTCTTTAATAGCTTTAAATATTATATTTACTTACTCTTTAGTAAAAGTAATATTCTTTTTTTTTTATTAATTTACTTACTAATAGTATTAACTTTATTAACTAAGTTATTAATTTTACTTTATTTATATTACCTATTTATCTCCTTAGTTTACTAAGATTTAGATAATTTTAGTACTAGCTTATTTTCTATACTAATATAAAGTAAATCTATATACCTAATACTAGCTAGTGCTCCTATAATTATACTATTTACTACACTATATTTATCTATAAAATAAAAAGCTAATATATTAGCTTATAGTAGTAGAGATAATATACTATTATATATAGCTATCTATTATTTATATTTAACTATTATACTATTATAGAAAGCTATTACTACTATTTTTACTAAGTTCTTTACTTTTCTTATTACTTTATGCTCTATTAGATTAATAGTAACCTAATATATAAGCTTTCCTACTTATTTTATTATTACTTACTTTATTATTAAAGTAACCTTTTATTTTTTAAAAATAGTAAAAATTTAGATAACTATATTTTACTATAATATAAAATATATATTCTTTAAATTTACTTCTAAACTATTAAACACTATCTTAGCGCTCTTAAGGGTAAATTTATATATATAGGTTTATATTATATTTCTAATATCCTATATCTTTTTCTAGTAACTTACTATTATATATTTAAATTTACTAAAATTAACTCCCTTTATATTTCTTTCTTTATATATTATATTTAATTTTTCTATTACTCTTTTATATACTACTATACTAATATTAGGTATTAGTATTTAAGTATTTACTCTTTATCTAGGCTTTCTAAATCTAGTAAATAGTAGCTTAAAATTAAGTTTTACTATTTATTTATAGACTTATAATAGTCTAATAAGGTACTCTATAGGTATCTCTTTAACTTCCTTATTAAATTTACTTTCTAATATACTATTATTAACCTTTATTTCCTTAAACTTAGTATTTTTATTACTTTTAAGTTCTAATTCTAGCTTAAAAAATCCTACTTTTAATTAGGTTAAGTTAAATCTTACTACTCTCTTACTTTCTTTAGTTAGTAAGTTTCTAGATTTATTTTCTTTTTATACTAATTTATTTTTCCTTTCTTATATAATTCTCTCTTATTAAATTCTATATAGCTTAATCCCTTATTTACCTTTCTATAGATAAATCTAATATAATATCTACTATATTATTATTATTCTTTATTTACTTCTCTTTATTAACTATTACCTATATAACTTTAGCTACTTTATTAGTGCTTTTACTACCTTCCTTTACTAATAATAATAGTTTATCTAACTTATTTTATTATATACTAGATTTATCTTAATACTATTATAGCTATAATTATATAACTTATTATATTAGAAGTAAAAATTAGTATAATTAGTTATTTTAGTTTACTTAATCTAAAAGGTAGTTTTAGAACTTTACTCTCTTATAGTAAGTTATAGTTCCTAGCTATACTAAAATCTTATTAATTTACTAATTATATTTAGCTCTTTTACTATTAGTAGTAAATTACTATTATACTAAATTAGTAACTATAAGCTATTCTAATAACTATTTTATTATTCTAATACTAGTACTTAAATATATAAATAAGCTACTTATATTTACTTATAAAGTATTTAGTTCTATATACTAACCTTATTATTAAATAAAATAAAGTATAGTATAGCTAAAGGATTATTATATAGGTTTATATATTACTTATAAAACTTATATTTAACTTCTAGTATAATATTATAAGGTTTTACTTAGTACTTTTAGTAATTATTATGCTCCTATATTTCCTATAGCTAATTTATGTTAGGAGCGTGAGGGATAGAGACAGGACTATCACATAATAGATTATTAGCAAGACCTTAGACCTACTAGGTTAGGGAGGGGTTAGCTAGTAGCTAGATAGGTACTACCTAGGGGCAGGTACATAAAGGTTTTAAGCTCTAACCTTTTATAAGAATATAAGCAGTCCTTACTAAATACCTCGCCCTACGCTTACGTAACTATCTAGCTAAGCTAACCCCTCCCTAACCTAGTAAGTCTAAGATCTTACTAATGCTTTATTATGTAATAGTCCTATCTCTATCCCTCACGCTCCTAACAATTTAGCTTTAGTTCTAATAGTTTTTAGACTTTTATATTATATATAATATTATTCTTAGAAATAAATACTATAAAGGAAAATAAGACTAAAATAAAAATAACTATACTTATATTAAATTTAACTATATAAAGCTAGTAAGGTATTAGGGGATAATATAAAGTAAAAGTGTAGTAAGCTTCCCCTAGTTAGCATAATAGATAATATATATTTAAAAGGGCCTTATAGCTTTACCCTAACTTATTAAATCTAATCTCTTATAAAACGCCTCTCTTCCTTTACTATTATTATTTTATAAGTTAATTTATACTTTTTTTATATACTTTCTTTACTAATTAATTAAGTTTTTCTTAAGGTATTCTTCTACTATCTTAGCTATATTAATTTATATCTTACTTTTAGCTATTTATTAGTTATCTTTAGTAGTAAATCCCTTTTATTAGATAAGGAATTTTACTTTTATAGTCTTATTTCTTTTAGAAATTTTAACCTAATAACTATAGATTTATTTAAAAAGGGAGGAAACCTAAGAGGGATAGTTAGAAGCTTTATGGCAGACTAATCGGCCTGTCTCTGAACCGTGGCTAGTGCGTTTAAGGACACCCCTATACTATAATTAGAGGTTAAAACCTATATCCCTCCCTTAGATCTCTACCTAAATAAGATAAAATAGAAGTTTAAGGAAAGGATAGTAAATAGTAAAATAGTAAATAAAATACAGGCTATAGCTAACTTAGTAGAGATAGTATTATAATATAGAAGAAGACTGCCCCTAGCTAATAATAAACTAAATATATAACTATATAAGGAATAGAAATAATAATAGGAAGACTAGTATAGTAATAGACTATAGAGATAGCACTAATATAGGAGAGAGCTAACTAAGGACTACCTGCCTACCTATAACCTAAAGAATATATAGAAATTCTATATAGAACTAGATAAATATATCTCTTTTATAATAGTATAATTATATATAGGAAAGATTAGCCTTAATAAGTACCTATTTTAAAAATATATACCTAGGGTGATTTCGCCCCTATATAGCTATAGCTATGTAGTTAAAGACTAATACTATATAATAGTTAACTATAGTAAGTATAACTATAGGCACCCCTAAATATAATAGCCTAGAGATATATAGGAAGTAAGGCTAGCCCTAAATAACCCCCTAAAGGCAAGGGCTATAGCTAAATAGTTCCTAGGCATAAGATAACTCTAATATTATATATTAGTATAAGACCTAGTATTTAGCTAACTTAGACTATAGGAAGACCTAAACTACTTTTAGAGCATTAGAGTAGACTAATAAGTTACTAAAAATAGCCTAGGAAGATTAATAGATTATATAGTATAGCCTTAGAGATAGGCTAGATTAGATATAAAATTATATTAAGAGAGAATATTATATATCTAGAACTATTATTAGATTAATTTTAACTAAAACCTATAGGTATCTTATTATACTAGCCTACCCCTAATCCTTTACTAAACTATTTCCTAACTATTACCTTACTTCTCCTTAAGGAGAGAAATAGCCTTCTTTATAATCTTAGCCTTTCCCTTAGTAAGAAGGGTAGTAGCTAGGAGTTAGTTTACCTTTATAGCTTAAGTATCTAGCTACTTAAACTAATAAAGGATCTTAGAGTAATAATCTTTAGTAAACCTAGACCTAGCCTAGTCTAGGCCTACTACTATAGTACTTTATTTTTTCTTACTATAATTCTTAGTATAAAGCTTCCTAACCTAGTTTATATAATTATCTAGGACTTAAATAAAAGAAGTTAGCACTAGACTAGAGCTACTACTACACTAGTATAAAACCACTTATATTACCCCTAGTAACTATATTAGCCTAAGTGTTAACTAACTACTAGTGCTTAGTTTATATACTAGTAATATTTAGCTTTAAGTAAATTAGTATTAGAATAGGTTTAAAGTAGGGTTAATGCTACTATTACCTTACTATACTTACTATTTTATACCTAATAGTTAAAGCATGCTTTAGATATTACCCCTTTACACTATAATTAGCCCTATGCCTAGACTAGATTTAAACTAACTTACTAATAATATTATAGTATTAATACCTTAGATAATTAAGTAAATAGGACTTATAGGAAATATATTATATTAATTAAGGCTTACCTAACTACCCTAGATTAGACTTAAAATAGGTATAGAATAGGACTAGAAATAACTTACTTCTAAGTTCTTTTCTAGGGCTTACTTTAACTATTTTTTAGTTAGGGACTTCCTAGGGTATTAGTCTAAAGTTAAGAGTTCCTAGGTAAATTAGAACTAGAATAGCACTAGAATAGCACTAACTATAAAATTACTTATAGAAGATAAAGCTATTATACTAAATTTAATTATTTCCTACGCTAAAAAAATTAGTAATTAAACTAACACTAGACTAGAAGAGCCTTAAATAGCTTAGAAAAAAAGAAAGGGAAAAAGAACCTATAGGAAGTTTAATAAAGAAAGAGAAAAGAGGTTAGAACCCTATAGGGGGAAGAGCTCTCTCTTATACTTATAAGGGGGGAGGAATTAGATATTATTTAAAAAATAAAGCACTAGGTAATTAACTAGATAAATAATACGTAAATAATCTAGGCACTAAGACGCTCTAATATTAACTCTAAACTACTTGCCCTCTATTATACATAAATAAAACCAGGTGCTCTAACTTTATAAGATATCTAGCCTAGTAATAGACTAAAACTAGCTAAAAAGTAAGGTATTAGAGAAGATAGTAGGAAAGTAAACCTAAAGTAAATTACTACTCTAAATTAGAATTTATAGTAAGATAAAAGGAAGTAAAAAGGCACTAAATAAGTATAGTATAAGGCTAGGCTAGGACTAATTAAAGCTAAACATACTTATTACTATATATTTCTTATTTATTTTTCTTTTCTATAGAATAAGGCTAGCGTAAGCTAACGCTAAACACCTATAATAGACTACACCTAGTGTAGTATAGGCTTATAGTAGGGCTAGTGCTAACCTAAAAATAGATATAAGGGGGTTTTTCTTCCTAATTAAGGGTTTTCCCTCTTAACTTAGGAGCTAGAGTACTAGGAATAGCTACGTAATCTAGCTAGCTAGCGTAAACAATATATATATATATAGATTTATTTAATCTCCTAATAGTTTACTTCCTCTAGATTATTAAATATAATTAGTAGTAAAGCTAGTTTTTCCCTATTAAATAGGTTTTTTTCTTATACTAGCTTTTATATTTATACTATAGAAACCACTAGATAGACTTATAAATCTAGGGGGAAATCTAATTAATATGCTAATAGGTTTACTCTTTTTAGTACCTTATATAATTTTACCTTTTATAGTAACTATTTTTTCTTAGGTTTCCTAGGTAATTTATATCCCTTATATAATTATAAATAAAATATATCTCCTATATTAATATTAACTAGTTTATAATAGTTATTATACTAAATCTTAGTAAGGGTAGCTACTATTATAATTACTAGTTAGGCCTTATATTAGTATAACTTTTATAGCACTACTATATTATTTACACTAGTTCTTATATTAATTATATTATTTAGGGAAAGAAGATTAATAATACTTAGAGAATAAAACCTATATAGTAGCTTATTAGAAGACTACCCTATACTTATAGCTATAGTATTATTTAATTAATACTATAGTGCTAGGAGTATTATAGTCTATATTATATTTAGATCTATTACTATATTATATTAGTAGCTAATACTTCTAGTATATCTATGATAAAATTAAGTTAGATTATATAAAATAATATTAGCTTTAGCTATAATAGCTATAACTCCCTAGGTAGCTTTAAATAATTAATTATATTTTCCTAATACACTATATAATAGGCTATATAATTATAAATTTACTAACTTATATATAAAAAATAAACTAATTAAAGCTCTGCTACTATTTAAGTAATTCTAAAATATTCCTATTTATTATAAACTAGTTATAGAATAGATTTAACCTCTATTTTAGAATATAAAGATAGAAAAATCTATCTTTATATTATAGACTCGAGCTATAAGCTTAGGTTAATTACGGCTCTGGAAAGTATGCGGTATAGCTCCGGAGAGTACGCGGATATTATATAGTTAGGTTAGGGCTTAGATATAGACTACATATAGGCTATATATAAGCTACTATATATCTAGGCTTTATATAACTACTAGTATAGTTCTTTCCTTCTTCTATAAGAATAATATTCTTACTTTAAATACTTATATATAGTTACTATAAGGCTAGTTTATTATATATATTATTCTTTACTATAGAAAGAAAACTTACTTAACTAAAACCTAAAAAAATTCCTTAGTTACTTAGAGAAAATATTTAATAATCCTTATTATTAGGAGTTAGCTATTATAAAGCTTAACTAGTTAATATAGTAATAAAATAAATAGTTTAGTAACTTCTATATTTATTTTAAATAAAAATTAGCACTAGTAAGGGGGTTAAGGTAGGATAATATAGTAAAGTTATTAAAGCTATATATATTACTAAATAAGCAAATATATAATTATAGTATAGGGTAGAATATACCCTAGGCTAATTATATAGCTATAGTAGTATAGTTTTATAGTATTATACTAGATATTAAATTATACTAATTAGAGAAAAGGCACTAGGTATAAAAGTAAGGTAACTAGCTACTAAATTTACATAAGGCTAAGGCATAGGATAAGGATATACCTATAATAGATATTTAGGCTATAGGTATAATAAGAACCTAGTCTAAATCTAGAAAATCTATAAAACACTAGAGGTTAGGTAATAAAGGGGGGAGATATACTAATTAGGTTATATAGGATGTAATTAATTTATGCTATAATAAGGGGTAATACTTATAATATACCTCCTCTAAATATTTTATCTTTATATATTCCTTATACTTTACTATTTACCTATAAAAGAAAATATTAGTTAATATATATAATATAAGGATAGCTACTACTACTAACTCTAGTGTAAAGTCCTTAGAGAAATTAGAAAAAAAGTAATCCCTTTATTAAGTTATTTAAATAAGGTTAGAGAAAGAAATTATAGAGAGGCTTTATAGTATATAATTATTACTAATAAGGACTTTAAAGAGATTTAGAGTAATATAAATTCCTTACCCTTTTTAGTTCTTACTTTAATTAATAAGACTACCTTTATAAATACTTAAGTTAATATAAGTTATAACTACTACACTACTATAAGTAAATACCTTATCTAAAAACTTTAATTAAAATACCTCTCTCTTATAACTAAGAGGTTAGTTTATACTATAGTTAGTGTAAAATAAGGGGGAAAGGAGAGCTATAAAAAATAGTTATATATCTTATATATTATTTATTTTTAGGTAGATTTAGATAGATAGAAGACACTAGTTATAGTATATATAATTCTAGGTTTAATATAATAACTTATTCTTAGTACACTATAAATAGCGCACTATAAAATTAAATTAGATATAGCCTAATACTAGTTATATATTAGGTTAGCTAATAACTTATATATATAGGTTATAGCTAATAGGAAGGTAGATAATCCTATAGTGTCTATCTTAGGGTCTATATTTATAAGAATAGTTTATAAGTTTAAAAGGCAGAAAAAGCATATTTAACTATATACTATAAGCTTATAAGAAATTATATTAATTTTATAAATTAACGCTACACTAAAGGCTATAAAGGAGGACCTTCTTATATTATTACTAAAGGTATTATAGGACTTTAGGGATCTATTCCTTAAGGGTAAGGCAAATGCCTTATTACTATACTAGGGTAAGTTAGATTACTATATTTAGCTAAAATAGAATATAAATAGGAGTAAGCTAGAGCTTTCTTAGGTGCCTCTCTATAATATACCTTAGGAATATTTACTAGAAATCTAGAAGTAAGTAACTAACTTAATAAATAAGGGCTAGATTTAGGTAAGCTTCTCTTTAGTAGTAGCACTAGTATTACTAGTAAAAAAACTAGGGGGTAGTTAGAGGTTTTATATAAACTACTACACCCTTAATAAGATTATAGAATAGGACTAGTACCCCTTACCTTTAGTAAAGGAAATACTTTATTCCTTAGCTAGGGTAAGGTAGTTTATAAAGCTAGATATATAATTAGTATTCTATTAAATATAAATTACTAAGGGTAAGGAGTATTAGACTACCTTTTATATAAGGTTTAGATTATTTAAATAATTAGTTTACTTATTTAGGTTAGTAAGCGCTTCTATAACCTTTTAGAGGTATATTAATAAAGTATTAGGGGGAATACTAGGTAACTATATTATAGCTTATCTTAATAATATCTTAGTTTATTTAGGAGAGTTATATAAGGATTATATATAAAAAGTCTATAAGGTATTATCTTAGCTATAATAAGTAAGCTTAAACCTAGATATAAAAAAGTATATTTTTACTACTAAGGATGTTAAATACCTTAGGTTTATTATCTAGGTAAGAAAGGCTATTTACCCTAATAAGGAGAAGATTACTACTATCTAGGATTAGGAGGCCTTAATATAAGTCTAGGGAGTCTATAAATTCTATAGTTTTACTAACTTCTATTATAATTTTATACTATAGTTCTTAGAGATAGTAAGGCCCCTTATTAACTTAATAAAGAAAGGTGCTTTATTCTAGTAAATAGATAAGTATAATAAGGTATTTAAGATGCTAAAGCTTACCTTTATATTATATCTAATCTTAGCTTAATAGGACTCTAATAAGAATATATTAGTTAAGGCAAATTATTTAGGAATAGTATTAAGAGAATATCTCTCCTAGTTTAATAATAAAGAGATCTTATATCTAGTAGCCTACTATTCTATAAGGTTATAGCTAGCTTAATAAAACTACACTATATATAATAAGAAGCTACTAGTAATTATTACCTACCTTAAGGTATAGTTAGCTAAATTATATAGTATTAGTAAGCTATTTATAATATTAACTAATTATAAGAATCTAGAATAACTTTACTACACTAAGGGAGATATTAAAGTAATAGGTAAAATAAGCAAAGACTCTAGCTCTTTTTAACTTTTACCTTTATTATAGGCTAGGGATATAAAATAACCTAACGCACTATCTAAACGCTATTAGGAGGTCTTATAATAGAAATATATAAAGGCTATAATAGTATACTTAGCTATAAGCCTAGTCTAGTTTTATTTTAAATAATATTAGCTACGCGTAAATATAAAACCTATAGCTATACTAGAAATAAGCACTTTAAATACTAATATATTCTTATTCCTATAACTTCCTACTAGAAAGTTATTATTTATAAATAAGCACCTCTAGTCCCTATAGGACTAGTCTATAATATATAATAATACTTATAGGTTATAACTTAAGGTAGTAGTAGCTAGGGCTAGGAAGTTTCCTAGTAATATAAATATAAGAGAATAGATTATAAACTACTAGATTAGTATAAAAAGGGTGCTATAATTTTATAGCTAGACTTAGGTCTCTAAGTAAGAACTATTAACTATAATATTAATTTAATAGGTTTATAACTTACTCTTACTAGGTTACCTATAGTAAAATATAATATTTAAGGCATTATAAAGGGACTTCTATTAGGATAGTATATTATAGGATATTATATGCTTTATATAAAATTATTACTACTATAGAGAATAGAAAAGCTAGTAGCTATATTAGGGCTTGCTAAAGCTAATTCTACCTCCTAATAGATACTAGTTGTAAATATCTATTAATTTTATAATAGACCTCCTAGCTTAAGAGCTAGCTAACCCCTAGTTTCTAATAGTAATTATAGATTAGCTTTCTAAATATATTTAGCTTAAGGTAATAATATTAATAGAGGTAGAAGTATATGTAGAATATTTTAAGTATTACTAGTAGTAGTTTTATAGTTTTCTATTATAAATTATTATAGATTATAGTTTAGATTAGCTTAGTACCTTTTAGATAAAGCTTTATAATAAGGTTAGAATATAGTAGTTACTCTTTATATTATATTACCTATAGATAAATAGAGGTATAGAGAGAGTAAACTAGGAGGTATAGGTAGTACTATAGGTAATACTTTCCTTTTTATAGTTTAAATAGCTAGATTATTTACTAGCTTACTAGCTTACCTTAAATAATAGGGATTTATTAGTAATAGAAGTTAGTATAAATATAGCCCTTTATAGTTTTAATATGCCTATAATCTAGGAACTATTAGTCTTAGGAATATTAGTAACCTTAGTAAAGGGATAGGCTTAGGCTTTTCTATAATACTTAAGGAATAGTATAGAGCTAATATAAGTAATAATAGCTTTTATATAGTAGTAGTAATAAAAGGATATTCTTACTACTAAAAATATACTAGGTAGAGAATCTAATTAAAATATTTTAGTTAAGTAAAAGGGATATATATAGCTAACTTAAGAGCTATTAGAAAACTTATATAATATAAAGGCACTTAACTAATTTAAATTATAATAGGGTAATATATAAATAAATAGTAGACTAAAAAGGGTATAATTTAATTTAGCTATAAATAATTATAATACTTATACTCCTTTAGTATATATATAGTCTAGTATTACTTATTTACTATAATAAAAAATTTAATTAAAAAGAGGGGGAGGTATTATATTATTATTAATATTTATAATACTCCTAGGTAATAGTATAGGTTAGTTTTATAATAAATATAGCTAGGGTACTAATATTATTATTACTTTACTACTAGGTAGTAAGTAATATATTAAGGGTAGTTTATATATTACTAATACTATAAAAAAATTTAGTAGTAAGGGGGTTATAGCTAGGTTAGGAGGGAGTGCCTTATACTAAAATAAGCTACTATACTTTAGATATACCCTAGGTATAGGCTACGCTAGTAAGGAATAACTCTATAGGCTTAGCCTTAGTAGGATTAATCTAGGCTATAGTAAGTATATTATTAAAGTATTTTTAATAATAAATAAAGGTAGGCTTTAGAATAGTATAATAGCTTTTTATAGTTATAGTTTACTTCTAGGCTAGTATCTTAATAGCCTTATTAGTAGCTATAAGGTTCTTTAAATATTTATATACCTAGTAGAGTTTTAGGTTAGCACTATATAAATATAATTCCTAGATATAAGTATAATAAATAGCGTAATAAGAGATATAAGTATAATATATACTTAGGGCATAATTATAGTAACCCTTTATATAAAGGTTATTAGTATAAAGTGTATATAGTAAGTTATACTCTTTACCCTTAGAGAGAGTATTATTATTAAAGTTTTCTTTTAAAATATACTTACTAATATAAGTAAGCTTAGCTAGGGTAGAGAATAAGGTAAGTAAGGGCTAAAATTTAGTAGTAGTATTAGATATATAGCTATTACTATCTAAGCTCTAACTATAGAAAAATAGCACTAGGCTTTAGGCTAGCTTAGAGAAGTTCTAGGATATATTAGAGATAGTATATATATAGAAAGAAAGTTAATTAGGGGCTTAGGCTTAATAAAAGAAATAATAAAGATAAGGGGGGGAAATATTATAATAATAGTAAGAATAAAAGGTATTAGGAATATAGGGAGGAATAAGAGTATTTATATTCCTAGGGAGATAGGATATATCTTTAGTTAGTAAGTAGTAAGTTTACTTTAATAAAGGCTAGTAGTATATATATAAGGGTAATATATTATATAATTATCTAAGGGGTAGCTAGTAACTAGGGAACTACTAGAGATAAAGTAATAATTTAGTAAGTAAAAAAAGGAATATAAAATAGGGGTAAAGGTAAGAAGTTAGATAAGGTATAAAAGTAGCTAGTAGTAGGTATAAAAAATATATAGGCTAGTGTTTTTTAGTAGTAAGGCTAGTATAAAGTAAATCTATAGGTATTTTAGGGTAGGCTATAGGTAAGGTAAACTTATACTAAAAACTTTTATAGCCTATATAAGGGATTTACTATAGGGGGAGGCTACCTTACCTATAGTGTAATAGGCCTATACACACTATAGGCTAGACTTATAAGGTAAGGTACTATATTTATTAATTACTTATATTTATATAGTAAAGGGGAAGAAAAGAGATTAGTAGGAGAAAGGGGACTATACTAGTTATAAGACTAATTATTTAAAAAAGGGAAGGAAAGGGGTAAGTAAGGAAGTATATTATAAACTTAAGCTATAAGCTTAGGTTAATTATAGCTCTAGAAAGTATATAGTATAGCTCTAGAGAGTATATAGATATTATATAGTTAGGTTAGGGCTTAGACATAGACTATATATAGGCTATATATAAGCTACTATATATCTAGGCTCTATGTAACTACTAGTATAGTTCTTTCCTTCTTCTATAAGAATAATATTCTCACTTTGAACGCTTATATGCAGTTGCTATAAGGCTAGTTCATTACACTTTACTATAGTAGTATAATAACCTATTCTTATATAAGTCCTTTTTATATAAAGAAATCTTTAGTCTAACTCTAGTATTCTTTACTACTTACCTTTCTTAGTAAGCTTATATTACTATAATAATTTAGCTAAATTTTTAATTATACTAATATTCTATAATAATTCTAGCTTTAAGACTATTATTTATAATTATAGTTATAATATACTCCTTACTTATAAAATAAGCGCTTATATCTAATTTATTATATTAGCCTTTTTATACTACCTCCTAGTAAGTTACTTTTATTAGTAGTCTTAAAAGTATATCTAGTACTATATTTAGTATCCCTAGTATATAAGTTACTTTAAGGTTAAATTATAATAAATAAGTTATAACTTTTACTAGTTTTAGATTAGCCTTATCTAAATCTATTATTAATAATAAGGTATAATTAATAATCCCTTTTATAAGGAAATAGTTAGTTAATATATTAACTATTATATTATTAGATTAGACTATTTTCTAAAGCTTTCTAATACTTTATATAATTATAGTTACTTTTACCTTAGTAAAACTATACTACTTTTTAACACTTAATATTACCTTAGAAAGAAATAAAATTAGCTATATTTAGTTATTTTTAATATCTCTTTTAGGGATATTTTAACTATTTTACTTTTCTTATAATTAGAAAGTATATAACCTAAATCCTTTTTTATAGGTATTAATTTTAAGGAAAAGTAGCTTTTATAAATTATAATACTATAGGGTTTATTTCTTACTTAGAAATACTTTAATATTCTTAAAAGCCTTTTTCTCTTACTTAGTTAGTAAAAATATCTTTTACTATATCTTTCTTTTTTATACTAGTTTTAAGATACTAGTAATTTTCTTATTTTTTTTATAGAATTCTCTTAATAGCGCTATTTTCTACGCTTATAATAGTTAGATTTATATATTAAACTATAGAATTCTATTATAGAGAAATCTAGCTATTCTAATAAAGGTTTTAAGACTTAATAAATTACTTAGGAAAATTATTTTCTAAAAAGCTTTAAGCTTATTATTAGTATTAATAATTCTATTATTATTAATAATAAAACCTAGTAATTAAATAGTAGGATAACTAATAAATAACTTCTTTATAGTAATTATTTTCTTATTTTCTTTAAGAATCCTAAGTATAATATTAAGATAGCTTAAATACTCTTTAAGACTATTTAAAAATATAAAAATATTATTAATATAGACTTATATAAAATACTTATATTTCTAGAAAAGTCTATTTATAAACCTTTAGGTAAATATAAGGGAATTCTTAAATCCTATTAATACTATATTTAATGCCTTAAAACCCTAATTTAATATAACTACTATATAAGCTTAATAGTTACTTCTAACTAGTAGTTAGTAGAAAAATCCTATTTTATTAAAAAGAGAAAAAACCTTTTTACTATATATATTATCTATAATATTACTTTAGTCTAGTAAAGGGTATATATCTAGTATTACTATATTATTAAGTAGCCTTATATTAATTATAACTCTCCCTTTTCTTTTCTTACTAGGTTCTTACTAAACTATAAACACTAGATATACTATAGCTACTAGCTTATCTAAATATAATATTTTCCCTTTTAGGTAAAGTTTATTATATACTTTATTAAGTTTAATTATATTTTATTCTTCTAGTCTATAAGGCCTAATTAGCCTTATTTAATACTACTATTTATTTATAAGATTAATTCTTATTTTCTAGTTTTCTAGTTTTCTAGTATAAGAATAATACCTCTATTATAATATTATATTTATTAGTTAGTTAAACTAGTTTACTTACTACTTTTTAGTTAATATTAGTAATTTATATACTAAATTTATTAGTTATATATAGGATTTTCTCTAGGTATAAAATCCTATATAATAGTACTTTAGTATTAACTTTCTTTAAATTAAGATTATCTTTCTCTTTATTAGATTTATTACTATTCTTATCTTTATCTTCCTTTTTCTTTATAATATCCTTACTAAAATAAGTATAGTATATAAAAGAATTATTAACTAGGTAATTAGCAATGAGCATTAACCTTACTAGCTAGCTATAGTTAGGTATATAACCTTCTAGTATTTTCTAATAGTAATAATTTTATTAGTTAGGTTATAGGTAATTATCTATCCCTTACTAAATCTATTAAATAGTATATTAGGGAAATACTCTAAATATAATTATATATAGTATATACTTATTTCCTAATTTTTCTATATATTTTTCTAACTAACTAGTATATATAAATAAGCCTTTAGTAAAATTAATACTATATAAGGAATAACTACCTTTAAGTAAAGAACCTTATTTAATAGTTATAAGATTTTTACTAATACTATTATACTATAAACTAATTTAAAAACTACCTTTAGTTAGATAAAATTAATTTTAGCCTTATATTTATAAGTAAAATTTATTCTAAGTAATAATTTTAGTCCTAAATTTAGTATTATATTTACTATAACTATAATATAGCTAGTAATTTCTATTTTATATATTATCCTTAGAATATCAAAGTTAAATATAGCTACTTTAGTAATAAAAAAGGAAGATTAAACCCTAGATACTAGCTTTAGTTCCTATATTACTTATTTTATATTTAATCTATACTATTATAGGAATACCTTATTTACTAAAATTAATAATATTCCTAAGTTAAGATAGACTTAGTAACTTTTACCTTTATTATTAAATTTAATAGAAATCTTTAGATATATATTAGCCTTTTTTCTATTATATTTAACTTCTTATAGTCTTACTATAGCTTTAATTACTTATCCTAGGGTAAGTTATCTAGTCCTATTTAAGGTTATCCTAGTAATAGCCTTATTTGCCTTTTTTATAATATTTTCTATAAAATAAGTTTTAATAAAATTTAAGTCTTATCCTTAATTATTCTTATTATTATTCTTTAGGACCTCCCCTTCTTTAGCTATATAATAACTATATTCATAGAGATAAGTTTTATATTATTATATATTAGAATTATTATTATATACTATAATATTAGTATAGTTCTAGTCCTTTATAAAGTTCTTTTCTTATTACTAAAATTATCTAGATTACTATACTTAGCCTCCTTTCTTTATAAAACTATAGTCTTAGGGTTACTTATTTTATTAGTTTAGTACTTTAGTCTATTAAGTTTATTTAATTTCTATATACTCTCTTTCTTTATTCTCTTAAGACTTATTTTACTATAGTCTTTAGTTTTATTCTTTAGGAGGTTAATTATACTTATATAGCTATAGTTAGAAATATCCTAGAAATCTTTAGGTATTTTACTTATTTTACTTATAATACTAGTTTCTTTAAGAGAATTATTTATTAAATAGCTAGTTTTAGTTTACTTATACTTTATTTTTATTTTCTTTTAAATTACTACTAGATATCTTAGTATTAAAGTAAACCTTAAGCTTTCCTTTACTTTTTTTACTTATAAACTAACCTTTACTATATAAGTAATTATATAGATTATATCTCTTATTATTTACTATAATAATATATACTAATCTTCTATCCTTTTAAGTTAGAACTAGGTATATCTATTATAATCCTAGATATAGCTTAAGATATAAATATACTAAAAGCTAATAGTTAGTTAACTTACTATTTACCCTTATATACTAGAAGATCTTTAATTTAAATTTATAAAAAGATACCTTTTTTATAATATTCTCTTTAGTATATTTTACCTTATTAAGCTATACTATTATATTCTAAACCTAAATACTAAATTCCTTTTATATAGCTATAAATATAGTTAGTATTTTACTAAATATAGTATTTTATTTTACTAAGTTAAGATATTATCTATACTATACTATTATATTCTCTTAGAATAATATCTAGATTTTCTTCTAAATAATATCCTAATAGCTAGGATTAGTATAATATAAGTAATCTTTAACTACCTAGATTTGTAATTTAATATTATAGAAAATAGTTTACTTTCTATTATATATAATAAGGTTATTACTAGCCTTTTCTAGTTTATTATAAGGCTTAAAATACCTAATATCTATAATTTTCTATATTAAATCTATATTTTATTTTACTATTTCTATTTACTAGTTATACTAATTTTAGTATAATACTAAATTTACCTTTCTTTAATTTCTAGAATTAGTATACTAACCTAAATCTAGAGGGTATAGTCCTTACTACTAAGTCTAGTAAGGACTTCACTAAGGTTATAAGTATTCTTACTAATATTCTAGCTATATTAGTTATACTAATAGTCCTAGCTATACTAATAGTCTTAGCTATAGTTATAGTAATCCTTATTAGTATTAGGGTAGGATTAATTATACTAATAGTCTAGTTATTTCTCTATTAGTATATAAATACCTATTATACTAGCCCTATTTATTAGCTAAATAAAGTAATTCTTAGTTAGTATTCTATACTAATAGTGTTAAACTTACTAAGGTACTTATACTTTATAAGCTTCTAATTTTAGTTATTAATCTTATTACTAGCTAGTCTATCCCTAATACTATTTTCTCTATAGCTTACTATAATACCTATTACTATTCCTAAATCCCTTATATTATCCTTATTATATTATATTTATTAGTCTTAGTATAAGAATCCTTAGGATTCTATAGGTATTCTAAGGGTTTTAGTAGTAAGTCTTTTAGATTTAACTTTATTAACTAATTAAGAGGTTTAATATCCTAAGTAGTAGTATTAGTTTTAGAATAGTTTTTAATCCCTTTTTCTTTATTATTTTTATTTTTTCTTATGCTTTTTCTAGTTCCTATAGTAGTAATACTATAAGCTAGGCTAAGAGTATTTTTTAATTACCTTTCTAATGCCTTACTACTAGTTACTCTATTAGGTTTATTAAGTAATCCTTTAGTTTTAGCTTTTAGGATATAGGATTTAGCTTAATTCTAAGTATAATAAATAGCTTATAAATCTACTAAATTCTAATAAATAGGTAGGTCTTAATATATTAGGTATTCTTATTTTTTAGCTACTTTATTATTAAATTTATATCTTATAAGCTTATTTAGATTTTCTTAATTCTTAATTCTAATAAGTTTCTATTTTTAATACTTAAAGTCTAGATTTATACTATTAAAGTATAAAACTAGTAAATAATATATAGTTTATTTTTAAAGAGTAAGAAGATACTCTAAGGGTTAGTATATTACTATTATAAATAGTTAGTTTTAGATATATAGGTTATTTCTAGGCTTCTAGAAGGATATAATAAAAGAATCTCTATTTACTACTACTTATTATATACTAGCTTTATATAATTAATAGTTAAATCTATTAGAGAGGCTAATAGATTTAATAGGTTATAAGTTATACTAAGTTTACTTATAAAAGCTACTATTAGGGGTAATATAATATATATAAAGTAAGTTAAATTCCTAAACTAAGATGTTAAATCTAGCTTTTGTATAGCAGCCTCTATAGACTGCACGTGTTCTGCTACGTAATAGTATCTTTATTATTACTACCTATTTATACTAATCTTAGGTACCTTTAGTTTATAAGTAATTATTAAGGTATATTTTTACTAGAATTAGTATTTTCTAAGTATTTAGCTTATACTAATCTTAAAGAAGCTTTAATATCCTTTAAGAGTGCTAATAAACTAACTCCTTTTCTTTCTCTTTAGTATTAAAGTTAAGAGAGTCTTAGATATTCTTTAAAAGGGTCTTATTGTTACGATATAAAACGTAAGATAAAAGAGTGTATCAAGGTTGTTCGATTCAACTAGCTAGAGGGCAAAGCTATTGTCAAATATAGGGGTTCTAGGTCACGTGCTAGGCCACACATCCTTGGTAACGAGGCCATATCCAAAGTAGTAGTTTACTTATTAATTCTAGCATGTAATAAATGCAAGCACCACGGATAAAAGAGATAGCTATCCTAGCTATCTAATAAGATCTAACGAATTTGCAATAAGCTAGGAAGCGGGCTCTTATAAGGGAATTTAGTTAGATAGATTATTAGGTCTAGCGGTTATTAAATTAGTTATCAAATTAGTCATCGGGTCGGTTATCGAATTGATTATCGAATCGGTTATCAAATCGGTCATTAAATCGGTCATTAAATCGGTTATTAAATTAGTTATTGAATTAGTTATTAAATTAGTTATTAAATTAATAACTTAACCTATGGGATCTATAACTATAGTGGTCGGATTAATTGTTAGATTAACAGTTAGGTTGACAGTTAGGTTAACAGTTAGGTTGACGATTAGATCGATAGTCTAAGTCACTGTTAGATTTGTACAGATAGTCATATTAATTAGGCTAATAGATCTAATAGTTAATAGCTTAGCTAGTTAACGAGCATTGCAAAGGGTTAGGTAACGAGCTTTGTAGAGGTCTAGGCAACGAGCTTTGTAAAGGGCTAGGTAACGAACGTTACAGAGGGTTAGGCAATAAGCTTTGCAAAGGTCTAGGTAATAAGTTTTGCAAAGGGCTAGGCAATGAACATTGCAGAGGGTTAGGCAATAAGCTTTGCAAAGGTCTAGGCAATGAGCTTTGCAAAGGGCTAGGCAATAAGCTTTGCAGAGGTCTAGGCAACAAGCTTTGCAAAGGTCTAGGCGACAAGCTTACAAAGGGCTAGGCAATAAGCGTTACGAAGGGTTACAAATTTAGTCAGGCTGTTGAATTAGCTAACGAATTTGCTAACAGGCTAGCTGCCTTTAAAGGTTATTATATTTTTTAAAAGCTTCTATAATAAGGTCTTTAAGCTATTAGAAGTTATCCTCTTCTATAGCTAGCTACTATTAAAGATCCTATATTTACTACTACTGCTATTAAATTTGCTACTATTACTATTAAATTTGCTACTATAATTACTACTGCAATTACTACTGCTACTATAGATAATAGGTCCTTAGGTCCTAAAGATCCTGTTAATACTAGTCTTATTACTACTAAAATTGCTACTATAGCTATTAGTCTAGCTGCTATTAAATCTATTAATATTGCTAACTAGCTAGGCATAAATCCTCAAGATATTAAAAGACTAGATTTCTTAAAGGGAAGGTCTTCCTATAGATACTATAGGTTTAGCACTAATAATCCTACTTATAAAGCTACTATAATTGCTATTGCTTACACTAATCTAGCTAGTGTAAGGGAAGCATTATAGCTAGCTTTATTAGATTAGAATTAACGTATTTATTAGATTTAACAGTTAGGTTAAAGGTCGAAGGTCTTTGAATTAACGGATTAAAGGTTAGCATAAGGGTTAACAAATTAATTAAATTAAATTAAAGGTTAAAGGTCTTTAGACTAATTAAATTCGCATAATTAAAAGGTCTTTAGATTAATAGATTAAACGTTAAAGATCTTTAATTTAACGGATTAATAGTTAGGACTGTAATGAACTAGCCTTATGGCAACTGCATATAAGCGTTCAAAGTGAGAATATTATTCTTATAAAAGAAGGAAAGAACTATACTAGTAGTTACACAGAGCCTAGATATATAGTAGCTTATATATAGCCTATGCGTAGTCTATATCTAAGCCTTAACCTAATTATATAATATCTATATACTCTCTAAAGCTATACTATATACTTTCTAAAGCTATAATTAACCTAAGCTTATAGCTTAAGTCTATAATATACCCCCTTACTTACCCCTTTCCTTCCCTTTTCTAAATAACTAGTCCTATAACTAGCATAATCCCCCTTCTCTTACTAATCTCTTTTCTTTTCCTTTACTATATAAATATAAGTAATTAATAAATATAGCACCCTACCTTATAAGTCTAGCCTATAGTATATATAAGCCTATTATACTATAGGTAAGGTAGCCTTCCCTTATAGTAAATTTCTTATATAAGCTATAAAAGTTTTTAGTATAAGCTTAACCTTACTTATAGCCTACTCTAAAATACCTATAAATTTACTTTATACTAGCCTTATTACTAAAAAACACTAGCCTATATATTTTTTATACTTACTACTAGCTATCCTTATGCCTTATTTAACTTCTTACCTTTACTCTTATTTTATATTCCCTTTCTTACTTACTAAATTATAACTTTACCTTTAGTAGTTCTCTAGTTACTAGCTACCCCTTAGATAATTATATAATATATTACCTCTATATATATACTACTAGCCTTTATTAAAGTAAACTTACTACTTACTAACTAAAGATATATTCTATCTCCCTAGGAATATAAATACTCCTATCTCTCCTTATATTCCTAATACCTTTTATTCTTACTATTATTATAATATTCCCTTCCCTTATCTTTATTATTTCTTTTATTAAGCCTAAGCCCCTAATTAACTTTCTTTCTATATATATACTACCTCTAATATATCCTAGAACTTCCCTAAGCTAGCCTAAAGCCTAGTACTATCCTTCTATAGCTAGAGCTTAGATAGTAATAGCTATATATCTAATACTATTACTAAATTTTAGCCCTTACTTACCTTATTCTTTACCTTAGCTAAGCTTACTTATATTAGTAAGTATATTTTAAAAGAAAACTTTAATAATAATACTCTCTCTAAGGGTAAAGAGTATAACTTACTATATACACTTTATACTAATAACCTTTATATAAAGGGTTACTATAATTATGCCCTAAGTATATATTATACTTATATCTCTTATTACGCTATTTATTATACTTATATCTAGGAATTATATTTATATAGTGCTAACCTAAAACTCTACTAGGTATATAAATATTTAAAGAACCTTATAGCTACTAATAAGGCTATTAAGATACTAGCCTAGAAGTAAACTATAACTATAAAAAGCTATTATACTATTCTAAAGCCTACCTTTATTTATTATTAAAAATACTTTAATAATATACTTACTATAGCCTAGATTAATTTTACTAAGGCTAAGCTTATAGAGTTATTCCTTACTAGTATAGCCTATACCTAGGGTATATCTAAAGTATAGTAGCTTATTTTAGTATAAGGCACTCCTTTCTAACCTAGCTATAATCCCCTTATTACTAAATTTTTTTATAGTATTAGTAATATATAAACTACCCTTAATATATTACTTACTACCTAGTAGTAAAGTAATAATAATACTAGTACCCTAGCTATATTTATTATAAAACTAACCTATACTATTACCTAGGAGTATTATAAATATTAATAATAATATAATACCTTCCCCCCTTTTTAATTAAATTTTTTATTATAGTAAATAAGTAGCACTAGACTATATATACACTAGAGGAGTATAAGTATTATAATTATCTATAGCTAAATTAAATTATACCCTTTTTAGTCTACTATTTATCTATATATTACCCTATTATAATTTAAATTAGTTAAGTGCCTTTATATTATATAAGTTTTCTAATAGCTCTTAAGTTAGCTATATATATCCCTTTTACTTAACTAAAATATTTTAATTAGATTCTTTACTTAGTGTGTTTTTAGTAGTAAGAATATCCTTTACTTACTACTCTAAGAGGCCTTTATTAGTATTTATTATTACTAGATCTAGTAGTAGCTATTTATTAGCTAGCTTTTAACTTAGTAATAGGTTATCTATTACTTACTATACTAAATCTATATAAAAAATAGGATATAGTCCCCTTAAAATATCTAATTTAATAGTTAATAGTATAGGGACTTTAATTACCTTATATTTAGCTATAACCTAATCTAACTTTTTATAAGAATACTTTATCTTAATATTATAAAGGTTTAACTATATATAATCCCTAACCTAGAAATACTTTACTAGCCTATAACTATTATTTATATCCTTTTACTACTACTACTATATAAAAGCTATTATTACTTATATTAGCTCTATACTATTCCTTAAGTATTATAGAAAAGCCTAAGCCTATCCCTTTACTAAGGTTACTAATATTCCTAAGACTAATAGTTCCTAGATTATAGGCATATTAAAACTATAAAGGGCTATATTTATACTAACTTCTATTACTAATAAATCCCTATTATTTAAGGTAAGCTAGTAAGCTAGTAAATAATCTAGCTATTTAAACTATAAAAGGAAAGTATTACCTATAGTACTACCTATACCTCCTAGTTTACTCTCTCTATACCTCTATCTATCTATAGGTAATATAATATAAAGAGTAACTACTATATTCTAACCTTATTATAAAGCTTTATCTAAAAGGTACTAAGCTAATCTAAACTATAATCTATAATAATTTATAATAGAAAACTATAAAACTACTACTAGTAATACTTAAAATATTCTATATATACTTCTACCTCTATTAATATTATTACCTTAAGCTAAATATATTTAGAAAGCTAATCTATAATTACTATTAGAAACTAGGGGTTAGCTAGCTCTTAAGCTAGGAGGTCTATTATAAAATTAATAGATATTTACGACTAGTATCTATTAGGAGGTAGAATTAGCTTTAGCAAGCCCTAATATAGCTACTAGCTTTTCTATTCTTTATAGTAGTAATAATTTTATATAAAGCGTATAATATCCTATAATATACTATCCTAATAGAAGTCCCTTTATAATGCCTTAAATATTATATTTTACTATAGGTAACCTAGTAAGAGTAAGTTATAAACCTATTAAATTAATATTATAGTTAATAGTTCTTACTTAAGAACCTAAGTCTAGCTATAAAATTATAATACCCCTTTTATACTAATCTAGTAGTTTATAATCTATTCTTTTATATTTATATTACTAGGAAACTTCCTAGCCCTAGCTACTACTACCTTAAGTTATAACCTATAAGCATTATTATATATTATAGACTAGTCCTATAGGGACTAGAGGTATTTATTTATAAATAATAACTTTCTAGTAGGAAGTTATAGGAATAAGAATATATTAGTATTTAAAGTGCTTATTTCTAGTATAGCTATAGGTTTTATATTTACACGTAGCTAATATTATTTAAAATAAAACTAGACTAGGCTTATAGCTAAGTGTACTATTATAGCCTTTATATATTTCTATTATAAGACTTTCTAATAGTATTTAGATAGTATATTAGGTTATTTTACTTATATCCCTAGCCTATAATAAAGGTAAAAGTTAAAGAGAGCTAGAGTCTTTACCTATCTTACCTACTACTCTAATATCTCCCTTAGTATAGTAAAGTATTTTAGATTCTTATAATTAGTTAATATTATAAATAGCCTACTAATACTATATAATTTAGCTAACTATACCTTAAGGTAAGTAATAATTACTAGTAGCTCCTTATTATATATAGTGTAGTTTTATTAAGCTAGCTATAACCTTATAGAATAGTAGGCTACTAGATATAAGATCCCTTTATTATTAAACTAGGAGAGATATTCTCCTAATACTATCCCTAAATAATCTACCTTAACTAACATGTCCTTATTAAGGTCTTATTAAGCTAAGATTAGATATAATATAAAGGTAAGCTTTAGCGTCTTAAATACCTTATTATACTTATCTATTTACTAGAATAAAGCACCTTTCTTTATTAAGTTAATAAGGGGCCTTACTATCTCTAAGAACTATAGTATAAAATTATAATAAAAGTTAGTAAAACTAAGGAATCTATAGACTCTCTAAACCTATATTAGGGCCTCCTAATCCTAGATAGTAGTAATCTTCTCCTTATTAAGGTAAATAGCCTTCCTTACCTAGATAATAAACCTAAGGTATTTAACTTCCTTAGTAGTAAAAACACACTTTTTTATATCTAGGTTTAAGCTTACTTATTATAGCTAAGATAATACCCTATAGACTTTTTATATATAATCCTTATATAACCCTCCTAAATAAACTAAGATATTATTAAAATAAGCTATAATATAGTTACCTAGTATTCTCCCTAATGCTTTATTAATATACCTTTAAAAGGTTATAAAAGCGCTTACTAACCTAAATAAGTAAACTAATTACTTAAATAATCTAAACCTTATATAAAAGGTAGTCTAGTGCTCCTTACCCTTAGTAATCTATATTTAATAGAATACTAATTATATATTTAGCTTTATAAACTACCTTACCCTAGCTAAGAAATAAAGTATTTCCTTTACTAAAGGTAAGGGGTACTAGTCTTACTTTATAATCTTATTAAAGGTATAGTAGTTTATATAGAACCTCTAACTACCCCCTAACTTTTTTACTAGTAATACTAGTACTACTACTAAAAAGAAGCTTACCTAAATCTAGCCCTTATTTATTAAGTTAGTTACTTACTTCTAGATTTTTAGTAAATATTCCTAAGGTATATTATAAAGAGGTACCTAAGGAAGCTCTAGCTTACTCCTATTTATATCCTATTTTAGCTAAATATAGTAATCTAACTTACCCTAGTATAGTAATAAGGTATTTACCTTACTCTTAAGGAATAAATCCCTAAAGTCCTATAATACCTCTAGTAATAATATAAGAAAGTCCTTCTCTATAGCCTTTAGTATAGCGTTAATTTATAAAATTAATATAATTTCTTATAAGCTTATAGTATATAGTTAAATATACTTCTTTTGCCTTTTTAACTTATAAACTATTCTTATAAATATAAACCCTAAGATAGACACTATAGGATTATTTACCTTTCTATTAGCTATAACCTATATATATAAGTTATTAGCTAACCTAATATATAACTAGTATTAGGCTATATTTAATTTAATTTTATAGTATACTATTTATAGTATACTAAGGATAAGTTATTATATTAAACCTAGAATTATATACACTATAACTAGTATCTCCTATCTATCTAAATCCACTAGAAAATAAATAATATATAAGATATATAACTATTTTTTATAGCTTTCCTTTCCCCCTTATTTTACACTAATTATAGTATAAACTAACCTCTTAGTTATAAGAGAGAGGTATTTTAATTAAAGTTTTTAGATAAGGTATTTACTTATAGTAGTATAGTAGTTATAACCTATATTAACTTAAGTATTTATAAAGATAGTCTTATTAATTAAAGTAAGAACTAAAAAGAGTAAGGAATCTATATTACTCTAAATCTCCTTAAAGTTCTTATTAGTAATAACTATATACTATAAAGCCTCTTTATACTTTCTTTTCCTAACCTTATTTAAATAACTTAATAAAGAGATTACTTTTTTTCTAATTTCTCTAAGGACTTTATACTAAAGTTAGTAGTAGTAGCTATTCTTATATTATATATATTAACTAATATCTTTTTCTATAGGTAAATAGTAAGGTATAAGGGATATATAAAGATAAAATATTTAGAGAAGGTATATTATAAGTATTACCCCTTATTATAATATAAATTAATTATATCCTATATAACCTAATTAGTATATCTCCTCCCTTTATTACCTAATCTCTAGTATTTTATAAATTTTCTAGATTTAGACTAGGTTCTTATTATACCTATAGCCTAAATATCTATTATAGGTATATTCTTATCCTATACCTTAGCTTTATATAAATTTAGTAGCTAGTTACCTTACTTTTATACCTAGTGCCTTTTCTCTAATTAGTATAATTTAATATCTAGTGTAATAATATAGAACTATACTACTATAGCTATATAATTAGCCTAGGGTATATCCTACCTTACGCTATAATTATATATTTGCTTATTTAGTAATATATATAGCTTTAATAACTTTACTATATAATTTTACCCTAACCCTCCTATTAGTACTAATTTCTATTTAAAATAAATATAGAAGTTACTAAACTATTTATTTTATTACTATATTAACTAGTTAAGCTTTATAATAGCTAACTCCTAATAATAAAGATTATTAAATATTTTCCCTAAGTAACTAAGAAATTCCTTTAGGTTTTAGTTAAGTAAGTCTTCTTTTTTAAAGTATAGCACTACCCTAGCTTAGACCTTTAGTAATAGGTTTTAATATATAAAACACTATTAATTCTAATTATCTCTAATAAATATATTATTAGTAAGTAACTTATAGGATATTAGGCCCCTTTATACTATAAATAAGACTTTATTACTATTAAATAAGGGTCCTATAGGTAGGGGTTTATATTTAGTTTATAGTAGTATAAGGGTAGTATTTTACTTATTCTTAAGGTAAGTAATTTATTAAGCCTACTTTTTAATTAGCTTCTAGAGAGTTAATAACTTATTAGTATTTATTCTTTCTAGTAGTAATAGTATTTCTACTAGTTATTATAGTCCTATAGGTATTTTTACTAGCTATTATATTTCTATAGTAAAGAATAATATATATAATAAACTAGCCTTATAGTAACTATATATAAGTATTTAAAGTAAGAATATTATTCTTATAAAAAAAGGAAAGAACTATACTAGTAGTTATATAAAGCCTAGATATATAGTAGCTTATATATAGCCTATATGTAGTCTATATCTAAGCCCTAACCTAACTATATAATATCCGCGTACTCTCCGGAGCTATACCGTATACTTTCCAGAGCCGTAATTAACCTAAGCTCATAGCTCAAGTCCATAACAAGGACAAAGGTTAATAAATTAATTAAATTGAATTAAAAGTCAAAGAATTAAAGGTTAAAGGTCTTTAGACTAATAGATTAAAGGTCTTTAAATTAACGGATTAAAGGTTAGCACAAAGGTTAACGAATCTAATAATAGGCGTGATACCTAGGGAAAATTAAGGTTAGATTAACAGTCAGATCAAAGTTAATAAATCTAATAATAGGCGCGATGCCTAAGGACTATTAAGCCTAGTAAAAGGGATAGCTTTAATAGGCTTAGTGTATTAGTTAATAAATTATTAGTTTAGTGGCTTTTATTAAGTAGTAAAAGCGCTAGAGGTACGCAATAATTAAAGAGTAATTACTACTACTTATTATAATATAAAACGTAAGATAAAAGAGTGTATTAAGGTTATTTAATTTAACTACCTAGAGGGCAGAGCTATTATTAAATATAGGGGTTCTAGGTCACGTGCTAGGCCACACATCCTTGGCAACGAGGCCACATCCGAAGTGGCAGTCCATTTGTCAATTCTAGCACGTAACACTTATAGATATATTCCCTAATCTTTAGTATTTACTTTAATAAGTTATAATACTTTATAAGATTAACTTATAAATCTCTATATTAAAAGTTATATTTATCTTTTATATCTTTATAAGTAAGCTTTTAATCTTTAATAGTATTAGGGTTATTTATTATAATCTCTAGTCTTAGATCTCTTTATAGGTATATAGGTATTATAAGTTCTTTAAGTAGTTTATTTTAATTTAAATTAATATACTTCTAGATACTATAGGATTTTATATAATTCTTAATTTATATAAACTATTTAATCTAGTTTTTCTTTAATAATAGCACTATATTTAAAGTTTCTTTAGATATTATAAAGGGGAACTATACTAGTTAATAAAAGCATAGGTTATATAATTTAACTAATTATTATAATAAAGGGTAATTATCTCTTAATATTAGTAAGTATTAAATTAATAATATTAATAAAGCTTATATTATCTATAATAATTAATAATAAAGGTAATTAAAGCCTCCTAAGCTTATAACTATTAAGGTAAAGGTTAGTGTAAATAATAAAAATAGTTTAATTTAGTTAATTAGAGGTATAAATAGTACCTAACTTTTATACCTAAAAGGTATATAGTGCGCTATAGTAATAACTAGTCTATAGAGGTACTTCTAATATATTATCTCTACCGTTATCTTATCGAGGGTTTTAACCTAGTCATTGCGCAGGCTGCATCCACACATCCGATACCTCAAGGAGGTCTCCCTGACAGTTATGGACTGGCCTTAGGGCAACTGCACGTAATAAGCGTTTAAAAAGTGCGAACATTTTCATTACAAAGAAAGAAGAGAACTACAAACTAGGAATTGCACAGGATCCGGGTTTGTAGTATTGTGCGCGGCCTGTGCGTACTCCCTCCGGAGAAATATAAACCCGTATCCGTCGCCAATTTTGTCGGCGGCCATTCGAACCGCCCTAATTTTTGCTCCTCTTCTCGCGCAAATCCGCCATGACGACCCGTCCTCTCCTCTCCGGACCCATCACTCTATCTGCCGCAAGGGCTAAGAGCAGCAACGTTCTTCATGCTTTGGCATATCCGCAGCAGAAAGAAGATTTCTACGAGCGAATAGAGAGGCACCGTTCTCTTCTAGCCGATGTCGTAGCACATCACCTTGGCACTGAATCAACGGAGATCGAAATTTCTCCGCAAGAATTCTGGCGCCATGGGTCATTCAACCTTTGTGTACCGACCCGGGTTGACGTCGACCGCTTTGTGAAGCCAGCAGTCCCACAGTTCGTTTTCCTCCGCTTTCCTTTGCCTTACCGCGTCGGAGAAGCAACAAACCCTGGCAACTCCGATGAGAAGGTCAACTGTGAGGCTGCAACATACGCTTGGCTCCAAGAGAACTGCCCTTCAGTTCCTATACCAAAGCTTTACGGCTTTGGCCTGTCTACTAATCAAAGAGTAAGTGCCTTGACTCGCAAGTTGCTCAGCTCCCAACAGCTTATTCCCTGTCTGTAGTTTACGAACCTCGACCTTCTTCCCTGGTGGTTGCGCTGGTTCCGGCAAGCTCGAAGCTATTTTTTAGCCGCGTTTGGCTTCCGACAGCCCTCGCGATACGTGTGCCACTGCTCTAGCCGCTTCGCCGACCTTGATATCGGTTACCTGCTTATCGAAACTATTACTTCTGGCGAGATGCTTTCAGACTCCTGGGATGAAAAGTGCAACGACGTCCGTCTCCAAGAAAATCTACAGCGAGACCTCGCTAGGATAATGCTCTCGCTTGCAAGTGTTAGCCTACCCCGTATCGGCGCATTCCGACTAGACGGCAAAGGATATTTACATTTAGACAATCGTCCCATGAACGTTCAGTCTACTATACAGGAGAACGAAGGCATTCCCCTTGATATTTCCAGACACACAACCTTCTCTACCGTCAACGACTTCGTCCTTTCTCATTTGGCGGCTTTCGACAACCGGCTACTCTACCAGCCAAACGCCATAACCAGTCGTGACGATGCATGCTACCAGATGACTAGTCTGGCTGCCGCGAAGACTATATTCCCGCAACTATTCCGAAAAGACCTTAGCAACGGCCCTTTTGTGTTTGCCTTGACTGATCTTCATCGAAGTAACATCTTTGTCGACGAGGATTGGAATATCACCTGCATTATTGATCTAGAATTTGCCTGCTCGTTGCCTATCGAATTTCTGCAGCCGCCGTACTGGCTTGGCGGCGGATTAATCGACGAGATTGAACCTGCCGAATTCGCGCCGAAACACGCTGGGTTCCTAGAGCATCTAAAACGTGAGGAGCAGCTTCAGAATCATAGAAGAGACGCAGAGCCCCTCTCATCGATCATGCAGCAAGCATGGACCAACGGTGCGTTTTGGGTCACGCTAGCGGTGAGGGATCCGATAGCCTTTACGACAATATTCTACGACCGTGTATTGCCTGACTACTTCTCCTTCTCCTCGGAAGAACTAAACAAAGCCGACTATAACTTCTTTGCCCGTCTTTGGCGGCGCGACATCTCTGGCATCGTTGACCAGAAACTGCAAGATCGAAACAGGTATTTAGAGAGACTCAAGGAAGTCTTCACCACTACATCAAGTGCAGCTATTCACTTACCGCCACTCTTTTGCCATCGTGGAGGGGACGGAGGTCGTCGTTGAGATGGCGCATTCTTCCTATTATCTTTTGCAACCTGGCCAGATGATGACAGCTGCTTCGCCACCTTCCCTGTCAAAGGGACGCCGAAAACGGGCTTCTGTGTTGCGGTTCCTGTCTGAACACCAGAGGAAGAGCTCGTGCTGCCTTTCTCGGACATATTGGAACTGGACACCTAGTCAACATTGCGACATGGACGCTTGGCTTTCTTACTTTCTCGGTCGTTGGACTCAGGATATGGAACTTGTTGGGGTTCGTCACGGGCATGGGCAGAAAGAGAGTATCGTAATCGGGGGACTGTGGTGCCCTTTGAACACCAAAAGGGACGGTTTTCACGGCGCTTGTATTAATAGCTACATCGATTGCGCGATTTAAAACAGCGCAATAGATGAGAGGCGGGGGCGGGGAAGGAGGGTATTTCGGTTGGCCAAGCCTGCGTAACACGTAAACATGCAGTAGTGTTAGGGAGAGCTCCTTGAAGCATCGGATATGTGGATACAGCCTACGCAATAACTAGGTTAAAACCCTTAATAAGATAACAGTGGAGATAATATATTATAAGTACCTCTATAGACTAGTTATTACTATAGCGCGCTATATATACTTTAGGTATAAAGGTTAGGTACTATCTATATCTCTAATTAATTAAAATAAACCTTTTTTATTAGCTATACTAACTCTTACCTTAATAATTATAAGCCTAGAAGGCTTTAATTACCCTTATTATTAATTATTATAAAAGATATAAGCTTTATTAAAGTTATTAATTTATTACTTACTAATATTTAGAGGTAATTACCCTTTATTATAATAACTAGTTAAACTAATAACCTTATACTTCCTTTAACTAGTATAGTTTTGTGAGAACAAAGGATAGCTAGGCAAGAGGTATAGGGGCACTTATGTATTTACTAAAGCTTACTAGGTCTAAGTGTGTTATACGTGTAACTCCCTAGCTTATAGCTAGTAGCTTACTAGTATTATATAAACCTAGCCCTAGGGCGTGGCTTATCTATAGGGTGTACTAGTATAATATACCTATATTATAAGTAAGGCCTTATAATTACCCCCCCTTTTCTAGCTAGGCTTTTAAATAGCTTTAGATTACTACCTAAGATATAGCTATTTACTAGTTAGTAATAATAATAATAAGATTACTATATTAGGCTATAATAATAATAATAAATAGGGATCTTGTTAGAACAATCATGATATCAATCGCGCTTCGCAGCCGCAAATATCTGGCAAAAGGTCAAGCCACGCGCGCTCGCGCGCAAGTCCTATAATTAACCTATAATCTAGCCTTATAATAGGGTAGGGCTTATAGTTATATAACCTATATATATGTTTTCTGCTTTTTATTAAAAAGCTTTACTTTTAACCTCTCTTTCTTCCCTTCTTCTATAGCTTAGAATAGATTAATTAATATAAATACTATTCTTTAGGCTTACTTATTTATAACCCCTAATATTAGGTACCCTATAACTTATAAGACTAATACTAATTAGTAGTTACCTTTATAAATAACTATATAGTTTCTAAAAGCTATAGATTAGTAAGGTAAAGTAAAAGAGATAACTTATCTAATAATATCTACCCTATAAAATAGAAAAGCTATAGACTAAAGATAAGCTATACTAATAGAAAAGTACTATCTAGCTCTTCTCTTATCTTAGATAAGGGTATCTAAATAGCTATAGATTCTAAAATATTAAAGAAAGGTTTAATACTAGTAGCTAAGCTATCTTCTTATTTTTCTTTATTATATATTTTATTATATAACTAAAGCTAACTACCTAGCCTTATAATTCTTTAAAACTAGAAATATAACCCTATTTATTTTCCCTCTTTTCCCCTTTCTTATATATTATTAGTAACTTTATTAAAGCTATTAATATAATAGAAAACCCTATTTTTCCCTATTCTTTACTTCTGTTTTTATATACCTTAATATTATTCTTTAGAAGAAAAGTATATCTATTTCCCTTTATACCCCTTTATAGGTATAAGAATATTATATAATAAAAGGGTAGTAAGGCTAACCTAGCACAACTAAGTACTTCTAAGTTCTAAGTATAATAGAAGAGTTTAATAAAGCTATAAAATATAATAATATTAATAATAAACTAGTTAATAAGGGAAAAGAAAGAACCCTAATTATATAAGAACCCTAACTCCCCCTTCCCTATATTCTATTAAATCTATAATGCTACCTTATAAAACCCCTCCTTTAATAAGCTAAAGAATTTAACCTAGAAGAAAATATATTACTAAATATAATTATAGCCTATATTCCTTTAAAGGTATTTAATTATAAATTAAAAGAACTTACTAGAAAAACTCTTTTCTTAGAATTTAGTAATAACTTCTATAGATAAATAGTAAAGGTATTTACCTAGGCACTAACACTAGTACGCTATTACTTATAGGACTACCTCTTATATAATAGTATATATATATCTCTTAAATAAGGCTCTTAGGTTATAAATAACCTTAAGAATATAGTAAACTAATAATAATTTTACTTTTAAAGCCTAAAAGAGATTAAGAATACTTAAAAGAAGTATATAGACTTTTAGAGAAAGGCTATAGAGAATAAGGACTTTCTTAAAGACTTTATTAATAATAGTAATATTAGAGAGTATTACTAATTATACTAGTTATCCTAACCTCCCTTAAACTAATTATTAAAAAGAGTCCCCTTAAGATAAGTATATACTCTAGAATATATAGTCCTAATAAAAGATATTTATTAGTATATATAAGTAACCTCCATAAGAATACCCTTACTAAATATAACTCTCTAAGAGAGTAGTGCCCTATAGAATAGGAGAGACTTATAAATAAAGAGAACCTCCCTTATAGTAATACTATTACCTATAGTATTCTTACTATAAAGCTTCTATATATCTCTTACTATATAGTAGTAAGTAGTACTTTCTCCTACCTAATAGGAGGTAGTAAGTAACTAGAAGCTATTAATTCCCTTAGGGCTACTACTATAGTAAATATAGGTTATAGTATTACTAACTAGGTATAAGGTAAAGCTAGCCTAAACTATACTATATACTTAGAGACCTTTTCTAAAGTAAATTATTAACCTTATAAAGATATATACTAAGGAATAATAATATAGTATAGAGACTTATAATATATTTAAATTAAAGCTTAAGACTTTTTATAGAAACTATAAGGTACTTAATATTAAGCTAGAATAAGTAAGCTATATATTCAAGTTTATACTTAAAGGGAAAGGCACTTAGGTATTACTCCAACTACCTTATAAGACTAAATAAACCCTAGGATTTATTATTTCTTATTAGCTAAATAAGGTAATAATTTAAAATAGAAAATATAAAGTAAAGATACTTCCTAAAGTAGTATAAAGTAAAGCTATAGACTATTATTAATAAGAACCCTAATAAGTTAAGAATTAAATATTTTAATAAACTTATTAAAAACCTCTTAATTCTATAATAAGTATTACCTAATATAAGCCAGACTAAGAAGGCACTCTAGAATTAAATTCTTACTATATATAGTAAAATTCTAAAGTATAGGAATATTATTACTAACCCCCCTAATAGGCTATAATAGACCTATAAGTAAGTAAGAATAATAATATACCTAATTATAAAGAAGAAAAGTAAATAGTAATTCCTTACTAATACTATTCACTAGAAGTAATTCTAGTTAGACTAATAATATAATAGTAAAGGTAAAGAGGCTATTTTCCTTTAAGACCTAAAGGCCTAAATAAATCTCTATATAATAAGAAATACTTTATATATAAAAAGGAATAATACTAGTTAATAAAGTATCTTAAAGTAAACTAAAAGAAAGTATTCTAATAGTATAAGGGCTACTACCTTATAGATTTAATAAAGAGATTTTACTAATCCTTTTTTATATAGTATAAAGAAAATTAATCTAATTCTCCTACTAATAATAAGATAGCCTAGTATATAGCTAGTCTTAGGCTTAATAATACTTCTAATAAAAGTAAGGAATTAGTGCTAATAAGCTTCTTTATATAAGGTAGTATATTTAATAGGTAAAAGGTAGTTTATATTTTTATAAGTTAAGTAATTCTTTATAAGCTAAGTAAGAAAAACCCTTTTAGTTAAAAGCTATTTATAATTATACTAACTACCTTTATACTAAAGAATTAATATTTCTCTACAAAGTTCTAAGGTATTATACTAAATATAAAAGCTACTAAGTACTTAACTATAAGGTATACCTAATTCCTTATACTAAAATATAAGATATCTAAGATCTAATTTAATAAATCTAAAGCTAGAAAAGTAGTTATTAGATTTAGTATAGAAAACCTAATTACTATACTTAGAGTAGTTGATATACTTATCTTATTTAGTAATATTCTTTTCTATATAATACCTATAAATACCCCCTTTTTATTATACCTTAAGAATATAGATTACTTCTATATTAACTTTAATATCTCTAAGAATACCCTATAATAAGGAGACATTAAGGTCCCTATTATATATAAATAGGGGTATATATAAATACTTCTTATATAAAAAAAGAGAGTAATTACTTAGTGCTACCTAACTAAGAATAAATTATAATAATTATATTATGACTTTAGCTACCCTTTAGTTTACTAACTATATAAAGTCTTATATTACTTAGGGTATAAGGTAAACCTTAAAGCTATTAAGAAGCTTATAAAAGTCTACTACTAATATTAGATATATATAAATAGCCCCTATTACTTTAAGTTTACCCTTTAAAATAACTATACTTTTAACTTTAAAGTAATAGTAAATATTATATATCTTAATAATAACTACCTAACTCTTTATATAGTTAATATATTAACAGCTTTTAACACTATAAAATTCCTTAAAGATATCTTTATAAAGACTACTTAAAAAGCTCTCTAAATATATGTAATGAACTAGCCTTATGGCAACTGCATATAAGCGTTTAAAGTGAGAATATTATTCTTATAGAAGAAGGAAAAAACTATACTAGTAGTTACATAGAGCCTAGATATATAGTAGCTTATATGCAGCCTATGCATAGTCTATATTAGAGCCCTAACCTAGCTATATAACATCTATATACTTTCTGAAGCTATAATTAACCTAAGCTTATAGCTTAAGTCTATAATATACCCCCTTACTTACCCCTTTTATCCCTCTCTCCTAAATAACTAGTCTAATAACTAGTGTAATTTCCCTTCTTATACTAATCTCTCCTATCCCCCTTTACTATATAAATATAAGTAAATAATAACTATAGCACCCTACCCTATAGGTCTAGCTTATAGTATATATAGGCCTATTACCTAATAGGTAAGGCTATCCCCTTTATAGTAAATCCCTTATATAGGCTATAAAGATTTTTAGTATAGGTTTACTTTACCTCTAGCTTACTCTAAAATACCTATAAATCTACTCTATGCCTACCTTATTACTATAAATACTAGCTTATATATTTTTTATACTTACTACTAGCTATCCCTATATCTTATCTAATCTCTTATCTTTACTGTTAATTCCTCCGGATCTTCATTAGCTTAATCGTGGCTAAAGACTAGACTAATTATATTATAGGTCTAGTAGGGTTACCAAAGGGATACACGCAATGTAATTAGCTATATACTTTACTACCCCCTTTTCTACCTTATTTATAGGTTTCACCTACTTTCTCTTCTAGCTAGATTTCCCTCTCTTCTCTCTTTCCTAGATTATTATTAACTTAAATACTACAGATATTATCTATTATAACCTACGCAGGCACCTTAGTGTAACTAACACTAATTAGTAGTTAACTTTATAACTATAGATAAGTTAGGTATTATAAGAAGAGATATTTCTACAGACGCTATAGTTATTTTCCTATTATCTAGACTTTTAGGAATAGGGGCATAGCTATAAGAGTATACTAAAGGAAGAGACTTGAATTCTAGCTACGGACTTGTTAGGCTTCTAAGGGATTAACTTCTTCTATTATTATCTTTATTCTTAATAGAGAGACTAATCCTATACTTATTATAAGAAAACTAACTAAATAACCAAATCTATTACCATAAGGCATTTATTTCAAACCTAATATTAAATAACCTTAGCTAGGCTAGCTAACTCACCTATAACTTCTCTTAATATAACCTCGCTTATTATCTTACTACTATAATCTCTCCCTTAATAAGTTCTACTGCTTTTTTCTTATCCCCTTTCCCTTTAGTGCTATTTACCCTATACTTATTAGCTAGGTGCTCCTTTAGCTATATATAATTAAAGAAATCGCCTCTTTTTCCCTTACATATATATATATATATACCCTCTTTTTTCTCTTAATCTTCTATCCTTAAAGTTATTATTAACTATAACTATCTTAGCTTTTCTATATTTAGTACGCACAAGTATAGTTAAGGATATACTAGTTTCCCTCCTTCCTTGTAAAAATAAGAGAATTACTCCTTCTTACTTTTATTGCTTTTATTGCTTTTATTACTTCTAGTGATTTATTTATTCCTATTATTTATTTATTCTAGTTACTTTTGTTATTTCTATTAATTTACTACTTTTATTAATTTTGTTATTTCTGCTGTTTTTTACTGTTTTCCCTATTTCTCCTGTTATTAATAACGCTCCTTAAGTATAAAAGGCATTCTTTATATACATAGTATCTAAACACTAGGAATTACATATAGAGCTTTAGATTCGGAGATAGCTAAATACATAAGCTTAATTAAAGGTGCTTAATAATAACTTAACAATAAACCCTTATAACTTAGATAACCACCTATAATAAGTTAGGAATCTAGGCTAGCAATAAAAGGAAAGACCTAAGCTACTATAGATACTGCATAGTTACCTAGACTATTACTAAGAGAGAAAGTTCCTTAAATTGCTAGTAATAGCAAGCCCTCCTAGATCCTAATAATTACGCTTAAGAGACCCTAGAAGAGTAATTTACTATTATACCTATAACTACTTTCCTATGCCTTTATAAAAGATTAGGAAGTATAAATTAAAATAAATCCTTATATTACTACATTACCTAAGCTTAATAATTATATTATAAGGTTTATTAACCTTAGTAAGTATTAGAACTAGAGGGATAATAACCTCTAGGAATTATTCTAAGAAGACTTTAAAGGATAGTCCTAAGATACCTTTACAATAGCTAATAAAGACATTATTAGAGAGCTATAGAATTCCCTATAAGACTATAGTATTATTATAAGATAAGGCTAAGGGTTGCTAATTATAGTATTACTAGAAGAAGTAGTCTAATAAGAAATAAGGCTATTATAGCCTAAAGAAAGATTATAATCTCCTAAACCCCTAGGGCATTAAACTTAGCCTCCCTAATTACTTACCCTAGAAGCTTACTTCTCTTAACTATATTAACCTCCTTAACTCCCTTAAGAGCCCCTATAGTAATCTTAATTACACTAATTACTTTACCCTAAGGACTTTTATTTATAATAAAATATGCTCTTTATATAATATTTTCTTTCTAAAGATTAGATTATAAAGAAAATCTTAGAACTTATAAAGATATATAAGAATAGTAATTACTATAGTAGGAAGCTATATAACTTTCTTATACCTAAGATTACACTCTTTAAAAATAAGTATAA
This sequence comes from Epichloe bromicola, assembly GCA_023658445.1. Classification (NCBI taxonomy): domain Eukaryota; kingdom Fungi; phylum Ascomycota; class Sordariomycetes; order Hypocreales; family Clavicipitaceae; genus Epichloe; species Epichloe bromicola. The sequence goes on from CP098269.1 coordinate 422,145, forward strand.
TAGAATTAACCTCCCTTAAATATATTATTAGAAGGCTTTCCCTATTATATTAATAAGTAATACTAAATAGTACTACCTTAACTATCTCTTTAGGAATAACCTTACTTATAAGGAAATAATTACTTATATTTATTAATACTTTAAGATAGAAAGTAATTAGTAGTTTTATTACTATAAATAGAGTAGTATAATATTAAATAATATAATTATAAAGAACCCTAATAAAAGTAGGCTAGAATACCTTAAGATTATACTTACTACCCTTAAGAAGATTTATAAAGGCCTATACCTCTTTAATATAGTAAATACTAAGCTTTATAAGTAAATATTAAATACTATAGCTAGTATACCTAAATATTAAATAGTAAAATATATCTACTCCCTAGGCTTTAAAAGTCTTACTAGAGACCTCTATAAGGTAATTATAATCTTAGAATCTAATAAGAGATTTACCTAATACCTCTAATTATAAGAGAAGGACTCCCTAGAGGCTATATTTACTAATTATTAGTATAAATAATAACCCTGTAGTAGAGAAAGCTATTATAAAAGAAGCTATTGGTATAATTCTAATAGGCGCTACTTTATATATAGTAAGAATAGCTACTAGTTTTTTAAATACCTTACTAAGGAATATTATAAAGAAAGAAACTACTAGTTTACTAGTAAGACTTACTATAACCTCCCTTTAGAGAAAAGATTCTAGGTATTCCTTACCTTATATAAAAAGATAGAGAATAATAAGCCTAATAAAGGCTTTAGTTAAGAGTAGGAACTATATCTTATAGCCTATATAAAGGCCTAAGATAATAATAAGGATAATATAAAAAAACTATTATCTATAGTATATCTAAGTATTATATAATTCTTTTACTTAGAACTATAGACTAATTATAACCTTATTAATATAGATATTCTTACTACACTTAATAACTAGGCTTTTTAGCATACTCTCCTAAAGTAAGAACTATATTAACTATAAAAATCTAATAAGAGTTTAACCTACTATATCTCTAAAGAATACTATTCTAAAGAGGTCTTTAGAGAGATTATGCCTAATACTAGCGTAGTAGGTAAGTTAATAGTAAGTTAGGTATAAGTAAAGGCTTTATTATAATTAATGCCCTTAATAAAACTTTACCTATAGTATAATTGTCAAGGTAGGGGTCGGTGTAGATGATGAAAATGGTTCGATTTCAGTCAATTAGAGATGCAGACAGCACCTGACTTTTGTACCTAAAAGGTACATAGTGCGCTATAGTAATAACTAGTCTACAGAGGTACTTCTAATATATTATCTCTACCGTTATCTTATTAAGGGTTTTAACCTAGTTATTACGCAGGCTGTATTCACACATCCGATACCTTAAGGAGGTCTCCCTAACACACCCCCCCTAGCTAAGATATCTATTAAAGCTAGAGATTAAAGGCATAGGAAGAGATTATAAATAATTTCTAGTGTTATAATTAGGTAGGAATCTCTTATAAGCTAATTCTATAGTAGAAGTCCCTATATATCTAACCTAAAAGTAGCTTTATAAAGCTATCTATAGGTATCTTAGAGGTCTTTATCTAATTAACCTTAATATTACCTATTATATATTGTTCTTAAATCTATATTTAATTTATATTAAGGTGCTTAAGGCTAGTCTAAAGCCTTCCTTCTATATATTTAGTAATCTAAATTATTTACTTATTATTACACTAGATAATTAAGAGCAGTAGTATATAGACCTTAATATTATAAAGCAGTCTTCCTAGAGATATACGCTCTTTTACACTATAATTTAGGGCAAAGAGCTTTACTTCTATACTTAAAGTTATTATATAATATTACTTACCTAACTTCTAATTAATTATAGCGCTATATATAATAAAGATATAACCTTATATTAATTTCTAAGTATTAGGGTTATTACTAAGTAAAGTATTAGTACTAGAGAATAGTGTATTAAAACTATCCGCTTCTAAGTAGTAAATATATAGCTTCTTTATGTTCTAAGCGTATAAAATTACTTCTTTAGTAAGCTTAATATGCTTTACTAATAGATTTATTATAAAAGAGGCAAGCTTTAATACTATAAAGGCTATATTAGGTCTTCTAATAATACATAGATACACTAAAGAGCTAATAACTACTCTATAATAATTAATCTCTTTATTAGTAGCTTCGCTAGTGTTAGCGAGAATTATAGCTATAGGAAGAGAAGCAAGGGATAAGCTTTTTAAATTACTATTAATAATATTAGAAATAAATTTCTAAGTAATCTTTTAAATATATAATTCCTATAATAACTATATCTCTTTAGTATTATAATTTCTAATAATTTTAATACCTAGGAACTACTTTAGGTTACCTTAGTCCTTAATATTAAGACTATTTATTAGTTATTTATAAAGCTCTTTAAATTCTACTTTAAATCTATTAGGGTATATTACTATAATATTATCTATATAGAAGAATAGGATAAATCTACCTTTTATAAAAATATATAGGTCTTCCCTTCCTTATATAAAGTCTAGCTTTAATAGGAATTATATAAGATATAAGAACTATTATTAAGGAGCTTCCCTTAGCCTATATAACGCTCTTATTATCTTCTAGAGATAACCTTTTACGTTTATACCCTCTAGGGGCTTATAGTAAATAGGTTCTTTAAGCTCTATATATAGGAAGGTATTCTAAATATTATATTATTAGGTATTAAGATTATTAGTATAGTAGACTATAAGTAGTATATATAGAGATTATAAAGTAAGCATAGTAGTATAGTTATTAAGGTTATCCTTTAGTTATTAGTTACCTTAAATAACTATTCTAGCTTTAAACTCTATAATTACTTCTTTCTTATTAGTCTTATATTTAAAGACCTAGCTAAGGTCTATAATTTCCTTTTACTTCTTTAGATTAAATAATTTATCTAGTATATTCTCCTAGTAGTTTAAGGATAGAAGCTTTAAAAGCTTCTTTATAATTACTTCCTTCTAGTAGTTATAATAGGCTAAAGCTATAGCTTAATAATAATAAGTAGGTTCTAGTAGTATATCTTTAATTTATAAACTATATTAAATACCCTATAATACTATAGAAAAAGTAGAAGTAAACTATACTTACCTAGCTTTATATATCTCCTTTCTTTAGCTTTTTCTAGTAATAATATTATCTAGATTAATACTATTATCCTAGGGATAATAATTCTCTATAGCCTTACTGCCTTTACTAGTAATTTTACTAGTCTCTATAGTAGTCTTTATATATTTAATTATTATATTATATACTAATTTATTAATCTTATAAAATAGCATATTATTACCTTATACTTAAAGCTCTATATTCTCTATAGTAACTAGCGCCTTATAAGAAGAGTTAGGAGGGGTTAAAAGTACACTAGAAAGGTTATCTTTTTCCCCTATTATATAAGGAGGTATTTCTACTTTAAACTACTTATTTTCTCCCTCTATATTTAAAGGTAAAGAGGTATAATTCTTATAATTCTTATTTTCTAATTCTATTCTAATAAGGTCTTAACTAATTTCCTTATTAATATTATTAGCTTTAAGCTCTTTAAGTAGTATAATTATTAATATCTTCTCCTTTTAGGCTAATTCTAGCTTTTCTTCTAGTTTAAAGAAGGAGTTCTTATTAAATTAAATATATACTAATATAATAACCTTATAATTATAAAGCAAAGGTACCTATATAAGATACTAGGACTTGCCTCTATAACTAATAAGGTATCTAATATAAGCTTTCTACTCTAACTATAGTATTATATTATATAATTTAACATGCTCTAGAGCCTTTATTATTATAGGAAACGCTTTATATCTATAGGCTTATAGATATATAATTAAAGGTTTCTAGACCTCTACTATATTTAAGTATATAGGGACTATTTTCCTAGCCTAATCCTACTAAAGTTTATATAGTATAGTCTACTTCCTATAATATTTAAAAAGTATATAATTTAATAGATAAACTATAGTATTAAAGACCTTATTATTAAGATTAGATAGAAGGTTAGCTTTAAGACTTAAAGTATAAGCTTTTTACTTAACTACCCCCCTAGATCTCTCTACCTTTCTATTCTAACTAGGCATTAAGGGAGCTAAATTATAGACTATAATACTAGTAAAGGCTATCTTATCCCTTATATTCTCTATAAAGAGGGCTTTCTTAATATTACTATATAAAAAGCGTAGTTAAACCCTAAATTAAGTGCTTAGGAATACTATTATTATATAGAAGCTATTATAAATCCTATTCTTTATCTTAAATAAATAGAAGAACTATATTAAGGTTATAAGGTAGGTAAAAATACACTAATACCTATTACTATTCTAATAAGGAGAGTTATAGTAATCTAAATTAACTAAAAGACTATAACCTAGTCCCTAAGAAAGTCCTTTAGGTATAACCTATAATCTCTATTACTTAGCTTTACCTATAGTATATATCTTACACTATATAAGCTTAGGACCTATTAATTTAATACCTAAAACTATATTTATAAGCTTTATAAATACCTTAACACCTAGATAACCACATTAGCAATACTAAAGGTCTATATCTCCCTTTATAGGTAGTCTTAGTGCTCTACTAGATATAGCATAGGCTTCCTTTAGATCCTCTAATAGTCTTAATAACATATAAAGCTTGTTAATATTATAGACTTTAGCTATAGGCATTATCTCTTAATATAGGAATAACTTCTTCTAATTCTAGAAAATACCTACCCTTATAAGAATTATTGCTAATACTAGATTAATGTGAAATTCTAGAATAAATAACATAGTCTCTAATACTAATATCCTTATGCTCTGTGATATAGGATCCGTAATAGAGATACGTATAGGGCCCTGTCCTAAAGCCATATATATTATACCTCTAGCTTTAACCTCTATTATAATATTTCTATTAAATTTAGATTAATTAAACTAGCGGATATTATTAAATATATAAACATTAGCTCTAGAGTTATAAAGAACTATATTCTACCTTAATTCTAAGCTATCTATAGTATTAGTTATTAAATTCGCGCTTTCCTTTACTTATTAACCTTATTTAGAGCGTATAAATAATAATATATTTGTAGTCTTCTTACTAGGGGTAACTATAACTAAGTTATTAGTTAGATTTTATAAAGGTATAAATATCTTACTACTCTTCTTCTCTAGTTTCTAACTTATTACCTTAGACTTTTCTTATAAATTCTCCTTAAGATACTTCTTAATATTCTCTTTAGAGTTCTTCCTAACTTCCTAGTCCTTTAGTATAGCCTCTAGCTTATATATAGCCTTAAATAAATTATAGGATTCCTACTACTTTAAGGCATTATAAACATTATAATTTATATATCTAGGGCACTTTTTTTTCTCTAATTTACTTTAACTACTTAATCTATTAGTAGTAAGCGTATTATTAGCTAACTTTAGTACGCTCTATAGAGGTTTATAATCTCTTTTAAACTCTATAATAGCTTTAAGAAAGCTTTAGTTTATGCCTTTATTAAGTAGATTATTTTATTTCTTCTAAAATAACTTAAATTTACTATAAAGAGAAATCACAAACTTATGTAGTATTTATTGAAATGTAGGGAGCTGATGCCAGCTGGCAACAGCTGTACAAGTGTAAGCTCTACGGTCTAGGACCAATAGAGCCACAACGTTGATTTTTATTAACGCAACGCAATAGAAGTAGTAGCAGTTATTAACTAATAGAATTCAATTTAGATCACTTTATAGTAACTAATAGAACAATAGAATTGATTTTTAGTTGGTTTATTCGGGCAATGCGGCTATTAGTTAAGAGGCCTAGCTAACTAGCTAGATTAAAAAGATCTTCTTCCTCTTATAGACCTACTAACCATATTGGCGGGCCTAGGCCGCCAGCGGGGTCTCGCAAGCCACTTTTTATTTTCCGTAAAATTTATTTATATATAAAATCTAAAAAATTAACTCACCACTATATATACTAGTAACCTATATACACTAAATTTTAGTCTAAAAAATATTACTATATAAAAAGAAAGCCCTATCTTCTAGTATTAATTTGCTATATATAAGACTTTTATATAACCTCTAGTTAAAGAGAAAATCGCTGTTAAAGATAGCTATAGGGTAAGCTACTTACATCACTACTATAGGGTAGTCTGCTTATGTTACCCTAGCTTACCTAATTACTTGTGGTTAGGGTTGTGGGCACACTCGTGCCCACAACACCAATTGACATTAGTTATCCACACGGTCGGTCGCAGCTGTTGATAGCTATAACGTGGTTATTTGTAACCACCTATGCAACCGTTGACAGCTGCAGTGCAGCTGTCAAGCTTGCAGTGCAAGCTTAGTAATATAAGGTTCTTTGACTAGAAAGGGCTAAAAATAGGTCTTATTTTTAACAGTATTATCTCCTTAGTCTATTAGGTCTCTAAATCCTAATAATTTCTCTATAGTACCTCTATTATTACTACCTATTTATACTAATTATAGGTACCTTTAGCTTATAAGTAATTATTAAGGCGCGTTTCCACTAGAATTAGTATCTTCTAAGTATTTAGCTTATACTAATCTTAAAGAAGCTTTAATATCCTTTAAGAGTGCTAATAAACTAACTCCTTTTCTTTCTCTTTAGTATTAAAGTTAAGGGAGTCTTAAATATTCTTTAAGAGAGTCTTATAGATATATTCCCTAATCTTTAGTATTTGCTTTAATAGGTTATAATACTTTATAAGATTAACTTATAAATCTCTATATTAGAAGTTATATTTATCTTTTATATCTTTATAAGTAAGCTTTTAATCTTTAATAGTATTAGGGTTATCCTCTATAATCTCTAGTCTTAGACCCCTTTATAGGTATATAGGTATTATAGGTTCTTTAAGTAGTTTATTCTAATTTAGATTAATATACTCCTAGACACTATAGGATTCTATGTAATTCTTAATTTATATAAACTATTTAATCTAGTCCTTCTCTAATAATAACACTATATTTAAAGTTTCTTTAGGTATTATAAAGGGGAACTATACTAGTTAAAAGGAAGTATAGGTTATATACTTTAACTAATTAATATAATAAAGGGCAATTATCTCTTAATATTAGTAAGCATTAAAATAATAACATTAATAAAGCTTATATTATCTATAATAATTAATAATAAGGGCAATTAAAGCCTCCTAGGCTTATAACTATTAAGGTAGGGGTTAGTATAAATAATAAAAATAGTTTAATTTCGGTTAATTAGAGATACAAATAGCACCTAACTTTTATACCTAAAAGGTACATAGTGCGCTATAGTAATAACTAGTCTACGGAGGTACTCCTAATATATTATCTCCACCGTTGTCTTATCAAGAGTTTTAACCTAGTTATTGCGCAGGCTGCATCCACACATCCGATACCTCAAGGAGGTCTCCCTGACAATAATAATAAGGACACCCTTAGTAGTTACTAGAGGTAAAAGAAATAGTTACCTTCTACCTCTTAGAAGGGGAGATTTATTAATTATATTATTACTTTAGTTACCTCTTTATTTAATAGCTTATAAAGATTTTTTAATAAGCTAGTTATAATATTAAACGCTAGGTAATTAAGAAGTTAACTAAAGTCTATTACTATTGTTAGATAAATAGAAAAGCCCTTAGCTAGTTTAAATTTATAATTAAGAATAACTATAACTTTAACTATAAGATTATTATTAATATTATATAGATTAATAACTAACTAGTCTTTTATATTATTAATTTAGTAACTTTATTTCTAAGTAGCCTAATTCCTTAATCCTAAGAAATAAAAGGTATAAGATATCTAGGATGCTATTAGAGAATGCTAGATTAATATATATCTTAGACCTCTAGATTAGATTGTTTATAATGCTAGTAATAACTTCTCCTTTGCTAAATTTAAACACTATACCTAATTAATATTAATTAATATTAATAAAATACTAGTTAAAGCCTATAATAGAATTAGAAAGGTTAAAAAATACTATAGACCTTTACACTAGGCTTATAAGATTATTATAGACTTAATTAGCGCAGAGATTACACTAGAATAATATCTCTAAATAGCTATTAAAGCTATTAATAACTTAGTAAGCCCTAATAGTCTAGTGCTAACCCTACTAGTCTTTAGAGCCTACCTATAGATAATAGATAAGTTACTACTAAGTATCTTTATTATTTAATATACTAAGGTAATTTAGAAAGCTACTAATAAGGTATACTATTACTTAGCCTTATAGTAAGTTTATAATACTCTTAGCGCTTAAAATAGCCTTAATATATTACTTATATATTAGCTACCTTTATAGGCTAATATATATATATAAAGAGAGAAGGGTAGCTAGTATAGTTCTTATAAGCTAATTAATACTAATAAGGAGACCTATATAGTTAAGATACCCTATAGCCTAGTAAAGCTTTACTCTATAGTAATAAAGCCTTATAATAAAGACTTATATATTATAAAGAGGCTAGGACCAGAGCTTTGTAGTATTGTATTGTATTGTATTTTTTGGCCCTTCGATGTATTGTATTGTATTGTATTACCCTATGTATTGTATTGTGTATTATATTGTATTAAAAATACAATATAATACAATACAATACATATAATACAATGTATTGTTAGGGGAAAATAAAGGTGGGGTATTATATAAATGTATTAGATACTAGAATTTATATAGAATCTAATTATAATATTCCTGTTTTTATATATATTTTATTTATTTAATTAAAAATCTATTAAGTTTTAGCTAATTTAGAATAATAAGCTAATCTTAGTTAGGAAATATATTAGTGGAGCTTTTTTATATTTAACTTATAATATTATTTTTTTACTATATATAAGAAGTTCTTTTACCTTTATATCTATTTTATAAGATTTATTAAAAGTTAAAATTAAATAAAACATATAATATAATACAATACAATACATTACAATACAATACTATTAATTCCTCCGGATCTTCATTGGCTTAATCGTGGCTAAAGACTAGACTAATTATAGACCTAGTGGGGTTACTAAAGGGATACACATAATGTGATTAGCTACACACTTTACCACCCCCTTTTCTGCCTTACCTATAGGTTTCACCTACCTTCTCTTCTAGCTAGATTTCCCTCTTTTCTCTCTTTTCTAGATATTATTAATTAATTAAATTTAATACTATAGAACTATTATATTACCTATGTAAGCACCTTAGTGTATCTAACACTAATTAGTAGTTAACTTTATAACTATAAATAAGCTAGGTATTATAAGAAAAGACATTTCTATAGACACTATAGCCACTACTACCCCTTATACTAATAGATAGTTATTTAGGTAAAGAGGTATAACTATAAAAGTATACTAAAGAAAGAGACTAGAATCCTAGTTATAGGCTTATTAGGCTTCTAAGGAATTAATTTATTAACCCTTAGGCCTTTAGGATATTATTGTTAATTATTAATTTTATTATTTATTATAAGAAAAATAACTAAATAACTAAATAACTAAATAACTAAATCTATTACTATAAGGTATTTATTTTAAACCTAATGTTAAATAACCTTAGCTAAGCTAGCTAACTTACCTAAAACTTCTCTTAATATAATCTCTCTTAATATCTTACTACTATAATTCTCCTCTTAATAAGTTCTACTACTCTTTTCTTATTCCCTTTTACTTTAGTGCTATTTACCCTATACTTATTAGCTAGGTGCTCCTTTAGCTATATATAATTAAAGGAATCACTCCTTTTACCCTAATATATATATATAAATACTCCCTCTTTCCCCTTCATCTTCTATCCCTAAAGTTATTATTAACTATTACTATGTTAGCTCCTTTATATTCTATAAATAAGTATAGTTAAGGATATACTATTTTCCCTCCTTTCTTATAAAAATAAGAGAATTACTTATTTCTGTTTTTTTTTTATTACTTTTATTACTTTTATTACTTTTGCTACTTCTATTAATTTATTTATTCCTATTATTCCTATTATTTTTATTATTTCGGTTAATTTACTACTTTTATTACTTTTGTTATTTCTGCTATTTTCACTATTTTTCCCTGTTTCCCCTATTATTAATGCCTCTTTAGCATAAAAGACATCCTTCGTATATATAATATCTAGACACTAGGAATTATATGTAAAACTTCGGATTTAGAGATAGGTAAATACATAAGTTTAATTAAAAGTGCTTAATAATAACTTTATAACATTCCCTTATAACTTATATAGCTATAACTTCTAATCTAATAAAATAGTAAAACCTAAAGCTAGACCTTTTATAAGAGAAAAAGCTACCTAAATTATAGAAGCTAGACTATAGAAGCTAGACTATTAGCTAGAACCTTATTATAAGGGAATTCCCCTTAACCTACTAGAGATAGTAAATATCTAATCATATTTATTAAAAGACCCTAAGAGAGTAAACTACTATAATATCTTTAGCTACTTACCTATACCCTAATAAGAGACTAAAAAGAACTAATTAAACTAGATCCTAAGACTACTATATAATCTAAGCTTAATAACTATATTATAAGGTTTATTTACCTTAGTAAGCGTTAAGGTTAGATAGATAATAACCTCTAGGAATTATTTATTAAAGACTTTGAAGGCTAGTCTAAGAATACCTTTAGGAGGGCTAATAAGGAGATTATTAGAGAGTTATATAATTCACTTTAAGATTATAGTGTTCTTATTAAATAAGGCCTAGGATATCTAATCCTAACTTTATTAGAAAAAGTGCTTTACCAAACCTTAATACTACCTTAGCTATAATAAGGGTTATAATCCCCTAAACCTCTAGAGCCTTAACCCTAGCTAACCTAACTACTTACCCTAGAAGTACACTTCCCTTAACCCTATTAAACCCCTAAACCCCCTTAAGAGCCCCTATAGTAATCTTAATTACACTAATTACTTTACCCTAAGGACCTTTACTTATAATAAAATATACTCTTTATATAATATTTCCTTTCTAAAGATTAAATTACAAAGAAAATCTTAGAACTTATAAAGATATATAAGGATAGTAATTACTATAGTAGGAAGCTATATAACTTCCTTATGCTAAAGATTATACTCTTTAAGAATAAATATAATAGAATTAACCTCCCTTAAATATATTATTAGAAAGCCTTCCCTATTATATTAATAGGTAATACTAAGTAATACTATCTTAATTACCTCTTTAAGTAAAACCTCTCTTATTAAGATATAATTACTTAAATCTATTAACACTTTAAGATAGAAAGTAATTAGTAATTCTACTACTATAAATAAAGTAGTATAATACTAAATAATATAATTATTAAGAACCCTAAGAAAAGCAAGCTTAAATACCTTAAGATTATACTAGCTACCCTTAAGAAAATTTATAGAGGCCTTTACCTTTCTAATACTATAAATACTAAGCTTTATAAGTAAATATTAAATACTATAGCTAGTATACTTAAATATTAGATAGTAGAATATATACACTCCTTAGGCTTTAAGAGTCTTACTAAAAACCTCTATAAGGTAATTATAATTATAGAATTAAATAAGAGGCTTATCTAATTCCTTTAGTACTAAGTTAAAGACCCTCTAGAGGCTATATTTACTAATTATTAATATAGCTAATAACCCTATAGTTAAGGAGGCTATTATAGGCAAAGTCCTAGGTATAGCCTATAGCGCTACTTTATATATAGTAAGAATAGTTATTAGTTTTCTAATTACTTTACTAAAGAATATAAAAAGTAAAGAGACTACTAGTTTACTAGTAAAGCCTACTAATTACTCCCTTTAGAGAAAAGATTCTAGGTATTCCTTACCTTATATAAAGGGCTAGGTAATAAAAAGCCTAATAAAGGCCCTAACTAGAATTAGGAGCCTTATATTAAGGCCTATATAAAGGCCTAAGATAATAATAATAATAATATAAAAGAACTATAATTAGTAGTATAATTAAGTATTATATATTTCTTCTATTTAGGACTATAGACTAACTATAACCTTATTAATACTAAAGTTCTTACTACTCTTAATAATTAAGCTTTTTAATATACCTTTCTTAAGTAAAAGCCTTTTAAACCTTAAGAATTTAATAAAGGCCTAACTTACTATATTTCTAAAGAATACTATTCTAAAGAGGTCTTTAGAGGTATTATACCTAATACTAGTGCTTTAGGTAAATTAACTATAGGGTAGGCATAAGTAAAAGCTTTAATAAGATTAATGCCTTTATTAAAGATAACCCCTTATAAACTATAGATTATTACCTTTAGTGCTAGATTAGTAATTATAAGAGAAATCCTTTATATACCTATAAAGCTTAGAAACCTTAAATTCTTTATTATTAATATAGCTACCTTATTTCTCTTCTCTATTACTAATATAGATAAGATATAAGTTAAGCTTAATAACCTTATAAATATTCTAATTTAAGGTAATAAAAATATACCTATTATATAATAATAGGAATACCCTTAGTAGTTACTAGAGGTAAAAGAAATAGTTACCTTCTACCTCTTAAAGGGAGAAATTTATTAATTATATTATTACTTTAGTTACTCTTTTATTTAAAGGCTTATAAAGATTCTTTAATAAGCTAGTTATAATATTAAACACTAGGTAATTAAAAAGTTAACTAAAGTGTGCTACTACTACTAAATAAACAAAAAGGCCTCTAGTTAATTTAAATTTATAATTAAGGATAATTATAATTTTAACTATAAGATTATTATTAATATTATATAGATTAATAACTAACTAGTCCTTTATATTATTAATTTAGTAACTTTATTCTAAGTAGCCTAATTCCTTAATCCTAAGAAGTAAAAAGCCTAAGATATCTAGGATACTATTAGAGAATACTAGATTAATATATATCTTAGACCTCTAGATTAGATTATTTATAATACTAGTAATAACTTTACTTTAGCTAAATTTAAATATTATACCTAATTAATATTAATTAAGATTAATAAAATACTAATTAAAGCCTATAATAGTATTAGAAAGGTTAAGAGATACTACAGACCTTTACGCTAGGCTTACTAGATTATTATAGATTTAATTAGCATAGAGATTACACTAGAGTAGTACCTCTAAATAGCTATTAAAGCTATTAATAACTTAGTAAGCCCTAATAGGCTAGTGCTAACTTTACTAGTCTTTAGAGCTTACTTATAGATAATAAATAAGTTACTACTAAGTATCTCTATTATTTAATACACTAAGGTAATTTAGAAAGCTACTAATAAGGTCTACTATTACCTAGTATTATAGTAAGTCTATAATACCCTTAGCACCTAAAATAGCCCTAATATAGCGCCTTTATATTAGCTACCTTTATAGGCTAATATATATATATAGAGGGAGAAGGGTAGCTAGTATAGCCCTTATAGACTAATTACTACTAATAGAGAGACCTATATAGTTGATATACCCTATAAACTAGTGAAGTTTTACTCTATAGTAGTAAAGCCTTACTATAAAGACCTATATATTATAAAGAGGCTAGGACCTTAGGAGATAAAACCCTAAGATATAGAGAAGGAGGTAATTATACTAGTAACTCCTATTACTAAGGAAAATTATACTATTATTATAAAGATAAGAGTAAAAGTAAAAGAAAAAGTAAAGCTACTAATACTAGTAAAGAGAAAGTAAGGTAAGCTAAGGAAGGCCTTTATAGTCTAATTTTATATTAACTAAAGTAAAGAAAAGGCTATAGAGGCTTATAAAGCTAAAGTAGCTTCTATAGAAAGCTATAAAGTTAAAGACTTTATAGTTTATCTTAAGGCTATAAAAGCTATCCCTATAGGAGACTATAAAGCTAATAGACTTAAAAAAGTAAAATTAGAGGCTATTAAGGCTAAGGATTATAAACCCTAAGTATATAATAGAACTATGAAATACTTTATACTTATTAATAAAGACTAGGAAGAGGTATTAATTAGAGAGATAATAGCTAGAGAAGTGCTAAATAAAGTATTTCTTATAGTAAAGGAAAAGGCTAATTAGAACCTTACTCTTTAACTTTACTAGAAAGGGAAGATTATAACTCTAGGTAAGCCCTTTAAGTAGTTAGACTAAACTAAGCTTAATACCTTATAAGCCTATAATATATTTAGATTTATTAAGTTTAACCCTACAAAGCATAGAGATAATAAAGTCTTTAATTCTTATATAGTTAGAGAAATTAAAGGCAAGGGTATAGACTTACTATATAAGAAATCCTACCTTATTATATAAGAGTATAATAATAAAGGAAAGGAATTTATCCTAATATAATTACTAATAATCTAATAAGCAAGTTAGAGGCTTATTATAGCTATTACTCTATTATTAAGGTAAGAGGGAATCTGCCTTTAGATCTATAATATTATATAGGCGTATATTTAATTATAAATAACGCTTAATAGGCTAATTATTATAAGATTACTAAAGTAAATTACATATCTTTTTCTAGAAAGTATAGTAATAGAAGTAATTAGGCCTCTTTATAGTATTATAGAGGCTAGAACCTACTAGTAGGTAACCTACTTCTATTACTATAGGGATAACCTTAAAATAATAATATAAATATATAATCCTTACTTATTAATTATAGCCCTAAATAATAAGAATCTCTTTAGTATTAATAGGATATAGACTAATAATACATTAGGTCTAAGTAATAAAGACTTCTTTAATAAAGAAGAAAAAGAGCTTTAGAAGGCTAACTTTATAGCTAAGGAAAAATAATAACTAATAACTAGGAATCCCCTTATTTTTAATAGCTATATCTTAACCTAAAACGCTAATAACTTGCTAACCCTAACCTAAAAAGGCTAAAGTTAGAAGATAAAGGAAATTAATCCTTAATCTCCTATAGTAAAGTAAGACTATATAGAATAAGCCTAAGGAAGCTATATTATAACTATTTACTAACTAGAAGCCTTTTATAATTTATTAATTATAGCTTAACACTAAGAACACTTTACTAATAATATTACGTAGCTTAATAAATACCTTAAATAGCAAATTAAGAACTAATAGAGAGGGCTATAATATATTCCCTTAACCCTTAAAGAAGTAAAGCTCTTTATATTTATAAATAGATTACTTACTAATAATAAGGACTTAAGCTTATAGATTAGCTATATTATTATAATTAGTAATAAGATAATATAAGATAATAATACCTTTATTATAAAAGGTAATATTATTATATATAGCTTAATAAAGAGTAAGTAGGTTATATATAGCGTGCTTACCTCTAAATTATATAGTATAGTTTAAGGTATAGATATTATATATATAATATCTATAACTCTTAATTAAGTAATAGACTAATTAAAAATACCTTAAATCCCTATAATACTCTATACTAACTCTTTCTTATTATATAAATACCTTATTAAGCTAGGTATAATAAAGAAGAAGAGGCTAATAATAAATATTATAGCTCTTTATTAATTATATAAGAGGCATAAGATCTATAAGGTTAGATAGATTAATAGCAGCAATAACCTAGCTAATATAATAATAAAGGTATTACTAAATTAGGCTCTTATAATATTAATTAATTTAAATAAATTAATAATTTATATAAAAGGTTAGGTTAAGAGACCTTTAGTAATAGAAGAAGTAAAGGTTTAATAGAATTAATAAGCAGGATTTACTATAATTAGATTAATTAAATTAACTAATACTAACTAAGCTAGTTAGGGCTCTAGATCTCTATTAAGGGATTTACTTATATACACTTTCCTTTAATTTAATTTTTATTATATTTTTAGGCTCCTTTAGCTATAAGAAAAAGAGAGACTACTAGTGTTAATTCCTCTAGATCTTTATTAGCTTAATTATAGCTAAAGACTAGACTAATTATAAACCTAGTAAGGTTACTAAAGGGATACATATAATACAATTAGCTATACACTTTACTACCCCCTTTTTTGCCTTACCTATAGGTTTTACTTACCTTCTCTTCTAGCTAGATTTCCCTCTTTTCTCTCTTTCCTAGATATTATTAATTAATTAAAATTAATACTACGGAACTATTATATCACCTGCGCAGGCACCTTGGTGTATCTAACAGATACAATATAATACAATATAATACAATATAATACAATATAATACAATATAATACAATATAATACAATATAATACAATATAATATAATATAATACAATATAATACAATATAATATAATATAATACAATATAATACAATATAATACAATATAATACAATATAATACAATATAATACAATATAATACAATATAATACAATATAATATAATATAATACAATATAATATATTATAATACAATATAATATATTATAAAAGGAATAGGGTAGTATATATATCTAAAATATACTAGATTTTCTTAATAATTTAATTATTAAATCCTTATTCTTTTATATAATTTATTTATTTTCTTTTATACTTATAAAGGTTTAGCTTATTTTAAATAATTAGCTAATATTAGATATATAATAACTGAATATAGCTATTTTTAGCTATACTTAATAAACTAAATTTTTATCTATATTTAAAAGGTTATATTATCTTTATATATATCTTTTTAGAATTAATAGTATTTTTTATATACTTTTGTAGCTTAAAGTATAATATTTACCCTAAAGAAATTATTAATATTTACTAATTAATATAATATAAATTCTTAAAAAAAGATTATTATATATAGTAACTTTTTATAAAAAAGAAAATTTTAATTTATTTAATAAAAGATTATTTAGCTATTAAGGCTTTTTTTTATAATTATAAAGAATTATTTTAACTTTTAAAGAGTTTTTATCTAAAAAATAAGTAAATAAACTAATAAAAACTTTTTAAAAAGTTATATTAATTAAGACTAAATATTTAAATTTAATAATTATACTCCTTCTAATAAATCCTCTCTATCTACTAGGCCTAGCTAGCCTAGTAGGCTTCTAGGTCTATATAGAAAAGACCTAGAAAATTAAGCTAATTATAAATTCTCTTTAAAATTATATATATTTACCTATCATATATTTAATTTTTATTTATTTAAAATTAATTTAAATAAAGAAAAGGTAGTTATATGCTTTTATTTATAGCCTAAATATACTTTTACCTTTAAAAGTAAGGCTAAGAGATTCTAAGCTTCTAATAGAATTTCCTATTATAAGCTAAAGCATAAGGATATTACTACTTCTATTATAGAAGAAAAACAACTTACTAAGGTTATAAGTAAGTTATCTATTTTATATAAAAGTTATACTAATTACTAATAATAATCTATAGTGCTAGAAATTTATCTATAATCCCTAGGCTAATTATCTTTAATATCCTTTTTTCCTACTAAAAGGCCTTAAAATTCTATAATTTCCTTAGAAGAATGTTTATTAGAAAAGGCAATTAATCTAGTTATAAGATTTATACTAGAAAATAACATTACTTTTACTATTATTAATAGTAATTCTTTTAAAGAATTACTAAATTATTATTCTAGGTAAGTAATTTATTCTTTCTTTTATACTATATTATATAACTTATAAGCTAACTTAGATTTAGGAATAATAATTTAGCTTCTTTACTAAATTATAGAACTATTACACATAGAGTGCATACCATATATAATATTTCTAAGCAGTAAATTATCTAAAAAATCTAATATAACCTTTAAAATTAAGGTTCTATATCTATTTAGTTAGATATCTAGACTTTAGCTAATTCTAAGTCCTATTTAGGAATAATAGCTTATTAGCTAGACCTAAACTTTTAACTTAAATATAAGCTTTTAGGTAAGTAAATTTTATTATTCTATTATTTTTATAGATAACTAGGTAAGTTATTATTATTATACTAATTATCTTATCTTATAGGATTTAAATATCTATTAAATTCTTACACTAGAGCTTATATTTATAAATCCTTTTATAAGGTTATTTAAGAATATTAGCTTAAGCTAAAGAATATCTTAAGATAAGTTATTATCTTTAATTCTTTAGATATATTATAAAAGTCCTTACTAATATTATTTAATACTAGTTTTACTAGAGATAATAGCTTAAATAATAATACCTTTTTATCTTCTTATATTAATAAGAACTATAAAAGTATTATTATAAAAGAGCCTTATAATATTCGATATATTGCCTATGTTTTTAATATTATAGGAAAGGATATTATTATAAATTTTATTAAATTAATGTCTTCTAAAGAGGATTTAGAAGCTTTTAAAAATTCTGAATTTTTATATTATTCTACTAAAGATATCTCTTTAATTAAAGAGAGAGAGGACTATTAAGAATTTAAGTCCTTAGTAAATAGTAAGTAATTTATTCCAGTTATTATTATAATTACAATTACTAATATTTCTATAGGAATACTTAGTAAAGTTAAAAGAGTAGCTATTATTATTAAGAATAACTAAGGATTATATAAGACTTAGTCAAAATCTTTACAAAAGGCTAAAATAGAAGGCTATATTACTAAGAGTTATAATATTATAAAAATTTCTCTTAGTAAGTTATTCTTATTATATTATATTATATATTATATATAATACTAATTATATTATATCTATAGCTAACGAAACTAGATAGAACTTAACTTATAAGATAATAAATACTACTTTAGATCTTAAAGAAGCTATTATCCTTTTAAATAAGAAATCTAATATAGCTTTACTTAAGGATGCTATACTAATAACCTAGGAATAGGCTAATTTAGCAACCCTAAGCAGTATATTAAAGGTCTTTTATAAACCTATAATTATACTTTAATCCTAGAAGTATAATACCTTAGGTTTAGTCCCTCTTTTTATTATTAGGATATATAAATATCTTAATAATATAAAAGAGGACTAAAAGGCCTATCTTTATTAGGTATATATATTACTTTTATATATTTTCTTTTTTATATACTAATTTATAATTATAGGAGGTTTATAGCCCCTAAGGTAATGCTTTTATAGTATCTATAGATATTAGCTTAAATAAGCTAGCTAATTATTTTCCTAAAGATATAGAAAATAATTACTTCTTATATAAGCCTTATCTATATGCTATATTATTAGATCCTTAGCTTAATCTCCTTACTATTAGAGAGAAGCTAAAGTTAGGAGATAAAACCTTAGAAAGGTTAATAAAAAGCCTTAAAAAAGATTATAATTTATAAGTATTATAACCCTTTTTTACTTATAGTTTTAACTTACTAATATATAATATTATTAGGATTTTACCTCTTTATAAAGAAAACTAAGCTAATAGTAATATTAGCAAGTAAGATTAATAAGAGAATACCTAATTTATAGTTAATCTTATAGGGCCTAGTTAACCTAGGACTTTTAAAAATCCTAGGCCTAAGCCTAAAACTAACCTTTATAAAGGGTTATTTCCTAATAAGAGAGAAAAGGCTATTTAAAAGAATAGAAAAAATAAAATATCTACTTATACTAAGCTAGATATTTAAGAAGATAAGGTAAGTATAATTTCCTAATTGAATAATCTTATTAATATATTAATATTATTATAGGAAGATATATTTGAATAGTAGGAAGATAATACTAAGTCTTTCCCTATTTTAAGTATTCTTACTAGAAAATACCTAGCTATTCCTGCTACTTCTTGTGCTATAGAAAGCACTTTTAATACTAGAGGAAATATTATTACTAAAAGAAGAACTTCCTTAAGGCATTCTACTATTAAGGAATTAATTCTATTAAAGAATTAGGAAAAAGAGGGAAATATTACTATAAAGCAATATTCAGAGCTTTACGATTATTATAGCTCTGATTCTAAAGAGTCTATATCTTCTTTAAAGGAAGATTCTAAGTTAGATAAATCTATAGTAAATCCCTTATACTTACTAATATTCTTATTTATATAATTTATTTTCTATTCTTTTTTTTAAACCTTAACACTAAGAATATTATAAGCTATTATAAGCTATTATTAACTATTATTAACTATTATTAGCTAGTATTAGCTAGTATTAGCTATTATTAGCTATTATATTAACTATATATACCTTATTATAGTTTATAATTAAGGAATTTAACCTTGAATTAAAAAAAAGAAAAAAAATACAAAACAATACAAATAATACATGCATTGTATTGTATTGTAAAATTTCTAATGTATTGTATTGTACTACAATGCTCTGTTTCTGCCTTACTTATAGGTTTTACCTACTTTCTCTTCTAGCTAGATTTCCCTCTCTTCTCTCTTTCCTAGATTATTATTAACTTTAATACTACGGATATTATCCATTGCAACCTGCGCAGGCACCTTGGTGTAACTAACAGTTTTAGTTAATATTAAACTCTCTAGTTATATAGCCTTAGTAGCTAAATTAAAATTCTACTAGAAGTTAGTAAAAATTATAGAATTTATATATAAAATAAATAGATAGAAACTAACTAAGGTAAGATAATAAAGATTCTAGAGTAAATAGTTTATTAGAATCTATTAGAAGTATACTCTTTTATTAGATTAATAGGAGTTTTCTATATCTAGGTAAAATACTATATATAGAAAGTAAAACTACTAGTAATTTTACTAAGGAAAATAATAGAATAGAAATAGGGACTAGACTAATAAGAAGCTATAGATATTTTAAAAAAGGTAATAACTATAGCCCTAGTTCTTATTTTACTTAATCTTAGACTAGGTTTTAGGGAAATTATCCTTATAGTAAATATAAGCTTACTTAGATAGGGGGCTATATTACTATAAATTATTAATAGTTAATGCTATTTTATTTAATACAAAAGCACCACCTAGACTATTACTAAAACTTAGTATAATATAACTAAGTAAGAATACTAGGTAGTCATCTATATATTATAAAGACTACAAATTTATCTCTATAGGGTTCCTTTTATGCTAGAGATATACTTATAAGTCCTTATACACTAGCTTAATAGCGCTATTAATAATATACCTAAGGCCCTTATTATATAATAGATTAGCTATATACTACTTTTTAACTTTTCTATATAATTGTTGGGATTACTAAGGCTGTTGCAACAGATGCACTAGTGCACAAAAGGGGTCTCTTTAAAGGTATAATAATCATTAGTTATAAAGCTATCTAGAGGGTTATGTAGCTATAAGAAAAAGGGGGATTATAAGTCACATATGCGTACCTTATGTATAGGTATAGCTAACCACAACGTAGCGTTGCCACATGTGCTTCACTTTCCTTAGTAGTTAATACGTGGTTAACCTAGTTATTATAATACTAGTAGTCTTCTCTTTTAGAGAAAAGTAGGTTAGAAGTAGAGATAAA
Source organism: Epichloe bromicola (assembly GCA_023658445.1). Lineage (NCBI taxonomy): Eukaryota > Fungi > Ascomycota > Sordariomycetes > Hypocreales > Clavicipitaceae > Epichloe > Epichloe bromicola. The sequence continues at coordinate 443,404 of CP098269.1, forward strand.
TATTAAAAAAAGAAAAGAAGTAAGTCTATAATATATATAGCCTATTTATAAGAAAAATAGACCTAGATATTAAATTTAGGATCTTATTAGTTATTAATAAAAGGAAAAAAGGAAGCAAATCTGCGGATTAGAAAGTAGTTAGGATTAGGAGCTTTAAAGAGCTTAAAAATACAATAAAAAATAGAAGTAAATATAAGTAAATCTAATTAGTGGATATAAGCCTCTTATTAGCTTAGGCAACAGTTAACCTAGACTCTTTATCTAGTTTATCTAGTTAATAGTCTCTTTACCTATTCTTTAATATAAATTATAGCCTTATTTATATTAATAAAGGTCTTAAGGCTCTTATTTAGAGATGCCTTTGTTATTATATTAGCAAGGTTATTAACTATTAATCTAGCGGACTTTATAGATCTTGCAGTGTTTGTATAATTTTTAGAGGGCTATAATATTAATTATAAGGCGTTTCTCTTTTATAGAGCCTAGCTTTATCAGGCACTTATATAATAAAAAGGAGTCTATATAGATAATTATAGGAATTTAGTTAATCTTTAGTTAGTCTATAATTATATAGAGGGTTATAGTAATAACATAGGCTATATTAGCACCTTATACTATTATATATAATTTAGAAGCAAGGGCGCTACGGGTTATATATTTACTCTTTATTAAGCTATATATAATAATATTTCCTTTTAATATAAATACGTTATCTTAAGCCTCTTTATTACTAATAATAATTATATATCCTATCTAGGAACTTAGATCTTTATTATTAGTAAGAGATCTATCTATAAATATAAATAACTTTATGTTTTTAAGGTCTAGAGGTATATAGCGTAGACCTTATTCTTAATATTAGATTTGCTAATCTAGTTACTTATTTAATTAAGTTATATTATTAGTTATAGGATCTTAGTATTATATAGTAATTAAGAGGTTATAGAGGGCTTTAGGTTAATAAATAGTTATAATATAACTTCCGCGAGCTTATTATTTAATGTAATCTTATTTTATAGTTAATACCTTTAGGTTAATTTACTTAATCTTCTTGCCTTAACCTTTCTAATATAGTTCTATTAAATTATTAGTGTTTTATATAAGGATATAACTATTAAATATAAGGGGATTTTTAGCTAATAGCTTTTGCTTTAGCTTTACTAAGAAATTTACTTTTTAAAGCTCTCTTTCTTTAAGGTTATAGAATTCCTAGTTACTAAGGCCTAGCGTATTATTAGTCTATATACTAATTACTCTAAAGAGGTTATTATTATTATTATCTATAATTAATAAGCATAGGTTATATATTAAGGTAATTATCCTAAGCTAGTCTTTATAATAATAGAAGTAAGTTACCTACTAGTAGGTTCTTACTTTAGTAATTCTATATAAAGGTTTAATAACTTCTATTATTATACCTTTAGGGAATAGATATATAATCTATTCTAGTAGTATTATAATAATTATCCTAGTCAGTCCTATTTTTAATTAAATATATACTTATATAATATCTTAAATCTAAAGAATAATTCCTTATTATCTAAGTAATAGTAAGATTACTATAATTAATTGCTAACTTGAACGTTCAATTATTAGTAACTAGGTTAGGATTACTTCCTTTCCTTTATTATTTATTCCTTAAATTATAAGGTATAATTTTTTATATAGTATTATAGTTTCTTTACCTTTAATTTCTCTAACTATATAAGATTTAAAAGTCTTTTATTACTATATTTTAATAGGTTAAAAAGTATAAATCTAAATATATTATAGGCTTATAAGGCATTAATGTCTATTTAGTCTAATTACTTAAAGGGTTTACCTAGTGTTATAATCTTCCTTTCTTAATATAACTAAAGGGCTAGATTCTAATTAGCTTTTTCCTTTACTATAAGAAATACTTTACTTAGTGTTTCCTTAGCTAAGAGTTTCTTTATTAAGGCTTTATCTTAATCTTTATTTATAAGGAATACTATTATACTAAATTTATATTTAGTATTTTAAGCTTTATTTTCTTTCTAGCTAAAGTAAACTATAAGCTTCTTTTATAGTCTTTTATATTTTCTCTAAACTTATAAAACTTCCTTATTTCTTTCTAAAGTTTTAGAAATAGCTTTTTTAGTAGTAGGTTTATTATTACTTATAGCCTAGTCCTTATCTTTAGGTATTAATTCTTAGAGTTTTTAATATAGTATAGGTTATAATAATATAGTTTAACTACTATTAACTAGAATCTAGTTAGTCCTTAGGGTATTTAAAGGGTATAGGTCTCTCTATTAGTAGTAAGAAGCCTATAAGGGCTATACTATCTATCCTTTTCTCTTTATATATATATATCTAATTATAGTGGAAGCTAGTATATAGGTAGGGTATCTAGGCTATTATATGTTTATAAAGCATTATTAACTTATTATTTTACTAGAAGTTATTAGACTTTATTAGTAGCTTTATAAATTACTTTAGCTTATTAAATAGTAAATACACTTAGTGGTAACTTATTAGTTATTTATAAATATATACTAAAGATAGGAAGGGTTAGTATAAGGCTATTTAGGCTTACTAAATTATTTATAGCTTTTATAGCTATCTAGAGGCATTATTTAGGCATAAGATCTTAGCCTATAAAGTCTATAATAATTATATAGGCTTATCTTAATAGTCTATAATAGTATTTAACCTTTCTAACGCTATTATAAGCTTTTACTAAAACTTTATTAATCTTAATTAATAGTAATTATATATAGTGCTTAAATTCTAATAATATAAAGTTCTTTCTAGTATTATAAATAATCTAATCTAGAGAACTTAGATAGGTATTAATCTAGTATTTACGTAGAGTATTCTATATATTATAGGATTTTTGCTTATTTAGGTTAAGAAATTGGGCTACTTAAAATAAGGTTATAAAATTAATAATATAAAGGACTAGTTAGCTATTAATTTAAATAATATTAATAATAATCTTATAGTTAAACTTATAGTTATCCTTAACTATAAACTTAAATCTACCTAAAGCCTTTCTATTTATTTAGTAATAGTAGTAAATTTTAGTTAATTATTTAATAGCTTTAGTCTTAATATTATAACTAGCTTATTATAGTATTTTATAAGCTATTATACTAAAGAGTAATTAAATTAATAATATAACTAATAGATTTCTATTTCTAATAGGTAAAAAGCTACTATTTCTTTAGCTTCTAGAGTCTACTAAGAATATCCCTATTTCCTAATAATAGGTATAGTCTTATTATCTTAAATAAGTATATTTATAAGGTTATTAAGCTTAATATATAACCTATCTATATTATCTAAAGAGAATAGGAAGGGTATATATATATTAATTATATAAAAGAAAATATTACCTAATTTAGTAAGTATATAGATTACTCCTTATGTAATTGTAAATCTAGTACTAAATTAAATCTCTTTCTCTTATATTAGCTTAATCCTTAGTAATAGTATTAATCTTATTAGAGCTTATACTTATCTAATTCTAGCTATTAATATACCTAAAGCTCCTATATTAGATAAGATACCTCTAAAGACTTTATTAAAGTAGTATTTCTCTAAAATATATAATATTTTTACTTTATAAAAGGGATTATACTTAAGGTATATATATTTAAAGGCTTAGTCTCTTAAGGTTTTAATAATATTATTATTATCTAGTTATACTCCTAATATAAAGAATTAAGTAATACTTAGGTAGTTAAACTTTAATATAAAGGTCTCTTTATTATTATTATCCTTATCTTTATTATTATTAGACTTAATAAAAGCTTTAGCTAATTCCTAAGCTTTATCTATAAGGTTACTATTTCCTTAGATCCTTAGCCTTTATAAGCTATAAGGAATACTTAGAACTTTTTCTCTATAGGAGATATTTAATACCTTTTATTTTTCTACTAGTATTCTTTTACCTCTTAACACTCTTTATCTATATAGTTTATTAACTAATAACTATTCTTATTATAGATATAGTATTTACTATTATTATAGCTATAGTTATAATAACTATAGCCTTTACTGTAATTATTATATAGTTAGCTATAATAGTAATCTATAAATATTACTTCTAAATTATTAGGATTAATATTAATAGTATACTAATTAAATTAAGTAGCTAATTTATTAGCTTTAGTAATAGAGATTTATTTATAGAGGTCTCTAGTAAGTCCTTTAAAGCTAGGTAAATAATTATATTTAGCTTGCTTATATTCTAGAATACTAGAGATAGCGCTTAATATTTAAAAATAAAGCTCTATATTAACTATTAATAGGGAAAAGAGCCCTTTATAAACACGCTTAAGGGTTATAAGTATAATCTTAAGGTAATCTAGCTTAGATTTATTAGGATTCTAATTAATAATATTCCTAAGCATTATATTATTCTATTCTTAGTAATAGAACTATTAGTTACTTTCTATCTTAAAGCGTTAATAGATATTATTAACTATCTATTTATATATAAAGCCTTTATTTACTAGATAATTAAGGTAATACTATTTAGTATTACCTAAAAGTATAATTAGAAAAGCTTTATATATATATATTCCTAGGGAAGGTTAAGTTTATTATATTTATTCTAGAATAGGTTAATCTTAGGTATAATAAAGTTATATATTTTTCCGCTATAATAGTTATTATCTTTATATTCTTTTATAAGTTTAGAGATCTTTCTTATAATCTAATCTTTAGATAGAATTATTAAAGCTTATATAGCTAGGGTTACTTATAGTTAAGTAATTAGGGTTAGGGCAATCTAGGGTAGTTAAGGTTATAGTGTATTTTCTCTTAGGGGTAGTTAAGTAATAGGACAATTATTAATAAGTAAGTATTAGGTTAAAGTACTAAGAAAAGGGGAGTTATAAGGTAAAGAGTTTATAATAAGAGGGTTATTAATAGTAAGGTTATTAATAGAGAGGAATTTGCCTATAGCTATTTACTTTATAATTTTATTTTTAGGCTATAGTAATATTATATTTTCTTTAAGGACTTAGACTAGTAAATTAATAATTTTACTACTTTAATTTTAAATAATAGAGACACTATTTTTATAAAGGTAGTCTTATAGTTTACACACTAAAGGTTATAAGGCTTATTTAAGTATTTCTTTAGTCTAGCTATAAAGGTTATTATAGAAAATCTCCTAAAGGGTAAGATCTTTATATTAGCCACTCTTATAGATATTAATTATCTAAGTAATATAGTTATTAAGCTCCTAGTCTTTAGCATTCTAAGGGTCTAGTTCTCTAAAGCTCTCTTAGTTAGTAGTAATAGCTAAGGCATATTTTTAGAGTTATTATAGTAAAGTAGATTTATTAGGTCTTCTAGGATATATAGTTTAAGTAAGCTACTTTCCCTTTATAATCTATAATAACACTTATTTATTACTAAAGGGGTTTATTATATCTTAGTTAGCTAGTAAGGCTAAGAGATTTTTTAACTAGTAGGGGTTAAGTTAATCTTAGGTTTAAGAAGGATACTTCTAGAGCTATAAATCTTAGTTAGTTAATTAGTTTTCTTATAATAGATAATAGAATTAATTCTTATATTAGTAGCTCTTAACTTACTAATAGAAGAAGGTTAATCCCTTAGAAGCCTAATATCTAGTATCTAGAGTCTATCTTCCTTTAGCACGCTTCCTTAGTTAACTAAAGAAAGGTCTTTTCTTATACAAACCTAGCTATCTATAGTTTTTTTTAACCACTAATTAGTATTAGGATTACTAAGGCTATTATAACAAATACACTAGTGCATAAAAGGGGTCTCTTTAAAGGTATAATAATTATTAGTTATAAAGCTATCTAGAGGGTTATATAGCTATAAGAAAAAGAGGGATTATAAGTTACGTGTACGTACCTCGCATATAGGTGTAGCTAACCATAACGCGGCGTTGCCGCACGTGCTCCACTTTCCTCGGTGGTCAACACGCGGTTGACCTAGTTGTCGCAACAATAATATATTCCTAGTAAAAAGAACTAAATTATAAATACTTTATCTAGGAAGGGTCCTAGACTATTAGATTAATTAGATTAAGAGGTTAAAGGGGATATTAAAGACTTTATTAACCTATACCTAAATAGTATTAAGATAAAAGATAATAGTAAGAAGAATTACTTAGTGGAAATATAATAAGTAATTAATTTCTTATTAACCCTTTAGAGACTAATTAATCTTAGTATAAAAGATTATAGGAAGCTATATAATAAGGCTAAAAAGTTCTTTCTAGGAAATAAATACCTTTAGAAAAAACTAATAAAAATTATAAAGAGACTAGTGTTAGTTATTAATATACCTAAGTAATAATATATAATAGTTAAAGTAATTTATAAGGAACTTAGTTATAAAGATATAAAAGGAGTTTTCTAAGTAATAAAGTAGTAATATTAGTAAAAAGGACTCTAGAATATAACTTAGGAGATACTAACCTACTATAAGATATATTAAAAGTTCGTGCCTTAGTAACCCTAAGAACTATTAGTGCTAGTTACGCTAGGGAACCTAATAAGTAAGATTTATATTAATACTTAGCACGTTCTAATTAATTATAAATATAAGTATCTTTTAGAAGTAAGATATAATCTAACTAGTTAGGTAGAAGCTACACTAGTTAAAAATGTAACTATATATGTAATTAGGAAATTTCTCTTATCTCTAATTAGTAGGTTTAGACTTTTTTAATTTATAGTCTATAATAAAGGCTCTAAAATATAAGGAAATCTTAAAGAAGCACTTATAGATATTAGGATTATAGGCATCTAAATATCCAGGTATAACCTAAAGGTAAACTCCAAATCCCTATTAAGGGTAAACACTAGTCCCTGATATTTACTTTAGTAAAATTAGGAGGATTTAATAGTTAATAAGTAAAGTACCTTAATAAAGCTTTTCTTATAGACTGCACTACTATTTATAAATTATATAGGAAGTCTACCTTTTACTTAATCTATAGATAAGAGCTAATTTTACTATTAGAAGTTAAGTTTCTAACTTAGAGGCTAATTAACTAGGATATAGTTACTACTAGCTAGGACCTATTTAAAGCCTAAGTCTAAATACTTAAAAAAAAAGGCAAAGAATATTAAAGAAAGTAAGGAAAAAGGTATTTAACTTTAGGAATAACTTATAAACTAAACTAATAAGAATTAGGCTACCTCTCTTAGGAAAGGTTAATTAAAACTAGAAGACCTTATTCTAGTATATAATATTAGAAGGAATATTAATATATTAAAAATAAAGAAACTTATAATAAGATAAAATATGCCTTTCTAAATTTATAAGTAAGAGCTAATCTCTAAGGCTTACTATTTATAAATACTAGATAGGGTTTATCTTATAAAGATAATCTTAGGGGACTATATTAAGAAGTTTATCCTAGATTTAGAAAGCTAGTAGACTTTAACTATAAATAGGTAGCTACACACTCTATAATAAAGCTAGGTAAGAGAGAAAATTAGTAATAACTATAATTAAGAAGTTTTAATAATTATACTATTAGTAGCTTAATATAATATATCTAATTAAATAGTTAATAATAGAGAAGTAAACTTAGACCTTAAGGAAGAGGTTAAGCTCCTACCTTAAAGAAGCTTATATTATAAAATTCAGGTATAACTACCTTACTTAATATCTAAGTAAAAATAGGAGTATAACCTCCCGAGTACGAGGTAAAACTGCTTAGTTTGTTACACCCTAATGCCCCATTCTTTTATCTTCTTCTTATCTACCTTATAAATCTTATTATTAACTTTGCTCTTATTTTTTAGTATTTTTTCCCTTATATTATAAATACTATTAATTATCTCTAGGTTTAATTTATCTTTACTTCCTTTCCCTTTACTTTTCTTCTCTTCTACTATAGTATTTAAGATTTTAGATAAGGCGGTGCCCTTTTTATTACCTTTAGCTATACTATAGTTAGATTAGTTAGGGGTTAATTAGTTAATTAGTAACCTATAACCTACCTAGTGATTTAGGTGTAGTGCGTCTCTTATAGAAAGGATTAATTATATTTACTAATTTTAAGTAAAGCAAATTAGATTTAAGGTAAGTTAGAATAAGTTATGTTTAAGTAAGTATAAGTTATAAGGTATAAGATAGAAGAGGTGTTACATAGAGAGTAAGAACATATTCTTTTTTATTCTTTTCTCTTTTTTTAGAAATAAGGAAGTTTTTATTTAAATACTAAAGATTAAGTAATTAAGTTATAAGTCTAATAGCTATAAAGCTACCTACCCTTTTTCTTTCCTATATTTTCCCTTAATTTTATACTATAGACTTAATTTATTTTCTATCTCTCTCTATTATTTATAAATAATTTAGAAAGAGAGGAGGTATATCTATTACTAAGTAAGGAGAGTTTTTAAGATTAATAGTATTTAGGTTAAGTAAAAAAGCCTCTAATACCTTAGTAAACTACTCTTTTCCTAAGAAAGGTATAAGAGCTTACTCTTAGGAAGACCTAAGATAATATCTAGAAGTAAAGCACTATTTATAGCTTACTATGTAAGACTTATTTTAGATATAATTACTATATATACTATTACTAACTATAGAAAGTAAGATATATCTATAAAAAGGGAAGTATATATACTTATTAAAGAAGGTAATATACTATATATATAATTTAAGTAATTAGTATAGTAAATACTATTTAATCTACTAAATATAAATACTAGTAAAGCCTAATAGTGCTTAGGATATTATAATAGGGTGTATAAAAAGTATCTATTAGAATAAGCTATCTTAGTAGGAATAAGAAATAGATAATAATAATTATTTTTAATAGTAAAGGCTAAAGTACTATCTAATTTAATATAGCTTTATATAAATTCCTTTAGTAATTTAGTCCCTTTTATAGTCTTAATTAAATAAGGAGATACTTTCTCTAGGGGATTTTTAGAAAGTTAAAGGGAAATCTCTATATATAATAAAATACTACTATTACTAATATTAATCCTACTTTAGACTTAGAAAGTAAAAAGGAATTTATACTATAAAAATAAAGGCTATTAGTAAAAGTATAAGTATAAGATTAAATATTTCTTAAAAACTTATATAGTCTTAACTAAAAAAAGAGGGTAAAAACTTAGTATAGTTAGACTAGTCTATAGTCTTTATTACTAAGAGCTTATTTTTAGGGATACTTACCCTTATAATAGTAGTAATATTAGGAAGTTTTTAATAGGTTATATTAAGATATTTAGCTATAATTAATTAGTTAGGTAAAGAAGTAAGGAATAATAAGGTAAGGAATATAAGGAGGAGGAAAAGAAAAGGGTTAAAAGCCTTAAGCTATAAGATAATACCTATAATAGGCATTAATAACTAATAAGTAAATAGCTACCTATAAGCAGAGTATTGCACTATAATGTGTAGTGTAGTGTAGTTTTTGTAGTGTAGTGTAGTTTACTATAGTATACTACACTATAAACTACACTACACTACACTATAAGGGAAAAACAACTATACTATACTACACTATAAATTTTTTTTATAAACTATACTACACTATAAACACTATAAATATAGTATTAGGTAGAAAGAAAGTAGGGGTTTTTATTAACTAGTATTATTATAAGAATTAAAAGAAGATTAGTTAATATAAACTTATATTATTAGCTATTTTATTTAATTAGTTATCTAATTTATAATATTATACTTTTTAAAGGATTTTACTATAACTAAGGTTATATATAATATTAGACTTTTTTATTTATATTATTATACTTAATACTTTATTTTACTAATATAACTTTTAAAAAAACCTTTTTATTATTTTATTTACTATTACTATAAATTATTATTACTTCTAATTAAAAAAATATATTTAACTAATAATAAACTTTATAAAAGTACTTTTATATTAGCTTATATTTGCTTATATAAGCTTCTAATAGCTTATAATAGCTTATATTACTAATATTATATGACTAATATTACTTATATAAGTTATATTACTTAAATTTTTATTAGTGTTAAAGTTTAATTAAAAATAAATTAGTAATAAATATATAAAATATAAGTATAAGTAAATTACTATAGAAAAAGCTTAACCTTTTAGTTATTTAGTATTTTAAGGTTTTTTAAAATATTAATAAAATAAAATACTTTTCTTTTTTATATTTTTTAATATTATAATAGTAACAATAGTAATAATAGTAACTAGTAAGAGACTAAGATTAGTAATAAAAGTAACTAGTAAGAGACTAAGAGTAGTAATAAAAGTAAGAGTACTTAGAGTAGGAATAATAGTAATAGTAGTAAGAGTAGTAATAAGTTAATATATTAATATAAGCTTAATAACTACTTATTTAGTTAGAATCTTTAAGATTACTACTATTACTAGTTTTACTACTAATAGTAGTAATCTTAGCTTTTTCTTTTCCTTTTACCTAAGATTTAAACAGGTATTTAAATCCTCTAAATTATTAGATTCTTTAGAATCTAATATATTATATTTAAAGAAGGAAGGATATTCCTTAATTAAAGGTTTATTTCTTTCTTTTTCCTAATTTTTCAATAATGATACTTCCTATAAGGTTAAATATAATAGTAATGTTCTTCTTTTTATAAGAATATTACTACCTCAATTAAATTATCCTTTAATTGCACTAGATATAGTAGGGATTATAAGGTATTTTTAAGCTAAAATAAATAAAATTAGAAAGGCTTATTAATTTTTAGCTTACTATTAAAATATATTATCCTATAAAGTAATTAGTATATATAAATTAGAATAACTATTAGTATAGAATTATATACCTTATTATATAATTATTCTAGCTTAATATAACTAGAAATTTCATTTTTTCTAGCCTTTTTAATAGATTTATTTCTTTCCTTTAGAAATAAACCTTAGTAAAGGGCTAAAGTAGGTTTCTTAGGCCTAGGATTACTAAAAGGGCTAGGATATCTTTTAATTCTAGATAAATTAATAACTATAGTAGAAGTCTTATTATTTTTATTATTAGAGCTAGAACTATTATAAGATTAATTTTTAGCCTTATATAATATTTTATATCTAATATTCTATATTAGTATATATAATATATTATAAAGAGAGTACTTATTTAATATTTAAGGTTTAGATTAGGGGGCTAGGGTTATATATATACTTTATATTTCGCTTTTAATTTAGTTAAAAGCTACTTAATTATAGCTTTAGTTAAGTTTAACTAATTTTATAATGCTCATAGATTTAATTAAGAATTAAGTAAAAATACTAATAAATAAGGCTTATAAAAGGTAAAACTTTTATTTATATCTCTAGGAAAATAAAGGTTTAACTTTTTTAAGCCTATATTTATTATATTAATAAAGATACTTATAAGTAGATTATAGCTTAATTCATTCTATAATAATTAGCGTTTAATAGTAAAAGAAAATTATAAGTAATAACTTACTTTTAAATAAGCTTTTTAATCCTTTAATAAAGTAGTAAGATATATATATATCTTAACTATAAATAAAGGTATAAGGCTTAATATATTATATTTTTAACCTTATAATACTATAGTTAGATAATAGAAAACCTCTAGAATCTTACTTAAAGTGCCTAAATCTACCTATTCTTAATTTATTAGGTAGGTATCTTTAAAAGTAAATATATTTATTTTTTTGTTAAAATTTAATATAGCTTCTTTTAATAAAAGCATAGTATTAATTATTAAATAAGTTAAGTTCTATCTAGTATTATTAGCTATAGAGAATGTTTAGTTAATATATATACTAAGTAATATATAGTTATTAGTAACTTACCTAGTAGTATTTTTATTATATTATAATTTATTACTAGTTTTTCTCTATACTTAGCCTCTTTTAAAGTAATAAGCTAATCTTAATATAGATTTGCGTTATTCTTAATTAGAATAGCTAGCTTTTTAACCTTTCCTATAATACCTATAGTTTTAATTAGTAATAAACTTAAAATTAATAGAATAAAATAACTTGCCTTTAATAAGGCCTATAAATTAATCCCTTTTGCTTTTTATTAGATATGAAAATTATTCTATTAAATAGAATAGAATTTTACTACTCTTATATTTTTTAATATTCTCTACACTTATTATAGCTTTTATAAAGCTAGTAATTATATCCTTAGTAATAATATTTAAAATATGTGCTATATATTAGATATCCTTAGGTTTTTCTATATTAATACTATTATAATTAGTGCTTATAAAAGCACTAATAAATATATTATTATTAGACTTATTATCTCTAGTAAGACTAGAGTAAGTTAGTAAGTAAATTAATAATGAGTAAATAAGAAAGAGATTAAAGTAATTTACCTTATAATAGATAGTAATTATATATTATATAAAGCTATAAGCTAGGTAAATATATTATTAATATATAATCTAGTATAGGTGCTTTTTAAGTTTTTGAATTCTAGTTAATAATATTAGTATTTTAAAGGCTAGGTAATAATAATTATATTAATATATACTAATAAGCTTATATTCTAATTTAAAATCTAAAGTTATTGAATTTATAATAACTTCTAAATAGGATTTTAAATTAAAAGATATTTATATATCTTATTATAAAGATATATAGCTAAAATTTAAGAAGTGTTTCTTAAGCTTAATAATAAGCTCTTAGAAGGATTTATTATATAAATTATAGATATTAATAGAAATATTCTAATAATTTAAATATAATATTATATTTAAACTATAATTACTAATTATTAGTTAGATAATAAGGGAATAAATAAGAATAAATACTTACTTAAAGTAACTTAGTAATTCCCTAAAAGAATTACTAGTTAAAGTAAAAAAAGATAAGTTATTCTTTAGTATAAATTTTATAGCTAGATTAATAATAGTATCCAGTGAGAATTTACTTAAGGGAGGCCTAGGCCATTTTTTAGTAAAGAAGGTTAAAATACTTAATTATATAGATAGTGAAGGTTAGGTTATAAGAGGTACTAAATTAAAATTAATATTAGTAGTATTATATATAGCTTAATTAATAAATTTAAGAGAATAACTTACTAGTAATTTTAATACTCTTTTCTTTTTTAGATATAGTAATTTTAGAATACTTTATTTTATAATAGCTAGTGCTATTGGATAATTAAAAACGCTTAGCTTTATAAGAAAAGCTAAAAGAGTAATTTTCTTATATATAATAATATATTATTAATCTTTCCTTATTATAATTAATATCTAAAAGATAATAATTAAATAAGTTATAATTAATAATATAAGCTTTAGTTTTAAAATGATAGCTTAGTTTATTTTTAATGATATTCTTAAATTTCCTATTTAATTTACTCTTATTAAAAAAGCTATTAAATAGGGTTTAAGAAATAATATTAAAAGGGGTAAAAATAGAAAAGGTAGTTAATTTAGCTATTATAGTAAGGCTAATAGACTTTAAAGATAGATAAAGGTGGGATAGTAATAAGTAGATTTTAAGCTTTATAATAGTATTAAATTTATATCTTAAAGTATAGTATTAGAAAAGATATAGGGATATAAAGTATAATAAAGAAAAAAGAGAAGGGAAAGGTAGCTTACTTATAAAGAAATAGTTTTATTATATAATATATAAATTAAGGGGTTATTATTACTAATTTACTATATAGCTATAATAATAAATATATGATTTTAAGTAGCTTCTAGTATAGGCTAATAGCTATTATAAAAAAACAGGTTTAGCCTAGTTAAATTTATAGTAGGATTTTATTATAGTAAAACTGTAATAATAGTATTATAAGTAAAAGGAAGGTATAATTAAAAGTGGGGTATAATATATAACTAATATTTATGATTTATATTATAAGGGGATATTAGAACTATAATCATAGAGTGATAATTTAAAAGTGGGTCTTAATAAATTATAAATATTTAACTTATAATTTATATAGATTTATTAGTAAGTTATTATTAATAACTTATAAGTAAGTAAAAAAATTATAAGGAATCCGCAGTGGTTTTTTATACTATTGCTAAGAATATGATTTTTGTAATGTCTAAGGTTTTAAACCCTTAGACTTTGATATCTTAGCTTAAATTCAAAATTAAATGCAATATATTTTATATATTTAACCCACTTAACTATAATAAGGGAGTGTGCTTTATTAAGTATTCCTATTACCTCTATTAGAAAGAAGGGCTTTACTTAGCTATATAAGGCTTTACTTTAAAGCCTTTAAATAAACCTTAAACCTAGTATATAAAGTCTAATTTAAATAAAATCTATTTTTTTCTTTTTTTAATAAAGAATAGAAATATTAATATAAATAATAAGAGAGCTATTTATTTATATATATTTATAAGTAATATTATGTAAGTCTTTTAAGTTTAATATAACTTAGAAATTTTTATAATAAAAGGGTTAAGTTAGTTTTTACTAATTTTACTAACCTTACTAACTTTACTAACTTTACTAATCTTACTAACCTTACTAATCTTACTAATCTTACTAATCTTACTAACCTTACTAATTTTACTTATAAAATTCTTAGTGTTAAAGTTTAATTTAAAATAAATATATAATAAATAAGAAAAATATAATTATAAGTATATATAAGTAAATTACTATAGAAAAAGCTAGACTTTTTTCTTATTTAGTATTTTAAGATTTTTAAAAATATTAATAAAAAAAATAGTTTACTCTTTTATATTTTTTAATATTATTATAATACTTATTATAATTAGTATTATATATTATTTAAAAGTAAGTTTTAGTATTAGTTTTATAAAGAAATTAAATTAGTTAAAAATAAGCTTATTATACTTAGTATAATAATTATAGTAATTATAGTAATTATTATATATTATTTATATATAAGTACTAATATTACTTTATAAATAAAGTTTACTTATTTTTTATAAATTATAGCTTAATTCAGTTATATAGCCTAATTAAAATAAATGTATTAGTTATATATTAATAGTTTATAAATATTAGTATATTTTTTTTATATATATCAAACTAATAAAATATCTAAAGTTATTATATAAAATTTCTTATAGCTTTAGAATTATAAATCTAAAAGTAATATTAAATTAGTTTAAGTAGTAAATAAATAGTTTCAGCTATTTAAAGTCTTTAATATAATACTAATAATATTGAGTAACTAAATATATTTTTTCACAACTTCTAGTTATTTATTTACAGCGCATTGTAGTACAATACAATACAGTACATTAGAAATTTTACAATATAATACAATACATGTATTATTTGTATTGTTTTGTAATTTTTTTTCTTTTTTTTAATTTAAGGTTAAATTCCTTAATTATAAACTACAACAAGGTATATATAGTTAATATAATAGCTAATAATAGCTAATAATAGTTCATAATAGCTTATAATAGCTTATAATATTCTTAGTGTTAAGGTTTAATAAAAAAAATAGAAAAAAAAATTATATAAATAAGAATATTAGTAAGTATAAGGGATTTACTATAGAAAAGGCTATACTTTTTAGTTTTTTAGTATTTTAAGGTTTTTTAAAATATTAATAAAATAAAATAAGTTTCTCTTTTAAGTTTGTTAATAATAGTAATAATAATAGTAATAATAATAGTAAAAATAATAGTAAAAATTATAGTAAAAATTATATAAAATATAAGAAAACATTATAAATGTTAAAAAAGTATATTAAGGGAAACTAGACTAAACTAGGAAAAAACCCTTATAATAACCTACTTAAAGGTCCAAATCAGAATCAATATTATCTTCAAAGGAAGATTTAGTATTAGATAATTTATTAGATTTATCCAACTTAGAATCTTCCTTTAAAGAAGATATAGACTCTTCAGAATCAGAGCTATAATAATCGTAAAGCTCTGAATATTGCTTTGTAGTAATATTTCCCTCTTTTTCCCAATTCTTTAATAGAATTAATTCCTTAATAGTAGAATGCCTTAAGGAAGTTCTTCTTTTAGTAATAATATTTCCTCTAGTATTAAAAGTGCTTTCTATAGCACTAGAAGTAGCAGGAATAGCTAGGTATTTTCTAGCAAGAATACTTAAAATAGGGAAAGACTTAGTATTATCTTCCCACCATTTAAATATATCTTCCTATAATAATATTAATATATGTGAGAACAAAGGATAGCTAGGCAAGAGGTATAGGGGCACTTGTGTATTTACTAAAGCTTACTAGGTCTAAGTGTGTTATATGTGCGAGTTACTAGCTTATAGCTAGTGGCTCGCTAGCGTTATATAGACCTAGCCCTAGGGCGTGGCTTGTCTATAGGGTGCGCTAGTGTAGTACACCTGTGTTATTGAAATGTAGGGAGCTAATGCTAGCTAGCAATAGCTATACAAGTGTAAGCTCTACAGTCTAGGACTAATAGAGCCATAACGTTAATTCTTATTAACGCAACATAATAGAAGTAGTAGTAGTTATTAACTAATAGAATTTAATTTAGATTACTTTATAGTAACTAATAGAGCAATAGAATTGATTTTTAGTTAGTTTATTCAGGCAATATAGCTATTAGTTAAGAGGCCTAGCTAACTAGCTAGATTAAAAAGATCTTCTTTCTCTTATAGACCTACTAACCATATTAGCGGGCCTAGGCCGCTAGCGGGGTCTCGTAAGCCACTTTTTATTTTCCGTAAAATTCATTTATATATAAAATCTAAAAAATCAACTCACTACTATACATACTAGTAACCTATATACACTAAATTTTAGTCTAAAAAATATTACTATATAAAAAGAAAGCCCTATCTTCTAGCATTAATTTGCTATATATAAGACTTTTATATAACCTTTAGTTAAAGAGAAAATCGCTGTTAAAGATAGCTATAGGGTAAGCTGCTTATATCACCACTATAGGGTAGTCTACTTATATTACCCTAGCTTACCTAATTACTTATAGTTAGGGTTATAGGCACACTTATGCCTATAACACTAATTAACATTAGTTATTCACATAGTTAGTCGCAGCTATTAACAGCTATAACGTGGTTATTTATAACTACCTTCGTAACTATTAATAGCTACAGTGTAGCTATTAAGCTTGCAGTGTAAGCTTAGTAATATAAAGGTTCTTTGACTAGAAAAGGGCTAAAAATAGGTCTTATTTTTAACACCCCCTTTACAAAAGACTTATATATAAGCAAATAAAAGCATATAAGATTACAATAGGGTAAGCAATAACTTTTAGGTAAAAATAGTAGAGAAAAGGGAAAAACAGGAAAAGATAAAAAGCCCCCTTTTTAAATCCTAGCTATAGTTATATATAGCTTCCCTTTTTAACGTTGTTTTTAGTTCCCTATTAAAGGGTTTTTAGTTATTAGTTTTTAGAAGTTATTAAGCCCTAGAAGCTTAATAAAAGCCTAATAAAGAGGTCTTATAAGAGGTTTTATAAGACTATCTGCGGGCATTAACTTAGTATCTAGATATTTAATCTTAGCTAAACTAGCTAAAACCTATTACCTAATATAGTTAAACTTTAACAGGGTATGTTTAGTATAACTATATAAGGTAGGGTTATAAGTAGTAGTTATAGCGCCTTAATTATCGCAAAATATCTAGATAGGAGGGGAAATAGGGGTTTTTAGCTCCTTAAATAGACCCTAAAGCTATTATAGCTCCTGGAAGGTCTTGTAGATAGCGTTAGATTTAGCTTCTAATGTTAATAAAGCTATTGTACTAGATTTCTTTGACTTCTAGCTAATAGGTCCGCTAGCTAGCTTAAATAGATAAGCATAGGTCGATTTTGAGGTCTTTTTATTCCCTGCAAAATCACTATTGTAATAACCTATTAGGCTTTTGCTAGCTACACCTTTAGGGTTACCCCTATAGATAATAGCAAGGAATCTAGTCCTAGATAGGTACCTTAGCAGATTTTTAGCTACATTTAGGTGTTCTATATAAGGACCAGAGTATTGTTTATAGTGTAGTGTAGTGTAGTACACTACACTACACTACAAAAACTACACTACACTATAAAATAATAGGTAATAATATACTTTTTTATAAATTTAAATATACTAGCCTAAGAAGCTAATTTACTTTATAATAAAGTTTTATCTATTCCTTTCTATAAGGGCTAAATATAGTATACTTTATAATTCTAGCTTTAGGGGCCTAGGGATAATAAATCTATTTTCTATTATTATTATTTTAATTAGAGTATTATTTATAGTGTAGTTATTGTAGTTTTTAGGAAATTCTTGTATTTATAGTGTAGTTTTTTTTCCCTTGTAGTGTAGTGCAATACTCTGATAAGGACTAGCTAGTATGGTTGATAGCCACTGAACTGTAAAGGCTATATCAGGCCTTGTAAGCAACATTAGGTACATTATAGTCCTTATAATACACTGATAAAGCTTAATATCGCTAGCTATTAAAAGCTTAGTTATCTGCGTAGCTAAAATGCCTGGCTAAAGAGGTATACTAATAGGCTTACTATCTAGCATATTAAATTAGTTTAAAGCTTCTAATATATACTAAGATTAATGGATTTTTAGTATTCTATTAGGCCTATCTTGTACGATTTAAACCCCTAAGAAGAATTCAGCAGGCCCCCTATCTTCTATTAGATAGACTTTATGAAGTTCTTTCTTAAGTCTTTGGATATAATATAAATCCGGTCTAATTAGAAGATAATTATTTATATAAGTAATAATAAAGGTTTTAGTAGAAGGATTAAAGAATATTACTAGGTCTAATATTAGAGGGTTAAACCCTAGGGATTTAAGCACTGCTATTAATGCTTATTGCTACTCCCTTAAGCTTTATTTAAGGCTATATAAAGATTTCTATAATAAAATTACTTAATCTTTAGAAGGTTTCTAGCTAAAACTTCTAGCTAATTTAGCTAGGTTAGGATTCGCTTTAAGGAATTCAATAAATCCATCTAGAATAACTATATAAATCTATTATTATAGCTTACTATTAAGAAAAGCTCCTATAAAATTAATCTATTTGATTTCCTAGTTATTCTAAGCCACTAGGGTGTGAGGCCCCGCCCACAACACAGCGTGCACACCCCACAGGCATACTAGGCCTAGGGCTAGGTCCACGTGACACTGGCGAGCCACTAGATAAAAGCTAGTAACTCGCGCGCATAATACTTAGACTTAGTAAGCTTTAGTAAATATATAAGTGCCCCCTATACCTCTTACCTAGCTATTCTTTATTCTTATAATTCTAAAGCTTCTCCTACTAGCTACCTAAGAGTAATATAGGGAGGAGAACTACCTAATCTATAAGAGTAATATTAGATAATAACTAAGGGCCACTAAATAAGGGTAATACTATAGCTAAGAACACGCCCTTTTCTATAGGCATTATAACTAAAGATATACCCCTTACTATCTATACCTAAGCTATAGTAATAGTAGAGTAAATTACCTAGCTTAAGGAACTCTAGAAACTATAGAAAAGAGAGTAAGAGCTCTAAGATCTATTATAGTATAATACTAAAGAAGAATAATTAAAAAGGTAGTAAAGAGCTAGCACTTCCTTAAGCTATAGTAGCTAAGAGGTTAAAGTTTAGAATATTACTAACCTCTAATATCCTATAAATCTATAGAGATATAAGATATAGATTAATAACCTAAACTATGCCTTTAATAGGGTAAAGAAGAAGTTTTAATATAACTACTAGAAGATCCTTTTTACACTTAACTATATATATATTAATTATAGGGTAAGATAGGATAGATACCTTAAAGAATAGTAGGCTAATAGCTAGGATAACCTTAAAGATAACTAGGATAAATTTTAGACCTAGACACTTACACTACTTTAGGACTCTACTAATTATAACGCATAAATAGCAATATAATTAGAGAATATAAAGTAATATAAGGGTTAAAGCCCTATTAAGTTTAGTATCTTCTTAGATTTACTAGAGAAATACCTAGAAAGAGCCCTAAAAAAGACTTATACCCTTATATTCTTTATAAAGCTACTCCCTAACCTATAGGATTATATTAACCTACACACCTCTATTACTAATAAGACTTAAGAAGAGGTTATATAACTTACCTAGTAATTCTAGGAGGCTATACTAAAGAATAAGTAAAAATCTAAGTAATTAGGAAATAAAGGCCTATATAAGAACCCTTAGCACTATAGGAATAACTCCCTATAAGGTTATAGACCTTATAAAGATTAAAGGAATAAGGACTAGGAGAAAGGCCTAGCTACCTACCTAAACACTACTAAACCTAGGGATAAGATATAGTATTATAACTATAATAGTATAGGATACCTTATATATTACTATAAGAAACCTAAGAAAGAGCCCTAAGAAGGCCTAGGAAACTCCCTAAGGTAGAAGTAAATACCCTTACCTCTACCTCTAATACTAAGGTGCTAATAGGGTGTTAGTTTTACACACTAGTTACTATCTATAGGCATAAAGATATTAAAATAGCGGCTAATCTAGATAGTTATACTAAGATTAATGTAATTAGCATTAAGTTTATAAGAACCTATAAACTTAACTAGGCTAAGGCTATAGTACCTATTATTAAGGTAGTAGGAGCCCTTATAGTCCCTTAATATAGTATCTATAAGGTACCTATTATAATTAAGGACTTAAGAGAAGAAGAAAGGGACCTTAAGCTACTATATATAGCTATAGATAGAGACCTAAGAGTAGGGGGAAGCCCTATATTAATTAGAATACATACCCTTATAGAAGAATATATATACCTTTACTTATATTTATAGAAATAGTGGTTTAAGAAAGGAAAAATAGCCTTTTTACTATTAACTCCCTATAAATTTATAAAAGTAATATATAATAAGACTATTATATATACTATTATAGGGGTTATAGAAGATAAGTTTATTACCCTTAAAGATAATAAGGAGGCAAAAGCATATAGAACTATTAAAGATATTCCCCTAGAACTATATAAGTTTAAAGATATATTTATATTAAATAAGGTAGGAAGCTTACTATTAAGAAAAGAGACTAACTATATAATTAACCTAGTACCTAGGGCTATACCCCTATATAGACTAATCTACCCTCTCTCCTAAAGTAAGCTAAAAGAACTCTATAAATATATTAATAAAAACCTATAGAAAGGCTAGATAAGACCCTCTAAGAGCCCTATAGGCATACCTATTCTATTTATACTAAAGAAAGATAGAACACTCTAGTTATATATAAATTATTAGGGACTTAATAGAGTAATATAGAAGAATTACTACGCTCTCCCCCTAATTTTAGAGATCCTAGACTAGTACTAAGAAGCTTACTACTTCTTAAAAATTAATATTAAGGATATATACTATTAAATTTATATAAAAGGAGGTAATAAGTAGAAGACTATATTTTATACCTATTATAAATACTATAAATACCTTATAATACCCTTTAGATTAACTAATACCCTAGCTACTTTTTAAAGTTATATTTATAAAGCGCTCTATAGGCTAGTTAATACTATTTATATAGTGTATCTAGATAATATCCTTATCTTTTTAAAGATATAAGAGGAATATACTATATATATTAAGGAAGTTTTAGAATATATAAGATTAGTAAAGTTATATATAAAACCCTTAAAGTGTTTATTCTACTAGGAGTTAGTAAAGTTCCTAGGGTTTATCCTATTAGTTAATAGAATCTTAATAGATACTTACTAGGTTAATATAATCTAAGAATAGAAAGAGCTTATAAGCTTTAAGGATATATAGTCCTTCCTTAGGTTCTATAACTTCTACTAATAGTTTATCTATAGATACTCTAGGATTATAGCACCTCTTTATATATTAATAAAAGGTAGTTAAAATAGTATCTAGACTAGGAAGTTTATATTTAGAGTAAAGGAATAGCTAGTGTTTAACTAGCTAAAAGAAGCCTTCTAGTAAGCGCCTCTTCTCTATTATTATAACCTAAGTTAACTAGTGCGTATTAAGATAGATACTTTAATCTTTATAATAGTAGGAATCCTATCTTAGTAGGATAATAAGGGCTATTAGTATCTAGTAGTATTTTAGTTAAGGAAATTTATAGATACTAAGTATAATTATAGTATAGCTAATTAAGAGCTACTTACTATAATAGAGTTATTTAAATACTAGTAATACTACATTAAGGGCATGGTAAGCCTAGTTAAAGTCCTATTAGACTACTATAACCTATAGACCTTTATAAGGTAGTAAAAGTTAAATAGAAGGTAGGTAAGATAGTATATATTCCTTTACCCCTTCTACTTTATAATTAGGCATAGACCTAGGAAAAGTAACCTAGCGGATACACTATTAAGAAGGTCTAATTATAAGGGTAAACCCCTAATAAATAAGGCACTATTACTAGAACTTTAAAGGAAGATAATACTTACTAAAATAGTAGAAGAAAAGAAACTAATATATTAAAGAAGATATAGTAAGATACCTTTAGGGGAGAAAAATACCCTAGTCTTAGGTATAAAGAGGCTTAATAAGATATCTTTAGGGGAGGAAAATACCCTAGCCTCTATAGAGAGAATAGCTAAAGTAGCCTAGTTAAGAAGCTAGTTAGCCACTATAGATCTAGTAAAAGGTTAGCTAACTAAAGGGGATTTTAAGGAGAAGGTAGTGTATGTCTAAGATATTAGCGTAGTATAAGAGATATAGGGGACTATTATATTACTAGATCCCTACTAATCTAGGCTAAATAAACTATTAGCGTAACTACTATAGAAGGCATAAGATTAAGACCTAGATCTATAGAGATAGAATAGTAAGATTAATAACTCCCTAGTAAAAGGGAAGGGAAAGGCTAGTCTATAGTTATATAGTATAGGGGGTCTTCTATTATACTAAGACTAGGTAGTTATTCCCTAGGAGCCTATCTTATAATAGGAGCTTCTATAGCTATACTATAATAATCCGCTAGTAGGTTACTTTAGGACTAAGCACACTCTAGAGCTACTAAAGCATTACTTTTAGTAGCTAGCTATAAGTAAGTCTATTTTAGACTATATTATAAGCTATAGGGTTTACTAATAGGTAGTAGCTAGAAGGCATTACCTATATAGAAGCCTTAAATCGCTACTAATACTAAGGTAACTATAGATAGAAATCTTAATAGACTTTATTATAGGGTTACCTATTGCGTAAGTAGGTAAGTAAGAGACTAATATAATTATAGTAATTATAGACTGATTTACTAAGTATTCTATCTTCCTACCTATAACTACTACTATTAATGTGGCTAAATTAGCAGAACTTTTCTACAAAGAGATTAAGCTATGATTTAGAGCCCTAGAGGGCATTATATCTAATAGAGGTTTAGTCTTTACAAGCTAATTCTAGTTAGACCTATACTACCTATCTTAGGTAAAGTAGAGGCTTTCTATAGTATTTTACCCCTAAACTAATAGGTAAATAGAAAGAATAAACTAAGTACTTAAGTACTACCTTTAATATTTTATTATAGAGAACTAATAAATATAGCCTAAGCTACTCCTAATAGCTTAATTTACCTATAATAATATAGTAAATAGAAGCACTAGCTACTCCCTAAACTATTTACTTATAGGCTATTTACCTAAGTTTTATCTAGCTCTTAGGGGCAAGAGCTAGGAAAGGAAGGTACTAGAAGCATATATATATATTATAAAGCTATATAAAGTTAGAGAGTGTCTAAAGGAGAACTAGGCTAAAGCTACTAAAACCTAGGCAAAGTACTATAACTAGCGTTACTAGCTATTAATACTATATTAAGGTAACCTAGTACTACTATTAGTAAAGAATATTAGGCTTAAGGATATAAAATAGAAGCTAATCCCTAGATTTATTAGGCCTTTTTAAGTACTTAATACTATAGGGAAATAAGTATATAGACTAGCATTACCTAAGAAGTATAGATAGCTATATAATGTATTTTATATAAGCCTATTAAAGCTATAGAATTACTATAAAGATACTAGGGATAAGGATATACTAATGCTAGACCTTAAGGATAAAGAAGATAAGTATAAAGTTAAGAAAGTTAAGGACTATAAGAAGACCTATAAAGGTAATAAATACCTAGTAAAATAGAAGGGTTAGCTAAGCAAATATAACTAATAGGTTCTAGTAGAAGATATAGAAGGCGCTTAATATATAATTTAAGCGTTTTACTAAAGCAGATTATATAAGAAAGGTAGTAATATATAGGTAAGTTATAGGTAAAGAGATATAGAGTTATAATAAAAAAGGCCTAGCCTTATTAGCTACTATTATACTCCTATATAAACTACCTTAGACTACCTACTAAATAATAAAAGAAAATACACCTAAAGCGTAGGGAGGGTTAAGGGGAACCCCTCTATTATTACCCCCTTATAGAAAAAAGCCTAACCCCTATAAATAAGATACTTAGCGCTATTCTTATCCTTAGTAATTACCTAGTGTATTACTAGTATAAAATAATATTTTACTATCCCCTAGGGGATATACCCTAGGTCTAAGTATTATAGGTATAAAGTTATTTTTATATTCTATATAATCTTAAGTTTATAGTAGTTTAGCTATAGAAGAATTAGTAAATATATAGTAAGGTAGGGCAGAATAACTATAATACTTACACACCCTAGAACTAGGCTAGGGAATATTATAATAAGTAGCTACTATTATAACACTATATACTATTAGTATATAATAGAGGCGTGCTACTACTAAATATAAGTAAGAGACTAGTAAATATATAGTAAAGAGATAAACCTAATAGACCTTTATAGCCCTAGTTAAGCTAAAAATAATATAGTGTAATATATTTATATAGTTAAACCCTATTATTAAATAGAGGTAATACTTAGTAATATAGAAGCGAGAGGCCTCTAAAAATAGGCAGTCCTTAGGGTCTTCCTCTACTATATTACTATAGATATCTATAAGCATTTAGGCCTAGTCTAAAACTATAAGGAGGTTAATAAAATCACCCCTTATTATAGCTATAGCCTATAGGAATTTATTAGTAAAATAAGACTAAAAGATATAGGAAGAGTAATATACTTATAGTCTTATAAGAATTACTATAGTTATAGTATTAGGTATAGCGCTTAGAATATTTTATCTTTTAAGGATCTATAAATAGATTATAGGAAAATTAATACTTAATCTATAGTAATATAGGCTTAGCTAGGGGATATTTCTTAAACTTAGTGTATTTAGTGTGTAAATAATGTATATAGCTATATTCTTTTAAAGGAATATACTTATTTTCTATAATAAATATATAGTAATTAAGGACTAGGAAGGGATAGAAACTAAAGGCATAAGAAATAATTAAAAAATTACTATAGTTATAGAAAGGAAGAGTGTGTAATATAATAAAGAATTATAGGTGAATTTATAGTTAAACCCTATCTATTATTTATTATTATTTTAGAGGCTATTACTAGTTAGTAAATAGCTATAAAGTAGCTAGTAAAAGCTGTTTAGGAGCCTAGCTATAAGTAGGGAGGTAATTATAAGGCCCTACCTATAACACAGCGTGTATACCCTATAGGCATGCTAGGCCTAGGGCTAGGTCCACGTAACACTGGCGAGCCGCTAGATAAAAGCCAGCGACTCGCGCGCACAACACTTAGACCTAGTAAGCTTTAGTAAATACACAAGTGCCCCCCATACCTCTTGCCTAGCTATCCTTTGTTCTCACATAGGGCTAGTAAAATCCTCTAGCTAGGGGGAATGCTTGTGGCAGCAAAAGTCTCTAGATAGTTAAGACCCTTAATTTGCATAAATCCCTTAGTAATAAGTCAAGCCTTATATTTTAAAGGATTATTTTCTTTATCCTTTTTAAGCTTATAAATAAGCCTATTTTTCAGTACTTTTTGGCCCTTAGGGATTTTATCTTTCCCTATAAATTTAAAAGTACTAGCCTTTAGAAGCTATTTAAATTCTTTAAAGGTAACTTCTATCTATTTATCCCTTTTAGGACTAGATATAGCTTGCTTCTAGGTCTTAGGTTTAGGGCTATTAGGGTTCTTTTTCTTTAGCCTTTCCTATACCTTAAAGTAGATTTCTTTTATAAAATCTAGAGAAGAATAGGAACTAATATCAACATCTATAGGGTTAATATTAGGGTTAAAGTCAGTAATTTTATTAGAAATCGGGTCCGGAGTTAAAATCTGATTTCCTAGTTAAGATATAGGCTACGCCCCCTCTAGGGCTTTTAGAATCAGACCTTCGGGGGGTGGATTAGGTCCTATAGGTAGTTTTTCTTAACCTATAGGATCCCCTATATTATCTATAGGGTAATCCTTTAAACTATAATCTAGATCTTGTTAATTATCTAGATTTTCCCCCTCTAAAGGGTTATCCCCTATAGAAATCCTAGGTAAGCCTTTAGAAACAGGGCCTATAGGTTCTATAATCTTAATAAAGCTAGTTTTTATAACTAGTCTTTTAGAAGGGATATACACTAGGTAGGTATTTAAACCTAGTATAGTAAGGAGTCTTCTAGGGATAGTTCTAGCTACTAACTTTTAGGCTTTTAGTTGTTTTTTAAGGGGAATTAGAATCTTATAGTAAGATCCTATAGCCCTAATACTACTAATATTAGTTATATAGGGCCTATCTAGCTCCCTAGATAGCAGTTGTTTAGGGCTTTAATCCTTAGTAGTATTAGCAGTTATGTTAACAAGGTTAATAACTACAGGTAATATAAAACACTATAAAAATAACGGTAATTTTGCCCACTAAATAGTAGCCCTTAATTAATCTAGAATAGTTTAAATAGAACGCTCTGCTAATCCATTTTGCTCATAGATATAGGGACTAGAAGTAGTAAATTTAATCCCTTTAGAATTCAACTAATTTTAACAACTAGAATCCATTTCTTAGCCCCTATTAAAGTGAAGGTGCCTAGGATATTAACCTAGTTAATTTTTAAGCCCTCTAAAGAAGCCTTTAATAGCCCTATAAACAGTTAGGCCTTCCTTATTAGGTAATAAGAACACCTACTTATATCTAGTCTTTTAATTAACTAGAAATAAGCAAATTAACTATTTATTATACGGCGTAGGACTGATTTTTAGCGTATCCCCCTCTATTCAATCTAGAGCTCTAGGGGGGTTAGGGATAGCTAATTTCCTAGGTCTTCTCACTACTTTAGATTAGTCATAAGCTATGCATTTAAAGTCCTTATCCTTAATTTTAGAAAAATCAGGGATTCCTTTAGTAACTAAGCTAGTTTTCTTTAGCAAAGGAAGCCCTAGGTGCCCTAGTTATATATACTATAGGCTAGCTAGTTCTAATAACCATTAATATTAAAGATCTTTAGGGTCTAAATTAGGATCTAGATTAGGGCCTTCTTCACTAGTCCCCTACTAGGCCCCTTAAGAACCACAGGCCTCTTAGAGAGGTATTAGGGACCCTTTTCTATTACTAGGGCCCTCTAACACCCCTAAATCTATTTCCTTAGATTTATAAGGAACCTAACCTAGGGCTATAGGCAAAGAAGAAGGGACTAATTCCTCTAAATTATCCTATATAATTTCTTTAATATTATTATTATTTTTGTTAATTTTATCCAAATCAGAAGCCTAATACGGCTTTTTAGAGGGAATTTAAACCTCTATAGGGTAGCTATAACCCCTAAAGCTAGCATAGGTAAAAGGTTGGATATAATAAGAATTATAGGGCCCTTTATATAAATTTAGTGTAGTTTGGTTTTTAACGTGAAAGAAAAAACCATGTTTTTCTATATCTAAGGTTGTAATACAAGACCTATCTTTAAGATAAAGATAGTTCTTCATAAGGTAACCACTAGATATATAATACGTAAGACCGCTAACTATATTAACATTAAGCTAAGGAAAATATAGCATATCTTTAAGCACTAAGGTCCTATATTTAGTTAGATTTTTCTAATATAGGACCTTAAAAATAGCACTACTATGGCCCTTAGTGTAAATAGGACTACCACTAGTTATAATAGGGTTAGATTCCCCCTTTTTATAAGGGGTATAATCTCTAAAGACCTCCTTAGAATTAACTATATGTATAGTTAAACCTATATTATATAATAGGGCCTTTTTTATGTCTTTACTATAATAATTAAAACTATTTAAGGTCTTAATTTCTTATTTTTTATTATCTAATTTACTAGAGCTAGATTTAGAGCTACTATTGCTAGAGCTCTTATAACTAGTCTTATAAAGACTAGGTTTCTTATACGGTTTAAGAGCACCGTTAGAAAGGTTATAATTTCCTAGTATAAAAGACCCCTCTATAGAGTCTTTATTATCCTTTTTATCTAATTTAGAACCCTTTTGCTTCTTTTTCTTCTTCTTAGAATTAGAATTAGAATTAGAAGAGCTCTTATTTTCTTTAGAGTCTTCTTTCTTTTTCTTCTAACCTTTAGGGGCTTTTTCTTTCTCTTTAGCACCCTTTTCTTAGTCTTTAGCCCTATAATTAGAGCTTTAGATACCGTAGATAATTTATCCCTCTATTCTGCTAGAAGGTTAGCTATTAGAAATTAAAGATTTAGCGCTTCTATAGGTGCCCCTATAGCCCTATTTATACGCATGCTAAATCGTTGTCTCTTAGCCTACTAAGGGAAGGTTAATTTAAGGGATTAAAGATATTAATTAACCTAATTAATAGGATTAATTAGTACCCTAGAAATCGATAATCTAGCTAGTAGATTATTAAAGACTGCATTAAAGGACTCTAAAGATCCCTTATAATTCTAAAAATTCAGGTTATAAAATTCTAAATATAAAGACCCTCTTTAGATTTTAATGCTATGTGAATACTGCCTTATAAGTAAATTATAGGCTTCTTTAGGTGATTTTTACTAAGTTATAGTGGCCTATGGACCTTCCGTATAACTATCCCTTAGTAATATTAGGATAATAGCTTAGTTAGGGTCCCCTAGTGCCCTAGAACTCTCTGGTTTATCTAGAAAATCAGGTATGCCTAAAGCTCTAAATTAGATAGCTAGGGCTTATTTCTATTATTTAAAATTTTTAGCTCCTTTAAGCCTAGTAGTCTCTAGAAAGCTATAAACCCTCTTATTAAATTCTTTAATAATTAAATTATTAAAGGTAGCTTATATAGAACTAGATTTACCTTATTATGCTTAAATAGGTTGTTATTCTAGGTTCTAAGTAGTAGGTTTAGCTTATTCCACACCCTCTATACAACTATTTACAGCAATAGATAGGCTCTCTAGCTTCTCTAATAGCTCGTTAATAGTTGTTTGTTGCTTAATAGCCTGCTTTTTTAGCTAGTTATTAAGAATCTCTTACGCACTAGGGGGCGTTTATGCCCCCTTTCCCTTTAATTTAGTATCTATCTTCCTATTTTATAGAAGGGAAGTCTTCTATTTATCTTAAAAGTCCTTTTTATAAAAGAGAAAATAACTTCTATCCTACTGAATTTCCTTTTTATAGAAGGGAAAACTTCTATAATCACAGGTCCTTCCTGTTTTATAGAAGGGAAGTCTTCTATAGCTATAATAATTCCTTTTTATAGAAGGGAATTAGCTTCTATCTTATAGGTCCTTCCTATTTTATAGAAGGGAAGTCTTCTATAACTAAATATAAAAGTAGTATAAAAAGAATCTATAGTAATAAACTACTAGGCCTATAACCTATTAAAATGTAGGGAGCTAATGCTAGCTAGTAATAGCTATATAAGTGTAAGCTTTACGGTCTAGGACTAATAGAGCCATAACGTTGATTCTTATTAACGTAATATAATAGAAGTAGTAGTAGTTATTAACTAATAGAATTTAATTTAGATTACTTTATAGTAACTAATAGAGCAATAGAATTGATTTTTAGTTGGTTTATTTAGGCGATGTGGCTATTAGTTAAGAGGCCTAGCTAACTAGCTAGATTAAAAAGATCTTCTTCCTCTTATAGACCTACTAACTATATTAGCAGGCCTAGGCCGCTAGCGGGGTCTCGCAAGCCACTTTTTATTTTCCGTAAAATTTATTTATATGTAAAATCTAAAAAATTAACTTACTACTATATATACTAGTAACCTATATACACTAAATTTTAGTCTAAAAAATATTACTACATAAAAAGAAAGCCCTGTCTTCTAGCATTAATTTGCTGTATATAAGACTTTTATATAACCTTTAGTTAAAGAGAAAATCGCTGTTAAAGATAGCTATAGGGTAAGCTACTTATATCACCACTATAGGGTAGTCTACTTATGTTACCCTAGCTTACCTAATTACTTGTGGTTAGGGTTATAGGCACACTTATGCCCACAACACTAATTAACATTAGTTATCCACACAGTTAGTCGCAGCTGTTAACAGCTACAACGTAGTCATTTGTAACCACCTTCGCAACCGTTGACAGCTGCAGTGTAGCTGTCAAGCTTGCAGTGCAAGCTTAGTAATATAAAGGTTCTTTGACTAGAAAAGGGCTAAAAATAGGTCTTTTTTTTAACATTAATAATTCCCTTAAAATAGTATAGTTATATACACTACCTCTATACTCTATATATAGAGTTTAAAAAGAATTTACCTATAAAGCCTATACTACTATAAATTAGTTATCTTTTTCCCTACCTTTTAGTAGTAAATCTATCTAAAAAGAAGTAGTCTAAGTAATATATTTAGTATATTAAGTATAGTAACCTTTATAATATAGTAGTTCCCTCTCTTTTTATATCTCTTTAGTTCCTTTTTACTAACTTTTACTAGCTAATAGCTATAATAGTAAGTAATTTTAATAATCTCCTATCTCTCTTAGACTAAGTCTAAACTTTACTAAATACCTATAGGGATAGTAATACTATAGATAATAATAATAATAATTTTATCTTTATAGTAAAGACTTACTAGTATTTTACTAATCCTTTTATATAAAATACCTCTATTTTATACTAGTAGTATATAGTTTTATAGTAATAATTACTTATTACTATATTCCTAGGCCTTACCCTAGGGATTATAAGTATTCCTATAATATATTTAGTAGTTCTTTACTAATATTTCTATAGGTAAACTACTACTAGCTCCTAACTACCTAGGAGGTAAAAATAGTCTTATATCTTTATTCCTATAACCTAGGGTATATAGCCTAGCTTATATTAAAGCACTAGTTTTTTTATGCTATTTCCCTAGTAATTAAGGAGAATAAGAATACTAGGGAGTATTTTATTTATAGGACTTAGGTATTAATATATAGTAATGCTACTATAAAGGGATTTTCTCTTATTTTAGCTGCCCTTTAGGTGTGTTTTCCTTTATTATTTTATAGGTAGTCTAAGGATTTTTTCTTTTATTCTAGTTTAGAGTGTTATAGTAGCTAGTAAGGCTAGGCCTTTTTTATAAGGACTTTATACCTCTTTACCTATAACTTACCTATATATTATTACCTTTCTTATATAATTTACTTTAGTAAAATACTTAAATTATATATTAAGCGCTTTCTATATTTTCTACTAGAACCTATTAGTTATATTTACTTAGCTAACCCTTCTATTTTACTAGGTATTTATTACCTTTATAAGTCTTTTTATAGTCCTTAACTTCCTTAACTTTATACTTATTTTCTTTATCCTTAAGGTTTAGTATTAGTATATCCTTATCCCTAGTGTCTTTATAGTAATTCTATAGCTTTAATAGGCTTATATAAAATATATTATATAGCTATCTATACTTCTTAGGTAATACTAGTCTATATACTTATTTTCCTATAGTATTAAGTACTTAAAAAGGTCTAATAAATCTAGGGATTAGCTTTTATTTTATATTCTTAAGCCTAATATTCTTTACTAATAGTAATACTAGATTACCTTAATATAGTATTAATAGCTAGTAATACTAGTTATAGTACTTTACCTAGGTTTTAGTAGCTTTAGCCTAGTTCTTCTTTAGATACTCTCTAACTTTATATAGCTTTATAATATATATATATACTTCTAGCACCTTCTCTTCCTAGCTTTTACCTCTAAGAGCTAGATAAAACTTAGGTAAATAGCCTATAAGTAAGTAGTTTAGGGAGTAGCTAGTGCTTTTATTTACTATATTATTATAAGTAAATTAAGCTATTAGAAGTAGCTTAGGCTATATCTATTAATTCTTTATAATAAAATATTAAAGGTAGTGCTTAAGTACTTAGTTTATTCTTTCTATTTACTTATTAAATTTAAGGGTAAAACACTATAGAAAGCCTTTACTTTACCTAAGATAGGTAGTATAGGTCTAACTAGAATTAGCTTATAAATACTAAACCTTTATTAGATATAATACCTTCTAGGGCTTTAAATTATGTGAGACGGTGTGGAAAGTGATGATGATGTATTTAGCTATCTAGGCTATTCACACATGTGGCACAACGAGGCTAGAGATACGTAGGCCATAAGGGCATTTGCCCTAAGTGCCCATGTACCTTAATCCATAGTGATCTATAGCCTTGGATACAGAAGGTGTTATAAGTAATGCCTAAGATGTGAGGCTGCTATATCTAACACCGCCCCTAGCGGAATATCTAGTCTAAAAATAAGGCTATAGATGTGATTAACTAATTAGTCTATTTATAAAGATACCTGCTCTGCTAAAGCGTTTAATATAAAGTCTTATACCCTTATTATTTAAAGAAGATATAAGAAATCACTATATTTAATCCTTTTAAGACCCTTTATTATCCTATTTGCAATTATTTAATTAGTTCTAATCTATTCTAAACGAAAATAACCCTATAAGGTCTTTTTAACTACTTATTTATATCTTATATTAATATAATAAGTATAACCTCTTTGCCTCTTATCTAGGATATTTACCTTCGTATTTTAGCTATTTATATATATAAGTAGCAGTGATTATTAAGGGATTCTAAAGTCCTTAAGTAGATTTACTACCTAAAGTATTAATAGACCTATTAGAGTTAAATTAATAAATTTAGCCTCTATAAAACTAAGTATAACTAGTAATTATTTCTTTAACTACTAAAGAATTATACCTCTTATAAGTATAATAACATAGCCTACTATTAATCTCCTTATATCTAGATTATTAGTAAGAGAGGTATTACTATATCCCTTTACTTAAAGGATTCTATTTAGATTAACTAACTTATTATTAGGCCCCTTACCGCCTAGCATAATCCCTAGGTCTTATAACCTAATAAGATATCTCTAAAGGTGTTTTATTAGTTTTATGTGTATCTCTTTTAGTGTAGAATTCGCACTATAAAGACAATTTAATGTAAATACAATGTCTAGTCTTATATATATTATAAGCTAATTAAAGCTTCTAGTCTTTTAAGCCTAATTAGAGAGATTATATACTATTAGAAGAGACTTCTAATTAGTAAGAATCTTTACCTTTATAAGCCATAGAACTATAGATAGTTTAATATTACTAATATTAAATCTCTTAAGGATGCTTTATACATAGAGGTTCTAGTGTATTAGTATTATTTAGTTATTTCTATTCTATATAAACTTAATACCTAGGAAAAGCCTAGGATTACCTAATTACTTTAACTTATAATATTACTAAAGGCCTGTAAATATAGTTTAAACCATTACTTTATCCTTTACTATAATAATTATATTATTAATATAAAGGAGAAGAAAAGTGCTTTCTTAATAAAAGATATAAAGCTCTTACTTTAAATATATAAAGCCTAGCTTTTCTAGCTCCTTAGAGATATTATTAAGCTACTAAAGAGGTAATATTAGAAAACTATAAAGAGCTCTATTAAGCCTATAAACACGCTTTATTTTATCTCTATATCTATAAGGTTATCTTATATACACTTCTATCTATACTATAGCATTAAGAAAATTATTTATAGCGTTAAATTATTCCTACTTATAGTTAAGAATAGCTATAATTATATAGAAAATACATAGGGAGACTAGGTATATAACTACTACATAGAGATCTTCCTTTTTAAATACCTCTATATTCTAATTACCTTATGTAACTTAGTAAGCTTTTATATATAGAGGCTTATTAATTAGGTATTTTATAGTGTAAACCTAGTGCTTATTAAAGATCTTTATATCTTCTAGAGGTATTATAAAAGTCTAGTATTATTTCTCTTTAATCTTCTTTAGTTCCTTTAACTCTATAGGTCTCTAGAAAGATTAATAGTTATCTATTCTCTTTACCTTAAACTAGTTATTAGGAATCTTAATCTTTATATTTACTAAATTAGTAGCTTTAAGTATTAAGAAAGTATAAGACTTCTAAGTCTCTTTCTCTTTATTATATATATTATCCTTATAGTACTTAATTATTATATTTAACCTTTATTTAGGGTATACTTTCTTCTTCCCTAATATTATAATATTAAGATAGTTATATTAAGGGCTAGCCTATTAGCTATATCTTAGTTAAGAGGGTTTACCTATTTATTATTAACTAATATCTCTATTATCTTTAGCTTCTTCTTCCTTAGGAGCTATATCTAATTCCTTTTCTTAGGAGAATACCTCTTCTTCCTAAGGAATAATAGTATTACTATATATACTCTATCTTAGGTCTTCTAGGAGTCTCCTCTTCTTAGGACTTATAGAGGAAGAAGGTAGGAACTATTATAGTAAAGGTAATTATAGTAGCTATGTAGCTTTTATAGTATTACTATCTATATTATAACCTATAGTCTTAGTCTCTATAGATTTCCTACTTAGTAATTTTACTATAAAACGTATATTCTTTAATAGTAAGGCTTATTTAATTAGAATATTAATAATATAGCGTCCTTCCTCTTTAAAGGAAGGGTTAATAAGCTCCGCAATATATAGTTCTTTATTATTATTAATTTAGGCTAGTGTATTGCTCTTATTAAAATAAATATCCCTTACCTAAATTACCTTTTATTTATTAGGAATCTAGATCTTATAGAGATAACACTTTAGTCCCTCTATACCTACTAGTCTCCTAATCTTAGCTCTTAGAGCTATTTTCTAAGCCTTTATATAATATTTATTAGGGATCTATATATATATAAGACATCCCTATATTTATAAGTATTAAATTAAGGCATTATTTTAAAGACCTAGTATCTTAAAAAGAGTCTCTTATAGTAAGCTACTATTCTTAGTTTTACTTATAGGAAGTAAATTTATAATCTTAGCTATATATATTATAGTAAAAGGCTATAGTAGCTTAGGAAGTTATAACTTAATTATTATAAACCTTACTACCTCTATAAGGGTTTATCCTATGTATTTTATAATACCTTAATATATAGGTATATAAGGAGTACTAGTATAGAAGATAATTCCTTCCTTTTAATAGTAGGTCTTAAACTTCTCCCTAAGGAATTCTATTATATTATCTATATAAAAGCACTTTATAGTATAACCTTTACTTATATTCTCTATAGTAGTCTTCTAGGCTATAATAGCTTTAACCGCGTTTAACTTACTAATAGTTAGGATTACCTAGTGGAAACGTGTGTGAATATTAATTAAATATAATATATAGTTTTTACCGCTAAATCCTTCTAGCTTATATTTAATAAAGTCCTAGAACACCCGCAATAGGAAATACGTAGTGTTATTTAAGTTATCGCAATTAATCTACTAAGGAGCTTTTACTAGTAAGTATACTAGATATTAAAAATTTATTAGAGACTAAGGGTTAATTAAGATTCCAGCTTCTTTATAAGCCTTAATAATATAGTCTTTACCTATATAACTAAGTTATTTATATAATAGACTAAATTCGACTTATTTAGTAATTAAATTACTTATAAGGGCTGCGAAATTAAATTAGGGTTCTTTATTCTAAAGCATAAGAGTCATAATATTAGCTTTTAATTAGTATTAACTAATTGTAGTCCTATACCCTTTAAGATTAAATAATCCTTATAACTATTTATTATAATACCTCCTTATTTAAGAAGTCTAGGGGAGATTATATTAATCTTTGCCCTTAGCGTATATTACGTATTAGAAAGCTCTAAAAAGCTATACCTAACTAGAAGGTATATACTTCTAATTCTATCTACATAAAGATGCTAACTATTACTTGCTATTATTAGCTTTGTGTTTACATTAGTGTTTAAATACATAAACCACTTTGTGTTATTAAATATATACGTGTTATATCTAGTATCTAGAATATAATTATCCTTTATATGGATTACCCTGCCTAGGGAAATCTAGTAATTACACTCTAATTTTATAGTTTCTATAGTATTATTCCTCTTCTTATTGTCCTTTAACTTAGTGTTCTTACTAGACTTGCTCTAGGTGTTAAAGTTTACCTTCTAGTCCTTTAGAGGCTTGTTTATATTATATATTAAATATATAAGTATATTCTCTTTTTTTAAAGCTACTTTAGAGAAGCCTTTTATTTTCTAAGAGCTATAGACTTTAGGCATAGAGTCTTCTACTACCTTAATTATTTATAATACCTATATAATATCTAGAATTACCTAGATCTTATTAATTTAATTTTATAGATTTTAGTAGTAATTAAGCTAGGTTTAAGTAGTTATAAAGTTTAACTTCTTAGACTTTAAGAATTTATAGAGTAATTTAATAATCGCTAAGTTAGCTTTAAAGCTATAATTATTTCTAATTAAATCTATTATTTTAGTTACTAGTATAGTCTTAGTCTATCCTATGTGTTAGGTTCTTCTAGACTTAAGAAGAAAGGCTTTACTAAATAATAGATATAAGAATAGTATAATATTTATTTATTATAGGAGAATATAGAATTTCCCTAGTAAAGTGCTTTATTAATTATATAATTTAGACTTATATCTTAACTAAAATCTCCTATTCCTTAAAATTTTCTGCCCCTTTAAGGGGTAAGATAACTATAATCCTAGAGAACTAATTTTTTATTATATTATTATGTTCTTCTAGTTATATTAGAGTTACCGCAATTACCGCGGTTATTTAGGTTACCTATGTAAATAGTCCTGCTATAGAACTTATATTATTAAATGTCTTATTAGCTATATTATAATTCATAGGAGCAATAAGAGGGTTATATATTAGAATTCATATACTCCTATTACTATAATTACTTAATACTAATTATTATCTATTTAGTTCAGTAGGAGTTATAGCAGTAGCTCTCTCTTAGTTAAATTACTATGTAGCTGCTAACGCATAGAGATATAAAGTTAATAGTGTAAGGTGTTTTTAGATGCCTTAATCTTGTTTTACCTTAGCCTAGTTAGAGGGCGACGCTTTACTAGAATTTGCTATACTTACTTTACTTGCTTTACTAATACTTACTATACCTTATAATAATAATTACTACCTAGATAGTAATAGATCTAGATTATTAGTTTTAGGTGCCTAAGGTAGTTCTATAAGGAATGTCTTATCCTAGCCTACTGTCTGCTAAGATCTACCTAGAAGGGTCTAACTTTTTTTTTAAAGTTATTTCTAAATCTTAATACGTGGTTATTTACACTACTATATTATAAATGCCAAAATCGTAATTTATAAATTAACGCTATAAAGGTTATGTATTTAATTCCTATTAATATAACAAGAGATGTTGTTTTTTTTTAAATAAAGGCCTGCTTAATTAATTTAATTATGCCTTTATAACTTAGTTATCTATTAAAGGGAGGGATTATCTACCGCCCCTTAAGTTACGTAAATTATGCGCTTCTGGATATTATTAAGATTTCTAGTGTAATTATATATAACTTTTTAATAGTAAAAAAAAAATAGCTAATTATAAACAGGCGTAATAGGAAGCGCCGGGCTTATAACCTGTGAGACGGTGTGGAAAGTAATAATAATGTATTTAGCTATCTAGGCTATTCACACATGTGGCATAACAAGGCTAGAGATACGTAGGCTATAAGGGCATTTGCCCTAAGTGCCTATGTACCTCAATCCATAGTGATCCATAGCCTCGGATACAGAAGGTGTCATGAGTGATGCCTAAGATGTGAGGCTGCTATATCCAACAAATTATAGCTTAATCTCTTTATAAAAAAGTTTTACTAATTAAGCTATATTAATAGTAGTAGTTATACGTAAGAAAATAGAATACTTAGTAAATTAGTCTATAATTACTAGGATTATATTAGTCTCTTGCTTACCTACTTATATAATAAGTAACCCTATAATAAAGTCTATTAAGATCTCTACCTATAGTTACCTTAGTATTAGTAGTGATTTAAGGCTTTTATATAAGTAATGCCTTCTAGCTACTACCTATTAGTAAACCCTATAGCTTATAATATAGTCTAAAATAAACTTACTTATAGCTAGCTACTAAAAGTAATGCTTTAGTAGCTTTAAAGTGCGCTTAGTCCTAAAGTAACTTACTAGTAAATTATTATAGTATAGCTATAAAAGCTCTTATTATAAGATAAGCTCCTAGGGAATAACTACCTAGTCTTAGTATAATAAAAGACCCCCTATACTATATAACTATAAACTAGCCTTTCCTTTCCCTTTTACTAGGGAGTTATTAATCTTACTATTCTATCTCTATAGATCTAGGTTTTAATCCTATGCTTTTTATAGTAGTTACGCTAATAGTTTATTTAGCCTAGATTAGTAGGGATTTAGTAATATAATAGTCTCTTATATCTCTTATATGTGAGGCCCCGCTTATAACACAGCGTGCACCCCACGGGCATGCTAGGCCTAGGGCTAGGTCTACGTAACACTAGCAAGCCGCTAGATAAAAGCCAGTGACTCGCACACATAACACTTAGACCTAGTAAGCTTTAGTAAATATATAAGTGCCCCTATACCTCTTACCTAGCTATTCTTTTATTCTTATAATTCTAAAGCTTCTTCTACTAGCTACCTAAGAGTAATATAGGGGGGAGAACTACCTAATCTATAAGAGTAATATTAGATAATAACTAAGGGCTACTAGATAAAGGTAATACTATATCTAAGAACACACTATATTCTATAGGTACTATAACTAAAGATATACCCCTTACTATCTATGCCTAAGCTATAGTAATAGTAAAGTAAATTACCTAGCTTAAGGAACTCTAAAAACTATAAAAAAGAGAGTAAAAGCTCTAAGATTTATTATAGTATAATACTAAAGAAAAATAATTAAAAAGATAGTAAAAAGCTAGTACTTCCTTAAGCTATAGTAGCTAAGAGGTTAAAGTCTAGAATATTACTAACCTCTAATACCTTATAAACCTATAGAGATATAAGATATAGATTAATAACCTAAACTATACTTTTAATAGGGTAAAGAAGAAGTTCTAATATAACTACTAGAAAATCCTTTTTATACTTAACTATATATATATTAATTATAGGGTAAGATAGGATAAATAGCTTAAGGAATAGTAGGCTAATAGCTAGGATAACCTTAAAGATAACTAGGATAAATTTTAGACTTAGATACTTACGCTACTTTAGGACTTTACTAATTATAATGTATAAATAGTAATATAATTAGAGAATATAAAGTAATATAAGGGTTAAAGCCTTATTAAGTTTAGTATTTTCTTAGATTTACTAGAGAAATACCTAGAAAAAGCCCTAGAAAAGACTTATACCCTTATATTCTTTATAAAGTTACTCCCTAACCTATAGGATTATATTAACCTATATACCTCTATTACTAATAAGACTTAAGAAAAGGTTATATAACTTACCTAGTAATTTTAGGAGGCTATACTAAAGAATAAGCAAAAGCCTAAGTAATTAGGAGATAAAGGCTTATATAAGAACCCCTAGTACTATAGGAATAACTCCTTATAAGGTTATAAACCTTATAAAGATTAAAGAAATAAGAACTAGAAAAAAGGCCTAGCTACTTACCTAAACACTACTAAACCTAGGGATAAGATATAGTATTATAACTATAATAGTATAGGATACCTTATATATTATTATAAGAAACCTAAGAAAGAGTCCTAAGAAAGCCTAGAAAACTCCCTAAGGTAAAAGTAAATACCCTTACCTTTACCTCTAATACTAAGGTACTAATAAGGTATTAGTTTTATATACTAGTTACTATTTATAGGAATAAAGATATTAAAATAGTAGCTAATTTAGATAGTTATGCTAAGATTAATATAATTAGCATTAAGTTTATAAGAACCTATAAACTTAACTAGGCTAAGGCTATAGTACCTATTATTAAGGTAGTAAGAGCCCTTATAGTCCCTTAATATAGTATCTATAAGGTACTTATTATAATTAAGGACTTAAGAGAAGAAAAAAAGGACCTTAAGCTACTATATATAGCTATAGATAAAGACCTAAGAGTAAGGGGAAGCCTTATATTAATTAGAATATATACCCTTATAGAAGAATATATATACCTTTACTTATATTTATAGAAATAGTAGTTTAAGAAAGAAAAAGTAGCCTTTTTACTATTAACTCCTTATAAATTTATAAAAGTAATATATAATAAGACTATTATATATACTATTATAGGGGTTATAGAAAATAAGTTTATTACCCTTAAAGATAATAAGGAGGTAAAAGTATATAAAACTATTAAAGATATCCCCCTAAAACTATATAAGTTTAAAGATATATTTATATTAAATAAGGTAGGAAGCTTACTATTAAGAAAAGAGACTAACTATATAATTAACCTAGTACCTAAGGATATACCCCTATATAGACTAATTTACTCTCTCTTCTAAAGTAAGCTAAAGAAGCTCTATAAATATATTAATAAAAACCTATAGAAAGGCTAGATAAGACTCTCTAAGAGCCCTATAGGTATACTTATTTTATTTATACTAAAGAAGAATAGGATACTTTAATTATATATAGATTATTAAAGACTTAATAAAGTAATATAAAAGAATTACTATGCTTTTCCCCTAATTTTAGAGATCCTAAACTAATACTAAGGAGCTTACTACTTCTTAAAAATTAATATTAAAAATATATACTATTAAATTTATATTAAAGAAGGTAATAAGTAAAAGACTATATTTTATACTTATTATAAATACTATAAATACCTTATAATACCCTTTAGGTTAACTAATACCTTAGTTACTTTTTAAAGTTATATTTATAAAGCGCTTTATAAGCTAGTTAATACTATTTATATAGTATATCTAGATAATATCCTTATTTTTTTAAAAATATAGGAGAAATATACTATATATATTAAGGAAGTTTTAGAATATATAAGATTAGTAAAGTTATATATAAAACCCTTAAAGTATTTATTTTACTAGGAGTTAGTAAAGTTTCTAGGGTTTATTCTATTAGTTAATAGGATCTTAATAAATACTTACTAGGTTAATATAATCTAAGAATAAAAAGAGCTTATAAGCTTTAAGGATATATAGTCTTTCCTTAGGTTTTATAACTTTTACTAATAGTTTATTTATAAATACTCTAGGATTATAGTATCTCTTTATATATTAATAAAAGGTAGTTAAAATAGTATTTAGACTAGGAAGTTTATATTTAGAGTAAAGGAATAGCTAGTATTTAACTAGCTAAAAAAGGCTTTCTAGTAAGCGCCTCTTCTCTATTATTATAACCTAAGTTAACTAGTGTATATTAAGATAAATACTTTAATCTTTATAATAATAAGAATCCTATCTTAATAGAATAATAAGGGCTATTAGTATCTAGTAGTATTTTAGTTAAGGAAATTTATAAATACTAAGTGTAATTATAGTATAGCTAATTAAGAGTTACTTATTATAGTAAAGTTATCTAAATACTAGTAATACTATATTAAGAGCGTAGTAAGCCTAGTTAAAGTTCTATTAGACTACTATAACCTATAGACCTTTATAAGGTAGTAGAAGTTAAATAGAAGATAGGTAAAATAGTGTATATTCCTTTACCTCTTTTACTTTATAATTAGGTATAGACCTAGGAAAAGTAACCTAGTAAATATACTATTAAGAAGGTTTAATTATAAGGGTAAACCCCTAATAAATAAGGCACTATTACTAGAACTTTAAAGGAAAATAGTACTTACTAAAATAGTAAAAGAAAAGAAACTAATATATTAAAGAAAATATAGTAAAGTACCTTTAGGGGAGGAAAATACCCTAGTCTTAGGCATAGAGAGGCTTAATAAGATATCTTTAGGGGAGGAAAATACCCTAGCCCCTATAGAGAGAATAGCTAGAGTAGCCTAGTTAAGAAGCTAGTTAGCTATTATAAATCTAGTAAAAGGTTAGCTAACTAAAGGGGATTTTAAGGAGAAGGTAGTATATATCTAAGATATTAGTGTAATATAAGAGATATAGGGGATTATTATATTACTAGATCCCTACTAATCTAGGCTAAATAAACTATTAGTATAACTACTATAGAAGGTATAGGATTAAGACCTAGATTTATAGAGATAAAATAGTAAGATTAATAACTCCTTAGTAAAAGGGAAGGGAAAGGCTAGTCTATAGTTATATAGTATAGGGGGTCTTCTATTATACTAAGACTAGGTAGTTATTCCCTAGGAGCTTATCTTATAAGAGAAGCTTCTATAGCTATACTATAATAATCTACTAGTAAGTTACTTTAGGACTAAATACACTCTAAAGCTACTAAAGTATTACTTTTAGTAGCTAG
Source organism: Epichloe bromicola (assembly GCA_023658445.1). Lineage (NCBI taxonomy): Eukaryota > Fungi > Ascomycota > Sordariomycetes > Hypocreales > Clavicipitaceae > Epichloe > Epichloe bromicola. Next base: position 485,783 of record CP098269.1, read on the forward strand.
CTATAAGTAAGTCTATTTTAGACTATATTATAAGCTATAGGGTTTGCTAATAGGTAGTGGCTAGAAGGTATTGCCTATATAGAAGCCTTAAATCACTACTAATACTAAGGTAACTATAGGTAAAGGCCTTAATAGACTTTATTATAGGATTACCTATTACGTGAGTTAGTAAGTAAGAAACTAATATAATCCTAGTAATTATAGACTAATTTACTAAGTATTCTATCTTCCTACCTATAACTACTATAATTAACATAGCTAAACTAGTAAAGCTATTTTATAAAGAAATTAAGTTATAATTTAGGGCCCTAGAGGGTATTATATCTAATAGAGGTTTAGTCTTTATAAGCTAATTCTAGTTAGACCTATACTACCTATCTTAGGTAAAGCAAAGGCTTTCTATAGTATTTTACCCCTAAACTAATAGGTAGATAAAAAGAATAAACTAAGTACTTAAGCACTACCTTTAATATTTTATTATAAAAAACTAATAGATATAGCCTAAGCTACTTCTAATAGCTTAATTTACCTATAATAATAGTAAATAAGAGCACTAGCTACTCCCTAAACTACTTACTTATAGGCTATTTACCTAAGTTTTATCTAGCTCTTAGGGGTAAGAGCTAGGAAGAGGAGGTACTAGAAGTATATATATATATTATAAAGCTATATAAAGTTAGAGAGTATCTAAAGAAAAACTAGGCTAAAGCTACTAAAACCTAGGTAAAGTACTATAACTAGTATTACTAGCTATTAACGCTATATTAAGGTAACTTAGTATTACTATTAGTAAAGAATATTAGGCTTAAGGATATAAAATAAAAGCTAATCCCTAGATTTATTAGACCTTTTTAAGTACTTAATACTATAGGGAAATAAGTATATAGATTAGTATTACCTAAGAAGTATAAATAGCTATATAATATATTTTATATAAGCCTATTAGAGCTATAGAATTACTATAAAGACACTAGGGATAAGGATATACTAATACTAGACCTTAAGAATAAAGAAAATAAGTATAAAGTTAAGGAAGTTAAGGACTATAAGAAAACCTATAAAGGTAATAAATACCTAGTAAAATAGAAGGGTTAGCTAAGCAAATATAACTAATAGGTTTTAGTAGAAGATATAGAAAGTGCTTAATATGTAATTTAAGCATTTACTAAAGTAAATTATATAAGAAAGGTAGCGACATATAGGCAAGTTATAGGTAAAGAGGTATAAAGTCCTTATAAAAAAGGCCTAGCCTTATTAGCCACTATAACACTCTAAACTAGAATAAAAAAAAATCCTTAGACTACCTATAAAATAATAAAGAAAAACATGCCTAAAGGGCAGCTAAAATAAGAGGAAATCCCTCTATAGTAGCACCACTATGCGTTAATACCTAAGTCCTATAAATAAGATACTCCCTAGTATTCTTATCCTTCTTAATTACTAGGGAAATAGCGTAAAAAAACTAGTGCTTTAATATAAGCTAGGCTATATACCCTAGGTTATAGGAATAGAGATATAAGACTATTTTTACCTCCTAGGTAGTTAGGAGCTAGTGGTAGTTTACCTATAGAAATATTAGTAAAGAACTACTAAATATATTATAGGAATATTTATAATCCCTAGGGTAAGGCCTAGAAATATAGTAATAAGTAATTATTACTATAAAACTATATACTACTAGTATAAAATAAAGATATCTTATATAGAAGGATTAGTAAAGTACTAGTAAATAAGTAAGGAAATAATAATAAACCTAGTAATACTTTATAGCGCTAGTTAGACTAAATGTAATATAGTATACTATATTAGCATAATTAAAACTAAGTATTAACTTAGCTAAAAGCTTAGTAAGATACTAGTAAGTCTTCTTTATAAAGATAAAATTATTATTATTATTATCTATAGTATTACTATCCCTATAGGTATTTAGTAAAGTTTAGACCTAATCTAAGAGAGATAGGAGATTATTAAAATTACTTACTATTATAGCTATTAGCTAGTAAAAGTTAGTAAAAGAGAACTAAAGAGGTATAAAAAAAGGGGGGACTACTATATTATAAAGGTTACTATACTTAATACACTAAATATATTACTTAGACTACTTCTTTTTAGATAGATTTGCCGCTAAAAGGTAGGGGAAAAGATAACTAATCTATAGTAGTATAGGCTCTATAGGTAAATTCTTTTTAAACTCTATATATATAGTATAAAGGTAGTATATATAACTACACTATTTTAAGGGAATTATTAATATATTAGTAGTAAGAGAGTAGTAATTAATAAATTAAGAGAGGGCATACTATAAGATTAAAATTTACCTTAGGTTAAAATAATATATTTATAGGAGGAAAGAATATATAATATAATAGGAATTTAATAGCGAATTTATACTAAATAGATATTTGTATTACTATAGGATAGACCCCTATTTATTATTATTATAATAGCCTAATTTAGCGATCTTATTATTATTGCTAACTAGTAAATAGCTATATCTTAGGTAGGGATCTAAAGCTGTTTAGGAGCCTGGCTAGAAAAGGGGGGGTAATTATAAGGCCTACTTATAACATAGGTGCACCACACTAGCGTACCCTATAGACAAGCCACGCCCTAGGGCTAGGTCTATGTAATGCTAGCAAGCCACTAGCTATAAGCTAGTAACTCGCACACATAACACACTTAGACCTAGCAAGCTTTAGTAAATACATAAGTGCCCCTATACCTCTTGCCTAGCTATCCTTTGTTCTCACACTGTGGTTCTTAAGGGGCCTAGTAGGGGACTAGTAAAGAAGGCCCTAATCTAGATCCTAATTCAGACCCTAAAGATCTTTAATATTAATAGTTGTTAGAACTAGCTAGCTTATGGCATGTATAACTAGGGCACCTAGGGCTTTTTTTGCTAAAGAAAACTAGCTTAATTACTAAAGGAATCCCTAATTTTTCTAAAATTAAGGATAAGGACTTTAAATACATAGCTTGTGACTAATCAAAAGTAGTGAGAAGACCTAGGAAATTAGCTATCCCTAACCCCCCTAGAGCTCTAGATTAAATAGAGGGGGATACGCTAAAAATCAGTCCTACGCCGTATAATAAACAGTTAATTTGCTTATTTCTAGTTAATTAAAAAACTAGATATAAGTGGGTGTTCTTGTTACCTAATAAGGAAGGCCTAACTGTTTATAGGGCTATTAAAGGCTTCTTTAGAGGGCTTAAAAATTAACTAGGTTAATATCCTAGGCACCTTCACTTTAATAGGGGCTAAGAAATTAATTCTAGTTGTTAAGATTAGTTAAATTCTAAAGGGATTAAATTTATAACTTCTAGTCCCTATATCTATAAGCAAAATAGATTAGCAGAGCGTTCTATTTGAACTATTCTAGATCGATTAAGGGCTACTATTTAGTGGGCAAAATTACTGTTATTTTTATAGTGTTTTATATTACCTATAGTTATTAACCTTATTAATATAACTGCTAATACTACTAAGGATTAAAGCCCTAAATAACTACTATTTAGGGAGCTAGATAGGCCTTATATAACTAATATTAGTAGTATTAGGGCTATAGGATCTTACTATAAGATTCTAATTCCCCTTAAAAAATAACTAAAAGCCTAAAAGTTAGTAGCTAGAACTATCCCTAGAAGACTCCTTACTACACTAGGTTTAAACACCTACCTAGTGTATATCTGTTCTAAAAGACTAGTTATAAAAACTAGTTTTATTAAGATTATAGAACCTATAGGCCTTATTTCTAAAGGCTTACCTAGGATTTCTATAGGGGATAACCCTTTAGAGGGGGAAAATCTAAATAATTAATAAGATCTAGATTGTGGTTTAAAGGATTACCCTATAGATAACATAGGGGACCCTATAGGTTAAGAAAAACTACCTATAGGACCTAATTAACCCCCTAAAGGTCTGATTCTAGAAGCCCTAGAGGGGGCGTAGCCTATATCTTAACTAGGAAATTAGATTTTGACTCCGGACCTGATTTCTAACAAAATTACCGACTTCGACCCTAATATTGACCCCATAGATGTTGATATTAGTTCCCCTTTTTCTCTAGATTTTATAAAAGAAATCTGCTTTAAGGTATAGGAAAAGCTAAAGGAAAAGAACCCTAATAGCCCTAAACCTAAGACCTAGAAGCAAGCTATATCTAGTCCTAAAAGGGATAAATAGATAGAAGTTACCTTTAAAGAATTTAAATAGCTTCTAAAGGCTAGTACTTTTAAATTTATAGGGAAAGACAAAATCCCTAAGGGCTAAAAAGTACTAAAAAATAGGCTTATTTATAAGCTTAAAAAGATTAAAGAAAATAATCCTTTAAAATACAAGGCTTAACTTATTACTAAGGGATTTATGCAAATTAAAGGTCTTAACTATCTAGAGACCTTTGCTACTATAAGCATTCCCCCTAGCTAGAGGATTTTATTAGCCCTAGTGGCTTAGAATAACTAGGAAATCAAATAGATTGATTTTATAGGAGCTTTTCTTAATAGTAAGCTATAATAATAGATTTATATAGTTATTCCGGACGGATTTATTAAATTCCTTAAAGCGAATCCTAACCTAGCTAAATTAGCTAGAAGTTTTAGCTAGAAACCTTCTAAAGATTAAGTAATTTTATTATAGAAATCTTTATATAGCCTAAAACAAAGCTTAAGGGAGTGGTAACAAGCATTAATAGCAGTGCTTAAATCCCTAAGGTTTAACCCTCTAATATTAGACCTAGCAATATTCTTTAATCCTTTTACTAAAACCTTTATTATTACTTATGTAGATAATTGTCTTCTAATTAGACTGGATTTACGTTATATCTAAAGACTTAAGAAAGAACTTTATAAAGTCTATCTAATAGAAGATAGGGGGCCTACTAAATTCTTCTTAGGGGTTCAAATTGTATAAGATAGGCCTAATAAAATACTAAAAATCTATCAATCTTAGTATATATTAGAAGCTTTAAACCGATTTAATATACTAGATAGTAAGCCTATTAGCATACCTCTTTAGCTAGGCATTTTAGCTACGTAGATAACTAAGCTTTTAATAGCTAGCGATATTAAGCTTTATTAGTGCATTATAAGGACTATAATATACCTAATGTTGCTTACAAGGCCTAATGTAGCCTTTACAGTTTAGTGGCTATTAACCGTAGTAGCTAGTCCCTATATAGAGCACCTAAATACAGCTAAAAATCTGCTAAGGTACCTATCTAGGACTAGATTCCTTGCTATTATCTATAGGGGTGACCCTAAAGGTATAGCTAGCAAAAGCCTAATAGGTTATTATAATAGTGATTTTATAGGGGATAAAAAGACCTCAAAATTAACCTATGCTTATCTATTTAAGCTAGCTAGCAGACCTATTAGCTAGAAGTTAAAGAAATCTAGTACAATAGCTTTATTAATATTAGAAGCTAAATCTAATGCTATTTGCGAGACCTTCCGGGAGCTACAATAGCTTCAGGGTCTATTTAGGGAGCTAAAACCCCCTATTTCCCCTCCTATCCAGATATTTTGCGATAATTAAGGCGCTATAACTACTACTTATAACCCTGCCTTATATAGTTATACTAAACATACCCTATTAAAGTTTAACTATATTAGGTAATAGGTTTTAGCTAGTTTAGCTAAGATTAAATATCTAGATACTAAGTTAATGCCCGCAGACAGTCTTACGAAACCTCTTATAAGACCTCTCTATCAGGCTTTTATTAAGCTTCTAGGGCTTAATAACTTCTAAAACCAACAACCAAAAATCCCTTCAATAGGGAACCAAAAACAACGTTAAAAAGGGAAGCTATATATAACTATAGCTAGGATTCAAAAAGGGGGCTTTTTATCTTTTCCTGTTTTTTCCCTTTTTTCTTTACTGTTTTTTACCTAAAAGTTATTGCTTACCCTATTGTAATCTTATATGCTTTTATTTACTTATATATAAGTCTTTTGTAGAGGGGGTGTTAAAAATAAGACCTATTTTTAGCCCTTTCTAGTTAAAGAACCTTTATATTACTAAGCTTGCACTACAAGCTTAATAGCTACACTACAGCTGTTAACAGTTACGAAGGTGGTTATAAATAACTATATTACAGCTGTTAATAGCTATAACTAACCGTGTGGATAACTAATGTCAATTAGTGTTATGGGCATAAGTGTGCCCACAACCCTAACTACAAGTAATTAGGTAAGCTAGGGTGATATAAGCAGACTACCCTATAGTGGTGATGTAAGCAGCTTACCCTATAGCTATCTTTAACAGCGATTTTCTCTTTAACTAAAGGTTATATAAAAGTCTTATATATAGCAAATTATTACTAGAAAATAGGGCTTTTGTTTTATATAGTAATATTTTTTAGACTAAAATTTAGTATATATAGGTTGCTAGTATGTATAGTAGTGAGTTAATTTTTTAGATTTCACATACAAATGAATTTTACGGAAAATAAAAAGTGGCTTGCGAGACCCTGCTAGTGGCCTAGGCCTGCTAATATAGTTAGTAAGTCTATAAGAGGAAGAAGATCTTTTCAATCTAGCTAGTTAGCTAGGCCTCTTAACCAACAGCCGCATTGCCTAAATAAACTAACTAAAAATTAATCCTATTGCTCTATTAGTTACTATAAAGTGATCTAAATTAAATTCTATTAGTTAATAACTGCTACCACTTCCGTTGCGTTACGTTAATAAGAATCAACGTTGTGGCTCTACTAGTCCTAGACCATAGAGCTTGCACTTGTACAGCTGTTGCCGGCTGGCATCAGCTCCCTACATTTCAATAATAATATATAAATAGCAACATAATTAGAGAATATAAAGTAGCGTAAGGGTTAAAGCCCTATTAAGTTTAGTATCTTCTTAGATTTACTAGAGAAACACCTAGAAAGAGCCCTAGAAAAGACTTATACCCTTATATTCTTTATAAAGCTACTCCCTAACCTATAGGATTATATTAACCTATATACCTCTATTACTAATAAGACTTAAGAAAAGGTTATATAACTTACTTAGTAGTTCTAGGAGGCCATACTAAAGAATAAGTAAAAGCCTAAGTAATTAGGAGATAAAAGCCTATATAAGAACCCTTAGCACCACTAGAATAACTTCCTATAAGGTTATAGACCTTATAAAGATTAAAGAAATAAGGACTAGGAAAAGGGCCTAGTTACTTACCTAAATAATACTAAACCTAGGGATAAGATATAGTGTTTTAACTATAATAGTATAGGATACCTTATATATTACTATAGGAAACCTAAGAAAAAGCCCTAAGAAAGCCTAGAAAACTCCCTAAGGTAAAAGTAAATACCCTTACCTCTACCTCTAATACTAAGGTACTAATAGGGTATTAGTTTTATATACTAGTTATTATCTATAGGTATAAAGATATTAAAATAGTAGCTAATCTAAATAGTTATGCTAAGATTAATATAATTAGTATTAAGTTTATAAGAACCTATAAACTTAACTAGGCTAAGGCTATAATACTTATTATTAAGATAGTAAGAGCCTTTATAGTCCTTTAATATAGTATTTATAAGGTACCTATTATAATTAAGAACTTAAGAGGAGAAAAAAGGGACCTTAAGCTACTATATATAGCTATAGATAAAGACCTAAGAGTAAAGGGAAGCCCTATATTAATTAAAATATATACTCTTATAAAAGAATATATATACCTTTACTTATACTTATAGAAATAGTAGTTTAAGAAAGAAAAAGTAGCCTTTTTACTACTAACTCCTTATAAATTTATAAAAGTAATATATAATAAGACTATTATATATACTATTATAAGGGTTATAGAAAATAAGTTTATTACCCTTAAAGATAATAAGAAAGTAAAAGTATATAAAACTATTAAAAATATCCCCCTAAAACTATATAAGTTTAGAGATATATTTATATTAAATAAGGTAAGAAGCCTACTATTAAAAAAAGAGACTAACTATATAATTAACCTAGTACCTAGGGCTATACCCTTATATAGACTAATTTACTCTCTTTCCTAAAGTAAGCTAAAGAAGCTTTATAAATATATTAATAAAAACCTATAGAAAGGCTAGATAAAACCCTTTAAAAGCCCTATAAGTATATATATCTTATTTATACTAAAGAAAAATAGAATACTCTAATTATATATAGATTATTAGGGACTTAATAAAGTAATATAAAAGAATTACTATACTCTCCCCTTAATTTTAGAGATCCTAGACTAGTGCTAAGGAGCTTATTACTTCTTAAAAGTTAATATTAAGGATATATACTACTAAATTTATATTTAAAAAAGTAATAAGTAAAAAACTATATTTTATACCTATTATAAATATTATAAATATCTTATAATACCCTTTAGGTTAACTAATACCTTAGCTACTTTTTAAAGCTATATTTATAAAGTGCTTTATAAGCTAGTTAATACTATTTATATAGTGTATTTAGATAATATCCTTATTTTCTTAAAAAGATAAGAGAAGTATACTATATATATTAAGGAAGTTTTAGAATATATAAGATTAGTAAAGTTATATATAAAACCCTTAAAGTATTTATTTTATAAGGAATTAGTAAAGTTCCTAAGGTTTATTCTATTAGTTAATAGAATCTTAATAGATACTTACTAGGTTAATATAATCTAAGAATAAAGAGAGCTTATAAGCTTTAAGAATATATAGTTTTTCCTTAGGTTTTATAACTTTTACTAATAGTTTATCTATAAATACTCTAGGATTATAGTACCTTTTTATATACTAATAAAAAGTAGTTAAAATAGTATTTAGACTATAAAGTTTATATTTAGAGTAAAGGAATAGCTAGTGTTTAACTAGCTAAAGGATATATTTTAGTAAGCACCTCTTCTCTATTATTATAACCTAAGTTAACTAGTGCGTATTAAGATAAATACTTTAATCTTTATAATAGTCAGAGTATTGTTTGTAGTGTAGTTAGTGTAGTTTTTAGGAAATTCTTGTATTTGTATTGTAGTTTTTTTTCCCTTATAGTGTAGTGTAGTGTAGTTTGTAGTGTAGTGTAGTGTAGTACACTACACTACACTACAAAATAATAGGTAATAATATACTTTTTTTATAAATTTAAATATACTAGCCTAAGAAGCTAATTTACTTTATAATAAAGTTTTATCTATTCCTTTCTATAAGGGCTAAATATAGTATACTTTATAATTCTAGCTTTAGGGGCCTAGGGATAATAAATCTATTTTCTATTATTATTATTTTAATTAGAGTATTATTTGTAGTGTAGTTATTGTAGTTTTTAGGAAATTCTTGTATTTATAGTGTAGTTTTTTTTCCCTTGTAGTGTAGTGTAGTGTAGTTTGTAGTGCAATACTCTGATAATAATAGGAATTCTATCTTAATAAGATAATAAGGGTTATTAGTATTTAGTAGCCTTTTAGTTAAGGAAGTTTATAGACACTAAGCGTAATTATAGTATAGCTAATTAAGAGTTACTTACTATAGTAAAGTTATTTAAACACTAGTAATATTATATTAAGAGCATAGTAAGCCTAGTTAAAGTTCTATTAGACTACTATAACTTATAGACCTTTATAAGGTAGTAGAAGTTAAATAGAAAATAAGTAAGATAGTGTATATTCCTTTACCTCTTTTACTTTATAATTAGGCATAGACCTAGGAAAAGTAACCTAGTAAATATACTGTTAAGAAGGTCTAATTATAAGGGCAAACCCCTAATAAATAAGGTACTATTACTAGAACTTGAAAGGAAGATAGAACCTACTAAAACAGTAAAAGAAGAGATACTTACTAAAATAGTAAAAGAAAAGATACTTACTAAAATAGTAGAAAAAGAGATACTTACTAAAAGGGTAGAAGAAGAGAAACTAATATATTAAAGAAGATATAGCAAGACGCCTTTAGGGGAGGAAAATGCCCTAGCCCCTACGGAGAGAATAGCTAGAGTAACCTAGTTAAGAAACTAGTTAGCTACTATAGATCTAGTAAAAGGTTAGCTAACTAAAGGGGATTTTAAGGAGAAGGTAGTGTGTGTCTAAGACATTAGTATAGTATAAGAGATATAGGGGACTATTACGTCGCTAGATCCCTACTAATCTAGGCTAAATAAACTATTAGCATAACTACTATAAAAGGCATAGGATTAAGACCTAGATCTATAAAGATAAAATAGTAAGATTAGCAACTCCCTAGTAAAAGAAAAGGGAAAGGCTAGTCTATAGTTATATAGTATAGGGGGTCTTCTATTATACTAAGACTAGGTAGTTATTCCCTAGGAGCTTATCTTATAATAAAAGCTTCTATAGCTATACTATAATAATCTACTAGTAAGTTACTTTAGGACTAAGTATACTCTAGAGCTACTAAAGTATTACTTTTAGTAGCTAGCTATAAGTAAGTCTATTTTAGACTATATTATAAGCTATAGGGTTTGCTAATAGGTAGTAGCTAGAAGGCATTACCTATATAGAAGCCTTAAATTACTACTAATACCAAGGTAACTATAGGTAAAGGCCTTAATAGACTTTATTATAGGATTACCTATTACGTAAGCTAGCGAATAAGAAACTAACCTAATCCTAGTAATTATAGACTAATTTACTAAGTATTCTATCTTCCTACCTATAATTACTATAATTAACATAGCTAAACTAGCTAAGCTTTTTTATAAAGAAATTAAGTTATAATTTAAGGCCCTAGAGGGCATTATATCTAATAGAGGCTTAGTCTTTATAAGCTAATTCTAGTTAGACTTATACTACCTATCCTAGGTAAAGCAAAGGCTTTTTATAGTATTTTACCCCTAAACTAATAGGTAAATAAAGAGAATAAACTAAGTGCTTAAGCACTACCTTTAATATTTTATTATAGAGAACTAGTAAATATAGCTAAAGCTACTCCTAATAGCTTAATTTACCTATAATAATATAGTAAATAGAAGTACTAGCTACTCCCTAAACTACTTACTTATAGGCTATTTACCTAAGTTTTATTTAGCTCTTAGGGGTAAGATCTAAGAAGGGGAGGTACTAGAAGTATATATATATATTATAAAGCTATATAAAGTTAGAGAGTACCTAAAGAAAAACTAGGCTAAAGCTACTAAAACCTAGGTAAAGTACTATAATTAATACTACTAGCCTTTAATACTAAAGAGAGGTAACCTAGTACTACTATTAGTAAAGAATATTAGGCTTAAGGATATAAAATAGAAGCTAACCCCTAGATATATTAGACTATTTTAGGTACTAAACACTATAGGTAAATAAGCATACTAACTTATATTACCTAAAAAGTATAGCTAGCTATATAATATATTTTACATTAGCCTACTAGAGCTATAGAATTACTATAAAGATACTAGGGATAAGGAAATACTAATACTAAATCTTAGGGATAAAGATAATAAGTATAAAGTTAAGGAGATTAAGGACTATAAGAGAACCTATAAAGGTAATAAATACCTTATAAAATAGAAGGGTTAGCCTAGCGAATATAACTAATAAATCCTAGTAAAAGACATAGAGAGCACCTAATGCGTAATTTAGGCATTTTACTAAAGTAAAATAAATAAAAAGGGTGGCATAATATAAGCAAATTATAAGTAAAAAGATAGGAAGTCCTAGTAAAAAAGGCCTAGCCTTGTTAGCCACTATTACACTTTAATTAGAAAATAGTCTTAGAATTACTACTAAAAAATAAAGGAAATAGGCCCTAAAGTGTAGGTAAAACTAAAGGGAAACTCTCTATTATAGCGCTATTATAGCACACTACCTTATTACTAAGGATAGCATATTCTATGGAATTCTTATTTATATTAATTACCTTCTCTATAGCGTGGAAAAAGCAGTAGACTACTATTACCTAGGCTAGGTAGCCTAGATCTACTAGCTAAAGCTAGAGAACTATATATGCCTTCTAGGTAACTATAGTGTCCTTATAGTCTTCCTATAGAAAGGTTAATAAATAGCTACTAAAAGGGAGGTAAAAGACTATAGGAACTTATAATACTAGGGGTAGGGGCTATAGAAAATATAGTAACTTAGAGCTACTACTAAGAAATAATATACTACTAGTATATAGTAAAAGTAGCCTATATAGAAATATAAGTAAAGAGTAGGTAAAAAGGTTAGGTATTAATAAACCTAATAGCCCTTTATAGCACTAGTTAGACTAAATATAATATAATAGGTAGTGTTAGTATAGTTAAACCTTATTATAAAGCTAATATAATACTTAGTAACTTAATAGTAAATTACCTCTAAAAACACTAGGATAGCCTTACTATTATCCTCCCTATTATTAGTAGCGTTAAGAAGTAACTAGGCCTAATTTAAAATAACCTAGAGATTAAAGAAATTACCTACTATTATAGGTATTACCTTTTATAAGAAGTTAGTAATAAGGTATAGAATAGTAAGTAAAAGAAGGGAAATTACTATTTTATAAGTATTACTATACTTCTTATACTAGATATAGTGTTTTAAGGCTAAAGCCTTTACTATATTACCTAATAAAGCCTAGGGGAAAAGGCACTTAATTATAGGTATCTTATGCTTAATTAGGGGGTGTTTCTTAAATTTAGCATACCTAGTGTGTAAATAGTGTATATAGGAGCATTTATCTAAGGAAATAGTCTCTATATTAATAGTAAAAGGGTAGTAATTAATAAATAAAGAGTAATAGTATAGAAAGTTCTTAATAGGATTATAAATAATAAGCTATAGTTATATAAGGTAAAAACATACTACTATAAGGAGAATTATTAGTGATTTTATACTAGAACACTATAACCTATTGCTAGGGAATAGGGCGCTCTTTATTATTATTATAATATTTAGATTTAGGAATGTTATTATAGCTACTAGCTAGTAAATAGCTACAGTTTAGCTACTAAGTGCAAAGCCATTTAGGAGCCTAGCTATAAGTAGGGGGGCAATTATAAGGCCTCGCTCATAACATAGCGTGCACCCCATAGGCATGCTAGGCCTAGGGCTAGGTTTACATAATACTAGCAAGCCGCTAGATAAAAGCTAGTAACTCGCACGCACAACACTTAGACCTAGCAAGCTTTAGTAAATACATAAGTGCCCCCATACCTCTTGCCTAGCTATCCTTTGTTCTCATATTATACTATACTAATATTTTAGATATATACTACCTTCTCCTTAAAATCCCCTTTAGTTAGCTAACCTTTTACTAGATTTATAGTAGCTAACTAGCTTCTTAACTAGGCTACTCTAGCTATTCTCTCTATAAGGGCTAGGGCATTTTCCTCCCCTAAAGATATCTTATTAAGCCTCTCTATACCTAAGACTAGGGTATTTTCCTCCCCTAAAGGTATCTTACTATATTTTCTTTAATATATTAGTTTCTCTTTTTTTACTATTTTAGTAAGTATCTTTTCTTCTACTATTTTAGTAAGTACTATCTTCCTTTAAAGTTCTAGTAATAGTGCTTTATTTATTAAGGGTTTACCCTTATAATTAGACCTTCTTAATAGCGTATTTACTAGGTTACTTTTCCTAGGTCTATGCCTAATTATAAAGTAAAAGGGGCAAAGGAATATATACTATCTTACTTACCTTCTATTTAACTTCTACTACCTTATAAAGGTCTATAGGTTATAGTAGTCTAATAGAACTTTAACTAGGCTTACTATACCCTTAAATAGTATTACTAGTATTTAAATAACTTTACTATAGTAAGTAGCTCTTAATTAGCTATACTATAATTATACTTAGTATTTATAAATTTCCTTAACTAAAAAGCTACTAGATACTAATAGCCCTTATTATTCTATTAAGATAGGATTCTTACTATTATAAAAATTAAGGTATTTATCTTAATATACACTAGTTAACTTAGGTTATAATAATAGAGAAAAGATACTTACTAAAATGCGTTTTTTAGCTAGTTAAACACTAGCTATTTTTTTACTTTAAATATAAACTTCCTAGTCAAAATACTATTTTAACTACCTTTTATTAGTATATAAAAAGATACTATAATTCTAGAGTATTTATAAATAAACTATTAGTAAAAGTTATAAAACCTAAGAAAAGACTATATATTCTTAAAACTTATAAGCTCTCTTTATTCTTAGATTATATTAACCTAGTAAGTATTTATTAAGATTCTATTAACTAATAAAATAAACCCTAGGAACTTTACTAACTCCTAGTAAAATAAATATTTAGAGGGTTTTATATATAACTTTACTAATCTTATATATTCTAAAACTTCCTTAATATATATAGTATACTTTTTCTATATTTTTAAAAAGATAAGGATATTATTTAGATATACTATATAAATAGTATTAACTAGCTTATAAAGCGCTTTATAAATATAGCTTTAAAAAGTAGCTAAGGTATTAGTTAACCTAAAAGGTATTATAAGATATTTATAGTGTTTATAATAAGTATAAAATATAGTTTTTTACTTATTACTTTCTTTAATATAAATTTAATAGTATATATTCTTAATATTAATTTTTAAGAAGTAATAAGCTTCTTAGTACTAGTCTAGGATCTCTAAAATTAGGGGGAGAGTATAGTAATTCTTTTATATTACTTTATTAAGTCTTTAATAATCTATATATAATTAAAGTATCTTATCCTTCTTTAGTATAAATAGAATAGGTATACCTATAGGGCTCTTAGAGGGTCTTATCTAGCCTTTTTATAGGTTTTTATTAATATATTTATAAAGCTCCTTTAGCTTACTTTAGAAAAAAGAGTAAATTAGTCTATATAGAGGTATAGCCCTAGGTACTAGGTTAATTATATAGTTAGTCTCTTTTCTTAATAATAAGCTTCTTACCTTATCTAATATAAATATATCTCTAAACTTATATAGTTTTAGAGAAATATCTTTAATAGTTTTATATACTTTTACTTTCTTATTATCTTTAAGGGTAATAAACTTATTTTCTATAATCTCTATAATAGTATATATAATAGTCTTATTATATATTATCTTTATAAATTTATAAGGAGTTAGTAATAAAAAGGCTACTTTTTCTTTCTTAAACTACTATTTCTATAAGTATAAGTAAAGATATATATATTCTTCTATAAGAGTATATATTCTAATTAATATAAGGCTTTCTCTTACTCTTAGGTCTTTATCTATAGCTATATATAGTAACTTAAGGTCCCTTTTTTCTTCTCTTAAGTTCTTAATTATAATAAATACCTTATAGATACTATATTAAAGGACTATAAGGGCTTTTACTACCTTAATAATAAGTACTATAGCCTTAGCTTAGTTAAGTTTATAAGTTCTTATAAACTTAATACTAATTATATTAATCTTAGTGTAACTATTTAGATTAGCTACTATTTTAATATCTTTATACCTATAGATAGTAACTAGTATATAAAACTAATACCCTATTAGTACCTTAGTAGTAAAGGTAAAGGTAAGGGTATTTACTTTTACCTTAGGGAGTTTTCTAGGCTTTCTTAAAACTTTTTCTTAGGTTTCTTATAGTAATATATAAGGTATCCTATACTATTATAGTTAAAACACTATATCTTATCCCTAGGTTTAGTATTATTTAAGTAAGTAGCTAGGCCTTTCTTCTAGTTCTTATTCCTTTAATCTTTATAAGGTCTATAACCTTATAAGGAGTTATTCCTATAGTACTAAGGGTTTTTATATAAGCCTTTATCTCCTAATTACTTAGGCTTTTACTTATACTTTAGTGTAGCCTTTTAAAATTACTAGGTAAGTTATATAACCTTTTCTTAAGTCTTATTAGTAATAAAGGTATATAGGTTAATATAATCCTATAGGTTAGGGAGTAGCTTTATAAAGAATATAAGGGTATAAGTCTTTTCTAGGGCTCTTTCTAAGTATTTCTTTAGTAAATCTAAGAAAATACTAAACTTAATAAGGCTTTAACCCTTATACTACTTTATATTCTTTAATTATATTACTATTTATATATTATAATTAGTAAAGTCCTAAAGTAATATAAGTATCTAAGTCTAAAATTTATCCTAGTTATCTTTAAGGTTATCCTAGCTATTAGCCTACTATTCCTTAAGGTATTTATTTTATCTTACCTTATAATTAATATATATATAGTTAAGTATAAAAAGGATTTTCTAGTAGTTATATTAAAACTTCTTCTTTACCTTATTAAAGGTATAGTTTAGGTTATTAATCTATATCTTATATCTCTATAGGTTTATAAGGTATTAGAGGTTAGTAATATTCTAGACTTTAATCTCTTAGCTACTATAGCTTAAGGAAGTGCTAGCTTTTTACTACCTTTTTAATTATTCTTCTTTAGTATTATACTATAATAAATCTTAGAGCTTTTACTCTCTTTTTTATAGTTTCTAGAGTTTCTTAAGCTAGGTAATTTACTTTACTATTACCATAGCTTAGGTATAAATAGTAAGGGATATATCTTTAGTTATAATACCTATAGAATATAGTATATTCTTAGCTATAGTATTACCCTTAACTAGTAGCCCTTAGTTATTATTTAATATTACTCTTATAGATTAAGTAGTTCTTCTCCCTATATTACTTTTAGGTAGCTAGTAGGAGAAGCTTTAGAATTATAAGAATAAAGAATAGCTAGGTAAGAGGTATAGAGGTACTTATATATTTACTAAAGCTTACTAGGTCTAAGTATATTATATATATAAGTTACTAGCTTATTACTAGTGGCTTACTAGCGTTACGTAGACCTAGCCCTAGGGCGTGGCTTGTCTGCGGGGTGCGCCAGTGTGGTGCACCTGTGTTATAAGTGGGGCCTCATAATATATTAATAAGATTATTAAATTAGGAAATTATACTTACCTTATCTTCTTGAATATCTAGCTTAGTATAAGTAGATATTTCATTTTTTCTATTCTTTTGAATAGCCTTTTCTCTCTTATTAGGAAATAACCCTTTATAAAGGTTAGTTTTAGGCTTAGGCCTAGGATTTTTAAAAGTCCTAGGTTAACTAGGCCCTATAAGATTAACTATAAATTAGGTATTCTCTTGTTAATCTTACTTACTAATATTACTATTAGCTTAGTTTTCTTTATAAAGGGGTAAAATCCTAATAATATTATATATTAGTAAGTTAAAACTATAAGTAAAAAAGGGTTATAATACTTATAAATTATAATCTTTTTTAAGGCTTTTTATTAAGCTTTCTAAGGTTTTATCTCCTAACTTTAGCTTCTCTCTAATAGTAAGGAGATTAAGCTAAGGATCTAATAACATAGTATATAGATAAGGCTTATATAAGAAGTAATTATTTTCTATATCTTTAGGAAAATAATTAGCTAGCTTATTTAAGCTAATATCTATAGATACTATAAAAGCATTACCTTAGGGGCTATAAACCTCCTATAATTATAAATTAGTATATAAAAAAGAAAATATATAAAAGTAATATATATACCTAATAAAGATAGGCCTTTTAGTTCTCTTTTATATTATTAAGATATTTATATATCCTAATAATAAAAAGAGGGACTAAACCTAAGGTATTATACTTTTAGGATTAAAGTATAATTATAGGTTTATAAAAGACCTCTAATATACTACTTAGCGTTACTAAATTAGCCTATTCATAGGTTATTAGTATAGTATTCTTAAGTAAAGCTATATTAGATTCCTTATTTAAAAGGATAATAGCTTCTTTAAGATCTAAAGTAGTATTTATTATCTTATAAGTTAAGTTCTATCTAGTTTTGTTAGCTATAGATATAATATAATTAGTATTATATATAATATGTTATATAATATAATAAGAATAACTTACTAAGAGGAATTTTCGTAATATTACAATTCTTAGTAATATAGCCTTCTTTTTTAGCCTTTTATAAAGATTTTGACTAAGTCTTATATAATCCTTAGTTATTCTTAATAATAATAGCTACTCTTTTAACTTTACTAAGTATTCCTATAGAAATATTAGTAATTATAATTATAATAATAACTAGAATAAATTACTTACTATTTACTAAGGACTTAAATTCTTAATAGTCCTCTCTCTCTTTAATTAAAGAGATATCTTTAGTAGAATAATGTAAAAATTCAGAATTTTTAAAAGCTTCTAAATTCTCTTTAGAAGACATTAATTTAATAAAATTTATAATAATATCCTTTGCTATAATATTAAAAACATAGGCAACATATTAAATATTATAAGGCTCTTTTATAATAATACTTTTATAGTTCTTATTAATATAAGAAGATAAAAAGGTATTATTATTTAAGCTATTATCTCTAATAAAACTAGTATTAAATAATATTAGTAAAGACTTTTATAATATATCTAAAGAATTCAAGATAATAACTTATCTTAAGATATTCTTTAGCTTAAGCTAATATTCTTAAATAACCTTATAAAAGGATTTATAAATATAAGCTCTATTGTGAGAATTTAATAGATATTTAAATCCTATAAGATAAGATAATTAGTATAATAATAATAACTTACCTAGTTATCTATAAAAATAATAGAATAATAGAATTTACTTACCTAAAAGCTTATATTTAAGTTAAAAGTTTAGGTCTAGCTAATAAGCTATTATTCCTAAATAGGACTTAGAATTAGCTAAAGTCTAGATATCTAACTAAATAGATATAGAACCTTAATTTTAAAGGTTATATTAGATTTTTTAGATAATTTACTGCTTAGAAATATTATATATAGTATACACTCTATATATAATAGTTCTATAATTTAGTAAAGAAGCTAGATTATTATTCCTAAATCTAAGTTAGCTTATAAGTTATATAATATAGTATAAAAGAAAGAATAAATTACTTACCTAGAATAATAATTTAGTAATTCTTTAAAAGAATTACTATTAATAATAGTAAAAGCAATGTTATTTTCTAGTATATATCTTATAACTAGATTAATTACCTTTTCTAATAAAAATTCTTCTAAGGAAATTATAGAATTTTAAGGCCTTTTAGTAAGAAAAAAGGATGTTAAAGATAATTAGCCTAAGGATTGTGAATAAATTTCTAGCACTATAGATTATTATTAGTAATTAGTATAACTTTTATATAAGATAGATAACTTACTTATAACCTTAGTAAGTTGTTTTTCTTCTATAATAGAAGTAGTAATATCCTTATACTTTAGCTTATAATAGGAAATTCTATTAGAAGCTTAGAATCTCTTAGCCTTACTTTTAAAGGTAAAAGTATAATTAGGCTATAAATAAAAGTATATAACTACCTTTTCTTTATTTAAATTAATTTTAAATAACTAAAAATTAAATATATTATAGGTAAATATATATAATTTTAACGAGAATTTGTAATTAGCTTAATTTTCTAGGTCTTTTTTATGTAGACCTAGAAGCCTACTAGGCTAGCTAGGCCTAGTAGATAGAGAGGATTTATTAGAAGGATAATAAGAGAAATCTATAATAAATTAAGGTTATTTTTGGTGAATTTTAGTGAATTTTAGTGAATTTTAGTGAATTTTTAGTGAATTTTTAGTGAATTTTGCTAAATTTGCTTTTTTTTCTTGTTTTTCTTGTTTTTCTTGTTTTTCTTGTTTTTCTTGTTTTTCTTGTTTTTCTTGTTTTTTGTGTTTTTTGTGTTTTTCTATGATTTTTTTAGGGTTTTTTTTAGGGTTTTTAGGGATTTTTTCTAGCTTAAAGGAAGGATAAATAAAACTTAATAAAACTAATAAGAAAGAGATAAAAGTAAGGATAATAGTATAGCTTTTCCTAAGTAATTATAGATTTTCTATGATTTTTTATGATTTTCTAAAGAAAAAGAAGAAGAAAAAAAAAGAAAAGAAAAGAGAAGAAAAGAGAAGTAGGGTAATAGTGTAGTGAAAAAATTTTCACTTCACTTTAATGACTAATCTATTTGATTCGCTCTAATATGCTTATATAATACAACGCCCCACCCTAGACCCACTTTTTTATTTAGATTATATAAGATAAGATAAGACTATTATATATAGAAATATATATAATTTTCTTTTTTTTAATATTTTTTCTATTTAAAATTCTAATTTTAATTCTTAAAAAAAAAAAAAAATTTAAAATTAATTTAATTAGTTATAAAGCTTTTCTTAGAAATTATATTATTATTATATAATCTTAATTAGTATAATTCTTATCTTATCTTTTTTATAATTAAACTTAGGTTTTTATTAAATCAAAGTTATTTTTTAATAAATACTTATTTTTATAAGTAATTATATAAAATTCTAAATAATATATATATAGCTTAAACTTTTATATAGATTTTTATTATATATATATAAATTACTAAAAAGTATAATTATTAAATTTAAATATTTAGTCTTAATTAATATAACTTTTTAAAATGTTTTTATTAGTTTATTTACTTATTCTTTAGGTAAAAACTCCTTAAAAGTTAAAATAATTCTTTTTAATTATAAAAAAAACCCTTAATAGCTAAGTAATCTTTAATTAAATAAATTAAAATTTTCTTTTTTTTTAAAAAGTTACTATATATAATAATCTTTTTTTTAAGAATTTATATTATATTAATTAGTAAATATTAATAATTTCTTTAGGGTAAATATTATACTTTAAGCTAGAAAAGTATATAAAAAATACTATTAATTCTAAAAAAATATATATAAAGATAATATAACCTTTTAAATATAAATAAAAATTTAGTTTATTAAGTATAGCTAAAAATAGCTAAAAATAGCTATATTAAGTTATTATATACCTAATATTAGCAAATTATTTAAAATAAACTAAAATTTTATAAATATAAAAGAAAATAAATAAATTATATAAAAAATAAGGATTTAATAATTAAATTATTAAGAAAATTTAGTATATTTTAGATATATATACTACCCTATTCCTTTTATAATATATTATATTGTATTGTATTGTATTGTATTGTATTGTATTGTATTATATTATATATTTTATATAATAAAAACTATAATAAATCTTAAAAAAAAGATATTAAAGTAAAATAATATTTAATATATAGAGAAAAATCTATTCTATAAATAAAATATAAAAGAATATTACTAAGATATTACCTAACTAAGATTAGCTTATTATTCTAAATTAGCTAAAACTTACTAGATTTTTAATTAATTAAATAAATTTCATATAAAAACAGGAATATTATAATTAGATTCTATATAAATTCCAGTATCTAATATATCTATATAATACCCCACTTTTATTTTCCCCTAATAATACATTGTATTGTATTGTATTGTATTGTATTTTTAATACAATACAATACATTAAAGAGCCAAAAAATACAATACAATACAATACTACAAAGCTCTGTTTATTTAGACTTATATACTAATTATTTTATTTTATTATAGTAGTTTAAAGTATTTTTTAAATTGATAACTATAATAATAATTTCTAGAAATAGAAAATAATTTATATTAATAGTAAATAATATAATTAGAAGGTTTTCTTAAAGTTATATTAGTAAAATAAAGTATTATATATAATAGTATTATTAAAAAGTTATAATATTATATATAACCCTAGTTATAGTAAAATTATTAAAATAGTATAATATTATAACTTAAAACTAATCTAATTAAGTAGCTAATAATATAAGCTTTAAATTAATAGCTTTCTTATAATTCCTATATTATTTATATACACTAAAAAGACCTACCTTTTTTTTTACCTAACACTATATTTATAGTGTTTATAGTGTAGTGTAATTACTACATATTACACTACACTACACTACACTATAAGTAAAAAAAAACTACACTATAAATACAAGATCTTCTAAAAAACTACACTAACTACACTACAAACAATACTCTGCCTATAAGTAACTTATAATACTAAAGTCTAAATTATAGAAGCCACTTAATCTCTATAGCTAGCTACCTTATAATAAATATTAGTAGCTAATAAAAAGAGAGGTAAAGGTTACTAGTAATACTTACTAATAACTACCCCTAGAATTAGTAAAGGCTATAAAAATAGAGGTTAGGATTATAGAAACTATTTAATCTAACCTACTTCTTATACTAGTATATATTTTCCTAACTTTAAAAACCCTTATTTCTACTATTCTTTACCTTTTTATTTCCTTACTAGCTATATTAAGTTAAAATTAATAAATAACTACTATACTCTCTTTACTTATAATATTTATACTATTTATCCCTAAACCTTTTAATCTTACCTAGTAAGATAGAGTAGTATAAGGAGTTTATTATAAATAAAGGTAATTACACTAAAGTCAATAGTAATACTATTACTTACTTTCCTTATAGTAAATACCTTATTATATATTATATTTATATTTTAATATATAGGACTAAGAACTCCTTTTTTAGAGAGAGAGAGGAAGATACTATTAAGATTAATCTAGCTAATCTCTATAGAGAGTAGCTACCTTTATTTTACCTATAAAAAGACTAGCTATCGCCTTTATTAAGATTTAAAGTCTACAAAATAATAATAATTTTAATCTAGTAATACTAATTAGACTAGGATAAATAACTACATAATAGCATAGTTATCTACTAGATATTTATAAATTTCCAAGAAAGGCTTATAAGACACTAAGTAAGGACTAGCTTAATTAGTTTAAGCTAATAATAATAAGGACGATTATAGAATAGAGTCTTAAAG
This sequence comes from Epichloe bromicola, assembly GCA_023658445.1. Classification (NCBI taxonomy): domain Eukaryota; kingdom Fungi; phylum Ascomycota; class Sordariomycetes; order Hypocreales; family Clavicipitaceae; genus Epichloe; species Epichloe bromicola. The sequence continues at coordinate 508,386 of CP098269.1, forward strand.
TAATAGTAGTAGTACTACCCTAAACATTTAAGATTAGTAAGATAAAAGACTTTAATATAAATATATTATAATAATTAATTAGTATAAAGGCTAGAAAGCTTTATACTACCTATTAGCCTATTAATATTAAATATAGCTTTAAGTATAACCCTATTAATCTTTACTTAGATATAAGTAACTAATACCTTACTACAGAATTTACTTTCTTTATAAATTACTAGATTATTTTTATATTTAATAGAAAGTAAGGATACTTATACTACTTTAATAGTATAGATAAAGGAAAAATAACTTATTTTATAAACTTTATAAGTAAATAAGGCTAGATTATATAACTTATAAACTATTCCTATAATTTTAAAGTAATTATAGTCCTAGTAATAGAATAAAAAGGGAACTCGGAATATAGGTATATATACCTAGGGTTCCTTCTCTAAATAATTCGCTACTAGGTTAGTTACTAAGCACTTAATTTGCTCTTAGAGGACTAGGACACGCTAAATAAGTATAATATTAAACTTAAATAATTATATACTTTTAGTAGGGATTTTACTATTAATTAATAATTTAAGTTATACCTTAAGGATTAGATAATATTTTATAATATCCTAGATTTAAAATATAGCTATATTAAAGCACTTGAAAAAACTATAAGGGTTCTATAAGATATAGCTATAAATAAGCTTAGAGTAGGAGATTAGTTACTAAGGGAATTATTATTGTAAAAAGATTTTAATCTCTAATATTTAATATAAAATATAATAAATAGCTTGATACCTTACTTTATAACCTAGATAGTTAGTAAAGGGCTACCTATTAGTATAGTAGTTATACCTTAGAAACTTTAAATTACTAATAAGAATTACCTAATTAAATAGTATACTAATATAGTATATAATAATAAACTCTATATCTAGGACTTTTAGTAACTTATAGCCTATATTTTTACTAGTAACCCTAAGGTCTTTAATATTAGTATATAAGAGATACTATAGAATTAGGAGAAAGAAATATAGTAAGAAGCCTAAGATAATTTACCTCTAATTAATATAAAAGAATAAAGATTAAGTAAAAGAAAAAGTTACTAGATATTATAAGTATCTTTATTTATATTATTATTTATTACTAGGTATAAGTTAATACTAATATCCTTAGCTATAAATCTTATTATACTTTAATATAGTAAGGAGAATTAAATACTTATTATTATAAGGAAAACTCTTTAATTATAGTAAGCTATAATAAATAAGCTTTTTTAGATAGATATTAAGGATTAGCTAAGGTTACTAAGAATCTATAAAGTTATTAGGTAGGAGTAAGTATATAACTATAAAACCTTAGCTAAATAAGTAAAAGAAAAAATAATTTAATGCCCTCTTAGAGATATAGGTTAAGCTATAATAATTAATCTCCTCCTATTCCTTAAAGTATAGAGAGTAGTATAAAGGAAAACTATTACTTATTTACTAATATTATTTATATATATATCTATAGTACTACCTAGTTTAGTCCCTTAAGGAATATAGGCTAAGATTACTAAAGCTTACTAGTAAGAAAAGAAGCATGCCTAAGGATTAATTAATTAATATAAGAACTATAAAAAAAGAGTAACTTAGTAAGAAGTAAAGTAACCTATAGTTTATACCCCCTTACTAATATTACCTACTATATATCCTTAAATACTAAAAACACTAAAGCTCTCTTAGAAAATAAGAAATTTAGGTCTTTAGGTAGAGAGGTCTTAGTTATCTTTTCTTTTTCTTTCTCTATTTAGTTTCCTTTTTTATACTATTTTTATTTATAGCACTAATTCCCTTTTTTCCCTTTTACTTTAATACTTCCCTTTACTATAGGAAGTCCTACTATATAAGAGAGATTAAATTAGACCTAGGTATACTAGATTAAATAATACCCTCCCTTAAGATATAGTATTAGTTACTAACTATACTTATAGGGCACTTTAGTAGTTAGGGATAACTAATGTATTCCTAGGGAGGTGTTATATACTATAAGATACGCGCCTATAAATACGTGATTATAATAATAAGTACTAAGGAATATTAAGATAGAAAACATAATAAGAAATAATAATAAGAAATAATAATATTAGTTATCTAAGTAAGGGGACTATTTAATCTATAAAGAGACTACCTATAGCTAGATTCTTTTTATAGTTATTATACACTATAAGATTCTTAAGATTACCCCTGTGTTTTGCGTTAGCTAAGATTATACCTATATTTACTATAAAATAAACTAAGATTATTACCCTTATTTAATTAAGATAGCACTTCTAATCTAATAGACTATTTAATCTAGAGTATCTCTATATAATAAGATATCTCTAGCTATTATTATGATTAATACTGCTAAGATAATTAACCCCTCTGTTGTGTGTAGGCTTCAGAGCTACTTACGACCGTAGGCTAGCGTCGTGTCTTTTGGGGTGTTATTTTCCGCTTGACAAATTATATATAATTTTCTCTTTAAAATAAGGTATATTTAAAAGTGAATCTAAAAGTAGGTCTTATTAATTATAGTACTTACTTATTTATTACTTATTTACTTAGTTATATATAATTTTCTCTTAGAAAGAGGTATATTTAAAAGTAAGTCTACAAGAGAGTCTTATTTAATATAGTATTTCCTTATTTTATAAGGATTATAGTACTTCTTTATATATTAATAAAAGGTAGTTAAAATAGTATTTAGACTAGGAAGTTTATATTTAAAGTAAAGGAATCCTATTAACTAATAGAATAAACCCTAGGAACTTTACTATAACTAGTACTAAGAAGCTTACTATTTCTTAAAAATTAATATTAAGAATATATACTATTAAATTTATATTAAAGAAAGTAATAAGTAAAAAACTATATTCTATACCTATTAAAAACACTATTAATACCTTATAATACCCTTTAGGTTAACTAATACCTTAGTTACTTTTTAAAGCTATATTTCTAAAGTGCTTTATAGGCTAGTTAATACTATTTATATAGTATATTTTAATAATATCCTTATTTTCTAAAAAATATAAAAGAAGTATACTATATATATTAAGAAAGTTTTAGAATATATAAGATTAGTAAAGTTATATATAAAACCCTTAAAGTACTTATTTTACTAAAAGTTAGTAAAATTCCTAGGGTTTATTTTATTAGTTAATAGAGTTTTAATAAATATAAACTAGGTTAATATAATTTAGAAATAAAAAACACTTATAAGCTTTAAGAATATATAGTTTTTTCTTAGGTTTTATAACTTTTATTAATATTTTATTTATAAATACTCTAGGATTATAGTATTTCTTTATATATTAATAAAAGGTAGTTAAAATAGTATTTAGACTAGGAAGTTTATATTTAAAGTAAAGGAATAGCTAGTATTTAACTAGCTAAAAGAGGCCTTTTAGTAAGTATTTTTTCTTTATTATTATAACCTAAGTTAACTAGTATATATTAAGATAAATACTTTAATCTTTATAATAGTAAAAATCCTATCTTAATAAATAATAAGGGTTATTAGTATTTAGTAGCTTTTTAGTTAAGAAAGTTTATAAATACTAAGTATAATTATAGTATAGCTAATTAAGAGTTACTTATTATAGTAAAGTTATTTAAATACTAGTAATACTATATTAAGAGAGTAGTAAGCTTAGTTAAGGTTTTATTAGTTTACTATAACCTATAAATCTTTATAAGGTAGTAAAAGTTAAATAAAAGGTAGGTAAGATAGTATATATTTCTTTATCTCTTTTACTTTATAATTAGGTATAAACTAGGGAAAAGTAATCTAGTAAATATACTATTAAGAAAGTCTAATTATAAAGATAAACCCCTAATAAATAAGGTACTTCTACTAAAGCTTTAAAAGAAAATAATAGCTACTAAAGAAATAATAGAAAAAGAAATACTAATATATTAAAGAAAATATAGTAAGATACCTTTAGGGAAGGAAAATACTCTAGTCTTAGATATAAAAAAGCTTAATAAGATATCTTTTGTTAAAAATAAGACCTATTTTTAGCCCTTTCTAGTCAAAGAACCTTTGTATTACTAAGCTTGCACTGCAAGCCTAATAGCTGCACTGCAGCTGTTAACGGTTGCGAAGGTAGTTATAAATGACCACGTTGCAGCTATTAATAGCTATAACTAACCGTGTGGATAACTAATATTAATTTGTGTTATAGGTATAAGTGTGCCTATAACCCTAACTATAAGTAATGAGGTAAGCTAGGGTAATATAAGTAAACTACCCTATAGCTATCTTTAACAGTGATTTTCTCTTTAACTAGAGGTTATATAAAAGTCTTATATATAGCAAATTATTACTAGAAAATAGGGCTTTCTTTTTATATAGTAATATTTTTTAGACTAAAAGTTAGTGTATATAGGTTACTAGTATGTATAGTAGTAAGTTAATTTTTTAGATTTTATATATAAATAAATTTTATAGAAAATAAAAAGTAGCTTATAAGACCCCGCTAGCGGCCTAGGCCTGCTAATATAGTTAGTAGGTCTATAAGAGAAAGAAGATCTTTTTAATCTAGCTAGTTAGCTAGACCTCTTAACCAATAGCCGCATTACCTAAACAAAATAACTAAGATTAATTCTATTACTCTATTAGTTATTATAAAAGTAACCTAAATCAAATTCTATTAGTTAATAACTACTACCACTTCCGTTACGTTATATTAATAAAAATCAACGCTACGGCCCTATTAGTCCTAGACTATAGAGCTTGCACTTATATAGCTATTGCTAGCTAGCATTAGCTCCCTATATTTTTATAGGTTATAAGCCTAGTTATTACTATAAATTCTTTTTAAGACCACTTTTACGTTCGGAAACAGAAGACTTCCCTTCTATAAAATAAAAAGGACCTATAAGATAGAAGCTAATTCCCTTCTATAAAAAGGAATTATTGTGGTTATAGAAGACTTCCCTTCTATAAAATAGGAAGGACCTGTGATTATAGAAGTTTTCCCTTCTATAAAAAAGGAAGTTCAGTAAGAATAGAAGCTTTCCCTTCTATAAAAAGGAAAAATCAGTGGGATAGAAGACTTCCTTTCTATAAAATAGGAAGATAGATACTAAATCGAAGGGAAAGGGGGTATAATCACCCCCCCCTAGTGTGTAAGAGGTTCTAAATAACTAGCTAAAAGAGCAGGCTATTAAGCAATAAGTAACTATAGACTAGTTATTAGAAAAGCTAGAGAGCTTATTTATTACTGTAAATAGTTATATAGAGGGTGTGGAAGGAGCTAAACCTACTAGCTAGAATCTAGAACAATAGCCTATTTAATAATAATAAGTTGATTCTAGCTTTATATAAGCTACCTTTAATAATTTAATTATTAAGGAATTTAATAAGAGGGTTTATAGCTTTCTAGAGACTGCTAGGCTTGAAGGAGCTAAAAATTTTAAATAATAGAAATAAGCCCTAGCTATCTAATTTAGAGCTTTAGGTATACTTAATTTTCTAGATAATCCAGAGAGTTCTAGGGCACTAGGGGACCCTAAGCCGCTATAACTTAGTAAAAATCACCTAAAGAAGCCTATAATTTACTTATAAGGTAGTATTTATATAGCGTTAAAATCTAAAGAGAGTCTCTATATTTAGAATTTTATAACCTAAATTTTTAGAATTATAAGGGATCCTTAGAGTCCTTTAATGTAGTCTTTAATAATTTACTAGCTAGATTATTAATTTCTAGGGTACTAATTAATCCTATTAATTAGGTTAATTAATATCTTTAATCCCTTAAATTAACCTTCTCTTAGTAAGCTAAAAGATAATAATTTAGTATACGTATAAATAGGGCTATAGGGGCACCTATAGAAGCCCTAAACCTTTAATTCCTAATAGCTAACCTTCTAGTAGAATAGAGGGATAAATTATCTACAGTATCTAAAGCCTTGAATTATAGGGCTAAAGACTAAGAAAAGGGTGCTAAAGAGAAAGAAAAAGCCCCTAAAGGTTAGAAAAAAAAGAAAGAAAACTCTAAAGAAAATAAGAGCTTTTCTAATTCTAATTCTAAGAAGAAGAAAAAGAAGTAAAAGGGTTCTAAATTAGATAAAAAGGATAATAAAGACCTTATAGAGGGTTCTTTTATACTAGGAAATTATAACCTTTCTAATAGTGCCCTTAAACTATATAAGAAACCTAGTCTTTACAAGACTAGTTATAAGTGCTCTAGTAATAGTAGCTCTAAATCTAGCTCTAGTAAATTAGATAATAATAAAAAACAAGAAATTAAGACTATAAGTGGTTTTAATTATTATAGTAAAGACATAAAAAAGGCCCTATTATATAATACAGGTTTAACTATATATATAGTTAACTCTAAGGAGGTCTTTAGAGATTATACCCCTTATAAAAAGGGGGAATCTAACCTTATTATAACTAGTGGTGGTTTTATTTACGCTAAGGGCCACGGTAGTGCTGTTTTTAAGGTCTTATATTAGAAAAATCTAACTAAATATAGGACATTAGTGCTTAAAGATACGCTATATTTACCTTAGCTTAATGTTAATATAGTTAGTGGTCTTACGCATTATATATCTAGTAGTTACCTTATAAAGAACCTTCTTTATCTTAAAGATAGGTCTTATATTATAACCTTAGATATAGAAAAACATGGTTTTTTTTTTACGTTAAAAACTAATCTACACTAAATTTATATAAAGGGCCTTGTAATTCTTATTATATTTAACCTTTTACCTATATTAGCTTTAAGGGTCTAAGTTATCCTATAGAGGTTTAAATTCCCTCTAAAAAGCTAGATTAGGCTTCTAATTTAGATAAGATTAAAGAAGAAGATAATAATATTAAAGAACTTATACGGGATAATTTAGGGGAATTAGTCCCTTTTTCTTTACCTATAGCCCTAGGTTAGGTCCCTTATAAATATAAGGAAATAGATTTAGGGGTGTTAGAGGGCCCTAGTAATAGAAAAGGGTCCCTAATACCTCTCTAAGAGGCCTATAGTTCTTAAGGGGCCTAGCAGGGGACTAGTAAAGAAAGCCCTAGTCTAGATCCTAATTTAGGCCCTAAAGATCTTTAATATTAATAGTTATTAGAACTAGCTAGCCCATAGCACGTATAATTAGGGCACCTAGGACTTCCTTTGCTAAAAAAAACTACCTTAATTACTAAAGAAATCCCTGATTTTTCTAAAATTAAGGATAAGGACTTTAAATACATAGCTTATAACTAATCTAAAGTAGTTAGAAAACCTAGGAAATTAGCTATCCCTAACCCTCCTAGAGCTCTAGATTAAATAGAGGGGGATATGCTAAAAATCAGTCCTATGCTATATAATAAATAGTTAATTTGCTTATTTCTAGTTAATTAAAAGACTAGATATAAGTGGGTGTTCTTATTACCTAATAAGGAAGGCCTAACTATTTATAGGGCTATTAAAGGCTTCTTTAGAGGGCTTAAAAATTAACTAGGTTAATATCCTAGGCACCTTTACTTTAATAAGGGCTAAGAAATTAATTCTAGTTATTAAGACTAGTTAAATTCTAAGGGGATTAAATTTATAACTTCTAGTCCCTATATCTATGAGCAAAATGGATTAGCAGAGCGTTCTATTTAAACTATTCTAGATTAATTAAGGGCTACTATTTAGTGGGCAAAATTACCGTTATTTTTATAGTGTTTTATATTACCTGTAGTTATTAACCTTGTTAACATAACTGCTAATACTACTAAGGATTAAAGCCCTAAACAACTGCTATCTAGGGAGCTAGATAGGCCCTATATAACTAATATTAGTAGTATTAGGGCTATAGGATCTTACTATAAGATTCTAATTCCCCTTAAAAAACAACTAAAAGCCTAAAAGTTAGCAGCTAGAACTATCCCTAGAAGGCTCCTTACTATACTAGGTTTAAACACCTACCTAGTGTATATCCCTTCTAAAAGGCTAGTTATAAAGACTAGCTTTATTAAGATTATAGAACCTATAGGCCTTGTTTCTAAAGGCTTACCTAGGATTTCTATAGGGGATAACCCTTTAGAGGGGGAAAATAATTAAAATAATCAATAAGATCTAGATTATAGTTTAAAGGATTACCCTATAGATAATATAGGGGACCCTATAGGTTAAGAAAAACTACCTATAGGACCTAAATAACCTCCTAAAGGTTTAATTCTAGAAGCCCTAGAGGGGGCGTAGCCTATATCTTAACTAGGAAATCAGATTTTAACTCCGGACCTGATTTTAGACGAAATTACTAACTTTAACCCTAATATTAACCCTATAGATATTAATATTACTTCCCCTTTTTCTCTAGATTTTATAAAAGAAATTTGCTTTAAGGTATAGGAAAAGCTAAAGGAAAAGAACCCTAATAGCCCTAAACCTAAGACCTAGAAGCAAGCTATATCTAGTCCTAAAAAGGATAAATAGATAGAAGCTACCTTTAAAGAATTTAAATAGCTTCTAAAGGCTAGTACTTTTAAATTTATAGGGAAAGATAAAATCCCTAAGGGCTAAAAAGTACTAAAAAACAGGCTTATTTATAAGCTTAAAAAGGATAAATAAAATAATCCTTTAAAATACAAGGCTTAACTTATTACTAAGGGATTTATATAAATTAAAGGTCTTAACTATCTAGAGACCTTTGCTACTATAAGCATTCCCCCTAGCTAGAGGATTTTACTAGCCCTAGTGGCTTAGAATAACTAGGAAATCAAATAGATTGATTTTATAGGGGCTTTTCTTAATAGTAAGCTCTAATAATAGATTTATATAGTTATTCTAGACAGATTTATTAAATTCCTTAAAGTAAATCCTAATCTAGCTAAATTAGCTAGAAGTTTTAGCTAGAAACCTTCTAAAGATTAAGTAATTTTATTATAGAAGTCTTTATATAGCCTAAAACAAAGCTTAAGGAAGTGGTAATAAGCATTAATAGTAGTGCTTAAATCCCTAGGATTTAACCCTCTAATATTAGACCTAGTAATATTCTTTAATCCTTTAACTAAAACCTTTATTATTACTTATATAAATAATTGTTTTCTAATTAGACTGGATTTATATTATATCTAAAGACTTAAGAAAGAACTTTATAAAGTCTATCTAGTAGAAGATAGGGGGCCTGCTGAATTTTTCTTAGGGGTTTAAATTATATAAGATAGGCCTAATAGAATACTAAAAATTCATTAATCTTAGTATATATTAGAAGCTTTAAACCGATTTAATATGCTAGATAGTAAGCCTATTAGCATACCTCTTTAGATAGGCATTTTAGCTACGCAGATAACTAAGCTTTTTTTAATAGCTAGTGATATTAAGCTTTATTAGTGTATTATAGGGACTATAATATACCTAATATTACTTATAAGGCCTGATGTAGCCTTTATAGTTTAGTGGCTATTAACTATATTAGCTAGCCCCTATATAGAGTACCTAAATGTAGCTAAAAATCTGCTAAGGTACCTATCTAGGACTAGATTCCTCGCTATTATCTATAGGGGTAATACTAAAGGTATAGCTAGCAAAAGCCTAATAGGTTATTATAATAGTAATTTTACAGGGAATAAAAAGACCTTAAAATTAACCTATGCTTATCTATTTAAGCTAGCTAGCGGACCTATTAGCTAGAAATTAAAGAAATCTAGTATAATAGCTTTATTAACATTAGAAGCTAAATCTAACGCTATCTATAAGACCTTCCGGGAGCTATAATAGCTCTAGGGTCTATTTAAGGAGCTAAAAACCCCTATTTCCCCTCCTATCTAGATATTTTGCGATAATTAAGGCGCTATAACTACTGCTTATAACCCTGCCTTATATAGTTATACTAAATATACCCTATTAAAGTTTAACTATATTAGGTAATAGGTTTTAGCTAGTTTAGCTAAGATTAAATATCTAGATACTAAGTTAATGCCCGCAGACGGTCTTACAAAACCTCTTATAAGACCTTTTTATCAGGCTTTTATTAAGCTTCTAGGGCTTAATAACTTCTAAAAACCAACAACCAAAAACCCTTCAATAGGGAACCAAAAATAACGTTAAAAAGGGAGCTATATTTAACTATAGCTAGGATTTAAAAAAAAGGGGGGGGTTTTTTATCTTTTCCTATTTTTCCCTTTTTCTACTGTTTTTATCTAAAAGTTATTGCTTACCCTATTATTATCTTATATGCTTTTATTCGCTTATATATAAGTCTTTTGTAAAGGGGGTGTTAAAAATAAGACCTATTTTTAGCCCTTTCTAGTCAAAGAACCTTTGTATTACTAAGCTTGCACTACAAGCCTAATAGCTACACTATAGCTATTAATAGTTACGAAGGTAGTTATAAATAACCACGTTATAGCTATTAATAGCTACGACTAACCGTGTGGATAACTAATGTTAATTTATGTTGTGGGTACAAGTGTGCCTATAACCCTAACTATAAGTAATTAGGTAAGCTAGGGTAACATAAGCAGACTACCCTATAGCTATCTTTAATAGTGATTTTCTTTTTAACTAGAGGTTGTATAAAAGTCTTATATATAGTAAATTATTACTAGAAAACAAGGCTTTCTTTTTATATAGTAATATTTTTAGACTAAAAGTTAGTGCATATAGGTTACTAGTATATATAGTGGTAAGTTAATTTTTTAGATTTCACATATAAATGAATTTTGCGAAAAATAAAAAGTGGCTTGTAAGACCTCGCTAGTGGCCTAGGCTTGCTAATATAGTTAGTAAGTCTATAAGAGAAAGAAGATCTTTTTAATCTAGCTAGTTAGCTAGACCTCTTAACTAATAGCCGTATTGCCTAAACAAAATAACTAAGATTAATTCTATTACTCTATTAGTTATTATAAAAGTAACCTAAATCAAATTCTATTAGTTAATAACTACTACCACTTCCGTTGCGTTACGTTAATAAAAATCAACGCTGCGGCCCTATTAGTCCTAGACTATAGAGCTTGCACTTGTACAGCTGTTGCTAGCTGGCATTAGCTCCCTACATCTCAATATCTTTAAGGGAGGAAAATACCCTAGCCCTTATAAAAAGAATCTTAGAGGCTAGAGTAGCCTAGTTAAGAAGCTAGTTAGCTACTATAAATCTAGTAAAAGGTTAGCTAACTAAGGGTAATTTTAAGAAGAAGGTAATATATATCTAAGATATTAGTATAATATAAGAGATATAGGGGACTATTATATTACTAAATCCCTACTAATCTAGGCTAAATAAACTATTAGTATAACTACTATAGAAAGTATAGGATTAAGACCTAGATTTATAGAGATAAAATAGTAAGGTTAATAACTTCTTAGTAAAAGGGAAGGGAAAGGCTAGTTTATAGTTATATAGTATAAGGGGTTTCCTAATATACTAAGACTAGGTAGTTATTCCTTAGAAGCCTATTTTATAATAGAAGCTTCTATAGCTATATTATAATAATCTACTAGTAGATTACTTTAGGACTAAGTATACTCTTAAGCTATTAAAGTATTATTTCTAGTAGCTAGCTATAAGTAAGTTTATATTAAATTATATTATAAGCTATAGGGTTTACTAATAAGTAGTAGCTAGAAGGTATTACCTATATAGAAGCCTTAAATTACTACTAATACTAAGGTAACTATAGGTAAAGATTTTAATAGACTTTATTATAGGATTACCTATTATATAAGTAGGTAAATAAAAAACTAATATAATCCTTATAATTATAAACTAATTTACTAAGTATTCTATTTTCTTACCTATAATTACTATAATTAATATAGCTAAATTAGTAAAGCTTTTTTATAAAGAGATTAAACTATAATTTAGGGCCCTAGAGGCTATTATATCTAATAAAAGCTCTATCTTTACTAGCTAATTCTAGTTAGATCTATACTACCTATCTTAGGTAAAATAAAGGCTTTTTATAGTATTTTACCCCTAAACTAATAGGTAAACTAAGAGAATAAACTAAGTACTTAAATATTACCTTTAATATTTTATTATAAAGAACTAGTAAATATAGCTAAAACTACTTCTAATAGCTAAATTTCCTTATAATAATATAGTAAATTAAACTACTAGCTACTCCTTAAATTACTTCTTTATAAGCTATTTACCTAAGTTTTATCTAGCTCTTAGGGGTAAGACCTAGGAAAGAAAGGTACTAGAAGCTTATATATATACTATAAAGCTATATAAAGTTAAAGAGTATCTAAAGAAAAACTAGGTAAAGGCTACTAAAATCTAAGTAAAGTATTATAATTAATATTACTAGCCTTTAATACTAAAAAGAAATAACCTAGTATTACTATTAGTAAAGAATATTAGGCTTAAGGATATAAAATAAAAGCTAACCCCTAGATATATTAGATTATTCTAAGTACTTAATACTATAGGTAAATAAGTATACTAACTTATATTACCTAAGAAGTATAGTTAGCTATATAATATATTTTATATAAGCTTATTAAAGCTATAGAATTACTATAAAGATACTAAAAATAAGGGAATACTAATACTAAATCTTAAGAATAAAGAAGATAAGTATAAAGTTAAGAAAGTTAAAGACTATAGAAAGACCTATAAAGGTAATAAAATATCTAGCAAAATAGAAGAATTAGCTAAGTAAATATAACTAGTAGGTTTTAGTAGAAGATATAAAAGGTACTTAATATATAATTTAAGTATTTTACTAAAGTAGATTATATAAGAAAGGTAGTAATATATAAGTAAGTTATAGGTAAAGAGATATAAAGTCCTTATAAAAAAGGCCTAGCCTTATTAGCTACTATAATACTCTAAACTAGAATTAAAAGAAATCCTTAGATTACCTATAAATAATAACAAAAAATATACCTAAAGGGCAGCTAAAATAAGAGAAAATCCCTCTATAGTAGTACTACTATATATTAATATCTAAGTCCTATAAATAAAATACTCCTTAGTATTCTTATCCTTCTTAATTACTAGGGAAATAGTATAAAAAAACTAGTGCTTTAATATAAGCTAGGCTATATACCCTAGGTTATAGAAATAGAGATATAAACCTATTTTTACCTCCTAGGTAGTTAGAAACTAGTAATAGTTTACCTATAGAAATATTAGTAAAGAATTACTAAATATATTATAGAAATACTTATAATCCCTAGGGTAAGGCCTAGAAATATAATAATAAGTAATTATTACTATAAAACTATATACTATTAGTATAAAATAAAGGTATTTTATATAAAATAAATTAGTAAAATACTAGTAAATAGATAAGGAAATAATAATAAACCTAGTAATACTTTATAATATTAGTTAGACTAAATATAATATAGTATACTATATTAGTATAATTAAAACTAAGTATTTACTTAGCTAAAAGCTTAGTAATATACTAGTAAGTCTTCTTTATAAAGATAAAATTATTATTATTATTATCTATAGTATTATTATTCTTATAGATATCTAATAAAGTTTAGACCTAGTCTAAGATAAATAGGAGATTATTAAAATTACCTACTATTATAGCTATTAGCTAGTAAAAGTTAGTAAAAAAGAACTAAAAAGATATAGAAAAAAAAAGAACTACTATATTATAAAGATTACTATACTTAATATACTAAATATATTACTTAAATTACTTCTTTTTAAATAGATTTATTACTAAAAAATAAGGAAAAAGATAATTAATCTATAGTAATATAGGCTCTATAGGTAGATTCTTTTTAAACTCTATATATATAGTATAGAGATAGTATATATAACTATATTATCTTAAGGGAATTATTAATATATTAGTAGTAAAAGAGTAGTAATTAATAAATTAAAAAAGAGTATATTATAAGATTAAAGTTTATCTTAAGCCAAGATAATATATTTATAAAAGAAAAAAATAAATAATATAATAGGAATTTAATAGTAAATTTACACTAAAAGAATATCTATATTACTATAGGATAAATCCCTATTTATTATTATTATTACTAACTAGTAAATAGCTATATCTTAGGTAATAATCTAAAGCTATTTAGGAGCCTAGCTAGAAAAGGGGGGGTAATTATAAGGCCTTACTTATAATATAGGTATACTATACTAGCGTACCCTATAGATAAGCTATGCCCTAGGGCTAGGTCTATATAATACTAGTAAGCTACTAGCTATAAGTTAGCGACTCGCATATATAATATACTTAGACCTAGTAAGCTTTAGTAAATACACAAATGCCCCTATACCTCTTGCCTAGCTACCCTCTGTTCTTACATAAGTGTAAATAAGCGTAATTAAAAGCGCTAGGCTTATAACCTATAAGATAGTATAAAATATAATAATAATGTATTTAGCTATCTAGGCTATCTATATATATAGTATAATAAGACTATAGGTACAAGGGCAAAGAGGGCATCTGCCCTAAGTGCTTAGGTACCGCGATCCATGGCCTCGAATAGGGAAGGTATCATGAGTGATGCCTAAGATGTGAGGCTGCAATATCCAACACCAGGCACCAGCCAGATATCGCTTTTTCAGTGGCAGACTCCATCTTCGCCACCTGAAATCCAAGCCCTCACCCCATATGGACTAACTCGGCGGCATTTGGTTATCGTCAAGCCGCGCAATTGAAATCACGGATCCCTCAACTGGCTAGCGCTGCGATGCATAACGGTTCATTCCAGACTCGTCGCTCTGCGGCGCGCCCAGTCCGCACTAGGACAGTCGGCCTGAGGGCGAAACTCGGTCTGAAACCCACGATAACTCGCAAAGTGGTGGACGACCAGACGATGCTACGAGTCTGAAACGTGCGTGGGGGTGAGCATGGCTCAAGACCGGTGATGACTTAACACGCACAGGGCGCCTTGTATTTCTTGTCCGTCTTCTTCATCTCATTTTTCGTCCTTCATTCTCCGTCACGTACGTTGTTCTTCTCATTCTCAATCGGCTGGATCGTTTTCCATTCTCTTCTATTCACCAACCGCTTTTTTTTCTCCCCCTCTGAATCAAAATCCGCCGGTTCGTCCGTACCACGAAAGAGAAACCTGCAACAGCAAAATGGCGAAGCTCATCGGCCTCACCCCGTCCGGGCTACTTGTTCTTCTGACCTTGTGGCTATCGTTGTGCGCTGCACAGCAGAACAACAACAACAGAGGTGGCAACAGAGGCGGCAACAGAGGCGGCAACAGAGGCGGGAATCAAGGCGGAAACCGTGGCGGAAACCAGGGGGGAAACCGCGGTGGCGGCAATAGGCAAACACCACAGCAAAAGGCAGCACAGAAACCAGGCGGTGTTTCTACTGCCAAAGATGGATCAACAATGCTTGACCAGACGGTGCAAATCAAGTGAGTCTCGGCCACCACCTCGGCTCTGCGCGGAACAGCACGCTCAACTGACACGATTCCCGACCAGTGGCCTCGAGATCCGATACAGAGTGAGTGCACCTGCCGAGCAATTCACCGCTGCCTCGGGTGTCCAGGGCGGCTCCGCGGCGGCCAACACGCCCGGCACCATGGGCATGAACGTGCTGCTCCATGGCGACGGGGGCCAGTCCTTCTTCGACTTTCCCAACCAAGGCGTCAATGCCAACCTCATGGGCGTCGCCGTCCTCGCCCCGGATCGGAACCTCAAATGGGGCGGCGCCGACCGGAACGGCCAGCAGCGGCCCGATGGCGTCGCTCACTCGCAGGCCGTCGCCGACCTGGTCAAGCAGGAACTCCCCAAAGTCGTCTCGTTCAACCAGTCCGATGTCTTCTTCACCGGCGTCAGCGGCGGCGCCCTCACCCTGGCGGGCTTCTTCATGCCAGCCCACATGGGCGACTTTCCCAACTCGGGCGTCCTGCTCAACTGCGGAGCGATGGCGCCCCAGGTCGACTTCACGCCGCAGGCCGCGGCTGCCATGGCCAGCACGAGGATTCACTTCCAGTCCACCACCGGGGAGCTCCAGTCTCTCCAGAAGTCCATCCCCCAGTCCGTGAGGGCCTACGAGAAGGCTGCGTCCAACGCCGGGCTCAACAATCAGCAGATCAATGCCCTCCAGACGGTGGACAATTCACCCAACGGCGGGCACTGCGCCTTCGACGGAAAAGACTTTGTGAGCGGCGTGCAGCTCATGTCGAGCAACTTTGAAAACGTCATACTTCCCGGCGGTAGCGGCGAGGTCAACGGCATCGGCAACGTGAAGAATGGAGTGGTTGGGAACGAAAGGTTGCAGTTTTCTGCTGGGCGGAATTAGGAGCTGCTATGCCGTGATATACAGACAGTTACACGATGATCAAGTTTTCAAGTCAAAAAAAAAAAAAAAAAAAAAAACCAATCCATCTCCATCATGTCGCTCATCGAGCATTCGTCTCCAGACTCTTGAAACTCTTTGTGATATCCGTGATTGCCGTCTCCACCGGCAGTCTCTCCATCGAACTCGCCCCGTAGAAGCCGTGAACACCAGCAGTGTGCTTCAGCACATGTTGCGCATCGTCGGGACTGGCAATCGGGCCTCCGTGACACAGGACGATGACGCGGGGATTGATGGCGACGGCCGCATCGCGAATGGCCTGGACCAGCGACACGCAGTCGTCGAGGGATTTTTTCCCCGACGCCGCTCCGACCGAGCCGCCCGTCGTGAGTCCCATGTGCGCGACCAGCACGTCAGCCCCAGCCCGCGTCATCTTCTCACCCTCGTCGACGTTGAAGACGTAGGGAGTCGTGAGCATGCCCATCTCGTGGGCCGCCGCAATCATCTCGACCTCGAGGTCGTACGACATGCCCGTCTCCTCCAGGCCTGCGCGGAAGTCGCCGTCCACGAGCCCGACGGTCGGGAAGTTCTGCACGCCGGCGAAGCCCGTCTCGCGCAGCCGTCGCAGGAACAGGGGCATGTTCCTGAAGGGATCTGTGCCGCAGACGCCCGCGATGACGGGGGTCGATTCCACGACGGGGAGCACCTCGCTCGCCATGTCCATGACCATGTCGTTTGCGTTCCCGTACGGCATCAGCCCGGCCAGGGAGCCCCTGCCGGCCATCCTGAACCGGCCGCTGTTGTAGACGACGATCAGGTCGCCGCCGCCCTGCTCGATGAATTTCGCCGAGAGGCCTATGCCTGCCCCGGCGCCGACTATGGGCTTTCCCTGCGCGATCTGCGCTCTGAGCTTTGCCAGAATATCGTCTCGGCTCGTTGGCGGGGCCATGATGAAACTTGGCTCGCTCACTCACTCTCCCTGTGTTAAATGAAGTGACCCTGTGTTGAGTGAAGTGATTGCCATGAACTTTTTCTAATGCTGATCTTAAATTTCTTTTTTTTTCTGGTGGAGAAAAGTGTGGGCTCGTGCGTGTGCGTTGGGAAAGAACCAGACGTCATTCGATCTTTCTTCAAACGGAACGGAGTACACTCCGTAAATAATCCGTACACGTACTCCGCAGTTTCGTTTTCATTGCGGAGCAGAATGTGAAAGGGCACGAGTCCATGACTTCCGGACAGCTGATCCGGGGAAAAAGTAATTTTTTTTTCTTTATTCAAAATCTGTTCCTTGGGGCGCGGGCGTGGGCATCATGTCGGCGACTGTTGCCATCATCGGTACTTGCGACACCAAGCTAGAGGAGCTCACGTTCCTACGTCATGAGATAGCCGCCTTTGGCAACGTCAACACCTGCCTGATCGACGTCGGCCGTCGGACGAGTCCGAGCAAGGAGATAGATGTCCAGGCATCGGACATGCTGTCCCGGTACCAGCCGGATCTCGACATGTCGGAGCTCTCCCGGGGCGACTTCGTCGAGGCCATGGGAGCGTGCGCCGCCGAAGCCGTGCGCGACATGTACGCCCAGGGCAGGATTGACGCAGTCGTCTCGGCGGGCGGATCCGGAGGAACATGGCTGTCGTCGCTCGTCATGCGCCGTCTCCCCATTGGCGTGCCCAAGCTGATTGTGTCGACAGTCGCAAGCGGCGACACGGGGCCCATCATCGGAGAGAGCGACATGGCCCTCATGTACTCGGTCGTGGACATCGCGGGCCTGAACCACCTTCTTCGCGCCATCCTGGGCAACGCCGCCGCTTCCATCGCCGCCGCCGCGCTATCGCACGCGAGGCGCCGGGGGCGCGAGGCCTCGCTCCGGCCGAGGGAAAAGGCGAAGAAGAAGAAGCGCGTGGCCATAACCATGTTTGGCGTGACGACGCCCGGGGTGGACGTCGTCCGGAAAATACTCGAGTCGAGATATCCGGTGGAAACATACGTCTTCCACGCGACCGGCCACGGGGGCAGAGCCATGGAGCGTCTCGTCGCCAGCGGGGACGTGGACGCCGTCGTCGATCTCACGACGACCGAGATCTGCGATCACATCATGGGGGGCGTCATGTCGGCAGGGGAGGGGAGGCTCGACGCCGCCGTCGAGGCTGGCATTCCAACCATTGTGTCCACGGGCGCGCTGGACATGGCCAACTTTGGCGCGAAAGAGTCCGTCCCCGAGAGATACAGGGACAGGACCCAGGTGGAACACAATCCCGCCGTGACCTTGGTTCGGTCTTCGCCTCGGGATTGCCGGGACATTGGCAGGTTCATCTGCGACAAACTGAGGAAGGCTGCGAGGCCGGACAGGATACAGGTGTGGCTTCCGTTGGGCGGCGCCAGCATGCTGTCTGTCCCGGGCGGGCCGTTTCACGACGCAGATTCAGATGCCGCGCTTTACGAGTCCATCACGGAGGGCTTGGCGGGGACGGATATTAAGGTTGTGCAGGACGAGGGATGCATCAACGACCGGGATTTCGCAGTAAAGATTGCTGAAGCCATGGCGAAGTTGATGGGTCTGCACGAGTCCGGACAGCCTTCAACTCAGTGAAGCTGAGAGAGCGACGCCCCTGAATTGCCAGAGTATTCATTCAATTTAGCTTTAGCACTCATCGTTTGTCAGACGCTACTGCTACCAACCCATCAATATGTATACCCCTCCCACGGGATCCGAATTCAAGTTGCAACACTCTATTAGATGAGGCAAAGTCGAAGTAATCTAGCGACAATCAAGCACCGCGTCACGGGGTACCGCAAGATAACCACCTTTTTTTCTTTTCCTTCTCCCCGCATCGGACCCTCAGCGTCTCCATTGACCCAGCATGCGTCGGAGGAAGAAGAGAAAAAAATAATGCTCAACGGTGGCTGGCGCCGTCGGGAGGGCCCGGCCGAGGCAGGTAGGAGGGAAATGAATTCCGCAAGAACCTTGAAACTTTCATGAAAAACCCTCAAGTGCGCCCCATGCAGCGTCGACTTGGTCGGGCCGTGAAGCCTCTTGGGGTTCCTTCCTCGGGCAGGTTAAAGTCTTCTTGCCGCCGCTCCGGAGAATTGCTACGTGTACGGATTACGTGAGGGCGACAAAGGACCGACAACCATCCATGCCCCCCCCCAATCTGCATTGAAAACGAGCCGTTGAATTCGACGGGGAACGCTGTGGAATCACTCTTACCCCCGAGCACGGAGCAGGTGCTCCGTGCGGAAAGTACATGTAGACAAATTTGCCCGTTTGCTAATTGGCAAGTCATGATGAATGATGATGAATGATGACGCCCCGAACACCCTTCGACCTTCTTTTATCTTCTTCTTTTTTCCCTTATTTTATACCAGGATCCCCCGGCTCCGTGCCTTTATCCCGGCACTGCCGGCCCCACCTAGCAATTGCCGGGGCTGGCAGCAAAACGGGATCATGACGTCGCCGCTCACGCTCACCAATTCAATTTTTTTTTTTTTTTTTTTCATCTCAACTTCCAAAGCGACAAGTCATCAATGGCACCGAATGCAACGGGCGCAGCCGAAACATGCCAACGACGGCCCGACGTCTGGGCCATGCAGTGCGACGCGCGAGGTCTCCTCAGAAACTGCGGGTTGCAGCCCGAGTTTTATTCACGCCAAGTTGTTGTCTGTCGGCCGTCATATTCGTCGCTCGAGAAAGCGTATTAGCGCTCCGGAGACCCTTTTTTTTTTTTTCACAAAAAAATTTTAAACCCTTTTCATTACACTGAATCTCGATTTGTCCACAGTGGGCCAGGCCAGCAGGGGAATCATTCGTTATGGCAACGGGCTCGCGAGGAAGTGGGCCGACTTTCCACGATGCCGTGCATCGAGTTGCCAGACGGAGTGGATTTTCCAATTCTGCGTCGGGCCGATGAAGCCCATTGGAGGCTCTGGAGCGCAGTTAGACTCCGGCGCTGCGCAATCACATCATGGGACGGACGGACTTTGGCTGAGCAAATTGTTGCTGTATCTATGTACATTCGCCGGGGAAAAAAAAAAAAAGAAAAGAAAAAAAAAAGGCCCTCATTTTCCCTCCGCTCCGGAAACAGATAAAGAATAGTTCCGGAACGTGCCGGGCCTTTGGTTTTTTTTTTTTTTTTCCCTTGCCGACCTGTCTTCTCTTCTTCCCTGTGTACATGCCCTGCTGCTTCCTACATTCGTCTGTATCCTGTCCCACAGCTCTTGTGCTCGATTCCGGGCGTCTTCTCGCTCTCAGGCCATCAACAAGTCATGGACTCCATGAAGAAGCTCGTGCAGCATCATGCCAATACTCCCAACGGCGATGAGAATGGACAGGATCGGAAAGAGGCCGTGGTTGCTCAGCAAAAAGTCACGTTTCTGGCATGCTTCCAGGGCGGCGTGGCAAGTTTAGGCGGCTTCATCTTCGGCTACATCAGGTACGACGGTGGCATGATGCCCATCTTTTCTTGGTGTGTGGGGTTTTGCTAATAACAAGATACACGCACACGCACACGCACACGCAGCGGTGAAATCTCGGGCTTCTTCCTCATGAAGGACTTTTCCCAGCGGTTCGGCCAACTGCAGCCCGACGGCTCGTACGGCTTCAGCGCTGCTCGGCAGGGAACCATCGTCGGCATGGTCAGCGTCGGCGCCCTGATCGGCTCACTCATCGCGGGCAAATTGTCGGACCTCATCGGGCGCCGACTGTGCATTTCGGCCGCCGCCTTCTTCACCTGCATCGGGACCATTGTCGAGATCTCCTCGTCCAATCATTGGGCGCAGTTCGCCGTGGGCCGCCTGGTCAGCGGTCTGAGCATCGGGGCGCTCTCGGTCGTGGTGCCCATGTATCAGTCCGAGTGTGCACCGACCGTCATCCGAGGCGTCATCGTCGCATCCTATCAGCTCCTCATCACCCTGGGCATCTGGACGGCCGAGATGGTGAACTGGGCAACCGAGCATGGAGCAAGCAGCGCCTCGTGGCGGATCCCCGACGGGCTGTCGTTCGCCTGGGCCTTGATCCTGGGAACCACGATCCTCTTCATGCCCGAGAGCCCTCGCTACGATTGCAGCCGCGGGAAAGTCGAGCGCGCGAGATCCGCCCTGGCCAGGCTGTCGGGCCTCCCCGTGGATTCCCAAGTCGTCGCGCACCAGATCGACGACATCCAAGCCAACCTGCGCGAGCAGAGCCGGAGCGCGGCCGACTTCAGCCTCGCCGACATCTTTACCGCGCCGCGGATGCTGCACCGCACGATCCTCGGCATCGTCTTGCAGGCCGGGCAGCAGCTGACTGGTGCCAACTTCTTCTTCTATTTCGGGACAACCGTGTTCGCCGCCACGGGCATCCAGAACAGCTACACCACTCAGATCATCCTCGGCTCCGTCAACGTCTTCTGCACCGTGATTGCGCTATGGGTCACGAAAAGGTTCGGCCGACGCAACGTGCTCATGATGGGCGCTGCTTGGATGATGATGTGCTTCTTGTGAGTTCGCGGCAGTCAGCTCTTTTTTTTTTTTTTTTTTTTTTCCTAGAGTAATCCGGGTTCGGGCTGACAAACAGCGGAACGAAATTAGCGTATACGCCTTTGTCGGACACTTTGCTCTCGACCACGCCAACCCCCAGTCAACTCCCGTGGCGGGATCCGCTCTCGTCACCTTCTCGTGCTTGGCCATTGCTGCCTTTGCCGTCAGCTGGGGTCCCTTGGTCTGGGCCGTCAATGCAGAGCTTTATCCTCTGCGTTACCGCAGCACATGCATGGGTCTTGCCACGGCCTCGAATTGGTTGTGGAACTTGTGAGTCGTGCCTTGTCCATCCGACCGAATGGAAACAGGATGCTAACGTTCCCGCGACAAAGTCTCATCTCATTCTTGTATGTCTCACCTCTCACCTCTCGCCTCTCGCCTCTCGCCTCTCGCCGTGAGAGAAAAACCCGGGACTCATGAGTTCTTGTGCATGACCGCTAACGCCTTTCCCCCCACAGCACGCGATTCATCACTGATGAGATCGACTACCTGTACGGCCTGGTATTCGCTGGCTGCTGCGCCGCCCTCGTCGTCATCGTCTTCTTCTTCGTCATCGAGTCCAAGGACCGCAGCCTCGAGGAAATCGACATCATGTATGTTCAGAAGGTGAACCCTATCAAATCTGGACAGGTGACCGGCGTCTGGAACTCCGAGGAGTGCCACCAGGGCACCAGGAGATTCGGCCAGGGTTGCACCGAGACCTCCTGAGTTTCTGAGCCCCAAGTGGTCGTGAAGTAGTGACTGCCACACGGCTGTAAACGAGATGAGGTTCACCATGTCAACGGACGAGGAATCACCATGTCAACGGACAAGGAAATCATCCGGAAAACGGGCGACGGGCGACGGGCGACGGGCGTGGCTTGGACTGACTACCTTGGGTTATTCATGTTCATGGGACGCGTTGGGGATATTTTTCTGTTGGAACTTGCCACCATGCGGGGGGCGTGTGCACACCAATGAGAATGGCTCACCCATGTACATCAAGTAAAAAAAAAAAAAAGGAAGAATAAACGTTCTGTTTCCTTTGCCTGCACCGAGGTTTACCCGCCATTGTTCCACTTCACGGCCACATGTCAAAACACCAACCAGGCATCATTTCGCATCGTCCACCTCAACAAAACACCCCCCTCTTCCGGCCATGGGCAACGCAAACAACATCAGCGCCTACTACGCGCCCTCGGGCGGCCTCCCGCCCCAGACGCAGCTCCTCACCGACCGGGCCATGTTCACCGAGGCCTACGCCGTGATCCCAAAGGGCACCTTCAGCGACATCGTGACGAGCTTCCTCCCCTTCTGGGAGAAGACGCGCCTGTGGGTCATCGCCCGCCCGCTCTCGGGCTTCGCCGAGACCTTCTCGCAGTACATCATGGAGGTGCAGCCCCAGGGCGGCAGCGACCGCGCCGAGCTCGACGACGCCGCCCAGGGCGTCATCTTCGTCGTCCAGGGCGCCGTGGACATGGCCGTCGGGGGCGCCACGCACTCGCTCGCCGAGGGCGGCTACGCCTACCTCCCGCCGAGGAGCGGCTGGACCCTGCGGAACCGGGGCGGCGGCGTCGCGCGCTTCCACTGGATCCGCAAGGCCTACGAGGCCGTCGACGGGCTGGACGCGCCGGGGCCGCTCGTCCTCAACGAGAGGGACATTGCGCCCACGCCCATGCCCGGCACCGGCGGCGCGTGGGCGACGACGCGCTTCGTTGACCCGGCCGATCTCCGCCACGACATGCACGTCACCATTGTCACGTTTGAGCCCGGCGGCGTCATCCCCTTTGCCGAGACGCACGTCATGGAGCACGGGCTGTACGTTCTCGAGGGAAAGGCCGTGTATCGCCTGAATCAGGACTGGGTCGAGGTCGAGGCGGGTGATTTCATGTGGCTGCGCGCCTTCTGCCCGCAGGCTTGCTATGCGGGGGGGCCGGGCAGGTTTCGGTACCTGCTTTACAAGGATGTGAATCGGCACATGAAACTCCTGCGGTGAGGGGAGGGAAACGTGGTTTGAAATCGAAACTCGGCTTCACGTTTCACACCATCTGTCTTGCCACGGCTGCCATGGCATCGTGTACAACACGCGTGGGTCATGTCTAATCACAGCCTGTTCGGTGCCACGGGGCCCTGAGCATCATGTTTCCGACGTATTTCACAGCAGCAGCAGCAGCAGCAGCAGCATGAAGTAGTGTTCGTGGTAGTATGAATCCATTGCAGCTCTTGTATGCGTCGTAAAGCCTCACGAATTCTCTCAAGACTACTCCGTAGTAACTTTGGAAATGGCTGCTCCCTCACGCCAAGACAGAACACGGCTCGTCGAAGCAATCCTCCCATCCCCTCTTGCCAGACGTCCAAAATGCCCTGAGCTTGGTTAAGCTCGTCGTCGGACTACAATATGTTTGGGGCGGCACACGTATTTTCAGCAGATATTGCTCAACGGTGGTCCTGTCCGATGCAGACCCGTCGAAAAGCGCGACACCGAGCACTGCCAGAGGCCAAGAGAGATATATTTTTGTGGCTTTGGTCTCCATGGCTTCACAGACCTCGCGCATGAGCCTTTGCCGAAAGGCCAGCCTCGACTTTTCATACGACAACATGGTGGGTGGTTTGGGATGCTGCGGCCATGCCCCGTCAGAGACGACTGGAACTGATGCCCCCGTTGTTGAACTTGGCGGCGGCGGCGGCGGCGGCAAGGACAGAATTCCGTATAGCGCAACGGCAGTCTTGAAGATGTTGGCCACGAGAGCCATCTCGGGTTTCTCGGGGACAGAATATGGCTCGGTCCAATTCTCGGGCGAAAAACTCTCGATACTGCCGAATATGTCGCGGGCATGAGAGTATATGGCGTCCTTGTACGACACGCCGGCCGTCGCTTGAGCTCTGAGACGATTGATTCGGATGATGTCGAGAAAAAGGTGTGTTGGACATGGCATTTCAGAGTACATTGTGGTCGTGTAGACTGTGCATATCTCCATGAAGCCGTGAATCTGGTCGTCGGCCGGGCTAGTCGTGTTCGCCATGGTGGCGATTCTTTGAAGCGAAAAGGTCTGTCAATGAAGGCGCACCGACTCGGCGCAAATTGATCCCGGGGGCTTTTGGGCCCACATACATCAAGATGAGCTGTATAGCTAGAATCGGCGACGGTTTGCCGATACTCAGGTCTAATACTCTGAGCACGCCACCATAAAGATGAATAAGGGTTGCGCAACCTTCTATGTGAGGCCGCCAGGTCGGGCTTAGAAGAGTCAACTATATTAAAAAAGTACTACTATTAGTAAAGAATATTAGGCTTAAGGATATAAAATAGAAGCTAAGTTTCGTGCTTCTTTTCCCGACTGGAAAGTCTTTTTGTGCAGAGACGAGCTGACTTGGCTTACCTCGACATGCAAAATGTCCATGATTCTATAGAATACACCGATGGCTGGCTCGGGGCTCGCAATGAGGCGATTGACCCTTTCGAGAGAATGCGTCATGTGGTAATAAAATCTGGCCCAGACGTGACGCAGGGACACGAGTTGATCGGGGGCGGGCAAAACATCCTGATGGCGGCATGCACTCTTGATGCGGTACGCAGTGACAATCATCATGAGGAAGCTGTGCTCAATGATGACGGTGGGAGGTCCGACAAATTGGTCATCGTAGTCGCTTCCTCCGAGAGAATTCGAAAGATGTTCTGGAGCCATGACCTGAAATACTGTTGTCAAAGCACGTCAGCTCCAATCACCAGAGCGGCAACAGCATCAGGATCATTCGTGACCAACAGTATCTTAGGCCTTCGACAACATCCCAACCCGGTGGCTTGGGGCCTGGGGTGACGGTCCTGCCTGGACTCTCCGACCACCCTCTCTTGGCTCGAATGGCCGATTCCAGATGCTGCGGGGATAGCGCCATATCAGGCGGACTCTTTGCTATGCAGTCCTCGGCTTCTCGTCTCGAGTTCAGCTTTACCGGACCTCCACCCGTGATGGGGTTGTTCTTTGCGGGTGGCGGACCGACCTGCATACTTGCACCATCGCCCACGGGTTATGCATTGTTTGCAGAACGGCTTTGCTTCATCGCATTTGATACGCCGCGCTCTGGGCATGTGCGCCGATTGTCAGTGTAGATGCTCACCGACACACGTAAAAAAAAAAAAACAAGCAAAGGTGCCTGAAACGAACCGACAAGTATTGCACCCCGTTGTGACTTTTGGTGCCCACCGTTTTTGCCGCGGCTTGCTGCTGCTGCTGCTGCTGCTGCTGCTGCTGCTGCTTCCTGGCGAAACTTGGCATCTTCTCCCTGCGGTATTATGCAGCGGGACCGCATTCCCCTGGTCATCTCGCAGATTCTCGGTAGGCTCTTCCCGCTCCATCATCGCGTGGTTGTCTTTTGGCGGCCTGCCAGGGTGTTGCTATGGTCAACAAGCTTTGATGAAGTCCTGCGCGGGGCGGGGTTGGAAGGATCAATTCGCAATTGGACGCAAGGATTAGCATTCTTCCACCAGGTGTTCAGCCTTCGTCTACGGATTATTATAGCCGTACACTGTGTGTCGGGCGGTCGTTTTGATCAAGGCGAAGAATTCGTGGTTCCAAGCACGAGCGGGAAAAGAAAATGGAGGCTTCCGAGACCGGGAACGGGAACATGGAACCTCGTCAGACTCAACGACCAACGACAGCAATCCTCCGATCCTGGTTCAATGAACAATCGCGACCCATCTCTCTTCAAATACCTACTAGGTATGGTAGTGTGGTCCGGTCCAAGCCAATGTGCATTACTCTCATGGTCAGACTCTGTGGATTCCCGCCTTCTCCTCGTCAACACCTGGTTACACTACAACGCCCAATACACCTCAATCTTGACATATTCAATGTGGTTCACCCACCCAGCAAACCTGGCTTTACCCCATATCGTAATCACATCACCCATGCGCAGATTCCGAACAAACAAACCATCTCTTGTTGCTCGTCCTTGTCCGTGGTCCTCAAGTGCTTTGCCCTCATCGGTATCCGGGTTCACGTCGTCCAAATATGACCAGGTAACCACGTGCTCTTGCCAGTCACTAGTTGCGGTTTTATTGCATTGGATCTGCCATTCAGGCTGCCGATGTAAATGATGAACGTATGAGTACTCGTCCTCGGCATCATCCTTGATGTCGGGCCCACCGTAATCAACCCGGGCTATATAAATATCATTCGGACTGTTCTCCTCGGACCTGCTCTGTTTCTTGCCAATCTTTGGCTGCAGAGGCCGCAAAGCACATACAGGAAGCGTGGGTGTTTTCGATCCAGTCTCGCCCTGGCGTGCGTCGAGAGTGCACTGTGCATTGCCTGGGAAGGTATCATTTGTCAGTGGTGTTGGGTCATTTAGATCGGGACAAGTGGATCAACCGACATGTTAATTCGGAATCGAATCGCTCTAGCCCTGCTTCAAACCACGTCCAAGAGCCCTGGTAGGTCCCCCTCTGGTTTGGGTGGCCGCCCCAGCCCTGATCGTGGCTTTTGATTTTGAAGACAATCTTGCGGGCCGGACTTAAAAGACGAGGTGTTGGATACTTGGCCAGTTTGGCAAAGTAGGAAGGATCGCAATCGGTTTTTCGCGGAAGGGGCTTTGCGCCGCGTGTATCGTAGGCCAGTTCCTCGGATAATGAGTTTTGTCCTTGGATGCCCGTCAAGCCCAGAGGATAAGATCGAAGCTGTCACGTCACATGCCACGAAAAGGAAAATGTCAGCTTGTCTAGAAACTCCATGTTCATCCACGAAGAACGGGTATTACCAGAAACTTGTCTTCCGACGCGGACGGCCCAGGGATGCGTAAGTGATCTTGATGCTCTGCTTGGTATTCAATCACATTTATGGAGTGCGCCCAGTATTCCGCCAAGTCAAATATTGAATCCACCAGCTCGGGGGGCAGTTTCATAGATCTGGTAAGCATTATTTGGGCGACAGCGATGTCGATGGGCGTCGGGCGATAGAAGCCATCTTCTGCGTCTGTTTTATCCGATGGCCGAGCATCGGGCTGCGGTGGGGGCCGGCACATCTGCCTGAAGCGATGCAGCAGCAGGTTGGAT
Organism: Epichloe bromicola; assembly: GCA_023658445.1. Taxonomy (NCBI): domain Eukaryota; kingdom Fungi; phylum Ascomycota; class Sordariomycetes; order Hypocreales; family Clavicipitaceae; genus Epichloe; species Epichloe bromicola. The sequence continues at coordinate 536,099 of CP098269.1, forward strand.
GTGATGTGCGCCATGACGAAGCTAAGCAAAATGCACCACACGAGATATTGTATCATATGCTGGGATGGGGAAGAGTTGGGGTCTGTCGATTGCTTTGAGAGCGGGGAGATGGAGTCATGGCAGATGATGTAGATTGCGCGTGTTCGGTCCAGATTCTTGGACAACTGACGTCAGGCAGGTGCCAGTCAACTGCTCTCAAGATGGGCGGAGCCAGGCAGCCGAGGCAGGGCATCAAGTCCCTGGGCCATACCTTGCCTACCCTGGGGCAGTATGTACTTCGATCAATGATGATTCGTCTCATTCGTCTGTCTCACATGATTGTCGCCATGAGTTTCCAATTCTAATACTCCGTAGTCATGCTTGTGTTCCCACCACGTTGCCCCCCCCCCCCTTTTTTTTTTTTTTTTTTTTTTTGGCTCGCCAGTAGAAGTTTGTCAACCAACTCAGCTCACCAGCACTGGTGGACGCACCTTTGCGTCCAAACTTGGATAATATTGACATGCCTTGTCAACAGCTGGTCGGTAAATTCTCCGAGGTGACAGTTTTTATCGTTTCCACACAAGAGTTCAGCTTTACTTGACTTCTCGATGTCGCAGATGGGGATCAGGCCAGGACAGTGGCCAGGACAGTAGCCTTAGACATTCCAGGGTTGCGCATCTTCTATGTAAAGCGAAAGGAGAGAAGCTACAGATAAGCAATGTTCCGTAAAGAAGCGTTCGGAAGCGTCCATCGTGACACGGCAGCATTGCACAATGGTACAGGCAGCCAAAATTGACCAACCCTTGGCTTCAAGGTCGATTGATGATAGTGGATGGAATAATTTTTCCCGGCACCCGTCGACGTGACCGCGATCAGCCACCCATCCTGTCAGAGCGCTCACGAAGCAATCAATACTGATTGAAACAATAATAGTTGTTGTTGTCCGAGAATTGAGGGGCTTGGCTGGCGCGTGGATGCAACGTTCAGCGACAATATCGTGATAACATCAAAAAAAAACCCCGCATCTCCGTCAAAATGGCTGGGCCCAGGCTGAGTCGTGGTTTTAGGCAACAGCAATCGGACCCTTGCGAAGATAAGGACCAGGGTCAAAATCCATCAATAATCCTCTGGTGCATGCTCCAGGGAGGGGGGCACGAGGCCGACAGATGGCTCACGGTCGGTCGGACTTGGAGTCAGTGCCGCAGTAATAAGCGGCTGTAAAAAGTTGTTGCCGTTCATTGTGGAAGCAACAATAGGAATCTTGGGTTGCACAATAGCCCCCACGGCCCTCCTACGACGGGAAGAGTTCCTGATGCGGCGCCAGACAGGACATGGGCTTCATTGCGGTCTCTGTACACGAAGGGGGAAAATGTACACCGAGTACAACTTCGTGACAACTCTGAATGAAGTCGACACCAGAGTGGGACTAATATGCTCCGTACGTTGTCGCGTTTGCATCACACAAAATGTCAGCACAATGTCAGCACAATGTCAGGAGGAGACCATTACAGTGTAGCGAGGTCGCACGGCGATGCTGACCGTCAAACATCAAAGTCGCGCATCGTGTGTCGAGCCCTGGCATGGGCGTTGGGCCGCCAAAGTCCAGCTTGTTGAGGGGGTTTGTTTTCTCCTTGGTCTCGTTGATTGTGCCTGTTCGACGCTCGGCTGCCTTCACCTCTTCCGTGAGGAAAATTTATTTTTCTGAGGGGTATTTACGCTAGTACAAGGTACTAGTAAAATATATGTACTCCGTAAGCCAAGGGATCTTTTACCCCACCTAGTGCGATGTCATTAGCCTGCTGCCTCTAGTTACACCTCGTGTAAAATCATACAGGGGTTAGACTGCAGAAGAATTAGCATGTGGGACCCCTTCTTTTTTTTTAAATTTTTTGGTTTATAAAAATAAAGCCCCTGTCGAATCGAGGCCCCCTAACAGCCCCACTCACTACAACCACTTAGATCTAATAGTGGCTGCCCCGCGTGGGGCTTGTAGCGAATGTAAAATCATTCAGGGGTTAGACTGCACTTCTTCTTTGCTTGACCATCCCATACCATAAAAGCTTATCTCGGAGCCTTATATGCATGCGACTACATTTCATATTTAGTAGACTCGCGTCCTGCACCACTCCACGCGACATTGTTTCCAAACTCTAGTTTTCAATCAACAGCTTTTCATCGTTTTCTTTCTTTCCCTACAATCGAGAACCGTGTTCAAGCAGCTCATCTACTTGAGCTGTTAGATCGCAACGCTGGAGGATATTACGAATACAGATCAAGCAGTCGTGGCGGCGACTGCAGCATTCCAGCTACAATCATCGCGCTTCAAACCGCCATAGGATTCATCTCGGACCATTCATATTTCATATCGTCATCAGCCATATTCTGATCCCATTTTCCTGCTTATGCGCCACAAACCTGTGCCCCAGAAAAACGTGTACTCTGGCATGAAGACCTCTTACTTGCTAGTAGGACAATCCTCAAGATGCCCTCCCACGCGACTAGCTCTCCAGGTATGATGGGTCGATTGACCTCACGTCTCGGACTCAAACGAGCCTCTTCACGGCCCGCCAATAATTGTTCATGGCGGAAGCTCCCCTCGCACGCCCGAGACACCTCTGCTGAGGCTGTTCTTTCCGCATTTGCAGGAATGGAGCCGGATATGGTATTCGATCATCTACAGACTCATCGAGATGGACTGACTGACGAGGAGGCTGATGCTCGCCGATCTATCAAGGGGCCAAATGTTCTCCCAACTCATCATGCGCCTTCTTGGATCATCACTCTCCTCAAGGCCATCCCGAACCCATTCAATATCCTGTTGACTGTTCTGGCCGTACTAAATGCTGCCATCCCACCTGGTTCTTGGGTAAGTTGAACGAACCAGGCACGACCAAAAATAGAACATTGACTAACCAGAGTCGCAAATCTTCAGAAAGGCTTCGCTGTCCTAGTCGTCATGGTCGTCATTTCTGTCTTGGTTCGCTTTTGGCAAGAATATCGCAGCAGTATGGCTGTTTTTAAGTTGCAAGCATCTGTTTCATCCAACCTCGAGGTCCGCCGCCAATCCAACATGACTGTCGATCAAAAGCTTTCCACACCGAGCGAATCGACTTGCAAGACTATTGCCGAAGCGGATCTAGTACCTGGAGACATTGTTCTTCTCTCTCCTGGGTCCGTCATGCCAGCTGATTGTCTCATACTCGAATCGACTTTCCTTCGTGTCAGCCAGTCAACTTGGACTGGAGAGAGTGACCCCGTGTCCAAGACAGGGAATACCTCTGGCGAGAAAGGAACATCATTGTTTGATTTGAGTAACATTGCCTTCATGGGAACTAGTGTCATATCGGGCAATGGAGTTGCATTAGTTCTTCGAACTGGAGCTGGTATGCTGACAGCACCATCACGATTTTCCCCTAGATTCCGCTCTACAGATACTAATCTTTTTTGAACCAGATGTTCTCATTGCAACCATGGCCAAGGAACTTAAAAAGCGACGGGAGCCCAATTCCTTCCAGCTGGGCATTCGACACGTCAGCTACATGCTCATTGGCTTTATGCTCACCATGGTCCCATTGGTAAGCTCCCTACCCCCTTCTCTAGTGAAGATTGGCAAAACTTGCTTATGCTGATGGCAACATAGGTACTGGGAATCTCTGGGTACACTACCAAGGACTGGCAGGGTGCCGCGACGTACAGCATCAGTGTCGCGGTCGGACTGGTTCCTGAGATGCTTCCCGCCATCGTCAACGCCAACTTGGCCCGCGGTGCTTATGTCATGTCCAAGATGAAGGCCATCGTTAAGCGACTCGACTCGGTTCAGAACCTTGGTGCCATGACAGTTCTGTGTAGCGACAAGGTAGGCTGATGTCGAAAAACCCAAAGCACGAAAGTCGAGTACTGACAAAGACCTGCACAGACCGGAACGTTGACCAAGGATGAGATCACTCTCTGCCACTACCTCGACTACACCGGTGAAACCAATGTCGATGTCTTGAAGCTAGCTACGGTCGATGCCGCTGTCCAGGGCTCCAACGGCAACAACATCGACGGTGCGATTCTTGAACATCGAATGGCTGATGGTTGCCCCGTTCACACTGCGCAATATGAAAAAATTGCCGCCATCCCCTTCGACTTTGAGCACCGCAGATCTGCTTGTATTGTCAAAGGAGCAACGCGCACAAACCTACTCATTGTCAAGGGCGCTTTCGAGGAAGTTCTTCGCATTTGCTCTACGGTGCGCCGAGGTGGTGTCACATTACCCCTGGACTTCCAGAAGAAACAGATGCTCATCGAGCGGGCCAACACGCTCAACAAAGACGGGTACCGGGTTCTTCTTGTTGCCCAAAAGAAAGTCGGTGACGTCGACATGCACGACGAGGACATGCTGCACGAATTGGAATCAGCAATGGTTCTGGAGGGAATGCTCAGCTTCATCGACCCACCGAAAGATGATGCTGCTGAATCGATTGCTCAGCTGAAGGACCTCGGCGTAGAAGTCAAGGTTCTCACCGGAGATACGCTTCCCGTGACGGTCAACGTGTGCCAGCGTCTTGATCTCATCAGTCGCCATGATGTCGCAGAAGGTGATGATATGCAGGCCATCACTGGACCTGAGCTGGCTCTTCTTGAAGGCACGGACGAGTTCGACGCAGTCGTCAAGACGTGCAAGGTGTTTGCCAAGCTATCTCCCAGCCAGAAGGCCCTGGTCATTGGCAGTCTTCGAAAGTCCGGCCACTGTGTTGGCATGCTTGGCGATGGCATCAACGACTGCATTGCGCTGCGTAAAGCGGACGTGGGCATCTCGGTTGACTCTGGCGCAAGTGTCGCGAAAGATTGCGCCGATATCGTGCTCACGGAGAAGGGCCTGGATATCATGGTCACTAGCGTGACGACTGGGCGACTTACCCACGGCAACACGATCAAATACATCAAGATGGTGGCATCCTCCAACTTTGGCAATGTTTTCAGTATGCTTGCGGCCTCGGCTTGGCTCCCATTCACTCCGGTATGTACGCTCTGCCCTTGAAGAAGAAGAAGAAGAAGAAGAAGAAGAAGAATCTCACGTGGCACTAACGAGGCCATGACTAGATGCTGGGGATACAACTTCTGGCACAGAACTTGCTGTACGACATCAGTCAGATTGCCATTCCCTGGGACCGGGTCGATCCAGAGTACCTGAAGACCCCGAAGAGCTGGAAAACTTGGGGTGAGTTTTGAGGGAATCCCGTCATCTCTGTCAATGCGTCTTGTACTAACTCGATGACCAGATCTTCTTCGATTTGTCGTCGTGCTTGGGCCCACCAGCTCAGTGATTGACATCCTCACCTTCACCCTGGGCTGGTTCTTCTACGGCGTTCAAACAACCGACAACGAAGAGGCCGTGAGATTGTTTCAGACCCATTGGTTCCTACAGGGGTGAGTGCCCTCCCATCTGCCATTCCTCGTCCAATAACTCACGATGCCGAACCAGTCTTCTCACCCAGACCCTCATTGTCCACCTCCTGCGTACAGCCAAGTTGCCCTTTGTGCAAAGTCGCGCCGCCATGCCTCTTGCGCTGTCGACCGGGGCCATCATGGTAATTGGCTTCGTCATCACCTGGATCCCTCCCATTCAGCGCGCTCTGAGCTTGGCCCAGCCCGCCCCAACGTACGTCGGTTTCCTAATCGCGGAGCTGGTTCTGTACTGCGTGGAGGTGCAGCTCGTCAAAGTGATATACATCAAGGTCTTCAAAACTTGGTTGTAAGCTCGCGGTCAAAACTCGTCTGGGCAACTTCAGCGTCATCATTAGAAAAGGGGTATTCCAGAACAAAATCGAAAAAGAAAAGAATGCTTGATCAACTCGGCAGTGCCTTGAAAGCGCCGGCAACATTGGGGATCTCAACATGCCCTGTAAAAAGTTTAGATAGAAGAGTTGTGCTTTGTTCATGAAGATATCGAATAAATCTTGCTACATGACAGACAGACCGAGCTCAGTATCCTTGAATATTTCGTCTGCGTCAGATTTTGCGCACTCTTCGCGGGAGCTCAAGCTCAGCCATGTATCCTTTCTACTAGGACCAGCAACTGAAGCCCAGTCCCTGGACGGACGATGGACCCCTGGCCCAGCGTCGATCTGTAGAGAGGGGATCGATGGTTGAGGGGTGACAGTAAGTAGGTCGGCGTAGTCAAAGTGAGGAGGATGGGGCCCCCTAAAACGCCCCCTAAAACGCCCGTATGCAAAATGAATAATCCGCCACTTTTCTAGTCCAGAAACATCTTGATATTGCCACCAATGTGCTTCAAATCCAACAGGAAGGTATCGTGTCCAAACAGGCTCATGTCCTCGCTCAGCTCCACGTGCGTCACGCCCCGGTTCCCCGCGAGGCGCAGCGCCTCGGCAACCTCCCTCTGCTGCCGGGCGGGGAGCAAAATGTCGCTCGCCACGCCCATGACCAGCGTGGGCGTGTCTCTCAGCGCGGCCAGGCCCTGGACCAGATCCTCCGGGGGGCGCGAGCCGGCCTCGACGGCGGGATCCGGCTGCGGATCGGGCTGCTCCTCGTACGGCGTCTGCGGCAAGGTGAGGCCGCAGGACCCTGCGCTTGTTGTTGCTGTTGTTGCTGTTGCTGTTGCTGTTGTTGTTGTTGTCGATGAGGCCGAGGCCAGGTCCTGCTCGCGCGCGGATCGGCGCCGCGACTCCGTGGCGAGCTGGTTCTCCCGCCCCAGATCAAACAGGTCCATGGCCTTGCTGACGTACAGCAGCGAGTTGGGGTCGTGGTTGAGGCACCACTTCTCGCCGGCGTGGTCGAGATATGTCTCGACGAGGAAGTCGGGGCACAGCGCGGGAGGCTTGGCGGGGTCGGCCCTCCGGCGGCCGAAGCGCTGCTCCCACTCTGGCCCGGAGCGGTACGTGACGGTGGCGATCTCGCGGGCGAGCTTCATGCCCGCGTGCGGCGGGACGGCGTCGTAGTAGAAGCCCCTGTTCCAGTTGGGGTCCATCATGAGCACCTGCCGCTGCGTGTGGCGCATGGCGATGCTGTAGGGGTGCGACCTGGCGCACCCCGAGACGCTGACGACGCGCCGGACCCTCGAGGGGAACATGACGCCGGCCGCGAGGGACTGCATGCCGCCCATGGAGCTCCCCACGCTGGCGTGCAGCCCCTCGACGCCCAGGTGGTCGAGCAGCCGGAACTGCGCGCGCACCATGTCCTGCAGCGTCAGGACGGGGAACCGAGTCGCGTACCGCTCCCCGTTGCCGGGATCCGTGCTGCTCGGCCCCGTGGACCCGTGGCATCCGCCTATGACGTTGGTGCAGATGACGTGGTACTTGTCCGTGTCGAGCGGCGCCCCGGGCCCGATGAACTTCTCCCACCATCCGGGCTGCGGGTTCGCCTCCGTGGAACGCGCGTGCGAGGACGCCGACAGGCCCGTGTGCAGGAGGATCGCATTGCTCTTGTCACTGTTCAGCGTCCCCCAGGTTTCGTAGGCGACGGTGAATTCCGGCAGGATGCCGCCCCAGTCGAGCAGGAGGGGGTCTCTGCAGTGGAAGCATTCCGTGGCACCAGACGTGTACGAGGGCTCGGGACCCGACCTTGAACGGGCTTGCGAAAGAGTGGCGGACCGGTTTTCGAGGGCATCTACGCATGGAAAGGCCATGGCTGGGTTGGACGCCGCCCCTGAGCGCGAGGGCCCAGATGAATGCAAGCCACGGCCACGGCCACGGCCATGGTGATGGTGATGGTGATGGTGATGGTGATGAGGTGACGATGCGATGCCGATGAGCCGAGCCGAGGGCAGCGACGGGAGTGCCTTGTGCAAGCGGCGCGCTGTTGTTGCGACTGAACAAGACATTATTGCGGCGCCCAAGATTGGACGGACGCCCGCAGTTTAGAAGTGGTGAGAACGACCTGATTCAACGTGAGTGAAGTCTGGTCGGAAGGGCCCATGTTTTGTAATTGGCAATTCATGAACTTGTCGTCGGTTGGCAGTTGGATGAGTAAGCAAAAACGTCAAGCACATCATTTCACGTGCCCCGCCGCCACTGGAAGCAACCTTTTCGTACCGAGTATGTATTATGCCAACTTGCAGAAAGTACTACACCATAGCACACTATATACAAGAAAATTATCTACTAGAATCAACACCTGCCTCCATACAAAACAAACCCAAATCGCCACCGCACCCTGATGTAATTTCATTTACAAAAACCTCAACACCAATAGCCAATCCAGCCGAGCTCAAGGGTTCTTCGCCCATGTTTTCAAATAAAAGTCGCCGAGAACTCCGTCGCAGCAGGAGTCATGGTAGGTACAATTCCACCTTGCCCATTTGAGGGCCGAGGTAATGTTGCCGGTGCTGGTCGAGCAGGCGCCTTTTTGGCCTCAACGCATCTGGAAACTCCGCCCGCGCATCGACCAATCGAAGGGAACTCACCCAACGTCGGTGAATTGAGATGCTCGTCAAAGTTGATTTCGAATCTTTTGCCAAACGTACTGCTCAAGCCGGATATGGACTGTTCCAGGGAAGGAAACGTTGGACTGGGTATGCGGGGTGCCACGGCTGAAGTTGGCGTAGACACGTCTGTACCTGATCCGTGACTCGTATACGGGCGTGCAGGAGTCAGTGGTGCTGGTATCGCCGACAGACGGGGCTCAGACCGGTCCAAGCCTGACCATGCCGGTAACAAGAATTCAGCACCCTCATGATCCGGCGCGGACACAGGATGCGCCTGGAGCGGTTCAGGGCGTCTACCGCGAGGCAGGCCCTTTGACACGGGGAAGTCGCCCTCCATAGGCCGTCTAGTGAAGGGACTCGAGGGCGGTTTATCCTGGGATCTCGGTGAAGGTTGCCCTTCTCTCACGCAGCTGGTGCTAGAGTCTAGCGGCGGGCCAAAGGGATCTCGCGAGCTCAGCTCAAGTGCATGGTTCGCTGCAGATGAAGAGGTCGCTGGTCGTAAAGGCTGTGGTGGAGGAGCTCTTGAGGAACTGTCCGAATCGAAGCGCGACTGGAAGCCTTGTCGTGGGCCGATTCGGGACCCGAGGCTTACTTCCTGATGGACGGCGATCGCCGTAGAAGGGGGGCCACTCGGTCTGCGAGTGGCTTCTCGCGGTGGCTGTGGGAGCTGATCGATCAATGACGAGTTTGTCACCTGATCCTCTGAGGCGTGTGTTGGCGCTGGAGACTTGGAATGCTCTCGTTCGTTTGGTCGCGTCGCATACATGAATGGACTGCTGGGAGACTCCAGCAAGGTTGAGAAACGCAGAGAATCCTTTGTGGAACAAGAGGACACACTTGATCTGCACACTTCTTCGAAGCTCGCCTTGTCGTCCTGAACGCTCGCATTGCTCATCATCGTCTTGGTGACAAACTCGCCAAAGTCGAAATCGGCAAAGTTGCCGCTGAATCCCTCTTTGGGTGGATGCATTATTGTCGCTCGTTGGATGCCTTCGAATCCCATGGCGAAGCTGGGTCTTCGAGGTTGATGAAAAGCCAGGGTATCGCGTCTTGCCGGTCCATTGCGAATCGTCGGCCCTTCTTCTTGGGGATCTTGCCTCGTTCGTTGCGCAGACGGAGGTGGACTGGGCAAAGACGTCGGTCCTGGAACGTCCATCCTTCTCAATGAGCTTGTGAGGTTGCGCTTATTAACAGAGACGCCATTATCACTATTAACGGGCGAGAAAGCTCTGTCTGAATTGTTATCCGACTGTGGTGGCGAAGGATATCCGTTTCGGATAACATGATTTTCATCTGACTTGCGAACATGGTCGTAGGAAGCATGATTTGTCTGCCATTCCTCCCCTCCCCCGGCGCTAGGGCCCAGATTCAAGTTTCCAATAAAGTTCCTCGGCGGTGCGGGAGCCTTTGGAGCTTGTGCTGCGGCGAGAACAGCAGCGTTCGGTTCGTGAGACGACTTCCCTGGGCGACTGGTTGCTGAAGCCGTGCAGAAATGAACATCCAAGGGGTTCACCCACTCTGACCCTGCCTTTTGGGAAGTTGCTGGTCTGCTCAGCGTGCCAGGCCGAAGTCCACTGCCACCCAGAGCTGCAGGCAATCCAGGGCCAGATCTGAAATTCATGTCTGATGCAGCATGTCGCAAGCTGCCAACGCTAGGCTGTCTTCGTCTGGGAGGGGCCAAGTCGACCATGGATGAAGTCATGGCCGGGTTCTTGAATACGGCCCGCCAATTCGAGATGCTCCGTGTTGAGTTCGCCGTGCCAGGTCGTGAAGTTGAAGAAGGAAAGTGAGGCCGCGAGAAATCATGGGCGAAGTCCTGGCTTCCGCTCACAGCATTTTGATCAATGCGATCCCATTTCCGCGGGGCCTTGTTGGTTTGCGCGTTGGTTCTAGGTCGAGGTCCGCGTTAGTACAAGCCCATGTTGATTGGATGACGGGGGTGTGAACATACTGGGCCTTTTTCCTGTCGCTGCCAAGCTTCAACCCAAAGAAAGAAACCATCTTGGAAAGTTTTTAATTTCTTGGGGGGGGGGGGCGTATTATAAGTAGGATTATCTTTGGTCGGACTATTATTCGCAAACGGCGTCCTCGCAGCTAGTGCCAACGTCTGTCTGCTCACAGATTCCGCGTAATGACAAAAAAATGTCAATAAGAGGCATTCGTCAGCCTATCGTGATCCAGTCGAGTAAAAGCAATGCGTGCAATGGCGGAAAGCGTCGGGATAATGTCTGGTGTCGAAATTCTATGTAAGGAGTGGACGAGTGGACGAGTGGACGAGTGGACCGGATCGGGGCTGAAGCAGACAAGTTTGAAGGAAGGAGCAAAGGAATGGACGACTTTGAGCTGCATCAAACGGCAAGCACAAGATGTCGGGACTTTCAGAATGGCGAGACGAATGGGACGATGGGCTCTCTTTAGGGATGGACCAGACCCAACATGACAAGACAAGATTCATTCATTCAAAGTCTTGGTCTCCCGTATTCCAGACTAATTAGTAATGGTAAGACCAGGGAACCACATGTCCCTATGCAGTCTCATCCCATCATTTCGTTGCCGTCTGCCCAGTTCGTCTGCCCAGTTCATCACTTGCCGTGGCATCCCTGGCATTCATATCCCCACGACGAACTAGTCGGTACAAGTCCTGTACAATGTACACCCAGACAGGGCAGGTCCCCATGTTAAGCGTGTCTCACTCAACCCTTACTAATTATTACCGGGTGCGAGGGAGGGGTTGAGACGCCAGATGAGGATCAATCAAGTCTTGTGCCTCTCTGCCCCTGGCATCTGGCTAATAATAACGTGGGCAGCGGCGTTGCTAGGCGGCAGGGGTGCGGCAGGGGTGCGGCAGGGTGCGGATGGGGCCAGCTTGCAACCCCAACGTGCAGCGCTGCTGGCAGAGTTCTAATTGGCTGCCGACGAAGCGCCCACGTCGAGGAATCACTTTGCATCTTCTGCGGATGGACTCAGGGGAATCACTTCGTCGCTCTCGGGCGTTGCATCTGATGAGTCGATCTTTTTCTTCCCCGGGGTGAAAGAGCCATGTTGGTCCGTGGAAATGGGGTTCGGGTTCCAACATGATGGCGGCAACCCAGGGCGGCAACCCAGGGCGGCAACAAGGGGTAGAAAGCGTCGCTTCACGTCTTCGAGAGGGGCTGGCTGGCTACCAACACCGGGCCAGCCGAACATGAACGAACTTTTACGACAGACTCGGCACATATAATCAAGTAGACCAAGTCTCCAAGCACGCAAGGCGTTGGTTTCGAACGTTTTATTGCCCGATGCAAGATTCTGCATCATCCATCGAGCTCACGTCGACGAATTGCAAAGCTGCATTCCCCGCAAGACAAGGGTGAAGAGTAAAAAGTACATGTATCTAGACTCGCACCCTGACAGAACAAAGAGGAAAGGAAAAGAGAAATAAATACCTGCCCGAAATATGAAATGCGTCCGTACTCCAAAAAAAAAAAAACCTCTTTGCTCCATTAAATGCTGCGAGGCGAAAAGACCACATCACCCATTTACGTCCAAATCCCGCCCCTCACAACTGATCCAGCAACTTCCTCCTCCTCCTCTCCATCAGCTCCTCCTGAACCTCCTCCATCGTCGGCAACCGCCACACCTGCCCATCGCCCGCATCCCCCGGCAAAGGCTCCCACCCCTCCGGCGGCTCCTGCGGCCCATTCTCCAGCAGATTCGCCATCGCGAGCCTCTCCTTCTCCGCCTCGTACGCCAACAGCTTGTCGTCCTCCTCACCCGGCGCGTACCCATAGTACGCGGCATCCACGTTCCTCCTAATCTCCCTGCTCTCGTCCAGCTGCTTCTCCTTGGACTGGTTGCTCTTGCCCCCCTTGGCCGCCTCGAACAGCTCCTTCACGCCGGGCAGCTCCTTGGCCCGCCCAAAGTACTTGTATCCCCTGCCGCCGCCGGGTATCTCCCTGCCTTGCTCGTCGTATATCCTGCCTCCCGTGCGCATGTAGTTCGGCCCGCCCAGGTTCCGTATCTGCACCTCCCACATGTGCTTCTCCCGCATGAGCTTGTTTATCTCGTCGTTGAGGTCGCGGACCTGGTAGTCGCTCAGGACGGGCTCGTGGATGCGCGAGACCTTGCGCGAGATGTCCCTGAGGACCTGGCCGCGCCATTTCTCGCAGACGGCCACCGACTCGACCTCGGTGATGAGTTTGGGGCGGCGGCTGCGGCCGGCGTCGATGATTCCCAGGTCCGCGGCTTGGGCTTCGCGGAAGCGGAAGAGCATGGACTGGGCTTTTTCAGAGTTTCGCGCCTGCGAGACGAGTTAGCGGGTGTCGTTTTCATTTCATTTCATCAGGGGCGAAACGGTAAAAAAAGGAGGGGGGGGGCATCGTGCGTACCATTTTGTCGGTGTCGGGCGACGCTGAGACGTCTGGTAGGCCGTGGGAGGGAAAAGTTCGATCCGGGCTCGGCGAGCTTGTTCTTTTTTACCTTCGTCGTCGAAGGTGTGAGTGAGCGACTGGCCGAGTTTGGCTAACAGCCTTGTCGGTCCGCTGGAAGTCGGAGCGTAAAAGCGGGTCCGCCAGCTGCACACATCCGTAATACCACATCACATTTCGACGGGTTCGCAAGTCATCGTCCTTCTTCTTCCTCCTCCTTCTTTTCTCAGCTTTGCTCATGTTTCGTGTTTTCTCTGCTTTCTTGACTTCTTCCATCCTCTCATCTGCCATTAATTCATTCATGGCACGTCTATGACGGTTCTCGTCGTTACAAACCAGCACGGGCCGTCCAAGAACAACTACTCCCCTTCTTGCCGCCGTCTGGGGAACAACAGCACACACCTCTCTCCCATGTTTCCCCCCTTTCCATCTCACCGAGACTCGTTCGTCGAGAGCAAGAGACTTGTGTTTCCAGCCAGCATCATCAATCCGATCATGTCTGCTATTCCATCTAGCCCTGAACCTCAAATCAAGAGCAATCTCATCCAAGCAAGCGCTTGCGTATCCTATACCAACGCCATCATTCTAACCTCGCACTTTCTAGCCCGGCAGCATCATCTACAAAAAAGAAAAGAAAAGAAAAAGCCCCCTGCGCCAAATCTCGCCAGCTCGCCAGCCTGCAGTGAAGATACCCATCACAACCCTGATGCCCGGCTGGTTTCTTTTTACCCCGGTAATTCCTTCAAAACCGCCGCGCAAGTGACCGGCAAGAACAGAGATCTGAGCGGGCATCCCCCCCCTTTTCCCCCACGCCCTTCCTATTCGATATAGCCGCAGTGACAGACAAAATCTAGTTCAAAGACAAATACAGTTCTCCATTGCCCTACTCTCGCGGGTGGGCGAGTGGGAACTTGACATGATTTACGCAAGACATCATTTTAGTTTTCAATCGGAGCAGGCTGACTAGGGGGTGGTGGTTGGGGTAGAGGGGGGGAGGAGTACAAAGATAGCGAGCCCGGTGATGATCCAGTGTCCAAAAAGCCAAATTTGCAGGCAGCAGCGGCGAAGGCATTTGCCCTAGAACCAAAGTTCGAGTCGCGCGTTGTCAGTGAGAACGTAAGAGAGCTAATCTGAGGGCGTCTATCGATTCCATATTACCCCTGCATGAACATGTATAAAAGATTTGCTATAGCGTGTGGCATTATTTAATCTTGAAGAAATGAACTAGATGTACTTGTAGCTTATATTCTGTTCCTATAACAGGTATCTATTACTGCTGTCGCGATCATTTATATGCTAATTGTGATGCTGGCTGGATATCGCCAGTAATTGTCATGTTTCCTTACATAAATTAGATGCATTGGCCACAACCAATGAGCCCAAGGTATTTATAAAAACCAATAGTGTTGTGACAACCGGGTCAACCGCGGGTTGACCACCAAGGAAAGTGAAGCATGTGCGGCAACGCCGCGTTGTGATTGGCTACACATATACGCAAGGCACACACACGTAACTCGCGTTCCCCTTTTCTTATAGCTATATAACCTTCTAGATAGCTTCCTTTAGAATAATAATTAATATACCTTTAAGAGACCCTTTTATACACTAGTGTATCTATTATAACATCCTTAGTGAATCTAATACTAATTAGTAGTTAAAAAACCACAGATAGCTAGGTCTATAAAGAAGAGACCTTCCTTTAGTTAACTAAGGAAGCGTGCTAAAGGAAGATAGACTCTAGATACTAGATATTAGGCTTCTAAGGGATTAACCTTCTTCTATTAGTAAGTTAAGAGCTACTAATATAAGAATTAATTCTATTATCTATTACAAGAAAACTAATTAACTAACTAAGAGTTATAGCTATATATAACTTCTTAAACCTAAGATTAACTTAACCACCGCTAGTTAAAAAAAAAATCCCTTAGCCTTACTAGCTAAATAAGATATAATAAATCCCTCTAGTAACAAATAAATGCTATTATAGACTATATAGGGAAAGTAGCCTACTTAAACTATATATCCTAAAAGACCTAATAAATCTACTCTACTATAATAACTCTAAAAACATACCTTAGCTATTACCACTAACTAGGAGAGCTCTAAAGAACTAGACCCTTAGAATACTAAAGACTAGGAGCTTAATAACTACATTGCTTAGATAATTAATATCTATAAGAGCAGCTAATATAAAGATCTTGCCCTTTAGGAGATCTTCTATAATAACCTTAATAGCTAGACTAAAGAAACACTTAAATAAGCTTTATAACCTTTAGTATGTAAACTATAAAACTACCTTTATAAAAATAGCATCTATATTATTTAAAATTAAAGTAGTAAAATTATTAATTTGCTAGTCTAAGTCCTTAAAGAAGATATAATATTACCATAGCCTAATAATAAAATTATAAAGCAAATAGCCACAGGCAAATTCCTCTCTATTAATAACCCTGCTATTAATAACCCTCTTATTATAAACCCTTTACTTTATAACTCCTCTCTTCTTAGTACTTTAACCTAATACCTACCTATTAATAACCCTCCTATTACTTAACTACCCCTAAGAGAAAACACACTATAACCTTAAATACCCTAGATTACCCTAACCCTAATTATTTAACCGTAAGTAACCCTAGCTATATAAGCATTAATAATCCTATCTAAAGATTAGATTATAAGAAAGATCTCTAAACTTACAAAAGGATATAAAGATAATAACCATTATAGCAGAAAGATATATAACTTTATTATACCTAAGATTAACCTATTCTAGAATAAATATAATAGACTTAACCTCCCCTAGGAATATATATATAAAGCCTTTCTAATTATGCTTTTAGGCAACGCTAAATAGTATTACCTTAACTATCTAGCAAACAAAGGCTTTATATATAAATAAATAGTTAATAATATCTATTAATACTTTAAGATAAAAAGTAACTAATAGTTCTATTGCTAAGAATAAAATAACATAACGCTTAGAAACATTATTACTTAGAATCCTAATAAATCTAAACTAGATTACCTTAAGATTTTACTTATAACCCTTAAGCGTGTTTATAGAGGACTCTTTTCCTTATTAATAGTTAATATAAAGCTTTATTATTAAATATTAAGCGCTATCTCTAGTGTTCTAGAGTGTAGGCAAGCTAAATATAACTATTTACCTAGCTTTAAAGGACTTACTAAGGACCTCCGCAAATTAATCTCTATTACTAAAGCTAATAAATTAGCTAAAGCTTTTATTAAGTCTAATAATAATAAAGATAAGGATAATAATAATAAAGAGACCTCTATGTTAAAGTTTAACTACCTAAGTATTACTTAATTCTTTATATTAGGACTATAACTAGATAATAATAATATTATTAAAACTGTGAGGCCCCGCCCACAACACAGCGTGCACACCCCACAGGCATGCTAGGCCTAGGGCTAGGTCCACGTGACACTAGTAAGCCGCTAGATAAAAGCTAGTGACTCGCGCGTATAATACTTAGACCTAGTAAGCTTTAGTAAATATATAAGTACCCCCTATATCTCTTACCTAGCTATTCTTTATTCTTATAATTCTAAAGCTTCTCCTACTAGCTACCTAAGAGTAATATAAGGGGAAGAACTACTTAATCTATAAGAGTAATATTAGATAATAACTAAGGGCTACTAAATAAGGGTAACACTATAGCTAAGAATATACCTTATTCTATAGGTATTATAACTAAAGATATACCCCTTACTATCTATACCTAAGCTATAGTAATAGTAGAGTAAATTACCTAGCTTAAGGAACTCTAGAAACTATAGGAAAGAGAGTAAGAGCTCTAAGATCTATTATAGTATAATACTAGAGAAAAATAATTAAAAAGGTAGTAAAAAGCTAGTACTTTCTTAAGCTATAGTAGCTAAGAGGTTAAAGTTTAGAATATTACTAACCTCTAATACCCTATAAACCTATAGAGATATAAGATATAGATTAATAACCTAAACTATACCTTTAATAGGGTAAAGAAGAAGTTCTAATATAATTACTAAAAGATCCTTTTTATACTTAACTATATATATATTAATTATAGGGTAAGATAGGATAGATACCTTAAAGAATAGTAGGCTAATAGCTAGGATAACCTTAAAGATAACTAGGATAAATTTTAGACCTAGATACTTACACTACTTTAGGACTCTACTAATTATAATATATAAATAGTAATATAATTAGAGAATATAAAGTAATATAAGGGTTAAAGCCCTATTAAGTTTAGTATCTTCTTAGATTTACTAGAGAAATACCTAGAAAGAGCCCTAGAAAAGACTTATATCCTTATATTCTTTATAAAGTTACTCCCTAACCTATAGGATTATATTAACCTATATACCTTTATTACTAATAAGACTTAAGAAGAGGTTATATAACTTACCTAGTAATTCTAGGAGGCTATGCTAAAGAATAAGTAAAAATCTAAGTAATTAGGAGATAAAGGCCTATATAAGAACCCTTAGTACTATAGGAATAACTCCCTATAAGGTTATAGACCTTATAAAGATTAAAGAAATAAGAACTAGGAGAAGGGCCTAGCTACCTACCTAAACACTACTAAACCTAGGGGTAAGATATAGTGTTATAACTATAATAGTATAGGATACCTTATATATTACTATAAGAAACCTAAGAAAAAGCCCTAAGAAGGCCTAGAAAACTCCCTAAGGTAGAAGTAAATGCCCTTACCTCTACCTCTAATACTAAGGTACTAATAGGGCATTAGTTTTATACACTAGTTACTATCTATAAGTATAAAGATATTAAAATAGTAGCTAATCTAGATAGTTACGCTAAGATTAATATAATTAGTGTTAAGTTTATAAGAACCTATAAACTTAACTAGGCTAAGGCTATAGTACCTATTATTAAGGTAGTAGGAGCCCTTATAGTCCCTTAATATAGTATCTATAAGGTACCTATTATAATTAAGGACTTAAGAGGAGAAGAAAGGGACCTTAAGCTACTATATATAGCTATAGATAGAGACCTAAGAGTAGGGGGAAGCCCTATATTAATTAGAATATATACCCTTATAGAAGAATATATATACCTTTACCTATATTTATAGAAATAGTGGTTTAAGAAAGAAAAAGTAGCCTTTTTACTATTAACTCCTTATAAATTTGTAAAAGTAATGTGTAATAAGACTATTATATATACTATTATAGGGGTTATAGAAGATAAGTTTATTACCCTTAAAGATAATAAGGAGGTAAAAGTATATAGAACTATTAAAGATATTCCCCTAGAACTATATAAGTTTAAAGATATATTTATATTAGATAAGGTAGGAAGCTTACTATTAAGAAAAAAGACTAACTATATAATTAACCTAGTACCTAGGGCTACACCCCTATATAGACTAATCTACCCTCTTTTCTAAAGTAAGCTAAAAGAACTCTATAAATATATTAATAAAAACCTATAGAAAGGCTAGATAAGACCCTCTAAGAGCCCTATAAGCGTACCTATTCTATTTATACTAAAGAAAGATAGGACACTCTAGTTATATATAGATTATTAGGGACTTAATAAAGTAATATAGAAGAATTACTACGCTCTCACCCTAATTTTAGAGATCCTAGACTAGTGCTAAGGAGCTTATTACTTCTTAAAAATTAATATTAAGAATATATACTATTAAATTTATATTAAAGAAGATAATAAGTAGAAGACTATATTTTATACCTATTATAGACACTATAAATACCTTATAATACCCTTTAGGTTAACTAATACCCTAGCTACTTTTTAAAGTTATATTTATAAAGCACTTTATAGGCTAGTTAATACTATTTATATAGTATATCTAGATAATATCCTTATCTTTTTAAAGATATAGGAGGAATATACTATATATATTAAGGAAGTTTTAGAATATATAAGATTAGTAGAGTTATATATAAAACCCTTAAAGTATTTATTCTACTAGGAGTTAGTAGAGTTCCTAGGGTTTATCCTATTAGTTAATAGGATCTTAATAAATACTTACTAGGTTAATATAATCTAAGAATAGAAAGAGCCTATAAGCTTTAAGGATATATAGTCCTTCCTTAGGTTCTATAACTTTTACTAATAGTTTATCTATAAATACTCTAGGATTATAGTACCTCTTTATATATTAATAAAAGGTAGTTAAAATAGTATTTAGACTAGGAAGTTTATATTTAGAGTAAAGGAATAGCTAGCATTTAACTAGCTAAAAAAGGCCTTCTAGTAAGCGCCTCTCCTTTATTATTATAACCTAAGTTAACTAGTATATATTAAGATAGATACTTTAATCTTTATAATAATAGGAATCCTATCTTAATAGGATAATAAGGGCTATTAGTATCTAGTAGTATTTTAGTTAAGGAAATTTATAGATACTAAGTATAATTATAGCATAGCTAATTAAGAGCTACTTACTATAGTAGAGTTATTTAAACACTAGTAATACTATATTAAGGGCGTGGTAAGCCTAGTTAAAGTCCTATTAGACTACTATAACCTATAGACCTTTATAAGGTAGTAGAAGTTAAATAGAAGGTAGGTAAGATAGTGTATATTCCTTTACCCCTTTTACTTTATAATTAGGCATAGACCTAGGAAAAGTAACCTAGTAAATACACTATTAAGAAGGTCTAATTATAAGGGTAAACCCCTAATAAATAGGGCACTATTACTAAAACTTTAAAGGAAGATAGTACTTACTAAAATAGTAGAAGAAGAGAAACTAATATATTAAAGAAAATATAGTAAGATACCTTTAGGGGAGGAAAATACCCTAGTCTTAGGTGTAGAGAGGCTTAATAAGATATCTTTAGGGGAGGAAAATACCCTAGCCCCTATAGAGAGAATAGCTAGAGTAGCCTAGTTAAGAAGCTAGTTAGCTACTATAAATCTAGTAAAAGGTTAGCTAACTAAAAGGGATTTTAAGGAGAAGGTAGTGTATATCTAAGATATTAGTATAGTATAAGAGATATAGGGGACTATTATATTACTAGATCCCTACTAATCTAGGCTAAATAAACTATTAGTATAACTACTATAGAAGGCATAGGATTAAGACCTAGATCTATAGAGATAGAATAGTAAGATTAATAACTCCCTAGTAAAAGGGAAGGGAAAGGCTAGTCTATAGTTATATAGTATAGGGGGTTTTCTATTATACTAAGACTAGGTAGTTATTCCCTAGGAGCCTATCTTATAATAGAAGCTTCTATAGCTATACTATAATAATCTACTAGTAAGTTACTTTAGGACTAAGCATACTCTAGAGCTACTAAAGTATTACTTTTAGTAGCTAGCTATAAGTAAGTCTATTTTAGACTATATTATAAGCTATAGGGTTTACTAATAGGTAGTAGCTAGAAGGCATTACCTATATAGAAGCCTTAAATTACTACTAATACTAAGGTAACTATAGATAGAAATCTTAATAGACTTTATTATAGGGTTACCTATTATATAAGCAGGCGAGTAAGAGACTAACGTAATCCTAGTAATTATAGACTAATTTACTAAGTATTCTATTTTCCTACCTATAACTACTACTATTAACGTGGCTAAATTAGCAGAACTTTTCTATAAAGAGATTAAGCTATAATTCAGAGCCCTAGAGGGTATTATATCTAATAGAGGTTCGGTCTTTATAAGCTAATTCTAGTTAGACCTATGCTACCTATCTTAGGTAAAGTAAAGGCTTTCTATAGTATTTTACCCCTAAACTAATAGGTAAATAAAAAGAATAAACTAAGTACTTAAGCACTACCTTTAATGTTTTATTATAGAGAACTAATAGATATAGCCTAAGCTACTCCTAATAGCTTAATTTGCCTATAATAATGCGGTAAATAGGAGCACTAGCTACTCCCTAAACTATTTACTTATAGGCTATTTGCCTAAGTTTTGTCTGGCTCTTAGGGGCGAGAGCTAGGAAGGGGAGGTGCTAGAAGCACACGCGCGCGTTACAAAGCTACACAAAGTTAGAGAGCCCGCAAAGGTAACGAATACCTAGTGAAATAGAAGGGTTAGCTAAGCAAATATAACTAATAGGTTCTAGCAGAAGACATAGAAGGCGCTTAACATGTGATTCAAGCGTTTTACTAAAGTAGATTACGTAAGAAAGGTAGCAACATATAGGCAAGTTATAGGTAAAGAGATATGGAGTTATAATAAAAAAGGCCTAGCCTTATTAGCTACTATTACACTCCTATATAAACTACCTTAGACTACCTACTAAATAATAAAAGAAAATATACCTAAAGCATAGGGAGGGTTAAGGGAAACCCCTTTATTATTACCCCCTTATAATAAAAAGCCTAACCCCTATAAATAAGATACTTAGTATTATTCTTATCCTTAGTAATTACCTAGTATATTACTAGTGTAAAATAATATTTTACTATCCCCTAGGGGATATACCCTAGGTCTAAGTATTATAGGTATAAAGTTATTTTTATATTCTATATAATCTTAAGTTTATAGTAATTTAGCTATAGAAGAATTAGTAAATATATAGTAAGGTAAGGTAGAATAACTATAATACTTATATACCCTAGAATTAGGCTAGGGAATATTATAATAAGTAGCTACTATTATAATACTATATACTATTAGTATATAATAAAGGTATACTACTACTAAATATAAGTAAGAGACTAGTAAATATATAGTAAAGAGATAAACCTAATAGACCTTTATAGCCCTAGTTAAGCTAAAAGTAATATAGTGTAATATATTTATATAGTTAAACCCTATTATTAGATAGAGGTAATACTTAGTAATATAGAAGTAAGAGGCCTCTAAAAATAGGTAGTCCTTAGGGTCTTCCTTTACTATATTACTATAGATATCTATAAGTATTTAGGCCTAGTCTAAAACTATAAGGAGGTTAATAAAATTACCCCTTATTATAGCTATAGCCTATAGGAATTTATTAGTAAAATAAGACTAAAAGATATAGGAAGAGTAGTATACTTATAGTCTTATAAGAATTACTATAATTATAGTATTAGGTATAGTGCTTAGAATATTTTATCTTTTAAGGATCTATAAATAGATTATAAGGAAATTAATAGTTAATCTATAGTAATATAGGCTTAGCTAGGGGATATTTCTTAAACTTAGCATATCTAGTGTGTAAATAATATATATAGCTATATTTTTTTAAAGGAATATACTTATCTTCTATAATAAATATATAGTAATTAAGGACTAAAAAGGGATAGAAACTAAAGGTATAAGAAATAATTAAAAAATTACTATAGTTATAGAAGGGAAGAGTATATAATATAATAAAGAATTATAGGTGAATTTATAGTTAAACCCTATTTATTATTTATTATTATTTTAGAGGCTATTACTAGTTAGCAAATAGCTATAAAGTAGCTAGTAAAAGCTATTTAGGAGCCTAGCTATAAGTAAGGAGGTAATTATAAGGCCCTGCCTATAATATAGCGTGCACACCCTATAGGTATACTAGGCCTAGGGCTAGGTCCACGTGACACTAGCAAGCCGCTAGATAAAAGCTAGTGACTCGCGCGCACAACACTTAGACCTAGCAAGCTTTAGTAAATACATAAGTGCCCCCCATACCTCTTGCCTAGCTATCCTTTGTTCTCACAAAAACCTTAAGAGACTAAGCCTTTAAATATACCTATCTTAAGTATAATCCCTTTAATAAAGTAGAAACATTATATATTTTAGAAAAACACTACTCTAATAAAGTCTTTAGAGGTATCTTACCTAATATAGGAGCTTCTAGTGTATTAATAGCTAGAATTAGATAAGCATAAGCCCTAATGAGATTAATACTATTATTAAAGATTAAGCTAATGCTAAAGAAAGAGATTTAATTTAGTGCTAGATCTATAACCACATAAGGAGTAATCCACGTGCCTACCGAATTAGGCAATATCCCCTTCTACGTAATTAACACGCATATACCCTTCCTATTCTCTTTAGATAATATAGATAGGTTACGCGTTAAGATTAATAACCTTATAAATATACTTATTTAAGGCAATAAGACTATACCTATTATTAGGAAATAGGGATATCCTTAGTAGACTCTAGAAGCTAAAGAAATAGTAGCTTTTTACCTATTAGAAACAGAAATCTATTAATTATATTATTAATTTAGTTACCCTTTAGTATAGTGGCTTATAAAGATATTATAATAAGCTAGTTATAATATTAAGACTAAAGCTATTAAATAATTAACTAAAATTTACTACTATTACTAAATAAATAAAAAGGCTCTAGGTAGATTTAAGTTTATAGTTAAGGATAACCATAAGTTTAACTATAAGATTATTATTAATATTATTTAAATTAATAGCTAACTAGTCCTTTATATTATTAATTCTGTAACCTTATTTTAAGTAGCCTAATTTCTTAACCTAAATAGGCAGAAAGCTTATAATATATAGAACACTCTGCGTAAATACTAGATTAATACCTATCTAGGCCCTCTAGATTAGATTATTTATAATACTAGAAAGAACTTTATATTATTAAAATTTAAGCACTATATATAATTACTATTAATTAAGATTAATAAAGTTCTAGTAGAAGCTTATAATAGTATTAGAAAGGTTAAACACTATTATAAACTATTAAGATAAGCCTATATAATTATTATAGACTCTATAGGCTAAGATCTTACACCTAAATAACGCCTCTAAATAGCTATAAAAGCTATAAATAATTTAGTAGGCCTAAATAGCCTTATACTAACCCTTCTTGTCTTTAGTGTATATCTATAGATAACTAATAAGTTACCGCTAAGTGTATCTATTATTTAATAAGCTAAAGTAATCTATAAAGCTACTAATAAAGTCTAATAACTCCTAGTAAAGTAATAAGTTTATAATACTTTATAAACCTATAATAGCCTAGATACTCTACCCACATACTAGCTTCTACTATAATTAGATATATATATGTGGAGAGAAAAGGATAGATAGTATAGCCCTTATAGGCTTCTTACTACTAATAGAGAGACCTATACCCTTTAAATACCTTAAGGACTAACTAGATTCTAGTTAATAGTGGTTAAACTATATTATTATAACCTATACTATATTAAAGAACTCTAGGAATTAATACCTAAAGATAAAGACTAGGCTATAGGTAATAATAAACCTACTACTAAAGAAGCTATTTCTAAAGCTTTAGAAGGAAATAAGGAAGTTCTATAAGTTAAGAGGAAATATAAAAGACTATAAAAGAAGCTAATAGTTTACTTTAGCTAGGAAGAAAGTAAAGCTTAGAATACTAAATATAAATTTAGTATAATAGTATTTCTTATAAATAAAGATTAAGATAAAGCTTTAATAAAGAAACTCTTAGCTAATAGAACACTAAGTAAAGTATTTCTTATAGTAAAGGAAGAGGCTAATTAGAATCTAGCCCTCTAGTTATATTAAGAAGGGAAGATTATAATGCTAGGCAAACCCTTTAAGTAATTAGACTAAGTAGAAATTAATGCCTTATAAGCCTATAATATATTTAGATTTATGCTTTTTAACCTATTAAAACATAGTAGTAAGAGACTCTTTAAATCTTATATAGTTAGAGAGATTAAAGGCAAAGGAACTATAATACTATATAAAAAGTTATACCTTATAATTTAAGGAATAAATAATAAGGGAAAGGAAGTAATCCTAACCTAGTTACTAATAATTTAACGTTTAAGCTAGTAATTAATTATAGTAATCTTACTATCACTTAGATAATAAGGAATTATTCTTTAGATTTAAGATATTATATAGGCATATATTTAATTAAAAACGGAACTTACTAGGATAATTATTATAATACTACTAGAATAGATTACATATCTATTTCCTAAAGGTATAATAATAGAAGTTATTAAGCCTTTATATAAAATTACTAAAGTAGGAACCTACTAGTAGGTAACCTACTTCTATTATTATAAGGACTAGCTTAGGATAATTACTTTAATATATAATCTATGCTTATTAATTACGGATAAGAATAATAATAACCCCTTTAGAGTAGTTAGCATATAGACTAATAATATGTTAGGCCTTAGTAACTAGGAATTCTATAACCTTAAAGAGAGAGAGCTTTAGAAAGCGAATTTTATAGCAAAACTAAAGTAGAAGCTATTAGCTAAAAATCCCCTTATCTTTAATAGTTATATCCTTATATAAAATAATAATAACTTAATAGAACTATATTAGAAAGGTTAAAGTAAGAAGATTAAGCAAATTAACCTAAAGTTATTAACTATAAAGTAAGATTATATTAAATAATAAGCCTATGGAAGTTACATTGTGACTGTTTATTAACCTAAAGCCCTCTATAACCTCTTAATTACTATATAACACTAAGATCCTATGACTAATAATATAACTTAATTAAATAAATAACTAGATTAGCAGATCTAATATTAAGAATAAGGTCTATATTACATACCTCTAGACCTTAAGAACGCGAAGTTATTTGTGTTTATAGATAGATCTCTTGCTAATAATAAAGATCTAAGTTCCTAGATAGGATATATAATTATTATTAGTAATAAAAAGGCTTAAGATAATGTATTTATATTAAAAGGGAATATTATTATATATAGCTTAATAAAGAGTAAATAAGTAACCTATAGCGCCCTTGCTTCTAAATTATATATAATAGTATAAGGTACTAATGTGGCCTATGTAATTACTACAACCCTCTATATAATCACGGACTAACTAAAGATTAACTAAATTCCTATGATTATCTATATAGACTCTTTTTTATTATATAAGTACCTTATAAAGCTAGGCTCTATAAAAGAGAAATAACTTATAATTAACATTATAGCTCTCTAATAGTTATATAAACGCCGTAAGATCTATAAAGTCCGCTGGATTAATAGCAATAATAACCTTACTAATATAATAATAAAGGTATCTCTAAATAAGAGTCTTAAGACCTTTATTAATATAAATAAGGCTATAATTTATATTAAAGGATAGGTAAAGAGACTAGAGACTAGATAAACTAGATAGAGAGTCTGGGTTAAACTATTGCCTAAGCTAATAAGAGGATTACATCTGCTAACTAGATCTACTTATATTTACTTCTGTTTTTATTATATTTTTTAAGCTCTTAGAAGCTCTTAATCTTGCCCGCTTTCTAATCCGCGGATTAACCTCTCCTTCTCTTCCCTTTTACTAATAACTAATAAGAGCCTAAATTTAATATCTAGGTCTACTTTTTCTAATAAGTAGGTTATATATAAAATAGACCTACTTCTTTTCTTTCTTACCTATTTTCTAATCTATAGATTAACCTCTTAATATCTAGGTCTATTTTTTCCTTATAAGTAGGTTATATATATTATAGACCTACTTCTTTCCTTTTTTAATATTTATATTTACTTCTAACCTACTTTCCTCTAAAAGAGAAGACTACTAGTATTATAATAACTAGGTTAACCATAGGTTAACCACTAAGGAAAGTAGAGCATATATAGTAACGCCGCGTTATGATTAGCTACATATATACGCGAGGCACACATACGTGACTTACGTTCCCCTTTTCTTATAGCTATATAACCTTCTAGATAGCTTCCTTTAGAATAATAATTAATATACCTTTAAGAGACCCTTTTATGCACTAGTGCATCTGTTGCAACATCCTTGGTGAATCCAACAAATAGCTTATTCTTATTAAAGACGTAGAATACAAGGCAATAGGACTGCTTAGAAGGACCCTCTTTATAAGCGTATCATATTTTTCCACTTGTGAAATCTGCCATGTCGAGAGGCTCGTTGCCGTGACATTCCCAGGATGATAGTCACTCCGCATCCGTCGTTGAATTGCGCGAGCACCTGCGTTGCGTCTGCAGTATCTGACATGGTCTTTCTTTTTTTTCGCAACAATGACAAGTCTAGCATTCATTTTCCTATGCACATGTGCTCTATATTCCACGAACCACTTGAATCGTACATTCCTTTTTCGCTCAAACCAGCCAGCCCCCCATCACTTCGCGACTTGTACCCCCATCAAGCCCTCACGTAGACTTGCCCTTTGCAACGGCAGGTTTGCTGTACATCCAAATGGCGCAGAATCCAACAAACCCAGACACAGTGGCGGCGATGCCAGAAATCCAAGGCCACGCTCCCGAGATGACAAAGCTTCTAGGCCACTCGTCGTGCGCCATGTGTCTCACACTGACCGTGTTCTTCTCATCGAGGTAAGTCAAGAAGGGACGCTTGTAATTGACTTTGAAGTTGAAGATGCCGTGTTGGTCGGGCAGAGTAAAGGCGGTGCCGTAGATGGTGGAAGAATCAGTGGAAGCAATGGGCTTCAAGTTCAGGCGGTGGAAGGGCGAGAGCATGGAGAATTCGAGCTGGACGTCGTCTGAGGTCGGTAGAGTAAAAGGCAGCCATGTGTTCCAGGCATATTCGGACAAGGAGATGTTGTATGACTGAGCGGAACAGAGTTAGTCATGTTTGACCATGGTGCTGTGATACCCGCTAGTGGCGAACTTACGACATCGTTTTTGATACGGTAAATCTGGGGGTTTGTCTCATTATCCCCCTTGAGCTGGTGCTCGATCTTGTTGACCTTCAACACGCCGATTTCCTGGAAAGTCCACCCTGATATTCTCTTGGCAAACTCGCGGTTCTCGGGCTTGACGCTCTTGCTCTCGGGTCGAGATACCTCTGCATCCATCCACTTGTCTTGGAGCATCTCGGCGGAGCCCACAACTGCCAATCTAGCCGAGTTGCGTGCCTGGAAGACAGATACCAGGGCTAGCTGCCTGCCTGCGGCGAACAGGTCCTCGGGATCGACAACCTCAGCCTGATCCTTGGGGTTGTAGCTGTACGCAGTCGACGGGGCGCGAACAACGGGAGTCAGGAGAGCACCAGAGCCCAGAGTATGACCAGCACCGTGAGGGAAGGAAAGCACACCGGTGACCTCGAAGTAGTCCTTGAGGCCGGGGCGAACATTGGTAGGGGCATCGAGGACAAGAACGTCGTGGGCTTCAGCAGCAGAGACGGCATCGTAGTTGAAGTGGTCGACGACAGTGCCAGTCCGCTCCGCGGGAAGAGCAATGTCGAGCTCGGAGAGGAGAGTGGTCAGGGACGAAGAGGCCGGTGTCTTGGAGGAAAGGGCAACGAGGATATTGCCATTTGCGTTGATAAAGTCGACGAGAATGTTGGGGGTCAGGTTAGGGCCCAGGGCTGCATTCTCGCATTAGTATTCGTGCAGACACAAGATGGTTCCCAACTCACCCTTTACTTTGGTGGGCAAAAGGACCAAGTGGTCATATGTCCTCTCCCCTAGATGGAACAACTTGGCCTGTTGGCTCCTCGGCGTTTCGTAGGTGATCTGATAGCCTCGCTCTGCAATCCTCGTTCATCAGCAACTTCACAATTCATTGCATGTGGGATCGATTGGGGCACGTATGGCCAGTTGGCAGGCTATGCACCACTTTTTTAATTTTTTTGTTCTTACCTTTTAGGTCCCCAAAGAACTGCTTGTAGTTGTTCTTTTCCGACACATCATCCAACACGACCAGCAGGCGGTTTCCGGCCGTGCTAACAGCTGAAACCACGGCGGTGAGGAGCAAGACGGCTGCGCTTGAAATCGACCGCATCTTGAATGAGTTCGTCACTCGGTTCGCCGTATATGTATTTCACTTTCGGTACGTGGCTCTGCGCGACCAATTCGACAAAGACGGAATGGCTAAAGGTCGGCGCAGCTTGTCGAGGTGGCTGTTCGCTTTGATCAGTGAGTGGGAGCTTCTCCTTGGCTCGGCCTCCAAGTTGGGGATACGTCGCCTCGCTGAAGCTTCCTTGTCAGTCAGTGTTGTGGGAGCCCTGGGGGCGCCGTGGCTGCTGGCTGCTGAGCTGCACCATCCACCCCATCCACAGCTGCGGCGCCCCAAGCTCCAACTCTGGGTCGCTGCGGAATAAGTCTTTTTCCGAACCCTTTCGAGCAATGTCGCATCACCAGATCCATGCAACATCACTTGTCCGTTGCAGTTCCGAATAACCTCACTGCGCCTTATCCGAGCCACGTAGAGTATAGCTCCCCTTGAGCCTCTCGCACCCTCGGTTCTGCATCTTGCCAACTGAGTCCCGCCCTTCATCAGCTAGCCATGTCACCCCCCATCTTTTGGTCCACCCCTCTCAAGTACTGTCGCTGGGCAGCCCGCGAACGACCTGCGCTCTTCTGGTCCGTCATGATTGGCGCCGCTGGTCCCATTGCCATGCCAATCGTGCCTCCTATTCGAAAATATTTTGGAGATGTCGATCCCGCCCCTGTGCCTGTTACTTATCCTGGTACGTCTGCCATGGCATCGCATCGCCCCTGGCTTGAACGAATTGGACAGCAATCGACGAGGTCGTGCAGCTAACGTAGAGCTTGCAGTGCCCAATGGTCTCCGGAAACAATTGACCGGATACGATGACTAAAGGCGAGGGCGCGTGTTTGACATGAAAGGAGGAGGGAGGACGACTTATCACAACCACACCAAACCACACCAAACCACCCGCGACGATGCGCACCCCGTCGTGAAACCGTGTACAAATACAAATCAGCAGCGCTGTTTCGAGACGAAACATCCATTGGCAGAGGATAGGGACATGAACGTCACCCAAGGCGCTTACTGTTATATGGGAAAACAAAAACTTTCCACACTGCATTGAATCAGAAAATTTTGTTACAAATGCTGTTCGACCCATCGATTGCGTTGCCGCATCCATGTTTTTTTTTCTTCTCACGAAACTCCACCGGTGCTTTGTCCAAAATCTATGCTGCTACAAAAAATAAAGACTGTTTAAATGCTAAGTCGTCGTGGCCGTCCGAGAAGTTTTATTTTTCATTTGTTTCATTTTTTATTTTTTGTTTGTACATTTACCATCTCTCATGTCGTTGCCTCGGCCGTTGGCTGCTGGATCCGAGACCCTATCGGTGTTCTCCTCGTCCAAAACTCCATTCATACTGAAGGGTAGGATTGTCAGCATTGAGAAAGATACGAGGCCACTGCGTCAGATTTGGAAACTTACCACTCTGCCATCTTCGTCTCCGGTGTACACACACGTCGGCATGGGGGTTATGCAAGTGATGCCAGCGTTCGTGTTGCCGTCTTTATCGCTTTTGAAGTCGACATGGTCCAATCTCCTGAGAAGCTCCAACGTCCATCTCCCAGCTAATACGCACTTGCGCCAAACATTGACCCGCCCCTTGCCGTGGCCAGTGAAGATGAGACAGTTTTCTAGCCATTCATTACCAGCACCCTCGTAGAATGCACACGAATGCACATAGTCGTCTTGCTCTGCACAGAGATTCTGGTCCAGGATGAGTGCCCCGTTGAGTGAGTAGAGAAGAACGTTCGGACCGGAGCAGAGCAGTACCTCTCCGGAGACATTGTTCATGGCAGCACATTCCACGTGTCGTACCAGAGGAAGTTTGCGAATAAATGTCAGCTGGTTCAGATCCCATAAAAAAGCTTGGCCATCTGCCGATGCCGTGACGAAGGTGCTGAAGGACTTGCTGACTGCAATGGCTGTGACAAGTGTCTTGTGGCCAAACACGCTCGACCTCGGTTGGAGCTCGACTTGCTTGCCCACTGCTGTCTGAACTGTGTAGACAGAGACAACACAGTCCTCGCCTGCAGTGATGAGGGTCTTGGAGTCAGCAAAACAAGCGCATGAAATTTGTCCGATATGGAGGTTTTCGAACAGTCCAGCAGGCTGTATGTGCTCTCTTGTCAGCTGCGCACGAATCTTCCAGGGTACGATTAGAGCAAACAAACCTTGCGATTATCGCTGAAGAAGAAACGGATACTGTTGTCCGCGTAGCCCCATTCAAGGAATTTGTCGTACGGTGCGAAGTTGAGTCTGAATGGGGACGCACACAATAGACGGTCCAATTTAGGAGCGTAGACCAGGGAGGCGACTCGCTCGTGACTCTCTACACGACATTTTAGCATTTCAGTTGGCAAGAGGCTTTCTGGCCAAGACGGCATACCCAATAGCGGTCGTGGCAAACAACTAAGTGAGAAGATGGCCGAATCCAATCTCCTGATCGGGCATCGTGTATACTCCCGAGCAAGATGTGGCTTCACGAATACTTGATGCGGCGTTTGTCCGAAATTGTGTATAACACCAGCAGTTATTGCTCTTTCGCTGGCATCGGCAATCTTGTCTAGGTCGCTTGCACCCGCGTATGAAAGATGGTGGAAGACATTGAGGTTCTCTACGGCTGCCTCCCCTCTCTGCTTACACCCAAAGACCAAATCAACCCAGTGATGAAGATTCTCGCTCACGTATGGGCTTTCCAATGCCTCGCGATGCTTCGCAATAAAGATCTTGGGGTCACCTTTAGCCCAGGGAGGAAGCTTGACGTGATCTACCTTGGCACCGTTACTCTGCCGTCGGCCGAAGTCGTAGTTGTTGATGTTGGTCAAGAACTCAGGAAGACAAAAGAATTCCGGTATTAGCTCCCTGACATCTGTCTTGTTTTTGGATGACGCCGACGCCCACGCGTCACCAATGGATTGAAACAGCCGGTCGGCATGATCAAAACTGTCGCCCTGTACAAGAAGGTATGATTGAACGAAAGGTGGCAATCGGATGAGATAAGAGCTCACGATCATCGCTGAGGAATAGTGAGTGCCATAATGGAATGGCGTCTGACCAATCTCCTTTAAAGCACTGTAGGTTTCCATGAATTCCGGAACCCTAGACTGTGTCTGAGCTCCCATTGGCTTTGAAAGATCCCGAAATGTCGCGGGGTCCTCAAGGTCCAGATCCTCACTTGTGTAATCAGCCAATATCCATGGGAAAACGGGGTACTGTGTCAAATCATTGAATGTGCGTCCAGCCATGGTATTAACCATCATGAGATAGTGAAAGTTTGAAACTTCTCCTTTCTGCCATCGCTTCACAACAGGATTCGAAGGGGAAGAGTTGAAGAAAGTGCCGAGTCTGGATCCCAAGCCTGCCCCAAACCCTTGAGGGAACTCATCAAACGTCTTGAGCGCTTCCAGTCGCCAAGCATCCTCGGGGTTTGGCAAGGCATTGGCAGTGCTCGTATGCGGCGCTTTATTGAGTAGTTTCCCGTACACCTCATCCCGCACAGTAGAGTTGATCATGGTCAACAAGTAGCTCTGACCGTCAGTGAAGAAAATCTCGATTGCCACGTCTCTGAACAGAAATCGTCTTTTGGAGAAGCTGATGACGTCGTGCCATTTCCAGTGTCGGGAATCTTGGTCTCGCATTCCAGCATTTTGGCGTTTCTCCAAAGTCTTGGCTCCAGTAACAACCATGGTGAATGGATCTCGCTCTTCTTGAGGCGCCTGCCAGACGTTGACGATGTCTCCGCTCGCACACTGAAACACATTGTCCATCATGTACAGCGCGTCTTTCCCAACAATGAGAATCCCTTCGCAGGCTTCCAGGCCAGTAATGCGAGACATGTTGTAAGCTGCCTGGACTTGATCGCCGTGCTCCAATCGACGCATCACTTTTCTATTCTTGTCTTCGAAAGTATCTTCGCCGTCAATGGGCTCATTCGGATCATCAACGAGTTCAAAATCATCCTCGGGAATGAAAGTTCCTTCTTGTTTGCCAGAAGCAGAGCTAGACTCGGTGGTTCCGATCTTGTCGTTCTCGCCAAAAGCATAAGCAGATGGAAAGGCACGGGTGGATGTGTCGCGTGACGGGTCAGGGCTGGCAGATGTATTCGGTTTCAGCGGCAGAGATGCGTTTTCAATGGCTTTTCCCTTGGACTGGTATTTTTCACCGATTCCAGATGCGTCTGGAAGCAACCTAAGTCGCATCCGATTACGACCTTCGGTTCTGTCAAGCTTCCACTTCAGCGCGGAAGACTCGCTGAAAACTGCACCAGGACGTCTGAGGTCCTTTTCCATCTTTCGATAGGCGGCACCCAGGTAAGTCATGTCATCTTGCTGGTCCTGCAAGAGTCTTTGGTATTTGAAGTGCTCTGAGTTGAAAATGCTCTTCATCCATGCACTGTTGCCAACATCATGGTTGAGAAGTACCTTGTCGGCGGCAACGCCTTCCGAGTACCAGGACCTTAGCCTGTCTTTACGCCTGTGGAGGCGACCCTTGGCTGTTTCGTGAGTACGCTGATTCTCCACGCTGACGAAGTCTTCCCAGATCTTCGCCATGTTTCCTAAAAAGAGACCATCCAGTGACGGTCGGTGGTTATCAACCCAAAGAACAAACGTATCATCATCCACTTCAGTCAGTTTCTGAAAGTCGTGAGATAGCTGTCTTTGACCTGGGGTCATGCATGACCGTATAAGGGCTCCCGTCTCTTCTGGCCTTTGCATCATGAGGATTCGCAAGAAGTTGGCGGCAGAAATTCTCACTGTTGGTTTCCCGTCGATAAGCTTAATGTACAACTGGTGCCAGAATAGCCGGAGATACTCATCATCGTGCCCAAAACATTCAAGGATCGGCATTTGCCAGTAGGCGAGTTTGTTCATGAAGTCCTTGGCTTCTCTTTCACTGATTTGCGTACTGTCCAGGTCAGAAAGTTTGAGAAGGATAATTCTCAGCAAGCAGCTTCTGATGGTGGATAAAGATTGGCTGCATAGGCGCACGTTCTTGAGTTTGGATATGTCCGGCCTCTGAAGGTACTCCAATATTGAACCACTAAAGTCAATCATCACCTCAGCACCGTCAATAAACCACCCTTCAAATATAGCTTCAGACATCTGCGAACAGAGCCGGGCGATATTTGTCAACACACGAGGCTCGCAAAGCAACTTCTGGTTGAGGTGAATCTTGACCGTAACTTGGCCGAGTATTTTCTTAAGCACATACGACTCAAAGTACGCCTGATGTTCTTGAAATCCTGGCGGAACTTTGGTGAAGAGGGCGAAGCCAGAAAAATCCTTTCGGTTCCATATTTGATCCGAGAAGACTCTCAGAACAAGTTCCAACATGCCTTCGAGGATGGGGCTGTCAGGCTCCTGTTCGCCTGAATCCTTTTGTGGTCGCTTTAGGTAGTCCACCTGCGTGTGGCAGGCAGAAGTGGTCTTGTGCGCGGTCAGGAGTACAAAAGATGAGGCCCGGCGCAGGGGAGTGCCCTTGGGCGGAGTTGATTGCGGTGATGGAAGAGCGTCTACGCTGCTGGTGCGCACGATAGGCGCAGGGGCAGAGCTCTTACCCATGGGTCGAATGATAACATCACTGCCCTCAAAAGTCAAGGTTGAATCGCGCGAGTTTAACTCAACTTCTGGAGTTACTGCATCGGTGCTCACGACGCAAGGATAGACTGCAGCAAGCAGCATTCGAATCCACTCCGACGTGAGCGCAAAGTCTCGAAAATCGGGCGATCGCTCTTGTAGGTCCAGCAAAAAGCGAACAACGCGAAGCAAAACGTCTTCTTGCGCCGCCAAATGCTCGCTCTCGGTCGATGAGACTTTTTTTTTTTCACAGAGATTAGAACAATTACTTCGCAAAGGAAAGCACTGAGGCCAAGACGTACATTTGCAGGAGGTATCAACAGACAAGTCTGATATTCTGCTTGATATGTCGACTTCTTCATTGCATTGGACAGGCGAACCAGGATTGTCTTGGCGCCTCATAGTGTCCTTAAGCCCATGTTGAAGCATGGCGGTGATGATCACCGAGGATTCTGGATAAGCAACCTTTCTTCTCGAAAACAACGTGAGCAGTGAAATTGGATCAACTCCCTGATCCATCGTGATATTTGCGGCATCGTAGCCGAAAAGAATGCTGAAGCATATCGGCCACAGCTTGGGATTGCCCCAAAATCTTTTCAGTCTGTTTGCCATGATTGTGAAACCGCCAGATTTGCCAGCGAACTTGGACGTGTAACCAGAACCATGGGTAATGAGCAATCGAGCAAGTACTCTGCAGCCTTGTATAACGATTTCGGGATCATCCTCTGCCAGAAGATACAATAGCCACTGTGTAAAGTTAGGATGATTGACACGGAAGCAGAGAATAATTTGACCTGCCTTATTCGTCACAGTCCTCGCAAACTTCTTGATATGATTCAGGTTTCCCTTCTCGCACAAGATTCGACAGTACATTCCAAGCACTCGCGTTCCCAGCTGCCTTTTTGTGAGGAATCTCGTCCCAGCTGGTGATGTGGCTACTCTCATGGGGTCTGCAGTGGCTTTCTTCCAAGCTCCACCAGGTGTACCCGGTCGTGATACAGACACAAGTACTTTGGGGGTGCGTGAGTGAGAACCAGCCGGGGTATGAAATGCATAGGTGATGAACAAAGACAATGATCGCATGACTTCCTGGCTCAAGTTTGATTTGACTAGTACTTCAAATGCAAGCATGAAGTGCGTTACGACGTCTTCTGAAACCGATTCACCTTTCATAGCATCTAGCAGTCTCTTTACGATTCCTGTGCACAGTCATGGCGTTAGCTCGAAACAACATCCGCCGAGATGTCTGACCAACTCACTCATCCTTGTCAGCCTTCTACTGTTGAAGTCGTGATGCTTGCTATTCACCGAAAATGTCAAGAATTGTTTGTAATATAGTTCTTGGATCCTGGGCGCAGATTTTCTCCATATGTCAAGGTCGATAAGCAGGATACGGTAAGCAAGGGGGTTGACGATAAAGGAATCTATAGGATCTGAGTGATTGTAGCCAACAAATCCAAGAATCAAGCTTAGAATGCGGAACAAGAGGCTATCACGATCTTCGTTCGGTATCAATAGTCGAGCTGCTGCTGGCTCGCCCGGTATTTGGCTCCCGTAGCCAATCTTGAAGCGCAAAAGCATGCCCAAGATACCATAACCATTATCTCTCTCCATGGCCTCACTGTTGCGCCAGCTCTTCCGGATGCAGTGGAACATGATCTCGATGGCTCTAACAGTATCTTCGGTGTTGGTGGCTCTCTCCAGTAGTTTCAAAGCTAGGGGCGTGAAGCCTGCCAGTCTCCAAAGGTTCTCGTCGAGATACGACGGGACTGCAACCATAGGGGTTCCGCGAAACGAGGCCATGCCTTGCGCACTAAACAAGGCATCCGGGACGCTCGGAACAGCACAATTGATGGCCAAAGGAGCGCCTTCTTGACTCGACAGCCTAAAAAGATTGCGAGTCGCAACACGGGGAAGGGATCGCAGAAGACCAGTATCCAAGAACTGCACGTTTTCTGGGAAGGTGGCAGTGGGCAAAATACTGAGCACGACCTTGGATTCTGGCAAAAGAGCGCTCGCTTTGTCACGTATTGCACGCAGGATATCGGAATTCTCATCCTTTCCGGGATGAGTGATTTCGTTACGTAGTCCTAGCGTTGCTGATGTCTCGTAAGTTTGGAATCCCCCAAGGCTATCTTGGTAGTTTCCCTGGTATCGAGGGCCTAGTCCATAATGCACCGCCAAATAATCGTCGCTCAGAATGTCTTCAAATAGATGTGCAGAAGCCAGCGACCATCGGCAAAGGACCTGTCCGGGGCCGACTTTGCCAGAAAGCTCTCGCGGCGTACCCAAAAAGACTTGGACGGGATTCGTTTTGTTGTGAGTAGAGTTGAACGATGCAAAACTTTCGTTTTGGCTGTTGGATAACGGAGGCGTAAGTGGGTAGTTGCAGCGGCTCTGTTCTGCAAACTCCCCGTTCACATACAAAGATGCCTTGCTGGCAGTCATCGTTTTTGGTCGGCGATGCACAATCGCGATGTGGTACCACGTCCTTTCACTGAATGATACAGATTTGAACCTCACACTCGGCTTGTTCGAGACAACAGAAGTCTGAAGGATGAAGTTGTGTGTATCTCGCTCCAGATACATCAGCACAAAGCAAGTTTGTGAAGCATCGAAGACACCAAATATGGTTGTGTGAGACGTCGGGTCGAATTTTTCGACGCGAATCCATGCCGTGAATGTGTAGCCTGGCGTAGACTGAGGGGGGAATGAACGGCCGAGGGTGGACAGCTCGAGAGAAGAATAACCATGCAGAGAGAGATCGAATTGGAAAAATGGAGGTCCGGCATACCTGGACATCATTTCCAAGCAAAAGTCGGCTGCTTCAGCCCCCGGCGTCGAGAGTAAGAACTGTGTATCAGCTGGCTGGTTCACGCCAAGGAACATGAGCAATTTGCAAATGGCAAGGACTCGTTCGCGTTCAGACCTTGATAAAGCCACGTCTCGGCCGAAGGCGGCATGCAAGAATTGTGACAAAACACGTGTCGAATGAACGGCAGCGCGATTATAAATCGAGTCTGAGATGGCACATGAGATGGTTTCCAGCACAAAAATGGAGCTTGGTGCAGCATGTGAGCCTGTTTGCCGAGGAATTGACATCCAGAAGCTTACTATTGCTCTAAGAATCTCGGGAAATCGAATCACAGACGTTGGTTTGATGATCTCTCTCACGCTGGGTCCAATGCTTTCGACTGAACGAGCTAGCACAAGATCCCATTGGTCTTCACCGTCGTCAGATGAAAGCTCCTGTTGAGCATCCGTCAGAGAGGGGTTTGCAGACTGTGCAGTGTCGGAATCTGGTCGCAAGACCTTTGCAACCGATTGGCATAGAAGATCCAGTGCTTCGTCATCGAGAGCAAAAGCCAGCAACTTGCCAAGGACATGGCAGCTTACCCAAGGGTCTGGCTCAGCACCTCCCAAGCCTATACTAGCAATAACTTGTTCTAGGGTTTCCCATCCACCGCCTGCCACTCGGTAGCGAAAGAATCTTTTGTTGCCGGAATGATTGCGCAATGCAGCTGAAAGTACTTTCAGGCACGCTCCCAACAGCTTGAACAACGACATCATATCTGACTCGCCTCTTTTTCGGGGATCATAGAACCCTGCAAAACAGCGAAGGGCATCGAGAACCGTCTCGAAGCCACGGGCATGACGAAAGTCGTCCTGGAGCACAGGACCTTTGGACACGGATACATGTTGGCAGACCTCTTTTAGTAATATGACCAACTTTCTCATGTCTGGATACGCGTCCTCGCCACGGGAAGACGCGGCATTCGAAACTCGCTCGAGGAGGGTGCGCAAGGTTTCGAACGATTTGGAGGTTGTCGGGTTCGATGCGGCGGTTGAGGACCGATAGCGTCGAGGATTGAACGACATTGTCATGTTTTCTTCGAAGATCTCTCCGTCATTCCAGTGTCTTTTTCCTGAGCCTTCTCCAAGGCATCAGGCTGGGTCAGGTCAGTGGCGGCATGGATGGACCAGAGGGGCAAATTGGATGCTTCGAGTTGAGACGATTGTGAAGCTGACGCTGCCGGCGCGGGGCTCTTCTTCTTTCGGTGGGCAAGAGCTTCTTGGGCAGCGCCGCTTGCGCTTGCCGCTCTGTATCAGACTACAGAATTGGACTCAGAGCCAGAGAGGGTGAATTCAGCTCGCAATTATGGCGTCCTTGGGGCGAGTGAATGTAGCAAAGGAGCGCTCGATTAAGAAGGGCTGTATTATTGCCGTAATTCGAAACGCGTACTCTACACCGTACAAGCCGGGAAACGAGACGTCACTCCTCAGCCTCGTATCCCAAAGATGTGGCTCCCCGTTGTGGCTGAGAATCTTGGACATCTGGCAATGGCTCGAACACCGCGAATATACCAATCGAGCTCCCTGGTACTACTGACATGGTTTCTGGAAACAATGGCTTCAATCAAAACAGCATTTTCCCGGGTGAATAATGGGCAGTGATAGACTTTTGGTGGAAAGCTTTGGACCACGACAGAACCTACAGGGTAGCTGAGGTATTGAGGATTTGCAGATTTCTAGTCTCCCCCCAGATACTGCCGGATCGGCAAGATCAAGCTTTTCGAGTGACTTTATCGGGATTTCTAATCCCATTATTATAAGCACGAGTCTCAGTTTGCAGACCTTTCTGGCGGAAAGTTGGTATTCGGCATGGAAACAAAGTTGCAACGCCATGGTGACGACTTGAACAAAGTGGCTATCGCCCCACAGTGAGTGATTCTCGGATTCCTCACATCGGCCTGCTCTTCTACAGTACGACCATGTCCGTGCTGCATGAAAGATAACATGACTAGCTTATTCAACCAGATCTGTTAAGCAGAACGCAAATGACAGAGGGATGATCAGCAGTGGCGATATGGACTGTTAAAATGGCAGGTCTGGGCATGTCGGTGGTGGGTGGCGCAGATCACTGCAACGGCACGTGCAAGGTTGCAAGAGACGGCCTGATGACGAATCAGACAGATCAGGCGGACGACTACACCCCACTGCACATGTGGAGCTCGACCGATCTAAGAGCACCGTGGACCAGATTCTCCCTTGTGATGAGTTGGACAGCCAACAGAGTACTACAGAGTAGTCGCTGGAACGTATTTGTTGCGAAGAAAATAGATGGCAGCGGGCCCAGATGCTTTTTTTTTTTTTGGACAGTCGCTATTTCAGAAGAGACGGAAAGTTTGTCCATTTTTACTTTGTCCTTCGCAGGCCTTCGCCGGACATGAGGAGTGACTTGTCGGAGCTTATCTCGCCTCGATAGACTTAGAGTTACAGGCTAATCTACGCCGTAAAGATTCCTCATTCTGAACATGAAGAAGAAAAGCTCTCGACTGAAGGGCCATCATGCTTACAATATAGTGACAGCTTTCCCCATCCGGTTGAGATGGGGGACTGGCTGCCTCGGTCCGTTATCATGCTCGAAGCGGCCACTGTGTCTCATGTCAGGCGACCAGGTGACGGACTTGGCTATTCGCGGCGGCAAGTCTGGCCTATGTATCCGAGACAATGTACTGGGGTGCTGGGGTAATAGCTCGAGGCACCTTTCTGTCTGACCGTCGACTCGAGGCATCGCCCGTGAATGGGCCTCGCTGGCGGCTGGTGGCTATTGTGCTCTGCTTGCACGCAAGAGGGCCGCGTGTATTACTCCGCACTCGCCATCGGTTGCGTGCTGAGTCAATGGAATGGTTCATCTCCTCCCGCTATCACCACCCACCACCCACAGCGCCGCCGGATTGGGCGCGTGGCCCAGCGATCAAGGTGCAGGATGTGGCGCTAAACCTAAAAGGAGCACTTATGCACCCGCCGCCCGCGCCGCCTTGCTCGCCCCAGGCAGAGCTAACTAAGGGTGTGATCCACGTAGGCGCAGTTATTTAAAAGCTAGCGCACTCTAGACAGGGCTAGGTATAATTTAGCTATAGATATAGGTAGAGAGCTTACTTTATACTATTTATAGCCTCTTTCCTTACTAATATATAAGGGGGTAAAGAGATTTTACATTACCCTAGCCCCTTATATATTATTAAAGGCTTTTTTCTTATAAAGAAGTTATTATTATTATTAGATAATTCCCTTTACTTTTATACTCTTTTTCTTTAAATATCTTTTTCTTAGTCTTAAAGTGCTTTATAGCCTAGTTAATTTACTACTTCTTAGTGTAGTATTAGTATAAGATAAACTAATAAGTAAATAATTTACTTACTAAAGAAGCTTTATAAAGCCTAGGTTAATAGTAAATTAAATAGTATAAAGTATAGTATAACTTAATTAACTTTATAAGATATTATCCTTACTTTATAAGATTATTACCCTTAGTATAAATAAATTATAAAATTAGTAAAATAAAAGTATTATAGCTTATAAGATTATTAGTAAGTATTCTTATAAGTAAAAAGCTATTCTAGTATATAATATAATAAGGTAAAGTATATACTTAAAATAAGTAATATAAATACTAAGTTACTTAAAAAGAAGTTTAGTATAATTAGAAAAAAGGTTATAACCTAGCTACTTTTAGTTACTAATAATATTACCTATAATACTTAGTATAATATCTTTTTAAAAGACTTACTAGCTAGGAATACTATTTTAGAAGTAGGTAATAATCTAGGCTTTATAGTAATAGCCTAATCTCTTAAGAATCTAATAGATAAAGATAATAATTAATAAGGGACTAGTAAAATAGTTAAGGATAATAATAGTAATTAGCTTAAGACTATTAATCTAACTAAAGGGAATAATCCCTTTACCTTAGTATAATTAATATAACCTACTACTATACTTATATTAAAATAAATTTATTAGGTTAAAGTAACTCTAAGCTCTAGAGGGTTAACCCTAAGCTTTACTAAAGGGGGATTATTACCTTCTTTTAGTAAATTTACCCTAAGTAGTATACTAGTTTAAAGGATTTAGAAAAAGAATATAAATTAATTAATAGTAAAAGTAGTTTCTATAGCACTTAAGTTAGTATTTTCTTAAGTTTAGAAGTAAGAGTACTCTTATATATATACTATTTAGTATAGTAATCTATTAGATAGTAAGTTTAAAAAGGTATTAGAGAACTATATATCTTTTTATAAAAGCTATAGTATTACTTAGATATTAAAAGTAATAAGCTAGGTTAAGAAAAATCTAAAGAATATAGTACTTTAGAATAAACTTAGAAGTAAGGATAAAGAGGCTTTTATAACTATAAACTTTAGCTATTATTTATAAAGGTAAAAAAAAGAGATTATTTATAAAGGTAAAGAAAGAGATTATAAAGGTAAAGAAAAAGGTTTAGAAAGTAAAGTTATAAAAGTAAAGAAAGAGGCTAGAAGGTTATAGTAAAATTAGCTTAGGTATAAGGATTACTAGTATTTTTACCTATATAAAATTTACACTACTTATAGTTTTATCTCCCTTACCTTATAGCTACTTACTTAATAATTCCTCCCTTATTAAAGACTTCTATCCTTAGGGATCTTAATACCTCTCTTTTACTAGTATTACTAATAACTATAAAAGCCTCTCTTTATAATAATACTTTACTACACTATTAGACTTTCTCTTATATTAAAGCTATTTACTAGCTTATAAGCCTCTTTAATAAGCTAGTGTTTATCCTTATTTAATACCTCTAAGTTAAGCTTACCTTACTTTTCTAGTATAATACTACCTAACTTAATAAAGTTAAATAGGCTTATTATAATATAAATAATCTTAATCTAATCTAGAAAGTTATACTTAGTAGTATTATAGTAAATTATTTTAAACTTTTACTTATAATACCTAAAGAGTTTCTTAACTACTACTTAAAAATAGTATACTAAAGATTAAAAAGCTTAGCCCTTATTTTTAGCCTTTCTTTATTATTAGAATTCTTATTTAAAATAATAATAAATACTTATAAAAGGTATATGTTACGTGCTGGCTTTGCACGATAGAAGGTCGATTCCGTCAGAGGGGCCAACGGATTCAACAGGTCATAAGTCGTACTAAGTTCACTTGTGAAAGCTACTGTTAGGGGTGATGTGATATGTATGAAGTAAGTTGAATTCCTAAACTAAGATGTTGAATCTAGCTTTTGTATGGCAGCCTCTATGTACTGCACGTGTTCTGCCACGTAACAGTATAAGTAAACTAGCTTAAGTATAAAATCCTATATCTATAAGGTAAAAATACTTTTTATATATTTAGAATAACCTAGTTAAAGTAATTTAAAGTAGTAATTTATTATAAATTAATCCCTTAGTACTTACTAATATATATATAAAGATATTATTATTAAAATTTATAGCTACTAGTATATTTTAAGATATATTACTCTTTTAAGAGAAAAATTACTACTACTTTACTACTAGAATAAATATAAGTATATATATACTATTAATAACACCTATTATACTATAAAATATATATTTACTTAGATCTAATATAATATATATAGAAATATAATCTAGCTTTAGTTAATAAATAAAAGTAGTATATAAATACCTTATTAGATTAATTAGCCTATAGAAAATCCTTAATACTAATAACTAGCCTAATTTAAAATAAAAAGCTATATTTTACTATAGCTTATTAAATACTATAATCTATAGGAAGATTATAATTATTTACTTAACTAACTAGTTTTTAGTAAGCCTAATATCTATATTATTTTAAAGCTATTAATAGAGATTAAAAAATATAGCCTTTAATATATAAAAGATATTTTAAAACCCTAAATTAGTAAAAATATAAAAGACTTTCTTATAAAAAGCTATTAAGGCTATTAGTAATCTATACCTTATAATTATAGAAGAATTAGTATTATTTTATAGTAAGTTTTAAATAAAAAAATATTATAAAAGACTAATATAATAATAGTAAAGTATAGGTTATTATTATTATTATTATCTTTAACTAAATTTAATAAAAATTACTTTAAAGAAAAGAAGTTTATCTCTATTAGTATATTAGAGAATATAAAGTATACTAGTTTAGCTAGAGAGTATACTAATTTAACTAAAGTATACTAAAATATTTAGTATACTTTTTTTTACTATATTAGTAGTAGAAATATAACTTTTTCTTAATAGCTTCTTACTTATAGCTATCTAACTAGCCCTTACTATCTTAGTATATTATAAATAAAGGCCTTTTAGAGCTATAGTAATTACCTAGGGTATATACTATAAAAACACTAACTAAATATAAGAAGGCCCTAGTTTTTATGTCTAAAAATAATAAATTTTATATAACTACGCTAAATTTTAAATAACTGCGCCTACGTGGATCACACCCTAAGTTGGCCGGGCGCATTGATGGCTGCCGCCATTGGCCTCACGTTGTCTCGCCTGTCCCTACGCAGCTTGGCTTATTACCTTATCTACCTCCTCCATCCGTGCCTCTTCATTCTTCGACTCTCCCTCTTTCTCTTCCCTCCTCCCATCTTCTCTATCTCCCAACTGTCTCCAACTGCTTGCTTCCATCAGGGTGGAGACCGATTTATCTCTCTGTTGCATTTTCTGAGTGTCTTCGCATCCAGTCCTGCGTTTGTGTCGCCGGTAGACCAACGTTTGGCTTCTGCGTAGCTTCCCGCCTACCACCCATACCAACTGAGCCCAACCCAACTAGCGGCATCGGCATCATCATCATCACCGACTCAACACGAACCTCATCACCATGAAGACCATTCTCGCTCTCTCTATCGCGGCTGTTGCCCAGGCAGCATTCAGCACCGAAACCATTCACAAGGGCTCTGCTCCCGTGCTCAGCTC
Source organism: Epichloe bromicola (assembly GCA_023658445.1). NCBI lineage: Eukaryota > Fungi > Ascomycota > Sordariomycetes > Hypocreales > Clavicipitaceae > Epichloe > Epichloe bromicola. Next base: position 579,870 of record CP098269.1, read on the forward strand.
TGTCCACGCCGACGTCGTCCCCGATTCCTACATTATCAAGTTCAAGGATCACGTTGACGAGGCCAAGGCCAACGAGCATCACGCTTGGGTCAAGGATATCCATACCGGTGGCGAGGAAGACCGCTTCGAGCTGCGAAAGCGAGGCCTAGGCTCGTCCACCGTGGATGCTTTCTCGGGCACCAAGCACACATACAGCTTTGACGGTTTCAAGGGCTACTCCGGTCACTTCCATGAGTCCGTGATTGAGAAAGTCCGCAACAATCCTGATGTAAGTAAACACGACGGCCAATTTGAACAAAATGCTTTTTACAGTTTCTATGCACATTCGGTTCTCTGTTCATCACTGACTCCATGACAGGTTGAGTTTATTGAGAAGGACACAGTCGTTCACACCATGCTGCCTCTCACCTCTGAGCACTCCGTCCAGGAAGACAAGTGCGAGCCTGGCGAGACTGAGAAGCAAGCTCCCTGGGGTCTTGCCCGCCTCTCGCACCGCGACTCCCTCAGATTCAGCACGTACAACAAGTACTTGTACGCCACCGAGGGTGGTGAGGGTGTTGACGCCTATGTCATTGACACCGGCACCAACGTTGATCACGTGGATTTTGAGGGCCGTGCCAAGTGGGGCAAGACCATCCCGTCTGGTGACGCCGATGAGGATGGTAACGGCCACGGAACGCATTGCTCAGGTACCATTGCCGGCAAGAAGTATGGTGTGGCCAAGAAGGCTCATGTCTACGCTGTCAAGGTTCTTCGCTCCAATGGCTCCGGCAGCATGTCCGATGTCGTCAAGGGTGTTGAATTCGCTGCCAACAGCCACACTGAGCAGGTGAAGGCTGCCAAGGATGGAAAGCGCAAGGGCTTCAAGGGCTCCGTCGCGAACATGTCGCTTGGTGGAGGCAAGACCAAAGCCCTCGATGCTGCCGTGAACGCTGCCGTCAAGGCTGGCATCCATTTCGCTGTTGCCGCTGGTAACGACAACGCCGATGCCTGCGACTACTCTCCTGCTGCTGCCGAGCATCCCGTCACTGTTGGTGCTTCCGCCTTTGACGATAGCCGTGCCTACTTCTCCAACTACGGCAAGTGCACTGATATCTTTGCCCCCGGTTTGAACATTCTTTCTACCTGGATCGGCTCCAAGTATGCCGTCAACACCATTTCCGGTACCTCCATGGCCTCTCCTCATATTTGCGGTCTTCTTGCCTACTACCTCTCCCTCCAACCTGCTAAAGACTCCGAGTACTCTGTCGCTGCTATCACCCCCAAGGATCTCAAAGATGCCCTCATCGAGGTCTCCACCGAGGGTGTTCTCTCTGACATTCCTTCTGGCACCCCCAACAAGCTCGCTTGGAACGGCGGGGGTTGCAACAACTACTCCAAGATCGTCGCTGCTGGCGGCTACAAGGCAAAATCCCAGGCCCCTGAGCTGAAGAAGATTGAGAAGGTCGCCATGGACGAGGCCAAGAAAATCTCTGGCAAGGTCGTCAAGGGCGTCAAACATCTTGGTGAGAAGACGGAGAAGTTCGTCGAGAAAGTCCATAGCGTGGTCGACAAGGAGATTGAGCACTTCATCTCCGAGATCTCTTCGTAAGAGCTTGGAATAGTGGCTACGACCTCGTTTGATAATTATATATGATATTGGCATCGGGATAGTAACGTTTTGGGTAACAGATGCGAATTGGGGCGTAGACTCACGGCTTTGTCTATTTTTTTTCTTTTTTAGTGCTCACGGTTTATTTCCGCTTTGGTCAAGATTTTCACATCATCCAAGGACAGAATTTCGCATGTTTACAGGTTGCTCACAGTCGCATCAATACATTTCATTCATCACATAATCTCTTCGCATGTCGTCCCCATTCATGTCGCTCACTGATGATTTGCATGTTACTTTCCTCATAGAAGGTGGTGTTTTGAGCCTTCAGCTCGTATCTCGTCGCACGTACCTGCTTTCATCAGCCATGGAGGGGATTGGACTTGCTGCGTCTTGTGCCAGCTGCGTCCTGCCTGGGCTATTTTTGAACATGACAAGGCATCCGCTGCTATACAAGTCGCGTCTTCTCAGTCGAACACAACGGCTTCAAGACGGACACCAACCAGACTGCCTGCCATCATCAGCTCACAATCGACTTAGTGTTTCCCATCCTGTTGTTTTACGCTCTAGTCATCCATAGCATAAAGCTTAGCTTCCATTCACCATTTCTCTAATCAATACAGCAAGCTGTGGGCCACCATCGATAGATAGAGCATCCAAGCCGAGGACGAGGACTGAACAAGGCACGCGACCTGGCTTTGGACCAGACAATGTTGCGACGCAACAGCACTCGCAGCATCCATAAACGACCACTCGGCCGAAGCAGGTCTACTAATTCTATAGCACAAAGATCCATCAACAGCCAGGTTACTATTGATTCAGCGCTGGCAGAGAGAGATGCCCACATTGCCGCGAACCTTTCTTATCATCGAGCCCATTGTTGCCACAGGCACACTATACGAACAGCTTGTCAATGCCAAACCTCTGAGGCAAACATGATCCGAAGAAGCGCGAGTGTTGACGGCAGGCTCGAAAGACGACCTGATGAGAGCACCAAGAAGAAACAAAGTGTAAGATTCACGGGCCCAACGGCTAAACCTCGAAGGCAGCTTGCTAGCCGAGCAAAACCGGTGGTTCGCGACTCATCTACAGTCATGGCAAGCGGGCCAAGCCGTCAAGATGACTTTGCTTTTGCGGCTCGAACGGAGCTGATTGACACTCACACGGCATCAACGACGACGCCGTGCACGGGAACAAACCCCCGAAGACCCTTGCGAAAGTCCAAGTCGATGTACAACCAGTTGACCCATACAACACCGAGTTGTGGTGGCAGCTACATGGAATCAACGCCCGTACAACAATGCCGAAATGCACCGTTGAACCCGAGAATCAGTTCGCGAGAGGACGAGCAGCTCCAGTATTCCATCAGGAGGAGCCTGCGAGCCCAAAAGTCAATGAGCTATCTCGACTATCGCATGAATCAAACAGCCACCGAGGATATCGAGATGAAGCGAGATGGGTTGCTCAGCCCCGTCAAAGAGTATTCCTCCAAAGGCTCTTTCCACCGTCTCAAATCTCATTCATCAATGTTTTTCCGTCCCAAGCACCGGCGACAAGAGAGCTGCTCACTGGATACATCTCGATCATTTCGCAACAGTAGCGACCATAGCGCTGCGATTTCATCGGTGTTTTCGGGCAATATGGCGCCCGCGGAAAAGTCCTCTGGCATACGATTTACGGCAAGGCGGGTGTCAAGAAACGTTAAACACAAGCTCAGCAGACTATTTGGACGATCCAGAAGCACCGATGGGAGCGGAAACGAGATGGGGGCCAATGCACTACATGACATCGATGGTGAAAGCTGCCGCCCCCTCGCCAGTCCACCGCCCGTCGAAGAAGCGTCAATGTCCAGAGTGACATCGCATGTCCCATCTCTGCACGCAGTTCCATCCTATCAACAGATGCGGTCCCGCCAGGGGAGCCTGGAGAACATATGTTATGACGAAAAGATGGACCTGGATCAGAAATCCCGCATCACCAGTTGGACCAATTCGACAGCGAATACCATCGTGAGCTGCGAGATGAATGAAGAGCGGGAGCACCAGCGATTGTCAGTTATCAAGGAAAATGGTATGCACGTTCCGTCAAAATCTCAAATCGGGTCCCGCGAAGAACCACCCCATGCTGCTGCTGCTGCTGCTGCTGCACATGCCGCGAAGCCAAATATGGTGATTGATAGCCAAAGAGTGTACTCGGCTTTGATGAAGAAGTTGAAACATGATGTGATGGCTGAAGGCGGCCGAAAACGTTCTGAATCCCCCAAGCAAGTTTCTCTGCTGAAGACTGTACCACCTAGGCAGAGCTCGCTTGACAGAGCAGAAGTTTGGTCACCTCGCACAATCCGGGGCATTGGAACCGACGGAGATGACGTGTTTGAAGATTCGAAAGAGTTTGCGTCGTTGAGGATTCCAAGTTCTTCCACGTACAGCAGGAATGAAGCACTTGGAGAGGATTCTTCCAAGAGTAGTACCTCTTACAAAGCCTATCCGGACCCGACTGCCGGGGACGGAAAAGGACTGTCACCAAACTCCAAAGCTCCCTCGGCAGAGCCAGCCTCGAGCCAGTCCTCTGCCCAAGCCGGACGAAGCTCGACATTTTCACCAAGCCCCAGCAACTTCCTTTTCAGAACTGCAAGCCCCTATCGCCGAGCACTTCGCCGGAGCATTCAAGAGCAACAAGAAACGAGACACACGCGGGCCCTAGACACGAGATACCTGAGTACACTTTCCGCATTAACCCTACCAACTCGATGCCCAAGCACTCTGGGATCCGAAAGGGACGTGCGTCTCACATACGCCGAAAGTTTCTACTCCTTCATTACGGAAGACCTGACCAGCAGCAACCCAAATCCGCCGGAGGTCGCACCGAACCCCATTGTGGAAGAGGAAACGGAGGAAGTACAACCTGACATGGCCCGTCCAATAGCAACACCTTCGCAATGCCGCGACATCTCATCAGCGAGTTCGGTCGAGTGGAAGACATGGCTTAGTGCTCATGCATCTAAACTCGAGGCTCCGCACAATACAACAACCGCACGAGGTGCGGAAACAGCTACAGGGTCTAGTCCCTCTGTTGGACACGTTAGAGAGAGTGCAGAAATCGAATCACCCGCCGACATGCCCAAGGCCAACGTTGGCCACAAGAAACCAAGTGTCCCGCTGATGGAGGGAAGTGGCAACATTATGAAACCTCGTTCGGAGGATATTCATACGTGCCCTGACAAGGTCAACAAAACACCAGCCGTGTCCCCAAGTGACGTGGAACTTGGAGGCAGGCCCTTGGGCGACGAGGAAACGCAAGATCAATCCCCGCTCGTACCACCGCCTATACCATGCCGCAATATCCTTCGCACCGTTACGTCTTTGCCCAACGTTGAGAACGAGACAGCCACGGATTCTGTCAAGTGCAAACAAAGCATAACCAACAGGCGATCATTGAGCAACATGCCCACATGGGTACCACTGCCACAGGACGGCACGCACGGCAAGCGCCGTGATCAAGAGAATGAACGGAGGGATGTCCCGTCTTGGAAAGGTTCGAATCCAGGCCTTGCGACTGTCACACAGCAGGACGGTTTGGATTCGAAGACGGGCTCTCCGCTCAGGTACAAGACGAGAACTCTGAACTCCCCACATACTCCTCCAGTTGGACCTGTCGTTGGGCCAGGAAATGTACCTGAAAGTGTCAAGTCGGAATGGGATGCGCAAATAAGGGGAAGCCGGCGCATGGTGGATCTTTTCCTGAGCAGCCGACGAAAAGCTATCCAAGGGCCAATGTCGAGGAATGGAAGCGACAACTTCTCGGCAGCATTTCTGTGATGATGGGATGGGGGAGGTGGCCTGGTTTTGTATTATATGTTATTGGGGAGCTGTAGCCCAAGATATACGTAGACTGATGCGGCGCGCATTTCTAGAGTATACCAGGTTAAACAAAAATTGAAGAAGTCTTGAGAGGGGGGAATATTTTTGACGGAACGGGGTTGGTGTATATGGGCGTGATTACCGTATCAAAGAAGTGGGAGTTTTCGAAACGTCCTTGGAACTTGGCCTCGAGCCTCAAGCCTCAAGACTCAACGTTTCTCTCCGGAGACGCAGGACTGACATGGATTTCCCAAAGCCTGGCCAAGTCCCCGGGGTACGATTGTTGCCTGTCCTCGTCTACCCACTTGCCATATTCCGCGTGAGTGACGTCGTGGGCCAGGACCCCCCGCCTCGGGCTCTGGCCCACGACGAACTGGATGAAATGATGCGACCACGAACGTACTCCCTCAAAGCCTCTCGGGTGTCCAGTCTCGCGCCCGTTGTCCAGCTCAGCAGCAGCGGCTCCAGGAGCGGCGCATCCGTCACACTGGGATGGCTCGTCCCCAGGCTCGTGAGGAACCACGCTGACCCCGCGCGGTCGAGCACGCCCCTTGCCAGGTCCCGAACGGTATCGAAATGCGGCCTCCCGAAGAAGAGGGAGCGGGCTCTGGACCACGAGTCGGAGTGGACGACGAGGATGGGGACGTCGATGTCGGCGTTGAGCGGACCGGATTGCTTGCCGGGGTCGAGGATTATGCCGGCGACGGCGGGATTCGCGGCCGAAGGGGCGTGTTTGAGAGACTGGAGGGCGCCGGTGGCGCCGTACGAGTGCCCCGCCATTATGAGCTTGGCGAGGTCGATGCGCCGCGCGAACGTGCCGAGCGAAGACTTGCCCTCGTGGCGGGTCGACGCGACTGGCTTGTTGCTGCCCTCGCCCTCGCCCTCGCCCTCGCCCTCGTGGATGGAACGCAGCGCCGAGATTGTGGCGAGCATCTCGGCATCTCGGAAGGCGAGCTGCTCGGCCTTGAGCTGCGGCGTGGACATGGCCGTCTTGTTGGCGAGCAGCAGGTCGGACTCGCGGAAGTGCACCACTTGGCGCGTGGCGCGGGCCGTCTTGACCGACGACCCGGGCGAGCTGCCGTCGCGGTGCTCGATGGCGGCGACAATGTACCCCCTGCTGGCCAGCTCGCCCACGTAGTTGGTGTAGTCGGTCCTGGAGCTCGCCATGCCGTGGGAGAAGACGACGACGGGGAGCTTGTCGGGGGCCGCCGCCGACGCCGACGCGAGCGGGGCGTCGACCTCGGCGGGGATGGTGATGCCGCCTGCCACGGCCCATAGCGCGAGCGTGAGCACGGGGCGGACGAGGAAGTTGTCCGCGTGGGCCAGCCTGGCGAATCCCCTTGCCGTGAGACGGACCGGCTTCGGGATCCAGTGGTGTCGGCGATGGGGGGACCGGTACCCCTTGTCGGTGGGGTAGTAGAGCGTGAACAGGACCGTCTGCAGCTCAAACGCCGGCGAGCCGGATTCTTTGAAGACGGCCCCCGAGACGAGGCGCGGCTCGTCCAGCGGGATTTCGAGACCGATGGCGCCGACGGGGTGAGGACCCGTGTAGGCCGGGAGGGGGGACGCAAAGGGCGGTTTCTGGAGGGCGAGGCACGCGAGCATGTAGACGGTTGTGGTGGCCAACGCGAGGTACTTCCAGGCGAGGCGGGGTTTGACAAGGACGACGAGTCGAGAGGAGATTGGGCCGACGAGCGAGGATATCGTGCCGAGGGCCTTTTGGGGCCGTGATTGTGGTGGGAAGAGCCATCTGGGGATGGGGGAGTCTGGATCGAGGGAGTCCAGTTCGAGGGGTGGAGAGGGGGGACTTTGAGTGGACATTTTATTTTCTCTTGGTTCTTGGTTTGAAGGTTCGGGTCACCCGGTTGATGCGAGGTCGGGCGTTGGGACGTTGGAGTTGGTGAGGAGTTGGTGAGCGTTGTCGGCGGCATGTGGGGCTGGATCATCTTGCACGTGCTGCGGTAAAGAAAGATGACATTTTATGAAAGGGGGAATTAATAAGCAAACCAGATATTCGCTAGGAGACAAACACTTTACGTAGGAAATGAGAATCCGCACAGCTTTTCATAGCGCTGAACCTCTGTATTCTCTGCGTGCAACTCTTTAATAGTGGCTAGTCTGCGCGGCTCAAATGCCTGTTGGGAGGGGACTTGGCGCCTGGTCATGTAGTAGTAGATTTGTCAAATAGTTCACGCGGTAGAGTGCACGCTGCATCTGGTCACCAGGCAACAGATGAGGCGGGATGAGACCCATCAGATGCAGGCAGTCGCTTGCCAGTCGCTTGCCAGTCGCTTGCCAGTCGTGCGACGGGGCCGTTGAGACACGATGTGATTTCCGAGAACTCGATCTCTGGTGTTGAACTGGTCGCACGGCGTTGTTGAGTAATTGTCAATAAGTTTGCTCCCTCGACAGCTTGAGAGGGACAGCAGGCGAGGAGGGCCGGGACACGGCTGGGAAACATGTCCGGTTTCGATGTGAGACTTGGCTGGGTGGTAATTACTAATATCGTGGAGTGGAGAAGTCTTGTAGCAAGGACGACAAGTACCACGATGGCCTCTTTTCCCCCTTCAGTCGGACCCTCTTATGTGGCAACCTGGACGGTAACAAAAGAGGCCATGTTGATGAGAGCACCCATAACCATCACCATGAATGAGGCATTCAATGAGTCAGCGACCCCAGTGATACAAACATGCCATAATACGACAGCGGATGAGCTATGCACCATCGACTCCAATGGAGAAAAAGGCTCCAGATAGATGCCCAGCAGATCAAGGCCCCTGGGATTGACCGCACGTGGTGTACAGTGGATTCCGATCGTCTGCACCTGCAAAGCTCACCTTGTTCGACTTGGCGCGTCGTCCTTACATTTCGGCCAAATCGCGGCGAGACTCAACATTCAAGGACCCAACCATGATCTGCTACCACCGTGTCCTCCAAGAGCGCAATTGGCGTTGGACCGAACCGTCCGCATATGACATATGACCGTGACAGCAATGAGGACCTGGTAGTCACTTAGAAGTTCTCGGGCACGCCAAAGAATCAAGTGGTTGTGCGCAGGATTCTCGATGGCGGATTACACCGGACAAACATTTCTCTTTCGGACCAAATGACTGCTCTGCAACATAAAAAAATAAAAATAAAAAGTTTCAACACCATCATCGGTCGTGTAACGAATGTGTCACCAGCGACCTTCCTCATGGTATCCCAGGACTCGCTCGCTTGAACCGTACCAACATTTCGACACTTGCCCCAAATTGCTATCTGCACGAGGGTACGGATTATGTATGCATTGGGAATGGGTAAAGGCGTGGTTCCTCCGGGATTGGTACGGCTGGCCAGCGAAGTGATACAACCCTGCCGATGCATGCACCTTCGAGGCAGCCGCAAGGATGCATGGGATTGCCAGTTTGCAGAGCCAGCCAGCCAGCTCAGATTGTACATATGGAATGCACTCGTGGACTGGCGCCCTGGAGAATCAAGCTTTCATCTCAAACGAGTCAAGGCCTTTTCTGCTTTCCTTTGGGACGGACAGTTCAGACGCATTAACAAGTGTTGGAGATGCGCTAGCCTCCCTTTTGTCGATATTTCGATGGCCTCGGTACAAATCAAATGGGCATGGATGGCGACTGACCACTGCAGCCATATTGGCTCATCGACAACCGCCGTGTTTTTCCTGTAAAGTCAGCGCCTTGGCTCGCCTTGGCTTAGTTCCAGACAACAACAAAGTGTCGTGACAAGTTCGTCTCGCACCAATTCGTTTTGCCCGTAGTAGAAAAAGCAAGCCACGCCACCCCAACGAACAATCAAATCGTGGCGTGGAAGGAACCGGTATTAGCTGAAACGTGAGCACGAGCCGTGCAAAAGGACGTCTGCTGTTGCACGAAAAAAGAGGCGCAGCCGACTTGGCCTCTTATTTGTGCGTTTATAATCCCTTGTACTCCTCCGTTGTATCTTGCAACATCTGCAACGGCCGAAATTTGGGCCCCCACACAAAATGGAACCTGGTTTCCGAGCAAGAGCCAAGACAACATGACGTCCTGGCGCAGAACAGTGTGAAAAGAAAAAAAGATTCAGGGAAGGAGGCCCTCGCTGATTTTACTGAACGCACCCTCTTGAATAGCTGTATCTCCTTAAGCGTGGTAAAGCTTGTGGAGTCACGTCAACCAGGGTCTATATGTATCCAATTAGATAAAAGTAAACAAGAGATACATACAATTTGCGGGGCTCATAGACCCACAAGCTTTACCACGCTCAAGGAGATTCTGGGACACCAGCCCCCCTCAAAAGGCGAATTACAGTGGGGTCCAGGTAATTCCGAAGAATTTCCACCAAAGTCGCGTGTTTTTAAGTAGCGTGTCAATCATAATAATAGAGACTTTATCTTCAAGACACAATTACTCCTTCCACACTGTAGAGATCCCACTTGACGGCGCCAAGGCCCCAAATTGAACATGGACCGTGTTGAAAATACCCATAATCGAGCGCCCATCTTCTGTGTATGATAGTCGCTGCGGCTTGGACCTGTTTCATCTCTAATTTGAGGGCTTCGTCTGCCTACAATATCATGTCTGACGGGCGGGCTAGTCTCTGTATGTCGCAAACCCTCCTAGAGTGCTGCAAGTGCTTTAAACCGCTGCGAAACTCTGGGTGTTGCGGGACGAACCAGCCCAGCCAGGTATTTGTTTGCGCCGTGGGCAGCGAGAAACTTGTGACCAGAAACTAGAGGGTAGAGAAATAGAGGAACTAAACTCAATTTAGTCATTTGCCGATGTAGTAGCACCTGTCCTTGGCAAAAGTAGAGTAACACAGCAGTGGAGGATGCGCGAGCATACGTTCGCCTCCACTGTCTGTCATCTTCTGGCACACAGGACAAAGAACGCAGCCAAGAAATCGGTGTGGTTCGGCGGAAGCACACGCGCTAAAGACTGGAGTTGAAGGAGACCCTTCTTTCTGCCTTTGCTGCAATATCTCAGTAACTTAACATTGGCACTTTTAATAGCGGAGTCTTTGATGAGTTCTGTGGGTCCGGGCTGCCAGTGTCGCAGGTTATATCCAAAGCCGTCATCAACCGTTGCTTATTCATTTCGCTCAGACGTCCTGCCCCTTTTCTGCATTTTCGGCATAGTAACTGAGATGAGTAGGGGCGAGAGGTTCGCAAGATGTACCGAGAGAACTTTGGTTGTTGTCCGTTCTTGCTATTGCTCTTGACGTCAGCCACGCTCCTGGGCCTGCACCCTGCTGAGATATTAATGCACCCCAGAAACGCCGTGGCGGGCATGCTTCGACGGGGGGGCATGCGTCAACGGAGCGGACGAAATGACCGTAAGACGAGGGGGAGGATTCAGGAAGTTGGACACCTGGGCGTTGCACACATGCACACACACACATCAATGTGGGCAAGATGTCGCGGCTGATAGCGGGCCGTCCCTATTCAAATGCGTCCTAGTACGTCAAAAAGGCTTCCAGTCCCAATGTGTACTTCCCTACTTCCCCGCCGGAGCAGAGAATACATACAATGTTGCGATGGTGGAGGAGCAATGTAACCGCACAGTGCGTATGATGTGTTGAGGGTCTGGAGCATCATGCAGGACGTGGCTAGCCGCCGGTCCAGAAATTCGCCAAGCCGTTCAATGCTGTCGCCACGCCACTCCGCCGTCCGGCAGTGTACATGAATGACAGTAAGGCTGGTCCCGGAAGTACGAGAGAAGAGTCCCTTGATGCAGTTTTCGAACGACCTGGTGTCTAGACGGTGGCGTCATGTAGTGTAGAACTCATCCACGAGGTTTGTCGTCTCGGTAATGTCTAGACGGTGACTAGAATTACGATGCCAACGTACGGAGGAGCGTGAGGTGCGTCCATTGGAAGATGCGGGGCTGGCCGAGATTAAAAAGAAAAGTGACGGGTATTTTCTGTATTTTCTGTGCCTCGCCTCTCGCTCACCAACAAACGTGCACTGTGACTTTGGAACTCCGTCAGTACCTTCCTTGCTGGAACGTCTTCCCCAGCGCTCCTGCCCTTATTACAGACCTAGCTGGACAGCTGTCTTCCCGCTGGCATCCACTAGCCGCCAGCTGACGGGCACCTGGTTGGACCACTCACGCTCATCGTCCCGTCGACTTCCGTGCTTTCGCCCTCTCCTTTCTTCACAATGTCCACAGGCTCCGAAATCCCCCCCCCCTGTTGACACACTTGTCTCGCCCACCCACGCTTCCGTCCCTCTCTCTTTTGAGCTTCTTTTTTCCTCGTCTTCTCCAAACCCTTACCATCGCCCTATTGAGGCCGTATGTTTTCGACCGAGCTTTTACTCTCGTACTTTCATAATTTGTGCTAGATAGTCTCGCTAGAGCTGTCTTCGTTTTCACCCCTCTTCGATACCCTCGTGTTTGCTTGGCGTTGCCTTTTTTCTTCTCTACTTTCTCTCTCGGATCCTGATACTTTTGCGCTGCATTCAGTTTCTGGACCAACCACTCGAGTTGGCTCGCTTCTGAAACACGTGGCTCGCTTCTGAAAAGAAAGGTACGTTTGACAGGTTTCGCCAGTCTGGTCGATTTGCGACAAATGTAATCCCGACTGCCCCTCGCCTGATGAACACGTGTGTTCATGGGCTTATATGTCTGCAACTGGTTTGGCGACTTGCATGACTATAACTCCATCGTCAAGTATCTGCTTCTAGTCAACGCAACGGGTAGTCGGAAGTTAGGGATATGATGCACATCGACCAGTTCCAACTGGCCTTCGTCCCCCCTTATTCCTTGTTGTCCTGCAACATTTGCATTGCGAACCTTGGAATAGCCCAATCCGTTTCTGACATCACCTTCTCTCAATAGGCTGAGGACCTCGCTAATATCGAGACGAACAAACTTTAACGGTTTGCAGTTGACACATCCCGAAAAAAAATCAATCATGTCATACTACGACAACAACCCCCAGTGGCCGACACCGACCCAAAATAACTGGGAGCATCAAGGAACCTCCACTCCTACACGCACCGGTATGGCCCCAATGTTGCGGTCATATTTTCGGATACCTAACGAGCAAATCAGGTGCTAGTGGCCCACAATCTCAGGATGACTATGCCTTCTCATACCAATTTGACGGTACGTGCTTTGCAACCCCGTTATCAAAACCAGTCCTTTCCGGCTGTGGTTTGATATGTCAAGTAGACCTCACTAGACTTGAATATGCCTGTCCGAGGTCCTGCGATACTTTCAAACTTGAGAGGCTTCTCTCATCGACTCGACTCTGCTGTAGCTTAACTGACTCTCGAAAAGAGGTTGACCGGGCGTATGAAAATCTCCAGAAGTCTGGCAAGGGCTATGCTATGGGCGCTCGACGTAAGCCTACTCCGAAAGCTTCCATGCGCAGCAGCGCCCCAATGTTTCCTGGTAAGTTGGCCGAAGGGAACCACAATCGCTAAGCCGCTCCCGCTAATTTGGCCACGCGCAAAGATGGACGAGCCTCTCAGGGCAACGGCCCTCGCTCTCATCCTGTGAACAACAACAGTAACAACAATAGCAATGCCCACGGTAATAACCACAATAACTTCGATGGACCTCCAGGTCATAACCTCCATAACTTCTATGCTTCGCAGCGCCACCAACCATCACGAGGCTCCAACGAGGCAGAGCAGGTCATGCAGGCTAAGAGAAGGATGGCGGCTCAGCGGGAGCGTGAGCTGCGTAACCTTCACACGGAGCAGCAGTATCAGCGAAGTAGGCCACCCTCTACAGTATAGCACTTCCTGTGAAGCAAGCAGACCCCCAGATAGAAAGCAAATGTCCAAAGAAATGGGCAGTGCCATCATTTCTCACAACAAACCCTGCATCTTCCTCACCATGTTTTGGGCCGTTTTATGTTTGCCGGAACGCCGAATTTTGGGTCTTTAAAAATCACTTGCAGTCCTGATATTGGTCATATGGAGCTTGGGCTAACTGCTTTTTCTTCAACGTAGATGTCCTGACCGAAGTGCCCCAAAACAACAACAAGCACATGTCAGAAGAGGAGACCCGCGATCTCATTGCGCGTCAGCGAAGCGCTCTTTATGGCGAGGGTCCTTTTGCCGATAAGACTGGCTACGTTGACGAGTCCGGCAATATCCGTCCTGGCGTTCCTGGTCCAAGCGGCCCATCCAGCGTTCGTGGCCCTTCGCCTCTTGCATTTGAAGGTATTGGTCGCACTCCATCTGGATCAGAGGCTGCCGCTCCTGGCTCTGCCAGCGACCACAACGTTGTTTCCGGTAACCCCAGTCCCAAACCTCAAAGCACTAGTAGTCCCCAAAGCTCTGGTCCCGCCAATAAGGCTTTCGATCATGCCGTTGGTGCTCAGAGCCGCACAAGCAACTCTAGCCCTACCGGTGGTTCACCACCCCGTGATCACGCCCCAGGATCCAAAGTTGGTCAATCTGGCGCCACTGTTGCCCCCATTGGCACTCGTCCATCTGGAACTCCGTCGAACAAAACCCCCGGAAAGCGATCTACTACCCCATTGACTGGTTCTGGCGGCTGGAGCCGTGGGAATGGCGTTTGGGGTCAGTCATCTGGTCTCGGAGCCCAGGCAAGCGTATGGGGCTAAGATGCCGCCTTACAAACCGGCAATTTATTGCATCGATTGCAGGCGCTGGGATGGTTGTCATCGATTTCGCGGCCGAAAATTGGTACAAATCGGACTGGGAACCGAGAAGGGGGAGCTTGGTTTGTGTTTGTGTTTTTTTCTCTTAGGGTCTGGGTGTTTTCTTATTCATCTGTCATGGAACAGGCAACTGACGGTATTATTATTTCGAGGGAAAAAACGGACATGTTATATTATATACCTTGGCATTGGTTCTGGGTTCGTGGAAGGACTTGACGTTTTGGAGCGGACAACAAAAGAGCGCCTCTTCAACACTTGTGTGATTTTTTTGGCGCGTCTTTGCAAGGGGCGGTTGGTGGAATGGAACTTTTCTGCATCTTTGTCAAATCACGGGGTCCTGACATGGTCGAGGTGCTCAACTGCATGTGGCCATTTGCCGCAAACCAGATGGTCGGAATTTTGGTTGAACGCCCATAGCGTGGCGTCTTCTTGATACTTGAAACATAACTGGATGGGAACAGCGAGGAGGGGCTAGAGAGGCAAGATGGAGTACGGGAATGCTCAATCAATCTTGACGTCGAAGTGCTGGGTTAGCACATGACTGTGGGTGCAGGGACACATCAAATATTGCAGATCGGCTGCAGCCGTTCCAAGCGAAGCAAGGATCCAAGGCTTTTTTGTCGGGAAAGAGAGAAGGAAGAAGAAACCGGAAATTGATAAACCCATGAATGGACAGGGGCGGTGTTGAATTGAGAGGGAAGATTATTTTACGGTTTTTGGGTTGTTGGAAGGGTGTTCAAAAGGTGATTTTCGGGAGCAGGAATCGGGGCTCTTTGTTCAGGTTTGGCTGGATTCATCTGGCTTTTTGTCCGGCTTGTTACGGTTAGGTCTCGGAGTGTTTTTGATTCGATTTGATTTGGCAGTCCACGCTAGGGGAAAATTCTGTGAATACTATATAAATGATGGAGCGGAGGCAAATGTTTGGTATCCCACCACCAAGTTAAGCTGCAATGTGGTGTTTTTATGAAGAAGAAGTTCGCTAAGTATGAGAACGCTGTGGAATATACAAGATATACGAGTCTCCCCGAACCAGATCCCTGGACGGAAGGGTGGCTTTGGAATTCAGAGTCCAAGCAAGCGGGCGCCCTCGTCCAAATCCATTACATCGTCTGCCCTCATGGCCTTGCCTCCCCATATGACAGTGCCCCTTCCGTCAACAGCAAAAGCCCCCGATTCCTGCCACTTGTTGCCCAGGACCGTCGAGGCCGCCTCGTCGTCTTCGTCGGCCACGGTCGGTGCTGGGCCATTCTTGTTGCCGTTGCCGGTGGCGTTGGACTGCACAGTGCCTCGTCGCTGCAATGCCTCAGCGACCCTCTCGCCCAACCAGCCCTTTTCCTTCCACCCTTGGACTTGGGTTGTGGGATTGAAGAGATGCCACATGTTGGCTGTGCCGAGACCCCAAGCAGCGTAGATGGCGCGATGCTCGTCCACAAGAACCTGGACGGCCCAGGCACCGCCGAGGAGGTCGACCCATTTGCGCGTCGCTTGCTCGGATGAGTGTGAGACGGCAATGCAGTTGATCTGGCCGCGGTAGCGATTCGCAAGGGCGCGCAAAGACAAGAAGGTCTTTTGGGCGACTTTGTCGTTTTTTCCCTAGTGGTCAGTACGGCTTCTTCATGACGGGGAAGCACCTCGGTGCGTGCCCTTTTCTTTTCTCTTTTCTTTTTCTTTTTTTTTTTTTCTCAACAAGGGGCAAGAAAGATGACATCCTTTACGACAACGTACAAGCACAGCCTACGCAGCGCAGAAAGACAACGATGACGCGCTTCCCACCGCCGATGTCCAGCTTCCTATCTCTATCCAGGGGAGCGACATCTCCTATGCGGGGCACTCTGCCGACGGCGACGGGAGGCGGAGGCGGGGAGAACCACGGATGGACAGTCAGAGGGAGTGATTTGTAGGAGAGCCAGCCGGCGGTGGCGGGGGGTTCTTCTTCCAAGGGGGCACTCTTGCGTATTTTGTTGGGTTCCAAGGTGGAAGAGAAGTCGAGGGCGCTGCTGGGAAGACCGACTCTCTTGAGGGCGATTTTGGTGGCGAGACTGGAGAACATGGTTTGGCCGGTCGGGGTTGGCGGAGTGGTGCGAGAGGGATGGAATCGAGATGTTGATGTTGTAAGAGGCAAAATGGGATTTGGGGGGGACCCAATGGACCAAAGGCAAAGGATGGTGAGCTGGAATTGGGCGCACGGCGAGCGATGGGAGGCAATTTGTTCTTCTGATACGTTGACTGTTTGGGAAGCCTTGCGATGCCCTCGGTGGCTCCTGCCCGGAGACCCCCTGATTCGGAAATGCATTGGCGTCGTCGGGCTCAGGCACAAGTGGGGGGAGGGGGTGGCGGACCATATTGATTGAGAAGGAAAAGGAATTGAGTTTGTGCATGGCCGCGAGGCGTCCTGGCTGTGGATGGATGACGGTGTGCTTGAGGGGCGGCCATTTTTATTTTTATTTTTATTTTTATTTTCATATTCATATTCATTTCCATTGTCATCTTTATTTTTACATCTGCCCATGTATGGCCAGTGAGGAGGAGCCCGTGGACCGGATCGGTAGATGGAAACAACGGCGCTGCGCAGGCCCTTGGCTCGTCACCCAATTCGCCCCGCTTGTGGGCGAATCTGGCAAGTAAGATTAGAGGGAAGTAAAGAGCACCAGATCTGTGGCTGGTGGTCCGCCACATCCGGTATCGGGACTTGTAGGCTTAGCGCTCGCATCCCGTAATAACAAAGGTGTTCCTTCATTGATTGATGAAGGCCTGACGGAGGCCGCGATACAGATACCTCGACTGACGAATGTCGCGATGAACAAGGGGCTAACGCTAACCCTATTGAATTGCGGCCTTTGTTAGTTAAGACTTTTGTATTATAACCTTTATTACTAAGCATACTTCATAATAGCTACTTAGTTTCTGAATTGCTACGGGTGCCATCCACTTAATATAATAGGCTTAGATACCTTAAATTTTACCATCTCCTTAGAGAACATAAGCCTTGTGGAGTCACGTTAACCAGGGTCTGTATGTATCCAATTAGATAAAAGTAGACTTAGAGACACATGGAATTTGCAGGCCCCATAGACCCACAAGGCTTATTAACTCTAAGGTGATTTGAGGCATAAACTAAGTTTGCGTAGGCACTAACTTTGTGCCTAGTTATAAGCTATCATAGTATACAGTAGCGGCCGGATATAAATTTATATAAATCTATATATAACTTATACCATGCTGCCTGGTCCATGCATAGTCGTCACCAAGTTTGCGCGGTGGATCACAGGCCAACGCGCGACGAATGATGGGAGCGACGCGCTGTGAGAGGCAAGAGCGGGGAGCAGGGGCCGTTTGTCCGGATCCTGTTGGCAGACGTGTGCGCGCTTATTCCGACGCGAATCTTCCGAAATATCCGGCGTACTCTGTGCACAGGATGGGATCGTATGTACTCCGTACAGTGGGTGTAATATTACGTCCTGCTTGACGTTGGCGGTTGCTCGCCCGTGCTCACCCACCCTTGGAGGCTCGTATCAGGCGAACAATCCGGGTGCGGCTTCGTAATAATACTTGGAGAGGGGACAACCTTGATCGATCCCATTCCTGTGAGGGAAACTGTGAGGGGCGCGGATGGGGTGATGGGGTCTCAATCATCCCATCACCTGAGAACTAGTTGTCCGGGTTATGCCCTGTTGGGGGTTGGGGGGGAAAATTACTTTTGGGGTTGTTTCTGTTCTTAATACCGACTACGGATTACGTTCGTAATACAGTGATGTACAACGGACATGTTTGCCACACGGTGGATGACGCCCCGAGGCCTCGGAGAAAGAGAGTTGTGCTCGCTGGGATTTGATCTGGGGAGCTGTTGCAGCCAGCCTGTTGCAGCCAGCCTGTTGCAGTCAGCCTGTTGCAGCCAGCCTGTTGCAGTCAGCCTGATGCGGTCAGCCTGATGCTGGCCTCGAATATGCATGTTGGTTGGCCATCGTACGACTGGGGTTTTGGAGAGAGGGGGGGGGTCCCCTTTTGAATGTCGACGTGCCCGGGCGAAGCCGCAAAAGTATTCACCCGTGCTGAAATAGACTGCTGGCCCAAACCGCCTGCAGATTTGCAGAGGGCTGCAGCCTCGACGCCGCCCGCCCACTGACTGGCCGCCTTGAGAACGAGTGAAACCGAGTGACGGGTGCTGCAAGCCATCGATGACTCGTTGGCCATGGCTCCCTATGTACTCCATACTCCGTACAGTCATCATACAAGACCAGCCTGGTCCGGGATTCATCCCCTTTGTCTGACTTGTCTACCCAAGTCTACCACGTACGGATCCCGCACTACGGATCACTAGTAGCTACGGAGTACAGTGGTGTACTCTGTAATAGTCTGGCCCCTCTCTCGACCCTGTGCTATAAATCGTCCCACCAGACAAGAGATGCCCGAGGACCAGTAGTCGCCACTGAGGTGCCTGCATTGTCAGTGCCCTGTGCCCTGTGCCCTGTGACCGGACCAGACAGACAGACCCCTTTTACTTCCGTTCGCCAACCGCCTTGCCATTTGCCATCCGCCGTCTGCCTTCGTTTCGATCTGGCTTTCGTATTTCTTTCTTTGGCTCTCCCCGCACTCGCCATCTCTCGCCACGGACACGAGTTACACAGGTTCAGTCAATTTTGGTCTTTTTTATTTCGCTCCTTCTTTTCTTGTCTTGCCGGCTCAACCGGGCCCCCATTTTTTTTTTGCGATACCCTCTATCGACCTTCCTACGCAGGTCCCCTCCTTCTCCTCCTCTTTTGACTACTCCACCCAGTGTCGTCGTTGCTCCAAAACGCTTTCCCGACTTGACGTCTCTGAGGGTAGAGAATACTCGAGTCTTTCCTTCCTCGACCTCGACAATCTAGAGAACACGATCCGCCCGACTCATCCTGTCCTGGTTAGTTCCTACCTCTGCTTATAGCTAGGTAGCTGCAAGGAGAGTAGTGGCCGCAGTCGACTTCGACTTCCGAGACAGAGTCACCACCCGCCTTCCAAGCCTTTTCCCATACGACACCTCCGTCTCTCTTGTCTACCAGGCTTGTGCCAAAATCCCTCGAACCCGAACAATTTACATCCGACAATTCGAACCCGCGTGGATGCACGGGCACGAGATCACGCGATTCCAATATACAGTACAGACACGCTCGCATAAGCGACTTGGTCCTGTTCTGAGCCCGCACGGCATTTTCTGAACGCGAGCGATTTGCTCTCACCTGGCTCCCTGTACGGATCCCGCTCTATTCTCTGCTCGCCAAATCACGAAGAGGTCCAGCGCCACTAGCTTCTTACCGCCCATCCTCTTCGTGTCTCAAAACCTCGAAACCCTGTCCGAGGCTCATCCGCTTCATGGACGCCAGGTCCGCGACCTCGGAGCCTCAGCATCCTTATCCCCCTAGCCCTTGGACGGCAACTTCCTCATCAGTTTCCTTGGACTCGGCCAGTCACGGTCTTGCGCACTCGCCATCGTCGGAAAGTCCCCCGGACGCAGCTGCTCACCCCGTCCCTGCTGGGGCCGCGGCACCTTTTTCGTCCCACCTCGACTTCCTCCCCTTCTTGTTTCCCCAGCAAAACATCTACCACGCCCAGCTTCTTCACTATAACAGGCTCATTTCGCCAGCGCGTGGAGGCGGGTTGCAGACTCCGCCGCTGCCTCCCGTTGTGTCCTCCCCTCACGTACAGGCCGGACCCAGATCAAGATCATCTAGCAGAGTGTCCCTGAAAGACGGATCGGCCAATAAAGGAGCCACTTCGGGAGGCAATGGGAGCCGCTCGCATCAGAATTCCGACAAAAGCAACCGATCGGTTCTGACATCCAAGGACACTCCGTCCAAGATGCCGCCCAAACAGTCCGCTGAGGGCTCCAGGACCGGGACCGTGCCCCAGCGATCGAATGTCGCCGCGACATTATCACATGGCCAAGCCCACTCCAGCTCCGTCCCCTCAACCCCTCATCAACACGCCCGCCAGTTCTCGTTTGAGTCCCGGGAACCCTCTCCTACCGCTGCCAACAATCACTCACCCCGATCAGCCTACTCGGAAACAAATAGTGCTCTGCCCTCCTTGCGGCCGCTGCCACCGAGGTTGGGCGGCTGCAAGTACGAAACCGCGCAGATTAACTCGAGACGCAGAATACCATACTCTGTGGGCAGTGACCGACTCGAAAAGTTGGACTTGCGAACTGTCAAGAACAGATTGTCGGACGATGAGGAGAAGAAGCTGGCGACCGATATGCGCGAGATTTACGACAGATTATTGCCAACGAACCACGTAGAGGAAAAAAGGAAAAGGCTGGTCCAGAAGTTGGAAAAGATTCTCAACGATGAGTGGCCAGGCCACGACATTCGGGTCAACTTGTTTGGGTCTTCGGGCAATTTCCTTTGCTCTGATGATTCCGACTGTAAGTTTCACAACATGTGTTGCTTCGTGCGGACGTAAAACACAACGTCATTGCAGGCTCTGTTCTCCGTGGCTAACTTGTTCATCTCTGTCTCTCTCTCTCTTTCCCCCTTCGGCAGTGGACATTTGTATCACCACCTCATGGCATGAATTAGAAGGCGTGTGCATGATTGCAGATCTCTTGGCGCGGCGTATGTTACTCTGTCCCACTACGTGATTCTGGACACATGGCTTCATGTATACTAATGCCGCCCACTTCACAGGCGGAATGGAAAAGGTTGTCTGTATTTCGGCAGCCAAGGTACCAATTGTCAAGATCTGGGATCCTGAACTTGGCTTGGCCTGCGACATGAACGTCAACAACACGCTTGCCCTCGAAAATACACGCATGGTTCGAACGTATGTGGAGGCAGATCCCCGAGTTCGACAACTGGCCATGGTCATCAAGTACTGGACAAGACGGAGAATTGTCAATGATGCTGGTAAGGACGGAGCAACTCCGGGGGCTTTCCGAAATCTTGATGAAGAAGACATGTTGAGAAATACTTGCTGATTGAATTGCCTGCCAACCATGTTTAGCCTTTGGTGGTACACTGAGCTCCTATACCTGGACCTGTCTCATCATTGCATTTCTTCAACTTCGCAGTCCACCTGTCCTGCCGGCGTTGCACCAGATGCCTTACAAAATGCCCAAGACCGACGGAACCGTCAGCGACTTTGCCGATAATCTGAAGAAGATCAAGGGCTTTGGAAACAAGAACAAGTCTTCTTTGGCAGATCTCTTGTTCCAATTCTTTCGATTCTACGCGCACGAGTTTGACTACGACAAGCACGTTCTTTCTGTCAGGCAAGGAAAATTGGTGACCAAGCAGGAGAAGAAGTGGAATTACGCCATCAACAACCAATTGTGTGTTGAAGAGCCCTTCAACGTGTCTCGTAATCTCGGCAATACCGTTGACGAGTATTCTTTCCGTGGAGTCCACTTGGAACTACGTCGGGCCTTTGACTTGTTGTCACAGGCAAAGTTGGAAGAAGCATGCGAACAATACGTGTTCCCTAAAGAGGAGGAGCGTGTTTGGACGCGGCCGCCACCACAGCCTCGCCCTGTCTTGTTGAGAAGCTCTTCACAGACACACTCGGGTCGTGGTGGTCGAGGGAACCCCCGGGGAGGCCGCCACAACAACAACAATAATCATAATCACAACTTTCACAGAAATGGAGGGTCAAATCGCAGAGCCTCATCTGGTGTTCCGACATATGATGCAAGCGTACTCATGACACCACTGGGGATGCAGCAGCAAGACATGCCCTGGTTCCATAACCCGCAATATCAATTCCAGTATGCACAGCAGGATTTGATGACGCAGATGGCGTACCATCAGGAGAGTATGCGACAGTTTCAGCTGTATGCCCAGTCACCGACATTCTTGCAACATCAAGCCATGAGCCAGCCGCAAAGAATGTCTGCTACTTGCAGTTCTGGTGGCCAGCAGCAATCGTCTGATCGTTCGCGAACGAACTCGTTTGACAACGTGCCTCTGAGCGCCACAACATTGCGCCCCGACTTGTACACGGCCTTGTACGGGATGAATCTGGGACACGCTGGTTTCTTCCCGCAAACGACGTATGGCACCTACCCATCAAGTCCTGCGACGGCGACCGCCACCAGTAGTGCTGGACAAGACTTTCGACGATCCCTCCAAAGATCTACTGTGTCAGGCGAGGGAGGCGCGCCGGCATCGAGCAGCTCTCTGCGTTCGCAGTCCCAGCCTGCGCAAAGATCACCGTCTACGAATGCCAACACGGGCTATCATGCTCTCGGCAGCCAGACTCCAACAAGTGCAGCAATAGCAGCTGTGAGGAATGCCAATGGCGTTCCCATCCCAAGCTTTATACCTGACGATGCTGATTTCGACGAGACGCCAAAAGCAGTGTCCGACTCACCCGAGTCGTTTGACGCCAAGTCTGCCGGCTTCTTCCAGACAAGCAGCATCGGCCCAATGAGACTACAGAGCCAGCTGCAGCAGCAACATTCAACAAATGGTATTGCCTTTGGTGATCTTGCCGCTCAGTCGTCCACGTCCAGCCCCGAGCGACGCCGGCTCTCCACGGAGCAGCTCCCGCAAACGCTCTTGGACCGGAGAATGCGGAGGGCCTCGAGGTCGCCGTCGCCTCTGGGACATGCTCGTGCCTTTTCAGTCGGCGGGACATGTTCTGCACCACTGGCATCTGCACCCTTTCCAGGCAGTCAGCCCAACAAACCTTCGACGAGGCCATTGGTGGTCAATGGGTCTGGCTTGCGGGCGACAATGAGCCCCCCTGGACCACGGCAGGCCCGCAAGAGAGATTCTTTGCCAAACCAGGAAGAATTACCGGCCACCAAGGCCATGGACAATGCTCTTAACATCAGCACAGTGCCCGCCGTCTGGCCCACACAAGCACCCGTCAACGCTCCCCTTCAGCTCTCTCCTCCGCCACAAATGGTCCTCGACCGACCCCCCATTGTTGTCAATGGGTCGAGTACACCGCTGACGATGCCTCAGCCAACAGAGGATGCGTCATTTAGAGAAAGAATTGCTATGATGAATTCTTTCTACTTGAGCAACCACTTGAATCAACAAGAGGCACAAAATGGCCACACTGCAAGGCTGTCACCATCTGCGCGACAACGTCTCATGTCTCGGCAGCCACAGAATGGGGTGATTGCGCCATTGGATCTTGCCATTGGAGACGGGCTGGCGGGCAACAAGTCTGCGGGCGTCGATGCATCGCATCTCTCTCCCGTGTATGAAACACAGACGCCTTCACCAAGCACGCTTCGAAAGCATGGAAATGCGACGCCGTTCTGGCTACCCAATAAGCCGCCCACCGGGGTAGAAGGAAATAACAGCTCATCTGCAAATGCGGCTGCTGCCTGTGCAGGACCGTGCAAAGAGCCAGCGCAAAACAAACACCGCACTCTTCCGCAGGTGGACTCGGACAGCAAGCTGTCGCAGTCTCAAAAGCCGCTCAACGCAGCGTCCAAGTCTTCGGCGCAACGAGATAATGGACACGTGCGCGGTGCAAAGAGTGAGGGCAGTGACGGCTGGCAAAAGGCTGCTGGCAAGGGGAGGAAGAAGGGCAACAACAATGCTGCTTCTGCTGCTCAACCCTCGCACGCAGAACTCGCGCCAAATGACGAGTCCGAGCGCAAAGGGGGTTGAGGAGTGATCCAGAACAGAGACATTTTCTGTACATAATGGCGCGAGCAGCAGCAGCCAAGCAGCTTGCGGGAATCTGTTGTTGATGGACGACATTGAGGTTGGATAAAATCAACATGATCTTGTTGAATGCATTTTGGGTCCGCAGCAGATTGGGACAGATTACTGACAAGAACAGACCAAACGTGGCGATTTGTGATGAGCAACTTGGACAGAAAGAACAATCGATTTGACCGTTCCCTCGGGGGGGGGGGCGGGGCTAGAAGGCCGGGAAGTAGGAAAAGGACATGACATGTACAAAGCGACGCAAGGACAGCAAGGGTCGATGTAACAGCGAATGTACACTTTGACGGAATTTGCAGCGGCAGCATGGCCTGAAACGATTAGTCTGCTCACAAAAGCGACGATGAGAAAGCAATGGGGATCGGCACCATGAATGGAAGGGCCGGTCGATGGTGAGGCGCAAGCGGTTCAAAGGCATGATGGTGTCCAGTACGATTACACAGGTTGGCTGGCTGGCGTTTTGCATGATTCAGACAAATGGTTCAATTTTTATTTTTCCCCCGTACACGGCATGGCTGTTTTTACAGAGGCATTGGCTGATGTTTGTCATGTTCATTTTGTCGACGGTTAGGAGGAAGGGACCCAGCCGGAATGGGCGAATAGCGGCATGAGATAGATGGGATGTCACAAAAAACATGCACAGAAGAACGACTCGAACAAGAGGCTCATATCATGCATGGCTTGTGATGTGCCATGCATGTGTCTTGCTTGAAATTTATCGAGAGAAATCCTCTCCAGTGCACGCATAAACACACGAACAGGTGGTTGGAGACCCATTTTGCCGAGAATCGTCGATGCGATATTATACGACATGACTCGAACATCCGAGAACGATAACTGTTGGACCGCGCAGCTAGGGTTAGAAATGAAGGAATGGATTAAGTTGTCTTACCCTATAAGAGAGCGTGGACTATGGTTTAAATAACTAAGTACCTATACTATAAGAAGTGTAATCTATTTATATAAAATATACTATATATTTACTAAAGGTCTAGAAAATAACTAGATAAGTAAGTCCTAGTATTTAAGTTATTTATATATAATTAAATACTTATAATAAGGTATAATATACCCCCCTAAGGAGCTTATAATTAAGGCTTTCTATAATCTATTTAATTATTATTAGTAATAATAAGGTCTTTAGGGAATTCCTACTCTTTTAGGTTAGATCTAAGTATTTAATCTAGTAATTATATAAGTCCTAGAGTATCTCTAAAGTCTATAAAAGCTTATTTTATTAGTAACTTTATAAGATTATTAGTAATTATCTCTTTAGTAGCTTTCTAAGTTATATTAAAAGTTCCCTTTATAACCTCTTACTAAAGCTAGTAATAGTAAATATTACTATAGTATAATTAGGTTATAAGCTTAATAAATTCCTCCTTAAGAAAATAAATTATCTATATATTATTATATTTAATCTTAAGGGTATTATCTCTAAGGTATAATCTAACTTCCTAATATAATTACTTAAAGGTAATTAGCTTTTTACTATAATAAAAGAGTACTAAGAGCTTTACTTTTATAAAAGAGATTATAATAATCCCTTATCTTTTTACTTAAAATAATATAGGTTCTTTAAAAAGCTTTATAATATAGCTTTATAAGCTTTTTCTTATAACTAGATAATTAGTAAAGAAAGTATTACTATAAGCTTTAAGTTTAGGCTTATTACTATTAAATTTAATTAAAAGGTTTACCTATATATAACTATACTCTAAAGCTTTTTCTACTACTTCTATATACTATAATTCTAGGTATTAAAGATACTATAATAGTTATAATACTATAAAGGTAATATCTAGCCTAGTAATAATTATAGGATATAATAAGGTACTAACTAGAGATTAATATCTCTTTAAATTCTTTATAGTAATCTTACCTTTATAAGGATTAAGTAAAATAATAGTTATAAAAGCTATTAGCTTTTAATCTAGGACTTTAATATTAAATTTAATTATAGCTTTATTTTAATAGGACTTCTAATTAAGCTATAATTACCTATTAGTATAATCTCTAATAATTTTAACTCCTAAGAACTATTATAATTTACTAAGGTTTTTAATATTATACTTATTAAAGAGTTTCTCTTTAAATTTATTATAAAAAGCTAACTTTTTTTTATAAATAAAGCTATAAGGTTATTAATATAGAAGAAGATAATTAATCTATTCTTAATAAATATATAAATATCTTTAAAAATCTATATAAACTCTTTACTAACTAACTATTTAATTAATTCCTTTATTTATAAAAGAGAAGCTTTATATAGCCTATAAATAGCTTATAATAGCTTAAGATAAGCTTATTTATCCTTATAACCTAGTAGTATCTTATAATATACCTCTTTATTTAGTATAAAGTTTAAAAAAGTAGTAATAAAGTTATATTAATAAGCTTTAAGGTTAAAGTAGTATAAGATAGCTATAAGAAGCTTAAATATAATACTTACTAGTGTAGTAGCTTTTATAGAAAGGTTCCCTTTTACTTATTAATTCCTAAGTATATATAATTAAGCTTTATACCTTAAAAGGTAGCCTAATTAATCTAGCTTATAAGTAAATACCTAAGTAAGCTCTAAGATCTTAATATATAAAAGGATTTCTAATTAGCTAACTTTAATAGTAACCTTATTATTAATAATCTTATTATACTCTTTATCTTTTACTTTAATAAATACCTTCTCTTTAGAATACCTAGTGAAATAATTATAATAAGTAAGAGATAAAGAAAGTCTTAATATATAAGGCTTTTCCTTACTTTTAGCTCCTAGGGTAAAGGTAGTAGTAAAGGCTTTAAGGAGGTTATTATTATTAATATTAGGGATATCTAGATTTATATCTTTATAATCTATTTTTAGTAGGTTTAGTAAATTATTAATACTTAATAGTCTATAATCTAAAAAATCTAATTATTAGTTTAGTAAAGTTAGAGAAGTTAGAAGAATTAATTTCTATAACTCTTTTTCTTTCTTCTCTTTAATTAATTAATTATAATTATTATTAGATTCACCTAGGCTATTGCAATAGATGCACTAGTGCACAAAAGGGGTCTCTTTAAAGGTATAATAATTATTAGTTACAAAGCTATCTAGAAGGTTATGTAGCTATAAGAAAAGGGGATTATAAGTCACGTGTGTGCCTTGCGTATAGGTATAGCTAATTATAACGTAGCATTACTATATATACTTTACTTTCCTTAGTAGTTAACCTATAGTTAACCTAGTTATTATAATACTAGTAGTTTTCTCTTTTAGAGAAAAGTAAGTTAGAAGTAAATATAAATATTAAAAAAGGAAAGAAGTAGGTTTATAATATATATAACCTATTATAAGAAAAAGTGGACCTAGATATTAAATTTAGGCTCTTATTAGTTATTAATAAAAGGAAAAAGGGAGGCTAATCCGTGGATTAGAAAGCGGTTAAGATTAAGAGCTTTAAAGAGCTTAAAAATATAATAAAAAATAGAAGTAAACATAAGTAAATCTAATTAGCAAATGTAAGCCTCTTATTAGCTTAGGTAATAGTTAACCTAGACTCTCTGTCTAGTTTATTTAGTCTCTAGTCTCTTTACCTATTTTTTAATATAAATTATAGCCTTATTTATATTAATAAAGGTCTTAAGACTCTCATTTAAAGACACCTTTATTATTATATTAGTAAGGTTATTATTACTATTAATCTAGCGGACTTTGTAGATCTTATAGCGTTTATATAATTACTAGAGGGCTATAATATTAATTATAAGGCATTTCTCTTTTATAAAGCCTAGCTTTATAAGGCACTTATATAATAAAAAAGAGTTTATATAGATAATTATAGGAATTTAGTTAATCTTTAGTTAGTTTATAATTATATAGAGGGTTATAGTAATTATATAGGCTATATTAGCACCTTCTACTATTATATATAATTTAGAAGTAAGGGTGCTATAGGTTATATATTTACTCTTTATTAAGCTATATATAATAATATTCCCTTTTAATATAAATACATTATCTTAAGCCTCTTTATTACTAATAATAATTATATATCCTATCTAGGAACTTAGATCTTTATTATTAGTAAGATATTTATCTATAAATATAAATAACTTCATGTTTTTAAGGTCTAGAGGTATATAGTGTAGACCTTATTCTTAATATTAGATTTACTAATCTAGTTACTTATTTAATTAAATTATATTATTAGTTATAGGATCTTAGTATTATATAGTAATTAAGAGGTTATAAAGGGCTTTAGGTTAATAAATAGTTATAATATAACTTCTATAGGCTTATTATTTAATATAATCTTCCTTTATAGTTAATAACTTTAGGTTAATTTACTTAATCTTCTTTAATCTTTTTAATATAGTTTTATTAAATTATTAGTGTTCTATATAAGGATATAACTATTAAATATAAGGGGATTTTTAGCTAATAGCTTTTGCTCTAGTTTTACTAAGAAACTTGCTTTTTAAAGCTCTCTTTCTTTAAGGTTATAGAATTCCTAGTTACTAAGGCCTAATATATTATTAGTCTATATACTAACTACTCTAAAGAGGTTATTATTATTATTATCTATAATTAATAAGCCTAGATTATATATAAAGGTAATTATCCTAAGCTAGTCCTTATAATAATAGAAGTAGGTTATATACTAGTAGGTTCTTACTTTAGTAATTCTATATAAAGGCTTAATAACTTCTATTATTATACTTTAGGAAATAGATATATAATCTATTCTAGTAGTATTATAATAATTATCCTAGTAAGTTCTATTTTTAATTAGATATATGCCTATATAATATTTTAAATCTAAAGAATAATTCCTTATTATCTAAGTAATAGTAATATTACTATAATTAATTACTAACTTAAATATTAAATTATTAGTAACTAGGTTAGGATTACTTCCTTTTCTTTATTATTTATTCCTTAAATTATAAGGTATAACTTTTTATATAGTATTATAGTTCCTTTACCTTTAATTTCTCTAACTATATAAGATTTAAAGAGTCTCTTACTACTATACTTTAATAGGTTAAAAAGCATAAATTTAAATATATTATAGGCTTATAAGGTGTTAATTTCTACTTAGTCTAATTACTTAAAGGGTTTACCTAGTATTATAATCTTCCCTTCCTAATATAACTAAAAGGCTAGATTCTAATTAGCTTCTTCCTTTACTATAAGAAACACTTTACTTAGTATTCTATTAGCTAAGAGTTTCTTTATTAAGGCTTTATCTTAATATTTATTTATAAGAAATACTATTATACTAAATTTATATTTAGTATTCTAGGCTTTACTTTCTTTTTAGCTAAAGTAAATTATAAGCTTCTTTTATAGTCTTTTATATTTTCTCTTAACTTATAAAACTTTCTTATTTCTTTCTAAAGCTTTAGGAATAGCTTCTTTAGTAGTAGGTTTATTATTACCTATAGCCTAGTCCTTATCTTTAGGTATTAATTCTTAGAGTTCTTTAATATAGTATAAGTTATAATAATATAGTTTAATTACTATTAACTAGAATCTAGTTAGTCCTTAAGGTATTTAAAGGGTATAGGTCTCTCTATTAGTAATAAGAAGCTTATAAAGGCTATACTATCTATCCTTTTCTCTCTCTATATATATATCTAATTATAGTAAAAGCTAGTGTATAAGTAAAGTATCTAGGCTATTATAGGTTTATAAAGTATTATAAACTTATTACTTTACTAGAAGTTATTAGACTTTATTAGTAGCTTTATAGATTACTTTAGCTTATTAAATAATAGATATACTTAGTAGTAACTTATTAGTTATTTATAGATACACTAAAGATAAGAAAGGTTAGTATAAGGCTATTTAGGCTTACTAAATTATTTATAGCTTTTATAGCTATCTAGAGGCATTATTTAGGCATAAGATCTTAGCTTATAAAGTCTATAATAATTATATAGGCTTATCTTAATAGTCTATAATAGTACTTAACCTTTCTAATACTATTATAAGCTTTTACTAGAACTTTATTAATCTTAATTAATAATAATTATATATAGTATTTAAATTCTAATAATATAAAGTTCTTTCTAGTATTATAAATAATCTAATCTAAAGGACTTAGATAGGTATTAATCTAGTATTTACGTAAAGTATTTTATATATTATAGGCTTTTTACTTATTTAGGTTAAGGAATTAGGTTACTTAAAATAAGGTTATAGAATTAATAATATAAAGGACTAGTTAGCTATTAATTTAAATAATATTAATAATAATCTTATAGTTAAACTTATAGTTATCCTTAACTATAAACTTAAATTTACCTAGAGCTTTTCTATTTATTTAGTAATAGTAGTAAATTTTAGTTAATTATTTAATAGCTTTAGTCTTAATATTATAACTAGTTTATTATAGTATTTTTATAAGCTATTATACTAAAGGGTAACTAAATTAATAATATAATTAATAGATTTCTATTTCTAATAGGTAAAAAGCTACTATCTCTTTAGCTTCTAAAGTCTACTAAGGATATCCCTATTTTCTAATAATAAGTATAGTCTTATTACCTTAAATAAGTATATTTATAAGGTTATTAAGCTTAATATATAACCTATCTATATTATCAAAAGAGAATAGGAAGGGTATATATATATTAATTATATAGAAGGAGATATTACCTAATTTAGTAGGTATATAGATTACTCCTTATATAGTTATAAATCTAGTACTAAATTAAATCTCTTTCTCTAGTATTAGCTTAATCTTTAGTAATAGTATTAATCTTATTAAGGCTTATACTTATCTAATTCTAGCTATTAATATACTAGAAGCTCCTATATTAGGTAAGATACCTCTAAAGACTTTATTAAAGTAGTATTCTCTAAAATATATAATATTTTTACTTTATAAAAGGGATTATACTTAAGATATATATATTTAAAGGCTTAGTCTCTTAAGGTTTTTGTTAATTCCTCCGGATCTTCATTAGCTTAATCGTAGCTAAAGACCGGACTAATTATAGACTAGGTAGGGTTACTAAAGGGATACACACGATGCGATTAGCTATATACTTTGCCACCCCCTTTTCTACCCTACTTATAGGTTTTACTTACCTTCTCTTCTAGCTAGATTTCTCTTTTTCTCTCTTTCCTGGATATTATTAATTAATTAAATTTAATATTATAGAACTATTATATTACCTACGCAGGCACCTTAGTATATCTAACACTAATTAGTGGTTAACTATAACTATAGATAAGTTAGGTATTATAAGAAAAGATATTTCTATAGATATTACTATTACTTACCTATTATTAGGACTTTTAGGTAAAGAGGTATAACTATAAGAGTGTGCTAAAGGAAGAGACTTAAATCCTAGCTATAGGCTTATTAGGCTTCTAAGGGATTAACTTCTTCTATTATTATATTTATTTTTAATAGAGAATTAATTCTATATCTATTATAAGAAAAATAACTAAATAACTAAATCTATTACTATAAGAGGGCATTTACTTTAAACCTAACGTTAAATAACCTTAGCTAAGCTAGCTAACTTACCTATAACTTCTCTTAATATAACCTCTCTTAATATCTTACTAATATAATCTTCCCTTTAATAAATCCTACTACTCTTTTCTTATTCTCTTTTACTTTAGTGCTATTTGCCCTATACTTATTAGCTAGGTACTCCTTTAGCTATATATAATTAAAGGAATTGCTCTTTTTCCCTTATATATATATATATAAATACCCTCTCTTTTCCCTTTATTTTCTATCCCTAAAGCTATTATTAACTATTACTATCTTAGCTCCTCTATATTCTATAGATAAGTATAGTTAGGGATATACTATTTTCCCTCTTTTCTTATAAAAGCAAGAGAATTACTTATTCCTGTTTTTTTTATTACTTTTATTACTTTTATTACTTTTATTAATTAATTTATTCCTATTATTTATTTATCCCTATTAATTTATTAATTCTATTGATTTACTACTTTTACTACTCTTATTATTTTTACTATTTTTACTATTCTTTCTTTATTTCTCTTATTATTAATAATGCTTCTTAAGCATAAAAGATATCCTTTATATATATAATATCTAGACACTAGGAATTATGTGTAAAGCTTTAGATTTAGAGATGGGTAAATATATAAGCTTATTATTAACGCTTAATAATAGCTTAATAATACTATAAAGTACAGGCTAAATGCCTTAGGTAGCTATAATAGATCTAACTAGTTTATTAATAAGAGGCAAATCCTAGGCTACTATAGAAGCTAGGTAAGTATAAGCTAGACTACTACTTATACTTATATTTACTACGCTACTAAGAGAGAAAATTCCTTAAGCTACTACTACTATTAATAGTAAGTCTTCTTTATTTTTATTAACTAAGTTAGAAAGACCTAAGAAAAATAAATTACTATAATATTTATAGCTACTTTCCTATGCCCTTATAATAAATTAGGAAGAACTAATTAATATAAACCCTTATACTACTATATTAGCTAAGCTTAATAACTATATTATAAGGTTTATTAATCTTAGTAAGTATTAAGGCTAGAAGGATACTAATCTCTAGAAGTTATTCTAAAAAGACTTTATAGGCTAGTCCTAAGATACCTTTAAGATAGCTAATAGAGGTATTATTTAAGAGCTATAAAATTCCCTATAAGAAAATAGTATTATTATAAGATAAGGCTAAGGATTACTAATCTTATAATTACTAGAAGAAGTAGTCTAATAAGAGTTAAGGCTATTATAGCCTAAAGAAAAATTATAATCTCCTAAACCCCTAGGGTATTAGGCTTAATCTCCCTAATTACCTACCCTAGAAGCTTACTTCCCTTAACTATATTAACCTCCCTTACCCCCTTAAGAGCCCTTATAGTAATCTTAATTACACTAATTACTATACCTTAAGGACCTTTACTTATAATAAAATATACTCTTTATATAATATTTCCCTTCTAAAGATTAGATTATAAAGAAAATCTTAGAACTTATAAAGATATATAAGGATAGTAATTACTATAGTAAGAAGCTATATAACTTCCTTATACTAAAGATTACGCTCTTTAAGAATAAATATAATAGGATTAACCTCCCTTAAATATACTATTAGAAGGCCTTCTCTATTATATTAATTAGTAATACTAAGTAATACTATCTTAATTACCTCTTTAAGTAAAACCTCTTCTATTAAGATATAATTACTTAAATTTATTAATACTTTAAGATAGAAAGTAATTAGTAGTTTTACTACTATAAATAGAGTAGTATAATACTAAATAATATAATTATTAAGAACCCTAAGAAAAGTAAGCTTAAATACCTTAAGATTATACTAGCTACCCTTAAGAAGATTTATAAAGGTCTTTACCTTTTTAATACTATAAATACTAAGCTTTATAAGTAAATATTAAATACTATAGCTAGTGTATTTAAATATTAGATTATAAAGTATATACACTCCCTAGGCTTTAAGAGTCTTACTAGAGACCTCTATAAAGTAATTATAATTATAGAATTAAATAAGAGGTTTACCTAATTCCTTTAGTACTAAGAGAAAGACCCTCTAGAGGCTATATTTACTAATTATTAATATAGTTAATAACCCTATAGTTAAGGAGGCTATTATAGGCATAGCCCTAGGTATAGCCTATAGCGCTACTTTATATATAGTAAGAATAGTCACTAGTTTTCTAATTACTTTACTAAAGAATATAAGAAGTAAAGAGACTACTAGTTTACTAGTAAAGCCTACTAGTTACCCCCTTCTAAGAAGAGATTTTAAGTATTTCTTACTTTTTATAAAGGGCTAGGTAATAAAAAGCCTAATAAGGGCCTTAATAAGGATTAGAAGCCTTATATTATAGCCTATATAAAGGCCTAAGATAATAATAATAATAATATAGAAGAACTATTATTAGTAGTATATTTAAGTATTATATAATTCTTCTATTTAGAACTATAAACTAACTATAACCTTATTAATACTAAAGTTCTTACTACTCTTAATAATAAAGCTTTTTAATATACCTTTCTTAAGTAAAAGCCTTTTAAATCTTAAGAATTTAATAAAAGCCTAACTTACTATATCTCTAAAGAACACTATTTTAAAGAGGTCTTTAGAGATATTATACCTAATACTAGTGCCTTAGGTAAAATAACTATAGGGTAGGTATAAGTAAAAGCTTTAATAAGATTAATACCTTTATTAAAGATAACTACTTATAAACTATAGATTATTACCTTTAGTACTAGATTAGTAATTATAAAAGAAATCTTTTATATACTTATAAAGCTTAGAGACCTTAAATTCTTTATTATTAATATAGCTACCTTATTCCTATTCTCTATTACTAATATAAATAAGATATAAGTTAAGCTTAATAACCTTATAAATATTCTAATTTAAGGTAATAAAACTATACCTATAGTGTAATAATAGGGTTATACTTAGTAATTACTAAAGGTAAAAGAAATAGTTACCTTCTACCTCTTAGAAAGAGAAATTTATTAATTATATTATTACTTTAGTTACTCTTCTATTTAATAGCTTATAAAGATCCTTTAATAGGCTAGTTATAATATTAAACACTAGGTAATTAAAAAGTTAACTAAAGTGTGCTACTACTACTAGATAAATAGAAAGGCCCCTAGCTAATTTAAATTTATAATTAAGGATAATTATAATTTTAACTATAAGATTATTATTAATATTATATAGATTAATAACTAACTAGTCCTTTATATTATTAATTTAGTAACTTTATTCTAAGTAGCCTAATTCCTTAATCCTAAGAAGTAGAAGGCCTAAGATATCTAGAATACTATTAGAGAATGCTAGATTAATATATATCTTAGACCTCTAGATTAGATTGTTTATAATACTAGTAATAACTTTACTTTAGCTAAATCTAAATACTATACCTAATTAAGATTAATTAAGATTAATAAGATACTAATTAAAGCCTATAATAGTATTAGAAAGGTTAAGAGATACTATTAACCTTTACACTAGGCTTACTAGATTATTATAGATTTAATTAGCGTGGAGATTACACTAGAGTAATGCCTTTAAATAGCTATTAAAGCTATTAATAACTTAGTAAGCCCTAATAAACTAGTGCTAACTTTACTAGTCTTTAGAGCTTACCCATAGATAATAGATAAGTTACTACTAAGTGTCTTTATTATTTAACATGCTAAGGTAATTTAGAAAGCTACTAATAAGGTCTGCTGCTATATAGTATTATAGTAAGTCCGCAATGCCCTTAGAACCTAGAATAGCCCTAATATAATACCTTTATATTAGCTACCTTTATAGGCTAATATATATATATAAAGGGAGAAGGGTAGCTAGTATAGCCTTTATAAACTAATTACTACTAATAAGGAGACTTATATAGTTCATATACCTTATAGACTAGTAAAGTTTTACTTTATAGTAGTAAAGCTTTATTATAAAGACCTATATATTATAAAAAGGCTAGGACCTTAGGAGATAAAACGCTAAGATATAGAGAAGAAGGTAATTATACTAATAACTTCTACTACTAAGGAAGATTATACTACTACTATAAAGGTAAGGATAAAAGTAAAAGAAAAAGTAAAGCTACTAGCACTAGTAAAGAGAAAGTAAGGTAAGCTAAGGAAGGCCCTTATAGTCTAATTTTATATTAACTAAGGTAAAGAAAAGGCTATAGAGGCTTATAAAGCTAAAGTAGCTCCTATAGAAAGCTATAGAGTTAAAGACTTTATAGTTTACCTTAAGGCTATAAAAGCTACCCCTATAGGAGACTATAAAGCTAATAGACTTAGAAAAGCAAAATTAGAGGCTATTAAGAATAAGGATTATAAACCCTAAGTATATACTAGAACTATAGAATACTTTATAATTATTAATAAAGACTAGGAAGAGGCATTAATTAAAGAGATTATAGCTAGAGAAGTACTAGATAAAGTATTTCTTATAGTAAAGGAAAAGGCTAATTAAAACCTTACTCTTTAACTTCACTAGGAAGGGAAGATTATAACTCTAGGCAAGCCCTTTAAGTAGTTAGACTAGACTAAGCTTAATACCTTATAAGCCTATAATATATTTAGATTTATTAAGTTTAACCTTATAAAGCATAGAGGTAATAGAGTCTTTAATTCTTATATAGTTAGAGAGATTAAAGGCAAGGGAATAGACTTACTATATAAGAAATCCTACCTTATTATATAAGGCTATAATAATAAAGGAAAGGAATTTATCCTAATATAATTACTAATAATCTAATAAGTAAGTTAGAGGCTTATTATAGCTATTACTCTATTATTAAGGCAAAAGGGAATCTACCTTTATATTCGCAATATTACATAAGCGTATGTTTAATTGTAAATAACGCTTAATAGGCTAATTATTATAAGATTACTAAAGTAAATTATATATCTTTTCCTAGAAGGCATAGTAATAAAAGTAATTAAGCCTCTTTATAGTATTATAGAGGCTAGAACCTACTAGTAGGCAACCTACTTCTATTACTATAGGGATAACCTTAAAATAATAATATTAATATATAATCCCTACCTATTAATTATAGCCCTAAATAATAAGAACCTCTTTAGTATTATAGGGATATAAACAGATAATATATTAGGTCTAAGTAATAATAACTTCTTTAATAAAAAAGAAAAAGAGCTTTAGAAGGCTAAATTTATAGCTAAGGAAAAATAGTGTTATAGACTGGCCCCTAGGCGACTACGATAGGGCGTCAATATAGTATTAAGAAACTTAGGGGAAGAAGAAAAAGACTATATAGCTAATCCCCCTTACTCCCCTTATATCCTCTAGGTGTCTTATATTAGCCCCCTTTTTTATCCCCTACTACCCCCCTGCCTATATACACTATACTATTACTTAGGTAAAGCCTAAGCCCTTTATATATACCCTTACTAACCTATTACCCTTAGCCCTCTGCCTACCTATTATTATGCTAATACTAACCTACTATAACTAGGTCACGTAGTATAGCTATTTCTAATATTACCCCTTACAGGTAGAATATAATATATACCTGCTATTATTATTATCTATTAAGAGTAGGGGTATATATTATATCCTACGCTGCCCCTTATTATTATTATCTAATTATAGGTAGGGTATGTATTATATCCTACCTAACCCCTTATTATTATTATAATAATACTAGCCCTACCCCTACTTACTTATAACTTATCTAATATAGGTATAATTGCCTATATAAATATCCCACTTCTTTTTATAATATAACCTTACTTTCCTTATATAATAACCTTCTAAAAACACTATAACTTTATTATGCTTTCTTATCCTATTATATCCTATTTTATACTATTACCCTATTATTCCTATATTAAAAATGCCCTACCCCTAAGATATAACCACTATACTATAAACTAGATAAGTAGCTACTACCCCTATCCCTATAATACCCCTAGCCTAAGCTATTAGTAAGTTCCTTATAGAAGGAGACTTAGATAATAAGTAATATACTATACCCTCCTTACTTTAGTACCCTTATAGGCTATATATTAAATAATCCCTTACTACTAGTATTATAGATTATTACCCTACTAAGAGCAGGGAGTCCTATCCCTTATATTATTAGAACTATATTACCTATATCTAGCTAACTAGGTACTTATCCGCGGACCTATAACTCTAATATACTCTTAAGGACCTTAAAGCTAAAATTATTAAGGGAAAGTATATTATTACCCCTAGTGTTAATAAGATAAAGATAACTAAGAAGAAAATACCTATACTATCTTAGAAGTTTTATTCTCTTATAAGTAGGTAGATTATATTACTAAATTAAGCGTAGTTTAATCTAGCCCTAGTCTAGTCTACCCTTAGTCCTTCCTCTTTAACTAATATACTTACTATAAATATAACTAGACTTAAAGTTATTCCCTTTATTAGTAGTAGTCCCTTAGCTAGATATAATATAGAAAACTCTATATAGTAAGTTACTAGTGTCCTATTCTAATAAGGATAATAAGTTATTTAGAGTATAAATACTATATATAAAGAACTTTATAAGTAAAATATAGCTCTCCTTAAAGCGCTTTTCTCTTACTACTATAGTAATAACTAATATAGCTAATATATTAAAGTAGGTAATAAATTACCTTCTTACTACTATTAATAGTATTCCTACCTCTTATCTAGGTTAAACCCTATTAATCCTTATATTAGACCTACTTATCCCCTAGCTAAAGCTAGTAATTACTTAACCTATCTTCCTACTAATAAGTCTAAGAGTAATACCCCTTCCCTATATATTTACTTTAATCTCCCTAATTATTATTTTACTTATACTATCTAGAACCTAGGTATAACCTAAGGTTAGTAGCTATAACTAGTAGGTAGAATAACCTATAGCCCTTATATAAGTAGCTTAGGGTTAAACTATATTACCTTATAGTATACTACTATTAATATAAGTTTATCTAGTAGTAAGTCTAACCTTTATAATATAGTAGTATAAATAGTTTAAATAAAAGTAGGTAGTAGTAAGGGTATGCCTATATTACTAGAGCTTTTAATAGGTAGATAAGTTTTCTAAAATTAATTTAGTCTATTATAAAATTATATATCCCCCTACTTTGCCTTAAATTTATAAAAGGCTTATATCTTTACTATACTCTCTAGTAGCTCCTATATTAGTTATAAGTACCTTATTTATTTAACTAAAATATTATACCTTTTACCGCGCCCTAGTGTGTTTTAAGCTACTAGTATTTGTTTTACCTAGTATTTCTCTATAAGTTTATTATTATCTTTTACTAGTACCTATTATAGACCTAGATAGGAATCCTATAGTATTTAACTTAGAAGAGGGTCCTCTACTACTTATTTAATAAGGTTAATGTAGAAGACTAGGTATATACCCCTTAGTATATCTAGGTAGACTATAAGTAGCAATAGTATCTCTACTACTATGTATTTTATAGCTACCTAATCTAATTTCCGCAAGGGTTAGTTTATCTTAATATTTCTAAGTAAAAGCTATACCTTATCCCTAACTTAAAAGCGTTCTACTAGATATCTTAATACTAATGTGGCATCCTGCTATTATTACTATATATAAGTAATTATAGCCTAAGCTAGAAGGGTTCCCTCCTAGAGATAATTTAGGAAATAGATAGCCCTTCCCTTTAGAGTTATAGCGGAAATAGATAAGTTAGGTTATAATTAAATAGGTTTAAGGTTATAGCTATTAAGTAGTTAGTTTAGGCTTACCCTAGTAACTAAAGATAGCCTATTATTTATTATAAGTTAGTAAGCAGTAAGGTGCTTAGGCTAATTATACTATAAAAAGAAGATAGCTACCTATAATATTACCTATACCTCCTAGTTTGCCTATTCTATACTACTATTAGTCTATAGGTAATAGGATATAGAGAGTAACTAATCTATTCCTACTAAGGAGTATAGAGTTATCTAGAACTTTTCTAACTAGTCTAATCCTTAATCTATAATAATAAACTATAGAAAGCCCTAAAACCTCCACTAGACTACCTTAAATTATTCTATGTACTCCTTAGCTCTAATTAAAGTTATAGCCTCTAACTAGGTAAACTTAGAAAGCCTATCTATAATTACTATAAGGTACTAGGGTCTCTCTTAAGATAATACTAGTAAGTTTATTATAAAATTAATAGAGATCTATAACTAGAACTAGTCTAGGATAGGTAAGGGCCTAAGTAATCCCTAGTATTATAGATAGCTCTTATAGCTACTAAAATAGTGATAATTCTAGATAAACCTTATAATATCCTATGTTATTTTATCCTAGTGGAATTATTATTATAGAATCTAAAATATAGTATTATAGCCTAGGTATCCTATAGCAGGCAAATTATAGTATTATTAGATAAGTGTTATTATTAAAGGCTCCTACTTAGGAACCTAGGTATACCCCTAGAACTAAAGTGCCCTATAAGTGCTTATAGAATAATTTACTACCTATTCCCTTATTTATACTTTAGGGGGGAACTTTTATGCCCCCTTCTAAATAGCTCCTAACTAGATACTATAAGTAAGGTCTAAGGTAATAGCCTAGTCCTAAAGTAACTATAAGTGCTTAGAGGTAAAGAGAACCTCTCCTACTAGTAGTACTACCTCCTACTGCCCTTCTAGTGCTAGTAAAAGTTTAGTAATAGTAAGGGGCTATAAGATATATCTTATTCTTAAGGCCCCTCCCTTCTAGTCCTATTCCTGCTAAGAAAGGGTATCTAGGCGTTAAGCCTATATACTAGGTCTATAATAAAGATAGAAGTTAAATAATATAAGTATATCTACCTAATAGGCCTGCTATTCTATTATTAAATAAGGGGTTATAAAGTATTTAAGATTCTTATAATCCATGTAAATTAAGAATAGCTAGGAAACACCCTATAGCTCCGCTAACTATACCTTAAGGCATAATATAATAGCTAGTAACTCCTTATTATAAATTATATAGTTTCTCTATATAGGTATAAGGCTAGTAGAATAGTAAGTAACTAGGTATAAAATGCTATCTAGTCCCTACTATAAGAGGTAACTACCTAGGGTAGTACCTAAGTAGTTAGCCTTTACTATAGTAAGGCGGTTAGGGTCTTATTACACTAAGACTAGGTAAGAGATAAAGGCATCCTTAAGTCTCTTAAAAGCCTTATTCTCCTTAGGTCCCTATTAAAAGGGGATATTCCTTTTAGTTAATTAGATTAGTAGCGCTACTAGTTCTAAAAAATCCCCTATAAAGTTATAGTAGAAGTTTATAAAGCCTAGGAAGCTATATACTCCCTATAACTTTATAGGGGCGGCCTATTCCCTTATAGCTATAACCTTTATAGGATTAGAATAAATAGATTATTCTACTATAATAATATACCCTAGGTACTAGACCTCCTTTATAGTAAACACTAACTTATTAAGGTCTAGGTATAACCTCGCGGCCCTTAAGTAGCCTAAGATAAGGTAAACCTTAGCTATATAGTCCTTTCTTAAGCCCCCTAAGTAAACTAAAATATTATCTAAATAAGCTATAATAAAATCTCCTAGTATGTCTCCTAAGGACTTATTAATATAACACTAAAAGGTTATAGGCATGCTAGCTAAGCTAAAGGGATAGACTAACCACTTAAATAGTCTAAACCTTATCTAAAATACTATTAGGTGCTTATTACCCTTAGTGATTTATAATTTATAAAAAGCGGTATAAATATTAATCTTTATAAACTAATATACCTAGGATAAGGAGTAAAGTATTTCCTTAATTAAAAAAAGGGGGTAATAGTCCTATATAGTAATTTTATTAAGAGCCTAGTAGTTAATATAAAAATGCTAACCCTTATTTAACTTCTTAATAAGTAGAACTAGGGCTATAGCTAA
Source organism: Epichloe bromicola (assembly GCA_023658445.1). Lineage (NCBI taxonomy): Eukaryota > Fungi > Ascomycota > Sordariomycetes > Hypocreales > Clavicipitaceae > Epichloe > Epichloe bromicola. Next base: position 620,987 of record CP098269.1, read on the forward strand.
GGAGGAGCTAGTATAGATCTATCCCTTATCTATTAAGTCTATAATCTAATACTATACCTTAAGAAGTTAATCTCTTAGTATATTATATAGTAGGCCCTATAGAAGCTTTAGCTTAGACCTATCTAGGGCCCTATATAGATAAATATAGTGGTTAAGAGAACCCCTATAGGGGGGAAGGCTATTAGCCTTTGCTTTATTAAAAAGGTCTATAAAGTCTACTAGCTCCCTAGGTAGTGTAGATATATCTAGCGTTTCTAGCCTCTCCTTAGGGGCTATAAGCTATAACACTATTATTATCTCCCTAAGACTAGTAGTAATAAACCTTATTATAGTATTCTTAGTCTAGTGTGCTCTATATGCTTCTATAGTATAAAGGGAACTAATAATCCCCTACACTAGAGTCTCCCTACTATACTTAGAGGCCTTATATACCTATAAACCCCCTACTAATCTAATAACTAGTAGCTAGTCCACCGCGTAGACCACTACCTTATAGTATTCTAATTATAGTAGGCTAAATATAATATCCTAAGTAAGTCCTAGGATAACATATAAATACACTAATAACTCCTAGCTATTAATATTAATTCTAGTGCGGACTATATATATAATTAAAGAGGTATTCTCCCTCTATTACTAGCCCTTCTTCTTTATTTCTACTATAGTATAGACCTACCTCTATTTAGGTAACTATATAAGCTCTAGGCCTAGCTATCTTACTACTAATTTACTTATAGCACTATAATAATTATAGCTATAGTTAATCTAAACACTAATATAAGAGTATATATTAAAGAGAATAGGGACTAAGAATAGTAGCTAATCTATATAATAAGTAATATCCCTTTCCTCCTTTATATACTATTTATATATATCTATTATTATAGTAGCTAGCTAGCCCCCCTACCCCTATATAAGACTCTACTTAGGGGCTACTCTTTTTCTAGAGGGTAAGTATTAATTTCCTTATTAGCGCTCTTCTTATCTACCCTATAGGTATTAATATTAACTTATAGTTAGTAAGGTAGGAGGAAGGAGCACTCCTAAATATAGTAGTCCTTAGAGCTATAATATAAATAGCACCTCTCCTAGTGGTATTTAGCTAACTTAGCCTCTAATACCTATTTTACCCTCTATAGTGTATTAGTTAACTTCTAGCCCTTATCCTTATTACCCTACTTCTTTAACTAGCCTAAGTGTGTCCTAGCTATATAAACCCCTAATATTAGGGTATCCCCCTTATAGTTAGTCTAGGGCATAGGGTAAGGCTACTATAGACTATATTAGGTCTAATACTTATTCTCTAAGGTAAGTATTTTAATATTAACTATAATACTATAATACTAAGTAACTATAGTATTATAGTTATCCTAGCTTACGCTATAGCTAATACTAACCTCCCTTAAGCGCTTATTAAGTATATATTAGAGTTTAGCTAGTTTTATATTATAGGTCTAATAAGTCTCTCCTACTATAGCTAGCTTCTCCTTAAAGTAAATAAAAAATATAGTAAAAGACTCCCCTAGGCCCTACTTTATCTAGTTAAGTTCTATAAGGGCTATTTCCTACCTATAGGGGTTAGTAAATAAGGACTTAAGGTAGCTTAAAAAGGTAATTAAATTAAAAGTATAAAGATTACCTTACTTAAAAAAGGTAGTAACCTAAGCCTAGACCTAGGAGGATAAATTCTAGTAGATAAGTATTTACCTATCCTTATCTATACTAATAAAGTCCTTATCTACCTAAAGCTTATATTCTATAAAAAGCTTCTAAGTAGTAAATAAGGCCTTATTACTATTATATAGGTTACCTAAGGGAATTAGCTTTTACTTTACCTAGGGGACTAAAGGGACTAGATTAGGGGTAGTAGGCTATATAGGTTATACTATAGGAGCCCCTAGTTAGTGTGTAATCTATAGTTAGGTTATATATATAGTGTTATATACTATAACCTACTCCTAGAGGCACTTAAGCTCTATGCCCTATTTAGTTATTAGATATTAGAGCGTATTAAACTAGGTAAGGTAGGTTATAGGTAGCACTATAGTATCTAAGAGAGATATTACTATACCCGGATTATATTAGTCCTATAGGTAAAGTATATCTAATATATCTATTAGGTTATTTATTATATTTTTTAGTAGCTATCTCTAAGGACTAAAGGAAGTTTCTTAATTATTATAGACTAGCCCATAGGTAACTATAATAGGGTGTTAATATAGTATTAAGAAACTTAGGGAAAGAAGAAGAAAATTATATAGCTAATCCCCCCTACTTCCCTTATATTCTCTAGGTGTCTTATATTAGCCCCCTTTTTTATCCCCTACTACCCCCCTGCCTACATGCACTATACTATTACTTAGGCAAAGCCCAAGCCCTTCACAAATAGTAATTAATAACTAGGAATCCCCTTATTTTTAATAGCTATATCTTAACCTAGAATACTAATAATTTACTAACTCTAACCTAAAAGGGCTAAAGTTAGAAGATTAAAGAAATTAATTCCTAATCTCCTATAGTAAAGTAAGACTATATAGAGTAATAAGCCTAAGGGAGCTATATTATAACTATTTACTAGCTAGAAGCCTCCTATAACTTATTAATTATAGCCTAATACTAAGTACCCTCTATTAATAATATTATATAGCTTAATAAATGCCTTAAATAAGAGATTAAGAACTAATAGAGAGGGCTATAATATATCCCATTAACCCTTAAAGAAGTAAAGCTCTTTATATTTATAAATAGATTACTTACTAATAATAAGAACTTAAGCTTATAGATTAGCTATATTATTATAATTAGTAATAAGATAATATAAGATAATAATACCTTTATTATAAAAGGTAATATTATTATATATAGCTTAATAAAGAGTAAGCGGGTTATATATAGCGTGCTTACCTCTAAATTATATAGTATAGTTTAAGGCATAGATATTATATATATAATATCTATAACTCTTAATTAAGTAATAAACTAATTAAAGATACCTTAAATCCCTATAATACTTTATACTAAGTTACTAACTCTTTCTTATTATATAAATACCTTATTAAGCTAGGTATAATAAAGGAGAAGAGGCTAATAATTAATATTATAGCCCTTTATTAATTATATAAGAGGCGCGAGATCTATAAGGTTAGATAGATTAATAGTAGTAATAACCTAGCTAATACGATAATAAAGGTATTACTAAATTAGGCTCTTATAACCTTAATTAATTTAAATAAATTAATAATTTATATAGAAGGTTAGGTTAAGAGACCTTTAGTAATAGGAGAAGTAAAGGTTTAATAGAATTAATAGGCGGAATTTACTATAATTAGGTTAATTAAATTAACTAATACTAACTAAGCTAATTAGGGCTTTAGATTCTTATTAAGGGATTTACTTATATTTACTTTTATTTAATTTGATTTTTATTATGTTTTTAGGCTTCTTTAGCTATAAGAAAAAGAGAGACTACTAGTGTTAATTCCTCTAGATCTTTATTAGCTTAATTATAGCTAAAGACTAGACTAATTATAGACTAGGTAAGGTTACTAAAGGGATACATATAATGCGATTAGCTACACGCTTTACCACCCCCTTTTCTGCCCTACTTATTTGTTTTACCTACCTTCTCTTTTAGCTAGATTTCCCTCTCTTCTCTCTTTCCTAGATATTATTAATTAATTGAATTCAGTATTATAGAACTATTCTATCACCTGCGCAGGCACCTTGGTGTATCCAACAGTTTTAATAATATTATTATTATCTAGTTATAGTCCTAATATAAAGAATTAAGTAATACTTAGGTAGTTAAACTTTAATATAAAGGTCTCTTTATTATTATTAGACTTAATAAAGGCTTTAGCTAATTCCTAAGCTTTATCTATAAGGTTATTTATTTCCTTAAATCCTTAGCCTTTATAAGCTATAAGGAATACTTAGAACTTTCTCTTTATAAGAGGTATTTAATACCTTTTATTTTTTGACTAGTATTCTCTTACCTCTTAGTATTCTTTATTTATATAGTTTATTAACTAATAACTATTCTTATTATAAATATAGTATTTACTATTATTATAGCCTTAGTTATAATAACTATAGCCTTTACTATAATTATTATATAGTTAGCTATAATAGTAGTCTATAAATATTACTTCTAAATTATTAGGATTAATATTAATAGTACGCTAATTAAATTAAGTAGCTAATTTATTAGCTTTAGTAATAGTAATTAATTTATAAAGGTCTCTAGTAAGTCCTTTAAAGCTAGGTAAATAATAATATTTAGCTTACTTATATTCTAGAACACTAGAGATAGCGCTTAATATTTAATACTAAAGCTTTATATTAACTATTAATAAGGGAAAGAGTTCTCTATAAATATACTTAAGGGTTATAAGTAAAATCTTAAGGTAATCTAGCTTAGATTTATTAGGATTCTAACTAATAATATTCCTAAGTATTATATTATTCTATTCTTAGTAATAGAACTATTAGTTACTTTCTATTTTAAAGCGTTAATAGATATTATTAACTATTTATTTATATATAAAGCCTTTATTTACTAGATAATTAAGGTAATACTATTTAGTATTACCTAAAAGTATAATTAGAAAAGCTTTATATATATATTCCTAGGGGAGGTTAAGTCTATTATATTTATTTTAGAATAGGTTAATCCTAGGTATAATAAAGTTATATATCTTCCTACTATAATAGTTATTATCTTAATATTCTTTTATCAGTTTAAAGATCTTTCTTATAATCTAATCTTTAGATAGAATTATTAATACTTATATAGCTAGAGTTACTTATAGTTAAATAATTAGGGTTAGGGTAATCTAGGGTATTTAGGGTTATAGTGTGTTTTCTCTTAGGGATAGTTAAGTAATAAGAGGGTTATTAATAAGTAAGTATTAGGTTAAAGTACTAAAAAAAGGGGAGTTATAAAGTAAAGGGTTTATAATTAGAGAGTTATTAATAGTAAAGTTATTAATAGAGAGGAATTTACCTATAGCTATTTACTTTATGATTTTATTATTAGGCTATAGTAATATTATATTTTCTTTAAGGACTTAGACTAGTAAATTAATAATTTTACTACTTTAATTTTAAATAATATAAATACTATTTTTATAAAAGTAGTCTTATAGTTTACACACTAAAGGTTATAAAGCTTATTTAAGTATTTCTTTAGTCTAGCTATTAAGGTTATTATAAAAGATCTCCTAAAGGGTAAGATCTTTATATTAGCTACTCTTATAGATATTAATTATCTAAGTAATATAGTTATTAAGCTCCTAGTCTTTAGCATTCTAAGGGTCTAGTTCTCTAGAGCTCTTCTAGTTAGTAGTAATAGCTAAGGCATGTTTTTAGAGTTATTATAGTAGAGTAGATTTATTAGGTCTTTTAGGATATATAGTTTAAGTAGGCTGCTTTCCCTTTATAGTCTATAATAACGCTTATTTATTACTAGAGGGGTTTATTATATCTTATTTAGCTAGTAAGGCTAAGGAATTTTTTTTTAACTAGTGGTGGTTAAGTTAATCTTAGGTTTAAGAAGTTATACGTGGCTATAATTCTTAGTTAGTTAATTAGTTTTCTTATAATAGATAATAGAATTAATTCTTATATTAGTAGCTCTTAACTTACTAATAGAAGAAGGTTAATCCCTTAGAAGCCTAATATCTAGTATTTAGAGTCTATCTTCCTTTAGTACGCTTCCTTAGTTAACTAAAGGAAGGTCTTTTCTTCGTAGACCTAGCTATCTATAGTTTTTTAACTACTAATTAGTGTTAGATTTACTAAGGCTATTATAATAGATACACTAGTGTATAAAAGAGGTCTCTTTAAAGGTATAATAATTATTAGTTATAAAGCTATCTAAAAGGTTATATAGCTATAAGAAAAGGGGATTGCAAGTTATATATATGCCTTGCGTATAGGTGTAGCTAATCACAACGTGGCGTTGCCGCACGTGCTCCACTTTCCTCGGTAGTCAACCCGCGGTTGACCTAGTTGTCGCAACAATTATATTAAGGTTCTTATTATTAAATTAGAGATAAGGGGACTAAGGTCTATAGTAGCCCTATATCTATATCTTTAATTTTATAGTCCTTAACTAGCTCTTAAAGAAGGCGGTTTTTAGGCTTTTTTTCCTTAATTAAAAGGTTTTTTTCCTAAGTATAGTAAATTAACTTATTAAAGGTAATATAGCTTAATAAAAACTAGTAATTCCTCTATATTATTAGTACCTAAATTAGATATTAGGTAGAAGATATATATCTAGCTAGATAACTAATGTATACTCTCTAAGAAAGCTTTAGACTTATTTTCTAAAGCCTATTATATATTATTATAAAGGCTTTATAACTAAAAGATTATAAATAACTTAATAAAGCTTCTAGCTTTTCTAGTAGGTAGTTTTATTAAAGCTTATTCTCTTATAGCTATTTATTAAGAGCTTAATGTAGTAATAACTAGTCTAAAGACTTCTAAGGTATTTAATTAAGAATATAAATAGCTACTTCTACTACTATAGGCTAAAGACTCTCTAGAAAGCCTACTTAGGTTATTAGAGTTATTATAACCCTTATTATTACCCCTTTAGACTACTTAGTATACTTATTTTAGTGTAAATAAGCTAGACTAGACTTCCTAATAATAATACCTCTATTAGTAATCTCTACCTCTTACTTCTTAGTCTAGAAGGTAGTCTCCTTATTAGTAATTATAACTATAATATATATTCTAAAGGTTTTTATATAATATATTTCTAATTAATTAAAATAAGCTATAATATCTATCTTTATTAGAATTATTAAGATATAATATAGGCCTATTACCCTATAAGTAAAAAGAGTAATATAATAATCCTTATTATAGCCTTATAATAAAGAGAAGAGGTTATAGGTTATAACTTAAAGAGATCCTAAGGGTAGTAAATCTATTTATAAAGCTTATAATATCTACCTCTATACCTTAGCTATATAGTAAATCTTATATTTAACCTTACTTTATTCTTTTATTAATATATTAACTTTATAAAATACTTAATCTATTATATACTTACCTAGATAAGCTATTCTTATATACTAAAGATTTACTTTAGTAGTAGTTAGTAGTTTTAGCTTATAATAGTTTTTTTTAGTAGTAAATACCTTATTTAAGTAGTTCTCTTTAATATATAGTTATATACTAATAGTAGTAGTCTAAAAGATTTTATAATTATCTCTTACTAGGTTTATAATAATTCCTATAAGGTTATCTTACCTTATTTCTTTTTTTATAAGTAGTTAAAGTAATATAAGATTTATAAAAAAGTTTAGTTAATACTATACCTTTAATAATATAAGGGTTTAACTATTTATTAAGGTAATCCTAGCTATACTAATACTATAAGCCTTAGTAACTCTATAGCTTATTTAAATACTAGGTTAATTATTATAATTAAGGTTAATAAACTAGCGCTTATTATTAAAGATATAGGCTAAGGTATTACTATTAAGTATTAATAATAATCTTTCCTAGGTATAAAAGGCCTCTAAAGACTTATTTATAACTATAAATATAGTATCTCTTTTTTTCTTACTTTTCTTTATATTATTCTCCTTAAGCTAATTATTATAAGCTTTTTATATATCTTTAGGTTAACTTTCTATTACTTTTTTTTACCTTTTTTAATTAATATTTATTAATATTCTAATTCTTTAGTAAGTAAAGTATTTTATAGGTTTTCTAAGAGTTTTTTAACTTCTTAATCTAGTGCTTTTTATAGTAAATATAAGGCTTTTTCTTACTTTTATTAAGATTATTCCTAGTCTTACTATTAAAAGTTAGCTTTATACTAAATATCTCTTTAGTTTTACCTTAAGACCTTTTTTAAGCTTTAATTAAATATCTTATTCTTATAATTATATTATAGAAGTTAAGGGTTTAACCCTTAGTCTTAGTAAGAAAAAGAAAGGAATTAATTTAAGTAGAAATTAAAGGGAATTATACTCTAATTATATTATTAATTATCTTAATTAGTAAATTACCTTTAGTAATTAAGTATTTTACTTAATAGTAATACTTATAGCTAATTAAAGTATTAGTAAGCTACTTATTAATATTAATCTTTACTAGGTTTTATTTAATAATTTTATTAAAATTAGCCTTTATATAATATCTTAAGGTTCTTAATAAAGATATTATATTTTATATTAATTCCTTAAGCTTTTTATAAAAAAAGATATACCTTAAAGTTATTTATTTATACTTACTTTCTAGTATTAAGATAAACTAATTATAGTATTCTCTTATAGTCTTTATAAGACTCTAATACTAATTATTAAATACTTAATATTACTTACTAAGAATAGTATACTAGGTATTATCTTTAGTATTATTTAGTTATTAAGGGTATTTAAAGTATCTTTCCTTAGGTAAGCTACTAGGAATTATACTCTCTAGAGATTATTAATCTTATTATTAAGTATTTATTACTATAAATCCTAAGCTTTATAACTATATTTAAGGCCTTTTAGAAAAATTATTTAGTAATAGTATTATTATTATATTTATAGCTTTTCTTTTTACTAAAGTCTTTTTTCTAATAAGAATAAGTAGTAGCTCTTAAGGGCGCTCTAGCTATATAATTAAATTTAGGCTAATAAAAATCTAGATATTATTTTTAATAGCTTTTACCTTTATTATCTTAAACTATAGGTCTTAGTAATAGGGTTCTTATAGCTTAACTACTAGCTTATAGCCCTTTAAATAGTTTCCTTAAATATTATAAGAATATCCTATTATTATATAAATTATTAAACTTTAATCTATATAAATCTTCCTTACTATTAGGGTTACCTAATTATAATATTAATAAATATATATAATTAAACCCTATTCTTTTACTAGAATATACTAAATATAATAATTAATTAGATAGAATTAACTTAATAAAAGTATTTAATTAGAAAGAAAGGTTTTAGTATTATAAATACTAAATAATTACTACTATATTAGACTATATAGCTAGGGTTAGAAATAAAGAAATAGATTAAGTTATTTTACCTTATAAAAGAGTATAAACTATAGTTTAAATAACTAAGTACCTATACTATAGGGAGTATAATTTATCTATATAAAATAGACTATATATTTACTAAAGGTCTAGAAAATAACTAGGTAAGTAAGTCCTAGTGTCTAAGTTATCTGCATATAGTTAAATACTTGCGACAAGGTGCAACAACATAGTCGCTCTTGGCATGGTTAGTCTTTCTCCCCCTTAGGTCTTCTTATTTCTTCCATCTTCCTTCTTAGCGTGGGTTTCTTTATACATAAGCGATGCTGGCCAGGCGTCCCCGCCTGGCACGGTGAAGATGTGTAAATAAGCGAATGTCGTCTAATTCTGCATCTTCTCATCAAGCACTTCTGCAATACAAGCTTTTCCCATCATCTCCTCCATCCATCGTCTACACGCCCGTAGGGGCCCGTAGGGGAAGTACGATTAAGCATCTTCAGTTCACCTCTTCTCTCAGCCAGCACGAAGCGTTTTCGAAGACGGTAAGAGTCTCTTTCATGATGGGCAAGCATATTCCGTTTTTTATTTTTCGGTGGTGGGGGAGACTTTGACACCTGACGGTCGGCTTTTGCTGATAGGAAACATGCGGCCATCGACGGGATTCTACTTGGCGGCTGGTCTCGCGGCTTTCGATGCCGCTGTTGCTGCACGATACAGCAACAGCACTGCCGCCCCGGGTGCAGCTCACGATCAGGGCATTTTTACTCTAAATGTATGCCACGAGCATGCGAGCAGCCGAGATCACGTCGGCTTGGTTCGGGAATGCATACGCCGACTGGACCAACGGGACCGACGGGACGTACTGCGTGCGAGGGGCCTGCTTCAAGTTGGTCGGTGCAATTGCTCGTATGTATCCGACGTGCGGGGCGCTTGGCCGCGGGCCCGGGGTTTTGTCCTGGAGATAACAGCCGAGGATGAGACATGCAGAGACGGCGGCTACTTGAAAATGCACGAGGATTTCCGAGTTACGGAGTTGAGATTTTCCTGCGAAGAGGATAGTAAAGGGAGTAAAGGGAGACCTGTAGTCATACCAAAAAGATTAGGGTAATGATAATAGTTAATTACTATCTGCTCTAGCTAAGGTTAGCCTATAATTATTACCACCCTGATTTTATTACGTAAGCCATTTTCTCACCTAACAAGCCTTGAGGTTTCTCCTTGATGACAATGATAATAATGGAAGTTTTTTTTTTTTTTTTTGGGTTCCTATCCGTACTCCGTATTGCTAATTATACAAGGGAATCAATGGGGACACGGATTAGGACTACTTTGCGTACGGAAGGGACATTATGATAAGCCACCTTGCGGCTGAAATGTCTGGCGATCCGGGTTCCGAAGCCCCGCTTTGTCTCGCCCACTTCTCCGCTGGCCGCTCCAATCCTACCTTCCATTTATAAACCATCCACAAACCATCCACAAACCATCCACATAACGCCCGTGGCAGCACCCCAGGGTTGCAACTCTAATCTACCGACTACCGACTACCGACTGCCACTTACCGCTTCCGCCCCGAATATGCGTCACTAAGTCGTCAGAGTGCTTCGTCAGCTTTGGCAGCTATTGCCCGATTCCTAGTCCGTACTTCCTACATACTGTGAGGGGCCTAGTAGCGCAAAATCATGCTGTGATCCCTTCCCTGTGTTGACAGGGAGGTCTCGATCGGGGGGCATCTGCGGATCAAGTGCTGCGTCTCTTGCGGCTCAGATCCGAAAAGCACAAAGGCGCCATGTATCGAACTACCAGCGAGGGCGGCGAGCCCGTTGCCAGTGGAGGCTCTCCTTCCAAACCATGGTGGAAGTTGCGGAGAAGAAACAGTAGTAGGTTTCTGGATATGCGTTCAAATGTAAGGTACACTCAACTCCCTCTCGGTGCATCACCTAATGAATGACATGCGCAACCCAAGGCCCGTGGTGCATCTTCATCACGAGAAGCCGACGCCAGCGACCACTATTCCCGACCACCAGAACCAACCGAACACCAGGAACACAGCTTCAGGCAGCTTCAGAATCTCACGCAACGCATGCGGCCAGCCTCATCAAGCCCAAACCATGTTGATTCGGCGTACAAGGAATTCGAAAAGCACAAGGAGATATGCTCAAGCTTTTGTGCTGGTGCTCTTCAGGACGATGGCCGACCCCCCAGATCCGTGTCGAACGCTACCGAGTCAGCGGCCCGAAGGAGTTGCTCCTCCCTGGACTCTCCTCACAGGGGGCCAGCCAACGACATGTATCTTAACGCAATCAGAGAATGGAGCGCCTGCCTAGAAGCATTGTGCGAAGCGTTCAGATCGAGTCTGGGTGACACTTACAAAAACTACGAGCGGGATGCGACCCCAGAAATGCTTGACCTCCTCTTCTCCAGCAAGAAATTTCGTCGTGAGGCAGTGCATCGAATGCGGAACGCTAGTGTTACCCGAGTCCTATCCGCTGATCCTCAATTCGTAAGACCTCTTCCCACCTCTGAAACATGTGCGTGCGTGCGTGTGTGCGTGTTTGTGTGTATGCACCTTGCTGAAAAGGCTCTAACATCGTTCGTTACTCGCTAGTTTCCCCGTTACGACATACGGTTCAGAAATTACGAAAAGGTCAGAAGGGAGCTGACCGAAGTTCGGCAATTGCTCCAGTCGGGCGAGTCCGGGATTCTGCCAACGAGGGAAGTGCAAGAGTTCATCATGTCACCTCGCGGTGATGCCGTGCTCGAGTTTGCCAATCTGGGTACCGAAACATCACACAGTGACCCAGTCCTGCGTTTTCGCGTCTCGTCATCCATGCTGGCCGAGACGTCGCCAATATTTGCCCGCATGTTCTCTGGACACTCGAGCAGCTTACATCTGCACGAAGCGGAAGACATCAACCCGCACCTGCCGCCCCCACCAACCCCATTCATGTGTAAAGATGGAACCGAAGTAAAGCTCCATCGGATGCCCCAGTTCGAGACAAATCGGTTGCAGGCTCTCGAGACCCTGCTGCACGCCGCACATATGCACTACGAACTAGTGCCGAGAGAAGTCAGCTTTGAACAATTCGTCGCCATTGCCGAATGTTCTTTGCGCTACAAGAGCACGTCCCCGCTGGAACTCGTCGTTGAACACAGATGGTTGCCTCAGTGGATGCATCGTGGCGCCGACGACATGCCAGAAGGACTGTTGGTAATCAGCTACGCCTTTGGATTGAGACAGCTCTTCACACGCATGTCCAAGAGTGCCATCCTGAACTCGGTTGACGAGAAGGATCTCCAAGGCAAACCATGGCCGCAAAAGATCAAGGACAAAATATGGGCCGTGCGCTGCGCCAAGCTTGACCAGATTTACTCTTGCTGCATAAACGCTGTTCAGGAATATGTCCGGCCTCCTGCTCGAGACGCAGCCGCAGGGAGCGAGAATCATCCACCTCTCGATGTGACGGCTGCTGCGCAAACCGTGAAAGCACCTCCGACATGCGCCACAGCACTCACAAGCTCTCCGCGATGCCCGAAGGGTAGCCATAGTTGCGATGCTGCGAATCTTGGCTGGATGATGCTCTTTTTCAACGAGATGAAACTTTTGCAACATGTATTGCGACCCCCTGTCATGTCACACATGGCAAACTCCGATCAGCCATCAAGAAGTCTGGCACACATGTTGGAAACTCTGAGGACGATGCCCAGCCCGGCTTCTCCAGTTCACCGCGGCGGGGTGTGCGACCCGAGCCTTTCGTTTCGAACAGCCATTGCCGACATCTACAATAGCGTTACTGGTCTTAGCCTCCATGATATTAGTGGCAAGAGTCATGGCTGGGCTCTATCCAAGCATCGAGTCAACGAGCCCCAGACGATACCAGCCACGGGATTGAGTCGCATGGTAGGAGGAGACGATAACTACACCGTCGCAACAGAATTTCCAGATTCTATCAGGCTTTACATCTTGGCCGAGATTGATCATCTGAGTGACCTGCAAGCCGTCGCGCAAGTAAACAAGGGGTTCTTTGAGACATACAAAACACACAAAGTACGACTCATGCGCAAATTCCTTCAGAGGGAATACCGCATGCAGCGAGACTCTGCTGGCAATAGCCCCCACCGCGGCGGCAACACGGAGCCAAAAATGCGGACAAGGGACTTGACCGACATCAGGGACCAACCCACTGGGCTGGCCGATGGTGATTCAGTCATCAGCTTGGCAACCAACGATGACGACGATGACGACAATGACGACAATGACGACGATGACCCTGATGACGACGATGACGATGACGACTTGGCTGGCATTGGTGGTGCACCTGAAACACCCCTGTCCGGCAGCATACAACACTCGAATCGCCGGTTGGATGCCGATCCATGCCGGTATCCAGAAGATGAGGCGCATTCTTCGGGCGATGCAGCATCGCCGACTACTCCGAGGCAACATGCAGCGGACCACCCAGTATCGACATCGACACATGTGGAGACGAAGACGAGCAAACCTCTCGACGCAATCACGATCCATGTCGAAGAACCAGCAATGACGGACGAAGAGGCTCGAAGAATTTTGTGGCCCGATTCGATCATTCCAGAGTCCCCTGGGCCCCTTTGTCGCCCGTGCCCTGAAACGGAAGGTCACCGAGAGAAAATTCTTGTGGGGGATCCATTATTTACGCATGGCCTGGAAGATAAGACGCTCGTCGTGACCGGGGACAAGCAACTGCGCAGTGAGCTTGATGTGAGAATAGGTCTGCTGAAGAAGAGGAAGAGTTCAGATGACGACAGGCCTGGCAGCCCCGGCAACACATGCCGCCGTGGCTCATGAGGATTGCCCTTCTTATTCGTGGCATATGATTTGGCTACCTACCTAGAGGAGATATACCCAGTTGTGTCATGTTTATCATCAATGAAACAGATGTTCCGCGGGAACACAATTGTCGATGGCATGAATATGAGTTTTCGTGACTGAAGTTGTAGCTAGTAAATGTATATAGCGCTATAAAAAAGACATATATTTCTATGTAGGGTACTAGTAATAGAAGGTACCTTTAATCCTAGCCCCCGTCTACCTTACTTCCTTGCTAATAGCTAATTGGCTTAATCCCCCCCGTTCATGTAGATTTGTAAAAATGATTCAGGGCGTGCAGTGTACCTTGTTGCCGAACAAGGTCCTGATTTTGGTCACGGGGCTGCTCCTGAGAGCGCCTCCGTTCTCGGCCTCTCCCTGAGCGAGGCGCGCGGCATTGATGGCCCTGAGCTTCGCGGTGCCAACTCCGGCCACACCACCTTCCTGGTTCTCTCCGAGCCACGGCTTCTTCGAGTCACCCAGGACACTGCCCGACAGGAAGTAGATGACGAGGCCCGTCATGATGCACACGAAGGCGATGGGGTACATGAAGTGGATGCTGAGGCCGAAGACGTGGATGCCGATAATGACACCCCAGAAATTGGCCGTCAGGAGCGAAATGTCGAAGAAGGCGGCGCTTCCCATGCGCAGGATGAGCGGCGCCAAGGTGTAGAAGAGGGTGAGGCACAGCGTGTAGCCCGCCAGGTAGGCCCCGACGTTTGCGCTCCAGGCCGAGCCGGCGATGGTGTCGCGGTCGAAAACGGCAGCCTGGACGCCGTTGACGATGACGCCGAACAGGCCCATGAAGGAAAGGACATGGTGCATGGGGGCCCTGGACACCAGCCACTCCTCCAAGACGTTGCTCGTGCCGTAGAGCGTGGCCCCGAGGAGACCAAACAAGTCGCCCTTTAGCTTCGACTCTCCGCCGGATTGACCGCTGTCTCGCTGGGCAATGTAGTCGGATCCCAGGAGGATGCCCATGCCGCCGCAGCAGACGATGATGCCGACGACCCGAGTCCACGTGTAGCGAACCTTGAGGAGGAGGAACGAGATGATGACGACGCAAACGATGGACCAAAAGTTGAGCAGCTGCGCGGACAATATGTTTGTGTACTGATAGGCCGATACGGTGAAGTAGTTCCCCTCGACGTCCAAGAAGGCCATGATGAAATACTTCCAGCCGTCGCGACGAGCAACGCTGGCCCAGACACGCGGGCCGTCGCGGACGAGAAAGACGGTGTTGAAAATGACGGCGAGGAAGACGTAGTTGAAGAGCGTCTGGAAAGCCGGGGCCTTGAAGTCCTCCCGGTTCAGAAAGGTCGTGAAGGTGTTGGTGGCCGTGATGCACAGGGCCAGAACCTGCCCGATGGCAACCACCGTCCAGAAATCCGCAGTCGCCAGATAGCTCCACCAACGGACCGGCTTCGACTCGAGTATGTAGAGACCCAGGCTTGCCTCGGCGGTCTCGGCACACGTTGTCTCACCGACACCCGCGGAGGCGGCGCCGGTGTTGGAGCCACCATCGCTGCTGCTGGTGTCCCTGGGGCCGGACACGGCGGCTGCGGAGGGACCGAAGCCGTTCTTGACGGTGGCGGCGAGGTCCTCTTGGCGGTCGCCGTCGTCAGCCATGGTTGGTCTTCAGTTTTCCCCGAGATGAAACCGATGTAATCCAGGAAAAATCGTGATGGCGTGATCGGCAGTCTTTCTGCGTCCCCAATTTGCAGCAAGCGCAAAGACTTCAAGTCGCCTGCTGTTGATTCTATTGCCGCGGGCGGCACATGCGATGATGCGCCAAAGTCAGGGTGCTGAGGTAGGTGTAGGTGTGGGCGTGGAAGAAGCAATAATGCTCGGTGGGTGGTGCTTTGGGATGAAGATGACTTGAAGATGTACGGAGCACGGACGTATTATGTGCGCGGAACGCAGAAGCGGATTTCGCTTGTGGCGCTCCACGACCACTTGTCAACACCTTGTGGCTGTGGGGCCAGCCGCACTTTGATCAGACGATGCAGCCAATCAGACATCTACGGAGTACGGAGTACAGCACTCGACGGCCTCATCAGCCTTGCTTCGCTCCGCTCAGCTTCGCCTGATCATCACACCACCCGTCGTTTAAGTTATGCACGCCATCATGGCGCGGAACTGCACTCTCGTCGCATGCCTCGCCTTCGTTGCCCATGCTGCCCAGCCTGGAGCTGTGAAGCCTGTCGCCGCGCCCATGCGAGACTTGTCCTGGGGACAGCTCAACTTTCTGCACACAACTGATACCCATGGCTGGATAGGCGGCCACTTGTTGGAGTAGGTTCATTTTCCTCGTCGCTCCCCTTTTTGTTCATCCGCCGTAGTCCATGGCTAATACGATTGCCGTAGGCCACAGTACTCTGCTGACTGGGGTGACTACATTTCCTTCTCGGAGCACTTGAAGAAGCGAGCCGATGACAGCGGTGCCGATCTGCTGGTCGTTGACACTGGCGACCGAGTCGAGGGCAACGGCCTCTATGACGCGTCCAGTCCCAAGGGATTATTTTACTATGATATTTGGGCCCAACAGCACGCGGATATCATCTGCATAGGGAACCATGAGCTATACCAGGCCAGCACGGCTGATCGCGAACTCAACACGACTGTCCCCAACTTCCAAAACAAGTACGTCGCATCGAATGTCGACCATATTGATCCCGAGACAGGCGAGCGGAAACCGGTAGCCCAGCGATACCGCAAGTTCAAGACCAAAAATCGGGCCTTGGAAGTGGTTGCATTTGGCTTCTTGTTCGACTTTACAGGCAATGCCAACAACACCATCGTGCAACCTGTCGCAGAGACCATCAAAGAACAGTGGTTTCAAGACGCCATCCGGGAAAAGCCGGACATCTTCGTCGTCATCGGTCATATAGGCTTACGGATGGAGGAGTTTCGCACCATTTTCACGGCGTTGCGGAAGCAGAATTGGCACACTCCCATCGCCATCTTCGGTGGCCATGCCCATGTGAGAGACGCTCGAAGCTTTGATTCGCAGGCCCTGGCTATGGCTTCTGGACGCTACTTTGAAACAATCGGCTTCATGTCGATTGACGGCATCAAGAAGACATCGACCGGGGAGGTGTCTACCAAAGAAGCATCGCTCAAGTTCAATCGAAAATATATCAACACTAATCTACTGGGCATGTACTACCACACTGGACTCAATGAAACCACGTTCCCCACGGAACAAGGCAAGAACGTGAGCAGGCAGATTGCGCGTGCACGGACGGCACTGAATCTTGACTACACGTTTGGCTGTGCTCCAAAGAACCTGTGGACGAGCCGTGCCAAGTACCCGGGCAACGAGAGCATCTTTTCGTGGATCCAAGACGAGGTATTCCCCGACGTCGTAGTCAACGATGAGCGCAACGACAAGTCACGTCTGGCAATCATGAACACGGGCGGTGTTCGTTTCGACATCTTCAAGGGCCCATTCACGCGGGATTCAACTTACCTTGTTTCGCCGTTCGTGAACGGTTTCCACTATGTTCCCGATGTGCCGTATGCCATTGCAAAGAAGGTCTTGGCCATCCTCAACGCCGCGGACAAGATTCTCAGCTCCCACGGCGCCGAGACCAAGTTTATGGCGATGCCCGAATTGATGTTCACCTCTGAACACGGACAGTCGCCCGTCATCACCGACGAAGACGACGAAGACGATGCTAGATTGGAGCTGCGTAATGCTCAGGATCCCAAGCTCATGGCAGGGTACACGACCAAGGACGATATCGGCACAGATGGAGACGATACCGTTCACAAGGCTATTCCATCCTACGCTGTTCCAAACTGCATCCAATCCGAGATCAACTTCCCCAAGGAAGGTGAGCCCGACACAGTAGACCTCGTCTACATTGACTTTATTCAGCCCTGGATTATCCCCGCGCTCAAGTTTGCTGGCGGTGATTACAGCAGTGATGATGTCAAGGTGTATATGGAAGGGACAATGACACACAAGCTATCAGAGTGGATTGCGAAGAATTGGCCCAAGAAATGCTAGAACGCACAGCTGGTCTGCAGGAAGAGAGGTACTCTTTGTAGTCGTTCGTGGAAAGTATCGAAGTATTAATCTGTAATTTGCAATTCTGCAATGGAACAGATGACGTTCTTCACTTGAAGTTGACCGAGAAATATTTGCCGTGATAGACGGTTCGATTTCGAAGGCAAACAAACCTGCGACAGGTGTTTATATCTATGGTAATGAACGAAGTCAGGTTTCATGCAAGCGCATAGTCTCGACTTCGGGCCCTGCTGGCTGGTCTACGTATCTTGAAAGGAGATGCGGATCTGTCAGGCCCTCGATTCGAAGTCAAATTGCATAACGGGCTTCGGTTCGGTTCCCAAACAGTGAGGCCAGAGGCGGTGTTGCAAGGCATATGTTTTGGCTACTTATCTGTGAAGGGAACCCTAAGGGAATAGCTAGTAGTCTTATTTACTACATTATAGGCAAATTAAGCTATTAGAAGTAGCTTAGGCTATATTTCCTAGTTCTCTATAATAAAATACTAAAGGTAATGCTTAAGTACTTAGTTTACTCTCTTTATTTACTTATTAGTTTAAGGGTAAAATACTATAAAAAGCCTGTATTTTATATATAATAAATAGTATAAATCCAACTAAAACTAGCTTATAAAGATAAATCCCTTATAAGATATAATATTCTTTAGTGCCCTAAATTATAACTTAATTTCTCTATAAAATAGTTTTTCTAATTTAGCTATATTAATTATAATAATTATAAGAAGAAAAATAAAGTACTTAGTAAATGTTAGAACAAGCATAATATTAATCGCGCTTCGTAGCCGCAAATATCTAGTAAAAGGTTAGGCTACGCGCGCTTACGCGTAGGCCTTATATTTAACTTATAATCTAGCCTTATAATAAGGTAAGGCTTATAGTTACCTAACTTACACACATGTTTTTTACTTTTTATTAAAAAGCTTTACTTTTAACCTCTTTATTTTCCTTTCTTTAGTAGTTAAAAATAGATTAACTAATAATAATACTATTCTATAGGCTTAACCCTTTATAACCCTAATATTAGGCACCCTGTGAGACTAATAAAAACCGAATATTAGGATAATAAAGAGGTTAGCGTAAAGAATAGTATTATTATTAATTAATCTATTTTTAGCTATAGAAAAAAGGAAAAAAAGGGGTTAAATATAAAGCTTTTTAATAAAAAGCAAAAAAAATATATATAAATTATATAACTATAAGCCTTACCCTATTATAAGGCTAGATTATAAACTAAACGTAAGGTATATACATAAGCGCGCGTGGGCTAACTTTCTGCTAGGTATTTGCGGCTGCGAAGCGTGATTAATATTATGCTTATTGTAACTTTTTTATTTTTTTATTTAATAATGTCTTAGAAGCCCCTTATTAGATATTCTTAGGTATTAGAAATTTAAGTATTATAATAATTTAACTCAGTAATAAGGTAAAAGAAGTCCTAGTCTTATTACTATAAAGCGGTACTAAAATAATTAGGTAGATAATAATAGTTGTATTATCCAAGTACTCTAGCTACTGCGTTCTGCATAATAATAGCACCTCCGATTACCTAAGTCATTCCCCACCTCAACAGGCTTTGGCTTAAGATATGCCGGAGGCTCGTGCAACCACGTGCTAGACCTCTGTCACGTCGCCAAATCTTCGACCGAGTTACTACCCACTATGCGTAGCGCTAGGGGTGTCAATGTCCTCATTAAGCAAGCGGCAAAGAGCTTAGGCATTTGCCAAAGATAATGAGTGTAATCTGTATCGGTGCGAATTTAGTTTTACATTTAGTCTCTGGTAATTCCGGGTTAGAGCCAATAAAATCGCGTGTTTTTCATACCATTTACTATGATAATATACTTTATCTTAAAAATGTAATTACTTCTCGTATAAGGATTAATGCCTCCTAGGCTCACGAAGTCACAAGGCAGGGCTGACCGCGCTAGTGGGCCTGCAATTAAAATTGCGCATGACAATTAAGAGCGATTAATATCATGCTTGTTCTTACACTAATATTATGAATTAATTATGATCACTAGCTAATAAACCTATAAAATTGTAAATAGTAACATAATGTGGTGAAACTAGCCTTATAGCCACTGTATATAAGCGTTTCAAGTGAGTTTATTATTCTTATAGAAGAAGAAGAGAACTAAACTAAAGGTTACATACCACCTAGATTTATAGTAGCTTATATATAGTCTATATATAGGTTATATATAGCCCTAACCTACCTATAAATAACTTATACCTTTTCTAGAGCTAGACATAACCTAAGTTTATAGCTTACGTCTATAATATACTTCGTAACTTATTCTTCTCTTTACCTTCCTTACATATAAGGAAATAAAGAGAATAAGTATTATCTACTAATATAGGTGTTAGGAGCGCAGAGAACAGAGACGGGGCGGTTATATAATAGAGCCTTAGTAAAACCTTATTAAATTCACTAGATAATAAAGAAGCTAGCTAGCTAGTAAATAGCTATGTGTTTATAGGGTTAAGGTATTTTGTAAAGACTACTTATATTATATATAAAAAATTAAAGCTTAAAACCTTAATATACTTACCCGTAGCTAGTCCTTATTTAGTAGTAACTATAAATCTTAGCTACTACTTTGTTTATTTATTTTCTAACTTTAGTTGTAATAAACTAAGCTCTCAAACTGTTGCTTCCTCTAGTAGTAATAGTAAGTAAAAGTTAGAGGTAAGTTGAAATAAGTTATGTCTAAGTGAGTATAAGTTATAAGGTATAAGATAGAAGACAGAGTAGAAATAGACATATGTGAGGCGCTGTGTACGGGGCCCACACTGGCACAGGGGATGGAGCCCTAGGCGACAGGCCTTATAAGGTGCAATGTTAGCAACGGCTAGCATTGGCGGATCTTTTGGTCTATTGGCTTAACCTAGCACACCTTCTAGGTTCTGACAACATAGTCGCAGAGAAAGGGGGAATTTTATTAATTTATGCTATAAGTAAAACTTAATTAGATTTAAGTTTAACTACGGTTATAAACTATAACTCTTATGCTAACGTAACTAGAAAGTTTATTATTAGCTTTAATCTAAACTTATAGCCCCTTATATTTATAACCTTAAAGCTTATTTAAATTGTGAGAACAAAGGATAGCTAGGCAAGAGGTATAGGGGCATTCGTGTATTTACTAAAGCTTGCTAGGTCTAAGTGTGTTATGCGTGCAAGTCGCTAGCTTATAGCTAGTGGCTCGCTAGTGTTACGTGAACCTAGCCCTAGGGCGTGGCCTGTCTGCGGGGTGCGCTAGTGTGGTGCACCTGTATTGTAAGTGAGGCCTCACAATATATAAGATTTCATTTATTACTATAGTTACTATTACTTATATGTTTATTATTATACTAGCTAGGTATTACTAGTAATTATGTTTCCCTAAATCAGATGCATTAGCCACAACCAATGACCCCCTCAAAAAAATCAATATAGTAAAGTTATCTTATACTATTTGTAAGTATTAATTAATTATATTAAATCAAGCTTATATCTTTAAAGATAATAATAATAAAGGTAATAAAAGCTACTTAGGCTTATAACTATTAAGGTAAGTGTTCATATAGATAATAGAAAACGTTTCATTTACTTAATTAGAGGTATAGATAGCACCTAACTATTATACCTAGAGGGTATATTGTCAGAACCTGAAGGTGTGCAGGTAAGCCACTAGACCAAAAGATCCACTAATGCTAGCTGTCGCTACATTACACCTTACAATTAATTATTAGGCCGCCTGCGTATAGTCACGTACCTAATAATTATCCCTCCACTCTATAAGGCTTGCCCTAAGCCGCAGGCCCTACTAGCTAGTAGCTAGCGCGTAACACCCTAGGAACTTGGATAAGCCTAGACCTCCGTGGCCTCTAGGATAATTAACTAATTATGAACCCCCAAGGCCTAGTACGCACAACAGCTAGGCCTATATATCACCTAGTGCACGTAACCCCTATAAGCGTAACTATACCTACCCTATAAGCCTAACGTAAGATACCTAGCCTAGTAATTTAACCGCATAAGGACTCGAACCTAGGACTAGCATAACTAGAAAACCCGTAATAGCTAGCATTAATATCAGAACCTAAAGGTATGTAGGTAAGCCACTAGACTAAAAGATCCACTAATGCTAGCTGTCGCTGCATTGCACCTTATAATTGATTATTAGGCCGCCCGCGTACGGTCGCGCACCTGACATATATAGTGCGCTATAGTACTACAATACACCTCCTTAAACATTTCACAAATCTATACAACTAGGGTAATTGATCTAATTAAATGCTAACAAGTAAATAAAGCAACAAGGGCTAGTATATGTTAGTACAGTGACTTACAGTCCACCCCCTGTTTGATTTTACATAAGTATATAACTAAGGGTAGTAGGCTAATCACCAGAGTACTACACTACACTACACTACAAAAACTACAAATGTAGTGTTAGGTAGAAAAAAAGTGGGTCTTTTTATTAACTTATATTATTACAAGGATTTTAAAGGAAATTAGGTAATATAATACTTATATTATTAGCTATTTTATGTAATTAGTTATATAATTTATAATTCTAGACTTTTTTAAGGATTTAACTATAACTAGGGTTATATATAATATTATAACTTTTTAATAATACTATTATACTAAATACTTTATTTTACTAATATAACTTTAAAAAAAACCTTCTTATTATATTATTTACTATTACTATTAATTATTACTATTAATTTTAATTTAAAAATACCTTAACTAATATAATTAAATATAATAAACTAATAAGAAACTTTATAAAAGTAGCTTATAATAGCTTATAATACTATTATTACTTATATTAGTAATTACTTATAATATTCCTAGTGTTAAAGTTTAATTAAAAATAAATAAAGAAAATATAAATATAAGTAAGTATAAGTTAATTACTATAGAAAAAGCTAGACTTTTTAGTTTTTTAGTATTTTAAGGTTTTTAAAAATATTAATAAAATAAAATAGTTTTCTCTTTTATATTTTTTAATATTATTATAATAGTTACTTACTAAGGTTAGGGTTAGGGGTAAAAGTAGCTTATAATAGCTTATAATAGCTTATAGCAACTCTTATTGTACTAATTCTAATTTATTATATAAAAGTAAGTCCTAATACTAGCTCTAAAATTAGGTTAAACTAATTATTATTAGAGTTATTATAGTTATTATAGTATATTATTTAAAAGTGGGCCCTAGTATTATCTCTAAAAATAGGTTAAACTAATCGTAATTAAGGTTAGAGAAGTTATTATAGTTATTATAATAATTATAGTATGTTATTTAAAAGGGGGCCCTAGTATTAGCTCTAAAAATAGGTTTAACCAGTTATAATTAAGGCTATTAGAGTGATTATAGTTATTATAATAATTATAGTATATCAATTAAAAGTGGGCCCTAGTATTAGCTCTAAAAATAGGTTTAACTAGTTATAATTAAGGCTATTAGTGTGAAGGGCTTGGGCTTTGCCTAAGCAATAGTATAGTGCATGCAGGCAGGGGGGGGATAAAAAGGGGGCTAACATAAGACACCTAGGGGATATAAGGGGAGTAGGGGGGATTAGCCACGTAGTCTTCCTCTTCTTCCCCTAAGTTTCTTAATACTATATCGACGCCCTATCGCAGTCGCCTAGGGGCCAGTCCATAACAATTAGAGTGATTATAGTTATTATAATAATTACAGTATATTATTTAAAAGTGGGCCCTAGTATTATTTCTAAAAATAGATTAAACTAATCGTAATTAAGGTTATTAGAGTTATTATAGTTATTATAATAATTACAGTATATTAAATAAAAGTGAGTCCTAGTATTATCTTTTAAAATAGGTTATACTAGTTATAATTAAGGTTAGAGCAGTTATTATAGTTATTATAATAATTATAGTATATTATTTAAAAGTAAGCCCTAGTATTATTTCTAAAAATAGGTTTTACTTATTTTTTATAGCTTAATTTAGTTATATAGCTTAATTTAAATAATACTATTAGTTATATATTAATACTTTATAAATATTAGTTTATTTTATTCCTTCTTTCTTTATTATAGTTATAAGATACCTAAAGTTACTATATATAACTTCTTATACCTTTAGAATTATAAAGCTAAAAGTAATATTAAATAAGTTTAAATAGTAAATAAATACTTTAAGCTATTTAAAAGTTCTTATTATATAACTAATAATATTTAGAAACTAGATATAAGTTTTATTAAGTTCTAGTATTTTATTTAGATTTAATAATTAATTATTTAACTTTATTATATTAGTTTAGAGTATTTTATAATAGAAAATTAGAATAATAATTTATAGAAATAGTAAATAAAATAATTAGAAGGTTTTTCTTTCAGTTATATTAGTAAAAAAAAGTATTAAGTATAATTGTTGATTCCTCCGGATCTTCATTGGCTTAATCGTGGCTAAAGACTAGACTAATTGTAGGTCTAGTGGGACTACTAAGCGGATGCACGCGATGCGATTGGCTATATCCTTTGCCACCCCCTTTTTTACCTTACTTATAGGTTTTACTTACTTTCTCTCCTAGCTAGATTTCCCTCTTTTCTCTCTTTCCTAGATTACTATTAACTTTAATAAAATAGAATTATCTATTATTACTTATATAAGCACCTTAGTGTAACTAACACTAATTAGTAGTTAACTTTATAACTATAGATAAGCTAGGTATTATAAGAAGAGATATTTCTATAGATACTATAGCTACTACCCCTTATACTAATAGATAGTTATTTAGGTAAAGAGATATAACTATAAAGTGTGCTAAAGAAAGAGACTAGAATCCTAGTTATAGGCTTATTAGGCTTCTAAGGAATTAATTTATTAACCCTTAGGGCTTTAGGATATTATTATTAATTATTAATTTTATTATCTATTATAAGAAAAATAACTAAATAACTAAATCTATTGCTATAAGGCATTTACTTTAAACCTAATATTAAATAACCTTAGCTAAGCTAGCTAAATTACCTATAACTTCTCTTAATATAACCTCTCTCCTACTACTATAATTTCTCCCTTAATAAGTTTTACTACTCTTTTCTTATTCCCTTTTCTTTTAGTGCTATTTACCCTATACTTATTAGCTAGGTACTCCTTTAGCTATAATAATTAAAGGAATTACTTCTTTCCCTATATATATATATATATACCCTCTCTTTTTCCCTTTAATTTTCTCTTCCTAAAGTTATTATTAACTATAACTATCTTAGTTTCTTTATATTCTATATATACGTATATAGTTAAGGAATTACTACTTTCCCTCCTTTCTTATAAAAATAAGGGAATTACTCCTTTCTATTCTTTTCTTATTACTTTTATTACTTTTATTACTTTTATTAATTAATTAATTTTTATTATTTATTTACTCCTATTACTTTTATTATTCCTATTAATTTTACTACTTTTACTACTTTTATTATTTACTATTTTTATTATTTTTCCCTATTTCTTCTATTATTAATAATACTTCTTAAGTATAAAAGATATTCTTTATATATATAATATCTAAACACTAGGAATTATATATAAAGCTTTAGATTTAAAAATAGGTAAATATATAAGCTTAATGAAAAGTACTTAATAATAACTTAATAATATTCTCTTATAGCTTATATAGCTATAATCTAATAAGATAGTAAAACCTAAAGCTAGACCCTTTATAAGAGAAAAAGCTACCTAAGCTATAGAGGCTAGTTTATTAGCTAGACCTTTATTAAGAGAGAATTCCCCTTAACTTACTAAAGATAGTAAATACCTAATAATACCCCTTAAGAGACCCTAAGAGAGTAAACTACTATAATATTTATAATTACTTACTTATATTTTTATAAGAGACTAGAAAGAACTAATTAAACTAGATTCTAAGATTACTATATAATCTAAGCTTAATAATTATATTATAAGGTTTATTTACCTTAGTAAGTATTAAGGTTAGATAAATACTAATGTTACGTGGCAGAACACGTGCAGTCTATAGAGGCTGCTATACAAAAGCTAGATTTAATATCTTAGTTTAGGAATATAACTTACTTTATATATATTATATTACCTTAAATAGTAGCTTTTATAAGTAAACTTAGTATAACTTATAACCTATTAAATCTATTAGCCTCTCTAATAGATTTAACTATTTATTATATAAAGCTAGTATATAATAAGTAGTAGTAATTAGAGATTCTTTTATTATACCCTTCTAGAAGCCTAGAAATAACCTATATATCTAAAACTAACTATTTATAATAGTAATACACTAATCCTTAGAGTATTTTCTTACTCTCTAAAAATAAACTATATATTATTTACTAGTTTTATACTTTTAATAGTATAAATCTAGATTTTAATTATTAAAAATAGAAACTTATTAGAATTAATAATTAAGAGAATCTAAACTAACTTATAAGATATAAATTTAATAATAAAGTAGTAGAAAAATAGAAATAGCTAATATATTAAGACCCCCTTATTTATTAGAATTTAGTAGATTTATAAGCTATATATTATACCTAGAATTAAGTTAAATCCTATATCTAAAAAGCTAAAACTAAAGGCTTACTTAATAAACCTAATAAATTAATAAGTAGTAAGGTATTAGAAAGGCTATTTTAAGATGCTCTTAGTCTAGCTTATAGTACTATTACTATAAAAACTAGGAAAAGTATAAAGAAAGATAAAAATAATAAAGAAAAGGAAATTAAAAACTATTCTAAAACTAATACTACTACTTAGGATATTAAACCCCTTAATTAGTTAATAAAGTTAAATCTAGAAGACTTACTACTAGGACCCTTAGAATACCTATAGAATTCTAAGGATTCTTATATTAAGACTAGTAAATATAATATAGTAAGGATAATATAGGGGATTTAGAAATAGTAATAAATATTATAATAAGCTATAAAGAAAATAGTATTAGGAATAGACTAGCTAGTAATAAGATTAATAACTAAAATTAGGAGCTTATAAAGTATAAGTGCCTTAGTAGGTTTAATACTATTAGTATAGAATACTAACTAAGGATTACTATATCTAGCTAATAAATAAGGCTAGTATAATAGGTATTTATATACTAATAGAGAAATAACTAGACTATTAGTGTAATTAATCCTACCCTAATACTAATAAGGATTACTATAACTATAGCTAGGACTATTAGTATAGCTAGGACTATTAGTATAACTAATATAGCTAGAATATTAGTAAGGATACTTATAACCTTAGCTAAGTCCTTACTAGACTTAGTAGTAAGGACTATACTCTCTAAATTAAGGTTAGTATACTAATTCTAAAAATTAAAGAAAGGCAAATCTAGTATTATACTAAAATTAGTATAACTAGTAAATAGAAATAGTAGAATAAAATATAGATTTAATATAGAAGATTATAGATATTAGGTATTTTAAGCTTTATAATAAACTAGAAAAGGCTAGTAATAACCTTATTATATATAATAGAAAGTAGACTATTTTTTATAATATTAAATTATAGATCTAGGTAGTTAAAGATTACTTATATTATACTAATCCTAGCTATTAGGATATTATTTAGAAGAAAATCTAGATATTATTCTAAGGGGATATAATAGTATAGTATAGATAATATCTTAACTTAGCAAAATAAAACACTATATTTAGTAAAATACTAACTATATTTATAGCTATATAAAAGGAATTTAGTATTTAGGTTTAGGATATAATAGTATAGCTTAATAAGGTAAAATATACTAAAGAGAATATTATAAAAGAGGTATTTTTCTATAAATTTATATTAAAGATCTTCTAGTATATAAGGGTAAATAATAAGTTAACTAACTATTAGCTTTTAGTATATTTATATCTTAAGCTATATCTAGGATTATAATAGATATACCTAGTTCTAACTTAAAAGAATATAAGATTAGTATATATTATTATAGTAAATAATAAGAGATATAATCTATATAATTACTTTTATAGTAAAGGTTAGTCTATAAGTAAAAAAGGTAAAGGGAAGCTTAAGGTTTACTTTAATACTAAGATATCTAGTAGTAATTTAGAAGAAAATAAGAATAAAGTATAAGTAAACTAAAACTAGCTATTTAATAAAAAATTCTCTTAAAAAAAACTAGTATTATAAGTAAAATAAGTAAAATACCTAAAGATTTCTAGGATATTTCTAACTATAGTTATATAAGTATAATTAACCTCCTAAAGGATAAAACTAAAGATTATAGTAAAATAAGTCTTTAGAGAATAAAGAGAGAGAGTATATAGAAATTAAATAAACTTAATAGACTAAAGTACTAAACTAATAAAATAAGTAACCCTAAGACTATAGTCTTATAAAGAAAGGAGGCTAAGTATAGTAATCTAGATAATTTTAGTAATAAGAAAAGAACTTTATAAAGGACTAGAACTATACTAATATTATAGTATATAATAATAATTCTAATATATAATAATATAAAACTTATCTCTAGGAATATAGTTATTATATAGCTAAAGAAAGGGAGGTCCTAGGGGATAATAGTAAGGATAATTAAGAATAAGACTTAAATTTTATTAAAACTTATTTTATAGAAAATATTATAAAAGAGGTAAATAAGGCTATTACTAGGATAACCTTAAATAGGACTAGATAACTTACCCTAGGATAAGTAATTAAAGCTATAGTAAGACTATAAGAACTAAAGCTAGTATCTAGGGTCTAATCTTTCTTTTTTATTACTAAAATAGCTATATTTAACTTTTATATTCTAGGGATAGTATATAAAATAGAAATCACTAGTTATTTTATAGTTATAGTAAATATAAGGCTAAAATTAATTTTATCTAACTAAAGGTAGTTTTTAAGTTAGTTTATAGTATAATAATACTAGTAAAAATCTTCTAACTATTAAATAAGATCTCTTACTAAAAGGTAGTTACTACTTATATAGTATTAATTTTACTAAAGGCTTATTTATATATACTAGTTAGTTAGAAGAATATATAGAAAAATTAGGAAATAAGTGTGTATTATATATAATTATATTTAGAGTATTTCCCTAATATACTATTTAATAAATCTAGTAAGGGATAGATAATTACCTATAACCTAACTAATAAAATTATTACTATTAGAAAACACTAGAAAGTTATATACCTAACTATAGCTAGTAAGGTTAATACTAATTACCTAGTTAATAATCCTTTTATATACTATACCTATTTTAGTAAGGATATTATAGAGAAAAAGAAAGATAAAGATAAGGATAGTAATAAATCTAATAAAAAGAAAGATAATCTTAATCTAAAGAAAGTTAATACTAGAGTGCTATTATATAGGATTTTATACCTAGAGAAAATCCTATATATAACTAATAAATTTAGTATATAAATTACTAATATTAACTAGGAAGTAGTAAGTAAACTAGTTTAACTAACTAATAAATATAATATTTATTATAGAGGTATTATCCCTATACTAGAAAACTAAAAGATAAGAATTAATCTTATAGATAAATAGTAGTATTAAATAAGGCTAATTAGGCCTTATAGACTAGGAGAATAGAATATAATTAAACTTAATAAAGTATATAATAAACTCTACCTAAAAGGGAAAATATTATATTTAAATAAGCTAGTAGCTATAGTATACCTAGTGTTTATAGTTTAGTAAGAAACTAGTTAAAAAAGAAAAAGGAAAGTTATAATTTATATAAGGCTACTTAATAATATAGTAGTGCTAGATATATACCCTTTACTAGACTAAAGTAATATTATAGATAATATATATAATAAGAAGGTTTTTTCTTTTTTTAATAAAATAGGATTTTTTTACTAACTACTAGTTAGAAGTAACTATTAAGCCTATATAGTAGTTATATTAAATTAAGGTCTTAAAGTATTAAATATAGTATTAATAGGATTTAAAAACTCCCCTATGTTTACCTAAAGGTTTATAAATAGACTTTTCTAAAAGTATAAGTATTTTATATAAGTCTATATTAATAATATTATTATGTTTTTAGATAGTCTTAAAGAGTATTTAAGCTATCTTAATATTATACTTAGGATTCTTAAAGAAAATAGAATAATAATTACTATAAAGAAGTTATTTATTAGTTATCCTACTATTTAACTACTAGGTTTTATTATTAATAGTAATAGAATTATTAACACTAATAATAGGCTTAAAGCTTTTTAGAAGATAATTTTCCTAAGTAATCTATTAAGTCTTAAAACCTTTATTAAAATAGCTAGATTTCTTTATAATAAAATTCTATAGTTTAATATATAAATCTAACTATTATAAATATAGAAAATAGTGCTATTAAGGGAATTCTATAAAAAAAATAAGAAAATTACTAGTATTTTAAAACTAGTATAAAAAAGAAAGATATAATAAAAGATATTTTTACTAACTAAGTAGGAGAAAAAGGCTTTTAAAGATATTAAAGTGTTTCTAAGTAAGAAATAAACCCTATAGTATTATAATCTATAAAAGCTACTTTTCCTTAAAATTAATACCTATAAGAAAGGATTTAGGTTATATACTTTCTAATTATAAGAAAAATAAGATAGTTTAAGTATCCCTAGAAAGGACATTAAAAATAACTAAATATAGCTAATTTTATTTCTTTCTAGGGTAATATTAAGTATTAAGAAGTAGTATAGTTTTACTAAGGTAAAAGTAACTATAATTATATAGAGTGTTAGAAAGCTTTAGAAAATAGTCTAATCTAATAATATAATAGTTAATATATTAACTAACTATTCCTTAGTAAAAGGGATTATTAAGTATATCTTATTATTAATAATAGATTTAGATAAGGCTAATCTAAAACTAGTAAGAGTTATAAATTATTTATTATAATTTAACCTTAAGGTAACTTATATACTAGGGATACTAAATATAATACTAGATATGCTTTTAAGACTACTAGTAAAAGTAACCTACTAGAAAGTAGTATAGAAAAGCTAATATAATAAATTAGATATAAGCGCTTATTTTATAAGTAAGGAGTATATTATAACCGTAATTATAGATAATAGTCTTAAAGCTAGAATTATCACGGGATATTAGTATAATTAAAAGTTTAGCTAAATTATATAGTAATATAAGCCTATTAAAAAAGGTAAGTAGTAAAGAATACTAGAGTTAGACTAAAGATTTCTTTATATAAATAGGACTTATATAAGAATAGGTTATTATACTACTATAGTAAAGATAGATTTTTCTATCTTTATATTCTAATTATAAAGGTTAAATCTATTCTATAACTAGTTTATAATAAATAGTAATATTTTAAAATTATTTAAATAGTAGTAAAGCTTTAATTAGTTTATTTTCTATATATAAGTTAGCAAATTTATAATTATATAGCCTATTATATTATATATTAGGAAAACATAATTAATTATTTAAAGCTACCTAGGGAGTTATAGCTATTATAGCTAAAGCTAACGCTATTTTATATAATCTTACTTAATTTTATTATAAATATACTAGAAGTATTAGCTACTAATATAATATAGTAAATAAAAAAATACACTATATATAACTTATTATATCTAGTAAACTACCTATTTAGTAAGAGAACTCTTCTAATACTAGGATATATAATATATCTAGTAGAGATTTAGGTAGAATTACTTCTTTATACCTTATATATTATAAACTAGGGATTACTAAGATAAATTATTAGTAATAAGAACTTAAGTTTATATCTAATATATAAAAAGAGATATTTAGGTATATAGGAGTTAAACTCCTTATAGGTATAGTGTATTACTTATAGATAGATAAAATAGCTAAAAAAAAGAACTAGATAGTAATAATTATAATATATTACTATATAGTAATAGATCTAAATATAATATAGACTATAATACTCCTAGTACTATAGTATTAATTAAATAATACTATAGCTATAAGTATAGGGCAGGCTTCTAATAAGCTACTATATAGGTTTTATCCTTTAAGTATTATTAATTTTCTTTCCCTAAATAATATAATTAATATAGAAACTAGTATAAATAATATAGTAGTACTATAAAAGTTATACTAGTATAAGGCCTAACTAGTAATTATAATAGTAGCTACCCTTACTAAGATTTAGTATAATAACTATTATAAACTAGTTAATATTAATATAGGAGATATAGTTTATTTATAATTATATAAGGGATATAAATTACCTAGGAAACTAAAGAAAAAATAGTTACTATAAAAGGTAGGACTATATAAGGTACTAGAAAAGGTAAACCTATTAGTATATTAATTAGATTTCCCCCTAGATTTATAAGTCTATTTAGTAGTTTTTATAGTATAAATATAGAAGCTAGTATAAGGAAAGGACCTATTTAATAAGGAAGAACTAGCTTTACTACTAATTATATTTAATAATCTAGAGAAAGTAAACTATTAGGAGATTAAATAAATCTATAGTTACTAGGTTAAAATTTCTAAAAGAAATAAGACTATAAAAGTAAAATTCCTTATCTAATAAAAGGGATTTATTACTAAAGATAACTAATAGATAGCTAAAAGTAAGATATAAATTAATATAGCTAAGATAGTAAAAGAATACCTTAAGAAAAACCTAATTAATTAGTAAAGGGAGTATATAAAGAAAGGTATAAATTTACCTATAGAATAATAATAGTAAAGGAAAAGAGGTATTTTATAAGAGATTAGATTTAATAAGTTAGGGCAAAGCTATAAGGCCCTTTTAAATATATATTACCTATTATACTAACTAGAGGAAGCTTACTACACTCTTACTTTATATTATTCCCTAATACCCTACTAGCTTTATATAGTTAAATTTAATATAAGTATAGTTATTTTTATTTTAGTCTTATTTTCCTTTATAGTATTTATTTCTAAGAATAATATTATATATAATATAAAAGTCTAAAAACTATTAGAACTAAAGCTAAATTAGCTATAGAAAATATAGGAGTATAATAATTATTAAAAGTACTAAGTAAGACCTTATAATATTATACTAGAAGTTAAATATAAGTCTTATAAGTAATATATAAACCTATATAATAATCCTTTAGCTATAGTAGACTTTATTCTATTTAATAATAAGGTTAGTATATAAGACTAAATACTTTATAAGTAAATATAAGTAGCTTATTTATATATTTAAATACTAGTATTAGAATAATAAAACTAGTTATTAGAATAGCTTATAGTTACTAATTTAGTATAATAATAATCTATTACTAATAGTAAAAGAGCTAAATATAATTAGTAAATTAATAAGATTTTAGTGTAGCTAGGAACTATAACTTACTATAAGAGAGTAAAGTTTTAAAACTACCTTTTAGATTAAGTAAACTAAAATAACTAATTATACTAATTCTTACTTCTAATATAATAAGTTATATAATTATAGCTATAATAGTATTAAGGTAAATCTAGTATATAATAAAATAAGGTAAATAAACTATTACTATTAGCAAAGGAAGGTAGTAGAAGCACTAATAAAGTAGCTAGAGTTATATAGGTAATAGTTAATAAAGAGAAGTAAATAAAGGATAATAATAATATAGTAGATATTATATTAGATTTATTTATAGAAAGGTAAATAAGGGATTAAGCTATATAGGATTTAATTAAAGAGAATTATATAAAAAAGAAAAGAAAAGAATTAGTATAAAAAGAAAATAAATCTAGAAACTTACTAACTAAAGAAAGTAAGAGAGTAGTAAGATTTAACTTAACTTAATTAAGAGTAGGATCTTTTAAGCTAAAATTAAAACTTAAAAGTAATAAAGATACTAAGTTTAAGGAAATAAAGGTGAATAATAGTATATTAGAAAGTAAATTTAATAAGGAAGTTAAAGAGATACTTATAGAGTACCTTATTAGACTATTATAAGTCTATAAATAAATAGTAAAACTTAATTTTAAGCTATTATTTACTAGATTTAGAAAGCCTAGATTAAAAGTAAATACTTAAATACTAATACCTAATATTAGTATAGTAGTATATAAGAAAGTAATAGAAAAATTTAATATAGTATATAAAGGAAAAAATATAAAGGGAGTTAATTTTAGTAAATTTAAATATATAATAGTAAGTTACTAGAAAAAGATATAGGATATTAGGGATATAATATAGACTTATATATATAAATTTACCTATAAGGGCACTAAGATAGTGTTTAATAGTTTAGAAGTAAATTTAAAGAATATATACTTTATATTATAGTAAAATATAGTTATCTTAATTTTTACTATTTTTAAAGAATAAAAGGTTACTTTAATAATAAAGTAAGTAATAATAAGATAAGTAAGAAAGCTTATATATTAGGTTACTATTAATCTAATAAAGTATAAAGTAATAAGAAAAGTAAAGAACTAGGTAAAAATAGTAGTAGTAGCTTTTTATAATAGTATAATAGTTAAATATAGATTATAGATAGCTATATATAATAGTATATTATCTCTACTACTATAAGCTAATATATTAGCTTTTTATTTTATAAATAAATATAGCGTAGTAAATAGTATAATTATAGGAGCGCTAGCTAGTATTAGGTATATAGATTTACTTTATATTAGTATAGAAAATAAGCTAGTGCTAAAATTATCTAAATCTTAGTAAACTAAGAAAATAGATAGGTAATATAAATAGAGTAAAATTAATAACTTAGTTAATAAAGTTAATACTATTAGTAAGTAAATTAATAAAATAAAAAAGGAGTTTACCCTTACTAAAAAGTAAGTAAATATAGTATTTAAAGCTATTAAAGAGTTAGTAAAGGAGATTTATAAGCTAATAGTTTTAATAAAAAAGGATTTAAAAAGCTTTAAGAGTAAGTTTAAATAAGTATTAGAAATATTAAAAAGCTATAAAAAAAGATCTCCTAGTGTAATTTAAGTAAAATTTTAGTTAATATTAATAAATAACTTAATACTTTAAAAAGGGATATAGCTAAGAAAACTAAAGATAAGAAGAAGATTATAGAATTATTATCTATAGTATTAAAGATATTAAAAGAAATACTAGCTTAAAAGGTAAAAATTAAAAGACTTATAAATAAGTAAAAAATATTTAAAAAGAATATAAAAAAGATAAAACTAGCTCTAGTAAAGCTAATCTTTATAATAGAAACCCCAGAAAGATAGATTTAGATATTACTAGCTTTAGAGATACTAATATAGCTAATACTAGTTTTAGTAATATTAGCTTTAGTAACACTAGCCTTAGGTAAAACTAATAGGTAATAAGGCAAATTACATTAGGGAACACTAAAATTAAGTAATAAGTAACCTTAGGGTAAAATAAGACCTTTACTAACGCTAAGTAAGAGGCCTAAACTACTAAGGAAGCCTAGTTTAAATATATAGGTAGTTTAGCTAGATACCTAATAAATAACACTAAGAATGCTTATATTATAAGGGATAAATAAGATATTACTAATACTATTAGAAAAATAGATAAAAAAGGTAGTAATCTCTAGGTAAATAGTATTACTAACTATAAGGGTAATAACTACTATAGTAATAAAGCTATAAGCTAAGGAGAATAAATTTACTAGATTACTAGATTAAATAAATAAATATAGAATAATAAGGGAATAGAGAAATTTAGTAATTACTAAGAGAAAATAATAAAATATAGTAAAGATAAAGTACTAATAATAGGATAGGAAGAATTTATTATTTAATATAATAAATTTAATTATAGGATTAAGGGATATATATTATAAGAAGAGTTATATAATATTAAGTAATATTATAAAATAATAACTATAGATATAATAATTAGTATACTAAACGCGTTTTTCTTTTATATAACTTTAATAAATATATATTTTAATATTATTTACTTTAGATAGTAGCTAAATTTAGTTATAGTTTAAATATATATAACTAGGATAGTTATCTTTTTAGCATGCCTAGCACTTATTATATAGTAAAACACATGTAGTCTATAGAGGCTACTATATAAAAGCTAGATTTAATATCTTAGTTTAGGAATATAACTTACTTTATATATATTATATTACCCCTAATAGTAGCTTTTATAAGTAAACTTAGTATAACTTATAACCTGTTAAATCCGTTAGCCCCTCTAACGGATTCGACTATCTATTGTGCAAAGCTAGCACGTAATAACTAGCCTCTAGGAATTATTTATTAAAGACTTTAAAGGCTAGTCTAAAGATACCTTTAGAAAGGCTAATAAGGAGATTATTAAAGAGTTATATAATTCTCTTTAAGATTATAGTATTCTTATTAAATAAGGCCTAGAATATCTAATCCTAACTTTATTAGAAAAGGTACTTTACTAAACCTTAATACTACCTTAGCTATAAGAAAAATTATAATTTCCTAAACCTCTAGAGCCTTAACCCTAACCTCCCTAATTACCTACCCTAGAAGTATACTTCCCTTAATTCTAATAACCTCTTAAGCCTTTATAAAAGCCTTTATAATAATCTTAATTATACTAATTACTTTACCCTAAGGATTATTATTTATAATAAATTATACTTTTTATATATTATTTCCTTTCTAAAGATTAGATTATAAAGAAAATCTTAGAACTTATAAAGATATATAAGAATAGTAATTACTATAGTAAGAAGCTATATAACTTTCTTATACTTAAGATTATACTCTTTAAGAATAAGTATAATAAAATTAACCTCTCTTAAATATATTATTAGAAAGCTTTCTTTATTATATTAATAGGTAATACTAAATAATATTACCTTAACTATCTCTTAGAAATAACCTTATTTATAAGAAAATAATTACTTATATTTATTAATACTTTAAGATAAAAAGTAATTAATAATTCTATTACTATAAATAAAGTAATATAATATTAAATAATATAATTATTAAGAACCTTAATAAAAGTAAGCTTAAGTGCCTTAAGATTATATTATTTACCCTTAAGAAAATCTATGAAAAGCTATACCTTTTTATATAGTAAACACTAAGCTTTATAAGTAAGTACTAAATATAGTAACTAGTATACCTAAATATTAGATAGTAGAATATATATACTCCCTAGGTTTTAAAAGTCTTACTAAAGACCTTTATAAAGCTATTACTATTATAGAGTTAAATAAGAAAGCTATATAATACCTTTAGCACTAAGAAAAAGACTCTTTAAAGACTATATTTACTAATTATTAGTATAAATAATAACCTTATAGTAAAGAAAGCTATTATAAAAAAAGCCCTAGGTATAACCCTAATAGGTAATACTTTATATATAGTAAGAATAAATACTAGTTTTTTAACTACCTTACTAAGAAATATTAAGAAGAAAAAGATTATTAGTTTACTAGTAAAACTTACTATATACTTTCTTTAAAGAAAAGATTCTAGGTATTTCTTACTTCTTATAAAGGGATAAAGAATAATAAGCTTAATAAAGGCTTTAGTTAGAAGGAGGAACTATACCTTATTACTTATATAAAGGCCTAAGATAATAATAATAATAATATAGAAGAATTACTATTAATAGTATATTTAAGTATTATATAATTCTTTTACTTAGAACTATAAACTAACTATAACCTTATTAATACTAATATTCTTATTACTTTTAATAATTAGGCTTTTTAATATATTTTCTTAAAGTAAAAACCCTATAAACTATAAAAATCTAATAAAAAATTAACTTACTATATCTCTAAAAAATACTATTTTAAAAAGATTTTTAGAGGTATTATACCTAATACTAGTACTATAGGTAAGTTAACTATAGGGTAGGTATAAGTAAAGGCTTTAATAAGATTAATACCTTTATTAAAGGTAATTCCCTATAAACTATAAATTATTATATTTAGTGCTAAGTTAGTAATTATAAGAGAAATTCTTTATATACTTATAAAGCTTAGAGAGCTTAAATTCTTTATTTTTAATATAGCTACCTCTTTTCTTAATATAAATAAGATATAAGTTCAGATTAATAACCTTACTAATATACTAATTTAAGGTAATAAGACTATACCTATAGTATAATAATAGGGTTATTTTTAGTAGTTACTAAATATAAAAGAAATAGTTACCTTCTATCTCTTAGAAGGGGAAATCTATTAGCTATATTATTACTTTAGTTATCTTTCTATTTAATAGCTTATAAAGATCCTATAATAGGCTAGTTATAATATTAAATACTAAGTAATTAAGAAGTTAACTAAAGTCTACTACTAATATTAGATAAATAGAAAAGCCTTTAGTTAATTTAAATTTACTATTAAAAATAACTATAATTTTAACTATAAGATTATTATTAATATTATATAAATTAATAGCTAACTAGTCCTTTATATTATTAATTTAGTAACCTTATTCTAAGTAGCCTAATTTCTTAATTCTAAGCAGTAAAAAGCCTAAGATATTTAGAATACTATTAGAGAGTGCTAGATTAATACCTATCTTAGACCTCTAGATTAGATTATTTATAATACTAGTAATAACTTTACTTTTACTAAATTTAAGCACTATACTTACTTAATATTAATTAAGATTAATAAGATACTAATTAAAGCTTATAATAATATTAGAAAAGTTAAAAAATACTATAAACCTTTATACTAGGCTTATAAGATTATTATAGACTTAATTAGTATAGAGATTATACTAGAGTAATATCTCTAAATAGCTATTAAAGGTATTAATAACTTAGTAAGCCCTAATAGTCTAGTGCTAACCTTACTAGTCTTTAGGGCTTACCTATAGATAATAGATAAGTTACTACTAAGTATCTTTATTATTTAATATACTAAGGTAATTTATAAGGCTACTAATAAGGTTTACTATTACCTAGTATTATAGTAAGTCTATAATACCTTTAATACTTAAAATAGTCCTAATATAATACCTATATATTAGCTACCTTTATAAGCTAATATATATATATATATAAAGAGAAGGGTAGCTAGTATAGCTCTTATAAGCTAATTACTACTAATAGGGAGACCTATATAGTTAAGATACCTTATAGCTTAGTAAAGTTTTACTTTATAGTAGTAAAGCCTTACTATAAAGACTTATATATTATAAAGAGACTAGGACCTTAGGAGATAAAACCCTAAGATATAGGGAGAAAGGTAATTATACTAGTAACTTCTACTACTAAGAAAGATTATACTACTACTATAAAGGTAAGAGTAAGAGTAAAAAAAAAAGTAAAGCTACTAGTACTAGTAAAGAGAAAGTAAGGTAAGCTAAGAAAAGCCCTTATAGTCTAATTCTATATTAGCTAAGGCATAGAAAAGGCCGTGGAGGCTTATAAAGCTAAAGCGGCCCCTACAGGAAGCCGTAGAGTTAAAGACTCCGCGGCTTGTCTTAAGGCTACAAAAGCCAATGGCTAAAGTAAAGCAACGATTAGTAGCTAGAAACCCTCTTATCTTTAATAGTTGTATCTTAACCTAGAACACTAACAATTTATTAAATCTAACCTAGAAAGGCTAAAGTTAGAAGATTAAAGAAGTTAATCCTTAATCTCTAATAGCAAAGTAAGATTATGTAGAATAATAAGCCTAAGAAAGCTATATTATAACTATATATTAACTAGAAGTATTATATAACCTATTAATCATAGCTTAACACTAAGAACCCTTTGCTAATAATATTATATAGCTTAATAAATGCCTTAAATAGTAGATTAAGAACTAGTAGTAAGGGCTATAATATATTTCCCTAACCCTTAAAGAAGTAAAGCTTTTTATTTTTATAGATAGATTACTTACTAATAATAAGGATTTAAGCTTATAGATTAGATATATTATTATAATTAGTAATTAGATAATATAAGATAATAATACCTTTATTATAAAAGGTAATATTATTATATATAGTTTAATAAAGAGTAAGTAAGTTATATATAGTGTGCTTACCTCTAAATTATATAGCATAGTCTAAGGCATAGATATTATATATATAATATCTATAACTCTTAATTAGGTTATAGAATAATTAAAAATGCCTTAAATCCCTATAATCCTTTACACTAACTTATTTTTATTATATAAATACCTTATTAAGCTAGGTATAATAAAAGAGAAAAGACTAATAATTAATATTATAGCTCTTTATTAATTATATAAGAGGCATAAGATCTATAAGGTTAGATAGATTAATAGTAGCAATAATCTAGCTAATATAATAATAAAGGTATTGCTAAATTAAGCACTTATAATATTAATTAATTTAAATAAATTAATAATTTATATAAAAGGTTAGGTTAAGAGACCTTTAGTAATAGAAAAAGCAAAGGTTTAATAGAATTAATAGGTAGGATTTATTATAATTAGATTAATTAAATTAACTAATACTAACTAAGCTAATTAGGGCTCTGGATTCCTATAAAGGGATTCACTTATATACACTTTTCTTTAATTTAATTTTTATTACGTTTTTAGGCTTCTTTAGCTATAAGAAAAAGAGAGACTACTAGTATTAATTCCTCTAGATCTTTATTAGCTTAATTATAGCTAAAGACTAGACTAATTATAGGTCTAGTAAGGCTACTAAACAGATACATATAATATAATTAGCTATATCCTTTACCACCCCCTTTTCCACCTTACTTATAGGTTTCACCTACTTTCTCTCCTAGCTAGATTTCTCTCTTTTCTCTCTTTCCTAGATTATCATTAACTTTAATAAAACGGAATTATCTATTATTACCTGCGCAGGCACCTTAGTGTAACCAACAATAATAGTATAATTAAAAAGTTATAATATTATATATAACCCTAGTTATAGTAAAATTATGAAAATAATAAGATATTATAACTTAAATAACTAATTTAATTAAATAGCTAATAATATAAGCTTTGAATTAATAGCTTTTTTATAATTACTATATTATTCCTATATACTAAAAGACCCACTTTTATTTTACCTAACACTACAAGTAAAAAAAAACTACACTATAAATACATGATTTTCCGAAAAACTACACTAACTACACTACAAACAATACTCTGCTAATCACATACCTAATTAAGGATTAGCGTATTATTAAGTAGGGTAAGAAGTACCTTATTGTCAAGGTAGGGGTTGGTGTAGCTAATAGAAAGGTTCGATTTGATCAATCAGAGGTGTAGATAGCACCTAACTTTTATACCTAAAGTGTACACAGTGCGCTATAGTAATAACTAGTCTACAGAGGTACTTCTAATATATTATCTCCACTATTATCTTATTAAGGGTTTTAACCTAGTTATTACATAGGCTATATCTACATATCTAATACTCTAGAGAGCTCTCCCTAACATACCCCCCCTAGCTAAGATATCTATTAAAGTTAGAGTTTATAAGCATAGAAAGTAATTATAATAAATTCCTAGTATTATAATTACATAGGAATCTTACGTAAGCTAATCTAGTAATAGAAATCCTTATGTATTTAGCCTAATAAAGCCTTTATAAAGCTATCTATAGGTATCTTAGAGGTCTTTAACTAATTGTTGGATATAGCAGCCTCACATCTTAGGCATCACTCATAATACCTTCCTTATTTGAGGCCATGGATCGCGGTACCTTAGCATTTAGGGCAAATGCCCTCTTTGCCCTTATACTTATAGCCTTATTTTGCTACATATGTGAATAGCCTAGATAGCTAAAGATATTATTATTACTTTCTATACTATCTTATAGGTTATAAGCCTAGCGCTTCCTATTACGCCTTATTTACACTTAGCTATTCTTTTTACTATTAAGAAGTTATATATATTTTACACTAGAAGCTTTAACACGTTTAAAAACACATTAATTACACAACTTAAGGGGTAGAAAATCCCTTCTCTTTTTAATATATAATAACCTTATAAGGCGTGATTAAATTAATTAATTATACCTTATTTAAAAAAAATTATCTTACTTTATATAAGCAGGATTTAAATATATAACCTTTATAATATTAATTAATAGGTTATTGATTTTTTAAAAAATTTTGGGGGTCATAGGTTGTGGCTAATGCATCTAATAAAATAAAATAACAATAATTACTAGTAATACCTAGCTAGTATAATAATTAACTTATAAGTAATCTTAACCGCAGTAATAAATAAAACCCTAATAGAAACAAGCTTTAAGGTTATGAATACAGGGGGGGCTGTAAGGTTAGATTAAAGTTTGTAATAAATTTTATAGCTACGTTAGCGTAAGATATAGTCATAGTTTACGACCGTAGTTAAACTTAAATTCGTTTAAGTTTTACTTCTCCCACTTATAGCATAAATTAACGTGATTCCCCCTTTCTCTATAAATATGTTTATTCCTACTCTCTATGCACTTTTCTATCTTATACCTTATAACTTATACTCACTTAAATATAACTTATTCTAACTTACCTTAAATCTAATTCACTTTACTTAAAATTAGTAAATATAATTAATCCTTTTTACAAGAGACGCACTACACCTACACTAGGTAAGTCCTATATAACTAATTAACTAATTTACCCCTAACTAATTAACCTATAGTATAGCTAAGGGTAACTAAAAGCTAGGGGCTATAACTACTAGGCTATAGAACCTAAGGGCTATCTAAAAAGCTAAGGAAAATCCTAATTAAAAGGAAATTAAGAAAATAAAAGGAAATATAGAGGAATTTAAGAAAAGTAAGAAGAAGAAGGGGAATAAGAAACTAGTAAAAAAGGCTAGATATCTAGAAAAGATATTAAAAAATATAGAGCTTTAATTTAAGCAGTTTTACCTCGTACTCGGGAGGGTTAATTAATAGGTTATAAGTATAGCATTTATAACATATTAGTATAAATTAATATATGTTTAAAATTAGAAATAACTTTAAAAAAGTTAGACCCTTCTAGGTAAATCTTAGTAAATAGTAAGCTAGGATAGGATATTCCTTATAGAACTACCTTAGGCACCTAAAACTAATAATCTAAATCTATTACTATTTAGGTAGTAATTATTATTATAAGGTATAGTAGATATTAGTAAAGTAAGTAAAGTAAATATAGTAAATTCTAGTAAAGTATTACCTACTAATTAGGCTAAAGTAAAATAAAATAAGGTATTTAAAAATGCCTTATACTATTAACTTAATATCTCTATATATTAGTAACTATATAGTAATTTAACTAAGAAAGAGCTACTACTATAACTCCTACTTAACTAAATTAATAATAATTAGTATTAAGTAATTATAGTAATAGGAGTATATAAATTTTAATATATACCTCTCTTATTACTCTTATAAATTATAATATAGTTAATAAAATAATTAATAATATAAGCTCTATAGTAAAGTTAGCTATATAGGTAACTCTAGTAACTCTAGTAACTCTAGTATAACTAGAGAAGTATAATAATATAATAAAAAATTAGTTCTCTTAAATTATAGTTATCTTACCCCTTAAAGGGGTAGAGAATTATTAAAAATAGGAGATTTTAGTTAAGATATAGGTTTATATTATATAATTAATAAAGTATCTTACTAGGGAGATTCTATATTCTCCTATAATAAATAAATATTATACTATTCTTATGTCTATTATCTAGTAAAGCCTTTCTTTATAAGTTTAGAAGAATCTAACTTATACTAGTTAGACTAAGACTATACTAGTAACTAAAATAATAGAAATAATTAGATATAATT
The DNA here is from genome assembly GCA_023658445.1 of Epichloe bromicola. Lineage (NCBI taxonomy): Eukaryota > Fungi > Ascomycota > Sordariomycetes > Hypocreales > Clavicipitaceae > Epichloe > Epichloe bromicola. Next base: position 664,472 of record CP098269.1, read on the forward strand.
ATGGTTTAAAAGCTAATTTAGCTATTATTAAACTACTTTATAAATTCTTAAAGTCTAAGAGATTAAATTTCTTAACTATATAAACCTAGCTTAATTACTACTAAAATCTATAGAATTAAATTAATAAGATATAGAAAATCCTAGATATTATATAGGTATTATAAATAATTAAGGTAGTAGAAGACTCTATGCCTAAAGCCTATAGCTCTTAGAAAATAAAGGGTTTCTCTAAGGCACTTCTAATAAAAAATAATATGCTTATATATTTAATATATAAAGCTAATAAGCTATAGAAAGATTAAAAGATAAACTTTAATACTTAAACTAAAGGGATAAATAATAATAAAAAAACTAAAGGTAAAGGGAATTAGTCTAAAAAGAATAATACTGTAGAAACTAAAAAATTAGACTATAGATATTAAATCTCCCTAGGGAAAACACTATATATAAAGAATAGTTATTAGAAGCTTTATCCTAAACTTATTTCTAACTAAAGAAAGAAGACTATAAAGCCTAGAATATTTACTATATCTCTAGATATTATTATAGTAGGGATAAATCTCTTACTAATAGTATTAAATTATAACACACTATTTATATATATAAATACTAAAGAATGTCTTTTAAGGGATAATTATATCCTAGATACTAGATATAATATATATATATTTAATAATATAAAGTAGTTTACGTATTTAAATACTAATATAAATATAAAGCTAATAATAGTAAGTAATAGCTAGTATCTTTATATAAATAGAATTAGAAGTATATATCTCCTAGTTAGTAATAGCTTTCTAGAGCTATCTAATACTTAATACACACTAAAGGTAGAGGTTAAAATAATCTTACTAGGACTTCTTAAAAAGGGAGGTATTATAATAGATAGTTATAAGGACTTTTTAATCTTAAAGGGTATAGGACTACTAATTAGTTAATACTAATAGAAATCTAATATTATAACTCTAGTGCTTTAGGATAAAGAACCCTAATTTAATTTTATAGCTCTTATAAGTAATTTAATTATAAAATAGGTTAAATTTAGGCTACTTTATAAGTAACTTAGATATATAGGTAAAGACTATATTATTAAGGCTTATAAAGAGGCTAGAATCTTAATTAACCCTTAATTACTTATAAATTTTTAATACCTAGTGTGCTTACTAGTAAAGCCTTCTTAATAGATTAATTGTAATAATTTAATTAATATAACGTATTTTCTTTTATATATTTTCTAGGACTTTATTAAATATAAGCTAGAAGGATTTAGTAGTAAAAACTATATATTATATTTAATTAATATTTATATATATTTCTACTAGGTAATTCTAACTATTAATAAGGTAAATATAGTTAAATTATAGCTTAGAAGACTACTATAGAAAATATAGGCAGAGGTTATACTATAAAATACTTTTATATAAATAATATAATAGAATTCCTTAGGAAAAAGTTTAAGATCTATTATTAAAAGGAAGTAATTATCTTCTATATAAGCGCTCCTTATATCCCTACTTATTAAGGTATTATAAAACACGTAGGTTAAACCCTAATAGAAGCAGTAAGATCTATAATAATTAAGTTATAACTTCCTAAGATACTATAGCCTTTTACTATAAGGTATATAGCTAAAATTACTAATCTACTTCCTATAAATAGTACTAAGAATAGTAGTTTTCTATAAGAGACTCTTTTTAAAATACTAAGTCTTTAAAATAATACCTTAATTTATTACTTATAAACTTAGGGATATCTTATATATATATAAATCCCTAATAAATATTATATAAAGTCTTAAAAGATAGCCCTAAGAGCTAAGATTAGTAGACTTATAGGCATAGAAGGACTAAAGTATTACCTTTATAAGATCTAGATTATTAATAAGTAAAAGATAGTTTATATAAGGGATATTTACTTTAATAAAAGTAATACACTAGCTTAAATTAATAATAATAAGGATTTATATATTATAAAGCTTATTAACCCTTTATTTAAAGAGAAAGGACATTATATTATTAATATTCTAATTAATTAACTAGTTATAAAGAATATATAATTTATAGTTAAACTACTAAGTAAGAAATCTATAGAAATCAAGGCTATAGGTTATAATAATATAGGTAGTAATACTATAAAAGCAACACTACTACTATAATTACTACTATAATAATTCCTCCTATCTCTCTCTATAAGTCCTAAAAAGAGAAGACTCCTAGAGAACCTAAGATAAAGCATATATAGTAATACTATTATTCCTTAAGAAAAGAAATTCTCCTAAGAGAAAGAGACTAAAAAGGCTTCTAAAGATAAAAGAGAAGCTAAAGAGGCTCCTAAAGAGAAAGGAGAAGCTAAAGATAATAATAATAGTGTTATATAATAATAACAGAAATATAAGGTATCCTAGCTAAGATATAGCTAATAAGCAAGTCCTTAATATAATTATCTTAATATTATTATATTAGGTAAGAAAAAAGCCCTTCTAGATTAATAATTAAATATAATAATCTAGTACTATAAGAATCATATCTATAATAAGGAGGAAGTGACTTAGAAGTTATATAGTTTCTTAATGCTTAAAGTAGTAAATCTAGCTAATATAAAGATTAAGATTCTAGATAATTAGTTTAAGGTAAAGAAAATAGATAATTATTAATCTTTCTAAAGACTTATAGAGTTAAAGAAACTAGAGAAAATTAAAAAGAAGTTATACTAGACTCTTATAATACCTTTAGAAGATATAAAAATCTTTAATAGGCGCTAGGTTTACACTATAAAATACCTAATTAATAAGCCCCTATATATAAAAGCTTAATAGGTTATATAAGGTAATTAGAATATAAAGGTATTTAAAAAGGAAAATCTCTACGTAGCTATTACACACCTAGTCTCTCTATGTGTTTTTTACACTATTATTACTATTTTTAACTATAAGTAGGAATAATATAATATTATAAATACTTTCCTAAATACTAGGGCATAGGTTAAAGTATATATAAGGCAGCCTTATAGATATAGGGATAGAATAAAATGCGTTTATAAGCTTAATAAAGCTCTTTATAGTCTTCTAATATTACCTCTTTAGTAGTTAGATAATATCTTAAAGGAGCTTAAGAAGTAAGGCTTTACTTATTTAAAGTAAGAGCTTTATATCTTTTATTAAGAAGGTATCTTTCTCCTTCTCTATATTAATAATATAATTATTATAGTAAAGAATAAGGTAATAGTTAAATCTATTATTACTAGACTTTAAAAGTAATATAAATTAAAGCGCTTAGGGAAACCTAAGCTATTTCTTAGTATTAAATTTATTTATAATAGAAATAACTAAATAATACTAATATATTAGAATCTTTATATATAAAGTATTATAAAGAGATTTAAGGTTATTACTAGTAAGATATTTATAACCCCTTAGCTACTAAAAGCAAAGATTCTAATAAATTAGAAAAGTCTCCTAATAATTTATAATCTATTAGATTAGGTATAAAGAACTAGAAGCTTTAACTAGCTTATAATATATATAAGACTAGATATTATATTTATATTAAATTATCTATATAGTGTGAATTATACACTAAAGGAGATTTATACTTAACTTATAAAGCACCTTTAGAGATATCTTACTAGATTATAGAATCTAGGGATTATACTAGGTAGTAAAAGACCTAATAATAACTTAATTAATCTAAATAGCATCCTTTAAGTAAAGGGATATAGTAATACCTCTCTTATTAATAATTTAAATATAAGGAGGTTAATAGTAGGTTATATTATTATACTTATAGGAGGCATAATTCTTTAGTAATTAAAGAAATAATTACTAGTTATACTAAGCTCTATAGAGGCTAAGTTTATTAATTTAACACTAATAGGATTATTAATGCTTTAGGTAGCGAATTTACTTAAGGACTTTAGAATCCCTTAATAATAACTACTATTACTATTTATAGATAGCTAAAATATAAAGGCAAATATCCTAGATAAGAGGCGTAGAGGTTGTACTTATTATATTAATATAAGATATAAATAAATTATAGAGAAGACCTTATAGGGTTACTTTTATCTAGAATAGATTAGAACTAATTAAATAATTACGGATAGGATAATAAAGGGTCTTAAGTAAATTAAACATAGTGATTTCTTATATCTTCTTTATATAATAAGGGTATAAGACTTTATATTAAATAAGAATACTTTAGTAAAGTAAGTATCTTTATAGATAGACTAACTATATCTATAGCCTTATTTTCAGACTAGATATTCCGCTAGGGGTAGTGTTAGATATAGTAGCCTTATATCTTAGGTATTACGTATAATACCTTTCTTATTTAAGGCTATAGATCGCGGTACCTTAGCACTTAGGGCAAATACCCTCTTTGCCCTCGTACCTATAGCCTCGTTTTGCTACATATGTGGATAGCCTAGATAGCTAAAGACATTATCATCACTTTCCACACTGTCTCACACTAATTTACCCTAATATTACCTAGAGTATATTACTCTTAAATTTATATTTAATTTATATTCAGGTACTTAAGGCTTATTTAAAGCCTTCCTTCTATATACTTTATAATATAGATTATTTACTTATTATTATACTAGATAATTAAGAGAGGTAGTATATAGACTTTAATATTATAAAGTAGTTTACTAAGAGATATACGCTTTTTTATACTATAATTTAGGGTAAAGAGCTTTACTTTTATACTTAATATTATTATATAATTTTACTTAACTAACTTCTAGTTAATTATAGTGCTATATATAATAAAGATATAACCTTATATTAATTTATAAGTATTAGGGTTATTACTAAGGGAAGTATTAGTACTAGAAAATAATATATTAAAGTTATCCACTCCTAAGTAGTAAATATATAGCTTTCTTATATTCTAAGCGTATAGAATTGCTCCCTTAGTAAGCTTAATATACCTTACTAATAGGTTTATTATAAAAGAGACTAGCTTTAATACTATAAAGGCTATATCTAGTTTTCTAATAATATATAAATATACTAAAGAGCTAATAACTACTCTATAGTAATTAATTTTATTATTAGTAGCTTTACTAGTATTAGTAAGGATTATAGCTATAGGAAGAGAACTAATAGTTAAGCTTTTTAAATTACTATTAATAATATTAGAAATAAACTTTTAAGTAATCTTTTAAATATATAATTTCTATAATAACTATATCTCTTTAGTTTTATAATTTCTAATAACTTTAATACCTAGAAACTACTTTAAATTACCTTAGTCTTTAATATCTAAACTATTTATTAGTTATTTATAAAGTTCTTTAAATTTTACTTTATATCTATTAGAATATATTACTATAATATTATTTATATAGAAAAATAGAATAAATCTATTTTTTATAAAGATATATAAGTCTTCCTTTTCTTAAGTAAAGTCTAGCTTTAATAGGAATTATATTAGATATAAAAACTAATATTAAGAAGCTTCCCTTAGGCTATATAATACTCTTATTATCTTTAAGAGATAACCTTTTATATTTATACCCTTTAGAGGCCTATATAAAATAGGTTCTTTAAGTTTTATATATAAAAAAGTATTTTAAATATTATATTATTAAGTATTAAGATTATTAGTATAATAAATAGTAAGTAGTATATATAGAGATTATAAAGTAAGTATAGTAGTATAATTATTAAGATTATTCTTTAGTTACTAGTTATTATAAATAACTATTCTAGCTTTAAACTTTATAACTACTTTTTTTTTATTAGTTTTATATTAAAAACCTAGCTAAGGTTTATAATTTCTTTATTGTATTCTAAATTAAATAATTTATCTAGTATATTCTTCTAGTAGTTTAAGAATAAAAGCTTTAAAAGCTTTTTTATAATTACTTTCTTATAGTAGTTATAATAAGCTAAACCTATAGTGTTATGTGGCAGAACACGTGCAGTACATGGAGGCTGCTATACAAAAGCTAGATTTAACATCTTAGTTTAGGAATTTAACTTACTTTATATATATTATATTACCCCTAATAGTAGCTTTTATAAGTAAACTTAGTATAACTTATAACCTATTAAATCCATTAGCCCCTCTAATAGAATTAACTTTTTATTATACAAAGCTAGTATATAATAAGTAGTAGTAATTAGAGATTCTTTTATTATACCCTTCTAGAAGCCTAGAAATAACCTATATATCTAAAACTAACTATTTATAATAATAATACGCTAATCCTTAGAGCATTTTCCTACTCTCTAAAAATAAACTATATATTATTTACTAGTTTTATGCTTTTAATAGTATAAATCTAGATTTTAATTATTAAAAATAGAAACTTATTAGGATTAATAATTAAGAGAATCTAAACTAACTTATAAGATATAAATTTAATAATAAAGTAGTAAAAAAATAGGAATAGCTAATATATTAAGACCCCCCTATTTATTAGAATTTAGTAGATCTATAAGCTATATATTATACCTAGAATTAAGTTAAATCCTATATCTAAAAATCTAAAACTAGAGGCTTACTTAATAAACCTAATAAATTAATAGGTAGTAAGGCATTAGAAAGGCTATTTTAAGACGCTCTTAGTCTAGCTTATAGTACTACTACTATAGGAACTAGGAGTAGTATAGGAAAAGATAAAAATAAAAATAAAAAGGGGATTATAAACTATTCTAAAACTAATACTATTACTTAGGATATTAAACCCTCTAATTAGTTAATAAAGTTAAATCTAGAAAACCTACTACTAGGACCCTTAGAATGCCTAAAGGATCCTAAGGATTCTTATACTAAGACTAGTAAATATAATATAGTAAGGATAATATAGGGGATTTAGGAATAGTAATAGGTATTATAGTAAGCTATAGAGAAGATAGTATTAGGGATAAACTAGCTAGTAATAAGATTAATAACTAAAATTAGGAGCTTATAAAGCATAAGTGCCTTAGTAGGTTTAACACTATTAGCATAGAATACTAACTAAGGATTACTATATCTAGCTAATAAATAGGGTTAGTATAATAGGCATCTATATGCTAATAGAGGAATAACTAGACTATTAGTGTAATTATTCCTACCCTAATACTAATAAGGACTACTATAACTATAGCTAGGACTATTAGTATAGTTAGGACCACTAGTGTAACTAATATAGCTAGAATATTAGTAAGGATACTTATAACCTTAGCTAAGTCCTTACTAGACTTAGTAGTAAGAACTATACCCTTTAGACTAAGGTTAGTATACTAATTCTAGAAATTAAAGAAGAATAGACCTAGTGTTACACTAAAATTAGTATAACTAGTAAATAGAAATAGCGGAATAGAATATAGATTTAATATAGAAGATTATAGATATTAGGCATTTTAAGCCTTATAATAAACTAGAAGAGGCTAGTAATAACCTTATTATATATAACAGAAAGCAGACTATCTTCTATAATATTAAATTATAGATCTAGGCAGTTAAATATTACTTATATTATACTAATCCTAGCTATTAGGATATTATTTAGAAGAAAATCTAGATATTATTCTAAGGGGATATAATAGTATAGTATAGATAATATCTTAACTTAGTAGAATAGAATACTATATTTAGTAGAATACTAACTATATTTATAGCTATATAAAAGGAATTTAGTATTTAGGTTTAGGATATAATAGCGTGGCTTAATAAGGTAAAATATACTAAAGAGAATATTATAAAAGAGGTATCTTTCTATAAATTTATATTAAAGATCTTCTAGTATATAAGGGTAAATAGTAAGTTAACTAACTATTAGCTTTTAGTGTGTTTATATCTTAAGCTATATCTAGGATTATAATAGATATACCTAGTTCTAACTTAAATAGATATAAGATTAGCGTATATTACTATAGTAGATAATAAGAGATATAATCTATATAACTACTTATATAGTAAAGGTTAGTCTATAAGTAAAAAAGGTAAAGGGAAGCTTAAGGTCTATTTTAATACTAAGATATCTAGTAGTAATTTAGAAGAAGATAAGGATAAAGTATAAGTAAACTAGAACTAGCTATTTAATAGATAATTCTCTTAAAGAAACTAGTATTATAAGTAGGATAAGTAGAATACCTAAAGATTTCTAGGATATTTTTAACTATAGCTATATAGGTATAATTAACCTCCTAAAGGACAAAACTAGAGACTATAGTAAAATAAGTCTTAAGAGAATAAAGGGGGAGAGTATATAGAAATTAGGCAGACTTAATAGACTAAAGCACTAAACTAATAAAATAAGTAACCCTAAGACTATAGTCCTATAAGAAAAGGAGGCTAAGTATAGTGGCCTAGATAATTTTAGTAATAGGAAAAGGGTTCTATAAGGGACTAGGAATATACTAATATTATAGTATATAATAATAATTCTAATATATAATAATATAAAACTTATCTCTAGGAATATAGTTATTATATAGCTAAAGAAGGGAGGTCCTAGAGGATAATAGTAAGGATAATTAAGAATAAGACTTAAATTTTATTAAAACTTATTTTATAGAAAATACCCTAAAAGAGGTAAATAAGGCTATTACTAGGATAACCTTAAATAGGACTAGATAACTTGCCCTAGGATAAGTAATTAAAGCTATAGTAAGACTATAAGAAGTTAAATATAATAGAAAAAGGGCTAATATATATCTAAAGATTCCTATTAAATTTAATAATAAGGGCAAAAGTTACTAAGTCTATCTTAATTTAGAAATATTATTAATTTTAGCAGATAAGGCATAGCTATAATAGCATAGATTAAATATAAAGTAGGTAACGCAGGAACCGAAGCTAGTATCTAGGGTTTAATCTTCCTTTTTTATTACTAAAATAGCTATATTTAACTTCTATATTCTAGGGACAGCGTATAGAATAGAAATCACTAGCTATTTTATAGTTATAGTAGATATAATGCTAAATTTAGGACTAAAATTATTACTTAGAACGAATTTTGCTTATAAATATAGGGCTAAAATTAATTTTATCTAACTAAAGGTGGTTTTTAGGTTAGTTTATAGTATAATAGTACTAGTAGAAATTTTCTAACTATTAAATAAGGTCCCTTACTAAAAGGTAGTTACTACCTATATAGTATTAATTCTGCTAAAGACTTATTTATATATACCTATTAGTTAGAAGGATATATAGAAAAATTAGGAAATAAGTATATACTACGCGTAATTATATTTAGAGTATTTCCCTAATATGCTATTTAATAGATCTAGTAAGGGATAGATAATTACCTATAATCTAACTAATAAAATCGTTACTATTAGAAAACACTAGAAGGTTATACGCCTAACTATAGCTAGTAAGGTTAACGCTAATTACCTAGTTAATAATCCTTTTGTATACTATACCTATTTTAGTAAGGATATTATAGAGAAGAAGGAAGATAAAGATAAGGATAGTAATAAATCTAATAAAAGAAGGATAATCTTAATCTAAAGAAAGTTAATACTAGAGTGCTATTATATAGGATTTTATGCCTAGAGGAAATCCTATATATAACTAATAAATTTAGCGTATAAATTACTAATATTAACTAGGAAGCGGTAAGTAAACTAGTTTAACTAACTAATAAATATAATATTTATTATAATAGAGGTATTATCCCTATACTAGAAGACTAGAAGATAAGAATTAATCTTATAGATAGATAGTAGTATTAAATAAGGCTAATTAGGCCTTATAGACTAGGAGGATAGGATATAACTAAACTTAATAAAGTATATAATAAACTCTACCTAAAAGGGAAAATATTATATTTAGATAAGCTAGTAGCTATAGTATACCTAGTGTTTATAGTTTAGTAAGAAACTAGTTAGGAAAGAAAAGGGAGAGTTATAATTAATATAAGGCCACTTAATAATATAGTAGTGCTAGATATATACCCTCTACTAGACTAAAGCAATATTATAGATAATATATATAGTAAGAAGGTTTTTTCTCTTTTTAATAGAATAGGATTTTTTTACTAACTACTAGTTAGAAGTAACTATTAAGCCCGTATAGTAGTTATATTAAATTAAGGTCTTAAAGCGTTAAATATAGTATTAATAGGATTTAAGAACTCCCCTATGTTTACCTAAAGGTTTATAGATAGACTTTTCTAAAAGTATAAGTATTTTATATAAGTCTATATTAATAATATTATTATATTTTTAGATAGTCTTAAAGAGCATTTAAGCTATCTTAATATTATACTTAGGATTCTTAAAGAAAATAGAATAATAATTACTATAAAGAAGTTATTTATTAGTTATCCTACTATTTAACTGCTAGGTTTTATTATTAATAGTAATAGGATTATTAATACTAATAATAGGCTTAAACCTTTTTAGAAAATAATTTTCCTAAGTAATCTATTAAGTCTTAAAACCTTTATTAGGATAGCTAGATTCCTTTATAATAGAATTCTATAGTTTAATATATAAATCTAATTATTATAAATATAGAAAACAGCGCTATTAAGGGAATTCTATAAAAAGGATAAGAAAATTATTAGCATCTTAAAACTAGTATAAAAAAGGAAGATATAGTAAAAGACATTTTTACTAACTAAGTAGGAGAAAAAGGCTTTTAAAGATATTAAAGCGTTCCTAAGTAAGAAATAGACCCTATAGCATTATAATCCATAAAAGCTACTTTTCCTTAAAATTAATACCTATAAGGAAGGATTTAGGTTATATACTTTCTAATTATAAGAAGAATAGAATAGTTAGAGTGTCCCTAGAAGGGATATTAAAAATAACTAAATATAGCTAATTTTATTTCTTTCTAGGGCAATATTAAGTATTAAGAAGTAGTATAGTTTAACTAAGGTAGAAGTAGCTATAATTACGTAGAGTGTTAGAAAACTTTAGAAAATAGTCTAATCTAATAACGCAATAGTTAATATATTAACTAACTATTCCCTAGTAAAAGGGATTATTTAGTATACCTTATTATTAATAATAGATTTAGATAAGGCTAATCTAAAACTAGCAAAAGTTATAAATTATTTATTATAATTTAACCTTAAGGTAACTTATATACTAGGGATACTAAATATAGTGCTAGATATACTTTTAAGACTACTAGTAGAAGTAACCTACTAGGAGGTAGCATAGAAAAGCTAATATAATAAATTAGATATAAGCGCTTATTTTATAAGTAAGGAGTATATTATAACCGTAATTATAGATAATAGTCTTAAAGCTAGAATTATCACGGGATATTAGTATAATTAAAAGTTTAGCTAAATTATTATAGTAATATAAGCCTACTAAGAAAGGTAAGTAATAAAGAATACTAGAGTTAGACTAAAGATTCCTTTATATAGATAGGACTTATATAAGGATAGTCTATTATACTACTATAGTGGAGATAGATTTTTCTATCTCTATATTCTAACCATAGAGGTTAAATCTATCCTATAACTAGTCTATAATAAATAGTAATATTTTAGAATTACTTAAATAGCAGCGGAGCTTTATTTAGTCTATTTTCTATATATAAGTTAGTAGATTTGTAATTATATAGCCTATTACATAGTGTATTAGGAAAACGCAATTAATTATTTAAAGCTACCTAGGGAGTTATAGCTATTATAGCTAAAGCTAATACTATTTTATACAATCTTACTTAATTTTACTATAGATATACTAGAAGTATTAGCTACTAATATAATATAGTAGATAAAAGGATACGCTATATATAATTTATTATATCTAGTAAACTACCTATTTAGTAAGAGAACCCTTCTAATACTAGAATATATAATATATCTAGTAGAAATTTAGGTAGAATCACTTCTTTATACCTTATATATTATAGACTAGGGATTACTAAGATAAATTATTAGTAATAAGGACCTAAAGTTTATATCTAATATATAGAAAGAGATATTTAGGCATATAGGAGTTAAACTCCTTATAGGCATAGTATATTATCTATAGATAGATAGAATAGCTAAAAGAAAAAACCAGATAGTAATAATCACAATATATTACTATATAGTAACGGATCTAGATATAACATAGACCGCAATACTCCTAGCACTATAGTATTAATTAAATAACACTATAGCTATAAGTATAGGGCAGGCTCCTAATAAGTTACTATATAGGTTTTATTCTCTAAGCATTATTAATCTTCCTTTCCTAAATAATATAATTAACATAGGAACTAGCATAAATAATATAGTAGTGCTATAAAAGTTATACTAGTATAAGGCCTAACTAGTAATTATAATAGTAGCTACCCTTACTAAAATTTAGTATAATAACCACTATAAACTAGTTAATATTAATATAGGAGATATAGTTTATCTATAATTATATAAGGGATATAAATTACCTAGGAAACCTAAGAAGAAATAGTTACTATAAAAGGTAGGACTATATAAGGTACTAGAAAAGGTAAACCTATTAGTATATTAATTAGATTTCCCTCTAAATTTATAAGTCTATCTAGTAGTTTCTATAGTATAGATATAGAAGCTAGTATAAGGAAAGGACTTATTTAATAAGGAAGAACTAGCTCTACTACTAATTATATTTAATAATCTAGAGGAAGTAGACTATTAGGAGATTAAATAAATCTATAGTTATTAGGTTAAAATCTCTAAAAGAAATAAGACTATAAAAATAGAATTCCTTATCTAATAGAAGGGATTTACTACTAAGGATAACTAATAGATAGCTAAAAGTAAGATATAGGTTAATATAGCTAAGATAATAGAAGAATACCTTAAAAAGAACCTAGTTAATTAGGAAAGAGAGTATATAAAGAGGGGTATAAATTTGCCTATAGAGTAATAATAGCAAAGGAATAAAGACATTTCGTAAGTAGTTAGATTTAACTAGTTAGGGTAAAGCCATGAGGCCTTTTCTTATATATATATTTTATTACACTAACTAGGGGAAGCTTACCACACTCTTACTTTATATTATCCTCTAATACCTTACTACTTTTGCGTAGTTAAATTTAATATAAGCGTAGTTATTTTTATTTTAGTTTTATTTTCCTTTATATTATTTATTTCTAAGAATAATATTATATATAATATAAAAGCTTTTACGTAGTTAAATTTAATATAAGTATAGTTATTTTTATTTTAGTCTTATTTTCCTTAATATTATTTACTTCTAAGAATAATATTATATATAATATAAAAGTCTAAAAACTATTAGAACTAGAGCTAAATTAGCTATAGGAAATACAGGAGTGTAGTAATTACTAAAAGTACTAAGTAAGACCTTATAATATTATACTAGAAGTTAAATATAAGTTTTATAGGTAATATATAAACCTATATAATAACCCTTTAGCCACACTGGATTTTATTCTATTTAATAATAAGGTTAGTATATAGGACTAGATGCTCTATAAGTAAATATAGGTAGCTTATTTATATATTTAAGTACTAGTATTAGAATAATAAAACTAGTTATTAGGATAGCTTATAGTTACTAATTTAGTATAGTAGTAATCTACTATATATAGTAAAAGAGCTAAATATAACTAGCAAATTAATAAGATTTTAGTGTAGCTAGGAACTATAACTTACTATAAGAGGGCAAAGTTCTAAAACCGCCTTCTAGATTAAGTAAACTAAAATAGCTAATTATACTAATTCTTACTCCTAATATAATAAGTTATGTAATTATAGCTATAATAGCATTAAGATAAATCTAGTATATAATAAAATAAGGTAAATAGATTATTACTATTAGTAAAGGAAGGCAGTAGAAGTACTAATAAAGTAGCTAGAGTTATATAGGTAATAGTTAATAGAGAGAAGTAAATAGAGAATAATAATAATATAGTAAATATTATATTAGATTTATCTATAGAAAGGTAAATAAGGGATTAAGCTATATAGGATTAAATTAGAGAGAATTATATAAGAAAGGAAAGAAAAGAATTAGTATAAAAAGAAAATAAATATAGAAACTTACTAACTAAGGAAGGTAAGAGAGAAGTAAGATTTAACTTAACCTAATTAAGAGTAGGATCTATTAAGCTAGAATTAGAACCTAAAAGTAATAGAGATACTAAGTTTAGGGAAATAGAGGTTAATAATAGTGTAGTAGAAAGTGAATTTAATAAGGAGGTTAAAGAGATACTTATAGAGTACCTTATTAGATTATTATAAGTCTATAAATAAATAGTAAAGCTTAATTTTAAGCTACTATTTACTAGATTTAGAAAGCCTAGATTAAGAGTAAACGCTTAAATACTAATACCTAATATTAGCGTAGTAGTGTGTAAGAGAGTAATAGAAGAATTTAATATAGTATATAAAGAAAGAAGTATAAAGGGAGTTAATTTTAGTAAATTTAGATATATAATAGTAAGTTACTAGAAAAAGATATAGGATATTAGGGATATAATATAAACCTATATATATAAATTTACCCTTAAGGGCGCTAAGATAGTGTTTAATAGTTTAGAAGTGAATTTAAAGGATATATACTTTATATTATAGTAAAATATAGTTATCTAAATTTTCACTATTTTTAAAGAGTAAAGGGTTACTTTAGTAATAAAGTAAGTAGTAGTAAGATAGGTAGGAAAGCTTATATATTAGATTACTATTAATCTAATAGAGTATAGAGTAATAAGGAGAGTAAAGAACTAGGTAAAAATAGTAGTAGTAGCTTTCTATAATAGTATAATAGTTAAATATAGATGATAGATAGCTATATATAATAGTATATTATCTCTACTACTATAAGCTAATATATTAGCTCTTTATTTTATAGATAAATATAGTATAGTAAATAGTATAATTATAGGAGCGCTAGCTAGTATTAGACATATAAATCTACTTTATATTAGCATAGAAAATAAGCTAGTACTAAAATTATCTAAATCTTAGTAAACTAAGGAGATAGATAAGTAATATAAATAGAGCAAAATTAATAACTTAATTAATAAAGTTAATACTATTAATAAGTAAATTAATAAAATAGAAAAGGAGTTTACCCTTACTAAAGAGTAAGTAAATATAGTATTTAAAGCTATTAAAGAGTTAGTAAAGGAGGTTTATAAGCTAATAGTTATAATAAGAAAGGATTTAAAAAGTATTAAAAGTAAGTTTAAATAAGTATTATAAATATTAAAGAGTTATAAAGAGAAGATTTCCTAATGTAATTTAAGCGAAATTCTAGTTAATATTAATAAATAACTTAATGCTTTAAAAAGGAATATAGCTAAGAAGACTAAAGATAAGAAGAAGATTATAGAATTAGTATCTATAGTATTAAAGATTTTAAAGGTAATATAGGATTAGGAGGTAAAAATTAAGAATCTTATAAATAAGCAAAAAGTATTTAAGGAGGATATAAGGAAAATAAGATTAGCTCTAGTAAGGCTAATTCTAGTAATAGGAACCCTAGGAAGATAGATTTAGATATTACTAGCTCCAGAGACTCTAACGCGGCTAATACTAGTTTTAGTAATACTAGCTCTAGTAATACTAGCCTTAGGCAAAACTAATAGGTAATAAGGCAAATTATATTAGGAAACACTAAAATTAGGTAATAAGTGACCTTAGGGTAAAATAGGACCTCTACTAACACTAAGTAAGAGACCTAAACTACTAGGGAAGCCTAGTTTAAATACACAAGTAGTTTAACTAGATACCTAATAAATAACGCTAAGAACGCCTATATTATAGGAGATAAATAAGATATTACTAATACTATTAGGAAAACAGATAAAAAGGGCAGCAACCCCTAGGCAAATAGTGTTACTAACTATAAGGGTAATAACTACTATAGTGGCAAAGCTATAAGCTAAGGAGGATGAATTTACTAGATTACTAGATTAAATAAATAATATAGAATATTAAGGCATAAATTAGGGGCATTTAGAATAATAAGGGAACGGAGGAATTTAGTAGTTACTAAGAGGAAATAATAAAATATAGCGAAGATAGAGTACTAATAATAGGATAGGAAGATTTTATTATTTAATATAATAAATTTAATTATAGGATTAAGGAATATATGTTATAAGGAGAGTTATATAATATTAAGTAATACTATAAAATAATAACTATAGATATAATAATTAGCGCGCTAAACGCGTTTTTCTTTAGTGTAACTTTAATAACTATATATTTTAATATTATTTGCTTTAGATAGTAGCTAAATTTAGTTATAGTTTAACTACATATAACTAGGATAGTTATCTTTTTAGCACGCCTAGCACTTATTATATAGCAGAACACGTGTAGTATATAGAGGCTACTATATAAAAGCTAGATTTAATATCTTAGTTTAGGAATTTAACTTACTTTATATATATTACATTACCCCTAATAGTAGCTTTTATAAGTGAACTTAGTATGACTTATAACCTATTGAATCCGTTGGCCCCTCTGACGGAATCGACCTTCTATTGTGCAAAGCTAGCACGTAACATATAGCTTAATAATAATAAGTAAGTTCTAGGGGTATATTCTTAATTTATAAACTATATTAAGTACCTTATAATACTATAGAAAAAGCATAAGAAAACTATACTTACTTAGCTTTATATATTTTCTTTTATTAGTATTTTCTAGTAATAATATTACTTAGATTAACACTATTATCCTAAGGATAATAATTCTTTACTACTTTACTACCTTTACTAGTAATTTTACTAGTCTTTATAGTAATCTCTATATAGTTAATTATTATATTATATATAAATTTATTTATCTTATAAAATAGTATATTATTACCTTATACCTAAATCTCTATATTCTCTATAGTAACTAGTGCTTTCTAAGAAAAGTTAAGAGAGGTTAAAAGTATACTAAAAAGGTTCTTTTTTTTCTTTATTATATAAAAAGGTATTTTTACTTTAAACTATTTATTTTCTCTCTTTAAAATTAAAAGTAAAGAGGCCTAATTTTTCTTTTCTAATTCTATTTTAATAAGGTCTTAACTAATTTTCTCTTTAATATTATTAGCTTTAAGCTTTTTAAGTAGTATAATTATTAATATCTTTTTTAAGCTAACTCTAGCTTTTCTTTTAGCTTAAAGAAGGAGTTTTTATTAAATTGAATATATACTAATATAATAACCTTATAATTATAAAGTAAAGGCACCTAGATAATATACTAAGACTTACCTTTATAACTAATAAGGTATTTAATATAAGCTTTTTACTCTAACTATAGAATTATATTATATAATTTAATATACTCTAGAGCTTTCATTATTATAGAAAATACTTTATAGCTATAGGCTTATAAGTATATAATTAAAGGCTTCTAGACCTTTACTATTTATAAATAAGCTAGGATAGTTTTCCTAGCCTAATTTTACTAAAGCTTATAAAGTATACTCTAAGTCTTATAATATTTAAATAGTATTTAATTTAATAGATAAACTATAGTATTGAAGACCTTATTATTAAGATCTAATAGAAGCTATACTTTAAGGCTTAATATATAAGCTTTTTACTTAATTATCCCTTTAAATCTCTTTACTTTTTTATTTTAACTAGGTATTAAGGAAGCTAAATTATAAACTATAATACTAGTAAAAGCTATCTTATTATTTATACTCTTTATAAAGAGAGCTTTTTTAATATTACTATATAAAAAGTATAGTTAAACCCTAAATTAAGTTCTTAGAAATACTATTATTATATAAAAGCTATTATAAATTCTATTCTTTATTCTAAAGAAATAGAAAAACTATATTAAGGTTATAAAGTAAAAATATACTAATACTTATTACTATTTTAATAAGAAAAGTTATAATACTTTAGATTAACTAAAAGCCTATAATCTAGTTCTTAAAGAAGTTCTTTAGGTATAACCTATAATCTTTATTACTTAGCTTTACCTATAGTATATACCTTATACTATATAAGCTTAGGACTTATTAATTTAATACTTAAAGCTATATTTATAAGCTTTGTAAATACCCTTATACCTAGATAACTATATTATTAATACTAAAGCTTTATATTATCTTTTTAAGAAGGTCTTAGTACTTTACTAAATATAGTATAAGCTTTCTTTAACTTATCTAATAGCCTTAATAGTATATAAAGCTTATTAATATTATAAACTCTAGCTATAAGCCTTATTCTCTTATATAAGAAGTACTTTTTCTAATTCTAAAAGATTCTTACTTTTATAAGAATTATAGCTAATATAAGATTAGTATAAATTTTTAAAATAAGTAATGCTTTCTCTAATATAATTATTCTTAGTATTTAAGATACTAGATCTATTATTAAGATATACACTAAGCCTTTACTTAAAGCTATATATATTATACCTCTAGCCTTAACCTTTATTATAATAGTATTATTAAATTTAGCTTATTTAAACTAATAAAGGTTATTAAAAATATAAATATTTACCCTAGAGTTATAAAGGACTATATTTCTCTTTAATTCTAAGCTACTTACTATATTTAAAAATAAGATAATACTTTCTTTTAAGGGTTAAGAGTACTTAGAGTAAATAAATAATAATATATTTATAGTCTTATTACCTAGGGTTACTATAATTAAGTTATTTATAGGGTTTTATAAAGGTATAAAGATATTACTATTTTTTTTCTTTAGTTTTTAACTTATTACCTTAGACTTTTCTTATAGATTTTCCTTAAGATACTTCTTAATATTCTTTTTAAAATTCTTCCTAACTTCCTAGTTTTTAAAAGCTACTTCTAGCTTATATAAAGCCTTAAAAAAATTATAGAATTCCTACTACTTTAAGGTATTTCTAATATTATAATTAGTATATTTAGGGTACTTTTTTTTAATTTACTCTAATTACTTAATCTATTAGTTATAAGTATATTAGCTATCTTTAGTATACTTTATAAAGCTTTATAATCTTTTTTAAACTTTATAATAGCTTTAAGAAAGCTTTAGTTTATACTTTTATTAAGTAAATTATTTTGTTTTTAAAATAACTTAAATTTACTATAAAGAGAAATTATAAACTTATATAGTATTATCTCCTTAGTTTATTAAGTCTCTAAATCTTAATAATTTCTTTATAGTATCTTTATTATTACTACTTATTTATACTAATTATAAGTACCTTTAGCTTATAAGTAATTATTAAGGTATATTTCTATAAGAATTAGTATTTTCTTAGTATTTAGCTTATACTAATCTTAAAAAAGCTTTAATATTCTTTAAGAGTACTAATAAACTAACTTTTTTTCTTTCTTTTTAGTATTAAAGTTAAGAGAGTCTTATATATTCTTTAAAAAATCTTATAAATAAATTCCTTAATCTTTAGTATTTACTTTAATAGGTTTATATACTTTATAAGGTTAAATTATAGGTTTTTATATTTAAGTTATACTTATCTTTTATATTTTTATAAGTAAGCTTTTAATCTTTAAGAGTATTAGGGTTATTCTTTATAATCTCTAGTCTTAGACCTCTTTATAAGTAAGTAAGTATTATGGGTTTTTTAAGTAGTTTATTCTAATTTAAATTAATATACTCCTAAATACTATAAGATTTTATATAATTTTTAGTTTATAAATACTATTTAATTTAGTCTTTCTCTAATAATAGTACTATATTTAAAGTTTTTTAGATATTATAAAAAAACTATACTAGTTAATGAAAGTATAGGATTATTAGTTTAACTAGTTATTATAATAAAAGAGTAATTATCTCTTAATATTAGTAAGTATTAAATTAATAACTTTAATAAAGCTTATATCTTTTATAATAATTAATAATAAGGGTAATTAAAGCCTCCTAGGCTTATAACTATTAAGGTAAGGGTTAGTATAGCTAATAGAAAAGGTTTAATTTAATTAATTAGAGATATAAATAGTACCTAACTTTTATACCTAAAGTATATATAGTACGCTATAGTAATAACTAGTTTATAGAGGTACTTCTAATATATTATCTCTACTGTTATCTTATTAAGGGTTTTAACCTAGTTATTACGTAGGCTATATCCACACATCCAATGCTCTAGAGAGCTCTCCCTAACACTTATTGTCAGGGAGACCTCCTTGAGGTATCGAATGTGTGGATGCAGCCTGCGCAATGACTAGGTTGAAACCCTCGATAAGACAACGGTGAAGACAATATATTAGAAGTACCTTTATAGACTAGTTATTACTATAGCGCACTATATACCTTTTAGGTATAAAAGTTAGGTGCTATCTATATCTCTAATTAACTGAAATTAAACTATTTTTATTATTTACACTAACCCCTACCTTAATAGTTATAAGCCTAGGAGGCTTTAATTGCCCTTATTATTAATTATTATAGATAATATAAGCTCTATTAATGTTATTAATTTAACGCTTACTAATATTAAGAGATAATCACCTTTTATTATATTAATTAGTTAAAGTATATAACCTATACTTCCTTTTAACTAGTATAGTTTCCTTTTATAATACCTAAAGAAACTCTAAATATAGTATTAATATTAGAGAAGGACTAGATTAAATAGTTTATATAAATTAAGAATTATATAGAATCCTATAGTATCTAGGAGTATATTAATCTAAATTAGAATAAACTACTTAAAGAACTTATAATACCTATATACCTATAAAGGGGTCTAAGACTAGAGATTATAGAGAATAACCCTAATACTATTAAAGATTAGAAGCTTACTTATAAAAATATAAAAAATAAATATAACTTCTAATATAGAGATTTATAAGTTAATCTTATAAAGTATTATAACTTATTAAAGTAAATACTAAAGATTAGGGAATATATCTATAAGACTCTCTTAAAGAATATTTAAGACTTCCTTAACTTTAATACTAAAGAGAAAGAAAAGGAGTTAGTTTATTAGCACTTTTAAAGGATATTAAAGCTTCTTTAAGATTAGTATAAGCTAAATACTTAGAAGATACTAATTCTTATAGAAATATACCTTAATAATTACTTATAAGCTAAAGGTACTTATAATTAGTATAAATAGGTAGTAATAATAAAGGTACTATAAAGAAATTATTAAAATCTAGAGACCTAATAAACTAAGGAGATAATACTATATAAGTTTATAATTTCTCTTTATAGTAAATTTAAGTTATTCTAGAAGAAATAAAATAATTTACTTAATAAAGGTATAAACTAAAGCTTCCTTAAAGCTATTATAAAGTTTAAAAAAGATTATAAAGCTTTATAAAGTATACTAAAGTTAGCTAATATACTTACTACTAATAGGTTAAGTAGTTAAAGTAAATTAGAGAAAAAGAAGTGCCTTAGATATATAAATTATAATATTTATAATGCCTTAAAGTAGTAGGAATCCTATAATTTATTTAAGGCTATATATAAGCTAAAGGCTACACTAAAGGACTAGGAAGTTAGGAAGAACTCTAAAGAGAATATTAAGAAATATCTTAAGGAGAATCTATAAGAAAAGTCTAAGGTAATAAGTTAAAAACCAGAGAAGAAAAGTAGTAAGATATTTATACCTTTATAAAATCTAACTAATAACTTAGTTATAGTTACCCCTAGTAAGAAAACTATAAATATATTATTATTTATACGCTCTAAATAAGGTTAATAAGTAAAGGAAAGCGCGAATTTAATAACTAACACTATAGATAGCTTAGAATTAAGGTAGAATATAGTTCTCTATAACTCTAGAGCTAATGTTTATATATTTAATAATATTTACTAGTTTAATTAATCTAAATTTAATAGAAACATTATAATAGAGGTTAAAGCTAGAGGCATAATATATATAGCTTTAGGACAGGGCCTTATACATATCTCTATTACAGATCCTATATTATAGAATATAAGGATATTAGTATTAGAGACTACGCTATTTATTCTAGAATTCTATATTAATCTAGTATTAGTAATAATTCTTATAAGGGTAGGTATTTTCTAAAATTAGAAGAAGTTATTTCTATATTAAGGGATAATGCCTATAGCTAAAGTCTATAATATTAATAAGCTTTATATATTATTAAGACTATTAGAGAATCTAAAGGAAGCCTACGCTATATCTAGTAAAGCACTAAGACTACCTATAAAAGGAGATACAGACCTTTAGTATTAATAATATAGTTATTCTAGTGTTAAGGCATTTATAAAGCTTATAAACGCGGCTTTAGGCGTTAAATTAATAGGCCCTAAGCTTATATAGTGTGAGATATATGCTATAGGTAAGGCTAAGTAATAGAGATTATAGGTTATACCTAAAGGACTTCCTTAAGGACTAGGTTATAGTCTTTTAGTTAATTTAGATTACTATAACTCTTCTTATTAGAATAGTAATAGGTACTAGTGTGTTTTTACTTACCTTATAACCTTAATATAGTTTTTCTATTTATTTAAGATAAAGAATAGGATTTATAATAGCTTCTATATAATAATAGCGTTCCTAAGCACTTAATTTAGAGTTTAACTATGCTTTTTATATAGTAATATTAAGAAAGCCCTCTTTATAGAGAATATAAGGGATAAGATAGCCTTTACTAGTATTATAGTCTATAATTTAGCTCCCTTAATACCTAGTTAGAATAGAAAGGTAAAGAGATCTAGGGGGGTAGTTAAGTAAAAAGCTTATACTTTAAGTCTTAAAGCTAATCTTCTATCTAATCTTAATAATAAGGTCTTTAATACTATAGTTTATCTATTAAATTATATACCTTTTAAATATTATAGGAAGTAGACTATACTATATAAACTTTAGTAAGATTAGGCTAGGAAAATAGTCCTTATATACTTAAATATAGTAGAGGTCTAGAAACCTTTAATTATATATCTATAAGCCTATAGATATAAAGCGTTTCCTATAATAATAAAGGCTCTAAAGCATATTAAATTATATAATATAATACTATAGTTAGAGTAAAAAGCTTATATTAGATACCTTATTAGTTATAGAGGCAAGTCCTAGTATATTATATAGGTACCTTTGCTTTATAATTATAAGGTTATTATATTAGTATATATTTAATTTAATAAGAACTCCTTCTTTAAACTAGAAGAAGAGCTAGAATTAGCCTAAAAGAAGAAGATATTAATAATTACACTACTTAAGGAGCTTAAAGCTAATAATATTAATAAGGAAATTAGTTAAGACCTTATTAGAATAGAATTAGAAAATAAGAATTATAAGAACTATACCTCTTTACCTTTAAATATAGAAGAAGAAAATAAGTAGTTTAAAGTAGAAATACCTCCTTATATAATAAGGGAAAAAGATAACCTTTCTAGTGTACTTTTAACCCCTCCTAACTCTTCTTATAAGGCACTAGTTACTATAGAGAATATAAAGCTTTAGGTATAAGGTAATAATACGCTATTTTATAAAATTAATAAATTAATAAATTAGTATATAATATAATAATTAAATATATAGAGACTACTATAAAGACTAGTAAAATTATAAGTAAAGGTAGTAAGGCTATAGAGAATTATTATCCCTAGGATAATAGTATTAATCTAGATAATATTATTACTAGAAAAAGCTAAAGAAAGGAGATATATAAAGCTAGGTAAGTATAGTTTACTTCTACTTTTTCTATAGTATTATAGGGCGTTTAATATAGTTTATAAATTAAGGATATACTACTAGAACCTACTTATTATTATTAAGCTATAGCTTAAGCCTATTATAATTACTAGAAGGAAGTAATTATAAAAGAGCTTTTAAAGCTTCTATTCTTAAACTACTAGAAGGATATACTAGATAAATTATTTAATCTAGAGAAGTAGAAGGAAATTATAGACCTTAGCTAGGTCTTTAAATATAAGACTAATAAAAAAGGAGTAGTTATAGAGTTTAAAGCTAGAATAGTTATTTAAGGTAACTAATAACTAAAGGATAACCTTAATAACTACACTATTATACTTACTTTATAATCTCTATATATACTACTTATAGTCTACTATACTAATAATCTTAATACCTAATAATATAATATTTAGAATACCTTCCTATATATAGAGCTTAAAGAACCTATTTACTATAAGCCCCTAGAGGGTATAAATATAAAAGGTTATCTCTAGAAGATAATAAGAGTATTATATAGGCTAAGGGAAGCTCCTTAATAATAGTTCTTATATCTTATATAATTTCTATTAAAGCTAGACTTTATATAAGGAAGGGAAGACCTATATATCTTTATAAAGGGCGGATTTATCTTATTCTTCTATATAGATAATATTATAGTAATATACCCTAATAGATTTAAAGTAGAATTTAAAGAGCTTTATAAATAACTAATAAATAGTTTTAATATTAAGGACTAAGGTAACCTAAAGTAGTTCCTAGGTATTAAAATTATTAGAAATTATAATACTAAAGAAATATAGTTATTATAGGAATTATATATTTAAAAGATTACTTAGAAATTTATTTCTAATATTATTAATAGTGATTTAAAGAGCTTATCCCCTACTCCTCTTCCTATAGCTATAATCCTTACTAACACTAGTAAAGCTACTAATAAAGAGATTAATTATTATAGAGTAGTTATTAGCTCTTTAGTGTATCTATATATTATTAGAAGACTTAATATAGCCTTTATAGTATTAAAGCTTACCTCTTTTATAATAAATCTATTAGTAAAGTATATTAAGCTTACTAAAGAAGTAATTTTATATACTTAGAATATAAAGAAGCTATATATTTATTACTTAGGAGTAAATAGTTTTAATACGCTATTCTCTAGTACTAATACTTTACTTAGTAATAACCCTAATACTTAGAAATTAATATAAGGTTATATCTTTATTATATATAGCGCTATAATTAATTAGAAGTTAGGTAGGTAATATTATATAATAACTTTAAGTATATAAGTAAAGCTCTTTACCTTAAATTATAGTATAAAAGAGTATATATCTCTAGGAAGACTACTTTATAATATTAAGGTCTATATACTACTACTCTTAATTATCTAGTATAATAATAAGTAGATAATCTAGATTACTAAATATATAAAAGGAAGGCTTTAGACTAGCCTTAAGTACCTTAATATAAATTAAATATAGATTTAAGAATAATATATAATAGGTAATATTAAGGTTAATTAGATAATAACCTCTAAGATACCTATAGATAGCTTTATAAAGCTACTTTTAGGTTAAATACATAGGGACTTCTACTATAGAATTAGCCTATAAGAGATTCCTATCTAATTATAATACTAGAAATTATTTATAATCTCTTCCTATGCCTTTAATCTCTAGCTTTAATAGATATCTTAGCTAGGGGGGGTGTGTTAAGGAGACCTCCTTAAGGTATTAGATATATAAATATAGCCTGCGTAATAACTAGGTTAAAACCCTTAATAAGATAATAGTAAAGATAATATATTAGAAGTACCTCTATAGACTAGTTATTACTATAGCGTACTATATACCTTTTAGGTACAAAAGTTAGGTGCTATCTGCACCTCTAATTAACCAAAATCGAACCATTTTTATTATCTACACCGACCCCTACCTTAACACTTATATTAGGTATGTTTTACTAGGACTACGTAGTGCCTTATACTAGCGCTAATACCCCTATAACTCCCCTAATAGCTTTACTTATAGTAGCTACTAAGCACTAATAGTAGCTGCCCCGCGCGGGGCTCGTAGATAAGTAAAATCAGAGGGTGACTGTATATAGAAATAAATATATATCTTTATAGCGTTATATGCCTTATGTATTTTCCTTATAGCTCTAAAATAGCATAGGGGCTATACCACGCTTACAGCTAATCATAGCTGTTAGAGCGGAACGAATAACTGGAGCATGTAGATTTGTAAAATAATCAAGGGGGGGGCATTGTATGTAGTCTACGGAGGTACTTCTGATACATCATATTCACTTGTTGCCTTAGTCCGTAGAGAAGGTTTCATCTTAGTGCGCGCGCCACGCCCACACATGTGATGCTTCAAGGAGCTCTAATAGTGGCCGTCCCGCATAGGACTTAAAGTCGGTGGGAATTCATTTAGCGATCAGACTGTGTGTGCCAAGGGCCAGACATCACATGGGATGATGCCTGGGTGCCTGGGGACAGGGAGCTTGCGTCGGCAGATTCGGTGAAAATCCACCATCGTGGTATGGTACCAAAAAAGGCGATGCCGGCATCCAAGAACGTCCGGCCGATCGAAATGCCTCGTGTCGTTGCCAGCGTCGAGACTCGAGAGAAGCAATCTGCCTAGGCGACGAGGCCTTCCGTGACAGGGAAGCGACGATGACGAGATCCAGCGACTTGGTACAAAACAAAACAGAACAAATAGCCCGGCCCAGGCATCGTCGACATGTCCCCCCCGTACGAACGGCGTCCCAGGCGTGATACTCCAGCTTCCGCATGGGTGTCCTGGATCAGGCGAGACTCGATCGGGGTTATGCAGTTTCAGACGTGGATAAGAAAATCTCTTTGGTTGGCATAGCCTAAAAAAGGTATGGCCGCCAAAGATCAGAAACTCTCCTGCAATCTGCCGGATCATGAATTATCCCTATCTACACAATTAAGGTTCGCGTAGGATCGCAGTCCCTGCCGGCCGATAGGAAGATGGTGGTCATCCATTTGCAGCATCCAAGGCGCTTGCAAGAAAACTATATAAAGGTAATGGTCCAGTCTTGGAGCGCCCTACTACGGCACTGACATTGGAAGTAAGGGAACAAATCTCGCAAGAACATCTTCATTCGGCTGCATGAAAACACCATGGCCCATCAAGATTTCGAAAAGCCATTGCTGTTCCAATACCAAGATCGTGTCGAGTCCAAAAGGACTTGTCCTCTTAGGGCGCCGCAACCACAACATTTGTCGACTCTGGCAACTCCAAGCCCCTGTGAAGCTGTCATCCGGTATGCCGAGACCATCAATGGTCTCTGTGGCCACGAGAACTCTGGCTTCTTGTCCTTCAAGGCGGGATTCATGCCAGTTCAACCTCCTCTGCAGAGCATGCCCCCGGGTTTTCGGAAGTGGGATACCACCGCTGCCGCTTTGCCGCGCTTGATCAAGGATCAAGGCCTTCGGGAGGCACTCGACGTCATGCCCGTCCTGCAGGCCACAGCAGAGAGGTTGCCTGAAAGATATCTGCTCCGAGCCTCGATGCTCCTGTCCATACTTGCGCATGCTTGCGTGCACCTCGAGCGGGGCGAAGGGGAGCCGGCCGCCCTACCGCCATGTATACAAGAGCCTTGGTCGCAGGTGACGAGTCGGTTGGGGCGCAAGGCCGCCGGCTTATCATACATCGATCTGGTCGTGTACAATTGGAAGCGTGTGCGTGGTACTGCAGACGAGACGCTGCGCGCCGAGGACCTACACCTGCTTGTCCCAACGGTCGACAACACGGAGGAGCACGTCTTCTATCTGGTTCAGGCCGAAATCCTGGCCGAGGCCACGCCACTGCTCAACTGTGTTGTCGATGCACAATCTGCAATGATTGCGCGAGATGCCGCCGCACTCGGCGTTGTCCTGGACAAGATGACGGAGCAGTTGCGCAAAATCGGACGACGCACCATGATGAAGATCAGCGCCAGCTCAGCACGACGGCCGCATTTAGACCCAGTCGTCTGGACCAAGACGGTAAGCGTATTGGCACTGCCACTGCGACCCGAGGTGCCTGGGCCTGGAGGAATGGCCTCGCCCATGTTTCACATGATGGATGCATTTGTCGGGAGGGTTGACTTTAACTCAACCATTGGCGAGGAGGTCCTCAAGGTGCGTCGGACGTACCCGCCAAACTGGGTCGCGTTTATCGAAGCTGTCGGTGCCATTCCAGTGTCGGATTTCGTCCAGAAAGCCGGCGATGCGTCGCTCAGTCGGTCGTGGAGCGAGTTGAGGGAGGCATATAGTGGGCAGGACGGCCTTCTGGGTCTGCATCGTCGCAAGGTGTACGCGTTCCTGCCCATAGCTTTCGAGATCGGCCGGAGCGCTACAAATGCTGGCTTCAAAGGCCAAGCACAAGAAGAACCGTGGGTCAAGGTCAACAACGAACTGGAAGCATCGCGGCGCCAGCGGCCTTGCAACGGGGCGGCTCATGCCTGTGGAAACGCAGGTGCAGGTCGTGGCCTGGCTGGGAATCAAAAACCTGATGATGCCGGCGCAGGCACATTCCATCGCACTGTTGAAGCTCATGACAAGCCATCCCTGCCACTTTTCCCCGTCTCCGAACTCGCAAAGCACTGCAATGTCATCAACGGTTTCTGGTTCGCGGCGCAGGGCCTCGTCTATGACGCTACGCCATACCTGCGCTTTCATCCAGGCGGCGCAAAGATCATAATGAGCCGGGCAGGGCGAGACGCGACGGCTGATTTGCAGGCTGTCTCGCATCTGCGACTGCCCGCGATCCGAGACAAGCTCGCCTCGTACCTGGTTGGCAAATTGCAGGCCCGACAATTCGCCGATCCTCTCCTTCAGCAGGGCTATGACAGTAGTGTCTCCAACGTATATAGGGCCGTCAGCTTGCAGACCATCTACCAGAACGATGTGAGCTGCTTGGGCAGGACCCTGACCTCTGCCGAAGCACACGGGGAGGATGAGCTCACGTCACAGAAGCAGCGCATCTTCTCCGAGACGCAAAACCGTGTCGCAGCGGAATTCATTCCTGCCATGGCAGCCAGTCTGACTCGCGTGACGCATGCGATGCAAGGATTGTCCCAAGACAGTGCCGAGCTGGAACAAGTCGCCGAGAGGCTCAGGGCCGTCCAAGCATCTGATCAGCAGGCCCCCCCCTGTCCCTCGGGCAGAGCCTTGTTGTACTCGAGCGTCAACGGGACCATTTCGGAGACGGTCGATTTCCTGGGAACGATTCGCACCAGATCGACGGGCCTTCTTGAGCTGCTGGAGAGACTTGACGAGAATGACGCACGCGCAAGGAGAGCGTGTATCGAAGATTGTGCCGAGATGCTCGAGTTGCTGTCCAAGCAGCTCGTCGAAGCTTCGGCGCGACGATGGGCTGGCAGAGAGGGCTAAGAGAGCAAACCAAGTAGAGGAAAGGACATACGGCAGATGTTGCTTCTCGTGGCTGCTATGGCTTAAGATAGATGGCGATTACTAGTAACTTGGAGCAAATTCCCTTGAAAATCAAGTAGTAACCAACTATCCTTTGGTACCTTGCTCATTCATTCTTGACTTATGTGCATCCTGTAAAGCTAGTCCATGTTCACCGGGCTGGCCATGTAACAACAAACCCTATAAAAATTCAAAGAATACTTGTTTCGGGGAGAGAGCCACGTGGTCAAGGACTCAAGTGGGCTTTGCATAAGTTTGATTCCTGCTCTCCGCTAATTGACCTAGTTTTTGCTTTGCTCCGCACACGCGCGTTGATAAACTCTTACTATTCGAGCCCCACTTATCTAAGCCGCCTCATAATGCTGCAAGGCACATGTGATAAGGGATTACAAGTGCAAGAATAAGCTTTCTCGTGCAACATGATGTTTACAGGCCCTATTTTTCCCTTTTTCCTTTTTTTCCTAAAGTCACTTCGCGCAGGAAAATTACGTTATCTCCTTAATTCATACACCTTGTGGGTCAGTGGGGCCCCCTGCCACAAGGTTAGTAACTGCGCAAGTACGGGAAAGTGTGGTGTAGCAATTTGTATAGGGAAAATTAGCAGTATTTACTATTAGCCTATTTATATGTAAGCGAATGTACCTCTAATTCACTTCTATCCAATTAGATATAGACCCTAGTTGACGTGACTCCACAAGGTGTATGAAGTCTAAGGAGATAGGGCTTTCTGTTAGACCGCGCAGCTAGGGTTAGAAATAAAGGTATGGATTAAGTTATCCTACCCTGTAAGAGGGCGTGGACTACGGTTTAAATAACTAAGTACCTATACTATAGGGAGTGTAATCTATCTATATAAAATATACTATATATTTACTAAAGGTCTAGAAAGTAACTAGGTAGGTAAGTCCTAGTGTCTAAGTTATTTATGTATAGTTAAACGCTTATAATAAGGTATAACACCCCCCCTAGGAAGCCTATTAAATTTAGGCTACTTTATAAGCAGAGTATTGCACTATAATGTGTAGTGTAGTGTAGTGTAGTTTACTACACTACACTACACTATAAATACAAGAATTTCCTAAAAACTACAATAACTACACTATAAATAATACTCTAATTAAAATAATAATAATAATAGAAAATAGATTTATTATCCCTAGGCCCCTAAAGCTAGAATTATAAAGTATACTATATTTAGCCCTTATAGAAAGGAATAGATAAAACTTTATTATAAAGTAAATTAGCTTCTTAGGCTAGTATATTTAAATTTATAAAAAAAGTATATTATTACCTATTATTTTGTAGTGTAGTGTAGTTTACTACACTAACTACACTACAAACAATACTCTGTTTATAAGTAACTTAGATATATAAGCAAAGCCTATATTATTAAGGCTTATAAAGAGGCTAGAATCTTAATTAAACTATAATTACTTATAAATTTTCAATGCTTAGCGTGCTTACTAGTAAAGGCTCCTTAATAGATTAATTATAATAATTTAAACAATATAATGTATTTCCTTTTATGTGTTTTCTAGGACTTTATTAAATATAAGATTGAAGGATTTAGTAGTAAAAACTATATATTATATTTAATTAATATTTATATATATTTCTACTAAGTAATCCTAACTATTAATAGGTTAAATATAGTTAAAGTAATTATAGCTTATAAGACTACTATAGAAAATATAGGCAGAGATTATACTATAAAATGCTTTTATATAAATAATATAATAGAATTCCTTAAGGAAAAGTTTAAGATTTATTATTAAAAGGAAGGGATTATTTTCTATATAAGCACTTCTTATATTCTTACTTATTAAGGTATTATAAAATATATAGGTTAAACTCTAATAAAAGTAGTAAGATCTATAATAATTAAGTTATAACTTCCTAAGATACTATAGCCCTTTACTATAAGGTATATAGCTAAGATTACTAATCTACTTCCTATAAATAGTACTAAGAATAGTAGTTTACTATAAGAGACTTTTTTTAAAATACTAGGTCTTTAAAATAATACCTTAATTTATTACTTATAAACTTAGGGATATCTTATATATATATAGATTCCTAATAAATATTATATAAAGTCTTAAAAGATAGCCTTAAGAGCTAAGATTAGTAAACTTATAGGTATAGAGGGACTAAACTATTACCTCTATAAGATCTAGATTTCTAATAAGTAAAAGATAGTTTATATAAGGAATATTCGCTTTAATAAAAGCAATACACTAGCCTTAATTAATAATAATAAGGATTTATATATTATAAAGCTTATTAACCCTTTATTTAAAGAGAAAGGATATTATATTATTAATATTCTAATTAATTAACTAGTTATAAAGATTATATAATTTATAGTAAAACTACTAAGTAAGAAATCTATAGAGATTAAGGCTATAGGTTATAATAATATAGGTAGTAATACTATAAAAGTAATACTACTACTATAATTACCTTTACTATAATAGTTTTTTCCTTCTCCCTTTATAAGTTCTAAGAAAAGAAAACTCCTAGAGAACCTAAGATAAAGTATATATAGTAATACTATTATTCCTTAGGAAGAGAAATCCTCCTAAGGGAAAGAGACTAAAAAGGCTTCTAGAGAGAAAGGAGAAGCTAAAGATAATAATAATATTAGTTAATAGTAAAAAGGTAAACCCTCTAAGCTAAGATATAGCTAATAGGCTAGCCCTTAATATAACTATCTTAAAATTATAATATTAGGTAAGAAGAAAGTATACCCTAAATAAAGGTTAGATATAACTATTAAGTACTATAAGGATAATATTTATAATAAAGAGAAAGAGACTTAGAAGTTATATAGTTTCTTAATACTTAAAGTAGTAAATTTAGTAAATATAAAGACCAAGATTCCTAATAACTAGTTTAAGGTAAAGAAGATAAATAACTATTATTCTTTCTAGAGACTTAAAAAGTTAAAGGAACTAAAGAAAATTAAAGAGAAGTAATACTAGACTCTTACAATACCTCTAGAGAATATAAAGATCTTTAATAAGCACTAGGTTTACACTATAAACTACCTAATTAATAAGCCCTTATATATAAAATCTTAATAGGTTATATAAGGTAATTAAAACATAGAGGTATTTAAAAAGGAAGATCTCTATATAGCTATTATATACCTAGTCTCTCTATATATTTTCTACACTATTATTACTATTCTTAACTATAAGTAAGAATAATATTGTTAAAAATAAGACCTATTTTTAGCCCTTTCTAGTTAAAGAACCTTTGTATTACTAAGCTTGCACTGCAAGCCTAATAGCTACACTGTAGCTATTAACGGTTACGAAGGTGCTTGTAAATAACCACGTTGTAGCTATTAATAGCTACGACTAACCGTGTGGATAACTAATGTCAATTTGTGTTATAGGTATGAGTTTGTCCACAACCCTAACCACAAGTAATTAGGTAAGCTAGGGTGACATAAGCAAACTACCCTATAGCTATCTTTAACAGCGATTTTCTCTTTAACTAGAGGTTATATAAAAGTCTTATATATAGCAAATTACTACTAGAAGACAGGGCTTTCTTTTTATATAGTAATATTTTTTAGACTAAAAGTTAGTGCATATAGGTTACTAGTATGTATAGTGGTAAGTTAATTTTTTAGATTTTATATATAAATAAATTTTACGAAAAATAAAAAGTGGCTTATAAGACCCTGCTAGTAGCCTAGGCCTGCTAATATAGTTAGTAAGTCTATAAGAGAAAGAAGATCTTTTAATCTAGCTAGTTAGCTAGGCCTCTTAACTAACAGCCGCATTGCCTAAATAAAGTAACTAAAATCAATTCTATTGCTCTATTAGTTATTACAAAAGTGACCTAAATTGAATTTTATTAGTTAATAACTATAACCACTTCCGTTGCGTTGCGTTGATAAAAATCAACGCTACGGCCCTATTGGTCCTAGACCGTAGAGCTTGCACTTGTACAGCTGTTGCCAGCTGGCATTAGCTCCCTACATCTCAATAAATATAATATTATAAACGCTTTTCTAAATACTAGGGCATAGGCTAAAGTATACATAAGGTAGCCTTATAGATATAGGGATAGAATAAAATGTGTTTATAAGCTTAATAAAGCTCTTTATAGTTTTCTAATATTACCTCTTTAGTAGTTAGATAATATCTTAAAGGAGCTTAAGAAGTAAGGCTTTACTTATTTAAAGTAAGAGCTCTATATCTTTTATTAAGAAAGTGTCTTTCTCCTTCTTTATATTAATAATATAATTATTATAGTAAAGAATAAGGTAATAGTTAAATCTATTATTACTAGACTTTAAAAGTAATATAAATTAAAGCGCTTAGTGAAACCTAAGCTATTTCTTAGTATTAAATTTATTTATAATAGAAATAACTAAATAATACTAATATATTAGAATCTCTATATATAAAGTATTATAAAGAGATTTAAGGTTATTACTAATAAAATATTTATAACCCCTTAGCTACTAAAAGTAAAGATTCCTATAAATTAGAAAAGTCTCCTAATAATTTATA
The DNA here is from genome assembly GCA_023658445.1 of Epichloe bromicola. Classification (NCBI taxonomy): domain Eukaryota; kingdom Fungi; phylum Ascomycota; class Sordariomycetes; order Hypocreales; family Clavicipitaceae; genus Epichloe; species Epichloe bromicola. The sequence continues at coordinate 697,943 of CP098269.1, forward strand.
ATTTATTAGATTAGGCATAAAGAACTAGAAGCTTTAACTAGCTTATAATATATATAAAACTAGATATTATATTTATATTAAATTATCTATATAGTGCAAATTATACACTAAAGGAGATTTATACTTAACTTATAAAGCACCTTTAGAGATATCTTACTAGATTATAGGATCTAGGGATTATACTAGGTAGTAAGGGACCTAATAATAACTTAATTAATCTAAATAGTATCCTTTAAGTAAAGGGATATAGTAATACCTCTCTTACTAATAATTTAGATACTAGGAGGTTAATAGTAAGTTATATTATTATGCTTATAGGAGGGGTAATTTTTTAGTAATTAAAGAAATAATTACTAGTTACGCTAAGCTTTATAAAGGCTAAGTTTATTAATTTAATACTAATAGGATTATTAATACTTTAGGTAGTAAATCTACTTAAGGACTTTAGAATCCTTTAATAACAACCGCTATTACTATTTATAAATAGCTAAAACACAAAGGTAAACGTCCTAGATAAGAGGCATAGAGGTTGTACTTATTATGTTAATATAAGATATAAATAGATTATAGAGAAGACCTTATAGGGTTATTTTTATCTAGAATAGATTAGAACTAATTAAATAATCGCGGATAGGTTAATAAAGGGTCTTAAGTAAATTAAATATAGTAATTTCTTATGTCTTCTTTATATAATAAGGGCATAAGACTTCATATTAAATAAGAGTACTTTAGTAAAGCAGGTATCTTTATAGATAGACTAACTATATATACGGCCTTATTTTTAGACTAGATATTTTGCTAGGGGTAGTATTAGATATAGTAGCCTTATATCTTAGGCATTACTTATAATATCTTCCCTATTTAAGGCTATGGATTATTATAGATTACGGTACTGTAGCACTTAGGGCAAAGACCCTCTTTACCCTTATACCTATGCCCTCGTTATGCCACATGTGTGAATAGCCTAGATAGCTAAATACATTATCATCACTTTCCACACCGTCTCACACTTAAGTAAGAGCTTTTTAAACCTTAAGAATTTAATTAAGGCCTAACCTACTATATTTCTAAAGAATGCTATTCTAAAGAGGTCTTGAGAGGTATTATACCTAATACTAGCGCTTTAGGTAAATTTACTATAAGGTAAGTATAAGTAAAAGCTTTAATAAGATTAATGCCTTTATTAAAGATAACCCCTTACGAACTATGGATTATTACCTTTAGTACTAGATTAGTAATTATAAGAGAAATCCTTTATATACTTATAGAGCTTAGAGACCTTAAAATCTTTATTATTAATATAGCTACCCTATTTCTCTTCTTTATTACTAATATAGATAAGATATAAATTAAGCTTAATAACCTTATAAATATTCTAATTTAAGGTAATAAAACTATACCTATAGTATAATAGTAAGGACACCCTTAGTAGTTACTAAAGGTAAAAGAAATAGTTACTTTCTATCTCTTAGAGGGAGAAATTTATTAATTATATTATTACTTTAGTTACCCTTCTATTTAATAGCTTATAAAGATCCTTTAATAGGATAGTTATAATATTAAACACTAGGTAATTAAAAAGTTAACTAAAGTGTGCTACTACTACTAGATAAATAAAAAGGCTCCTAGCTAATTTAAGTTTATAATTAAGGATAATTATAACTTTAACTATAAGATTATTATTAATATTATATAGATTAATAACTAACTAGTCCTTTATATTATTAATTTAGTAACTTTATTCTAAGTAGCCTAATTCCTTAATCCTAAGAAGTAAAAGGCCTAAGATATCTAGGATATTATTAGAGAATGCTAGATTAATATATATCTTAGACCTCTAGATTAGATTATTTATAATGCTAGTAATAACTTTGCTTTAGCTAAATTTAAACATTATACCTAATTAATATTAATTAATATTAATAAGATACTAATTAAAGCCTATAATAGTATTAGAAAGGTTAAGAGATACTATAGCCTTTACGCTAGGCTTACTAGATTATTATAGATTTAATTAACGTGGAGATTACGCTAGAGTAGCGCCTTAAAATAGCTATTAAAGCTATTAATAACTTAGTAGGCCTTAATAAGCTAGTGCTAACTTTACTAGTTTTTAGAGCCTACCTATAAATAATAAATAAGTTACTACTAAGTATCTTTATTATTTAATATACTAAGGTAATTTAGAAGGCTACTACTAATAAGGTCTACTATTACCTAGTATTATAGAAGGTTTATAATACCCTTAGTACCTAAAATAGCCCTAATATAATACCTTTATATTAGCTACCTTTATAGGCTAATATATATATATAAAAGAAGAAAGGTAGCTAGTATAGCCCTTATAGACTAATTACTACTAATAGGGAGACCTATATAGTTAATATACCTTATAAACTAGTAAAGTTTTACTCTATAGTAGTAAAGCCTTACTATAAAGACTTATATATTATAGAGAGGCTAGGACCTTAGGAGATAAAACACTAAGATATAAGGAAGGAGATAATTATACTAATAACTTCTATTACTAAGGAAGATTATACTACTACTATAAAGATAAGGGTAGAAGTAAAGGAAAAAATAAAGCTACTAGTACTAGTAAAAAGAAAGTAAGGTAAGCTATAGAAGGCCCTTATAGTCTAATTCTATATTAACTAAGGTAAAGAAAAGGCTATAGAGGCTTATAAAGCTAAAGTAACTCCTATAGGAAGCTATAGAGTTAAAGACTTTATAGTTTATCTTAAGGCTATAAAAGCTACCCTTATAGAAGACTATAAAGCTTATAGACTTAAAAGAGTAAAATTAAAGGCTATTAAGGCTAAGGATTATAAACCCTAAGTATATACTAAAACTATAAAATACTTTATAATTATTAATAAAGACTAGGAAAAGATATTAATTAAAGAGATTATAGCTAGATAAGTGCTAAATAAAGTATTTCTTATAATAAAGGAAAAGGCTAATTAAACCCTTACTTTTTAACTTTACTAAGAAAGGAAGATTATAACTCTAGGTAAGCCCTTTAAGTAGTTAGACTAGACTAAGCTTAATACCCTATAAGCCTATAATATATTTAGATTTATTAAGTTTAACCCTATAAAGTATAAAGGTAATAGAGTCTTTAATTCTAATATAGTTAAAGAGATTAAAGGTAAGGGAATAGACTTACTATATAAGAAGTCCTACCTTATTATATAAGGGTATAATAATAAAGGAAAGGAATTTATCCTAATATAATTACTAATAATCTAATAAGTAAGTTAGAGGCTTATTATAGCTATTACTTTATTACTAAGGCAAAAGGGAATTTACCTTTAGATTCATAATATTACGTAGGCATATATTTAATTATAAACAACGCTTAATAGGCTAATTATTATAAGATTACTAAATTAGATTATATATCTTTTTCTAGAAGGTATATTAATAGAAGTAATTAAGCCTCTTTATAGTATTATAAAGGCTAGAACCTACTATTAGGTAACCTACTTCTATTACTATAGGGATAACCTTAAAATAATAATATTAATATATAATCCCTGCCTATTAATTATAGCCTTAAATAATAAGAACATCTTTAGTATTATTAGGATATAGACTAAAAATATATTAGGTCTAAGTAATAAAGACTTCTTTAATAAAGAAGAAAAAGAGCTCTAGAAAGCTAACTTTATAGCTAAGGAAAAATAATAACTAATAACTAGGAATCCCCTTATCTTTAATAGCTATATCTTAACCTAAAATGCTAATAACTTACTAACCCTAACCTAAAAAAGCTAAAGTTAGAAAATTAATCCTTAATCTCCTATAGTAAAGTAAGACTATATAGAATAATAAGCTTAAGAAAGCTATATTATAACTATTTACTAACTAGAAGCCTCTTATAATTTATTAATTATAGCTTAACACTAAGAACCCTTTACTAATAATATTATATAGCTTAATAAATGCCTTAAATAGTAGATTAAGAACTAATAGAGAGGGCTATAATATATCCCTTTAATCCTTAAAGAAGTAAAGCTCTTTATATTTATAGATAGATTACTTACTAATAATAAGGACTTAAGCTTATAGATTAGCTATATTATTATAATTAGTAATAAGATAATATAAGATAATAATACCTTTATTATAAAAGGTAATATTATTATATATAGCTTAATAAAGAGTAAGTAGGTTATATATAGTGCACTTACCTTTAAATTATATAGTATAGTTTAAGGTATAGATATTATATATATAATATCTATAACTCTTAATTAAGTAATAGACTAATTAAAGATACCTTAAATCCCTATAATACTTTATACTAACTCTTTCTTATTATATAAATACCTTATTAAGCTAGGTGTGAGGCCTTACTTATAACACTACACCTGCGCACCCCGCAGGCACGCTAGGCCTAGGGCTAGGTCCACGTAACACTAGCAAACCACTAGCTATAAGATAGTGACTTATATATATAACACACTTAGACCTAGTAAGCTTTAGTTAATATATTAATACCCCTATATCTCTTACCTAGCTATCCTTTATTTTTATAATTCTAAAGCTTCTTTTACTAGCTACCTAAGAGTAATATAAAAAGAAAAACTACCTAATCTATAAGAGTAATATTAGATAATAACTAAGGGCTACTAAATAAGGGTAATACTATAGCTAAGAATATACTATATTTTATAAGTACTATAACTAAAGATATACCCTTTACTATTTATACCTAAGCTATAGTAATAGTAAAGTAAATTACCTAGCTTAAGGAACTCTAGAAACTATAAGAAAAAGAGTAAAAGCTTTAAGATCTATTATAGTATAATACTAGAGAAAAATAATTAAAAAGGTAGTAAAAAGCTAGCACTTCCTTAAGCTATAGTAACTAAGAGGTTAAAGTCTAGAATATTACTAACCTCTAATACCCTATAAACTTATAAAGATATAAGATATAGATTAATAACCTAAACTATATCTTTAATAAGGTAAAGAAAAAGTTCTAATATAACTACTAGAAGATTCTTTCTATACTTAACTATATATATATTAATTATAAGGTAAGGTAAGATAAATACCTTAAGGAATAGTAGGCTAATAGCTAGGATAACCTTAAAGATAACTAGGATAAATTTTAGACTTAAATACTTATACTACTTTAGGACTTTACTAATTATAATATATAAATAGTAATATAATTAGAGAATATAAAGTAGTATAAGGGTTAAAGCCTTATTAAGTTTAGTATTTTCTTAGATTTACTAGAGAAATACCTAGAAAAAGCCTTAGAAAAGACTTATACCCTTATATTTTTTATAAAGCTACTCCCTAACCTATAGGATTATATTAACCTATATATCTCTATTACTAATAAGACTTAAGAAGAGATTATATAACTTACCTAGTAATTCTAGGAGGCTATACTAAAGAATAAGTAAAAGCCTAAGTAATTAGGAAATAAAGGCCTATATACGAACCCTTAGTACTATATAGGAATAACTCCTTATAAGGTTATAAACCTTATAAAGATTAAAGAAATAAGAACTAGGAGAAAGGCCTAGTTACTTACCTAAATAATACTAAACCTAGGGATAAGATATAGTATTTTAACTATAATAGTATAGGATACCTTATATATTACTATAGGAAACCTAAAAAAAAGCCCTAAGAAAGCCTAGAAAACTCCCTAAGGTAAAAGTAAATACCCTTATCTTTACCTCTAATACTAAGGTACTAATAGGGTATTAGTTTTATATACTAGTTACTATCTATAAGTATAAAGATATTAAAATAATAGCTAATCTAAATAGTTATACTAAGATTAATATAATTAGTATTAAGTTTATAAGAACTTATAAACTTAACTAGGCTAAGGCTATAGTACTTATTATTAAGGTAGTAAAAGCTTTTATAGTCTTTTAATATAGTATTTATAAGGTACTTATTATAATTAAGAACTTAAGAGAAAAAGAAAAAACCTTAAGCTATTATATATAGCTATAGATAAAGACCTAAGAGTAAGGGAAAGCCTTATATTAATTAGAATATATACTCTTATAAAAGAATATATATATATTTACCTATATTTATAAAAATAGTAGTTTAAGAAAGAAAAAGTAGCCTTTTTACTATTAACTTCTTATAAATTTATAAAGTTAATATATAATAAGACTATTATATATACTATTATAAAGGTTATAGAAAATAAGTTTATTACCCTTAAAGATAATAAGAAGGTAAAAATATATAAAACTATTAAAAATATCCCCCTAAAACTATATAAGTTTAAAGATATATTTATATTAAATAAGGTAAAAAGCTTATTATTAAGAAAAAGACTAACTATATAATTAACCTAGTACCTAAGGCTATACCCTTATATAAACTAATCTACTCTCTCTCCTAAAGTAAGCTAAAGGAGCTTTATAAATATATTAATAAAACCCTATAAAAAGGCTAGATAAGACTCTTTAAAAGCCCTATAGGTATACTTATTTTATTTATACTAAAAAAGAATAGGATACTCTAATTATATATAAATTATTAGGGACTTAATAAAGTAATATAAAAGAATTACTATACTCTCCCCCTAATTTTAGAGATTTTAAACTAGTGCTAAGAAGCTTACTACTTCTTAAAAATTAATATTAAGATTATATACTATTAAATTTATATTAAAAAAGGTAATAAGTAAAAGACTATATTTTATATTTATTATAAATACTATAAATACCTTATAATACCTTTTAGGTTAACTTATACCTTAGCTACTTTTTAAAACTATATTTATAAAGCACTTTATAAGCTAGTTAATACTATTTATATAGTATATTTAGATAATATTCTTATTTTCTTAAAAATATAGAAGAAGTATACTATATATATTAAGGAAGTTTTAGAATATATAAGATTAGTAAAGTTATATATAAAACCCTTAAAGTATTTATTTTACTAGAAGTTAGTAAAGTTCCTAGGGTTTATTCTATTAGTTAATAGGATCTTAATAAATACTTACTAGGTTAATATAATCTAAGAATAAAGAGAGCTTATAAGCTTTAAGGATATATAGTTTTTCCTTAGGTTTTATAACTTTTACTAATAGTTTCTTTATAAATACTCTAGGATTATAATACCCCTTTATATACTAATAAAAGGTAGTTAAAATAGTATTTAGACTAGGAAGTTTATATTTAAAGTAAAGGAATAGCTAGTATTTAACTAGCTAAAAGATATATTTTAGTAAGTGCCTTTTCTTTATTATTATAACCTAAGTTAACTAGTGTATATTAAGATAAATACCTTAATCTTTATAATAGTAGGAATTCTATCTTAATAGGATAATAAGGGCTATTAGTATCTAGTAGCCTTTTAGTTAAGGAAGTTTATAAATACTAAGTATAATTATAGTATAGCTAATTAAGAGTTACTTACTATAGTAAAGTTATTTAAATACTAGTAATACTATATTAAGGGTACAGTAAGCTTAGTTAAGGTCCTATTAGACTACTATAACCTATAGACCTTTATAAGGTAGTAAAAGTTAAATAAAAAGTAAGTAAAGTAATATATATTTCTTTACCTCTTTTACTTTATAATTAGGTATAGACTAGGGAAAAGTAACCTAGTAAATACACTATTAAGAAAGTCTAATTATAAGGGTAAACCCCTAATAAATAGGGTATTATTACTAGAACTTTAAAGGAAGATAGTACCTACTAAAATAGTAAAAGAAAAGAAAATATTATATTAAAGAAAATATTATATTAAAGAAAATATAGTAAAATACCTTTAGGGAAGGAAAATACCCTAGCCCTTATAGAGAGAATACCTAGAGTAGCCTAGCTAAGAAGCTAGTTAGCTACTATAAATCTAGTAAAAGGTTAGCTAACTAAAGGGGATTTTAAGAAAAAAGTAGTATATATCTAAGATATTAGTGTAGTATAAGAGATATAAGGGACTATTATATTACTAAATTCTTACTAATCTAGGCTAAATAAACTATTAGTATAACTACTATAAAAGGTATAGGATTAAGACCTAGATTTATAAAGATAAAATAGTAAGATTAATAACTCCTTAGTAACCTCCCGAGTACGAGGTAAAACTGCTTAAATTAAAGCTCCATATTTTTTAATATCTTTTCTAGATATCTAGCCTTTTTTACTAGTTTCTTATTTCCCTTCTTCTTCTTACTTTTCTTAAATTTCTCTATATTTCCTTCTATTTTCTTAAATTCCTTTTAATTAGGATTTTCCTTGGCTTTTTAGATAGCCCTTAGGTTCTATAGCCTAGTGGTTATAGCCCCTAGCTTTTGGTTGCCCTTAGCTATACTATAGGTTAATTAGTTAGAGGTAAATTAGTTAATTAGTTACGCAGGACCTACCTAGTGGTAATAAATTGGATTTAAGGTAAGTTAGAATAAGTTATGTTTGAGTGAGTATAAGTTATAAGGTGTAAGATAGAAGAGTGCATAGAGAGTAGGAATAAATATAGTTGTAGAGAAAGGGGGAATTACATTAATTTATACTATAAGTAAAACTTAAACGAATTTAAGTTTAACTATAGTCACAAACTATAACTATATCTTACGCTAACGTAGCCACAAAGTTTATTGTAAACTTTAATCTAACCTTATAGCCCCCCCTATATTTATAACCTTAAAGCTTGTTTTTATTAGGGTTTTATTTATTACTATAGTTAAGATTACTTATAAGTTAATTGTTATACTAGCTAGGTATTGCTAGTAATTATTGTTATCTTATTTTATTAGATGCATTAGCCACAACCTATGACCCCCAAAAAAATTTAAAAAATTAATAACTCCTTAGTAAAAGGGAAAGAAAAGGCTAGTCTATAGTTATATAGTATAGGGGGTCTTTTATTATACTAAGACTAGGTAGTTATTCCCTAGGAGCCTATCTTATAATAGAAGCTTTTATAGCTATACTATAATAATTTACTAGTAAGTTACTTTAGGACTAAGTATACTCTAAAGCTACTAAAGTATTACTTTTAGTAACTAGCTATAAGTAAGTTTATTTTAGACTATATTATAAGCTATAGGGTTTACTAATAAGTAGTAGCTAGAAGGTATTACCTATATAGAAGCCTTAAATTACTACTAATACTAAGGTAACTATAAGTAAAGATCTTAATAGACTTTATTATAGAATTACCTATTATATAAGTAAGTAAGTAAGAGACTAATATAATCCTAGTAATTATAGACTAATTTACTAAGTATTTTATCTTCCTACCTATAACTACTACTATTAATATAGCTAAATTAGTAAAACTTTTTTATAAAGAGATTAAGCTATAATTTAAAGCCCTAGAAGGTATTATATCTAAAAGAGGTTTAGTATTTATAAGCTAATTTAAGTTAGACTTATACTACTTATCTTAGGTAAAGTAAAGGCTTTTTATAGTATTTTACCCTTAAACTAATAGGTAAATAGAAAGAATAAACTAAGTACTTAAGTACTACCTTTAATATTTTATTATAAAGAACTAATAAATATAGCCTAAGCTACTTCTAATAGCTTAATTTACCTATAATAATATAGTAAATAAAAGCACTAGTTACTTCTTAAACTACTTACTTATAGGCTATTTACCTAAGTTTTATTTAGCTCTTAAAGGTAAGAGCTAAGAAAGGGAGGTACTAGAAATATATATATATATTATAAAGCTATATAAAGTTAGAGAGTATCTAAAGAAAAACTAGGCTAAAGCTACTAAAACCTAGGTAAAGTACTATCCCTAGTATTACTAGCTATTAATACTATATTAAGGTAATCTAGTACTACTATTAGTAAAGAATATTAGGCTTAAGGATATAAAATAGAAGCTAATCCCTAGATTTATTAGACCTTTTTAAGTACTTAATACTATAGGAAAATAAGTATATAGACTAGTATTACTAGAAAAATATAGTTAGCTATATAATATATTTTATATTAGCTTACTAAAGCTATAGAATTACTATAAAAATACTAGGGAAAAGAAAATACTAATACTAGATCTTAAAGATAAAGATAATAAATATAAAGTTAAGAAGGTTAAGGACTATAAGAAAACCTATAAAGGTAATAAATACCTTATAAAATAAAAAGAATAGCCTAGTAAATATAACTAATAAGTTCTAGTAAAAGATATAAAGAGTATATAATATATAATTTAAGTATTTTACTAAAGTAAAATAAATAAGAAAAGTAGTAAGATATAAGTAAAATATAGCTAAAGAGATATATAGTTATAATAAAAAAAGCCTAGCCTTATTAGCTACTATTATACTTCTATATAAACTACCTTAGATTACTTACTAAATAATAAAAGAAAATATACCTAAAGTATAAGAAAAGTTAAGGGAAATCTCTTTATTATTACTTTCTTATAGTAAAAAGCCTAATCCTTATAAATAAAATACTTAGTACTATTCTTATTCTTAGTAATTACTTAGTATATTACTAGTATAAAATAATATTTTACTATTCCCTAGGGGATAAATCCTAGGTCTAAGTATTATAAGTATAAAGTTATTTTTATATTTTATATAACCTTAAGTTTATAGTAGTTTAGCTATAGAAGAATTAGTAAATATATAATAAGATAAGGTAAAATAGTTATAATACTTATATACCCTAGAATTAGGCTTAGGAATATTATAATAAGTAGCTACTATTATAATACTATATACTATTAGTATATAATAGAGGTATACTATTACTAAATATAAGTAAAAGACTAGTAAATATATAGGGAAAAGATAAACCTAATAAACCTTTATAGCCTTAGTTAAGCTAAAAGTAATATAGTATAATATATTTATATAATTAAACCCTATTATTAGATAAAGGTAATACTTAGTAATATAGAAGTAAGAGGCCTTTAAAAATAAGTAGTCCTTAAGGTCTTTCTTTACTATATTACTATAGATATTTATAAGTATTTAGGCCTAGTCTAAAACTACTAGGAGATTAATAAAATTATCTTTTATTATAGCTATAGCCTATAGAAAATTATTAGTAAAATAAAACTAAAAGATATAGGAAAAGTAGTATACTTATAGTCTTATAAGAATTACTATAATTATAGTATTAGGTATAGTACTTAGAATATTTTATTTTTTAAGGATTTATAACTAGATTATAGGGGAATTAATAGTTAATTTATAGTAATATAGGCTTAGCTAGGGGATATTTCTTAAATTTAGCATACCTAGTGTGTAAATAATATATATAGCTATATTCTTTTAAGGGAATATACTTATCTTTTATAATAAAAATATAGTAATTAAGAACTAAAAAGTAAGGGAAACTAAAGGCATAGGAAATAATTAAAAAATTACTATAATTATAGAGAGAAAGAGTATATAGTATAATAGAGAATTATAAGTAAATTTATACTTAAACCCTACCTATTATTTATTATTATTTTAGAGGCTATTACTACTTAGTAAATAGCTATAGAATAGCTAGTAAAAGCTATTTAGAAGCCTAGCTATAAGTAAGAAGGTAATTATAAGGCCTTACTTATAACACTACACCTACACACCCTATAGGCACACTAGGCCTAGGGCTAGGTCTATGTAACACTAGTAAGCTACTAGCTATAAGATAGCGACTTACATATATAACACACTTAGACCTAGTAAGCTTTAGTTAATATATTAATGCTCCTATACCTCTTTCCTAGCTATCCTCTGTTCTCACATTTACTAAACTACCTTAAATTATTTTATATACTTCTTAGCTTTAATTAAAGTTATAGCCTCTAACTAAATAAACTTAAAGAGCCTATTTATAATTACTATAAGGTACTAGGGTCTCTCTAAAGATAATACTAGTAAGTTTATTATAAAATTAATAAAGATCTATAACTAGAACTAGTTAGGGATTAGTAAAGGCTTTAGTAATCCCTAGTATTATAAATAACTCTTATAGCTACTAAAATAGTAATAATTCTAAATAAACCTTATAATATTCTATATTATTCTATTCTAGTAAAATTACTATTATAAAATCTAAAATATAGTATTACTATATAAGTATTATTATTAAAGGCTTTTACTTAGAAACCTAGGTATACCCCTAGAACTAAAGTGCTTTATAAGTACTTATAAAATAATCTATAACCTATTCCCTTATTTATACTTTAGGGGGGAACTTCTAGGCCTTATTTTAAATAGCTTTTAACTAAATACTATAGGTAAAATCTAAGATAATAGCCTAGTCCTAAAGTAATTATAAGTACTTAGAGGTAAAGAGAACCTCTCCTACTAGTAGTACTACCTCTTAGCACCCTTCTAGTGCTAGTAAAAGTCTAGTAATAGTAAGGGGCTATAAGATATATCCTATTCTTAAGGCCTTTTCTTTCTAGTTCTATTTCCTTTAAGAAAGGGTATCTAAGTATTAAGCCTATATACTAGGTTTATAATAAAGATAGAAGTTAAATAATATAAGTATATTTACCTAATAAGCCTACTATTCTAATATTAAATAAGTAGTTATAAAGTATTCTAAATTCTTATAATTTATATAGATTATAAATAGCTAGGAAATACCCTATAGCTTTACTAACTATACCTTAAGGTATAATATAATAGCTAGTAACTCCTTATTATAAATTATATAGTTCCTTTATATAGGCATAAGGCTAGTAAAATAGTAAGTAACTAGGTATATAATATTATCTAGTCCTTACTATAAGAGGTAACTACCTAGGGTAATACCTAAGTAGTTAGCCTTTACTATAGTAAGGTAATTAGGGTATTATTATACTAAGACTAGGTATAAAATAAAGGTATTCTTAAGTCTTTTAAAAGCCTTATTCTCCTTAGGTTTTTATTAGAAAGGGATATTTCTCTTAGTTAGTTAGATTAGTAGCACTTCTAGTTCTAAAAAATCCCCTATAAAGTTATAGTAAAGGTTTATAAAGCCTAAGAAACTATATACTTCTTATAACTTTATAAGGGCTACCTATTCCCTTATAGCTATAACCTTTACTAGGTTAAGGCAAATAAATTACCTTACTATAATAATATACCCTAGGTACTAGACCTTTTTTATAGTAAACACTAACTTATTAAAGTCTAGGTATAACCCTATAGCCCTTAAGTAGCCTAAGATTAGGTAAACCTTAGCTATATAGTCCTTCTTCAAGCCCCCTAAATAAACTAAAATATTATCTAAATATACTATAATAAAATCTCCTAGTATATTCCCTAAGGACTTATTAATATAATACTAAAAGGTTATTGTTAAAAATAAGACCTATTTTTAGCCCTTTCTAGTCAAAGAACCTTCATATTACTAAGCTTGCATTGCAAGCTTGACAGCTGCATTGCAGCTGTTAACGGTTGCGAAGGTGGTTACAAATAACCACGTTGCAGCTGTTAATAGCTACGACTAACTATGTGGATAACTAATGTTAATTGGTGTTATGGGCACGAGTGTGCTTATAACCCTAACTATAAGTAATTAGGTAAGCTAGAGTAACGTAAGCAGACTACCCTATAGTGGTAATATAAGTAGCTTACCCTGTAGCTATCTTTAACAGCGATTTTCTCTTTAACTAGAGGTTGTATAAAAGTCTTATATATAGTAAATTATTACTAGAAGATAGGGCTTTCTTTTTATATAGTAATATTTTTTAGACTAAAATTTAGTACATATAGGTTACTAGTATATATAGTGGTGAGTTAATTTTTTTAGTTTTTATATATAAATAAATTTTATAGAAAATAAAAAGTGGCTTGCGAGACCCCGCTGGCAGCCTAGGCTCGCCGATATAGTTAGTAGGTCTATAAGAGGAAGAAGATCTTTTTAATCTAGCTAGTTAGCTAGGCCTCTTAACTAACAGCCGCATTGCCTAAATAAATTAACTAAAAATCAATTCTATTGCTCTATTAGTTATAAAAAAGTAATCTAAATTAAATTCTGTTAGTTAATAACTACCACCACTTCCGTTGCGTTACGTTAATAAGAATCAATGTTATGGCTCTATTAGTCCTAGACTGTAGAGCTTGCACTTGTATAGCTATTGCTAGCTAGCATTAGCTCCCTAATTTTCAATAGGTTATAAGCCTAGTTGTTTATTACTATAGATTCTTTTTATACTACTTTTACATTCGGTTATAGAAGACTTCCCTTCTATAAAACAGGAAGGACCTGCGAGAAAGAAGTTATTTTCTCTTCTATAAAAAAGGAATTTTGGCACGAATAGAAGACTTCCCTTCTATAAAAAAGGAAGATAGATACCGAATCGAAGGGAAAGGGGGCATAATCGCCCCCTAGTGCGCAAGAGGTTCTAAATAACCAGCTAAAAAAGCAAGCTATTAAACAACAAACAACTATTAATAAGCTATTAGAGAAGCTAGAGAGCCTATCTATTACTATAAATAGTTATATAGAGGGTGTAGAACAGGCTAAACCTGCTAGTCAGAATCTAGAACAATAACCTATTCAAGCATAATAAGTTAAATCTAGTTCTATACAAGCTACCTTTAATAATTTGATTATTAAGGAATTTAATAAGAGGGTTTATAGCTTTCTAGAGACTACTAGGCTTAAAGGAGCTAAAAATTTTAAATAATAGAAACAAGCCCTAGCTATCTAATTTAGAGCTTTAGGCATGCCTAATTTTCTAAATAAACCGGAGAGTTCTAGGGCGCTAGGGGACCCTAACTAAGCTATTATCCTAATGTTACTAAGGGATAGTTATATAGAAGGTCCATAGGCCGCTATAACTTAGTAAAAATTACCTAAAGAAGCCTATAATTTACTTATAAGGCAGTATTTATATAGCGTTAAAATCTAAAGAGAGTCTCTTTATTTAGAATTTTATAACCTAAATTTTTAGAATTATAAGGGATCTTTAGAGTCCTTTAATGTAGTCTTTAATAATCTACTAGCTAGATTATTAATTTCTAGGGTACTAATTAATCCTATTAATTAGGTTAATTAATATCTTTAATCCCTTAAATTAACCTTCCCTTAGTAGGCTAAAAGATAATAATTTAGCATGTGTATAAATAGGGCTATAGGGGCACCTATAGAAGCCCTAAATCTTTAATTTCTAATAGCTAACCTTCTAGTAGAATAAAGGGATAAATTATCTATAGTATCTAAAGCTCTAAATTATAGGGCTAAAGACTAAGAAAAGGGTACTAAAGAGAAAGAAAAAGCCCCTAAAGATTAGAAGAAAAAGAAAGAAGACTCTAAAGAAAATAAGAGCTTTTCTAATTCTAAGAAGAAGAAGAAGAAAAAGAAGCAAAAGGGTTCTAAATTAGATAAAAAGGATAATAAAGACTCTATAGAGGGGTCTTTTATACTAGGAAATTATAACCTTTCTAACAGTACTCTTAAACTATATAAGAAACCTAGTCTTTATAAGACTAGTTATAAGAGCTCTAGCGATAGTAGTTCTAAATCTAGCTCTAGTGAATTGGATAATGAAAAACAAGAAATTAAGACCTTAAATAGTTTTAATTATTACAGTAAAGACATAAAAAAGGCCCTATTATATAATATAGGTTTAACTATATATATAGTTAATTCTAGGGAGGTCTTTAGAGATTATACCCCTTATAAAAAGGGGGAATCTAACCCTATTATAACTAGTAGTGGTCCTATTTACGCTAAGGGCCACGGTAGTGCTGTTTTTAAGGTCCTATATTAGAAAAATCCAACTAAATATAGGACCTTAGTGCTTAAAGATATGCTATATTTTCCTTAGCTTAATGTTAATATAGTTAGCGGTCTTACGCATTATATATCTAGTAGTTACCTTATAAAAAACTATCTTTATCTTAAAGATAGGTTTTATATTATAACCTTAGATATAGAAAAACATGGTTTTTTCTTTTACATTAAAAACCAAGCTACACTAAATTTATATAAAGGGCCTTATAATTCTTATTATATCTAACCTTTTACCTATGCTAGCTTTAAGGGTTATAGTTACCCTATAGAGGTTTAAATTCCCTCTAAAAAGCCGGATTAGGCTTCTAATTTAGATAAAATTAACGAAAATAATAATAATATTAAAGAGATTATACGGGATGATTTAGAGGAATTAGTCCCTTCTTCTTCGCCTATAGCCCTAGGTTAGGTCCCTTATAAATCTAAGGAAATAGATTTAGGGGTGTTAGAGGGCCCTAGTGATAGAAAAGGGTCCCTAATACCTCTCTAAGAGGCCTGTGGTTCTTAAGGGGCCTAGCAGGGGACTAGTAAAGAAGGCCCTAGTCTAGATTCTAATTTAGACCCTAAAGATCTTTAATATTAATAGTTATTAGAACTAGCTAGCCTATAGCACGTATGACTAGGGCACCTAGGGCTTCCTTTGCTAAAGAAAACTAGCTTAATTACTAAAGAAATCCCTAATTTTTCTAAAATTAAGGATAAGGACTTTAAATATATAGCTTATAACTAATCTAAAGTAGTGAGAAGACCTAGGAAATTAGCTATCCCTTACCCCCCTAGAGCTCTAGATTAAATAGAGGGGGATACGCTAAAAATCAGTCCTACGGTGTATAATAAACAGTCAATTTGCTTATTTCTAGTTGATCGAAAAACTAGATATAGGTGGGTGTTCTTGTTACCTAATAAGGAAGGCCTAACTGTTTATAGGGCTATTAAAGGCTTCTTTAGAGGGCTTAAAAACCAACTAGGTTAATATCCTAGGCACCTTCACTTTGATAGGGGCTAAGAAATCGATTCTAGTTGTTAAGATTAGTTAAATTCTAAAGGGATTAAATTTACAACTTCTAGTCCCTATATCTATAAGCAAAATGGATTAGTAAAGCGTTCTATTCAAACTATTCTAGATTAATTAAGGGCTACTATTTAGTGGGCAAAATTACCGTTATTCTTATAGTGTTTTATATTACCTATAGTTATTAACCTTATTAACATAACTGCTCATACCACTAAGGATTAAAGCCCTAAACAACTGCTATCTAGGGAGCTAGATAGGCCCTATATAACCAATATTAGTAGTATTAGGGCTATAGGATCTTACTATAAGATTCTAATTCCCCTTAAAAAACGACCAAAAGCCTAAAAGTTAGCAGCTAGAACTATCCCTAGAAGACTCCTTACTACACTAGGTTTAAATACCTACCTAGTGTATATCCCTTCTAAAAGACTAGTTATAAAAACTAGTTTTATTAAGATTATAGAACCTATAGGCCTTGTTTCTAAAGGCTTACCTAGGATTTCTATAGGGGATAACCCTTTAAAGAGGGAAAATCTAGATAATCAACAAGATCTAGATCATGGTTTAAAGGATTACCCTATAGACAACATAGGGGACTCTATAGGTTAAGAAAAACTACCTATAGGACCTAATTAACCCCCTGAAGGTCCGATTCTAGAAGCCCTAGAGGGGGCGCAGCCTATATCTTAACCAGAGTATTGCACTACAATGGATTTGTAGTGTATTTTCTTTTCAACAAATAATATATATCTAATCTTAGAAAATATATAGAGATATAAAACTTCTTTTTTAGATAAATAACTAAAAAACTACAATGTAGTTATATATAAGAGTGGGTCTAAAAGTGGGTCCTTTAACTATAAATTAGAAAAACTACATTTCACTACATTTTAGGACTTAAAATACACTACAAATGTAGTGTTTCTAATTTACGGCCGCACGGCCCACTTTTAGGCCCACTTTTATATATAGTAATTTTCTTAGGATTTATCTCTATAAGATTACGTAATTTATAGTATAATATCTTTAATAATAAGCTAGCTATAAAATTAAATATAAAAACTACAAAACACACTACACTAACTACAAACAATACTCTGATCTTAACTAGGAAATCAGATTTTGACTCTAGACCCTATTTCTAACAAAATTACTGACTTCGACCCTAATATTGACCCCATAGATATTATTATTAGTTCTCCTTCTTCTCTAGATTTCATAAAAGAAATCTGCTTTAAGGTATAGGAAAAGCTAAAGGAAAAGAACCCTAATAGCCCCAAACCTAAGACCTAGAAGCAAGCTATATCTAGTCCTAAAAAGGATAAATAGATAGAAGCTACCTTTAAAGAATTTAAATAGCTTCTAAAGGCTAGTACTTTTAAATTTATAGGGAAAGATAAAATCCCTAAGGGCTAAAAAGTACTGAAAAATAGGCTTATTTATAAGCTTAAAAAGGATAAAGAAAATAATCCTTTAAAATACAAGGCTTAACTTATTGCTAAGGGATTTATGTAAATCAAAGGTCTTAACTATCTAGAGACCTTTACTACTATAAGCATTCCCCCTAGCTAGAGGATTTTACTAGCCCTAGCGGCTTAGAATAACTAGGAAATTAAGTAGATTAATTTTATAGGAGCTTTTCTTAATAGTAAGCTATAATAACAGATTTATATAGTTATTCTAAACGGATTTATTAAATTCCTTAAAGCAAATCCTAACCTAGCTAAATTAGCTAGAACTTTTAGCTAGAAACCTTCTAAAGATTAAGTAATTTTATTATAGAAATCTTTATATAGCCTAAAATAAAGCTTAAGGGAGTGGTAATAAGCATTAATAGCAGTGCTTAAATCCCTAGGGTTTAACCCTCTAATATTAGACCTAGTAATATTCTTTAATCCTTCTACTAAAACCTTTATTATTACTTATATAAATAATTATCTTCTAATTAGACTAGATTTATATTATATCTAAAGACTTAAGAAAGAACTTTATAAAGTCTATTTAATAGAAGATAGGGGGCTTACTAAATTCTTCTTAGGGGTTTAAATTGTATAAGATAGGCCTAATAGAATACTAAAAATCCATTAATCTTAGTATATATTAGAAGCTTTAAACTAATTTAATATGCTAGATAGTAAGCCTATTAGCATACCTCTTTAGCTAGGCATTTTAGCTACGTAGATAACCAAGCTTTTAATAGCTAGTAATATTAAGCTTTATTAGTGTATTATAGGGACTATAATATATCTAATATTGCTTACAAGGCCTAATGTAGCCTTTATAGTTTAGTGGCTATTAACTATATTAGCTAGTCCTTATATAGAGCACCTAAATGTAGCTAAAAATCTGCTAAGGTACCTATCCGGGACTAGATTCCTTGCTATTATCTATAGGGGTGACCCTAAAGGTGTAGCTAGCAAAAGCCTAATAGGTTATTATAATAGTGATTTTGCAGGGGATAAAAAGACCTTAAAATTAACCTATGCTTATCTATTTAAGCTAGCTAGCGAACCTATTAGCTAGAAGTTAAAGAAATCTAGTATAATAGCTTTATTAACATTAGAAGCTAAATCTAACGCTATATACAAGACCTTCCGGGAGCTATAATAGCTTTAGAGTTTATTTAAGGAGCTAAAAACCCCTATTTCCTCTCCTATCTTGATATTTTATAATAATTAAGGCGCTATAACTACTGCTTATAACCCTGCCTTATATAGTTATACTAAACATACTCTATTAAAGTTTAACTATATTAGGTAATAGGTTTTAGCTAGTTTAGCTAAGATTAAATATCTAGATACTAAGTTAATGCCTATAGATAGTCTTATAAAACCTCTTATAAGACCTCTCTATTAGGCTTTTATTAAGCTTCTAGGGCTTAATGACTTCTAAAACTAACAACCAAAAACCCTTTAATAGGGAACTAAAAATAATGATTAAAAAGGGAGCTATATATAACTATAGCTAGGATTCAAAAGGGGGCTTTTTATCTTTTCCTGTTTTTCCCTTTTCTCTACTATTTTTACCTAAAAGTTATTGCTTACCCTATTGTAATCTTTTATGCTTTTATTTACTTATATATAAGTCTTTTGTAAAGGGGGTATTAAAAATAAGACCTATTTTTAGCCCTTTCTAGTTAAAGAACCTTCATATTACTAAGCTTGCATTATAAGCTTAATAGCTACACTATAGCTATTAATAGTTATAAAGGTGGTTATAAATAACTACGTTATAGCTATTAACAGCTGCGACTAACTATATGGATAACTAATGTTAATTAGTGTTATGGGCACGAGTGTGCTTATAACCCTAACTATAAGTAATTAGGTAAGCTAGGGTAATGTAAGTAGACTACCCTATAGTGGTAATGTAAGTAGCTTACCCTATAGCTATCTTTAATAGCGATTTTCTCTTTAACTAGAGGTTATATAAAAGTCTTATATATAGTAAATTATTGCTAGAAAATAGGGCTTTCTTTTTATATAGTAATATTTTTTAGACTAAAATTTAGTATATATAGGTTACTAGTATGTATAGTAGTAAGTTAATTTTTTAGTTTTTATGTATAAATAAATTTTACGGAAAATAAAAAGTGGCTTATAAGACCCCGCTAGCGGCCTAGGCCTGCTAATATAGTTAGTAGGTCTATAAGAGGAAGAAGATCTTTTTAATCTAGCTAGTTAGCTAGGCCTCTTAACTAATAGCCGCATTGCCTAAATAAACTAACTAAAAATTAATTCTATTGCTCTATTAGTTATAATAAAGTGATCTAAATTGAATTCTATTAGTTAATAACTGCTACCACTTCCGTTGCGTTGCGTTAATAAGAATCAACGTTGTGGCTCTATCGGTCCTAGACCGTAGAGCTTGTACTTGTACAGCTGTTGCCAGCTGGCATCAGCTCCCTACATTTCAATAGTTATAAGTATAATAGCTAAACTAAAGAGGTAGACTAACTACTTAAATAAGCTAAACCCTATCTAAAATACTATTAAGTACTTATTACCCTTAGTAATTTATAATTTATAGAAAGTAGTATAAATATTAAACTTTATAAACTAATATACTTAGAATAAGAAGTAAAGTATTTTCTTAATTAAAGAAAGAGAGTAATAGTCTTATATAGTAATCTTATTAAAAGCCTAGTAGTTTATATAAAAATACTAACTCTTATTTAACTTCTTAATAAGTAAAACTAAGGCTATAGCTAAGGAGAAGCTAGTATAAATCTATTCCTTATCTATTAAGTCTATAATCTAGTGCTATACCTTAAGAAGTTAATCCCTTAGTATATTATATAGTAGTCTTTATAAAAGCTTTAGCTAAAACTTATCTAAGAACTTATATAAATAAATATAATAGTTAAGAGAACCTCTATAAGGAGGAAGACTATTAGCCTTTACCTTATTAAAAAGGTTTATAAAGTCTACTAGCTCCTTAGGTAGTATTAATATATCTAATATTTCTAGTTTCTCCTTAGGGGCTATAAGCTATAGTATTATTATTATTTCCCTAAGACTAGTAGTAATAAACCTTATTATAGTATTCTTAGTCTAGTATACTCTATATACTTCTATTGTATATAAAAAACTAATAATCCCTTATACTAAAGCCTTCTCTTTATACTTAAAGGCCTTATATACCTATAAACCCCTTACTAATCTAATAACTAGTAGCTAATCTACTATATAGACTACTACCTTATAGTATTCTAGCTATAGTAGTTAAAATATAATATCCTAAGTAAGGCCTAGGATAATATATAAATACACTAATAACTCCTAGCTATTAATATTAATTCTAGTGTAAACTATATATATAATTAAAGAGGTATTCTCTCTTTATTACTAGCCCCTTTTCTTTATTTTTACTATGGTATAAACCTACCTCTATTTAGGTAATTATATAAGCTTTAGGCCTAGCTATCTTACTACTAATTTACTTATAGCACTATAATAATTATAGCTATAGTTAATCTAAATACTAATATAAGAGTATATATTAAAGAGTATAGGAACTAAGAATAGTATCTAATCTATATAATAGGTAATATCCCTTTTCTCCTTTATATACTATTTATATATATTTATTATTATAGTGTGTGCTATAAGATGCGCGCCTAGAAACACGCGATCGCGATGACAAGCACTAGGGATTATCAAGATAGATAACACAACAGGGAATAATAATATTAGTTATCTAAGCAAGGGGACTATTTAATCTATAAAGAGACTACCTATAGCTAGATTCTTTTTAGAGTTATCACGCACTACAAGATTCTTAAGATTACCCCTATGTTTTGCTTTAGCTAAGATTATACCTATATTTACTATAAAATAAACTAAGATTATTCCCCTTATTTAATTAAGATAGCACTTCTAATCTAATAGACTATTTAATCTAGAGTATCTCTATATAATAAGATACCTCTAGCTATTATTATAATTAATATTATTAAGATAATTAACCCCTCTATTATGTGTAGGCTTTAGAGCTACTTATAACCGTGGGCTAGTATCGTGTCTTTTAGGGTATTATTTTCCGCTTAATAAAACTAGTGAAGAAACACGGTCTTAAACCCCTAGGACCTTCTATTTTCTATTTTAATCTGCCATAGACTAAGATTAATTAGAAGCGCACTTTTAGCTGTAATTTTTAGCTAATACTAAACTAATTTACATAAAGACCCCTTTATTTTATTTTTCCCTATTATATAATATAAACCAAAAGCCTAGCCCTAGATCCTAGGGAAGCTAAGGCACTAGTTAGAGGCTGGCTAATCTAGAGGAGCTAAGCTAGGTTAAGGAAAGGAAATTACGTTATATAAAGATATTAAAAAAGGGGCTAACTAGCTTAGGAGAATACCTTATAAACACTAGTTAAGCTATTACGCCCTTGCTAAGAATCTCTAAATACAAGAATACAGGACAGGGGACGCTACCTAGCGTTATAAACTATTTAATCTTAGGACCTATAGTTAATTTCGCAATCGTCTAGCTATACATTAGAATCTTATAGTTAATCATAGGGAGCTATATAATTACGCTAGTAGTTTTTACTTATAGGTTATTTATAACTATAGATATCGCCTTACTAGAAGCTCTTTTTATAAAATCCTCTCTAGAATTAAAGCTTTTAGTTAAATAGCTATTCTTCTATAAGATTAATTAAAAGCACTATTATCTAAACCTATGTCTAATTATATTATATCTTTACATTCCTACTAGCTAAGCAAAGCAGGGTTTACTAAGTAACTAAGCTATCTAAAAGAGCTTTAGGATTTACTATTACTAAGTGCCCTAATTATAAGTAAGGAACTATCTAATCTTAAAATAGTTTTAAAAAGACCCTAATATTAAGGGTAAAGCCTCTAGACCCCTTAAAGGACTTAATACAAAAGCCTTTATAAAGATCCTTAGGGAAATAATAGCCTAATAGATATCCCTTATTATAATATAGAATAGGTATAATATTTAGCAGTTTATAGGGGAGAATGTGGCTAATTTTATTAAGGACTTTAAAGCTAAGATAAAAGTAATATATATTCCCGAAAAAGATTAGCATAAAATGCTTAAGCGTAATATTAACCCCTAGATTTACTAAGTAGTTAAAATGCTAATAGCATCACGCACTTAGGTAAAATTAAAGGAGGAAATATTCCTTTAGTTTAATGCCATAAGTTAGGATTAAATAGAAAGCGCCTAAGGATAGCTTAAGGACCTTAACCTAAGGCAACCAAAGTCTATTAAAGAAACCTACTATTAGTTATAAAAGCATTAAGCCTTAATATCTAATACGGACCTAATAGGATAGAGGACTACTATAACCTAGTTAAACTATATCTATAAGGCCCTCCTAGACTATTTAATCTTAAGCTTTATAGATTAAAAGGGGTTTATATATAAGGAAATTCTAGTTATATAGTATAAACCACTTTAGATAGCACTTAATGCGTATATTTATACACGTCTAGAGCTTAAGAATAAGGACCCTAAAATCTCTAATTTAGGAGAATACTATCTAGATAAAACTAAACCTAATCTAAGAAGTTAGAAACTATTTAATTAAGCTACCCTTAGTAGTTATTAGCCTTTCTAGAAAAACCACTTAGCACTAGCTAGATCTTCTAAGCATAATAAGAGAATTAACACCTCTAATAATAAGGTAAGGAAGGACGTAGCTCCTAGACTAGCTAAGTACTAGGATTAAATAGATAATTTAATAAAGTAATTAGCTAAGTTAAAAATCATAGTTATAGCCTAGGCAAGTAAGGAAATTAATATCGCAAAGTAGCTTAAGCGGAAGTATAGTATTAACCTATAATAACTATAATAGAATTACTAGCTAAATAACATTAGATTATTTAATTAGAATAACAAGCGCATTTTTAACGTTAATGCGATAGTAAGGCAAGGCCGCTAGTTAAACTATTATTATTATTGCAATAGCAAATCTTATATAGCTATAAAATGTAACACTCTAGGGTATAATAGGATATTAAAGTTTGCTATCTATAACCTAGCTGTCCGTATTCTAGTAATTAGAGATAATATAAGGCGTTAAATAATACTACCTATCCTGCTTTTAAAGTTCCTCTAGATTAGTAGCTATGCGTAAAGGCTAGCTATATTTTAGGTTAAATACTTCCTAGATAGTAAGATTACCTATAAAATTCCCCGGATTAAGGAATATAAACCTTATAGAAGTAAGAGTTAGGATATAACGCTAGATAAATAAGAAATATTTAATTAAATAGAAAACTAGTTTAATCCCACTAAATACTACCTAGAAAGGGAAGCTAAAGTAACCTTAATCCTAAAGAAGCCTTTAGGGGTAGTCTTAGCTATTAAGTTTAAGAAGTTAAGCGTAGAGAAAGAAAAAGTAAATAACTATATTATAAAGATTATAGCTATTAGGGAGTGAGTAGTAAAACACACGTAAGTTAAAGACATTATAGAAGATAATAAATAGAATTATTAAGGCTAGGAGTAGCTTACAAAGGATAATAATACCTTAGTTAAGGGGAAGAAAAACCTGCTAGGTAAGGTTAGCTAGAGGATTTTAGATTAGCTATATAATAAGGTCTTTTAGAAGAAACTTAGGGTACCCTTTTAGGATATCTATTATATTATACTAACACTAGTAGAGGCAGTTAGCAATAAATGCCTCTTACAAGTAAAAGGCATAGAGAACGTCCGTTATTACAACAAAGACACACTAGGGCCTATACCTCCTTTAAAGATATTTAGAGCAAAAACAAGCTTAAGACTAATTAATCCTAAGAACTAGATTAATTCTATTATCTAAATAATAAAGGAGACCCTTAAAGAAGACAAAAAGAATAAAGTAAAGGCTAAGAAAAACCCACTAAAGACAGCCCTAACACCACCGCTAAAAATCAACGCTACCTTATAGGAATAAATCTAGGAAAGGCTTAGAATATAAGTGTAATAATAAAAACCTTAGTAGGGTCTAATTAATCTATCTAAAATAAACTTTATACTTAATATAATTATAAAGCTATAGGCTATAGTTAATTAATTATAAGATTTGCTATACTTATAGGTCTATTTAGATAACCCTAAAGGGGAACTTCTCCTAGGGCTTATTAATATAGGATTATAAGGGAATGTGATTATAGAAAGCACCACTAGGCGCCTAGGCCTAAGAATCTACCTTATAAATATAATAAACATTATATTATTTTTCTTACATAGGATTAAGATAATTAAAGAGGTCTAAACAAAGCTATATCTAGGGAATATCTAAATACCCACTAACTTCTACGTTAGCTTAGATATAGTTAATATAAGCTTAATTCTAGGAATACTATTCTTTAGGTTATTATAGATATAATTTAATTACTTAAGAAGCAGAGAACTCTTTGCCTAGTGTTGCTTTAGGGATATTATTATTATCTTAAGAGTTATAGGAAGTATCTAATAGTAATACACTAGTAAGTAACAAGCCTAGTAACCTACTATTAATATTATTATGTTTAGCTATCCTAAAGTTAAGGAAGAGAAAGATTAAGTAGTTTATAAAAGGTTAGAAGTAGAGCTAGATAATAATAAGTAACTAATCCCCCTTATAACTAGAGAAGGAATGGATATCTTCTAAGAAGTGATTAAGAATATAATAGTAAACTATACCTAATAACTTAAAGCAGTTATAGAGAATTTCTAACCCCTATAATAACCAAAACTACCTAATCTTATAATAAACATAATATATAAACGCAAAGCTAATAAGATTTATCCACGTAATAATATACCTTCTAATAGGTTAACCCTAGAAGGGGACCTAAAATAGAAAATAAAGAAATAGGAAGAAGTAAAATCACATTTAGATATATCTAGGAAGTATAATAAGTATATTACTAGGAGATTTAGCGAAAACCCCTAAGGTTTTAGAATAACCTAGGAATAATTAGATTAGATAGTTAAAGGGGTATAAGAACATTTAATATAAGAAGAAGTTAATGTTTTTAAAGAAATCCTTTATAACTAAGAAGTAGCGCTAGTATAGGACTTATTAGAATATAGAAAAGTTAACCCGCTAGTTACGCTACTATAAGTTATAAAGGTTATTAAATATAAGGCATAGTAAGCTAGTTCTATCCTAATACCTCTTAGGTTATAAGGGAGACTAGTCAATCTATTAAAGAAGAAGTTAAAGTATAGATATCTAGAGGAAAGCCATAGTTCCTATAGGAATCCTTACTTTCTTATTATAAAGAAAAATAAAGGGATTTGCCTAATCCTATTAGCCACTAAGTATAATAAAGTTATAATACGTAATATACTAATTCCCTAAGGAGCGGAAGCGTTTAGTAAGAGCTTTATAATATATAAGATTTTATCTATTATTAACTTACTATTAGGATATAACTAAGTAGAACTAGTGGAAAGGAGTAAGAATATAACTATAATTTCCACTATAATTAGGCTTTTATAACTCTACTATTTACTATAGGGAGCTACTAATTTAGTAGCTTAATTTATTAGAATTATTAGGTAAATCCTATTTAACTTAATCCCTAAGATTTGCGCACCCTTCCTTAATAACATTATAGTTAAGGGCCTAACCATAATGTATAATAAGAAGGAAATTATGCCTAGAGTGCGCAGATATATAATAGAATATTTAATTAATATTAATAAAGTTTTAGTTAATATTAAACTCTCTAGTTATATAGCCTTAGTAGCTAAATTAAAATTCTACTAGAAGTTAGCAAAAATTATAGGATTTATATGTAGAATAAATAGACAGAAACTAACTAAGGTAAAGATAATAAAGATTCTAGAATAGATAGTTTATTAGAATCTATTAGAAGTACACTCTTTTATTAGATTAATAGGAGTTTACTACATCTAGGTAAAACACTATATATAGAAAGTAAAACCACTAGTAATTCTACTAAGGAAAACAATAGAATAGGAATAGGGACTAGACTAATAAAAAGCTATAGATATTTTAAAAAAGGTAATAACTATAGCCCTAGTTTTTATTTTACTTAATCTTAGACTAGGTTTTAGGGAAATTATCCTTATAGTAAATATAAGCTTAATTAGATAAGGGGCTATATTACTGTAAATTATTAATAGTAAACGCTATCCTATTTAATATAAAAGCGGCACCTAGACTATCGCTAAAACTAAGTATAATATAACTAAGAGAGAATACTAGGTAGTTATCTATATGTTATAAAGACTACGAATTTATCTTTATAGGGTTTCTTTTATACTAGAGATAGACTTATAAGTCCTTATATACTAGCTTAATAGCGCTGTTAATAATATACCTCGGGCCCTTATTATATAATAGATTAGCTATATACTACTCTTTAACTTTTTTATATAATATATTCCTAGCAAAAAGAACCGAATTATAGATGCCCTATCTAGAAAGGGTCCTAGACTATTAGATTAATTAGATTAAGAGGTTAAAGGGGATATTAAGGACTTTATTAACTGTTGAAATGTAGGGAGCTAATGCCAGCTAGCAATAGCTATACAAGTGTAAGCTCTACGGTCTAGGACTAATAGAGCCACAACGTTAATTCTTATTAACGCAACGTAATAGAAGTGGTAGCAGTTATTAACTAATAGAATTTAATTTAGATTACTTTATAGTAACTAATAGAGCAATAGAATTGATTTTTAGTTAGTTTATTTAGGTAATGCGGCTATTGGTTAAGAGGCCTAGCTAACTAGCTAGATTAAAAAGATCTTCTTCCTCTTATAGACCTACTAACCGTA
This sequence comes from Epichloe bromicola, assembly GCA_023658445.1. Taxonomy (NCBI): domain Eukaryota; kingdom Fungi; phylum Ascomycota; class Sordariomycetes; order Hypocreales; family Clavicipitaceae; genus Epichloe; species Epichloe bromicola. Next base: position 725,911 of record CP098269.1, read on the forward strand.
TTAGCAGGCCTAGGCCACTAGTGGGGTCTTATAAGCCACTTTTTATTTTCTGTAAAATTTATTTATATATAAAATCTAAAAAATTAACTTACTACTATATATACTAGCAACCTATATACACTAAATTTTAGTCTAAAAAATATTACTATATAAAAAGAAAGCCCTATCTTCTAGTATTAATTTGCTATATATAAGACTTTTATACAACCTCTAGTTAAAGAGAAAATCGCTGTTAAAGATAGCTATAGGGTAAGCTGCTTATATTACCACTATAGGGTAGTCTACTTATGTTACCCTAGCTTACCTAATTACTTATAGTTAGAGTTATAGGCACACTCATGCCTATAACACTAATTAACATTAGTCATCCACACGGTTAGTCGCAGCTGTTAACAGCTGCAACGTGGTTATTTGTAACCACCTTCGCAACCGTTAACAGCTACAGTGCAGCTGTCAAGCTTGCAGTGCAAGCTTAGTAATATAAAGGTTCTTTGACTAGAAAAGGGCTAAAAATAGGTCTTATTTTTAACATTAACCTATACCTAAATAGCGTTAAGATAAAAGATAATAGTAAGAAGAATTACTTAGTGGAAATATAATAAGTAATTAATTTCTTATTAACCCTCTAGAGACTAATTAATCTTAGCATATAAGATTATAGGAAGCTATATAATAAAGCTAAAAAGTTCTTTCTAGAAAATAGATACCTTTAGAAAAGACTAATAGGGATTATAAAGGGGCTAGTATTAGTTATTAATATACCTAAATAATAACGCATAATAGTTAAAGCAATTTATAAGGAACTTAGCTATAAAGGTACTAAGGTAGTCTTCTAAGCAATAAAGCAGCGATATTAGTAGAAGGGACTCTAGAATATAACCTAGGAGATACTAACCTACTATAAGATATATTAGAAGTTTATGCCTTAGTAACCCTAAGAACTATTAGTACTAGTTACGCTAGGGAACCTAATAAGCAAGATTTATATTAACACTTAGTACCTTCTAATTAATCATAGCTATAAGTATCTTTTAGAAGCAAGATATAATCTAACTAGTTAGGTAGAAGCTACACTAGTTAAAAATATAACTATGTAAGTAATTAGGAAATTCCTTTTATCTCTAATTAGCAAGTTTAGACTTTTTCAATTTGTAGTCTATAATAGAGGCCCTAAAATACAAGGAAATCTTAAAGAGGCACTCATAGATATTGGAATTATAGGCATCTAAATGTCTAGGTATAACCTAAAGGCAAACTCTCCTATTAAGGCTAGATACTAGTCCCTTGGACCCTTATGTTCGCTTTAGCGAAATTAGGAGGATTAAATAGATAATAGGTAAAGCACCTTAATAAAGCTTTTCTTATAGACTACACTACTATTTATAAATTACATAGGAAGTTTACCTTCTACTTAATCTATAGATAGAAGCTAATTTTGCTATTAGAAGTTAAGTTTCTAACTTAGAGGCTAATTAACTAGGATATAGTTACTACTAGCTAGGACCTATTTAAAGCCTAAGTCCGAATGCTTAAAAGAAAGGCAGAGGATATTAAGAAAGCGAGAAAGAAGGTATTTAACTTTAGAAAATAACTTATAGACTAAACTAATAAGAATTAGGCTACCTCTCTTAGGAAAGATTAATTAAAACTAGGAGACCTTGTTCTAGTATATAATATTAGAAAGAACGTTAATATATTGATGATCAAGAAACTTATAATAAGATAGAATAGGCCTTTCTAAATTTATAAGTAAGCGCTAATCTCTAGGGCTTACTATCTATAAACACTAGATAGGGTCTACCTTATAAAGATAATTTTAGGGGACTATATTAAGAAGTTTATCCTAGATTTAGAAGGCTAGTAGACTTTAACTATAGATAGGTAGCTACACGCTCTATAACAAAGCTAGGTAAGAAAAGAAGTTAGTAATAACTATAATTAAGAAGTTTTAATAATTATACTATTAGTAGCTTAATATAATATATCTAATTAAATAGTTAATAATAGAGAAGCAAACTTAGACCTTAAGGAAGAGGTTAAGCTCTTACCTTAAAGAAGCCTATATTATAGAATTAAGGTATAACTACCCTAATTAATATCTAAGTAGAAATAGGAGTATAAAGTATACTCTTAGATATACTAATAAGTATATAAATTAAAAATTATTCCCTTTATTCTCTCTTATTCTTTTCTTTTCTTTAGAAATAAGTAAGTTTTTATTTAGATACTAAAGATTAAGTAATTAAGGCATAAGTCTAATAGCTATAAAGCTACCTATCCCTTTTTTTTCCCTATGTTTTTCCTGAATTTTATACTATAGACCTAATTTATTTTCTATTTCTCCCTATTATTTACAAACAATTTAGGAAGGGAGGAGGCATATCTATTGCTAATTAAGGAGAGTTTTTAAGGTTAATAGTATTTAGGTTAAGTAGAAGAGCCTCTACTACCTTAGTAGACTACTCTTTTCCTAAGAAAGGCATAAGAGCTTACTCTTAGGAAGACCTAAGATAGTATCTAGAAGTAAAGCGCTATTTATAGCTTACTACACAAGACCTATTCTAGATATAATTACTATATACACTATTACTAACCCTAGAAAGCAAGATATATCTATAGAAAGAAAAGCATATATACTTATTAAAGAAGGTAACGTGCTATATATATAAGTTTAAGTAATTAGTATAGAAAATACTATTTAATCTACTAAATATAGATACTAGCAAAGCCTAATAGCGCTTAGGACACTATAATAGGGCGTGTAAAAAGTATCTATTAGAATAAGCTATCTTAGTAGGAATAAGAACTAGATAATAATAATTATTTTTAATAGTAAGGGCTAAAGCACTATCTAATTTAATATAGCTTTATATAAATTCCTTTAGTAATTTAGTCTCTTTTATAGTCTTAATTAAATAGGGAGGTGCTCTCTCTAGGGGATTTTTAGAAGGTTAAAGGGAAATCTCTATATATAATAGAATACTACTATTACTAATATTAATCCTACTTTAGACTTAGAAGGTAAAAAGGAATTTATACTATAAAAACAGAGGCTATTAGTAAAAGCATAAGTATAAGATTAAATAGTCCTTAAAAACTTATATAGTCTTTACTAAAGAAAGAGGGGGAAAACTTAGCATAGTTAGACTAGTCTATAGTCTTTATTACTAAGAGCTTATCTTTAGGGACACTTACCCTTATAATAGTAGTAACATTAGGAAGTTTTTAATAAGTTATATTAAGAGATTTAGCTATAATTAATTAGTTAGGTAAAGAAGTAAGGAATAATAAGGTAAGGAATATAAGGAGGAGGAAAGGAAGAGGGTTAAAAGCCTTAAGCTATAAGATAATACCTATAATAGGCGTTAATAACTAATAAGCAAATAGCTACCTATAAGTAACTTATAATACTAAAGTCTAAATTACAAAAGCCACTTAATTACTATAGCTAGCTACCTTATAATAGATGCTAGTGGCTAATAAAAAGAGAGGTAAAGGCAACTAGTAATGCTTACTAATAACCGCTCCTAGAATTAGCAAAGGCTATAAAAACAGAGGTTAGGATTGTAGGAACTATTTAATCTAACTTACTTCTTGTACTAGCATATATTTACCTAACTCTAAAAACCCTTATTCCTACTATTCCTTACCTTTTTATTTCCCCTTTAGCTATATTAAGTTAAAATTAATAAATAACTATTACACTCTCTTTGCTTATAATATTTATACTATTTATCCCTAAACCTTTTAATCTTACCTAGTAAGATAGAGTAGTATAAGGAGTCTATTATAAATAAAAGTAATTATACTAAAGTTAATAGTAATACTATTACTTACTTCCCTTATAGTAAATGCCTTACTATATATTATATCTACGTTTTAATATATAGGACTAAGAACTCCTTTTTTAAAGAGGGAGAAGAAAATACTATTAAGATTAATCTAGCTAATCTCTATAGATAGTAGCTACCTCTATTCTACCTATAAAGAGACTAGCTATAGCCTTTATTAAGATTTAAAGTCTACTAAAATTGTTGATTCCTCCGGATCTTCATCGGCTCAATCGTGGCTAAAGACCGGACCAAATGTAAGCCCGGTGGGTTAGCCAAAGGATACACGCAACGCGATTAGCTATATCCTTTACCACCCCCTTTTTAGGCCTTACTTCTGTGTTTTACTTACTTTCCTTTATAGCTAGATTTCCCTCTTTTCTCTTCTCTCTTATAATAACTATTATTAACTTTAATATAATAGACTTATCTATCTTTACCTACGTAAGACCTTAGTTTTTCCTAACACTAATTAGTAGTTAACTATAACTATAGATAAGCTAGGAATTATAAGAAGAGATATTTCTACAGACACTATTATTACTTACCTATTATTAGGACTTTTAGGTAAAGAGATATAACTACTAGAGTGTGCTAAAGGAAGAGACTTAAATCCCTAGGAGTGGCTTATTAGGCTTCTAAGGGATTAATTCTTCTATTATTATATTTATTTTTAATAAAGGATTAATTCTATGTCTATTATAAACCCTAGGATTAACTTCTCCTATTATTATATTTATTTTTAATAGAAGAGACTAATCCTATACTTACTATAAGAAAACTTAACTAAATAACCGAATTTACTTTAAACCTAACGTTGAATAACCTTAGCTAAGCTAGCTAATAGACCTATAACCTCTGTTACTTTTAATAGGTATCTATAGAGAACAACCTTAGCTAAGCTAGCTGGCTTACTTATAACCTCTCCTTCTGACATACCTATAACCTCTCCTAATAAGTATTTACTACTTATCTCTTGCCCCCTTTACCTTTAGTGCTATTTGCCCTATACTTTTTAGCTAGGTAGCCCTTTTTACTATATATTAAATAAATCGCTCTTTTTCCCCTATATATATATATAAATACCCTCTCTTTCTCCTTCTATCTTCTATCTATAAGGTTATTATTAACTATTACTATCTTGCCCCTTGTATATTATTAACTATAACTATCTTAGCCTAGTCTAGAATATATAACTTCTATTTTCCTTCTATTCTTAAAAAATAAGAGAATTACTTATCCCTATTAATTAATTTATCCCTGTTAATTTATTTATTCCTATTATTTATTTATCCCTATTAATCTATTAATTCTGTTGATTTGCTGCTTTTATTACTTTTATTATTTCTGCTATTTTCACTATTTTTCCCTGTTTCCCCTATTATTAACAACGATTCTTAAGCACAAAAGACATCCTTTACATACGCAATATCCGGATACTAGGGATTACATATAGAGCTTTAGATTCAAAGATAGGTAAATATATAAGCTTCTATAATAGAATTAACTAGACTATTAATAAGAGGCAAATCCTAAGCTACTATAGAAGCTAGGTAACTATAAGCTAGACCTATATATACACCTATTCTATTACTAAGAGAGAAAACTCCTTAGGTCACTACTACTAGTAATAGTAAGTATCCTATATATCTAGTAATTAAGTTAGAAAGGCCTAAGAAGAGTGAATTACTAAAATATTTATAGCTATTTTCTAATGCTATTATAATAGATTAGGAAAAACTAATTAATATAAACCCTTATACTACTATAATAACTAAGCTTAATAACTATATTATAAGGTTTATTAATCTTAGTAAGTATTAAGGCTAGAAGGATACTAACCTCTAGGAGTTATTCTAAGAAAACTTTATAGGCTAGTCTTAAGATACCTTTAAGATAGCTAATAGAGGTATTATTAGGGAGCTATAAAATTCCTTAAGAGAAAATAGTGTTATTATAAGATAAGGCTAAGGATTACTAATCTTATAATTACTAGAAGAAGTAGTCTAATAAGAGTTAAGGCTATTATAGCCTGAAGAAAGATTATAATCTTCTAAACCTCTAGAGCACTAACCTTAACTTCCCTAACTGCCTACCCTAAAACCCTTTTTTCCCTAGTTATAATGTTCTCTTTAACCTCCTTAAGAGCTAATATAATAGTTATAGTTATATTAATTACTTCACCCTAAGGACTATTATTTATAATAAATCGCCCCTTCTATATAGAAATTCCCTTCTAAAGATTAGATTATAAAGAAGATCTTAGAACTTATAAAGATATATAAGAATAGTAATTAATATAGTAGAAAGCTATATAACTTCCTTATACTAAAGATTATACTCTTTAAGAATAAATATAATAGGATTAACCTCCCTTAAATATACTATTAAAAGGCCTTCCCTATTATATTAATTAGTAATACTAAATAATACTATCTTAATTACCTCTTTAACTAAAACCTCTCCTATTAAGATATAATTACTTAAATCTATTAATGCTTTAAGATAGAAAGTAATTAGTAGTTTTACTACTATAAATAGAGTAGTATAATACTTAATAGTATAATTATTAAGAACCCTAAGAAAAGTAAACTTAAATACCCTAAGATTATACTTACTACACTTAAGAAATTTATAAAGGCCTTTACCTTTCTAATACTATAAATACTAAGCTTTATAAGTAAATATTAAATACTATAGCTAGTATACCTAAATATTAGATAGTAAAATATATATACTCCCTAGGCTTTAAGAGTCTTACTAGAGACCTCTATAAGGTAATTATAATTATAGAATTAAATAAGAGATTTACCTAATTCCTTTAGTACTAGGAGGAAAACCCTCTAGAGGTTATATTTACTAATTATTAATATAGTTAATAACCCTATGGTTAAGGAGGCTATTATAGGCGTAGCCTTAGGCGTAGCTTATAGCGCTACTTTATATATAGTAAGAATAGTTATTAGTCTTCTAATTACTTTACTAAAGAATATAAGAAGTAAAGAGACTACTAGTTTACTAGTAAAGCCTACTAGTTACCCCCTTTAGAGAAGAGATTCTAGGTATTCCTTACCTCCTATAAAGGGCTAGGTAATAAAGAGCCTAATAAGGGCTATAACTAGGATTAGGAGCCTTATATTATAGTCTATATAAAGGCTTAAGATAATAAGGATAATAATATAGAAAAACTATTATTAGTAGTATATTTAAGTATTATATAATTCTTTTATTTAGAACTATAGACTAACTATAACCTTATTAACGCTAAAGTCCTTACTACTCTAGATAATTAAGCTTTTTAATATACTTTTCTTAAGTAAAAGCCTTTTAAACCTTAAGAATATAATAAAGGCCTTACCTACTATATCTCTAAAGAACGCTATTTTAAATAGGTTTTTAGAGGTATTATACCTAATACTAGTGCCTTAGGGAAGTTAACTATAGGGTAGGTATAAGTAAAAGCTCTAATAAGATTAATGCCTCTATTAAAGATAACCCCCTATAAACTATAAGTGGTTATATTTAGTGCTAGACTAGTAATTATAAAAGGCATTCTTTATATACCTATAGAGCTTAGAGAGCTTAAATTTTATATTCTTAATATAGCTACCCCCTTTCTTTTCTTAATTACTAATATAGATAAGAAGTAAGTTAAGATTAATAACCTTATAAATATTCTTATTTAAGGCAATAAAACTATACCTATAGTATAATAATAGGGACACCCTTAGTGGTTACTAGAGGCAAAAGAAATAGTTGCCTTCTACCTCTTAGAAAGGGAGATCTATTAATTATATTATTACTTTAGTTACCCTTCTATTTAATAACTTATAAAAATTCTTTAATAGGCTAGTTATAATATTAAACGCTAGGTAATTAAGAAGTTAACTAAAGTGTGCTACTACTACTAGATAAATAGAAAAGCCCCTAGCTAATTTAAATTCATAATTAAGAATAACTATAACTTTAACTATAAGATTATTATTAATATTATGTAGATTAATAACTAACTAGTCCTTTATATTATTAACTTAGCAACCTTATTCTAAGTAGCCTAATTTCTAAAACTAAGGAAATAAAAGGCCTAAGATATCTAGGATGCTATTAGAGAATACTAGATTAACATATATCTTAGACCTCTAGATTAGATTATTTATAATATAAGTAATAACTTCTCCTCTACTAAGTTTAAGTATTATACCTAATTAATATTAATTAAGACTAATAAGATACTAATTAAAGCCTATAATAGTATTAGAAAGGTTAAAAGATACTATAGACCTTTACGCTAGGCTTATAAGATTATTATAGACTTAATTAGCGCGGAGATTGCGCTAGAATAATACCTTTAAATAGCTATTAAAGCTATTAATAACTTAGTAGGCCCTAATAGACTAGTGCTAACTTTACTAGTCTTTAGAGCTTACCTATAGATAATAGATAAGTTACTACTAAGTATCTCTATTATTTAACGCGCTAAGGTAATTTAGAAGGCTACTAATAAGGTCTACTATTACTTAGTATTACAGCAAGTCTGCGATACCCTTAGCACCTAGAATAGCCCTAATATAATACCTTTATATTAGCTACCTTTATAGGCTAACGTATATGTATAGAGAGAGAAGGGTAGCTAGTATAGCCCTTATAGATTAATTACTACTAATAAGAAAACCTATATAGTTAATATACCCTATAGACTAGTAAAGTTTTACTCTATAGTAGTAAAGCCCTACTATAAAGACCTATATATTATAGACAGGCTAGGACCGGACCTTAGGATATAAACCCCTAAGCTATAGGGAAGCACAATACTAAACTAGTAACTACTACTAATAGCTAGGACTTAGCTACTACTATAGAAGATAAAGTAGTGGAGAAAGAGGAAGAAAAGCTACTAGTACTAGCTAAGAGAAAATAAGGAAGGCTAAGAAAGGCCCTTATAGTTAAATTCTATGCTAACTAGGGCATAGATAGGCCTATAGAGGCTTATAAAGCTAAAACTACCCCTATAGGAGGCTATAAAGCTAATAGCCCTATTATAAAGCAAGAGACTATTAAGGCTGAATTACCCTTTATGCTTATTAATAAAGATTAAGAATAAGCCCTTATTAAAGAGATTATAGCTATAGGAATACTAACTATAGTATTCCTTATAGTAAAGGAAGAGGCTAATTAGAACCTTACTCTTTAACTCCGCTAAGAAGGAAAGATTATAACTCTAGGTAAGCCCTTTAAGCAGTCTAACTAGACTAAGCTTAATGCCCTATAAGCCTATAATATATTTAGATTTATTAAGTTTAACCTAATAAAGTATAGTAGCTATAGAATCTTTAATTCTTATATAGGGAGATTAAAGGCAAGGGAACAGACTTACTATATAAGAAATCCCGCCTTATTATACAAGGCTATAATAATAAGGAGAAGGAATTTATTTTAATATAATTACTAATAATATAATAAGCAAGCTAATAGTTAATTATAGCTATCGTCCCTTTATTAAAGCGAAAAGGAATCTATCTCTAGATCCGCGATATTATATAAGCGTATGTTTAATCACAAATAACGCTTAATAGGCTAATTATTATAAGATTGCTAAAATAGATTATATACCTTTTCCCTAAAGGCATAGTAATAGAGGTAATTAAGCCTCTCTATAGAATTATAGAGGCTAGAACCTACTAGTAGGTAATGTACTTTCGCTACTATAGGGATAACCTTAATATAATAACCTTAACCTATAATCCCTGCTTATTAATTATAGCCCTAGAAACCCTCTTTAGAATTATTAGAATATAAACAGATAATATATTAGGCCTAAGTAATAATAACTTCTTTAATAAAGAAGAAAAAGAGCTCTAGAAGGCTAATTTTATAGCTAAGGAAAAATAGTAACTAATAAGTGGGAATCCCCTTATCTTTAATAGCTATATCTTAACCTAGAACGCTGATAATTTATTAACCTTAACCTAGAAGGGCTAAAGTAAAAAGATTAAGGAAATTAATCCTTAATCCCTAATAGCAAAGTAAGACTATATAGAATAGAGAGCCTAAGGAAGTTATATTGTAACTATGTGTTAACTAGAAGCATTATATAACCTATTAATCGCAGCTTAACACTAAGAACCCTTTGTTAATAATATTACATAACTTAATAAACGCCTTAAATAGCAGATTAAACACTAATAGAGAGGGCTATAATATATCCCTTTAACCCTTAAAGAAGCAAAGCTCTTTATATTTATAGATAGATTACTCGCTAATAATAAGGACCTAAGCTTATAAATTAGCTATATTATTATAATTAGAAATAAGATAATATAAGATAATAATACCTTTATTATAAAAAGTAATATTATTATATATAGCTTAATAAAGAGTAAGCGGGTTATATATAGCGCGCTTGCCTCTAAATTATATAGTATAGTTTAAGGCGTAGACATTATGTATGTAATATCTATAACGCTTAATTAGGTAATAGACTAATTAAAGATGCCTTAAATCCCTATAATACTCTATACTAACTCTTTCTTATTATATAAATATCTTATTAAGCTAGGTATAATAAAGGAGAAGAGGCTAATAATTAATATTATAGCTCTTTATTAATTATATAAGAGGCGTAAGATCTATAAGGTTAGATAGATTAATAGCGGCGATAATCTAGCTAATGCGATAATAAAGGCATTGCTAAATTAGGCTCTTATAACCTTAATTAATTTAAATAAATTAATAATTTATATAGAAGGCTAGGTTAAGAGACCTTTAGGAGTAATATAAAGAGAGCTTTAATAGAGAAGAAAGGGGAGGATCTATTATAATTAGATTAATTAAATTAACTAATACTAACTAAGCTAATTAGGGCTCTGGATTCCTATTAAGAGATCTACTTATATTTATTTTCCTTTAATTTAATTTTTATTATGTTTTTAGGCTCCTTTAGTTATAAAGAAAAAGAGAGACTGCTAGTGTTAATTCCTCCGGATCTTTATTAGCTTAATTATAGCTAAAGACTAGACTAAATATAGGCCTAGTAGGTTAGCTAAAGGATATATATAACGTGATTAGCTATATCCTTTACTACCCCCTTTTTAGGCCTTACTTTTGCGTTTCACTTACTTTCCTTTATAGCTAGATTTCCCTCTCTTCTCTTCTCTCTTATAATAACTATTATTAACTTTAATACAACGGACTTATCTGTCTTTACCTGCGTAGGACCTTGGTTTTTCCCAACAAAAATAGTAATAATTTTAATCTAGTAATACTAATTAGACTAGGATAGATAACTATATAATAGCGTAGTTATCTACTAGATATTTATAAATTTCTAAGAAAGGCTTATAAGACACTAAGCAAGGACTAGCTTAATTAGTTTAAGCTAATAGTAATAGGGAAGATTATAGAATATAGTCTTAAAGTAATAGTAGTAGTACTGCCCTAAACATTTAAGATTAGCAAGATAGAAAACTTTAATGTAAATATATTATAATAATTAATTAGTCTAAAGGCTAGAAGGCTTTATACTACCTATTAACCTATTAATATTAAATATAGCTTTAAGCATAACCCTATTAAGCTTTACTTAGATATAAGTAACCAATGCCTTACTATAGGATTTACTTTCTTTATAAACCACTAGATTGCTTTTATATTTAATAGAAAGCAAGAATACTTATACTACTTTAATAGTATAGATAAAGGAAGAATAACTTATTTTATAAACTTTATAAGTAAATAGGGCTAGATTATATAACTTATAAACTATCCCTATAATTTTAAAGTAATTATAGTCCTAGTAATAGAATAAAAAGGGAACTAGGAATATAGGTATATATACCTAGGGTTCTTTCTCTAAATAATTTGCTACTAGGTTAGTTACTAAGTACTTAACTTACTCTTAGAGGACTAGGACACGCTAAATAAGTATAATATTAAGCTTGAATAATTGCGTACTTTTAGTGGGGATTCTATTATTAATTAATAATTTAAGTTATACCTTAAGGATTAGTTAATATCTAATAATATCCTAGATCTAAAATATAGCTATATTAAAGCACTTAAAAGAACTATAAGGGTTTTATAAGATATAGCTATAAATAAGCTTAGAGTAGGAGATTAGTTACTAAGGGAATTATTATACTAGAAAAATTTTAATCTCTAATATTTAATATAAAATATAATAAAGTGCTTAATACCTTACTTTATAACCTAGATAATTAGTGAAAGGTTGCCTATTAGCATAGTAGTTATGCCCTAGAAACTTTAAATTACTAATAAGAATTACCTAATTAAATAGTATACTAATATAGTATATAATAATAAACTCTATATCTAGGACTTTTAGTAGCCTATAGCCTATGTTTTTACTAGTAACTATAAGGTCTTTAATATTAGTATATAAGAGATACTATAGGATTAGGAGATAAAAACATAGTAAGAAGCTTAAGATAATCTACCTCTAACTAATATAGAAGAATAGAGATTAAGTAGAAGGAGAAGTTACTTAATATTATAAGTGTCTTTATTTATATTATTATCTATTACTAGGCATAAGTTAATGCTAATATCCTTAGCTATAAAACTTAAAGCACTTTAATGTAGTAAGGAGAATTAAACACTTACTATTATAAGGAAGACTCTTTAATTATAGTAAGCTATAATAAATAAGCTTTTTTAGATAGACATTAAGGATTAGCTAAGGTCACTAAGAATCTATAGAGTTATTAGGTAGGAGCAAGTATATAACTATAAAACCTTAGCTAAATAAGCAAAAGAAAGAATAATTTAATGCTCTCTTAAAGATATAGGTTAAGCTATAATAATTAATCTCCTCCTATTCCTTAGAGCATACAGAGTGGCGTAAAGGAAAACTATTGCTTATTTACTAATATTATCTATATATATATCTGTAGTGCTACCTAGTTTAGTCCCTTAAGGAATATAGGCTAAGATTATTAAAGCTTACTAGTAAGAAAAGAAGCGTGCCTAAGGATTAATAGTTAGAAATATCCTAGAAATCTTTAGGTGTTTTGCTTATTTTACCTATAATACTAGTTTTCTTAAGAGAATTATCTATTAAATAGCTAGTTCTAGTTTACTTATGCTTTATCCTTATCTTCTTCTAAATTACTACTAGATATCTTAGTATTAAAATAGACCTCAAGCTTCCCTTTACCTTTTTTACTTATAGACTAACCTTTACTATATAAGTGGTTATATAGATTATATCTTTTATTATCTACTATAGTAATATATACTAATCTTATATCTATTTAAGTTAGAACTAGGTATATCTATTATAATCCTAAATATAGCTTAAGATAAGAAAAGAAGCGTGCCTAAGGATTAATTAATTAATATTAGAGCTATAAAAAGAGAGTAACTTAGTAAGAAGCAAAGTAACCTATAGTCTACACCCCCTTGCTAATATTACCTACTACATGTCCTTAAATACTAAAAATGCTAAAGCTCTCTTAGGAAATAAGAAATTTAGGTCTTTAGCTAGGGAGGTCTTAGTTATCTTTTCTTTTTCTTTCTTTATTTAGTTTCCCTTTTTACTCTATTCTTACTTATAGCACTAATTCCCTTTTTTCCCTTTTACTTTAATACTTCCCTTTACTATAGGAAGTCCTACTATATAAGGGAGATTAGATTAGACCTAGGTATACTAGATTAAATAATACCCTCCCTTAAGATATAGTATTAGTTACTAGCTATACTTATAGGGCACTTTAGTTATTAGTATACACGCTTAGTTAGGGATAACTAGTGTATACCTAGGGAGGTGTTATATACTATAAGATACGCGCCTAGAAACATATAATTATGATAATAAGCACTAGGGATTATTAAGATAGATAACACAATAGGGAATAATAATATTAGTTATCTAAGCAAGGGGACTATTTAATCTATAAAGAGACTACCTATAGCTAGATTCTTTTTAGAGTTATTACGCACTATAAGATTCTTAAGATTACCCCTATGTTTTGCTTTAGCTAAGATTATACCTATATTTACTATAAAATAAACTAAGATTATTCCCCTTATTTAATTAAGATAGCACTTCTAATCTAACAGACTATTTAATCTAGAGTATCTCTATATAATAAGATACCTCTAGCTGTTATTATAATTAATATTATTAAGATAATTAACCCCTCTATTATGTGTAGGCTTTAGAGCTACTTACGACCGTGGGCTAGCATCGTGTCTTTTAGGGTGTTATTTTCCGCTTAACAAAATAGTAGCTAGCTAGCCCTCTTACCCTTATATAAGACTTTACTTAGGGATTACTTATTTTCTAAAGAGTAAGTATTAATTTCCTTATTAGCACTCTCCTTATCTACCCTATAGGTATTAATATTAACTTATAGTTAGTAAAGTAAAAAGAAAAAGCACTCCTAAATATAGTAGTCCTTAAAGCTATAATATAAATAATACCTCTCTTAGTAGCGCTTAGCTAACTTAGCTTCTAATACCTATTTTACTCTTTATAGTATAGTAGTTAACTTTTAAGCTTTATTCTTATTACCTTACTTCTTTAATTAGCCTAAATATATCCTAGCTATATAAACCCCTAATATTAAAGTATTCCCCTTACAATTAGTCTAGGGTATAGGGTAAGGCTACTATAGACTATATTAGGTCTAATACTTATTCTTTAAGGTAAGTATTTTAATATTAACTATAATACTATAATACTAAGTAATTATAGTATTATAATTATTCTAGCTTATATTATAGCTAATACTAACTTTCCTTAAGTACTTATTAAGTATATATTAGAGTTTAGCTAGCTTTATATTATAACTCTAATATATCCTACTTACTATAGCTAGTTTTTTCTTAGAGTAAATAAAAAATATAGTAAAAGATTTCCCTAGGCCTTACTTTATTTAGTTAAGTTTTATAAAGGCTATTTTCTATTTATAGGGATTAGTAAATAAGAACTTAAGGTAGTTTAAAAAGATAGCTAGATTAAAAGTATAAAGATTACCTTACTTAAAAAAGGTAGTAACCTAAGCCTAGACTTAGGAAAATAAGTTCTAGCAAATAAGTATTTACCTATTGTGAGGACCCGCTTATAACACAGCGTGCACACCCTATAGGTATGCTAGGCCTAGGGCTAGGTCTACGTAACACTAGCAAGCCGCTAGATAAAAGCCAGTGACTCACGTGTATAATACTTAGACCTAGTAAGCTTTAGTAAATATATAAGTGCCCCTATACCTCTTACCTAGCTATTCTTTATTTTTATAATTCTAAAGCTTCTTCTACTAGCTACCTAAGAGTAATATAGGGGGGAGAACTACCTAATCTATAAGAGTAATATTAGATAATAACTAAGGGCTACTAGATAAGGGTAATACTATAGCTAAGAATACACTATATTCTATAAGTACTATAACTAAAGATATACCCCTTACTATTTATACCTAAGCTATAGTAATAGTAAAGTAAATTACCTAGCTTAAGAAACTCTAGAAACTATAGAAAAGAGAGTAAAAGCTTTAAGATTTATTATAGTATAATACTAAAGAAAAATAATTAAAAAGATAGTAAAGAGCTAGTACTTCCTTAAGCTATAATAACTAAGAGATTAAAGTTTAGAATATTACTAACCTTTAATATCCTATAAACCTATAGAGATATAAGATATAGATTAATAACCTAAACTATACCTTTAATAAGGTAAAGAAGAAGTTCTAATATAACTACTAGAAGATCCTTTTTACACTTAACTATATATATATTAATTATAAGGTAAGATAGGATAGATACCTTAAGGAATAGTAGGCTAATAGCTAGGATAACCTTAAAGATAACTAGGATAATTTTAGACTTAGATACTTATATTACTTTAGGACTTTACTAATTATAATATATAAATAGTAATATAATTAGAGAATATAAAGTAATATAAGGGTTAAAGCCCTATTAAGTTTAGTATTTTCTTAGATTTACTAGAGAAACACCTAGAAAAAGCCCTAGAAAAGACTTATACCCTTATATTCTTTATAAAGTTACTCCCTAACCTATAGGATTATATTAACCTATATACCTCTATCTTTAATAAGACTTAAGAAAAGATTATATAACTTACCTAGTAATTCTAGGAGGCTATACTAAAGAATAAGTAAAAGCCTAAGTAATTAGGAAATAAAGGCCTATATAAAAACCCCTAGTACTATAGAAATAACTCCCTATAAGGTTATAGACCTTATAAAGATTAAAGAAATAAGAATTAGGAAAAGGGCCTAGCTACCTACCTAAACACTACTAAACCTAGGGATAAGATATAGTGTTATAACTATAATAGCATAGGATACCTTATATATTATTATAAGAAACCTAAGAAAGAGCCCTAAGAAGGCCTAGAAAACTCCCTAAGGCAAAAGTAAATACCCTTACCTTTACCTCTAATACTAAGGTACTAATAGGGCGTTAGTTTTATATACTAGTTACTATTTATAGGTATAAAGACATTAAAATAATAGCTAATCTAGATAGTTATACTAAGATTAATATAATTAGCATTAAGTTTATAAGAACCTATAAACTTAACTAGGCTAAGGCTATAGCACTTATTATTAAGGTAGTAGGAGCCCTTATAGTCCCTTAATATAGTATTTATAAGGTACCTATTATAATTAAGGACTTAAGAGAAGAAGAAAAGATCTTAAGCTACTATATATAGCTATAGATAAAGACCTAAGAGTAAGGGAAAGCTTTATATTAATTAGAATATATACCCTTATAGAAGAATATATATACCTTTACTTATATTTATAGGAATAGTAGTTTAAGAAAGGAAAAGTAGCCTTTTTACTATTAACTCCCTATAAATTTGTAAAAGTAATATATAATAAGACTATTATATATATTATTATAGGGGTTATAGAAAATAAGTTTATTACCCTTAAAGATAATAAGGAGGTAAAAGTATATAAAACTATTAAAGATATCTCCCTAGAACTATATAAGTTTAAAGATATATTTATATTAGATAAGGTAGGAAGCTTATTATTAAAAAAAGAGACTAACTATATAATTAACCTAGTACCTAAGGCTATACCCTTATATAAACTAATCTACTCTCTCTCCTAAAGTAAGCTAAAGAAGCTTTATAAATATATTAATAAAAACCTATAGAAAGGCTAGATAAGACCCTCTAAGAGCCTTATAGGTATACTTATTTTATTTATACTAAAGAAGGATAGAATACTTTAATTATATATAGATTATTAGGGACTTAATAAAGTAATATAAAAGAATTACTACGCTCTCCCCCTAATTTTAGAGATCCTAGACTAGTGCTAAGGAGCTTACTACTTCTTAAAAATTAATATTAAGGATATATACTATTAAATTTATATTAAAGGAGGTAATAAGTAAAAGACTATATTTTATACCTATTATAAACACTATAAATACCTTATAATACCCTTTAGGTTAACTAATACCTTAGCTACTTTTTAAAGTTATATTTATAAAGCGCTCTATAAGCTAGTTAATACTATTTATATAGTGTATTTAGATAATATCCTTATTTTTTTAAAGATATAGGAGAAATATACTATATATATTAAGGAAGTTTTAGAATATATAAGATTAGTAAAGTTATATATAAAACCCTTAAAGTGTTTATTTTACTAGGAGTTAGTAAAGTTCCTAGGGTTTATCCTATTAGTTAATAGGATCTTAATAAATACTTACTAGGTTAATATAATCTAAGAATAAAAAGAGCTTATAAGCTTTAAGAATATATAGTCTTTCCTTAGGTTTTATAACTTCTACTAATAGTTTATCTATAAATACTCTAGGATTATAGTACCTCTTTATATATTAATAAAAGGTAGTTAAAATAGTATTTAGACTAGGAAGTTTATATTTAAAGTAAAGGAATAGCTTAGTGTCTGTGAACTTCCTTAACTAAAAGGCCACTAGATGCTAACAGCCCTTATCGTCCTGTTAAGACAGGATTCCTGCCATTGCGAAGATTGAGGCATCTTATCTTATCCCTAGGTTCAGCATTGTTTGGGTAGGTAGCCAGGCCCTTCTCCTAGTCCTTATTCCTTTAATCTTCATAAGGTCTATAACCTTATAGGGAGTTATTCCTATAGTGCTAAGGGTTCTTATACAGGCCTTTATCTTCTAAGTGCTTAGGCTTTTGCTTATTCTTTAGTATAGCCTCCTAAAATCACTAGGTAAGTTATATAACCTTTTCTTAAGTCTTATTAGTAATAAAGGTATATAGGTTAATATAATCCTATAGGTTAGGAAGTAGTTTTATAAAGAATATAAGGGTATAAGTCTTTTCTAGGGCTCTTTCTAGGTATTTCTTAAGTAAATCTAAGATAATACTAAACTTAATAGGGCTTTAACCCTTATATTATTTTACGTTCTCTAATTACGTTGCTATTTATATGTTATAATTTATAGAGTCTTAAAGTAGTATAAGTATCTAAGTCTAGAATTTATCCTAGTTATCTTTAAGGTTATTATAGCTATTAGCAGAGTATTGTTTGTAGTGTAGTTAGTGTAGTTTTTAGGAAATTCTTATATTTATAGTGTAGTTTTTTTTCCCTTATAGTGTAGTGCAATACTCTGGCTATTAGCTTACTATTCCTTAAGATATCTATCCTATCTTACCCTATAGTTAATATATATATATAGTTAAGTATAAAAAGGATCTTTTAGTAATTATATTAGTACTTCTTCTTTACCCTATTAAAGGTATAGTTTAGGTTATTTATCTATATCTTATATCTCTATAGGTTTATAAGGTATTAGAGGTTAGTAATATTCTAAACTTTAACCTCTTAGCTACTAAGACTAGAGAAAGTATTAGCTCTTTACTATCTTTTTAAGTATCCCTTCCTTAGGTTTAGCTATAATAAATCCTAAAGTTCTTACTCTCTTTCTTATAGTCTTTTAAGTTCTTTAAGTTAGGTAATTTACTTTACTATTACTATAGTATAAGTATAAATAGTAAGGGGTATATCTTTTATTACTATAGTTTTTATAAAATATAGTATATTCTTAGCTATAGTATTACCTTTATTTAGTACCCCTTAGTTATTATCTAATATTACTCTTATAGATTAAGTAGTTCTCCTCCCTATATTACTCTTAGGTACCTAGTAGGAGAAACTTTAGAATTATAAGAATAAAGAATAGCTAGGTAAGAGGTATAGGGGTATTAATATATTAACTAAAGCTTACTAGGTCTAAGTGTATTATATATATAAGTTACTGTCTTATAGCTAGTGGCTTACTAGTATTACATAGACCTAGCCCTAGGCCTAGCGTGCCTACGGGGTGCGCAGGTGCGGTGTTATAAGTGGGGCCTCATAGTAAAGGTTGTTAAAAATAAGACCTATTTTTAGCCCTTTCTAGTCAAAGAACCTTTATATTACTAAGCTTGTACTGCAAGCTTGACAGCTGCACTGCAGCTGTTAACAGCTACGACTAACCGTGTGAATAACTAATGTTAATTAGTGTTATAGGCACGAGTATGCCTATAACCCTAACCACAAGTAATTAGGTAAGCTAGGGTAACATAAGCAGACTACCCTATAGTGGTGATGTAAGCAGCTTACCCTATAACTATCTTTAACAGCGATTTTCTCTTTAACTAGAGGTTGTATAAAAGTCTTATATATAGCAAATTATTACTAGAAGACAGGGCTTTCTTTTTATATAGTAATATTTTTTAGACTAAAATTTAGTGCATATAGGTTACTAGTATGTATAGTAGTAAGTTAATTTTTTAGATTTTATATATAAATGAATTTTACGGAAAATAAAAAGTGGCTTATAAGACCCCGCTAGCGGCCTAGGCCCGCTAATATAGTTAGTAAGTCTATAAGAGAAAGAAGATCTTTTTAATCTAGCTAGTTAGCTAGGCCTCTTAACTAATAGCTGTATTGCCTAAATAAACTAACTAAAAATCAATTCTATTACTCTATTAGTTACTATAAAGTAATCTAAATTAAATTCTATTAGTTAATAACTACTACCACTTCCGTTACATTGCGTTAATAAGAATCAACGTTGTAGCTCTATTAGTCCTAGACCGTAGAGCTTGCACTTATACAGCTGTTGCTAGCTGGCATCAGCTCCCTACATTTCAATAAAGGTTTCAGGAGTTTCTATAGTTTATTATTATAGATTAAGGATTAGACTAGTTAGGTAAGTTTCAGATAACTTTATACTCCTTAGTAGGAATAGATTAGTTACTCTCTATATTCTATTACTTATAGACTAATAATAGTATAGAATAAGTAAACTAGAAAGTATAAGTAATATTATAAGTAGCTATCTTCTTTTTATAATATAATTAGCTTAAGTACCCTACTACTTACTAACTTATAATAAATAATAGGCTATCTTTAGTTACTAGAGTAAGCCTAAACTAGCTACTTAATAGCTATAACCTTAAACTTATTTAACTATAACCTAATTTATTTACTTCTATAATAACTCTAAAAGAAAGGGCATCTATTTCCTAAATTATCTCTAAGAGAGAACCTTTTTAGCTTAGGCTATAATTACTTATATATAGTAATAGTAGTAAGATATTATATTAGTATTAAGATATCTAGTAAAATGCTTTTAAGTTAGAAATAAGGTATAGCTTTTACTTAGGAATATTAAGATAAACTAACCCTTATAAAAAGTAAATTAAGTAGCTATAAAATATATAGTAGTAAAGGTACTATTACTACTTATAGTTTATCTAAATATACTAAGGGGTATATACCTAGTCTTTTATATTAACCTTATTAAATAAGTAGTAAAGGACTTCCTTTTAAGTTAAATACTATAAGATTTCTATCTAGGTTTATAATAAGTACTAGTAGAAGATAATAATAAACTTATAAAGAAATACTAAGTAAAATAAATTCTAGTAGCTTAAAATATACTAGGGTATAGTAAAAGGTATAATATTTTAGTTAAGTAAATAAGGTACTTATAACTAATATAAGAGCTACTAAAGAGTATAGTAAAGATATAAGCTCTTTATAAATTTAAGGTAAAGTAAGGGAATATATAAGTTAATAATAAACTAAATTAATTTTAGAAAACTTATTTACTTATTAAAAGCTTTAGTAATATAAGTATATTCTTACTACTACTTACTTTTATTTAAACTATTTATACTACTATATTATAAAATTAAACTTATTACTAAATAAACTTATATTAATAGTAGTATACTATAAGGTAAGATAGTTTAACCTTAAGCTACTTATATAAGGGCTATAGGTTATTTTACCTACTAGTTATTACTACTAACCTTAGGTTATACCTAGGTTTTAGATAGTATAAGTAAAATAATAATTAGGGAGATTAAAGTAAATATAAAAAAAGGGTATTACTCTTAGACTTATTAATAAGAAAATAAGTTAAGTAATTACTAGCTTTAGCTAGGGAATAAGTAAGTCTAGTGTAAGGGTTAATAAGGTTTAACCTAGAAAAGAGGTAAGAATACTACTAATAATAGTAAGAAAGTAATTTATTACTTACTTTAATATATTAGCTATATTAGTTACTACTATAATAATAAGAGAAAAGCACTTTAAGAAAGGCTATATTTTACTTATAAAGTTCTTTATATATAGTATTTATACTTTAAATAACTTAATATCCTTATTAGAATAAGATACTAGTAACTTACTATATAAAGTTTCTTATACTATATTTAGATAAAGGGCTACTACTAGTATAAGAAATAACTTTAAGTCTAGTTATATTTATTATAAGTATATTAGTTAAGAGTAAGGGGCTAAGGGCTAACTAAACTAAAGTCAGATTAAACTATACTTAATTTAGTAATATAGTTTACTTACTTATAAGGGAATAGAACTTTTAAGATAGTATAAGTATTTTCTTCTTAGTTATCTTTATCTTATTAATACTAGGGGTAATAATATACTCTCTCTTAGTAATTTTAGCTTTAAGGTTCTTAAGAGTATATTAGAGTTATAGGTCTATAAATAAGTACTTAGTTAGCTAAATATAAATAATATAATTCTAATAATAAAGAGAGTAAGACTCCCTACTCTTAGTAAGGTAATAATTTATTATACTAGTAGTAAGGGATTATTTAATATATAGCCTATAAGAGTGCTAAAGTAAAGTAAGTATAGTATATTACTTATTATCTAAGTCTCCTTCTATAAGAAACTTACTAATAGCTCTACCTAGAGATATTATAAGAATAAGGGTAGTATCTACTTATCTAGATAAAGGTATAGTAGTTATATCTTAGGGATAAGGTATTTTTAATATAGAAGTAATAAGGTAATAATATAAAGTAAAATATAATACAATAAGAAGGTATAATAGAAGTGTAGTGTTTTTAGAAGGTTATTATATAAGAAAAGTAAGGTTATATTATAAAAATAAGTAAGATATTTATATAAGTAATTACACCTAGGTTAGATAAGTTATAAGTAAGTAAGGGTAAGGCTAGTATTATTATAATAATAATAAGGGGTTAGGTAGGATATAATATATACCTTACCTATAATTAGATAATAATAATAATAGGCATATAGCGTATCCTACCTATAATAGGTAATAATAGTAATAAGTATACTATATAACCTAGTTATAATAGGTTAGTAATAGTATAATAATAGGTAAGTAAAAGGCTAAGGGTAATAGGTAAGTAAGGGTATATATAAAGGGCTTAGGCTTTACCTAAGTAATAGTATAGTATATATAAGTAAGGGGGTAGTAAGGGGGTAGTAGGGGATAAAAAGGAAGCTAATATAAGATACCTAGGGGATATAAGGGGGGTAGGGGGGATTAGCTATGTAGTTCTTTTCTTCTTCCCTTAAATTTCTTAATATTATATCGACGCCCTATCGCAGTCGCCTAGGGGCTAGTCTATAACAATATTAGAGAGTAGTAGTAAGCTTCTTATAACTTACTTTAACTATTACTAGTAGCTAAAGCTAATTATAGATAAATAGGAGGCTTAAATTACTACTCTTATTAAACCTAACCCTAATAATATAGGTAGGTAATAGTAGGCTTATAATAGCCTTATTATATTATAAGGTAATATTTTAAGTATAGGGAGAATTTATAATACTTTAGAATAGTCTTATATACTAGCTAAGGTAAGGGACTAATTAGTTATTAAGCTTACTATATTATAGGTATTATAGGTATTATAGGTATTATAGGCTTTATAATTATAAGTATTAATAGCCTTAGGCTATAGTAGTAGAGGTAGGGGTAAGGGGGCTATATTAATATTATTAGCTTTAGGCCGTGGAGAAATTACACGCTATAGCTATAGCGTGTAATATAACACGCTTACTAGCATTACTATATAAGTTAATACCCTTTTTAATACTATTATAAACTTATTATAAGCTACTATAATAGTATTTTTATTATTATAATTAGAGGTAATAGGAAATCCCTTAGTATAGTTAGTAAAAGAGAACTTTACCTTTATAATACCTATATTTACACTAACGCTAAGTTAATTATTCCCTAATAATTTGCCTAAGGAGGAGCCTAGTTAGATATAATTTATTTACTATAATTCGCTAGTAAGGCACTTATAATAACTTTAAAAAACATAGAAAACACACTTATTGATTTTTTAAATTTTTTTGGGGGTTATAGGTTGTGGCCAATGCATCTAATAAAATAAGACAACAATAATTACTAGCAATACCTAGCTAGTATAATAATTAACTTACAAGTAATCTTAACTATAGTAATAAATAGAACCCTAATAGAAATAAGCTTTAAGGTTATAAAGACAGGGGGGGCTGTAAGGTTAGATTAAAGTTTGCAATAAACTTTGTAGCTACGTTAGCATAAGAGTTATAGTTCGCGACCGTAGTTAAACTTAAATTCGTTCGAGTTTTACTTATAGTATAAATTAATGTAATTCCCCCTTTCTCTATAACTATGTTTATTCCTACTCTCTATGTAATACCTCTTCTATCTTATACCTTATAACTTATACTCACTTAAACATAACTTATTCTAACTTGCCTTAAATCTAATTTACTTTACTTAAAATTAGTAAATATAATTAATCCTTTCTACAAGAGATACACTATACCTACACTAGGTAAGTCCTATATAACTAATTAACTAATTTACCCCTAACTAATTAACCTATAGCATAGCTAAGGGTAACTAAAAGCTAGGGGCTATAACCACTAGGCTATAGAACCTAAGGGCTATCTAAAAAGCTAAGGAAAATCCTAATTAAAAGGAAATTAAGAAAATAAAAGGAAATATAGAGAAATTTAAGAAAAGTAAGAAGAAGAAGGGAAATAAGAAACTAGTAAAAAAGGCTAGATATCTAGAAAAGATGTTAAAAAATATGGAGCTTTAATTTAAGCAGTTTTACCTCGTACTCGGGAGGGGAAAACACACTTATTATAGGCATTATAATTAACTTAATATTATTATAAAAATTAATAGACATGAGCTACACTAAAATTAGGTAGGTGGACTATCTATCCCGATTAGGACTAACGGCATATGCGTGTTCAATTTTTGACATATGCGTGTTTAGAGGTCCGCTATCTGCACCTCTAATTAATCAATTCGAACCTTTTCTATCATCTACACCAACCCCTACCTTGACAGTAAAAATAGTTAGTGTCAAGGTAGGGGTCGGTGTAGATGATGAAAAATAGTTCGATTTAGTCAATTAGAGGTGCAGATAGCACCTAACTTTTATACCTAAAAGGTACATAGTACACTATAGTAATAACTAGTCTATAGAGGTACTTCTAATATATTATCTCTACTATTATCTTATTAAGGGTTTTAACCTAGTTATTATATAGGCTATATTTATATATCTAATACCTTAAGGAGGTTTTCTTAACACACACCCCCTAGCTAAGATATTTATTAAAGCTAGAGATTAAAGGTATAGGAAGAGATTATAAATAATACCTAGTGTTATAATTAGGTAGGAATCTCTTATAGGCTAATTCTATAATAAAAGTCCTTATATATCTAACTTAATAAAGGCTTTATAAAGCTATCTATAAGTATCTTAAAGGTCTTTATCTAATTAACCTTAATATTACCTATTATATATTATTCTTAAATCTATATTTAATTTATATTAAGGTGCTTAAGGCTAGTCTAAAGCCTTCCTTCTATATATTTAGTAATTTAGATTATTTACTTATTATTACACTAGATAATTAAGAGTAGTAGTATATAGACTTTAATATTATAAAGTAGCCTCCCTAGTAATATATACTCTTTTATACTATAATTTAAGGTAAAGAGCTTTGCTTCTATACTTAAAGTTATTATATAATATTACTTACCTAACTTCTAATTAATTATAGCTTTATATATAATAAAGACATAGCCTTATATTAATTTCTATATATTAGGGTTATTACTAAGAGAAGTATTAGTACTAGAAAATAATATATTAAAGCTATTTACTTCTAAGTAGTAAATATATAGCTTCTTTATATTCTAAGTGTATAAAATTACTTCTTTAGTATACTTAATATACTTTATTAATAGATTTATTATAAAAGAGGTAAGCTTTAATACTATAAATAATATATCTAGTCTTCTAATAATAGAAAGATATACTAAAAAGCTAATAACTACTCTATAATAATTAATCTCTTTATTAGTAGCTTTATTAGTATTAGTAAGAATTATAGCTATAAGAAGAGAAGTAAAGGTTAAGCTTTTTAAATTACTATTAATAATATTAGGAATAAATTTCTAAGTAATTTTTTAGATATATAATTCCTATAATAACTATATCTCTTTTATTTTATAATTTCTAATAACTTTAATACCTAGGAACTACTTTAAATTACCTTAATCCTTAATATTTAGACTATTTATTAGTTATTTATATAGCTTTTTAAATTTTACTTTAAATCTATTAGGATATATTACTATAATATTATCTATATAGAAGAATAGGATAAATCTACTCTTTATAAAGATATATAGGTCTTCCCTTCCTTATATAAAGTCTAGCTTTAATAGGAATTATATAAGATATAAGAACTATTATTAAGGAGCTTCCCTTAGCCTATATAATACTTTTATTATCTTCTAAAGATAACCTTTTATATTTATACTATCTAGAGGCTTATAATAAATAAGTTCTTTAAGTTCTATATATAAAAAGGTATTTTAAATATTATATTATTAAGTATTAAGATTATTAGTATAATAGACTATAAGTAGTATTTATAGAGATTATAAAGTAAGTGTAGTAGTATAGTTATTAAGGTTATTCTTTAGTTATTAATTACCTTAAATAACTATTCTAGCTTTAAACTCTATAATTACTTCTTTCTTATTAGCTTTATATTTAAAGACCTAGCTAAGGTCTATAATTTCCTTTTACTTCTCTAAATTAAATAATTTATCTAGTATATTCTTCTAGTAGTTTAAGAATAAAAGCTTTAAAAGCTTCTTTATAATTACTTCCTTCTAGTAGTTATAATAAACTAAAGCTATTACTTAATAATAATAAGTAAGTTCTAGGGGTATATTCTTACTTTATAAACTATATTAAGTGCCTTATAATACTATAGAAAAAGTATAAGAAAACTATACTTACCTAGCTTTATATATTTCCTTTTATTATTATTTTCTAGTAATAATATTATCTAGATTAATACTATTATCCTAGGGATAATAATTCTCTATTACTTTACTACCTTTACTAGTAATTTTACTAGTCTTTATAGTAGTTTTTATATAGTTAATTATTATATTATATTTAAATTTATTAATCTTATAAAATAGTATATTATTACCTTATACCTAAAACTCTATATTCTCTATAGTAACTAGTACCTTATAAGAAAAGTTAGAGGAGTTAAAAGTATATTAGAAAGGTTATCTTTTTCCTCTATTATATAAGGAGGTATTTTTACTTTAACTTACTTGTCTTCTCCTTTTATATTTAAAGGTAAAGAGGTATAGTTCTCCTTTTCTAATTCTATTCTAATAAGGTCTTAACTAATTTCCTTATTAATATTATTAGCTTTAAGCTCTTTAAGTAATATAATTATTAATATCTTTTTCTTTTAAGCTAATTCTAGCTTTTCTTCTAGTTTAAAGAAGGAGTTCTTATTAAATTAAATATAAGCTAATATAATAACCTTATAATTATAAAGTAAAGGTACCTAGATAATATACTAGGACTTACCTTTATAACTAATAAGGTATTTAATATAAGCTTTTTACTCTAACTATAGTATTATATTATATAATTTAATATACTCTAAAGCCTTTATTATTATTAGAAATACTTTATATTTATAAGCTTATAGATATATAATTAAAGGCTTTTAGATCTCTACTATATATAAATATATAAGGACTATTTTCCTAGCCTAATCTTACTAAAGTTTATATAGTATAGTTTACTTTCTATAATATTTAAAAGGTATTTAATTTAATAAATAAACTATAGTATAAAAGACCTTATTATTAAGATTAGATAGAAGGTTAGCTTTAAGACTTAAAGTATAAGCTTTTTACTTAACTACCCCCTTAGATCTCTTTACTTTTCTATTTTAACTAGGTATTAAGGGAGCTAAATTATAAACTAAAATACTAGTAAAGGCTATCTTATCTTTTATATTCTTTATAAAGAGAGCTTTCTTAATATTATTATATAAAAAGTATAGTTAAACTCTAAATTAAGTACTTAGAAATACTATTATTATATAAAAGCTATTATAAATCCTATTCTTTATCTTAAAGAAATAAAGAATTATATTAAGGTTATAAGGTAAGTAAAAACATACTAATACTTATTACTATTTTAATAAGTAAAGTTATAGTACTCTAAATTAACTAAAAAACTATAACCTAGTTCTTAAGGAAGTCCTTTAGGTATAACCTATAATCTCTATTATTTAGCCTTACCTATAGTATATATCTTATACTATATAAGCTTAGGACTTATTAATTTAATACCTAAAGCTATATTTATAAGCTTTATAAAGGCCTTTATACCTAAATAACTATATTATTAATACTAAAGATTTATATCTCCTTTTATAAGTAGTCTTAGTACTTTACTAGATATAATATAGGCTTTCTATAGATTCTCTAATAGCCTTAATAATATATAAAGCTTATTAATATTATAGACTTTAGCTATAGGCCTTATCCCTTAATATAGGAATAACTTCTTCTAATTCTAGAAAATACTTACCTTTATAAGAATTATTACTAATACTGGATTAATATAGAATTTAGAAATAAATAATATAGTCTCTAATACTAATATTCTTATGCTTTATAATATAGAATTTATAATAGAGATATATATAAGGCCTTATCCTAAAGCTATATATATTATACCTCTAGCCTTAATCTCTATTATAATATTTCTACTAAATTTAGATTAATTAAACTAGTGGATATTATTAAATATATAAATATTAGCTCTAGAGTTATAAAAAACTATATTTTACCTTAATTCTAAGCTATCTATAGTATTAGTAATTAAATTTATACTTTTCTTTACTTATTAACCTTATTTAGAGTATATAAATAATAATATATTTATAGTCTTTTTACCTAGTATAACTATAACTAAGTTATTAGTTAGATTTTATAAAGGTATAAAGATATTACTACTTTTTTTCTTTAGTTTCTAACTTATTACCTTAGACTTTTCTTATAAATTCTCTTTTAAATACTTCTTAATATTATTCTTAGAGTTTTTCTTAGAGTTTTTCTTAACTTCCTAGTTCTTTAGTATAGCCTTTAGCTTATATAATACTTTAAATAAATTATAGAATTTCTATTACTTTAAGATATTATAAATATTATAATTTATATATTTAAAGTATTTCTTTTTCTTTAATTTACTTTAACTACTTAATTTATTAATAGTAAGTATATTAGCTATCTTTAGTATACTTTATAAAGCTTTATAATCTCTTTTAAACTTTATAATAGCTTTAAGAAAGCTTTAGTTTATATCTTTATTAAGTAAATTATTTTATTTTTTCTAAAATAACTTAAATTAACTATAAAGAGAAATTATAAACTTATATAGTATTATCTCCTTAGTTTATTAAGTCTCTAAATCTTAATAATTTCTCTATAGTATTTCTATTATTATTACTTATTTATACTAATCTCTAATACCTTTAGTTTATAAGTAATTATTAAGATATATTTCTACTAGAATTAGTATTTTTTAAGTATTTAGCTTATACTAATCTTAAAGAAGCTTTAATATTCTTTAAGAGTACTAATAAACTAACTTCTTTTCTTTTTTTTTAGTATTAAAGTTAAAAGAGTTTTAGATATTCTTTAAAAAGGTTTTATAAATATATTTCTTAATCTTTAGTATTTACTTTAATAGGTTATAATACTTTATAAGATTAACTTATAAATCTTTATATTAGAAGTTATATTTATCTTTTATATTTTTATAAGTAAGCTTTTAATCTTTAATAATATTAGGGTTATTTACTATAATCTCTAGTCTTAGATCTCTTTATAAGTATATAAGTATTATAAGTTCTTTAAGTAGTTTATTCTAATTTAAATTAATATACTCCTAGATACTATAGGATTTTATATAATTCTTAATTTATATAAACTATTTAATCTAGTCTTTCTTTAATTATAGTATTATATTTAGAGTTTTTTTAAATATTATAAAGGGAAACTATACTAGTTAATAGAAGTATAAGTTATATAATTTAACTAATTATTATAATAAAAGGTAATTATTTTTTAATATTAGTAAGTATTAAATTAATAATATTAATAAAGCTTATATTATCTATAATAATTAATAATAAGAATAATTAAAGCCTCCTAGGCTTATAATTATTAAGGTAAGGGTTAGTATAAATAATAAAAAATAGTTTAATTTAGTTAATTAAAGGTATAGATAGTACCTAACTTTTATACCTAAAAGGTATATAGTATACTATAGTAATAACTAGTCTATAAAGGTACTTCTAATATATTATCTCCACCGTTATCTTATTAAGGGTTTTAACCTAGTTATTGCGCAGGCTGCATCCACATATCCGATGCCTCAAGGAGGTCTCCCTGACAGTTAGAATTACAGCCCTATCGCCCCGCCGACTGCACCTATTAGCTGTCTTATTAGTGGCCACACCCACTAATTCTCTCGGGCGCAACTATGCACATTTAATTTTTGACGGATGCGCGTTTAGTTGTCCAACGGCCGAGGGTGCGATAAGGCGTCCTGTCCTGTTCTGACGGAGATATTGCTAACTTTATCCTTCCTTTTCCAGCGACTTAAATACAGACAGTTTGTTCCGCTGCATGTTGTCTTCAACTTACGACAATGTGCGCAATGAGCTGATGCCTAGCCGTTGTAAGGAGCTTTGCGTTCCGTCCATGGAATTTGGTCACATTTTCTTCGCAGACGAATGCATAGTTAGGTTTTTTTTTTTTTTTTTTTTAGAAGCCTCTTTGTTAAGCATTATATGCTCGTTTATCGTAGCCACCATTGGGGGTGCGCACTCCGTTTTTGGCCTGGTTGGCCTGGCTGCTTCAATACTCTTCTTGACTTGTAGGGCTAGTGGAAGACCTTCGGTCTCAGCAACCCATCACTCTTCGTCCGGCACCTTTCCAGCAGTCAAGTTGAGATGACTGATTCCAGGAATCGTACGTAAACTAATAAATACATGTTATAATACTACTGCTTGCAGGAAGCAGCATATCAATTTCTGGTACCTGAAGGACGTGATCTTGACAAGTTTCGTGATCTTGACAAGTTTCGTGATCTTGACAAGTTTCGTGATCTCGCATGCTTTAAAGCAGACATGATCCTACTATGTGGCTGTCGCGTGACCGGAGTACAACATCTTCATCACCTCGGCACATTGAATGTGTTTGGATACGGAAGCTGTTTGATGATGTCGCGTCGACTATGAGCTCCGAACGCAATTCATTCAATGGAGCATACAAATAGCCAAGCCAGTCCATACACAAAGTCTGTCTTGCCGACGCGAGTTCGCGGAAGAGTTAATGGGCGAGCATCTGATGTTTTCATATTCAAACGCTTTGTGAATTGCATATTCTCGGACTTATAGATGGCCAGGTCGTTGCGTCCGCTCCTTGTGTTATGCGAAAATTCGTCATCTGAGCTTGTAGATGCGCTGGAGATCTTTGGGTAGGATAATTCAACAAACTATCCATCTGTCATTTGACACAATCAAAACGCCTGCCTCTGCCTTTTGTGGGTTGGTCGAGGTGCTGGTAAACCCTCTCTGCTCAGATCGGCGACTCGTCAACACTGGTCCCAGCTGCGAACAAGTCGACCTCAAGCGACCAGGAATACGCTAGCCATGTGCGAGAGAGGGCGAGACTGGGTAATACCAAACCGACATTGTCTACCTTCCATTTAACCGTCGCCTGTCCTCAGCCGGGGGAGATGGCCCAGTGAGAAAGTAAACTATGTTTGTGAGGCAACATGTGTCTCCTACTCGGGATCTACCTTACATCCACATAAAAATAACACACTAATGCTCGAGATCTACGGCACTTGTAATACCCTTTCAAACACTATCTCTTGTCCTCTTTTGCCGTTGCATGCTGTCTCGGAGGGCCACCCCCTGGCTAATGCAGGCAACGTGTTGGAGATTTTAAAAGAGTATTTTTTTTTTTTTTCTCAGGCTTCCCAAACGTAGGCATTAGGGAACATGGAGGCTGGTATTGACGAGGAGAGAGTTTTTAGGTGCAAGCCTGAGCATTTTAATCCTGCAGATACTAAAAGTTTTATTCATGGACGTCGAGGTCATCTCAAGGTACCCGGACCATTGCTGGACAGTAGAGCTGTAGAATCTTGTGATATGTCCCAGTCTTGGTTCAAGCTGAACTTGTCATTCGTAGAGGCACATGCCAGCATTGCCAACTGGCAACCCTGAGGGAGGGATGGGGCTGACATCTGGTTAAGGCTGGGCTATCTTAACTGGCTCATCATAATCAAAGGCCTGGAGAGTCCCCTCTAAGCGATCTACGAATTCTTCTGAAGCCGCTGGCCGTGAACGATGTGGTCAGAGGACCTAGGAGAGGAGCTCGTTAGGGCATAGGCCCGAAAACCGATAACGCGGGTTAATTAGGCGTTTCGCTTCTTGCCTCCTATACTAGCAGTAAGGTTAGCTAAGTGTTACAGAATGATTAAAGTTGGTTAACAAAATTCAAGGATTCTAAGCGTATGAGCTTATATATTCTAGAATCATGTTTCTAGGGGCAAAGTCTCTGTGCATTACACTGAAGAACGTAACCTTGCATTCGACTTCCATAGCCCTAGTGAGTATTTTGAGGCGCTGCCCGGGAGATGGGCAATTAAGCTAACGACGCTCAATTATAGATTGCATGCTGGTTCCCGAAACCCATTCGGGACGACTTGTGTCGTCATCCGTATCGTGTCCCTGCGGAGCGTGTAGGCGAGATACCCAAAGCCTTTGTGGCTCAAATCTCCCAACGCGAGGGGGGCCGATGACGAGATGACAACAGGCCATCATGAAGCATGTTGCTGACCACAAGAGGCTGCGTGGTGGCGTGGAGTTCATTGATGTGGCGCCCAAGAATCCTGGCGGCAAGATCCCCCGACGCGTAATGAGGCATCAGGAGAAGGCAAAGATGAAGAAGCAGGGCGCCAAGTTGTAGGATGGGCTTCAGCTCAATATGAGAAAACTTCAGACTTGTTGGATTCAGTGGTGTCAGGAGACGCTTGTCGCATTGTACCCGATTGTTTCTCGAGCACAGCACGCGTGTCATGTTTCACCATGGATCTCCAGGCGGTGAACCTCAAATTTTCTTGACGAAATTGACTCTTCGACCTCTGATGATGACATATAACCGAGTACACGAATCCTCTTTGGCACTCGAACCGCGAAAGGCGTCTTGTCAAGGTTCAACGCGAGCTGTCTTCCCCAGTTGCCGAGCAGGAAGTCGAGCAGGACAACTGCAACACATGGATTAACGTAGGCATTGGTTCTCACATCCGTTTCCCATCAAGTCCGCGTCCACGGCAAAGAGCACACCGCCGATGATCGATTTGGTAACAAGTTTAGAAGAGACCGCCACGGCAAGACATGCGGCGACTCTGCCTTTGCATCAGTACCCGGGCCGCCATTGAGTGTCTTCGACGAGGTGCCGCCGGAGCATGTCATGGCTGTAAGTTCCGAGAACATACAACTTCAGCCATTGGCATGCAGGCTCTGCAGAATTCAATACTCAACATCGATAAAAACGATAACGGCGACGACTACGTGCTAGACCCCTGAACAGCCTGGTGTGTCGGAGCACAATTTAGACAGGTTCGGCACTCTCTAAACGGCTCACTCAGCCAAATTAATGAAGAACTATTCATACCCAAGGAAGCCAAAATTTGAATTCGGCATGGAAGTCGGATTGTGGAACAAGTTACATTTGCTCAGTCAACATCTTATTTAGCCAGCAGACGAGCTAAAGATTATGTATGTAGCAAAACTGCAAGTGAACATCCAGGATTATACCGAGTCTTGATACCGCGACTATTCCATCCCTTTTTATCCCAGTTGAGTCTATGATGCGAAAAGAAACAGGACATACATGACGAGACAGAGA
Organism: Epichloe bromicola; assembly: GCA_023658445.1. Lineage (NCBI taxonomy): Eukaryota > Fungi > Ascomycota > Sordariomycetes > Hypocreales > Clavicipitaceae > Epichloe > Epichloe bromicola. Next base: position 759,363 of record CP098269.1, read on the forward strand.
CGCGCTTCTGTCAAAATTGTGTAACCAGGTTTAGAGAAGGGTGATAGCGCCAACCACGAGGGCGAGAGCGAAGGCGGCGCCAGACAGCTTGCCAAACGATGCGGCAGAGGTAGTGGCAGCGCCAGCAGGGGTGGTGGTCGAAGCAGCACCGTTGCCACCGTTGCCTCCGCTGCCACTGCCTCCGCTCCCGCCAGAGCCAGAGCCGCCGCTGCCTCCGCTACCTCCGCTGCCACTGCCTCCGCTCCCTCCAGAGCTAGAGCCGCCGTTGCCGCTGGATCCAGATCCAGAAGAGTCGGTCGTGGTAGGCTTGGCAGCGCTGGTGCCAGTTGGCTTAGCAGTGCCCGTGGCCGTGGCCGTGCCGTTGCCCGTGGCAGAGGCCATACCAGAGGAGGTGAATTTCTCAGACTTGGTCTCAAAGGAATTGGGGCAGCTGAGGTCGAAGAGGGGCTTGGTAGACAGGTCCTTGGTGATGGCGAACTTCATCTTATTGTCGGGGTTGGAATCGCGAAGGTTGTACCAAAAAGTGGGAACCTTGTTGAAGAGCCTCCGGCAACCAACCTCGTCCCAGTAGTACTTGGCATTCTCGACAGAAGCGACAGCCTCGTCCCAAGAAGGACCAACAGAAGGCCAGCCAGTCTCGGTGACCCAGACGGGCTTGCCATTGACAGCAGCGACGGTGGCATCATACGCATGGTCGAAAAGGTGTCCAGAGTTTTTAATGTCATTGCCCTTGTCATTTTCATAGTAAGGGTACTCGTCGACACCAACCCAGTCAACAGCCTCGATGACGGGCTTGATGGACGAGTTAGTCCAGACATCCCAGGTATCGACGTGACCAACGGGAACCTTGCTGAGAGCATTGTCGGAAAAGGCCTTCTTGTAGTCGTTGATGAATTTGATGATGTTGTCAGGGCTGTTGCCAACCCCGGCCTTGTTCTTGATTCCAGTGACAGAGTCACGGAACATATCCTCACTGCCAATGGATATACCAATGACCAAGTCGGTGAACTTGGTGCCGTACTTGGTAACAGCCTTCTTCAAGGCGCTGATCTCCTTGTTGATGTTGTCGGTGCCAGAGGCCCAGACACCGAGGAGAATGTTTGTCTTGGTGTCGATGGCTGCCTCGAATGCCTCGATGGGATCATCCTGAGAGTATGCTTGGATGTTGGTGTATAGGCGAACCGAGTTGAAGGTACCGGGAGCTTTGTTCAGACCCTGAGCGGTCTTGAACTCTGCCTCGAAGTCCTTCTTGAACTTGGCAGATCGGTCGGGGAGAGTGGCTCCAGAGTTGAATCCGAGGTAGTTAGAACCAGCGGAAGCGCCAACAGCCAAAGCACCGGCAACAAGGATTGTTGACAGATGCATGATGAAAGAGGTTTGTGTTTTGGAGAAACCGAGTAAGTGTCAGGTTCGAGAATTAAAGGAGTGACGTCGGTATGTATTAAGGAAGATTCAGCGAGTGTGTGGTCTGAGGCGGTAAAGGACGAAACGAGTGTCTTGATGGAGAGAAACAATGCAGTAGTCCTGGGAATCAAGAAGGAAACAAATAGGGACCAAGAAGAAGAGTTGAAAGGGAGATCAAGACATCCGAAACACGCGAGGCTAACAACTAAGTAATAGGAGCGTAGATCATCGGATCACGTGAACTGTCAGGGGGTGCACTGCCTCATTCGTATCCCAAAAGGGTAAACGGGTGATTAGCGGGGCACGAACGGTGGAGTTGCGTGTGGAGTAATTGTGTTATTTTTGTTTGTGTCCTGTCACGCGTTGTTGCCTGACCGAATAATCCCAGACCTAATAAATGACCAATGCTCTGCATAAGCCAATTGCCTCCAGCTTCTGGCCGCCATGAAATGTATGAATGAAACTGATTCGTCCACGCAGCTTATCAAGGTTCTCACGGAGGGGAGCGCAAGACACACGTACTTAGCCAATTCATGCATGTCTCTCAACACGATACCACCAAGATATAACACTCCATCTGCTGCAGCCAACGACATTGGAATTAACAATGGATAGCGCTAAGAGATCAAGTATTTCAACAAAAAATAACATACAACAGCCGGTGTTCGCTGGTCGTCACCGACCCAACTACTAATCTGCCGGTTGGTAGCTTATCTATGGGAGAGCAGACGGGATCCCGAGTTCTCTACCACCTGTGGTCGTATGTGCTAAATGGAGAGACATAACGAGCTAATAGACCTATTATTATAGCGGACTAAGAGAATAAAAAATACATAACCTTTAGGGGAACGCGAGTCACGTGTATGCCTCGCGTACGGGTGCAGCCAATCACAGCGCGGAGTTGCCGCACGTGCTCCACTTTCTCTGTGGTCAACCCGATGTTAACCCGGCTGTCGTAACAACCTCACTCGCTAGTTTATTATTATGTACGTGCTAGAATCCCTAAGGTTACATAAAGGTGTAATAGTCTACGCGAGTGAGTATATTGACAACTGGCTAGGTGATTGCAACAAGTGTCTACAGCTTAAGAAGAAAGAGAAGAGGGAATAAGAAAAAAAGAGCTCTAGAGCTTGCCATCGCCTGGAATGCTGTCAGGAGCGCAGAGGACAGAGACAGGGCAGTCATATGGTGGAGCCTTAGCAGAACCTCGGATCCACTGGGTGACGATTCTGAACGAAGAGGCTAGCTAGCTGGTAGATAGTCACGTGTTCATAGGGCGTGGTATTTAGCGAAGACCGCCCACATTGTCTGTGGTTAGAGCTCGATTTGTCACAACTTAAGGGTCGAAAGATGATAGAACAGAGTGATGGCTGAGATTCGTAGTCGCAACTAGACAGGTGCTTCCTAGGGGCGGGTGCGTATCTTAGCTATCACTCTGTTCTATCAGCTCCGTCTCGTATCTTTCACTAGTCACAGTATTTGTTTTACGTAACCTATAGCCAGCGAGGTTTCCCCCATTGAGGAGCCTATTCCGTGGCTAGCAACGGCTCCCCGTTGAATAAGGATGTCTATTTGCCTGAGATTAACCTAGAAGACTTTAAGGACTATATAATTAGCGGCTATTATCCTACTAACGTCGGAGACACTCTCCACAATGGCCGGTACTAGGTTATTCACTAGCTCGGGTTCCGTGGTCATTGGACAGTTTGGTTGGCCCGCGACAAACACCTTCAACGCCATGTCTCGTTGAATATTGTCCAGACACTCTGCAGCAGCGCCCCGACACGCCTAGCGCGGCGGTTCACTGCACGTCTACTCGACGATTTTTCATTCGACGGCTCCAACGGACATCACGTTTGCCTCGTGCAAGATCCGGCCGGCTGCGGCCTCGCCGTGTCTAAGGAGAACTCGGTGGGCTTGATGTTTCCTGCCGAGACTGCGAGGTCCATCACCGCTCCAGCTCATCGTGGGTGTATCCTACTTGCACTCTCGTGGAGTGTGTCATGGCGGTATGTTCAAGCCCCTTTGATTATCCATGGGTCTCCTCAGCAACCTGTCCTGTGGTTCTCACACCATACAGATCTGCACATGCGAAACTTTCTTCTCTGCGGTCCAGGTCCTGACTGCCTCGGCCGTGACGAGCTCTACAAGCTTTACCACCTAGATAAGGCTCCTGTCTCAAGGGTTGACGGTGCGGCAGTTGAACCTCGCGCCCGCCATATGCTGTTCATCCGATGCACATCAAAATGCCTGCAGACAAGCTCGTGAATCCAATCATTAAGATATCCGAATATGGAACCTCTTTCATGGTTTCAACCAAGACATCGCACGAGCTCCATACACCTGCTGTTCATCTTCCTCCCGAAGACTTCTTTGGCGAACCCATCACCCAAGCTGCAGACATATGGACACTAGGAGTCGACACTCGGAGTCAATCTCTTCGAAGTACTCGGCGGGCGAGCTCTGTTCGAAACATTCGGCTGGGACCGAGACGACCGTAGCATGCCCCGGTTTCTGGAGACTAACCTGTTGTTTCAACTCGGACGTGTTCACATCGCCTGCATGCTGGCCTCCACATGAGCCATTGTGAATATGGGAACAAAGCCATCGGCCCCTAAGCTCTTGACTGCTTTTAATGGTGCTTTAGGCGCAGCCCTCTCTGCAGCAGCATTCTCGACGTATCTTACTACTGTGAGTCCGTTATCGTATCCCTCGAATTCATTGCCAGCTCGTACGCCAGGGTCGCTTAAAATCGCACTGGACGGAGCAATCAAATGTCAGAGGTTGAATGGGACTGGTTTCTGCACCAAGTGTTTGGGATAACACCGACCTACTTTTGTCTTCCTCCTCCTACAGTCATGGCATCGTGGCACCAGGATTGATCGAGGTGCCATGTTTGTTTCCAGGAAGCCCTCATTCACCCAGTGAGTTTAGAAATGATGTCACTGCCTGTAGCTAGCTTAGGACCACGTCATGCAATATACGGGGCGGCTGGTCCGGAGTAATTTGAGTGTACACTCACACACTCTACACCCGTGGTCCATTGAAGCTACGATACGCTGACGTCTCTGGGATCATCACCAAAGCCAATTCGCTTCGTATGATCTATCCGAGATTCTCGACGCGTTCAAGTCTTTAGTTATACTTATCCGTGCGAAATCATGGTTCTATGACCTTCCAGAAAGCCCGGAATGTGTGAGCGTTTCGTTCCGGATTACTCAAGCTTTTGGCCGCCCCGGTAGCCAAGGGGCTCAGCTTGAATGAGCAAGACTGGTCTCCTCGTCTGCGCATCGCCATCTCCATCGGCCATATCTATGAATATGTTGAGGATGTTTGGGAGCCAGGCTCCGAGAAGCTGCTACCACGGGGTACTGGCATTCATTTCACGTTGAGCGGGTATAAGGAGCTAGAATGGCCGAGCTAGTAGCCTTTTCGTGTCAAAATTACTGCCGGAATAGTCACAGATGTCCATGTTGGGTGACCAGACAGTTTCCCCGGCTTGGACCCTGGACGAATGTAGAATGCGTCACGACACTATTAGAAGAAGCAATTGTGAGGATTTCACCCCCTCCAAAGATGAGAAAAAACTTACAAAGGATGCTAAACTGGCACTAACGATGTCGCATGCGCATGCTGTCGTGTGGGCAAGGTTGAGACAAGTCGCCGGTGGTGACTACTGACAACCAACAACGCCAAAGGGCTGGCGGTTTTTTTTTTCTCCCCCCGGGAACTCTCGCGTTCAGAGAGCAGGGCATTACACTCAGCCTGAATATTCAGATCAAAATCAGTCAATGCCGCGTTAAGCGCCTACGGTTGAATATTCTTCAGGTCCTAGTTTGAACAGGACAAGGGCGGGTGAGTAGAGTCGGCAACCGAGCTATGCCAAAAGAAATCACCGATGAGTGACCTGAAACTATTCAATCGGGACTCAAGTTGAGTGCTATTGCTCGTGGTCCAGTAGCGTCACGGAATAGTACGGCAAATCCCCCCTTGCGGTATTGGCTGAAAACCATTCAGAGCGAGGAGTTTTGTGAACTAGAATATGGCGTCATCATCACCCAAACATTGCTCTGCAATGAAAGACGCAGGTGTCCTTGATAGTAGAAGAACGCAATCAAGAGGAGAGATTACACCAAGCACGGTAGGCGAAGCGTGGTACTGAAACTCACATGGCGCCAGACTCTGTGCGGAAGCTGAACAACGCTGCGACCTGAAAATCGTGTGGTCTGTCGTAGCAATGGTGTGATTGTAGTCCAGAACTCGAGTGCCATTTCAAACTATTCCTGGTCTTGAAGCAAGGTTTGCAAATGCGGTTTTTTCCCTCTTCTTTTTTTTGGCTTTCGGTGAAGCGGCAAGCAATGCATTGCAACCTCAATATCTGCCGGTAGATTCCTGCGGTACCTTGAGACTGCGTTTTCCAACGTCGATGTCGACAACGAACAATGTTGGGATGGATGACGGATGGCTCCTCCTGTCTGCAGACGCGGGCTGGGGATTGAGAATTCGGCCCTTGGCGGCCGATGGACCATGGCCTACTTCGCGATACGATGTGACAAGTTGCACTGCATCGCGAGATGAGTGTTTCCGCTTAATCCGCCGCAGCTGGATTCCACGTGCATGAGTGTGGACGGAGGAGACGACGACGTTCATCGACGAGCGAGGCCAGAAGAAACCAGACATGGAGAAAAAAAAAAAGATGCGCGACACTGGCTGAAAGCAGTGATAGGTGGCGCCAAGCGCGAAGAGTGGGCCGTGGCCGTCCGCTCCGCGTATTGGCCATCCGATCGTCCCCCCCCCCCTTGTCAGCACGCGATGACGCGAGCTCCATCCGTGCTCCAGCCTGCTCCAGTCTGCCAGTCCCGATGGGGAGCTTTCTGGGCCCCCGAGGCGGCTTAGGCAAAGCACGCAATTTCGTGGCTCTCTTGACAAAGCTTCTTGACGTCGCCATCGCCAACGCCTCCGCCTCCGCGTCGAGTATCTGTATCTGTATCTGCTCTGCCCTGGTTCTCCAGTGCCGCTCGTTGGTGAGACATTTCGATGGGACAGACGAGCGAAAAGGCACAGGGGGAAAAAGACGCATTGAATATCAGTGTCTCTCCCGCCTCTTCGCCCTGGCATTTTGATGGGTCCAGGCACGTGTCCTCCTTTATCGTCTCATCGGGTTCTCGGATGCCAGCCCATGAAGAGAGCTTCCCCCGGTCTTCAACTTAACACGTATTAAGCCGCGGCCAGACCTTGCTGCTTTTACAACATGGGCCAATGTCAAACCGCATTCGAAACCTCATTCCTGGCCCTGGCCTTCTTTCTTTTAAACCCTCCCATTGTCAGCCGGCCCGTCAAAACTTGCATTAATTGGAAAGCATCCTGTCTGCCGCTCCGACGAACATGGCAACCGCACCTACTATCAAGGGCCGCCTGGTCAAGGCGGTCGGCTACGACTCAGACGACCGCGACGACGACGTTCCTTCCATATCGAATGCTGACCTTTTCATTGAGCATGAGCTCACGGTGGGCGAGTTTCTGGCAGAAATCACCCCCACCGCCGATGGTATCGTGCGATACATTAGCAATCTATTCCCATTTGTTCACTGGATTGGCAAATACAATCTAGTATGGTTCATCGGTGATTTGATCGCAGGTAAGAACTGAGACATTCCAGAACGGAGGCGATCCTCTTGTCCTGAATATGCGTCCCCGCTGACAATTTCATCACAGGCGTGACTGTCGGTGCCGTCGTCGTTCCTCAGGGAATGGCCTACGCGCAACTGGCGCAACTTCCCGTGGAATATGGCCTGTACACATCCTTCATGGGCGTTCTCCTGTACTGGTTTTTCGCTACCTCCAAGGATATCACCATTGGGGTAAGTGCGCCAAGAGTACCATCCTACGGTGCAATGCAGAGAACCCCTGCCGAGAATAAGGCTGACTTGACTCCCGTCTGTCTAGCCTGTCGCTGTCATGTCTCAAGTCACCGGAGATGTTGTGCTCAAGGCCAAGTCCCAGATTCCTGATGTCCAAGGCCACTTAATTGCATCAGCCCTTGCCATCATTACCGGCGCCATCATCCTCTTTCTTGGCCTCGCCCGTCTTGGCTGGCTAGTCGAGTTCATTCCCCTGCCCGCCATCTGCGCGTTCATGACTGGCTCTGCAGTCAACATCATTGCCGGCCAGGTCTCCAAGCTGATGGGCATCAGTGGCGTCAACACGCGAGACGCTCCTTACATGGTCATTATCAACACGCTGAAGAATCTCCCGTCCACCAAGCTCGACGCGGCTCTAGGTCTTACCGCGCTGCTGATGTTGTATCTCGTCCGAGGCGTTTGCTCGTACATGTCGAAGAAGCACCCGCATCGCGCAAAGACATACTTCTTCATCTCTACCCTCCGCACTGTCTTTGTCATCCTCCTTTACACGGCCATTAGCGCTGGTGTCAATGTCTCACATAAGAAGAAGCCTAGCTTCAGTCTTATCATGGACGTCCCGCGAGGTATGACTCACTTCAAACGACAAATTGCGGAAAACCCTCCCTGACATCCAATTCAATCGTTGGGAAGCTTGAAATCACTGACGTCAACTATCAGGTTTCCAACATGCTGCTGTCCCCGAGGTCAACAAGCGAATTATCTCGTCATTTGCCTCCGAAATCCCCGCCGCCGTCATTGTCATGTTGATCGAGCACATCTCCATCTCCAAATCCTTCGGCCGCATCAACAACTACGTCATCGACCCATCGCAAGAGCTGGTTGCCATTGGCGTCACCAACTTGCTGGCTCCTTTCCTTGGTGCCTATCCTGCCACTGGATCCTTCTCGCGTACGGCCATCAAGTCCAAGGCCGGTGTCCGAACTCCCTTTGCTGGTGTCATCACCGCCCTGGTTGTCTTGCTGGCTTTGTACGCCCTGCCGGCCGTTTTCTACTACATTCCTAACGCCGCCTTGGCTGCTGTCATTATCCACGCCGTAGGCGATGTCATCACGCCTCCCAAGGTTGTTTTCCAGTTCTGGCGCGTCTCCCCCCTCGAGGTGCCTATCTTCCTGGCCGGAGTGCTCGTCACTATTTTCTCCACCATTGAAAACGGTATCTACACCACCATTGGCGTGTCGGCCGCCGTCCTCGTCTGGCGCCTATTTCTCAGCCGCGGCCGCGTGCTTGGCGTGGCTCGCATCCGAACTGCCAGAGCTGACCAGAGGCAAGGCTCCAAGGATCCTGGCGAAGCCGTTGCCGAAGAGTCAGATGAGTCCCTGCGCACTGGTTTCCTGCCGCTCGACCATGAGGATGGATCGAACCCCAGGGTCGTTGTGCGAAGTCCCTACCCTGGTGTATTCATTTACAGATTTGCCGAGGGCTTCAACTATCCCAACGCTGGGCTCTACATGAACGACCTCACTGAGATGATCTTCAAGGAAACACGACGAACAGACCCAGGCACAGTCGGTAAATTAGGTGTAAGTTTCGTCGCTCCACGACCTTGAATTAATTCATGTCTTATCCGACTCCTACCTCATTTGCCCCTATTTTCAAGCATAGTTGTGCTAACAATGCGTCAATCTCACAGGACCGACCGTGGAACGACCCCACGCCACGCAATCACAAGGTCGATGAAGTCGACCACCGCCCAAGCCTCAAGGCCATCATTCTCGACTTCTCCTCCGTCAACAACGTCGATGTCACCGCCGCCCAGGCTCTCATCGACGTACGCAACCAGCTGGACCGCTATGCTGCCCCCAACACAGTCGACTGGCACTTTGCCAACATTGAAAACCGATGGACCAAGCGAGCCCTCGCCGCCGCCGGTTTCGGCTACCGATCCCCCAAGCCCAGTCCCGGCGAAGGCCCCAGCCACTGGAAGACCATTTTTAGCATCGCCGACCTCGGCGGTTCCGACAGCGCAGCCAAGGCTGCCGAGGCCGCGGAATCGGGTGACAAAGGAGAACAGTCAGTCAAGGAATATGACATTGAGAATGCAGGCTCGGACATCTCACGCCTGTCAGACAAGGATGTGCCTCGCAACCCCGGCAGCGCACGTCTCGTGGCGGTCCAGGGTCTCAATCGCCCTTATTTCCATTTCGATCTGCAAGAGGCTGTGGAGGCGGCTATCGCGAATGCAGAGCGGGAATAAACAATCATATCGCATGTTTGATCACATATACTGGGTTTATTTTTACATTTGGTTGGGACAATCCTCAAAGGTTTTGTCTTCATGGGAGCGAAATATTTGCACTTTTTCTAAACATCATATACATGAGCACACGTGTGCTTTGAGAATAGAGGACTGGCAGCGAGTAGTGGACTATTGGTCATTGGTGTCCTTTTTTCCTGCCTGCTGCATGTTTGATCCCATCTGCTTTCAGGTGTTACTTCCCTTGCCTGGACATTTGTGACATTTCTTGTCTGTCCTTGGTTACCATCTGTCTTCCCATTCAGTGGATAGCAGACGACTCTATGCCCGATCGTGCTCGGCATTGCGTTATTCGGGGCCTTCACCGACATCAGGCCATTCTCCATTACGAGAGTCGGAATACGCGGAAAGGATGGCACACCTGTGACGTGCGAACTCCCTGAAGGCTTTACTATCCTAGGAGAATGCGTGGAACTATTGAAAGCTCTCTGTGGATTGAGGGATTCGCCACAACTTTGGTCCGAAGAACTGAGCAAAACACTCAAGAGCTTCTTTTTCCTGCTTTGCAGCTCGCTGTGATTCGGAATGCGGCCCCGTTCTTTCTACACATGCAATCTTGAACTTGTGCAAACACTCATGTGTGATAATTCTGTTCTAAGTGTGGTTTCTGACTCTATAGACAGCGGACTAGCTACCCGCGTGGAGAGCTTAAAGCAAGCACTGATAATAGAGTCAAAAACCGCACTTAGAATAGAAACATCGCACGATAGTGTTTGCACAAATTCAAGATTGCGTGTGAAGAGAAAACAGGACCGCATTCCGAATCACAGCCTGCCAAGCAGGAAAAAGAACTATGTCTTTCTTTTGCACACAATACAGCATCCACAACGCAGCCGCATCACTTCTCATTTTTCTGAGGACGGCATATCAAATCTTTGCTTCCCTTCCCACAGAATAATGTCAATATGCCCGCCGGTTCAAACAATGTGCTCTCGGCTAATTCTGCTGCCGGCGGCATCGTAGTAATCGACAGTGCAGTGGCTTCGTCTGTCGCCTCGGCTTGTGTGCCAGCCACTCCTGAAATCTCATGTCAGAGACTTGACTGCCATGAGAGAGACGCGGTTGACCTACACGACAGTAGCAGTCGCTGCCCCGGCAGGTGCTCGGGCAATGACCAAATTTACGATGTTGGCCCTTTCGCTGGGATTGTTCGCATGCATGGTGCTAGGATCAAAAGTGACATGGTTGGCATCCATCGTGAACGAACAGCGGCACTTTGAGATATGGAAAGAGATGATGCTACTGGTGGTATTCGCAGACTGATGTTGTCGCAGACTGATGGAGAGGATCGTTGAAGAAAAAAGAGTCCCACAGCATGGCCAGGCCAACGCAATTGATCAATGATGACCAACCGCGCGTTGTCACTGGCTGTTGGTTTTGTTGCTGTGGAGCTCAGCCATCCGGACAACCATTAACTCATAAAGCCAACTTGCAAGGCAAATAAACGGTTCTTCCTACAGAGCGATCAATGATCAATGTACACTCTCAGTCCCGCAGCACGATACAAGCCATCATTCATCCAACTTCCTTCTCCCGAGGTTTCCGAGTTAGCCATCACAACAAGCCTGGATTTCCATATTCACCATGGGCACTTCCCCTCCTCCCACGCCGCCATCAAGGGCCATCAATGATGACGAGCGGAGATTCAAATCCATAACCTCGCCCTGTGAGTGGATAGAGGATTACCGCCCAGGTGGTTACCATCCAGTCCTTCTCGGCGACCTTTTCAACAATGGCCAGTACAAGGTTATCCGCAAGCTTGGTGAGGGCTCCTACTCAACGGTTTGGCTGGCCCGTGACCTAAAGTAAGTCCTATTGTAACATCTGCTCGTGAAGCCACAGAGTGTGACTTGCTCATTTCCTTGTAGGGGTAAAAGATATGTCGCTCTGAAGATTCTTGTCGCGGATCTCTCCGGACAGTCAAGCGAGGTGCGAATCTTGCGCCACATCACCGATATCGCCCCAACAGAGGGGCAACGGCATATCACGCAACTGCTCGGTGAGTTCGAACACCGCGGCCCCAATGGAACCCACAAGTGCCTGGTATTTGAGCCGATGGGACCGAGTGTGAATACCATGGTCGAGGAGCTGCCCCAGTTCAAACCTCGCCGGCGGGAGATGAAGATCCGCTATCCACCCAAGATGGCAAAGCGCATTCTTAAGCAGTCCTTGCAGGCTCTGGCGTTTCTCCACGACAACGGTATCGCCCATGGAGACTTCCAGCCGGGAAACATGCTCTTCACTCTTGATGATCTGGACTCGAAACCCGAGTACGCACTCCGGCAGGAGGAAGATGAGCAAGCAAGATCAATTTCGCCCCCAGTACAGAGGCTAGATGGTAAACAAGACGGGTGGGCGCCGCGATATCTCTGCATCGCACAGCCGCTGGCACCCTTTACCAGACTTGCTCAAGGTTTCAGGATCAAGTTATCTGATATGGGCGGCGGTTAGTACTTCCAACACCAGTCACTGATTGTGAATAAAAAATGTGCTTACGCCCCCCTGCTAACCTGAACAGCCTACTTTTTTACTCAAGCACCGCCAAAGCTCGTCGTTCCACTCGGGCTTCGAGCGCCCGAATTGATCCTTACCGGAGACGTTGGTAAATCCCTCGACGTATGGAGCTTCGGGTGCCTTGTTTTTGAGCTCATCACCGGACAGCCCCTCTTCTGTATACCAGCATCCGGGTACGAGGATGACGATCATCTCCTCTCCCTAAACGCCCGTCTCGGCGCCCTCCCCGACGGGCTCTTCTCCCATTGGGAGACATCTTCTCTATACTTTACGCCGGAGAGAAGGCTCTTCAATTGCCAGCTCGGGGGGGTCGGGGAAGGTGGGAAACCATTGATGGTGCAACAGACGTCCATGGAGGAGTTGTTCGATCAGGCAGAGCCTGATCTTGATGAGGAGGATGGCCGCAGAGCGAAGGAACTCATCAGGTGGATTTTGCAGTACAATCCAGCGAAGCGACCCTCGCCCGCGGAAATCCTGCTTCATCCGTGGTTCCGCGGGGTTGAGGTTGACGGCGACTCGTCCGATGTATCTGTAAACTAGTTATGGCTGCATCAAGACAAGTCAAGGATACCATGAAGCCATGGGGCTGCTGCAGAGATGCGACAAGCAAATTCACGCTTGGTGTTTAGATTATGAAAACGGTTGGAATTTGACAACGTGGCACGGGAAGTGTATAAATATTCAAAATGACGAACACCCTGCAGATTGCCCGCCCTGATGAGAATATTATGTAATGTCTGAACAGTGAAGATCTGTACGGACTTATTCATCTCGATTGGACAGGGGTGGAGCCTGCACAGTGACGACATTGGCATGGCTAGCCCCCCGGACACAACATGGCTCGTCGGAGATTTCACATCGTCATCGTGTCTGGGGAGCCAACGCTGGGGTGCCAACGCGTCGCGAGAGCCCCTTCTTGACGCGAGAACTCGCCTCATCAGTGCTTCCTTCCCGTTTTAAAATGACTGGCGGGCGACTTGTCGGGCGGCTAGTGGACGTCTTGTCTCACCTAGTCACTCTAGCGGCGCTTTCGGCTCCACCATGGACCGGCAGTCACGAAATTAGTTTAGGCCCAAACCATGGCACGCCGCAGCCATTCTTGCTTGTGTTATTGAATTTGCAAAGTCAAGGTCAAAAAAAGAGACATGTTTTCATCCCTCTTCCTGCCCCTCCTCTTGTCCAAAGCCCTCCCGCCTGGCACTCTTTGTTGTCACCCAAAATAAGGCTCCTTTCTCTTTGCTGGAACCTGGAATCGTCCTACTGCATCTCATGGATTCGTCGTCATCGCCGCCGTCGTCGCCGCCGCGTCGCCGGCCACGCTCCGACTCGCAGCTCCACGCATCCGCTACCTCTGCCATTATCCGACCGACGTCTCGCCAAAACCATGACCCTGCGACCCCAGCTGAATCCGACGGCCCGGTCGACGATTATTTCGGGACTCTGAGCACACCACCTCCACGTCGCTCGCGGCCCTCGACATTTTCCCTCGCTCGGCCAGCGAGCGCCGCTTCTTTAGGCGGCCATTTCGCCGGTGGAGCTAGTACGGAGCGATCGCGGAGACCGAGTATTCGAATTCGACCAAGCTTAGTCGGCCTGACGGGCGGACAACAGAATCCGGTCAGGCAAGATGCACAGGGCCCGAACAGACAGGAATCGTCCCGGGGGACTCGGCCGAGGAGCGTTTCTCAGCCTGGCCCCGCGCCGCCCGTCGTGGGTGATGGCGTCGGCAGGGGGAGAAACTCACGACGTCCTCAGCCGCAGATTTCTTTGCCGCGACTAACAGAAGAAGGACCCCGGCCGAGCATGGCGGAGCTAGGCTTGGGTCCCGGAGGAACGTCAGCTTCGTCCCCGACGCTCGAGAGGAGTCACAGTGCTGGAGAGGTCAGCGCCGACGATGGCGAGATCAAGCCGCCAAGACGGGGCATAGTGGGCAGACTCTCCCGGCTCGGCTTGAGGAAGTCTTCAGCCGCTTCCCAGCCTCAGCCGGCGCAGGGCGACCTCGATGCAAGACACGCGGATGAATACAACGAGCAGCTGGTGGACTGGCTGGATATTATCGGTATCATGTGCCCCTTGATTCTTCCCTTCTTCTCTCCATGATGACTTGCGCCAGAAGTCTGCTACATGGTACATGAGGTGCTGACATGCGACCAGATCCCGAGGTCCAAACTCTCTCAACGCTAACAAACGTGCAAAACTCGCTCTTCATCCCCGACCTAGGAAGCTGGGTCAACCGAAGACCAACGTACGTACTATCACAGCGCGATCCGGTGATGCCGCTACCTGTTCCAGCAAACGAAGCGGTCCAGCCAACCGAGGAGCCGACGATCGAAGAAGAGGTGGAGGAAGAAGAGGGACCACGTCCTGGCGAGGACGAGACCGCAGGCGCCCCGAGCATCCGCCGCTCAAACACCATTACATCACGGCTATCCGACTCCCACTACGCCGCTCTCCCGCATGGCGAGACACTGGAAGGGTGGTCCGCCGCCGAGAAATGGGAACTCAATGACCATGTTCGCCACATGCTGCACTCGCGCCGATCCAGGTTCAAGCGACAGATGCAAGGGTTCGGCCAGTACGTGCGACGACCCCTCGGATTCTTCGTCACGCTCTACGCCACGCTCATTACGCTATTTGGTCTCGCTTGGGTACTGTTCCTCATCGGCTGGATCTACGTCGGTGAGCAGCAGGTGTACGCCATTCACATCATCGACAGTGTGCTCGTTGCGCTGTTTGCCATCATGGGCGACGGTCTAGCCCCTTTCCGCGCCATCGACACCTACCACATGATCTTCATCGCTCGGCATGCCAGCATCATCGCCAAGGCCAAGAAGAAGGCCGCAAAATCGAATGCGGTGCAGTCCGAATCGAAAGCCAACATTCAGAGCACAGATTCGTCCGGCACGGAAAATCAAGATCAACCAAACACTTCAGAGAACCGACCAGCCACCACGACCGCGACAGCTACCACCACCACCACCACCACCACCCCATCCTTCACAGTCGGCCATGCAGGCGGCGACTTGACCAATAACAACACTACTGATGAGAACAACGGGAGCAACGAGAACAACATTGACCTCGAAGAAGACGCCAAATCCACCATGAGTGCCTTCTCTCTCGAAGAAGACTACCTGACTCCCAAGCAGCGCAAGACCCTAGCCCACCACCAAGAGAAACTGTCCAAGTCGCACTCGTTCTACAAACCCCACGAGACATTCACCCACCACGCTTTCCCGCTCGGCCACCTCGTGGCCATCATCATCCTGCTCGACTTCCACTCGTGTCTGCAAATCTCCCTCGGCGCAACAACATGGGGCATCGACTACCACCACCGCCCATTCGCCATCACCACGGTCATTCTGTGCGTGAGCATCACTTGCAATCTGACAGCCGGCCTGGTCATCATGTTTGGCGACAGGAGGACGCGCAAGAAGGACGTGCTGGACCTGCTGAAGAGGCAGGCTCTTACGGGCGATGCCATGAAGAAGGTGGAGAAGAAGAGGAACAAGGGACCGGAGACGGACAACGAGGGGGTACAGGGGGGGGTTCTGACGGGGCAGGGCAGTGGCAATCATTGACAGATGTATCATGTTTGTGAGCAAATCATATGGCGTCTCTGCAAAGCAAAGACGGATCAGTCATGTCACTGCGATTTAGTTAGCGTGCAAGCACATGGCATTATACCAATGAATTACGCACTTTTTTTTTTTTTGGAATCATTTCACAATGGACCATATCGAGGAAGCAAGTCTGAGCTGTGAAAAAAACGGCATGTAGAGCGTTGAGGAACGAGATTCCATGATGCGTGTTTAGAGGCTCGAATGGTATCTAGTCTGAACAGTCGAGTTTCGAGCTCACAGACTTGTTCTTATCGGTTCTGTGCCCTTGTATACAGTAGAACTTGGTCTTCTCATCGGTTCCGTGCCTTGAATACACGAATAATTTCTCCATACATGATGTACAAACCAAGTGACGCAGCGTAGTAGTCCAGCTACCGACTGGCGGCCCCGCCCTGCCTTACTTCATTTCAACCTCTTGAAAGGATGCCCCTCGGTGTTGAACACCCAGTCGTCCAAGCTCACAAGGTCGGGCTCCGCAAAGATCAAGTAAAAGTACTTGAGCGTCTCGGCCAGCCAGAAGCTCTCCATCGAGTCCGTCGGCCGCGGGACCTCGCCGGCGGGGGGGTTCACGTCGGCGACGGCGCTGTACGCCAGCTCCGTGGACGTCAGGGTGTCGATGGCCCTCCACATGTCCCATGCCTTGTCCTGCCACTTCCTGTCGCCCGTGACGCGGTACATGATGAAGACGCTCTCGATGGCCTCGGGGCGGAGGGCGTAGCGCGCGTCGCCGATGGTGGAGAAGGACGGGGGCAGGTTCTCCCTCTGGATGATGGACTCTGCTTCCTTGATGGGGCTGACGCGCTTGTTCGTCCGGTGCGCCTCGTTGTTGATCGTCCAGTGCGCCTTGTTGTCTTTTGCCGCGTGCGCCTTGAGCACCTCCTGGTGCCAGCGCTCGGGGGCCCAGGGACAGGCCGCCTCGTGCTCGTGCTCCTCGTCGTCGTCGTCGTCGTCGGCGGCGGCGGTGGCGGTGGCGGGGCAGGGCGTGAGGTAGAATGCTTCGGGCATGACGCCCCGGCGGAAGGACTTGTAGGCCCATACGCAGCCGTCGGTGAGCCTCCGGCCGCGCGAGACGTCGTCTTTGCGCCGGGTGAGCCGGCCGCCGAGGGCGAGCATGCCGCCGGCGAAGCAGGCGAGGTGGCCCGAGGCGGGGTTGAGCTTCTTCTTCCCGGACGCGTCGTCGGGGTCGACGGTGACGAAGCCCGTGAACAGGACGTCGTCGTCGTCGTCGTCGTCGGGGATCATGGGTCGGAAGAAGAGAAAGTCCCGGGCCGCGCCCATGCTCTTGGCGTACATGTCGCGGTAGATGCCCGTCTGCTGTCCGAGGAGGGCCATCATCTTGGGCAGGTACTCGTACGTGCTGTCGGCCATGCCCCCGAGCGTGTACGTCGCGCCCGCGTCGAAGTTGCCCTTGGCGGGGTCCACGACGGTCGGCCACATGCCCTTGAGCTTGGTCTTGTCCTGGGACTCGGCGAGCAGCTCGCTGATGCGGCGCACGGCGTCGTGGTACTTGGGGTCGCCGGTGACGAGGCTGAGGCGCGTGAACTCGAGGGTGAGGGACCCGACCTCGGCGAGGAGCGCCCTGCTCGCGGCCGCCTGCCTGGTGCCGCGGGCCGCCTCGTGCGGGTTCCAGCGCGTCGCGGGCAGGTGGTTGGGCGTGTCGAAGGCCTTGTAGAGCATGTCGCCGACGTTGTGCGCCTTGGCCAGCAGCCTCTCGTCGCCGCTCAGGTCGTAGGCCGACAACAGCCCGCCCAGGAACCGGATCGCCGTCTCGAACACGTTGATCTCCCTGTCCTTGGTCAGGAGGAAGACGGCGTGCTCGGCGACGTCGAAGACGGCCTCGTCGAAGTCGTCCCTGAGCCCCATGATCCAAAGCGTGTCCAGCGAGTCGATGAGCGTGGCGCCCCATCCGCCGAATGTATCTTTGGCGCCGCCCGAGACGGGCGCCACCTCGTCCCGGAGCCACGCGTGTTTCTTGTAGGCGTTCCACGACTTGACAAAGGAATCCTTGATGTCCCTCTGGCGGGCCAGCCGCACTTCCTTTTCGGCCGCATTCTCGGCGGGGAAGAAGTCGGCCTGCACCGGCGGCAGAGTATCCGCCGCGGCCGTGGGCATGGGCCGGTAGGTAGAGACGGGATAGTTGTGGCTGATGGTCCTCCAGAAGTAGTCCTTTTCGGGCTCGTATCTCGGTTTCTCCGTCACTGGTTGCTCCGTCACGGGTTTCGCGGGCTTCGTGGGCTTCGCGGGCTTCGCGGGCTTCGCGGGCTTCGCGGGCTTCGCGGGCTTCGCGGGTTTCGCGGGCAGTCCCCCGGCCCGCCATATGGTGAGCATGACGAAGAGGGCGAGGAAGACGGTGAGGATTCTCCGCCGGCGGAGGCTCATCATGAGGGCGGATGATACGCGATGAGACGAGCACTGGGGCGGTGATGAAGAGACATGGCTTGAATTTGATTGTCAGTTGAGGAAAGTTGGCAAGTTGGGAAGTGGATGGGAATGCGGTTTGCTTGCTGCGCCCTGATTGGGCGAGCGAGCGACACACATGTCAGTGTCAAGGGGCATCCCGAGCTTCGGTGGCCGGCCAGAGCGCGGCGAAGATCTGGCTAATGTCTGGCTTATTGTAGCGTCGACGGATGGCTGTACGCCGTCGCGATAGTAATCCCCTCACTCTCAGCCATCTCTTTACCTGTCATGCCCGAATCAAAGGCAAAGGCTGATACAGCTCTAGCCCTCACATGGGGGCTATATTCAATTCTGGGCGTGATTGGAGGCATTTTTGTCAAGATGATCATGATGATGCTGACGGAAGGCGACGCGATTTTTCGCGATGCTAGGCGGGGCCGCGTTTCATTATCGGTACCACTGGGACCGACATCGTCCACCCTTGCGGAGGGGCCGGTGCCGGCGACGGCGAGCCACTCAACTACACTACCTCATCGAAGGCAAGTCTAGCCTGTGGGGTGCTTCTACGACCATCAACCACACGCACCTACGGTTCCCATTACATCACGAAAGGGCCATCACTGCCATGCGCCGACCGGACACGAGCGAGGCACCGTGGACGCAGGACTAGCACAGCAAAAACGGCACCATGGTATCGACGACGAAGCGCGCGCAAATGCCTTTCATAACAGCACACGGTGCCATCCCATGCCTTTTTGTCTTCTCTCCATCGCAAGCGAGGTGATTATATGGCTTTTTGTCCACAGACCCGGTGGAGCAGCCAAAGATGGTAGGGTATCTCTGTCATGATCGTCAAAGACAAGAATACAAACAGCCATAAAGTGCTTCCATCAAATCACTTTTTGTGCAAAGCCTCATGATCCTTCTTCAAGCGTTTGCTTTAGTTTGTCTGTTCACTTCTCACAATAGCTCTCGAGTATTTGCTCTTGTCTGGCTCTCCTTCTTCTTCTTCTTTCTTCCTCCTTCTCTCCTCTCGACTATGGGGAGAAACTGGCGGTCGCCTGTTCGTCTCATGACGCCTTGGAACCGAAGTTATTGATTTGATCGGTAATGACTAGACCGGCGACAGCAGCTGATGTCAACGTGGCGGTGACACCGGAGATCAGGGCCGAAAGTGCCAACTTGGAGACGTCGCCACCACGGGACGGGGCAAGCTGGCCAAGAATACCGATTTGGATGCCCAAGGACCCAATGTTGCCGAAGCCGCACAGAGCATAGGTGGCGATCAGACGGGAGCGAGGACTGAGATCCTTGTATTCAGGTTCCGTGGTCAGATCACTGAAGGCCTTGTACTCGTTCTGTTGTGCACATCAGGTCAGTCAGTACTGGAATAGAGGTAGTGGCAGTAGACTCATCATTTCTGATTGAGCCCGGAAAGGTTTTGGCACGTACGGTGATGACTTTCTGAGCGATCAGTCTACTGACTAGGAGAACATCACTGTAGTCCTTCTCTCCGGGGACCTTCTCCCGCGGGACGCCCAAAAAGAATGCTGCGGGCCAGAGCAGATATCCGAGAATGGTCTGCAAGGTCAAGGTCGGATCATTAATGTTAATGTAGTGGCCCCACCAGGTCAGCAGAGCGTTTACCAAACCAACGACGGCAATGATGCAGAGGAGGGTGGCAATGATGGTGCCACCGATCTTGATGCCAAGCCAAGCACCGTTGGCGAAAGCGTGTAGAGCATTTTCAGCCTTGTGCTCATCGTCGTCGGGAAGGACGACACGGCCAGCAGTGAGGGTCTCCTCGGTCTCGGGGTAACGCAGCTTGGAAACGGCCAAGGAGGCAGGAATGGACATGATGCAGGAGGATACCAAGACTTCGGCACTCAGACCAAGCTGAATGTAGCCCACGAGCACGGAGCCCGAGATGGTGGCGAAACCGCAGGTCAGAATCTGGTGGATCTCGGCCTTGGTCATGTGGGGGACGAAGGGCCGGACGAGCATGGCGGATTCACCCTGCCCGATGAAGGGAGTGGCAGCAGCGACGACGGCCTCTGCGCCAGACACACCCAGACCCCAGAAGACAAAGGTGGCAATTTTCTTGATGAACCATTGCAGAAAGCCAATGTAGTACAGAACCTGCACCAGGGAGATGAAGAAGATGATGGCAGGAATGACACCGAGGAGGAACCACTTGAGCTCCGAGGTCGCCGCGTTTGTCAGGAACTCGACACCTTGACGAGCAAATCCCAGAAGATCACCAGCACGGTCTGCAATAAATCTGAAAATGTTGTATCCAACACTAGTTCGCAACACGAAGAGGCCGATGATGTACTGAGAGAGCATACCAACAATGACGGTGCGCCAGTTGATGCGGCTGCGGTGCTTGCTGGTGAGCCAGAAGATGATGATCATGAGGAGCATGCCGACCAAACTGACGGCACGGTTTGCTCGCGTGTTGTCGGCAGCTTCCTCGGACGCAAAACTGCCCACTAGAATGACGGCCAGCGCTCCGGCCGCGCCAATGATGGTGCGGAATTTCTGAGGAATGGCGTTATACACGACCAGAGCCGAACGCTCCCAAACCCATCGAATTGCGCTTGAAACGTACCGAGAGGGGACGTAGTAGAACATGAGGCGGAGGGAAATGGCCAGCCACACCAGGAATGGGACAACCCAGTTCATGTCATTTCGGTGCAAGATGAGCGAGGCCATCCACCAACCGGTGAAGAAGAGGAAGTAGATCAAGTGGAAGAAGGGACGATGCCGTCTATAGAGACGCTTGCATCGGTTCCCGAGAGAGTTGACATCGTCATCATCAGTGGAACCAGAGCCTTGGCCGGTGCTCACAACACCGGCATGGAGCTTTTCATGATCGCTGTACTCGGGCGGGGTAATCAGAGGCTGGCTCTTTTCGACGCCGTGGTGGTGGTGGTGGTTCGTGTGCTGGTTCGCGGGGTTCAACAAGGCAGGGTCGGGGTCGGGGTCGGGGTCGGGGTTGTAATCCAGGCCTGCGATTGCGATGGGCGCGTGGGGTTGGGGTTGGGGTGGTTGCTGATGAGGGGCAGCAGCAGCCGCCTCAACGTCGTCGGTATTGGCTCGGGGATTTGCTGCAGCCATGGTCTGAGTAGTTGGCGAGATTGACGCGTCCTCAACAGTCGTGAAGACGAGACGGAGGGACAGACGAGGTGATGAACAAACGGATCCGGTCTGGAGGACCTGACGTACCTAAGGCAGACACAGATGAGAGAGCAAAAAAAAAAGCAAGAGGAGCGCGACCAAGGAACTTTTTGTACCCGCCCGGCGAGTCGCTCATCACACCTCACCTCACCTCGGCCGAGCCAAGATAGCAAAGATGGATGATAAGTAGTGTGGAGAAGGCAAATGGACTCGTCGAGCCCCCCCATCCATTGCAAGTCCAGTTACTCCGTGCATGCGTCCCGTTGATCCCCGTTGCTTAGCTGAGGGACTTGAGGGACTCTGGCGCGCAGACATGACAGAAGCTGGAAGGTGCTGGCCCGGATGCAAGACGCGTCGAACAGAGAACAGTGTGATAATAGCTCAGAACCCATCCATTCGCATGATGCCGGGACCTTGCCATTCATCTCTTCTCTCCTCCACTCTCCCGCGCTTCGAGTCGTCTCGTGTCTCGGTGGCCCGATCCAGCCTGCAGGGGTGTCTGGTTGTCCAGTTGTCCAGTACGGAGTAATAGTCCACTGACCTTGTACGGATTAATAAGGACAAGGGGGCATGGATGCGGGACATGTGCGATGTAGTATCTGGAAGGTGGCGTTCTTGGGCGTCTTCTAGCTGGCTTCTCTGTTCTTGTTGGACCGCGCAGCTAGGGTTTAATGTGGTCACCTCTTTAAGTTATCTAACCCTATAAGAGGGTGCGGACTATAGCTTAAATACCTAAGTATCTCTACTATTAGTAAGGTACTAATATAGTGCTAAAATATACTATATAGTTATAGAGATTATAGGAAATAACTAGCTAGAGGTAGACTCTTATCTTAGCTAGTTAAGTAGCTAGACTATTATATAATAGGGATTAATTATACCCTTATAGGTATAATACACTTCCCTAGAAGACCTTATTTAAGATTTCCTATAATAAATCTAAATTAATAAAATTAGTTAAATTAATCTTATAATATTTAAATTAATTCTATAGTATAAAAAAGTAGTTAATTAGTTATAATCTTATCTAATTTAAGGTTATTATATAATACTTATTCTTTAGGTTTTTTACTAAGTATACTAGAGAGTAGTCTTATAAGCCCTAGTGCCTTATAAAAGCTTATAAAAGAATTCCTTATAAGAGGCTTTATAAGGCTATTAGTAATTATCTCTTTAGTAGTAATTTAAGTAATATTAAAGGTTTCTTTTATAATTTCTTAATAAAGCTAGTAGTAATAAATATCTATATAGTAAAGCTTTATAATAAGCTTAATAAATTCTTCTTTAAGTAAGTAAATTATCTATATATTATTATATTTAATTTTAAGTATATTATTACCTAGGTATAGCCTAATCTCTTAATATAACTATCTAAAGGCTATAAGTTCTTTATTATAATAAAAAAGTACTAGAAGCTTTACCTTAGTTAATAATATTATTATAGTAGCTTACTTACTTACTTTAAAAAGTATAGGTTTTTTAAAGAGTTTTATAGTATAGCTTTATAAGCTTTTTTATATTATAGTATTATTAGTAAAAGAAGTATTACTATATACTTCTAATTTAGGGTTTTTATTATTATATTTAATTATTAGGTTTACCTATATATATCTATACTTAAGAGCTCTTTTAGCTATCTTTATATACTATAGCCCTAGGTTTTATAAGTATTATAAGAGTTATAAAGCTATAAAAGTAATATTAGATCTTAAAACTATTATTAGATATAGTAAGGTTTTAATTAAAGATTAATATCTCTTTAGATCTTATATACTAATCTCTTTTTTATAAGGTTTTAGTAATATAGTAATTATTAGAGCTATAGGCCTTTATTATAGGATTTTTATATTAAATTTAATAGCTACTTTATTCTAATAGAATTTCTAATTAAGCTATACTTTCTTATTAGTATAATCTCTAATAATTTTAATACCTAGGAACTATTATAGCTCTCTAAGGTTTTTAATATTATACTTTATAAAAAGTCTTACTTTAAATTTATTATATAAAGATAATTTTCCTTTAGTAAATAAGGTAATAAGGTTATTTATATAGAAGAAGATAATTAATCTATTCTTAATAAATATATAAGGGTTTTTAAATATTTATATAAAGCTTTTACTAACTAGCTAGTTAATTAGCTTTTTGATTTATAAAAGAGGCGCTTTTTATAGCCTATAGATTACTTTAAGAAGCTTTAGATAGGCTTATTTATCTTTATAGCCTAGTAGTATCTTATAGAAAACCTCTTTATTAAGGTCTAAATTTAGGAATACTATAATAAAGTTATATTAGTATACTTCTAGGTTAAAGTAGTATATAATAGCTATAAGTAGTCTAAAAGTATTTATAGCTAGAGTTATTACTTAAGTTAATAGATAACTCTTTAGTTAATAATTTCTAAGAATATAGAGGTAAGCTTTATATAATAAAATATAGCTTTACTTATTTAATTTATAGGAAAAAACCTAAGTAAAACTTAGAAGCTTTATATATATAAGTACTTTAGCTCTTAATACTTTTATAGCTACCTTTTTATTAATAATCTTATTAAATTCTTTATCTTATACCTTATAAAACTCTTTTTCTTTTAGATAACTAGCTAAATAATTATAATAAGCTAGAGAAGGTAAAAGCCTAGATATATAAGGCTTTTCTTTATTTTTAAGTTCTAGTTTAAAGAATATAGTAAATACTTTAAGATTATTATAATTTTATAGATTTACTAATATTTTATAATTATTATTACTATTAGGTAAGTTAAGTAAATTATTAATACTTAATAGTATATTATTTATAAAATCTAGGAATTATCTAGGAATTATCTAGGTAAGTTTAGAGAAGTTAGTAGATTTAATTTTTAACTTTCTTTTTCCTTTTCTTTATAATCTAGTTAATTATAACTAGTAGGAGTTTTTTCTTATTAAAGTTAATTAAGTAGTTATTATAGTAATAGAGAGTATATTATCTATAGGAGCCTTATATTAGAACTTTTATCCTTATTATCCTTAACTAGCCCTTTAAGAAAGTATTTTTAACCTCTTTTATAGTTAATAATATTAATAGGCCTCTTTCTTAAGTATAAAAGGTAGACTTATTAAAGGTAATATAGCTTAATAAAAACTAGTAGTTTCTCTTTAATATTAGTACCTAAATTAGGTATTATATAGAGAAAATATATTTAGTAAGGTATCTAATATAAGCTCTCTAAGTAAGCTTTAGACTTACCTTATAAAGCTTACTTTATATTATTATAAATACTTTATAACTAAAGGCTTATAAGTAAGTTATAAAGGCTTCTAAATTCTTTAGTAAGTAGCTTTATTAAAGCTTATTCTCTTTTAACTACCTATTTAATACTTATTAAGGTAATTACTAGTTAAGTAGCTTTTAAGGTATATAGTTTATAATATAAATAGCTACTTTAGTAACTATAGGCTAGAGGTTTTCTAGAAAGCCTAATTATATTATAAAAGTTATTATAACCCTTATTATTACCCCCCTAGACTATTCTATATACCTATTTTAATATAGGTAAGCTAGGCTAGACTTTCTAATAATAATACCCCTATTTTTAATATTTTCTTCCTACTTAGTCTAGAAGGTAATCTCTCTATTAGTTATTATAACTATAATATAAATTCTATATATTCTTATATATATAGCTTTTAACTAATTAAAGTAAAATATAATATTAGTTTTTAATAAGATTATAAAGATATAATATAGTCCTATAGCTTTATAGGTAAGAAGAGTAATATAATAGTCCTTATTATACCCTAATAATTAAGTAAAGAGATTAAAAGAGACTACCTAAAGTAACCTAGAAAGTAATAACCCTATTTAAGGGACTTATAATATTTACCTCTATACCTTAGCTATTTAATAGACCTTATATTTACTTATACTCCTTTTCTTTAATAAAATTTAAAGCTTCTTAAGCACTTAATTTGTTATATCCTTACTTGAATACGCTAATCTAGTATACTACAGGTCTATAGGCAATATTATAATAGTTTTTAGGTCTTATAAATCTCCCTTAATACTAAAAGCTTCTAATAAGCTTAAGCCTTTTATATATAGCTATATACTAATAATCTAAGTTTAAAATATTTCCTAATTACCTCTTACTAGGTCTATTACCCTTCTAGTAAGGTTATTTTACCTTATTTCTTTCTATATTAGTAATTAAAGAGATATAAGGTTTATAAAGAATAATAGCTAGTACTAGGCCTCTAATAAAGTAAGGGTCTAGCTATTTATTAAGATAATCTAAGCTATACTAATACTATAAGCCTTTATAATAGTATAACTTACTTAAATTCTAAGCTACTTACTATAATTAAGGTTTATAAACTAGTATTTATTATTAAAGATATAGATTAAGGTCTTACTATTAAGTATAACTTATAATTTACCCTAGGTAAGGAAAGCCTTTATAGACTCTTTTATAGTAGTAAATATAGTATTATTTTCCTTAGGCTCCTTTATACTATTATCCTTTAACTATATATTATATACCTTTTTTATATTATTAGGTTAATAATTTATTACTTCTTTTACTTTCTTTAATAGCTTTTTATTAACTTTCTAATCCTTTAGTAAGTAAAGTATTTTATATATTTTTTATAAATCCTTTAACTTCTTTACTTTATATTTTTTATAGTAAATATAAGGGTCTTTCTATCAGGAGCGTAAGGGACAGAGACAGGATTATCACATAATAGAGCACTAGCAGGACCTTAGACCCACTAGGTTAGGGAGGGGCTAGCTAGTAGCTAGATAGTTATATAAGCATAGGGCAAGGTATTTAGCAAGGACTACCTATATTCTTATAGAAGGTTAGAGCTTAAAACCTTTATATACCTACCCCTAGGTAGTACCTTTCTAGCTATAACTATAAATCTAAGCTATTACTCTATTCTATTATCTTTTAACCCTTAAGTTATAATAAATTAAGCTCTTAATCCCTTTAGGGTAATAGACTATTAGCTAGATTATAATATTAGTATACTAGAGAATATCTATATAAAATATACCTATACCCCCTAGTAGTAATACTATAAATAAATAGGGTAGTAGTAGTATAATAAATACTTAAATAATAAATACTAATAATTAAGTATATTAGATACTACCTAAGACTAATCTAGATAATAATACTAGAATTAAGAATAATAGTATTAAGGAGGTAGTATAATAGTATTATAATATTATATAAGCTAAGCTATAATATATATAGAAAATATAGGAAATTCTATAAATAAAAGTAAAAATTAGGGAGCTTTAGGTAAACCTACTATTAGTTAAAACCTAGTAAGGACCTATAAATCCACCTTCTTAGGTTAGACTAACTACTTCTATACTTACTTTACTAATAGGCACTAAGTAAGTAGTAAATATATACTAATATAGTATTATTAAGATATAGCTATAGATACTATTATATAAGGGGAATACTTATAAAAACCTCTAGAATTTCCTAGTAGACTTAAATATATTATTTAAATTAGATTAATATATCTTTTATAATAATATAATAAAGGTAGCCTATACTAGTAAATACCTTACTAATAATATAAAGTAATAATAGATATACTATATAGCTATAGATAGTTATATAGAATATAAGGACTATAATTAGATAAGCTTTATTATATAGCTAAAGACTAGAATAATAAATAAGGATACTAAATACTTAGAAGTAACTAGGTTACTACTAAATCTTTAGTAAGGTAATAGCTAATTATTTTAAGCCTTTATTAGGAATTAGACTAAGGTTAAATCTAACCTACCTAAACTAATCCTAATATAACTAAGAATCTATATATTTATTAATAGCCTTTATAATACTATAAGAAAGTAAATACTTAGCTAGGAGTTTCTAATTACTTAGAGCTAGTTATAAGGCTAAGGTAAGAAAGTAAAGGTAGTAATAAAACTAATATAGAGTTATAAAAAGAGTTAAGATAATAAGAAAAAGTAATAGTAATTAACTTTACCTATAAATAACTTATAGTAATAAAATAAAGAATAAGTAGGAAGATTACCTATTATATATTATAAATATAAGAAGCCTAGATATATCTTAATAGCTTACTATTTATTAGACTACTCTATTTATAAGAGTAATAAATACACTATAAAGAAGTATAATAATAGTAGTAATAAAGTATCTAATCCTAATAAGATACCGCTTTTATCTATATAAACCTAGGATAGGGGGCTTATTATAGATAAATTAGTAAACCTAAGAGTTAGAGTCTATATATCTTTATAATAAGATTACTAGTAGGTAGTAGTAAAGGCACTAATAGATTTAGGTATATAATCCTTAACTATATACCTAAAGTTATTATCTAAGGAGGATTAAAAAAGAGTTAAAAAATAGATTAAAATCTTAAAAGTATAAGTAAGGATATAGTTTTATATTAAGAAATTCTAAGGAGATTAGTATTAATAAAGAATAGTATAGGGTTTATAAAGGTTTACTAAGTTAGCTACTTTATTACTAATACTAAAGAAAGGCTACTACTAGGCATAGACTAGATTAGAGAATATAAACCTATAGTAATATATTAGAAAGAGAAGTTTTAGAAATACTTAGTAATAAGGGAGCGCCTCTTATATACTTAGGGTAAGTAAAGAGTATATAAAGTATTAAAATAATTAGTAGTTACTCTAGTGCTAGGTTTAGTAAAAGTTATCTTAAATAGCCTAAAGAATAAGAAGGGAAAAGAACTAAAAAAGAACCTACTAGTAGACTTACTAAAGCTAATTTAGAAAATAAGTAGTAAGGAAGTAGTAATAGTCTTAAAGTATACCTATAAGTTATATAAGTAATATATTATAGCTAACCTAAGATCCTTAGATAGTCTAAGTAATAAGTAACCTATAACTAAGTAAGGGCTAAGTAATAATATAGATAAACTAGAGCTCCTAGAGGAATACTTAGAATTTAAAAATATATTTAATAAGGATTTAGTAGGAATACTTCCTAAACTAGGGGGCTATACTTATATAATTAAATTAGAAAAAGGGAAAATACTACCTTAGGGACTAATATATAACTTAGCTAAGAAAGAGCTAGAGGTGCTTAGGGAGTATCTTATAAATACGTAGTAAAAGGGATAGATTAGAAGATTAGTTAGCCTAGCTAGGGCCTTAATTTTATTTATTTTAAAGAAAGGAGGGAAATTAAGGCTTTATATAGATTATAGGGGCCTAAATAAGATTACTATTAAGAATAAGTCCCCCTTACTACTAATTACTAAAATCCTTAATTACTTAAAGGGCGCGGTTATCTAGATAAAACTTAACTTAATAGATATATACTACTAGCTATATATCCGCTTAGGTAATAAGTAAAAGATAGCGTTCTATTATAAATATAGGCACTTTAAGTATCTTATAATGCTATTTAGATTAGTTAATACGCTAGTGACTTTCTAGGAGTATATTAATAAGGTCCTTAAGGATATTATAGATAATATCTATATTATCTACCTAGATAATATCCTAATCTATAGTAGCAACGTAGCTACTTATATAGGCTATATTAAATAAGTCCTAAGTAAACTCTATAATATAAAGCTTTTTATTAACCTAAAGAAGTGTTAATTTTTAGTTATAGAGGTTAAATTCTTAGGATTTATTATATCTAAGAAAGGTATTATAATAGAACTATTAAGGGTAGAAGTAATTATAATATAGCTAATACCTTATAGCATCCTAGATATCTAATTATTCCTTAGGTTTACTAGATTTTATTAATATTTTATTAAGTAGTATAGTAAAGTAGTTATTCTATTAATAAACTAACTTAAGGGGGGATAACTAGTAACCTTTAAGCTAGAACCCTATAAGCTAGCTATATTTAGAGAACTCTAGAGGTTATTCTAGGAAGCACTAATTTTAGTATACTTTAACCTACTTACTTTATTAAAAGTAGAGATAGATATATTAGGTTTTACTATTAGAGTAATACTTATAATATTAGTGCTAGGTTACTAGTACCTAGTTATATATATATTAAGGAAGTTAACTAATACTAAGTTATACTACCTTATACTAGATACTAAATTATTAGTAATCTAAGAGGCTTTTAGGGTATAGAGGTATTACCTAGTGTACTTAACTTACCTAATTATAGTAGTAATAGATTACTTAAACTATAAGTACCTAGCTATAAAGCTATAGCTAACTAGTAGGTAGGTAATAGTACTTAATAAGCTATGCCTATTTAACTTTAGAATTAAATATAGGGCTAGTAAGTTAAACCCTGCTAATATATTATTAAGAAGGGTAGATTATATAAGTAAGAATAGGAAAGTAAAGGTAGTAACCTTATAGCTACTAAACTTCTTATCTAAGTTTATAAATACTAATTAATAGGAACTCTATAGTAGTAATAGGAATACTATAAGTTCTATTATATTATTATTTAATATAGTAAATAGTTAGTTATAAAGACCCTATAATAGTAATAGGAATATCTAGGGTTTTAAGAAAATATAACTTAGCTATATTTTTAAGGAAGCTATAAGACTAGATATTATTAAAAGGGGTATTCTAGCTAGTATAGTTACTAGTAAGTAGTAAGGGCGCCCCTTAGAAACGCTACTTAACTATAGTGTACTTATAAGACTAGAAGTAACTTATAAGCTAGCTACTTATAGAGATATTATAGTAAGAATCTAAGCTATATAAAGAACCTCTTCTAAGTTTAACTCTAATACTTAGGATAATAGCTTAGAATTAGATATTCTAATTTAAGTATTATTATTAGGTATATAGTAAAATAATAAGTTTACTATATATTAGAGAAAGCTACTTAAGAGTAGTAACTTAGAAGTGTTATAAATATAGTTAATTAGACTCTCTAAGCTATTAATATATAAGAGTTAAGTTTATATTCCTTAGGGAATAAGAAAAGAGATTTTACTACTAATATATAATAACCCTACTACTAGGTATTAAGGAGTTAGTAGGATACTTTATTAAATTATAAGTTAGTACTACTAGCTATTAATAAAGAAAGGTATAAAGGTATATATTAGTACTTATATAAACTATTAAGTTTTAAAGCTAAGGCACTATAAGCTATATAGTAAGTTAGCTACTTTACTAAAGCTAGATTACCCCTTTTAAGAACTATTAATAGATTTTATTACTAGATTACTACTAGTTAAAGATGCTAACTAGACCTATAATATAATCTTAGTAATTATAAACTATTTTATAAAGTATAGTATTTATATCCCTATTTTAATATAACTAATAAGTAATAGGTTAGCTACTATATTCCTAGAATATATCTTTAGAGATTATAGAGCCTTAGAAGGTATTATAATAGACTAAGGTTTTATATTTATAAGTAAATTCTAGATAACCTTTTACTATCTTATTATAACTAAGCGGCTACTAAGCACTGCTTTTTACCTATAGATAAATAAGTAAATAGAATAATTAAACTAGGTCCTAGAATATTATTTAAGGGCTTTCTCCTACGCTAAATAAACTAACTAGGCTAATAACCTATTAATAGTATAATTTATATATAATACTAGTAACTATATAACTTATAGCTATACACTAGTAGAGGTATTATAAGGGTATAACCCTAGGGGCCTATAGTAAGTAGTACCTAATATTTTACTTATAAATAATTAGGCTAAGAGTAGAGTATTATTACTAAAAGAGAAACATATAGTAATTAAATAGCTTCTAATTAACTTATAAGCTTAGTATAAGAAATACTATAACTAAAAAAGGACCCTAAAGAGGTTTAAAGTTAGTAATTATATTCTACTATCTATAAAGAATATTAACCTAAGATAGCTAAGTAGGAAGTTAACTATAAAGTACCTAGGCCCTTATAAGATTATAAGGGTAGTTAGGAGTCATAGACTAGCTTACTAGCTAGAATTACCTACTAGAACGCGGTTATATAATATATTTAATATTATAAGTCTTAAACCCTTTAAAGGGAACCTAAGTAATATAGTAGATACTTCTTTACTATAAGATAATATTAAGGATAATAAGTAAGAGTTTAAGGTAAAAAGAATTATCTTATATTATTATAATAGTAGGCATTATAAGTACCTAGTTAAATAGAAGGGCTATAATAGCTTAGAGAATTTATAGGTATTAAAGAGGGATTTTATTATAAGGGATATTATCTATAACTATAAGTAGTAACTAGGTAGCTAGGTTATAGTAGTAAAACTACCCTTAGTAAATAACATAAGGTAATACCCTATAAATATAGTAAATAATATAGGGTAATATTCTAAAAAGACATAATTATATTACTCTTATAATTATAATATAACTACCTAGTAATAATTACTTAAAAAGCATTTCTTTATCCCTACCCTTATCCTTATTTTCCCTAGAGACTATAGTAATAATAGGTATAGAAGCCTTTAGAGGTATAGGGGCCTTATTATTAGAAAAGTTACCTTCCCTATATATAAAGATATAGAGCTCTCTAGGTAACTTAGAAGGACTAATATAAGTAAGAAGCCTAGAGGTATAAGGAGTAAACTACTAGTAAGTTAGTAAAGAAGTGCCTATAGATATTTAAGAGACCTATTATTAGGATATTCTTATATATATAGTAAAGATAGTTTATAATATTAATTTAAACCTTAAGGTTAGTAGTATTAGCTAGCTATACTATAGTAGTGTACTTATTATACTTAGCTTCCTAGGCTACTTTAGTAGTTACCTAAGTATAATAAATATACTTATACTTATTAGTATTTTTAGTCTTTAGGAGAGTATTATATAGTTTTTACTTAGTATAAATAAGAGATTATTAGTATATTAGTAGTAATTAAGTTAAGAGAACTAAGGATACACTTACTTTATTAAGGTAGTAGTAATCTCCCTTAGGTATAGCTTTAATAATATTAAATAGCTTTTTATAAAGCTATATAATTTAAGTAAGGCACTAGTAGTAGGTTAGTGTCTTAAAACTAGAGATTTAGAATAGGTAGTTATACTCTAATATATATCTTATTATTTTAGGTATAATAAGTATATTTAGCTAAGTTTACTACTATAGGTTAGTAATTATAAGAAGTAAAGAAGTAGTAAGATTATACTATAAGAGTTATTATACTCTATAGGAAAAGGTTTATTCTTCTTAAGATATTAAGGAATAATATAGGTACTATTCTTAGGCTATATATTTTATATAGTAACTTACTAACTATACTATATATATAGAATTTTAGTATTACTAGCTATAAGTTAGTAGTAATAACCTAGTAAGGAAGTAATAAACTTATATAGAAATTTTAGATACTATTCTCTTTTAAGGTAACTTCTCTAGTAACTTTCCTAAGGGTTTATTCTATAGAGGTAAACCTAGTAGTAAAGTAGGAGTTAATAAATAGATTTTAGATATTATAAGCTAGCTATAGGTTAGTAGTAAGGAAGTAATAAAGAGAAGATAAGTAAAGATAAAGAAACTTATAATAGTTAGATAGTATATAAGGGAAAGGAAGCGTATATATAAGGGGGGAAGATCTAGTCCCTTTTATATTAACTATAGACCCCCTAAGTAATCTATACACTATATATAGCTAATATAGGGATTATAATATTTACTATTATTATTACTATCTACAAATATACTAGTAGCTATAAACATATAGTAACTACACTACTATATCACTAAGACCTATAAATAAGTTTATTTATATATATAGTGTCTAATACCCTATCTATTTAACCTAATTATAAAATTTAATATAGGGTATTTACTCTCTTAAAACTATTAGTATAAGGTAAAGAGTATTTACTTTACTATATTAGAGTAGTAAATAGGTTACTATTTAGAATTAATAGATAAGGAGATAATAATATTTATACCCTAGTATTATTAGTGTTATTATTTTTAATAATATATTACGCTATAATATATTATACCTAACCTAAACCCTCTATTAACTATAGCCTCTAGGACTATATAGTGTAAATACCCTAAGTAAGTAGCTTATTATATAATTAAGAATAATTATATAAAGAGGGGGTATTATATTAGAAGCGTAAGGGATAGAGATAGGATTATTATATAATAGAGTACTAGTAGGACCTTAGACCTACTAGGTTAGGGAGGGGCTAGCTAGTAGCTAGATAGTTATGTGAGCGTAGGGCGAGGTATTTAGTAAGGACTGCCTATATTCTTGTGGAAGGTTAGAGCTTAAAACCTTTATATACCTGCCCCTAGGTAGCACCTTTCTAGCTATAACTATGAATCTAAGCTATTACTCTGTTCTATTATCTTTTGACCCTTAAGTCGTGACACTTTCTTTACTACCTTCTCTTTTTTAGCTTTATTCTTTATTTTACTATTAAGAGTTAGTTTAGTACTAAAGGTTTTACTAGTCTTTCCTTAAGACCTCCTTTAGGCTTTAATTAGATACTTAATTTTACTTATAATATTATAGAAATCTAGAATATTTCCCTTACTTTTTACTATATATATTAATAAGTTAATTTAAGCTAAGATTATAGGAAATTAAGCCCTAATAGTATTATTAATTATTTCTATAGGTAAGTTATCCTTTATAATAAAGTAGTTTACTTAGAAGCAGAGTATTGTTTGTAGTGTAGTTAGTGTAGTTTTTAGGAAATTCTTGTATTTATAGTGTAGTTTTTTTTCCCTTATAGTGTAGTGTAGTGTAGTTTATAGTATAGTGTAGTGTAGTAAACTACACTATATTATAAAAACTACACTATACTATAAAATAATAGGTAATAATATACTTTTTTATAAATTTAAATATACTAGCCTAAGAAGCTAATTTACTTTATAATAAAGTTTTATTTATTCCTTTCTATAAGGGCTAAATATAGTATACTTTATAATTCTAGCTTTAGGGGCCTAGGGATAATAAATCTATTTTCTATTATTATTATTTTAATTAGAGTATTATTTATAGTGTAGTTATTATAGTTTTTAGGAAATTCTTATATTTATAGTGTAGTTTTTTTTCCCTTATAGTGTAGTGTAGTAAACTACACTACACTACACATTGTAGTGCAATACTCTGCTTAGAAGTATCTCTTATAGCTAATTAAAGTATTTATAAGCTACTTATTAATATTTACTTTTATAAGGTTTTATTTAATAATCTTATTAAAATTAACTTTAGTATAATACTTAATAGTTTTACTTAAAGGTATTATATTCCTTATAAGTTCTCTAATCTTATTATAAAGAGATATATACCTTAAGGTTATTTACTTATATTTAGGCCTAAGTATTATTATAAACTAAGTATAATATTCTTATAAAGCCTTTATAAGGCTTTAGAATTAGCTATTAAATACCTAATAATAACTACTAAGAAGTATAAACTAAGCGCTATCTTTAGTATTATTAGGTTATTAAGAGTACTAAAAATAACTCTCTATAAGTATATTATAACTTTAAGAAGAAGAGCTTTTTCCTTAATCTTATTATTAAGTGCCTTAGCTTATAGCTCTAGCACTATAAGACTATACTTAAGGTCCTAGTATATTTACTATAGATAATTAACCTTATATAGCTTTTACTACTTTTTTTCTTACTAGAGTCCTATTTCTAATAAGAATTAGAGGTTTAGTAAGGTAATCTAGCTATATATTTAAATTAGGATTAATAAAGACCTAAATTCTATTTTTAATAGCTTTTACCTTAACTATTTTATACTATAAGTCCTAGTAATAAGGCTTCTATAGCTTAATAGCTAGCTTATTACTTTTTAAAGATTCCTTAAATATTATAAGAATATCCTATAGTATTACTATTAAACTAATAAAAGGTAATATTAATCCTAGTATACTAGAGTTATCTAATTATAATATTAATAAATTAGACCTCTCTTTTACTATATATATACTAATTATTTAAAGATTAAATAATTAGTTAATTTAGAGAAAAGAGTACTAATTTAGAAAAAAGGTATAACTATTATAAATACTATATAATTACTACTATATTAGACTATATAGCTAGGGTTTAATATAGTTATCTCTATTAAGTTATCTAACCCTATAAGAGAGTATAAACTATAGCTTAAATACCTAAGTATCTTTACTATTAGTAAAGTACTAATATAGTGCTAAAATATACTATATAGTTATAGAGATTATAGGAAATAACTAGCTAGGGGTAGACTCTTATCTTAGCTAGTTAAGTAGCTAGACTATTGTGCGATAGGGATCAATTATGCCCTTATGGGTGCAACAGTTCTCGGGTGGTTTTGCCATCTCGCCATCGGTGGCGGAGGCGGAGGCGGAGGCGGAGCCATCTTCCTTTTGGCAGGTGAAGGTCAGTGAAGCAGCCTCTTCACGATGACTCGCGGGCCAACCAGCCAACCGCAAGGTCCCGTGCTGTGTCGCTCCTTCCCCCCTTGTTACCACGGCACCACGGACTCTATTCCGCATGGACCTCTAATAAATGCGCATATCACGTTTTTTAAATGCGCGCACCACGTTATTCCTAAAATAGAAAAGATACCTTTTCACCTAATTACCTGCTAAAAGATACTAGCCCTTTTTACTGACAAATATAGGTAGCTCACTGCAATATATAACGCTTATAACCTCTTCTATAGAATTCCTTTTTTTTATTATCAAAAAGTCTTATAATATAACGCAGCGTAACGCAATGTAACAAGGCTTTAAATATCGCACAAATAGGCATCTCAATTAACAGCGAAAATTTACAGACATGAGCTACACTAAAATTAGGTGTAGGGACTGTCCTTTTATTTTAGGACTAGCGCGGTATGCGCCTTTAAAAAACGCGGCATGCGCATTTAGATGTCCATCCCGCATCCGCATCAATACCGATGTCGTGGTTATCCGATAAGCCGCAGGCCGCAGGCCGCACAGACAAAGTCGGGGCTGCGGAAATATCAGCCCTGCTGTCAAAATACTTGAACTATGCAACATCGTCTCTCAGCTTCATTGTTAGAGTCTATACGGAGTCATCTTCGCACGACCATGTGCGCACCCCGGATTCTTATTCCCATCTCTTTGCCACGAGCACAGAGAGACCACCATGGTCGGAGAAGGCTGCGCAGTCCGTCCATCAACACCATGGCAAAGACGGTGAGGAGATTCCACCAAGCACCAAACTAGTTCGCGGAATGAACAATCGCCACACGCCCAATCTATCGAGCATTGGATCGAGAACCCCGACAAATCGATTCGTCCCCCCCGGCAGAGGAAGGAAATCCCGGAGAGTGGGCCGCCCAAACCCGCGCTTCCCCAGCAGAGACCATCTCACATCCCTTCCTTGTCTTCGGAGCTCGCCGCCCATGGCAGCCTTCATTCAACCTGGACGGCCCTCTGAACAATACATGTACATGTAGAGCACGGTGTGCGTGCAACGGCACACACAGACCGCTCCCTTTCGAAAGGTGCTCCAGAAACCCGCCCCCAATCTGACGCCTGCGGCTCTCGCAATATCCCGATATCCCGCCGTGAAACCCCCCATCGCCAAAACACAGAATATCTAATTGTCATCCCACCAGCCCGGCTGTCTTCACCCAAGGTGCCCAGGCGTCCAGCTTGTCCACCGCCCGGCCCGTACTACCCCGGATCTCATACGAATGAAGAGCGATCCCCGAGGGGCACAGGCCCTTTTTTAGCCGTGAAACCCCTGTCGCTATTGCTGTTGCTGTTTGTCTGCGCATCTCGTCTCCTTGCAACCAACCAGCATGCGGGATTTGCAAGGATTTGCAATACTTGAGTCAGCTGCTGACGGCTCAAGGTACTTCTGCCGCCCAGCACGGATCAGACTTTGTGCGCACGGGTACATGAACTCGTGCTTTTGACTTCCTCGTCAGCCTGGGTTTGGGAATAAAACGCCAACATCGGCTCACCTCTCGCCTTTTCCAAAAGTCAAGGTTGCTTAGTCTTGATCCAAGTTTTTACAGCACGTTGAGAAATTATTCATCAAAGACCAAGACGACAAACCTACTTTTTTTTGTGGCAAAATCTTTCAAACAACAGTACGCGATTTGAAAGTAAACTAGGGCCATAGAAGGAAATACAGATGCTCTTCAAACTGCATGCGTGCTTTTGCTCCCCATCTTCCCGCTGATATACAGGCCTCATCCCATCAACATCAATCATGTCATGAGTCGTCAACTTACTCTCCTCCTCTGAATCTTCGGTTGAACTCCTCCGCCGCCACCCCAATCATCTTGTAGAGAAAGGCCCGCTCACTGCCGCCACCCACGGGGATAAATGGTCCATTTGCTCCTCCTCTCAGCACCAGGCTGACACCAGTACGTTCCTTTGCAATGGTTTGGATGTCCTTCAGTGGCACGTCCCACTCACTGGTCAGTCGTTTGGACCTAATAAGCAGTATCCGAGCAAAGGTGACCATGACGACCTTATCTTCCTTCGGCAGCTCGAGATGGCCAATATACTGCTCGTCAAAGTATCGTCCATTGTCCACTTGCTTCAGCCAGTACTGGCCCATCGCCTCGCGCGCGCTATATGGACGTACAATGCCGTCACTGGGGATGAAACGCGGGAATCGTGCACGATCGAGCTCTTGCCCGTCAAACACTGTTGTAGTATTTCGGATACCTTCGCTCACGTTGCTAGCCATGTCCAGAACACCAACAGCCGGCTTGGTGGCCAGACCGAGCACTCCCTTGCCAACTCCCTTGAAGAACCCAAGAGCTCCCTCTTGTTCGGCTCCTTCAAGGGGCTTTCGGGCCAGACCGCCAACTCCGGATGCGACGCTTGTGAACAATGAATTTGCACCTGCAGTTACGCCGTACAGTGCATGTTTCGGTCGGTTCCTCGCCTTTGCAATGCGTCTTCGATCCTGAAACTGCTTGTCTAGCGACGCTGCTGCTAGACCCTTACTCAAACTGCCAGTGAACTTGGAGAAACTGTCACTGAAGCCAAATACAGTCTTTTTAGCAAATGATGCCGCGCCCTTGGCAATGCCAATGCCAAACTCTTCAGGTCTGTCCGAGAGGATTAAACCTTGGTATGGCTCGTAAAAAATATCAGTTACGCCAGAAGAGATGTTGTTGAACAAGCCGACAGGATTTCCCAGGAAGTCGGCGGAGCCCAGAATCTTGTGGATCTGAAACATGACTTCTTGGCTATAGTGATTGGTCATATTCTGGATGAGTACCGGTGTCGAGACACGAACATTGTCCAAAATTAAGGCGTTGAATCGGATAGGCGCATCATTGACGTTCCCAATGGCCATGGTCATGACATTGAGGAAGAACATGATTGGGTTACGAGACGACGTCTTGTCTTCGGCATTTACGCGTTCGGTACGCATGAAGCTAAGGTCGATTTGCATAGGTTGAATGTTCAGAACCTCAAAGTACATATCCTGGCCACCTTGCTGTTGAGATGGCTCGGGGATGTCCAAGTCTTCGTCACACAAC
Source organism: Epichloe bromicola (assembly GCA_023658445.1). Lineage (NCBI taxonomy): Eukaryota > Fungi > Ascomycota > Sordariomycetes > Hypocreales > Clavicipitaceae > Epichloe > Epichloe bromicola. Next base: position 798,094 of record CP098269.1, read on the forward strand.
TTGCCCTCTTCTTCCACTGCAGTCCAGCTAGCGCCCGGAACATTGGAGAAGTCCAACAATGCGAACACAAAATCCTCATCCAGGTCTACTGTCATTTGCTGTAGAAGAACTGTGGCGTATTTGATGTATGTGACTCCATAGGAATCATCCTTGACTCGGCTGACCATGGCATGCAGTGATGGGTGGGCATCCACCTCATTGGCCTTCTTGGGTACCACGCTGGGGTACAGAACCATGGGGAAGACGCCGCCATAGAGCTGGTTATCAATCTGCATCCATTTCACAGCCAGAGATACGGTTTGAATGAGCGAAGAGTCGCTGAAACGGAGCTGGACATCTCTGAATGTGACATAAGCCAATTCTTTCAGCTGCGCGTTGACTAGTGAAATTCCGATGCCAGACAGTTTGAGTTGTGCTCGGAAAGTCGCACCAGTCACTTGGTCTTTGACTTCGAATGCCTCGAGGCCTGTGGTGGTTCTGGACAGAGCCTTGGGTTTATACATGCTCTTGCTGGCTCTGAAGTTGCTCAGAATTAGTGTTTGGGTTGGTCCATCAGCGGCAACGTTGATGTCAATGATTTTCTGTTCTCCTGACGGAGTGACGAATTTCATCGGAATCTGATTACCAATTTCTGCCAGTTTGACGTGACGTTCCCTATTGTTGGTGGCGATGACTACTTCGCGAAATTTGGCCGCGGGGAAATCCCACGCGTAAGGCATGATGCTCCTGGGGGGCAGCCTATACCGGATTGGCCTCCAGCCACTACGGTCCTCGACATCATCTTCGTCAACGTTGGGGTTGGCCTGGTAAAAGGTGAACTCTGTGTCACTTTCATTGCGCATGGAGTATGGCCAGTTCTTGGTCTCCATGCTCCAATCAAGGAAAATGGTTGAGTCTTCCAGAAGGATCTCAATCCTCACTAGGCGCTGACGTTGTCCAGCTTTCGCAATCTTGACGTGGGTTATTCCAACATCGGCAATGTTGAAAGGCGAAGTCCAATGGTTGTCAACCCCCGAGTAGCACAGACACAGCTGTTTAACAGGGGACTTTTGCATAAAATGCAGAGGTTGCAATGCGCCAGGCGCAATAGTCATGTAACCAGAAGAGCTCGGCTCTCGAACCAACAGCTCTTCGTCCAACTTATTCTTGAGCACGAATCGCGGAGCAAGAGTGACAACTTTGGTCATTTTGTATTTTCCTTCTCCAGACTTGACTGTGATGCCGAGGTGAATCTCCTTATTCTTCGAGCTTGAATCCAAGACCACTTCAGAGGTGCTTCCAATAGCATCGAAACTCTGAGGTTTGCTCCACTCTGACTCGTCAACTTTGAGCAGTGCTCGATTTCTATTGTCGTCATTGCCGTAGGAGAACATGAATGGCAAAGCCTTTGGCCGGTCGCGGTCGGATGTGTCAACAAGAGGGGACTGACCAGCAGCAGGTTTTGCTTGCTGCAACCAACTCTTCATACGAATGCGGAGGTCGAGACCAGTCTTGTTTAGAACCACGTATGGACTGTATACCGTGACTTTGAACGCACCACCGCCGTTGGGAATCTTGAAGTAGTTAAGTGCGAGGTTGAGCGACAATCCCTCTTTGTCCTTCACCGTTATTCGGCTTTCTTTGCGGAAATCTTCAGTATTTCCAGAATTGATGATGGAGAAGTCGCTAGGCTTGAATACTGTGTCCTGCATGTCGATGCTCAGAAGCAGCAAATGTGAGAGCTCCACAACATGAACAGGGCTCACTCCACCTTTGCGAAGGAAGTTTGACCAGTCTTTCTTGGTGTTTTTGTCATAGATCCTGTATTTGAAGTCGTAGGGTAGGAGATTTTCCAAGGTGACAGGTGCAGATAGCCTGATTTTCATGTAAGGATAGATTCTGTAAACTCGATTAGTATTCCATCATGCATATTAACGGCTGTCTAGACTCTATACATACTTTGTAATTGGGTTGGATTTGTCGAAACGGGCATTAACTTGGAAGTAAAAGGGATCTCCATTCTCTCCTTTACACACCAATTGTTTTGATGGCCGCTGGAGCAGATCCCTCCACCAAAGCTGATCTCGGCTCCATTGATACCCGAAGCCGCCGTCAGGACGAATCAGTGCACGCTTTTCAAAAACAGCGCCTATGGGAGCAGGTCGCGAATCACCTGGAGCAATCTTCTCAATCTTCAGCAGATGACCCTCTTGTGCGTCGTAGACACCAAGCTCCACAGGAATCTCAGTCGCGTTTTCTACCATGAGGGGCGATCGTAGTGTGACGTATTTGACGTTGTCAGACCCCAAGCTGACCTCCACACATAAGCGGTGCAGGACATTCTCGGTCTTTGGACGAAGGCTGTATAAGAATTCGCCTTCTCTGTTGAGTCTGACGTTTTTCACTTGATCGAACCCACTACCTTCCAGTTGAATTCCCACGTCATTCTGACTGGATTCGGTCAAGAGATTCTCTCGCATCTTCTCCCAGTGCTCGAAGCTCCACGGCGACTCGGCACCGTCTTCTAAGCGTAGGTTAATCGGCTCGTCGGAACTTGGACTCTTTGACTGTAAGACCACCTCGAAGCCGGTGTAGTTTCTGATACGATATGGCGCCTCGACACCTCTTGGCTTGTCCAGAACGTTTTGTTCCGATGTCAAAAAGGTCAGGGATTTCGAGGCCAAGGCGATAGATGCTGTCGTGATGGTAACGTCGAAGGTCTTCTTGGAGGCCACATCCACCGATATCAGCCCAGATCGCGGATCTTTCGCTACGCCTAGACCAACTTGCCAGGGTTCCAATAGCGGTTCCCAACTTGATTTGGAAAAGTTGTAAACGCTCGAGTACATATCGATCGCCGATTCTGCCTTCAGGTTCGACGACCAATTCTCCGCAGTAGCGGTGAAATTTTTGATGCCAATATCAAGTATAGGTAATTCGTGCAAGTCGCCGATGAGGACGATGCGAACGCCTTCAACAGTGGCCGTCAGTTCCTCGTGATTAGGCGCAGCCGTGTTGACAGGTTCAGGTTGTGGCTTGATGGATTTGCCAGCAATGGTTTTTGTGCCTCTGGTTTTAGCAGTTGTTGAAAGACCGCGGCCGCTGGCCGACTCGTATTTGAGGCCGGCATTACGCAGCTGTCTAGCCTTTTGCTCCGCAGCCGTCTCTTCGGGATCTTTGGGCTCATTTCCAGAGAGCTCGCCTGCTCTGCTTATGACTTGAAGGACAAGGAGAATATCACGAAGCGATAGTCGGAGAATCAGTGGCTCTATATCCACATGAATGCTTGTCACACCAATCTGGGAACTGTCCATATTCAGTTGAATCGAGAAGTCGTCAATGATACGAAGGCGAGATGTTTCAAATTTGTCCATGCGGCACAAGTACATGCCAAGTTCAGATATCTGGAAGGTAATGGCATGTTGTTTTGAGAGCAGTATCTGTCTAATGTGAAGGACAATAGCTTCCGAGTTCGTCGCCAGTGGGTTCGCAATGAGTATGACTTGAGCATCCACAAGATTGACACGAAACGCCATAGACATTGTCGGGTCATTTTTCAGTTTCTGGGGTTTGGGCGAGGCTCCACTGTTGCGCTGCCGGGAGATCTGAGATGGTTGCGGTTCTGAACTGGGGGCGTTCGTGTAAGTGACCAGCATGGATTCACTATCAGACTCGTCAACGGTCTCTCCAATGCTTTCATCATCCATCGGGCTGGTGTCATCCACAATAAGGCCCTCGGTGATGAATCGTTGAATGGTGAACAGATAATCGAGAGCAAAAATGATTCGCGGGCTATCGATAGTAGCCATAGCAATTAGGCTCCTCTCTTTACCTCCAGACATGGTGATGCTGGCCATTAATTGCTGAGCGTCTTTGTTGGAAGATGTCATGATTCGCTTGAACTTATTTGTCTCTCTTGGCCGGCTGTCGTGAATTGTGAAGGATCGTATTTGAAGTTCGGCTTCCAACGAACCGTCCGAGAGAATTCTTGTCTTCAGCCGTGTCTCGTCAAGTGAGAACTTTGACAGACTGGACTTGGCCAGATCTCCAACTGGCTCATCTTCCTCCGCCATGATGAGCTCCAGTCCAACAGTATTGGCGCAGAACACGAGATCAAGCTTTGTCCAAGCGTGCTGCAAAGAGCTGAGCTCTGGGGACAGATCAACCAAGCTTTGATCGTCATCCTGCTCTTCAATCTCAGGCATTGCTCTAGCGCGCTGCAAGGTGCTTTCATCCACCATTTTAGCAGCTTCCTCAGCAGAATCATCTCCCTGGCCGGCAAAGGCGGCAGGGACAGACTTGGATATTTCCAATAACGACCTCAGTTGGTACTGGGTTAGGCGAAGTTTGATGTCTGAGAGAGAGCCCTCAACCTCTGTGTCTGGTCGCTTCACCCCCTCTTTATGCTCAGCATAAGTGATGTTGAACCCTAGGTCAACATGGTCGATCATCTCGAGCTCTTCAAACCGATCATCTGAGTAGCGGAAGTCGGAGGTAAGTCTGATCTTTCTGATCCCAGCGGAAATCTTCATCGCAATCTCGGATTTTTCACTATCATCCAGTGGGACAAACTTGTTTTGAGCATAGATCTCACCTAAATATGCGGTGATGACATCTCCATGAGGTTGATCCAAGACAAAAAGGCGAGGAAAGACGACAATCGGTGTCTTGACTACTACATCAAATTTGATCTTGCTAGGGCTCTGCTGAATCTGATTGGCCCGAGTAACAGCCGCCTGCCTGGCAGCGTTAAACAGCGCCTGCATTTTGCCAAACTTGACGAGGAAATCGATGATTTTCCGGAATGGCTCTTCAACGAAATTCACCTTGACTGACCCAGCTCGAAGAAAGACTGAGCTGTCATACCCCGGATAAGCCTTTTTGTTCCCAGAGTCAAAGGTCTCGTATCTGAAATCAGCAAGATCATCACCTTGTATCGTGACAAGTCTCCGTAGATTGGATTCCGCCGAAACGCCAAGATTTACGTCATCAACTAGAGACAAGTCGCCCAGCTTGGCGGATATGCGCATCGTCTTGCCACTGATAAATATTCCAGCATCACCGTGGTTGAATGAGAGTGTTGCTAGCCTAATACCATCATTGTTGAGGATCAGTCGAATTGCCTTCAAGTCAACCTTTACCCGAATGGATGCCGTGTTATCAGCAGGTGCCGGTGGCTGAACCACTCCTTGGTCCAAGTCCTTGTCCACGTCGGAATTTGTCACGTCAATGGCGGGTGTTTGAGTATCCTGGTCGTTATTGCCTTCCGTAAAGGTGATCAATATGAAATCCAAGAGCGTCAAAAGCGTCTTGCGGGTTACGACGAGGTTGATGGTTGACACAACTGCGCTGATGTTGGTTTCAACGCCATCGTAGACAGGCATGTATTCTGGTGATTGTTTGTTGATTTTCTTGAATTCAACATGAACGAGGCTCCTGCCAGCTCTTAAATCCTCGTTATCTCCGGAAGACACGATGGATTTGAACTCTCCAGTCGGGTTTTCGACGAAGTCGTCAACTACCACAGAGCCAAGAGACACTTCAGCAGCCATGTCGTATGTTCTAGTGTAAAAGGCAAGATCAAATCGTTCAGCCACCAACTCGACTAGCAGAGCATCAGGATTGGTATGATCTGCGTCACTTTTGTATAGGGAGCCTTTGAGGGTATCCACTTTGAAGTTGAACTCAAAACTCTTTTGTTGAATCTTGAGATGCTGCAAATCGCCTCCATCAGTAGCATCTTCAAAATCGTCGTCGTCGTCGTCGTCAAAATCTTCGAGCACAACTGCCGTCTGAGGTTGCATGAAAGGAAACGCAGAAGACCGTCGGTCTGACCTTCGTCGTGATCGAGTCGAATTGGCACTCATACGCCGCGGTCGTGTGGGCTGTAGTGGTGCGTCCACCGTGGATGACTCGAGATTTTGCCTCTGATCAAGCTTCGGAACAGCGGCGTCAATAACCTTCATGAGATTCTTGTATTTCGAGTCCGATACTGTGGCGTGTAACATGGGAAGATGACCTGATACGCGCAACTTGGTGAGATTGGATGCTTTGGGCAATATGGACGTCTCCACAACGAAATCGACATTGATCTGCTCCACCACATGAAACTGAAAGTCCGAACTCCTCTTGACAAGCTGCTCTTTGGTTTCCTCGATGGATGGACCAATGAGAACTTGCGTAGATGTGAGTTTGACCAGAAACCTGTCATACATGACTGATTCTAGGCGCTTGTGATCAGCCTCACTGTATAATTGTCGCTGTTTTGATTGAATTTCCTTGAGAGTTTTTTGGTCAACAAGTTCGCTATTGACATGGATGTGGCCTGCATCCACAATCAGGCAAGTCGACTTCTCTGAAGTAATGCTGACCGGCACAATTATGAGAGGGGCCTGAAGGTCCAGTTGAGCATTGACAGTCTTGTGCTCTTCGAGAGCGAACTCCAGACCAGCGCGAGTTTGCTCTCTGAGACCTTCCACAGTTGCACCGGCACTTTCCATCAGTGCTGTGATAGACTCCATGTGTCTCTCCGGTGGGCGAAAGAAGTCGACAACGCCTACAACAAAGTTGGGGTTCCAAACAATCTCCAGGGGCTTCAGCTTTCCCACAACAGCAAAGTCTCCTTCTCGTTCTATTGGGTTTTGCTCAACCTCGAACTGGAAAAACGGCTCTTCATCGTCCTTCTCAAGTTCCTTTAAGGACAAACTCTTTCGCTTACGAGTCTCGGGAGCATCCTTCACACGGACGATCTCAGGGTACAGACTGTCAGGTGTGGTGCCGTCGTTGACTCGCAAGCCCCCAAGGCTGACGTTTGCCAGGATAGAGTCAGTTCTCTTAAGGGCCTTTGCCTTGAAAACATCGAAATGAAGACTCAAAAGATCGGCTGGGTTGTCATGAGGGCTCTTCTTCAGGGTGAAGCTGCCTGTGCTGAGAGACGCCTCAAGACACAATTTAACGGCCTCTCTCGGGGCATCTATCTCTTCAGCGATGGCTGCCTTCTCGTCCCAATCAATCATATCGTACAGCTCCTTTCGCTGCTCTTCAGTCATTTGGATGTTTTCCTCGTTGTCCTCAATGGTTCCCTGAGGCTTTGATCCCCACATCCAGGCTAGCCAGCCCTGTTCCTGCTGTTGCTGAGGTTGCTTCTTCAACGCTTCGGCATTTTCTTTCTTCAGCTGGTTTCGCGCTAACGACCGCCAGAAGCGTAAATCTTCGTAGTCTAACTTCCATTCTAAATTGGCGAGATCCTCATTTTCTTCGGCTGTAAGTTGTTGCTGTTGCTTCCTCTTTTTGAACAGCTCAATGTATCTTTGTCGGTCGTCGCGTCGTTCGCGAAAGTAGTCCCAAGACCATTTTCGGTTCTTTTCATGGATCTTATTCAAAACGGCGTTACCTGCGAAAAGCAGCCAGGCCCGAGGGTCTTCTCTGGGTCGAGTACCCTTTGGTTTCAAGCCTTTGTATTCCTGATGCCTGATAAAGTAATGGAATAGATCGACCATCATCAGCGCATCGCGATATTGGTCATCGTCAAGCACCAGACCAATCTCTTCAAATAGGAGATTCGCTTTGAATTTTGGTCCATGGATATTTCCAGACTTGTCCAGTTCAACTTTTGCTTGACCATTCACTGGCCGCAGAATATACTGGTGATTGGACATTGTGGTGTTTGTGTTGCGTAACATGGTCTTGAACTTGTCTACCATCTCGTCGTGCGACATATGTTCCTTAAAAGACGAAGATGCCTCACGCCCAGTTCCAAACAGTTCCGAGTCCGTGTTCCAGTACACGGATAATGCACCTAGCGTTGCCAATTTATGTGTTGTCGTGTTCGAATCCTGGATGAATGTAGGCTTCCATTGACCATCGGTGCTGACTGCACTGAATTCTTGCAGGGTCAAGCCAAGCGCAAATGGATGCCCGGGAGTAGATATGGAATCCTCGTAGCGGATGTGGATATTCTTGACGGTTACCTGAAGATTGTCGACAACCTTGGTGATCAGACTCTGAGTAAAGCTCTGATTCTTCTTCTGCTCTTCTTGGCTCATCTCTTCTCGACTCTTTTCTTTCAACAACTCAGCGCTGTCCAGCTTTTCCATCTTTAGCCGCTGTCTCCTCCGCTCCTCCTCCTCTTCGTCATATTCAGCCTCTTCTTTCGGGCTAGCAAGCAGGAAAACGTCTTCGATGAAGACCTTGACCGGGGCGCCACGGAGATTGGACCACGGAATAACCAGCGTGAGCTCACCCAAATGGCCTTCCACGACATTAATAGGAAGCTTCAGTTGATCTAAGGCCTCGCGGCGGAGTTGAAGATTTCGAAGTTTGACGTCACCAGACCAGATGCCGACCTTGAGTTGCGTTGGGTCAAAGTTCTTGACATACATGCCCAAGAAGCGATTCAAAAGACCAGCCACCAGTCCCTCCAACATCGTGGCGGTTTTATTGCCGTGACCCGGGCAGGGTGAACCAAGACGATAACGACAACTGCCGGACGTCTATGTTTGCAACATGAGGCTGGGGACTCAATGTCGAAGATTGTGCGTGGTCGGCTCGGCTCGCTAGACTAATCGCATTGAAGGTACCAACGAATCAATTCGGTCAACGTCGTTCGCTTGGGTCGCCAGTACCGGCTGTTAGGCAGTGCGTGAGGGTCTCTTGGCTTATCGGACAAGACAATGGCGACTTTATTTCCCGGCCGAGGAAGGGCGGGTGACAAGTGATCATGTACTGCGATTAGCAGCTATTGGATCTAGTGACAGAGAATAAAAAATACAGGAATTTAGGGTTCGATGATGGAGCATCAGATGACCAGCTGTCAACGCGATGGTAAGAAGGCTTAGGTTTGGCTTGGAGCAAAAGCTCGGAAATCTAGGCAGGGCGGGCAGCAACAACAAACCAAACCGAATGCTGTGACGTTGACGTAGGGGACATGAGAGGGCAGTTGCGAGACACACTTGACCAAACTGGCGCTAGTGAAGTACCCGACGTCTACGGAATAGTTAGTGATAGTGTCTACGATAACTCGTATGACTAGGAACAGCGCTGCTAAGCTGGATCAATAACAAAGCCAGGCAGGCTGTCGTACAGTGATGTACCTGCCTATCAGACTACGGGTGTACTTTGCCCCACATAAAGGCTCCTCCCCTGGCAGCGCTTGCACGATTACTGGCGGGGGGTTCTCCGCCCGTCGCGGATGATCCAAATGTTCCCACGACTCGCAGTCCAAAAAATCATACATCTGCATAGGCAGCATCTTGCTTTTTCTGGTATTTCCAGATGTCCAGGATTCAAATCATCGCCAACGTACCTGGTCCGATATACTTCACAACGTCCACCCCCTGGACGCTCACTGCGTTGCATCACCGTGCGAGCTTCCAAGACCGTTCCTGACCACACTAAACTTGGACGCCACAGTTGGCTCCATAAATGAGCTTGGTGCTCTGTCTAAAATCAGCACATCCTGCTTGGACGTCGTTGATGGCAGATATATATCTAACGAGTGTGCGGCATCACGACTCCTATGTTCCTCATTTCGTAATCTGCACTTTGGGAGAAATCAAGCTCTTTCAAAGTCTTTTGTGTCACCGCGGCCCATGTCATCGCTCTCGATGTGAAAACATGTATCTAGGTATGATGCCCACAGGTTAACACGGACATGCGCCTCCTTTGTTTTTTTGGGTCATGCCTTCGTCATTAACTCAATCGCATTCGTTTCATTAGTCTTTTCACTCATCTCGGTATTTATCAACAACCACAAGGAGACCTCTACGTGGTGCCGCGTCTTTAATAGCTGTAGACCACACAAAAGACTCGGGTATGCCATTGAACGCCGTCGAAATGCAAAACAATCACCAGCATCAAACAGTATAGAGACCAGTGATGAGGGAAAACTTGGGCTACTGTTGCGTGAAATCACTTGAAGAGGTGGAGTGGAAGTATTCGGGGCCTGCCATGTGGTAATGCCCTCCATGGTCAACTCAGGGGCGAGCAAACCCTTGTTTAGCCTATTGCGCGTCAGAGAAGGACTCTAAGATGCAAAGCACGGCTTCCTTCACTCACCTTCATTTGTTCAATGCGAGCTTTGAGTTGGCTAGTGACCTCAGCTGCACGTCTCCAGCTTTCGACACCACCGCTTCCTGTAGGTTGAGGTAATGACGAAATTGGCCGTTCCCTAGCGATGGGTCCATTAGATTCCATGTTGTCGTATGACGGGGCCGCGGTATTCCGGAACCCTCTAGCAGGAGAGCCACGTCCGGAGGATGGTCCACTGCCGCTATGTCGAAGTTCGGGGCTGAGTTTACTCCTAGGATATGATAGCTCTCCATTTTCCTTCTCTTCCGACATGGTGCTCGTGAAGCTCATTCTGTGGCGGTTGGTTGAAGTAGCTCCAGAATCGCGGTAGATGCCTATATCATCACGTATAGGTGACGTTACTGATAAAATCTTGTTAGTTCCGCAGATTTGCAAATCAAGTTTCGTCAAGATATGCATACCTGGACTGCCCAGTCCCGGCGATGCGCCAAGGCCTTCAGCCCGGCTTAGCGCTTTCTTCAGTCGATCTAATTCTCTCCTCAAGCGCTCATTGACTTGTTCGGTTGCCTCGGCATCACTCCGAGCCCGAACAAGCTGCGTTTCCTTAGCCTTGATACTGAGAACGTCTCTTGTATGATCCTCAATGAGACCAGCGTTTTGATTCTTCAGCTCCTGGATTTCCGACATGAATTTGTTCCTCTCCTGTCGCATATCATCCACTTGACGCGAGAGACGTTCGTTCGATGCTCGGAGTTCTTCTAGTTCGGCACGCTCAACCGCCGTGAGACCACTGGATGGGGGCGGGGAATCCGCTGCCGGCATGATGGGGCCGGCTGTAGGCTTGGTTAAGGATCTTCCGGCGAGGCCTCGAGACAGGCCGAGTCGAGGGTGTGGCGCCGGTGCTGCAGTTTCGTCATCAACAGGCATAACGGGTGGTCCTGCTGCAGGCCTGCGTGGTGAAGCTGCTCCGGGGCCGCCAATCGTACGTTTCTGGGGAGCTTTCAAACCGGCCAGACCTGAGGGCTTAGTGGCGCCTAGTTTGCTCCCAGCGGCAGCGGGTCTGGCAGCTGGGGGAGTCGGAGAAGTTGTCTCTAGAGGCATTACTGGGGGAGCTACTTTCTTGGCGACAGGCTTCTTTGCACCAAGCGGTTTCTTTGCTGAAGGGGGAGGAGCTCGGGCTGCTGGTGGAGGCTTTGGCTTTTCCTTGGCCTTTACCTCGGCGGTCTCAAAAAACTCCTTGACCTTTGTCTTGCGAATTTCATCCAGACCTTCGAGATACGGAGTCATGGCTCGTTCACCAATAATCTTCATTACTGTTCCCAATATTTCGGCGCCCCCGTCTCTGAGAGCTGGGCTAGACTCTGAGAGCAGCTTCTTGCCTGCTTCGCAGATAGTGGCGATTTCAGGTTTCGCGGGAACCGTCTTTGTCGTGCGTAGGCAGCGAATGAGGAATTTCATGGTCCCTTCCTTGACCTGGGGGTTCTTGTTGCTCAGATAGGCGATGATGTCTTCGAGGCAGTCACTTAGACTTGTAGATGCAAATACAGCATCCAGAGCTGCACCGAGGGCGTCTGAGACTGTTGCCTTCTTCTCCTTCAAGCGATCCATAATAGGCTGCATGACGACACCACGATACTTGGCATAATGATGGCGCAAGCCGAGAGCCAATTGTTGAATACACAGTGCCGCCTGCGTGACCACAGCGACATTGGCATCCTTCATACACTTGGCAAGACCTCGATTCACCTCATTGAAGTCGCCGTCCTTGATTCGTGGGACATTCAAAGCCTGAGATAACGCATCAACGACCTCTTTGCGATCTTTCCATTTTGAGGAGGCAAGCATATCGGTGAAGTTGGCAGGGACTTTCTTGGTGATGTCTTCTGGTTCGGCAAGAGAAAACGCATCCACTTCTGCGGCCTCTTCCTCTTCAGCTTCGCCTTCGTCACAATAATCACCACCCGCTGGTGCAGAGTCCGCTGCTGCCTGTTGTGATCGAAGCAAGCGCTCTTGTTTGGGCGGCGGCTCGGCCTTCACCTTCTCGAATTGTGCCTCCAGATCCGTCTGCTGTGTTGGTTTCAGTTCACCCCAGAACATCGGTTTCATAGCCTCGCGCAACCATCTGTACAATTCAACAGCAAGGTTCGTTGCTTCGGCACGCACGTTCTTGTCAGCAGCACCGAAGACCTTTGGTAAAGTTTTGAGCACAGGTTTTGGGTCCACGAGTTTACAGCCGTAGTTGTGAAACACGGCAGTGAGAGCATTCAGCGTTGCCGCGACATTCTTAGGAACTTTGTTTGACAGACCAGGCAAGATGTCTTCCACTACCGGGCCAGCGACGTCGAGTTCAATATAGAGGAGCAAAGCCTCCTGAGCATTTTGCTTCGTGGCTGCTCTTGTTGATGACAAGCATTTCTCCACCATGGGTGTAATAGTCAATCCGCGAGTTCGCAATGCACAGTCGCGTCCGCCATACTTGAGAAATGCACAGAGAGCAATGATGGCTTCTTGTTGCGCAGCAACGTTGGAATCTGTGACTGCTGACTTCCATAGATTGGGGTCGTTGAGAAATGGACGGAAGCAGGGATCGGATTCATCGGGGGATACGGTAAATTGCTTTGCAGCACTCTCGTACGCGGCCTTTCTAACTTTCCAAATCTGATCTAGAGGTTAGCTCTTCTCGGATTGACAGGACTGCGACAATGGTTACCTTATGAGTAAATCGGTCAGACAACGGCAAAGAGCTAAAGTCCTCTTCCTGGTCTGCCATATCGTATACTGGCCGGCCGAGATCAAGATGAACAAGGTTAGGGGGAGGACGAGAATCTGTTTTCACGAAGTGAACTATCTTCGAAATCAGTTTTTGTATACCACGACGATGCGAATTCGTTTCCATGATCCACGTAAATCAGATCGATCGATATGCATGACCTTGAGTAAACTCAAGGGCGCGCAAACATCATCAGCAAGTCAACATGGGCGTGCACGTACCGGCAAAGAGATGGCAGGTTTGCGTGCAACTAGTCGTCAACGCTGGAGCAACGCAGGATGAATCGGTCGAGAACAAAGTCGTGGCTTCTAGCTTCTAATAGAGAAATAGCAACCGAAATAATCAGGTCGTGGTTTCCTCTTTCGAGGAGTTGTCAGCAACTCAAAGGGAACAATAACATTGGAAACGAATGGAGAGATACAACGTGATCGAGGTCTCGCGCGAAGACAGCGTCAAAGGAGAGCACAATCTCCTGGTTGAAAAGCAACCTACCTTTAGCGCAATATATTGGGAGGAAGATCCAAAGCATGCGTGCGCCGTCTAAAAAGAAACTGTGGAAAGTAATAAGGGACGATGCACGGAATTGAGCTGGGGACCAGATCAGACGGACGCGGATGCTGGTCACTTGGCGGGGCTGATCACCCCGAAGCACAGACAGGGCAGCGATGGGCTGCCCAAACGGAACCAATCAGAGCCCGGCCGTCACTTGGATTTAGACCTCCATCAGCCGCGCCCTACCCTAGAATCTTGTTTCGTCAAGGCGGTTTAATTGATGTTCTTCGCAACGTCAGGCAATGTTTGAATTTGGGTTGTTCCCCATCTCTAGCTTTTTCAATGTATAAGGGACTCTCATCAGAAGGTCTATTGCGCCGTCTTGTTAATGCAGGAGTAGTCATCAGGTGACCTCAATGTTGTGCCTAATTTACATACCTGGCCACGAGTCAATCGGCGCATGACAATCCAATACTCGTGGCGCGCCCCACCATAAATACCTCCAACTTGAAGGGGTCTTTTGTTTGGTTCCATTGCCCCAGAAACAACAACGCCATGATCGAATGTGGTCAGGTCACGTGGGTTTAATTGCTACCAGTTCCTGGCGCAAATTGATCGTTTAGCTACAGCCTTTAACACTGCTCTGCACGGCGCGAAAAAAATGAACGAAATTGCCACGTCCTCGTCGTATCGCTCCTGAAGCTTCAGGCACTCCCGCAATAATGGCAAATCATGATGGATATTTATTCGACCCGTCCCGCCTGAACAAAGCTTCGGCCGCCGAATTTTCGTCCTCAGCATCCGAAGACGACGACGAGTACCGAATCCCAGGCATAGAGGCGAGCGATAATGACCTTGGCGACTTTCATCCCAGAAAGAAACGACGTGTTGGCAAGAATAGTAAAGAGAAGGCAGCCCTGGGAATTTTTGGATCCGACAGCGAAAATGATGGACCTCATTCACGATGGAAGCGGGAGACGTTGCGGAACAAGGGCATGGCATTTGTATCATCAGCCACGAAATCAAACGATTCGGAGGATGAGATGGAACAGAATGACAATCGACCAGTGTTGGGTAATGGTGCCATAAGTGAGCAGGATGAGGACGAAGGCGAGGATGAGGACGATGATGACGCTTCTGCTGGCGTTGGCTTGGGGTTTGGCCGTGGCTTAAGGCCTACATTTAGCAGATCTGAACAGAACTACAAGGACGACAAAGACGACAAAAGAGATGTCGCGGGCTTGAAAGTGAAGTCCAAATTCGATGGAAAAGGTGTTCTCGGGATGGGGTTTGTACCTTCATCTGCCAGAGAGCCTGTTTTACGGGTACCCGACAGCCCCCAGGCAAACCCGCAAAACAAACCACAACCTAGCACTTTTACAGCTAAAGGAAAGATTAACGCCAAGGGTTTTGGCGCACGAATGATGGCAAAGATGGGCTACGTTGAGGGCAAAGGTCTTGGCAAAGAGGGACAAGGGAGAAACCTCATCATCGAAGCGAATTTACGTCCACAGGGTATTGGCTTGGGCGCTGTCAAGGAGAAGTCTGAACAAGAGCGCCAAGAAGAAAAAAGACAAGCCGAGATGCGCGGTGAAAAAGTCGTGGACTCAGATGAGGAGGAGAAGAAACGAAGGAGAGCAAGAAAGAAGGCGCCGGGCGGTGTCGCTGGCAGTGGTGCCAGCACACCTCGACGACCGAAGAAAAAGTACTTGACGGCTGAAGAGCTTAAAGCCTCAGCGCCCGGCTTGCACATACCAGAAGCATTCACACCGATTCTAGACATGACCGGACCAAGGAGCAAGATGCTGACCTCGACGAGTGGGATCATGACACCCACGTCTGGTGTTTCAGATACTCCGGAACTTATTGAAGCACGAAAATTAGTGAGAAGGGCCCAAGCTGATCTTCAAGCCTTTTCAGAAGAATGGAGAAATCTGGAAGAAAGAAAGGCATGGATGGACCTGGAGCTTAAAGAGAGGGAACGGGAAATCGAAGATCTGCGCGCCGATTTTAAGAGGCTGCAGAACCTATCCGGCATGGTCACCCAAGAACTCACCACCGAGTCTGATCTGAGCCAAATTCTCGCCTGTTTACAGAAGGCTTTTGAAGGAGATGCAGCAAACTCAGAAACCGCCGATCTTGCTGTTGCTGCCATTCATCCATTTTTGAAAGACGCAGAATGGAATCCTCTTGATGAGCCATCAAGATTCACTTCAGAGCTAAAGGGCTTGTCCGGAAAATTGATGAAATCGGAGAACGAAGCACGAATAGTGAACAAGTGGAACTCGGATAATACCAACCTGGATGGGATTTACCGAAAACACCAGAAAGCAACGACATCATACGAGAGCATGATGTACAAAATCTGGCTCCCAAAGGCTGTCGCTGCAGTACGGGAGTGGGATCCTCTGGAGCCTGGTCCCATGCTTGACGTAGTGGATAGCTGGAATGATTTGCTCCCTCCTTTCGTACGGGCTCAGGTCATGGATCACGTTGCGCGAAAACTCGAGGCGGCTCTTTCGGACTGGAACCCCAAGAAAAAACGCCAAAGCCATCATCTCCCACACACTTGGCTTTTCCCCTGGCTGCAACATCTACCGCCATACCATTTAGACCCCAAGGGCACCGGCCTGGTGGCAGATGTCAAAAGAAAGTTCCGACAACTGATTGATGTCTGGGAGTTTGAACGCGGGACTGTCCCTGGCCTGAAGCAGTGGGAAGATATTCTTGGCAGCCAATGGAGACCCCTGATCATGTCTCACGTTCTGCCATCCATGGGTCGGTACCTGCGAACCAACTTTCGTGTTGATCCTGCTGACCAGGAACCATATCTACCAGTTCTTATTGGTGTTATGAAATGGAACCGGATGCTCAGCGCAGGAATCATGGCCGAGGTGCTTGTGCAGAATGTCTTTCCAATGTGGTACGAAAAGCTGCGAGAGTGGTTGACGCTCGCAGAAGCAGATCTGCAAGAAGTTGCAGAATGGTACACGTGGTGGCGAAGCGTATTGCTCAAAGACATGGCTGGTATAAAGGGTGTCAAGATGGAGTTGGACAAGGGGTTACAGATGATGAACATTTCTTGTTAGAGTTCAATACTATGGGCACACACAATGCCCCCGACCACTTCTACAATTTCCCATGATTTCCATGGATCTGTGCTGCTTTCCTCCCTTACTCGCCGTGGTTGACAAGTTTTTAGGGGAAAATCGAGGTCTTGCTGGTCTGACATCCGCATTACCATGGGACAGTCCCGTGGAAAAACCCCCGGCGCACCACCACGACTGGACCGGACTCTGGGTGTCCTTTTAACAGTAGCAGTCAGCCTCGGCATCGCAGCCCTGAGATTGATGACCCGTGGAAATGCGGGGAGCCGAAACTAGAAACGTGGCGGACCAGGATTGACGGCCGAGTCGAGTCACCCAGAGCATTCATTTCATCATGAACAGCCAGGCGCGCTCTTTGAATGAGGAAGGTGGTCACCTCGGCGACTCACGGCAGTTTCACTAATAAACACACATTGTATTCGACGGCGAACAACTATGGCGGGTGAGACACTGCTAACTTTTACGTGCGATCAACAATGGACCGAGTATGTAGTCCGTACCTAGGTACCTAAAGCCAGGTGGGTATTTTGCGTATTTGGCGTAGGAGTGATCAGGAAGTGATGGGCCCAGGGCAGCTAGCCTGAGCTAGGCCAGGCCCACAGCCAGATCCGAATGAACGAACAGACAACACGGCCCGGAGAGAACAGTGAAGTGCCCAACCACGTTACTTCACCACCCTGCCCTGCCCTGCCCGAATCCACGACAGGGCCAAAGCCAAAGCCAAAGCCACATCCTGTGCCCTCAACCTCGAGACTCTTGAAAAACCGATACGCAACCGGCTGTGGTGTACTCCGTACCCTCCACACCATCTGCTTTCCAGCATTACCGTCCATCATTGTCGCATCGTTGCTTCTTCTCAACAGCATCCAGACCAGGTCCAGCACACTGCATCGCACACGTTGTTGGCCGACCGCGCAGTTGTGCTGTGTGACGCATTTTCTCCTTTCTGCTCCTCGACTCTACCCCAGCGCCGCCAGCCGGGTCCTCGACATTCGTTTGCCAGCGTGCTTCAGCCGAATGCCCCAAAGGATCTCCAACACCGGCCCAGTTCTGCAGCCCAGTACATGATCCGGCTCGCCGAGCCCCATTCTCTTCCATTTCCTCCGTCTCAACCGCCGGTGCTGTTCGTCGCCCGGCGCCGTGACAAAGAACCGCCGCCATGTTCTGGAGATTTGGCGGTTACGCCAACATCTCCACCATTGATACTATCCTCGACAAGCCCGACTTTACCCTCGAGGAACTCTTGGATGAGAGCGATCTGATCCAGGAACTCAAGCAGCACAACTCCAAGCTGATCGAGTACCTCCGTGAGGACAAGATTCTTGAGAAGCTATTGGAATATGTGGTGGCCCCGAAACTCGAAGTCTTCGCGACGCCCGAAGACCCCACCGACGAAGAAGCAAAGGGAAAAAATCGCCTGTTGCCCTTTTCACGTCCGCGGGCGTCTTCTCGTGCCACTGACATGACCGACAACGACGAGGAAGAGCAAGAGAAGAAGCGTAATCGATATGCTATCGTTGCCTCCGAGGTATTGAGCTCCGATACATGGTCCATTTATGAAGCCCTGACCGAGAACCGGGAGCTGGTTCGCCGGTTTTGGAAATTCCTCGAGCGGCCTGCTCCCTTGGACCCTCTTCAGGCGAGCTACTTCACCAAGGTCAATGAGTCTCTTTTCGAGAAGAAGACTGATGATATGATGGACCTCCTCCGAACGATACCCAACGTGGTCCCTGAGCTGCTCAAGCATGTCGAATGTCCCATGATTATGGATCTGCTTCTCAAGATTATTGCCCTGGATAGGAACGAAAGTGGTCAAGGCATTGTAGAGGTTTGTAACCGACTCGAAGAGTTGTTCCTGCGCCGAATTTTTTTTTCTATTCTAACCATTGATATTCGCATCGTAGTGGCTCTATTCGAAAGACATAATCCCCACACTCCTCTCTTGCCTCGATCCCAAGCACAGTTGGGTCGTACAGACAGCGGCTGGTGATTTCATCAAGGCTATCATCACGATATCTGCAAATGCTTCGCAGAACGAACAACAATGCATCGGTCCGAACGAGCTTACCCGGCAACTCGTATCAGAGCCATGCGTAGAGCAACTCGTAAACTATATGCTTGGAGGAGGCAACCCGCTCACCGTCGGTGTTGGGATTGTCATCGAGGTCATCAGGAAGAACAACTCAGACTACGACCCCGTTGTAGGATCCGAAGCAAGCCCTATTCCATCTAGTCGAGATCCCATCTACCTGGGACACCTTCTGCGCCTTTTCGCGCAGAATATTCCAAATTTTATGAGTCTCATCATGGAGGGACCTTGGTGGAATGGCGGACTTGAGTCTACATTTGGCGAGAAGTTAGAACCTCTTGGCTTTGATCGATTCAAAACTTGTGAATTAATGGCAGAATTGCTACATTGCAGCAACATGGGCTTGCTCAACGAAGTTGGATCGGAGCAGGTGATAGCGACTCGCGATGCCGAACGCCATCGCCTTCGAACCGAAGGCAAGTTGGGCCCCGTGAGGGAAGAGGAACCCAGTACTGAAGACTTGACTATGCGAATGTCTCACGGGACTCACGAGGAAGGTCGACGATTGGAGGTGACAAATGCCGATGATGACGGTTTCGAAGAGGTTGAGCCAAGCAAAGAGATGAGCGAGGACACATCTCATGAATTTGTGAAGGCAGAAGACGATATCGTTTCTGCCCCTCCCCCTTCATTCCTCGAAAAGGATGAGGACGATTTTGTTGAAGAGCCGCTGAGCTCTCCGCGACTCTCCGTGGGAGCCGACAAAGTCAATCAACAGCGCTTCGATGATCCTGATCTTGTTGTCGCACCTTTATCTCCTTCGAAGCTGAAACCTGCGGAAGTCTTCCAGTTCGAGGAGGCCAAGAACATCGCAACGGTTTCCGACCTGGACACGACTGCCAAGGCAATCGAAGAGCACTTGCAATCCCCTGAGCGAGAAACTGGCCTCTCCGTGTCTTCCTCTACATTGTCCGAGCCGAGATCCCCCGGCGCCTCATTAGATCCTAATGAATTGCGTGAACACAACCGGCAGGGCAGCCTATCGCCACGTCCTGAAGATTTGCCTGCTCCGCTCTTTTCGTCCTCAAACATGACGCCGTCATCTGCAACGGAACAACACACACCCGAAGCCAGTGACGTGCAAGGGGCAGTTCAGACAACAGACTCGGCATCTCCCTCCAAAGCCGACACACCTGAAGGCTCCCCGGTTGCCAAAGAGGAGCCGCAACTGGAGTCAACCCTCCCGCTGGAACCCGTTGTTGGGGATTATCTCAAGATGCAATTTGTTGAGCATCGTGTCGTGCCAGCAATTTTGGTAAGAAAAGCCACAAACATGGAATATTCTCTTCTTCTGTGATTTCAAAATTAACCCAGAGGATAGTCATTCTTTTTCTCGTACCCTTGGAATAACTTTTTGCATAATGTGGTGTATGACATTGTACAACAAGTCTTCAATGGCCCCATGGACCGCGGATATAATCCTACCTTGGCTGTTTCTCTCTTCGAGGCTGCCGACGTCACCGCGGCCATTATTAAGGGCCAACAGGCTAGCGATGCGTCCCAAGCCAAGAACAAGACCCGCATGGGATACATGGGTCATCTGACCCTGATTGCCGAGGAGGTCGTCAAGTTCACCGAGCGTCATCCTCCCGAGCTGCTTTCTGAGATGGTCTTGGACAAAGTGATGAGCCAAGACTGGATCAATTACGTTGAGGGTGCCCTTGCGGAGACACGCGAGCGAGACAACGCCATCCTTGGTGGAGTTCGTCCCGAAGTTGCTCTTGGTAATTCCGCAAGCATAGGAGGCGGGAGTGGCTTGGGCGGAGTTGGTCTTTCCGGTCTCGGAAATGCATCTGCAACCGGATCAAACGCTCTGGCAGAAGCAGGGTTGAATGGGGGAATAGAAACGAACGAAGGTAGCAGCAACGCCATCGGCCCTTTTGCAATCAGTGCCGGAACCTTGATGTCGGGGTTCGGAAGCAGCAGCGACGAGGAAGACGACGAAGGTGATGTTGAGGAGGATGATGTCAATTCTGAGGTAAGTGGTGATTCCTTTGACGATCGAAGCATCGGGTCCCCAGAGGTAGCTGCAAACACAAACCCCAATTCCCCTGCAAATATCATCATGACATCTCCGAAACCTCTGAAAACAGAGTCAAGAGATTCCGCCTCCGAAAGTCGTGCGACTCTGGGCTCACCTGTACGGTTCACTGCAAGGCTGGATCGTGATGAAATTATGGGAGAAGGTCTGCCATCAGGGAGTCGCTCATGCAGTGACGATGGCGAGGATATGACAGTACAATCGCTTTCCTCATAGGATGAGGGCTCGTATCTATGTCATCAGAGTCTGGCAAGCGTCGACTTCAGCACCACAACAGCTCAAGAATCGACCGTAGAGGATAGGGGCGTTTCTGAGCTTGAGGACTTTGGATATTACAATGTCGAAGACCTTGTACGACTTCTTGCTGGAACGAGAATTTAGTATTCATATCATGGCGCAGTGAGAGCATGGATAATGTATGTACACGCGATGGGAGATACGCAGGGGCCATGGGTTCAACGATTCATTAAGACGTCTGGGCAGAAAGTTATGCATGATGGACAAAGGAAAGAAAGTGGGCTTCCGATGCATAACGAGGAAAGACGAGAAAGAGAACAATCAAAGAGACTAATGAGTGGTCACGGAGCGCAAGGTAATTCGGTTTGACCTGCAGTCGGTGGATATTGGGCGACTCCCGTGATGCGAGCCTGCAAATACGGCTGGCTACCTCTTCTCAGACCCGACCTGCTTCGATGCGTCTTGGGACAATGTACAGTGGAAAAAAAAAAAAAAAGATGTGCTGATGTCAAACAAAAATGTTTTCTAGTTCCGGGCCTACACAGATCCTCTCAGCAACACGGGCAATTCGATGACTCCGCCATCAATTCCTCCGCCCCCACCACCACCTCCGCCGCTGAACATTCCTCCCTCGCGGGCCCGACTTCAGTTGGCAGCTCGGCTGGCGATGCATCAGAAGAACAATAAATCTGCCCAGCCGTCTTCGGCAACCTTGCATCACAACGGAGATGAAGATGACGATAATGCCGTGGATCCGTTCAGAGACGGCGATGATGACATTGACGACGACGACGACGACGATGACGATTTAGACGCTGACGTTGCCCAAGAAAGTGGCCGTGGATCATGGTGGAGAAGCATGGTTGGCGGGAAGGGCAATGCTGATGATTCGGACGAGGGTGACGAAGATGGAGAAGAGGAGTTTGGAGACTTTGCCATGGCAGAAGATGACAAGAGCAGTGGTGGAGTGGATGACAATTTGGTCCTGCGTCCCTTACCTGTTCATCCTGCCAAAGAAAGCAGCAGAGGGCTCAGTGGTCTGTGGCCATTTGGATCAAGGAGCGACAGCAAGACAAGACGAGAGGATGACAAAGAGGGTTCGAAAAGGGAGGACGTTGCCTCGACGGCGGAGATAAAGGGAGCGGGAGAAGACAGCAAGGCGATTGAAGTGAAGGAGGCGACAAGTAGGACTAGTATCGAAGAGCCGGACGAGGATGAAGTTGTGATTGGAGCCGCAGGTAATACCAAGAAGGGCTAAGGAAGGAATGAAGCGCAAGGCATATATCATATTTACGTGGGTCAAATGTTTTGAAACGGTGCGCTTGAACGGGAAAGTCGTCGATGAAATGCGACAAGAGACGCGTGTAACGATATGATGGGGGACTATGTTTTGCTGGTTGAAAATTTGTTTTTGTCACGGTTCCCTTCTTGACTAGATGCCGCGATTTACGTAAATGACCATTTTCAAGCAACGGGAGTTGTGTTCAATTATTGAGGGGTCATGGTGCTCGTATGCCGGGGTGGCTATTCTATTCAATTCATCACTATTGTATTTCGACCGGGTGCAGCTCATTCACACTGAGCCTATGCCCTGGCAACCTATGGCCATGTCTGGAGTAAACCCTTCATCATACCATTCTACATCGTCATCTATGGAAAGGAAACCCACACGAGGGTATTGTAACTAATTTCGACGTCACGTGCAGCCAGCGCTGCAGACAGGCTTACCAAGTATCTAATTCTAACCGACGAGAAAGGGCTGGAAGGATCGTTAGGACATGAATTAAGCTAGGTTGGTGGTCCAACGGGTTCCTGGCACGTGATTGAGTCTCGTGGTGAGGATGGGGGTCGCCGTAGGTCCGTACACCACGTGGAGTTGATCGCATCAATGGAAGAAGGAAGACGAAGACGAAGAAAAGTCACGACGGAGCACTGCTGGACTTGTCTCCAGTTTGAATGACCACGTGGTTGAGCTATTTTTCTGGTTTCTTTCTTTCTTTGCGTTGGGGCGGCGGACTTATCCGCACTATGTAGGGGTATCTACGCTAGTAAGAGATACTTTTTTGTCCGGGTGAAATGGATGTGAAATGAGGTACTCCTTACCCTACTTGGTGCCACACTAAGCCACGAAAAGACCTGTCATTGGCCTACTGCACCTAGCGAGTATTGCTATTCGTGCGGCCAGAAATTGCTATTGGTGCGGCTGGCCCACTTACTTCCGGATTTAGAATTTTTCTATTTTTCCTAGATACCCCCTACTATTTTACACTATAGTATATAGATACTTCTAAATTATTAAAGTAATTAATTTAGGCACTAGGAAGCAGCTTAAAAATATAATTTCTAGTGTTTTCTTTAAAAGTATATACTTTACCTAGCCTAACTAGTTATTCTAGGGTATTAGAGGCTACTAAGGAGCTTACTAATATAATTCTACTATTACTACTACTTACTATATTATAGGAATAAACTCTTTAATATTAAGAGATAATAAGGCTATTAAATTCCTATAAGCCTAATCTCCCTATATTACCCTTACTATATTATTCTAGTTATTACTTAATTAGCTAGCTATATACTATATAAATTATTAATAATACTATATTATAAGGGCTATTTCTACCTTATCTTATAAGAGGGTTTATTAGATACTTAAATTAAGGCGCCTTATGCTATTATTACTAGATCTTCCTAGCTATAAGGGTTAAGGCTATAAAGGTTAAGGTTATAAGGGTTAAGGCTATAAAGGTTAAGGCTATAAGGGTTAAAGCTATAAGGATAGAGGCTATAAGGGTTAAAGCTATAAGGATAGATACTATAAGGGTTAAAGCTATAGGGGGGTGTCTTTTTTATTCTTTATAGTTTAAGCCCTACTAATAATTATAGGATTATAAATTTATTAAATTTAGTTATTAAGGTCCTTATAGTAATAATTAGATTCCCTTCTCTAGTAAATATTATAGTATAGATATTAGAGACTTACTATAGGTTTATTAAGCTACTAGTAGGGATAAATAAGATCTCTTATTAGTAGCTCCTTATATTAAAGCTTCTCTAATATTATATAGGCGTAAGATAAGGCAAATTACTATATAAAGGTGTAAGAACTATTATATAGGGAGAGCTCTACCTTTTCTTATTTATATGCTTTAGTAAGTTAATATTAAAGAGCTAGTAGCTTAATAGTATAGTAGGAGATTTATATAGTAAGCTTACTAAGCTAAGCTAAGCTAATATACTTATAGCGTTAGATAATCTTATTTAAAGTAGACTTATAATTATAATTATAAAGTTTCTTCTTAAGTATCTATTTAATCCTCTTTATAATAGTAAGAAGATAACCTTTACCTAATAATAAGTAAGACTTAAGATCCTTATAAATAGTCTTTATAAAGCTATTTAATCTCTCTCTAAAATTCTAATAATTATTTATAAAACATTTAGCCTACTAATACTTCTAGGGTATATAGGTCTCTTTAATATAATTTAAGATAGGATTTTAGTGTAAGTTATATATCTCTTTTATCTATAGCTAGATACTCTTAAACTTATCTATATTAATAGCTTAGGCTAGGGACTTATAGGTAAGATATATACCTTTAGGGCTTTAGTTAAAGGCTTTAACCTTCTTACCCTCTAATAAGGGACCTTCTAGTTAGGGTTTCTCTATAGTATTATTCTAATTACTAAGGATATAGTTATAAATATTCTTCTATATATACTACTAATAAAGCTACTACTAGGTCTTAGGGAAGATGCTTTCTAAGGCATTCTTTAGTGTAAACTCTATATTAGTAATAATAACCTTTAGGGCAGGGACTTAATGCTTATTTTAAATTATATCTAGCGTGTTTAGTATCTAATAGTAGCCTTCCTCCTTCTTAGAGCTTAAGAAGCTAAAGGTAATATTTATTATAGACTTCTAATTAGTAATACTAATAACCTCTAATAGATAGAGGCTAAAGTAGTTAGTCTTATAGGTATTATCTATATATAGAACTTCTAAGAAAGTCTTTTACTTATCTAAGTAACTTAGGTAGGTCTAAAGTGTAGATATAAGCTAATACTTATTATTATACTTTACCCTATAAGGTAGGCCTTTCTCTTATAGAAGCTATATAAATTATTATATAGATATTAAGCCTATAAGATTCTTTTTATAGGCTTTCTAATAGGTATTATAGATATTTTTTACTATAAAGATACTTTTATATTTATTACTTTACTAATAAATAATATTACCTACCTTATAGGCTAGTAAGGCTTAAAGCATAGAGAGGTCTTTTACCTACTTTTTTTACTATAGTATAAGGTAGTAATATATCTTATAACTTAAAGGCTACTAGGAGGGAGGATAATTATAAAGATAGTTAACTATAGTATATACCTATACCTAGTTTAATATTTACTTAGTAGCTACTACCTTAATCTTAAACTTATACTTATATTTTAATATAAAAGCCTATTAAAGCCCTAAAGATTTGCTATATTAACTAAGGCCCTAATTATATATAAGAGAGCTAAAGTAAGGGTTTCTTTTACTATTAATAATAATATACTTACTTATAGAGCTTTTTATAAGGCTAAACCTATTATTATAGGTAAAGGACTATAAGAATTAATAGAGATTAGTAAAGGAGTTAAAATCTTAGAATAGTAGGAGGTTAGGAATCTGCCTCTACTAAAGTAGCTACCCTATATTATTATATATTATACTCTTTATAGGAGGTAATATAAATAATAATAATAATAGTAGGATTAATAAATTTAGTAATAAAGAGGGTAGAATTAAGGTATTTATAATAATACTACTAATAAATTTACTAATAGAAGGTGCTTATAGAAGGGAAAAGAGAAAGAAGAGGCTATAGGTAGATTCTAGCCTAGCTAGTTTCTAGGCTTCTACTTAATACTTCTAATAATTATAATTAACTCTATAATATTATATATTACTATAGTAGTAAACTATAGTAAAGGGGGTAGATTAAAAAATTTTTACTACTGCCTAAAAAATAGTAGGGTGTATATAGGGTAAAAGCGGGGTAGCCGCACCGATAGTAATTTCTGGCCGCACGAATAGCAATACTCCACCTAGCTTTGTACCTCCTGGAAAAAAAACAAACAGGGATTAGACTGTACAATGGTGGATGGGGACAATGCCGTTCGGTGGTTATTGTGTATTTTTGGGGTTGCGGGTGGCCCGGGATGGAGTCAGATCGACAAAGACTGCAACAGTCTGAATACCAGGGCACGCAGTAATGGACCTTGCCGAGGCCATCACGGACCCTGTTGTTTACATGACGTTCTGGGCCCTTATCTCGACCCGTCGGCACGAGTTATTAACCAGGTTTGGGATCCTGCGAAAGCACGGGCGCGGGAACATCGATGCATACTGCAAGGTGGAGGAGGAGACAAAGACGATGAATGCACAGTGCTGGTCTTCACGGTGAGGCACTGTACGGGCTGGTCCCCTGCAATAAT
The DNA here is from genome assembly GCA_023658445.1 of Epichloe bromicola. Taxonomy (NCBI): domain Eukaryota; kingdom Fungi; phylum Ascomycota; class Sordariomycetes; order Hypocreales; family Clavicipitaceae; genus Epichloe; species Epichloe bromicola. The sequence goes on from CP098269.1 coordinate 824,319, forward strand.
GCCATCTTGTATACGGACTATTACGGACTACCCCGCGCTCTGGGCATGGCGCGGACGATGAATGAAGCAAGCGACGCAAGCAACAAGCACGCACTTGGGCCCGAGTTGATGAATGGGCACGGCAACACGGAAGCAGCCAGCCAGCCAGGCGGCCGACCTGCTGCAATTATTCCCGAAGCCTCCGTCCAGCAGCGTTCATCAGCAGCGTCCATCAGCAGCGTTCATCAGCATCGTTCATCAGCAGCGTCCATCAGCAGCGTCCATCAGCAGCGTCCATCAGCAGCGTCCATCAGCAGCGTCCATCAGCAGCGTCCATCAGCAGCGTCCATCAGCAGCGTCCATCAGCAGCGTCCATCAGCAGCGTCCATCAGCAGCGTCCATCAGCACCAGGATTACGCCATACGGACTACATCAGCGTATGTGGTGTACGGACTAGTGTAGGCAGCAAGTCGAGATGGCCTCGCCCCACCACCAACATGGCACTTGGGCCCCGATGTCAAAGGGAAACGAACAAGTGCATGCTGATAAGAATATGTATTCTCCTTCTTTGGGCCCGTGTCTTTTTCCTTTCCCATCGTCCTAGCCCTTCTGTTTCCGTTTCCGTTCACATCCCATTGCCCGTGCTGTCCCTCTATAGACCATACATGGTCTCTTTTTCTTATACCACCAACTACTCTCTAGTATTTAATTACAGCTCACTTTGTGCAGGCTCATCCAGGAGTTTCGAGGGCCGGAAACGACAGCACGCCGAGCACATCACGCCAAGTCATCAATAGGACATGGCAAACAAGCCGGGACACCCACCTGGACAGCAGATACAAACGGTCTTACTCATGCAACAGCGGGCAGGATAAAGAAAATCCGCCAAAGGCGGAAGTTCCATGCCTACGGTTCATCCATCATGGTTATCCAGCAAACAACGACGACGGATATCGAAAGTCAGAACAGCTTGCGCACACCCACACGCACAGCCATGACCATAAATGACGGCAATGCAGGCACGCCTCACTCACAGCTGCCTGACAATGGTGTCCTGGTCCCATCGCTTGCGTTGGTTCCTCCTCCACCGCCACTCAACGCAGCTCGTCGATCAAAAGGCCAACACGGCCGGGCTGATCTCCAAACTTCCGATGGCTCGCGATTGCTGCGGACGGAAAGCAAAGCGTCCGATTTATTCGCAGACTTAGCCACCAGTCACCAGGAGCTGGAGGGTTATCTGAACGACAGTTCCGTTCGATTGGTGGTGGACACACCTCGCCAGTTGAGTCTCGCACACGACAACGACGCAGAATCTCAATACGACACATACTGCACCATTACCTCGTCGACGCCCGTCTCCGTCACTTCTGCTTCCAATTCTGCATCTGCCAGTATTGGTACCAGTGCAAGCAGCACACACTTTGTTCCTCCTCGCTTGATGTCATCGGATTCCGGCTCCCTCTCGAATTCGCATTCCGCGGCAGACTCCAACACGAAGTCACCATTCACATCAGACTCGAAATCCTCCCTTTCACCACAACCGAGCCCTCGAACCAGCAGCCACGACGATAGCCTGTTTGCAACCATGACAGTCGACGCAGCAGCAGCTCTCATCTCCTCATCAAGTGAGGACCTCTCACCACCAGCCTCACCCTTGAGCACTACCAGATGCTCCCTCCCTACGCTGCAGTCCAGCCGCAGAGCCAACGCGAAAGAAGATGGCCAGAAAAAGCAGTTGGAAAACTTATTATTGTCCACCTCAAAGGTAGGCCAGGTGTGCTTGGTCTCACCTCGAGCAGGTCCGTTTGAGGGTCAGTTGGTCGCACTGATCACCACGGCAGCCGTGCATGACCACAACAATGAGAACATTGCATCAATAGACGACTCGGAGGGTGGAAACGGGCAAAAGCAGATACACAAGCTAAAAACTGCCGTGGCTGAGTGGGGTTCCCACTCCCATCGCCCCGATGTATGGGTAATGCTGCGATCCATGGCGTTGAATGCCGAGGGTGAGCCTGATGCGCGTAAGCTGCAAACGTGGGTGCAGAATCTCAGCGAGGAGATGGAGGGGAAAATAATGAGCATGCAATGGTTTAAACATGGGAGGGCTGGCGGTGGCAGTCGTATTGGTGTTGGCGGCGACGACTGGAACGGCAGACAAATGCCACCGGGACCCGGACGACCGGAATCCTTTGTGCAACCGCTGATTGACAACGGCTTCTTTCATGGGAACATTGGAGAACAGCAGCTTGATGATCCCGAGGACTCATCGCAGGAGGATTACTTCCCTCTTGCTGTCATGCAGCAGCTCTTCTTCAGGGCATTGATGAACCAAAGTATCGGGGCGACTTCTGCAACTGAGCAAGACTACCGTTTTAGTCAAAGCATACTCTTGCATGTCAAGGCCGATGTCGAATTGGCAGATATAGAAGCTGCATTCAGCGTGTTGGCATCAAGACATCCAATGCTCCGGGCTCGGTTCCGACTCACCAGCCAGGGATGGGCACAGACGATTGCACCCGAGTCGAATCGCGCGTACAGATTCGAGCACCAGTACATGGATGGCGGAGAGGACTTACTAGCCTGTGTTGAAGAAGCGCGGCGATCCATCAACATCTTCAAGGGTCCAGTATTCGCAGTGAAGCATATCCGCAACGCCGAAAATAAGCAGCTCTTGTATCTGGTAGCACATTACTTGGTTGTTGATTTGAAGTCATGGTACATCCTGTTACATGATTTGGATGAGCTACTACGCGAGGGGACGCTGCTTTCTGAACCATCCATACCGTTCACATACTGGACAGACTTTCAAAGTTATGAAATTAGCCAAAGATTGATCAATCCCCTCCTCCCGTTCAAGATTGGCCCCGAGAACCTTGGATTCTGGGGCCTAAATGACCAACCAAACTTGTATAGTAACACCCAGAATCTTAGCTTTCTGCTGCCGGACGCGGCAGCCTTATCGCTCCGAAGGACATGCGACAGTGTGTTCCGAACCGAATCTGCCGACGTATTTCTCGCCGCGTTGTTGCATTCTTTCCAGCGAACCTTTCCAGAACGCAGCATCCCCACCATCTGGAAACAAGAGCATGGCCGGGATGATCGTAACAGCGACTTCAACATTGAACAGACGGTCGGCTGGTTCACCGCACTCTGCCCTATCAACATTGATGTTGATGCCAGCTCGGATATTGTTCATCTTATCAGAGTGATCAAGGACACGCGCAAGGCAGTTCCTCGAAACGGCACGCCATTCTTCCAATCCAAATTCGCCGCAGACAAGACACCCGCAACTTCAATACCCCTGGAAATCATGTTCAACTGCGTCGGGACATTGAATCAACTCCAACGAGAAAATGGAATCTTGGAGCCAATTGCTGCCCCAGATCGCGAGGTTCGCTACTTGGCCTCTGATGTTGGTCCCGCTGTTGGCCGAATAGCCCTTTTCGAGGTATCGGTTGGCGTCGATGATCACGGCGCTAGGGTAGAGTTCTTCTACAACCACAACTCGAAGCACAAAGAACGCATTGTCAGATGGATGGACAATTTCAAGAGCTCTACTATGGAAGCGATTTCCCGACTAAGTTCAATGAAACCTGAGCTCACCCTTTCCGACGTCCCCCTTCTCGAGACTACGTATGAGGGCCTAGCCAAACTCACGAGCAAGAGACTTGCTGGTGTCGGCGTCAACGGGGTCGACAACATCGAAACCGTCTTCTCTGCGGCGCCTATGCAGCAGGAAGTTCTGACCGCACAAACACAGGACTCGAACTGTTTTCATATCAGTCGGACGTACGAGCTTACCACTCAAGATGGGTCGCTGGTTGACCAGACCAAGCTTTGTGCCGCGTGGAAGACTCTTGTTTCTGCCCACAGTGCTTTGAGAAGTATCTTTGTTGACAGCGTTTCAGACAAACGTCTTTTTGATCAAGTGGTTTTGAAGAAAATCTCACCCGCTATGCTCTTTATCGACTCGAAAGATACCATGGAGACACTGTCGACACTACCGCCAATGAAGTCATCGACGTCTCAACCCAGGCATCGGCTTTCCGTGAGCCGCACGAATAATAAGACTTTTCTGAGGGTAGACTGCAGCCAAGCTTTGTGCGACTTGACTGGCATTCACAACTTGGTCACACAACTAAGGCAGCTATATATGGACAAAATGGTGGTTCTTGGTGATCCTTTACCCCCGCGTCAGAGCCGCCATATTGCATCCCTAGACTTCCCACGCAGTATAGATGTCTGGAAGGCCAATCTCAACGGTGCTACCTCTTGCATATTCCCTCATCTCGCTATCCAGGACCAAGGACGTCTTGAAACAAGAGGAATCAGTCTGGATATCAGTCGCTACCAGTTGTCATCATTCTGCTCAGAGAACAATATCAACATTTCCACAGTCATTCAGCTTGCATGGGCATTTGTTCTACGCACCTATGTGGGAGAAGACCGTGTCGTTTTTGGCTATCAGCAAGCTGGACGGGACGAGGTCCTCATGCCGGACATGTCTCACGGCGTGGGAAGCCTGGCATCAATTGTCCCCTGCATGGTGGAATTTTCTCCCATGTCTACTGTGCTCGATGTATTGCGTCAGTTGGAGAGGATGTTTCGCGAGTCCAAGAACATCGAGATTCCCACCTTGGCCGAAACTGAGCACTCCCTTGGTATACAAGAACAACGCCTGTTCAATACCTGCGTCACCTGCCAGGATGTTTATGATGTTATTCTGAGTGATTCCGACTCGCTGGATAATAGCGGCTGGGACCCCGTTCTTCTTTCCAGCACTTCTGACAGCAACTGCGACTTGTCGCTATGTGTCACGCTTCGCGATGGCCGCATCCAAGCCGATGTTAGCTACGCTTGTCTTTCCCCTGACCAGCTGCATAACGTGATGAACACGTTCCAGCGCGCGCTGCAGATCATCATTCATACACCAGGACAGCCGCTTTCACAGGCAGACTTATTTACCGAGCACGACTTCCAGCAAATCGTGAATCCCGACTGGGAACCGGGTCAAACAGATACCAAGATTTCGGCATGCCTGCACAAACTCGTATTGAGACAATGCCGGGCTCGGCCTGACGCACCTGCAATCTATGCGTGGGACGGCGAGCTTTCCTACGAGCAGGTCGAGATCAGCGTAACGAAACTCGCCACTTACCTTGTCAATCACGGTGTCGGTCCCGGCGCACTGATACCCATCGTTTTGGAAAAGAGCCGATGGTCTCCCATCATTATGCTAGCTGTGATGCAGGCAGGTGGCTGTTTCGTATGTCTTGATGCGCAAGACATGGCCGTGTCAGAGGCCATGATTCACCAGCTCGAACCTGAACTTGTCGTTGTTACCGGGGGTGCTTGGAAGCATGTCAGTCAGTTCATCAGAAACTGCGTTCTGATCAATGAAACGTTTCTTTCATCCTTGCCGCCACGGGTCACACTTTTTGAGAAAGAGCCCCTTCCCGAGCAAGCCGCATGTGCCTTCTTGACGCCAGGTACACAGAGACCCAAAGGAGCCTTCTTCACGCACGAGTCCCTCTGCTCCATCCTTTCGGTGCAAGGGCCGGCACTGAAGATCCATAACAGCAGTAGGGTGCTTCAGCTGTCCGCGTACACGGTGGATGTCGCACTTGTAGAGGTTTTGGGCACCATGCTCCATGGAGGATGTGTCTGCATTCCCTCGGCATTGGAACGGGTAAACGACCTGGAGGGAACCATTGCGCGGATGGACATTACCTGGACGTACATGACTACTGTCTTGTCGCGGAAGATCAACCCAGCTACTGTGCCAAACCTGCAGACCATCTGTTTCCGAACCAGAACCCTCGATGAGGATACCTTGACACGGTGGCTGGGAGCTCGGGATATCCTTGTAGCCTATGGAGCGCCTGATGTGTGCCCACTGGCCATTTCCGTATTCAACATTTCTCGAGAGAGCGATACCAACATCATCGCCCCACCGTTGCTAGGCAGATTTCTCATTCTCAACCCTGAGGACCCCAAGAAATTGACGCCTCTTGGTGCCGTGGGCGAGCTGGCCATTGATAGCCCAATCGTCACTCCTCACAAGTACACCTATGGCAATCCCCTTATCGACCCTATCATGTTTGAGAACAGCAACAGCCCGCGGAAGTGGCGGTATTTAAGAACTGGACATCGTGTACGATATCTGGATCGTGGCCACATTCGCTTCCTTGCTACAATGCGAGACGAGGTTGTGGTCAATGGCTCGCCAGCATTGACGGCAGTTTTGGAGAAGCAGATTCGACAATGTCTTGGCGGAGATGTCGACGTTGCGGTCGAGCCCATTGTCACCAATGAAACAATAAACTCCCTCGCGGCCTTCTTGGAGTTTGGGGATGGTGAATTCGTTGGGCCGTCGGAACTCGACAAACTGACAGTGCAAATGAGATCAAAACTCGCAGCTGCAAAGTGGTTGGCGGAAACCTCTTTGTCACATTCGTCCAAGCGAAGCCGGGCTGCATCGTCTCATTGTGTTCCAACACTATTTATACCTGTTCGGAGATTTCCACTATCTACGTCTTTGAAAATCAACAGGCGCAAATTGCAGAAGATGGCATCTTCATTCTCATACAAGCAGTTATTGGAGTTGTCCAATGTGCCATTTAGTAGCCAACCTCATTTCACGGGAATCCAAAGCAAGCCTCTTCCCCTTACGCATACTGAAGAGTCTATGCGGCTGATTTGGGCGGCTGTTTTGCATGCAATGGTGGCAGATATCAGACCCCAAGACAGCTTCTTTGATGCTGGCGGCGATACGCTGCTTGCAGGACGACTAGTATTATCATGTCGCTCAAACGGCTTCGATGTGTCCTTGAAGAATGTTCTCGGCGGAGCCACCCTGACCGAAATGTGCAAGTCTCTTGGTTTAGGAGAAGACTATCGCCATAGTATCAATTCAACAAAGGCCAGATCCTCTGCTCCGAGACCGGCTGTCACTGCTCATAAGCTGCCCGAGGGTGCTGACCATGGCTTCGTCAAGTTGATCGTTGCGCCTCAGCTTGACATCCCCTGGAGCGATGTCATTGACGTCGCCGAAGCGTCTTCACACCAGCTGCATTGCCTTGAGCCCAGTCTGTACGGGTCAAGAAGTGACGTCCGGTGCCTCGTCATCAAATTCAACGGCGCTCTCGAGCACCAACGTGTCCGCGAAGCCTGCGAGGCTCTGACAAGACTGCATCCTACTCTGCGAACAGCATTCGCAGTCCACGACTGCAACTTGTTCCAGGCCGCCGTTGAATCTTTTCGTGCCGATTTTGACTACAAGCCTGAATCAGCTTCATCTCTCGACAGAGACGCGCGACTTGTCTTGAAGCGCTACCAAAAGGAGGTGCTTCCGCTCCGCAAGCCGGCTACCAAGTTCACCTTTTTAGATGCCGAGTCACAAGGCGGTCGCCTTCTCGTGCGGTTCAGCGCCGCGCAAGTCAGTGAATCTGCCGTACCGAGACTTGTCCAGGACTTTGTCAAATTGTATGAGCACCCCGATACGGAGCCGCAGAGAACAAGTTTTTTTGACTATACGCGTGCTTTGCGGGGTGCTCGCTACGATGACAGCGTATCACACTGGAAACTACGCTTGGAAAAGGCCAAGATGACGCAGATTGTGCCGCAGTCTGAGCCTCTCCCGCCCGTAACCGAGATCAAGACTGTCAAGGAGCTGGTTGAAGTCTCGCCAGCAATATTGGACGAGTTCCACATTGGCTTGGACAGCGTTCTGAAAGCTGCGTGGGCCATTGTCCTTGCCACATTATCGGGCAATGCAGATGTCGTCTTTGGTGAGGTTGTCGAAGGGCGTCGTCTCAAGCTCGAGACAAGCGTCGACGTCTCGTCCATCGTCGGACCCATGGAGAACGTCATTCCCGTTCGAGTGCGCTTTCCCATCGTGAACAGCTCGCCGTTGCAAATTTTGAGGATGATCGACATGGAAAGCAAAGATTCATTGCCATACGAGGCTATGGGAGCGCAGAAAATTGTGCATGAGTGCACAAGCTGGGCCAAATGGTCGAGGTTCAGCACTGTGGTCCGACACAGATCGCAGGTTCCGGTAGACGGAACCTCGACGCTCAACATGGAGAACACGACATTCACATACAACATCGTCCAGCCGCAAGTCCGAGATGTCCCTGATCTATTTGCCCACTCGACAATGCTGGCACCCAACAAGGTCTGCCTCGTCGTCGAGTATCCTCCCGATCGGATCCCAGAGCAGTTTGCCCAAGCAGTCATGGGTCTTCTCGCCGCGTCCGTCGAAACCCTGGGGTGCTTCGAAACCATCAGCCAGCCCATACTCCAGCCATCCAGCGACTTTGAAACTCTCCAGCCGCGAGTTCCGCTTGAAAAGCCCGAGCCAGATGTATCGGCACCCAGCTACGCTAGCTGGCTGACGACGGAGCAACGCGGCAATATTCAACAGTTTCTTGTCTCGGCGTGGAACGAGATCCTCCACCCTCAAAGTGAAGCTCTCTCGGAGTCGGAACTTCTCGCCACACGCTTCTATGACATCTCCGGCTCTATCCTCCCCGCGTACCTCTTCGCTGAGCGCCTCAATGCGGGTCTACGCAAAGTCGAAATCGAGGGCATCCACACCGTCAGCGTCACCGCCTTTGAGTTGATTGCCACGCCAACCATTACCGGTCAAATCGCCCTCGTCACTCGGAAGATGCATGCTGCGGGAGTTTTGCATAAGCCCGGTTGCAAGAAGCCCGTAGTTTCCATCCACGCTGGCCTTGGCGTCGGCAAGGGCTCCGGCAACAACAGCGATCAAACCCGTGGCATCACCGGCAGCATCACCAGCAGCTCCTCCAACTGGGCCATCTTGTCCAAGACCAAAGGTTTCCGACGGTTCCGCCACAGCGGTAGCCACGGGTCGATGAGAGACTTCTCCAACAAGGCAGGCGACTGGGTCAAATCTCGCGTCAGCTTGAGCAAGGAAAGGAGCCCCATCATTGGTGATGGCGTGATTCGCGAAGACGCAGGCCGGGAAGTCATTGCCCGCGATAGCATTGGGACGAAAGCAAGCAGGGGCATAGAGACTGTGCCCGAGGCAGCTGTAGAGATTGGCACGAGTGCCGTAGTCGTGCACCATGACCAAGGAGGCGACGTGAGCCCCTTGAGTGGAAAGAGTCTGAAGGACGATTGGAAAGAGGAGCTGGTGGATGCGAGGGGCTCCATTTCACCCAAGAGCTTGATGGGTGCCGCCCATGTCTAGGAAGTCGCACAAATTTTGCATATTTCCTCTCCCTGTATTTTCCTTTCCTTTCCATCCATCTGTCTTGAACCATTTATTTTCTTCAAGCCACATGAGCCGGCGTTTCGGCGGATGCATGAGCGGGCGCTTTGGAAATTTCTCCTTTGTTCAAATGGCATGTAGCAAAAGGCATCTAGTACAACTCATGAAATGTAATCTGAAGAAACGATAGCACACATGGGTGGTGCCGCGGCCCATTGCATGGCGCCCAAGATTATCATTGCCTGAGGGAAAACATACAGCCGTATCGATACGTAATAAGAAACTCTGAAATGGGTTAGACAGTTTCCAATTCCGATTCACATCAAGCCTGTAGAAGACGAACGCATGCACCTGAGCTCCGTGAAGACAGCCGTTATAGATTCACGAGCAATGCAGAACTCCAATCACGAGAGATGACCGTCTTTGACCCTGTCGACCGGTCCATAATGGATTCAGTCCACCGCATCATCTACGTCGCGTAGAATACTGGCCGTTTCGAGACGGCTTCTCCAAGCGCAAGCGTCTTTTTCAACGACAAATCCCAGCCAGCCAAGACACTCACATGGCCTGTTCCCAGACCAGTCAAAGACGGAATACTCGGAACAAAACAGTCCACGGTAGGTAGCGTGAGGATGATTATTTACATGGTTTTCCCGGCCCCAAACCGGGGTCAGACGAGGGTTCTACCAACTCCACGCGATTTTGCGTCCTCGCACCCTATAAAACAAAAATGTATCTTCAAACCGAAAGAGAATGTGATACGGGGTAAAAAGGAGACGAGGAAAAAACGCACATGTCGACGCAGGGTATAACTCTTATTCTTGACCATTTCTTCCTGATTGCCAAAATTGAGTCCATATTAAACAAAATTCCCGTTCCCGCAGACCATTGTTGACATGTTCATGGTCCAAAGTACGCCAACTCCGTATCATGATCGCTAAGAATTGCGTAACAACATCAAGGGGTAGAAAGATGGATTGATAAAATGAGGATGCGGATGACGAGGGTCCCCGTGTCATCAACTGAATTGGCCTGGCTGGGGACCGAAGGACTCGCCTGGGCCGAGGTGCTTGAGGGCGCATGCGCTGCCTTCGCATCCCATTTCCGACACGTTGTTGCCCCACCAGTTGAAGTCGGTTCCCGTATACTGCAAGCTGAAGAAGATGATGATGCCTGCAATGGCAATGCCGCAGGACCATGCTGCTGAGAGGACAAAGTTGTACTGATTGGACACATGTTAGTCAATCTGCGGAAAAAAAAAGAAGAAAAGAAGAAGAAAGAAATCGTGGGAGTTGGCGGGTGAATGGCGAGGATGCCTGCCAGCACACATACCTTGGACCACAGGCCGAGGAATCTGGTCTTGAGGAAGATCCATGAAAAGTACGCAATGGGCACAGACGGCCAGACGTAAGACATGTTGTAGGGCGCCCACACGATGCCTCCGTAAAGAATAACGACGGGATGCAATTGTCGGGCCCAGGTCCATTTAGGAAACTTCTTGTTCACCGCCCAGATCAAAACGACCACGGCGACGCCGAGGGGGAAGCCGATCAAGGTCTCGCTGTACTGGCCTTTGTGACCAAAGATCTTGGCCGGACCGACCGTACCCCACAAGACCGAGGCGGTAAAGAAGGTGTTCACTCCTGGACACGTCAGCTTGTATTGCGCCTGAGGGGTGCAGACATTGTTGATGCTGCTCATCTGGAAGTTGAGCACGCCAATGCAGACAATGGTGCTGAGGAAAGTGGCCACCATCTGCGCGCTAAAGGTCTGGCGAGGTGGGATCTTGACGTAGTGGGCCAGCTTCAAGTCGTTGCAGAACCAGATGGCATGGGCACAGGTGACGTAGCCGAATGACTTGAAGTAGTTCATTGCAAGAGCGTTTCCGTCGACCCAAGAACCACCAACAAACTCGGCCAGGACATTGAGGGTCACCTCGATACCAGTCATGGCCTTGATAATGCCCACCGGAATCACAAAAATGACGCAGAGGGCAAGACCCCAGAAGATGACGCCTGGCGTTGTATGTGTATCCCACCCGACAATGCCAGACACTCCAAAGGCAATGGCAACGGCCAAGCAGAGCATGTACCACCAGTCAGGGACTTCCGCATACGCCCTCATCAGTCTGTTGTGCACATCCAGGACCCGTTCCTCCGTGACTGGTCTCTTCTTCTTCAACCGCATGTTGTAAAATAGAGCCTTGAAGCCCATGGCGATCTCGTGCCTGTGGTAGAGGACGGCGTACGTGAGCGTCGAGGTATAAATGGCGAAGAAAAACATGTAGATGACAACATTGCCTGCTCCCAGGTAGGGAGGCGAGTATCTGGCGTACTTGTCAGGATTGAACAGCCCATGGTCGTCAGTTGCCTCGGAGATATTGTACAAATTGGCGAAGCGGTCGTAGACTCGGTTGGTGTTGATGGGCAAGTAGCCAGTGTTGTATACATTCTTGTACCAGAAAACCAACACGACCCAAAACGAGGCGAAAACACCGATGAAGCGGTTCAGCGTGCTGAAGAAGGGCACCATGAGTGGATCGGCCGAATCCCACAGGAGCACATTCCAATCCCACGTGGGGAAAGGATTCAGTCCCAGGCCGTTGTTGATGCCTGTAACAATGTTCAAGTCTCGATGGCCCGGGGCGATCCAGCTGATCCAGTTAAATTTGGATAAGCTCTCCCAAATATAGTTGGGAAACCAGAACCACACAAACATGGCGGCGAACATGAGATAAAAGAACTTGATGCGTGATATGCGCCAGATCGACCGGAAAGGCCCGCCTACCGGGGGGTTCACATCAGTGTGAAATGCCGAGTTGAGAGCAATGGTGACAAGCGAGGCCGGCCACACGCAATACGAGGGGTAGACGAGAAACCGCCGGCACAGGCCAGCAATGCCGTAACCTATGAAGTTGGTGGCTAAGGCGATGAGCAGCTGGTAGGCGAAATGTGAGGCATACGGCTGATCAAAGTACTGGGGAAGATATTGCACCCAGATGATGTAGTTGGTGTATGGTGTGTTGTATGCCACGTTGGCCATGATGGTGATGAGCATGTGTTCCTTCTTGGTGAAGGGTCCGGGGTTGAGCGAATGTCGGATGCCGAGCAGCGTGAAGCCTTTATCAGGAAGCCAGTTCTCGGCTGCTTTGCCAATGGGATAGGCCAGAAGCTGCGCAACGTTTGCCATGACGCGAATGGCGGGTTGACGAATGTCGAAAAGCTGGTTGACAAAGGCCAACAGGATGGAAAATATGAGGCCGACTGCCCAGCTACGGATGGTCGAACACGGCGTCTTGGGATCATCCTTGTTACTCACGACTGCGCGCACCTCGGCGTAGGGACTGTTGCTGGTGACCAAGGCGGCCTCGAGTTTCATTTCCTGGATGAGGTGCTGATGCTGATCTGGATTTTGGAAGACGGACTCGTTATCAAGGAACGTTTTTACTTTTTCGATGACTATCGTCGGAAAATTGGGGTCTTTTTCGTGTATCTTGCGGACTCGTACCATGATCTCGCGAACTTCGTCGAGGGTGTACTGGGAGGCGAGCTCCTTGGCCTCGAGGAGATCATCCTCAGTGACATTGAGATCATGCTCAGTAGCTGTGGGTGTGTGTAGTTGTCCGGCTCGGCGGCCAAAGTTGTCATCTTCGTCGTACGAGAAGGGAACCTGCTGTATTAGGCGCAGAGCGCACGTCAGTCAGCATGGATGGCGGTGTTTTCTCTCTTGTCATCAGCAGCCTCGCGCAAAAAAAAAGGGGGGGTGACAAGATTGTGTTTTGTCATGTCGAAAGGACTGCTTCAGCAACATGGAAGGGGGAAATTCTCGAGTCACCTTACCGAGTTGTGTTCCCACTTCTCGGACGGCGCAGCAGAAGGACGGCGCGAAGTTTCCTCTGCCACCACCGTTGCTACCCGCTTCTCGTCTTCGACCATGGCGGCTGGTTCGAGTCGCGGCTACGGATCACAAGCCAGAGGCGGGTTGGTGAGGGGAAGCCCTCGCTAGGCTCGCAAAATTGTCACAATCGTGCCGGGCGTTGGACGATGAATGTTGGGCGTTGTATGGGCGTGCGAAGCAGGGTCGACTGTCGACAGGCAGGCAAGGCTCGTGACTCGAGCGAGAGGATTTCGTCGTCAGACTGGCTAGCGGGGCCGAGAGATGCAAGTCATGCAGGCGCGCGGTGTTGAGATGAAGACGACTTTGATGCGAGGTTGACGAGAGATGAAGGTGGAATGCAGGACCAGGAAGATGCGCAGAGGGATTGGATTGGAGGGGGGCCGGGGTGGGGCTGGCTTGAATCAGCTGCCATTGACCAGAAGTCGACTTCAACCAGACAGGCAGACAGACAGCCAAGTCCTGACAAAATTACACCACAAGATACCTACAAGATACCTACGGACTACGGACTACATAATCCGTACCTGCCAGACACGACTTTACCCGGACGTGGCCCGACTGCGTGTGCTGGTCGCCACATGTTCATCCATGTCATCATGCCCTCACGCACTTCCACCTTCCCGCACGAAACCGCACAGGGATTGGGAAAGAAAAAGTGGATCCCTGGTGCCGTTCTTCCCGTCCGCGACGCATCAAAACGTCTGTTTCCCGGGTTCCCTGGTTCCCCGCAAGCATTTGCTTCACCGACCGAATTTAACCCACAGAGGGCCGGCAATGGGCACCGACTCTCATTTTCGCTTTCCCCTGGCTGGAATAGTCGGGAGTTAATATTGGACGAGGCTGCGTCGTTGACTCGAACTACGGAGTACTCCGTAGTCGGTTCACGGCATGTACGGCAGCGACAGCGGGGCGGGGCCAGCACGGGCCAGCACCAGAGGGGACTGAGAGCCACTCTGCAGCATGCACAACTTGCAAGGGCAAATCAATCTAGCCGGCTTATTACCGCACCGTCTTTGATGCCACCAATCAAGTCAACAAGTTGGCAAGTACCACAAAGCGTCATACCAAGTACTCGATGCAAGAAAACTTTACCATGTACAATAAACATGCTTGGGAATCGATATTGCTTCCCTATCAAGCTCCCTTTGGTGTCCAAGCAGACTAATACTTCTTCTTCTTGTTATTTTCCGCATGTTGTTGCCGCAGACGGGTGACCAGACCCAAAGACGGTTCATCTAATCCTCATTCTCCTCGCCTCCTTCCAGCGGCCTCGTGAAGATAGCACTTTGAGTTCCACCCTTTGAAGCCGGGGTGAGGAGAGTTTCGGCATAATCTCAAGCGAGTTGCCTCGGTCACGGTTTCCTATATGCGGGGAAAGTGGGATGCACAGCACCATTGTTCTCCAAATACATGCGCCTGACCGCAAGCGAATGGACCTGTCAGGGAGAGCTCTCTAGAGCATCGGATGTGTGGATGCAGCTTGCGCAATAACTTAGTTAAAACCCTCAATACGATAATAGTAAAGATAATATATTAGTGTTAAGGTAGGGGTCAGTGTAGATGATGAAAAATAGTTCTATTCGGTCAATCAGAGGTGCAAATAGCACCTGACTTTTATACCTAAAAGGTATATAGTACGCTATAGTAATAACTAGTCTATAGAGGTATGTTAGGAGCGTAAGGGACAGAGATAGGATCATCACATAATAGAGCACTAGTAGGACCTCGGACCCACTAGGTTAGGGAGGGGCTAGCTAGTAGCTAGATAGTTATATAAGCGTAGGGTAAGGTATTTAGTAAGAACTACCTATATTCTTATAGAAGGTTAGAGCTTAAAACCTTTATATACCTACCCCTAGGTAGTATCTTTCTAGCTATAACTATAAATCTAAGCTATTACTCTATTCTATTATCTTTTAACCCTTAAGTTATAATAAATTAAGCTCTTAATTCCTTTAGGGTAATAGACTATTAGCTAGATTATAATATTAGTATACTAGAGAATATCTATATAAAATATACCTATATTCCCTAGTAGTAATACTATAGATAAGTAAGGTAGTAGTAATATAGTAAATACTTAAATAATAAATACTAATAATTAAGTATATTAGATACTACCTAAGACTAATCTAGATAATAATACTAGAATTAAGAATAATAGTATTAAGAAGGTAATATAATAGTATTATAATATTATATAAGCTAAGCTATAATATATATAGAAAATATAGGAAATTCTATAAATAAAAGTAAAAATTAGAGAGCTTTAGGTAAACCTATTATTAGTTAGAACCTAGTAAGGACTTATAAATCTACCTTCTTAGGTTAGACTAACTACTCCTATACCTACTCTACTAATAGGTATTAAGTAAGTAGTAAATATATACTAATATAGTATTATAAAGATATAGCTATAAATACTATTATATAAGGGGAATACTTATAAAAACCTTTAGAATTTCTTAGTAAACTTAAATATATTATTTAAATTAGACTAATATACCTTTTATAATAATATAATAAAGGTAGCCTATACTAGTAAATACCTTACTAATAATATAAAGTAATAATAAATATACTATATAGCTATAGATAGTTATATAGAATATAAGGACTATAATTAGGTAAGCTTTATTATATAGCTAAAGACTAGAATAATAGATAAGGACACTAAATACTTAGAAGTAACTAGGTTATTACTAAATCTTTAGTAAGGTAATAGCTAATTATTTTAAGCCTTTATTAGGAATTAGACTAAGGTTAAATCTAACCTACCTAAACTAATCCTAATATAACTAAGAATCTATATATTTATTAATAGCCTTAATAATACTATAAGGAAGTAAATACTTAGCTAGGAGTTTCTAATTACTTAGAGCTAGTTATAAGGCTAAGGTAAGAAAGTAAAGGTAGTAATAAAACTAATATAGAGTTATAAGAAGAGTTAAGACTATAAGAAAAAGTAATAGTAATTAACTTTACCTATAGATAACTTATAGTAATAGAATAAAGGGTAAGTAAGAAGATTACCTATTATATATTATAAATATAGGAAGCCTAGATATATCTTAATAGCTTACTATTTATTAGACTACTCTATTTATAAGAGTAATAAACACACTATAGAGAAGTATAATAATAGTAGTAATAAAGTATCTAATCCTAATAAGATACTACTTTTATTTATATAAACTTAGAATAGGGGGCTTATTATAGATAAATTAGTAGACCTAAGAGTTAGAGTCTATATATCTCTATAATAAGATTACTAGTAAGTAGTAGTAAAGGTATTAATAGATTTAGGTATATAATCCTTAACTATATACCTAAAGTTATTATCTAAAGAGAATTAGAAAAGAGTTAAAAAAATAGATTAAAACCTTAAAAGTATAAGTAAGAATATAGTTTTATATTAAGGAATTCTATAGAGATTAGTATTAATAAAGAATAGTATAGGGTTTATAAAGGTTTACTAAGTTAGCTACTTTATTATAAATACTAAAGAAGGGCTACTACTAGGTATAGACTAGATTAGAGAATATAAACCTATAGTAATATATTAAAAAGAGAAGTTTTAGAGATACCTAGTAATAAGGGAGTGCCTCTTATACACTTAGGGTAAGTAAAGAGTATATAAAGTATTAAAATAGTTAGTAATTACTCTAGTATTAGGTTTAGTAAAAGTTATCTTAAATAGCCTAAAAAATAAGATAGGAAAAGAACTAAAAAAGAACCTACTAGTAGACTTACTAAAGCTAATTTAGGAAATAAGTAGTAAGGAAGTAGTAATAGTCTTAGAGTATACCTATAAGTTATATAAGTAATATATTATAGCTAACCTAAGATCCTTAGATAGTCTAAGTAATAAGTAACCTATAACTAAGTAAGGGCTAAGTAATAATATAGATAAACTAGAGCTCCTAGAGAAATACTTAGAATTTAAAGATATATTTAATAAGGATTTAGTAGGAATGCTTTCTAAACTAGAGGGCTATACTTATATAATTAAATTAGAAGAAAGGAAAACACTACCTTAGGGACTAATATATAACTTAGCTAAGAAAGAGCTAGAGGTGCTTAGGGAGTATCTTATAGATATATAGCAAAAGGGATAGATTAGAAGATTAGTTAGCCTAGCTAGGGCTTAATTTTATTTATTCTAAAGAAAGGAGGGAAATTAAGGCTTTATGTGGATTATAAGGGCCTAAATAAGATTACTATTAAGAATAAGTCCCCCTTACTACTAATTACTAAAATCCTTAATTACTTAAAAGGCATAGTTATCTAGATAAAACTTAACTTAATAGATATATACTACTAGCTATATATCCGCTTAGGTAATAAGTAAAAGATAGCGTTCTATTATAGATATAGGCACTTTAAGTATCTTATAATACTATTTAGATTAGTTAATACACTAATAACTTTCTAGGAGTATATTAATAAAGTCCTTAAGGATATTATAGATAATATTTATATTATCTACCTAGATAATATCCTAATCTATAGCAGTAATATAGCTACTTACACAGGCTATATTAAATAAGTCCTAAGCAGACTCTATAATATAAAGCTTTTTATTAACCTAAAGAAGTGTTAATTTTTAGTTATAGAGATTAAATTCTTAGGATTTATTATATCTAAGAAAGGTATTATAATAGAACTATTAAGGGTAGAAGTAATTATAATATAGCTAATACCTTATAGTATCCTAGATATCTAATTATTCCTTAGGTTTACTAGAATTTATTAATATTTTATTAAGTAGTATAGTAAAGTAGTTATTCTATTAATAAACTAACTTAAGGGGGGATAACTAGTAACCTTTAAGCTAGAACCCTATAAGCTAGCTATATTTAGAGAACTCTAGAGGTTATTCTAGGAAGCACTAATTTTAGTATACTTTAACCCACTTACTCTATTAAGAGTAGAGATAGATATATTAGGTTTTGCTATTAGAGTAATACTTATAATATTAGTGCTAGGTTACTAGTACCTAGTTATATATATATTAAGGAAGTTAACTAATGCTAAGTTACACTACCCTACACTAGATACTAAATTATTAGTAATCTAAGAGGCTTTTAGGGCTTAGAGGTATTACCTAGTGTACTTAACTTACCTAATTATAGTAGTAATAGACTACTTAAACTATAAGTACTTAGCTATAAAGCTATAGCTAACTAGTAGGTAGGTAATAGTGCTTAATAAGCTATGCCTATTTAACTTTAGGATTAAATATAGGGCTAGTAAGTTAAACCTTACTAATATATTATTAAGAAGGGTAGATTATATAAGTAAGGATAGGAAAGTAAAGGTAGTAACCTTATAGCTACTAAACTTCTTATCTAAGTTTATAAATACTAATTAATAGGAACTCTATAGTAATAATAAGAACACTATAAGCTCTATTATATTATTATTTAATATAGTAGATAGTTAGTTATAAAGACCCTATAATAGTAATAGGAATATCTAGGGTTTTAAGAAAATATAACTTAGCTATATTTTTAAGGAAGCTATAAGACTAGATATTATTAAAAGGGGTGTTCTAGCTAGTATAGTTACTAGTAAGTAATAAGGGCGCCCCTTAGAAACGCTGCTTAACTATAGTATACCTATAAGACTAGAAGTAACTTATAAGCTAGCTACTTATAGAGATATTATAGTAAGGATCTAAGCTATATAGAGAACCTCTTCTAAGTTTAACTCTAATACTTAGGATAATAGCTTAGAATTAGATATTCTAATTTAAGTATTATTATTAGGTATATAGTAAAATAATAAGTTTACTATATATTAGAGAAAGCTACTTAAGAGCGGTAACTTAGAAGCATTATAAATATAGTTAATTAGACCCTCTAAGCTATTAATATTTAAGAGTTAAGTTTATATTCCCTAGGGGATAAGAAAAGAGATTTTACTACTAATATATAATAACCCTACTACTAGGTATTAGGGAGTTAGTAAGATACTTTATTAAATTATAAGTTAGTATTACTAGCTATTAATAAAGAAAGATATAAAGGTATATATTAGTACTTATATAAACTATTAAGTTTTAAAGCTAAGGCACTATAAGCTATATAGTAAGTTAGCTACTCTACTAGAGCTAGATTACCCCTTTTAAGAACTATTAATAGATTTTATTACTAGATTACTACTAGTTAAAGACACTAACTAGACCTATAATATAATCTTAGTAATTATAGACTATTTTATAAAGTATAGTATCTATATCCCTATTTTAATATAACTAATAAGTAATAGGTTAGCTACTATATTCCTAGAATATATCTTTAGAGATTATAGAGCCCTAGAAGGTATTATAATAGACTAAGGTTTTATATTTATAAGTAGATTCTAGATAACCTTTTACTATCTTATTATAACTAAGCGGCTACTAAGCACTGCTTTTTACTTATAAATAGATAGGCAAATAGAATAATTAAACTAGGTCTTAGAATATTATTTAAGGGCTTTCTCCTACGCTAAATAAACTAACTAGGCTAATAACCTATTAATAGTATAATTTATGTATAATACTAGTAACTATATAACTTATAGCTACACACTAGTAGAGGTATTATAAGGGTATAACCCTAGGGGCCTGTAGTAAGTAGTACCTAATATTCTACTTATAAATAATTAGGCTAAGAGTAAAGTATTATTACTAAGAGAGAAATATATAGTAATTAAATAGCTTCTAATTAACTTATAAGCTTAGTATAAGAAATACTATAACTAAAAAAGAACCCTAAAGAGGTTTAAAGTTAGTAATTATATTCTACTATCTATAAAGAATATTAACCTAAGATAGCTAAGTAAGAAGTTAACTATAAAGTACCTAGGCCCTTATAAGATTATAAGGGTAGTTAGGAGTTATAGACTAGCTTACTAGCTAGAATTACCTACTAGAACGTGGTTATATAATATATTTAATATTATAAGCCTTAAACCCTTTAAAGGGAACCTAAGTAATATAGTAGATACTTCTTTACTATAAGATAATATTAAGGATAATAAGTAAGAGTTTAAGGTAAAAAGAATTATCTTATATTATTATAATAGTAGGTATTATAAGTACCTAGTTAAATAGAAGGGCTATAATAGCTTAGAGAATTTATAGGTATTAAAGAGGGATTTTATTATAAGGGATATTATCTATAACTATAAGTAGTAACTAGGTAGCTAGGTTATAGTAGTAAAACCACCTTTAGTAAATAATATAAGGCAATACCCTATAAATATAGTAAATAACATAGGGTAATATTCTAAAAAGATATAATTATATTACTCTTATAATTATAATATAACTACCTAGTAATAATTACTTAAAAAGTATTTCTTTATCCCTACTCTTACCCCTATTTTCCCTAAAGACTATAGTAATAATAAGTATAGGAGCCTTTAGAGGCATAGGGGCCTTATTATTAGAAGAGTTACCTTCCTTATATATAAAGATATAGAGCTCTTTAGGTAACTTAGAAAGACTAATATAAGTAGGAAGCCTAGAGGTATAAGGAGTAAACTACTAGTAAGTTAGTAAAGAAGTGCCTATAGATATTTAAGAGACTTACTATTAGGATATTCTTATATATATAGTAAAGATAGTTTATAATATTAATTTAGACCTTAAGGTTAGTAGTATTAGCTAGCTACACTATAGTAGTGTGCTTATTATACTTAGCTTCCTAGGCTACTTTAGTAGCTACCTAAGTATAATAAATATACTTATACTTATTAGTATTTTTAGTCTTTAGGAGGGTATTATATAGTTTCTACTTAGTATAAATAAGAGACTATTAGTATATTAGTAGTAATTAAGTTAAGAGAACTAGGGATACACTTACTTTATTAAGGTAGTAGTAATCTCCCTTAGGTATAGCTTTAATAATATTAAATAACTTTTTATAAAGCTATATAATTTAAGTAAGGCACTAGTAGTAGGTTAGTATTTTAAAACTAGAGATTTAGAATAAGTAGTTATACTCTAATATATATCTTATTATTTTAAGTATAATAGGTATATTTAGCTAAGTTTACTACTATAGGTTAGTAACTATAAGAAGTAAAGAAGTAGTAAGATTATACTATAAGAGTTATTATACTCTATAGGAAAAGGTTTATTCTCCTTAAGATACTAAGGAATAGTATAGGTACTATTCTTAGGCTATATATTCTATATAGTAACCTACTAACCACACTATATATATAGAATTTTAGTATTACTAGCTATAAGTTAGTAGTAATAACCTAGTAAAGAAGTAGTAAACTTATATAGAAATTTTAGATACTATTCTTTTTTAAGGTAACTTCTTTAGTAACTTCCCTAAGGGTTTATTCTATAAAGGTAAACTTAGTAGTAGAGTAGGAGTTAATAGATAGATTTTAGATATTATAAGCTAGCTATAGGTTAGTAGTAAGGAAGTAGTAAAGGGAAGATAAGTAAAGATAAGGAAACTTATAATAATTAGATAGTATATAAGGGAAAGGAAGTATATATATAAGGAAGGAAGATCTAGTCCCTTTTATATTAACTATAGACCCCCTAAGTGATTTACGCACTATATATAGCTAACGCGGGGATTATAATATTTACTATTATTATTACTATCCGTAAACATGCTAGTAGCTACGAACACATAGTAACTACACTACTATATTACTAAGACCTATAAATAAGTTTATTTATATATATAGTATCTAATACCCTATCTATTTAACCTAATTATAAAATTTAATATAGGGTGTTTACTCTCTTAGAACTATTAGTATAAGGTAAAGAGTATTTACTTTACTATATTAAAGTAGCGGATAGGTTACTATTTAGGATTAATAGATAGGGGGATAATAATATTTACACCCTAGTATTATTAGTATTATTATTTTTAATAATATATTACGCTATAATATATTATACCTAACCTAAACCCTCTATTAACTATAGCCTCTAGGACTATATAGCGTAAACGCCCTAAGTAAGTAGCTTATTATATAATTAAGGATAATTATATAAAGAGAGGGTATTATATTAGGAGTATAAGGGATAGAGATAGGATTATTATATAATAGAGCACTAGTAGGACCTTAGACCTACTAGGTTAGGGAGGGGCTAGCTAGTAGCTAGATAGTTACGTAAGCGTAGGGCAAGGTATTTAGCGAGGACTACCTATATTCTTGTGGAAGGTTAGAGCTTAAAACCTTTACGCACCTGCCCCTAGGTAGCACCTTTCTAGCTATAACTGTGAATCTAAGCTATTACTCTGTTCTATTATCTTTTGACCCTTAAGTCGTGATAAGGTACTTCTAATATATTATCTCCACTATTATCTTAATAAGGGTTTTAACCTAGTTATTATATAGGCTATATTTATATATCTAATACCTTAAGGAGGTCTCCCTAACACACCCCCCTTAGCTAAGATATTTATTAAAGCTAGAGATTAAAGGTATAGAAAGAGATTATAAATAATTCCTAGTATTATAATTAAGTAGGAATCTCTTATAGGCTAATTCTATAGTAAAAGTCCTTATATATCTAACCTAATAGAGGCTTTATAAAGCTATTTATAGGTATCTTAGAGGTCTTTATCTAATTAACCTTAATATTACCTATTATATATTATTCTTAAATCTATATTTAATTTATACTAAGGTACTTAAGGCTAGTCTAAAGCCTTCCTTCTATATATTTAGTAATCTAGATTATTTACTTATTATTATACTAAATAATTAAGAGTAGTAGTATATAAACCTTAATATTATAAAGTAGTCTCCCTAGAGATATATACTTTTTTATACTATAATTTAGGGTAAAGAGCTTTATTTCTATACTTAAAGTTATTATATAATATTACTTACCTAACTTCTAATTAATTATAATACTATATATAATAAAGATATAACCTTATATTAATTTCTAAGTATTAGGGTTATTACTAAGTAAAGTATTAGTACTAGAGAATAGCATATTAAAACTATTTACTCTAGAGTAATAAATATATAGTTTCTTTATATTCTAAGTATATAAAATTACTTCTTTAGTAAGCTTAATATACTTTACTAATAGATTTATTATAAAAAAGGTAAGCTTTAATACTATAAAGGCTATATTAAGTCTTCTAATAATATATAAATATACTAAAGAGCTAATAACTACTCTATAATAATTAATCTCTTTATTAGTAGCTTTACTAGTATTAGTAAGGATTATAGCTATAGGAAGAGAAGTAAGGGATAAGCTCTTTAAATTATTATTAATAATATTAGGAATAAACTTCTAAGTAATCTTTTAAATATATAATTCCTATAATAACTATATCTCTTTAGTATTATAATTTCTAATAATTTTAATACCTAGGAACTACTTTAGGTTACCTTAGTCCTTAATATTAAAACTATTTATTAATTATTTATAAAGCTCTTTAAATTCTACTTTAAATCTATTAGGATATATTACTATAATATTATTTATATAGAAGAATAGGATAAATCTACCCTTTATAAAGATATATAAGTCTTCCCTTCCTTATATAAAGTCTAGCTTTAATAGGAATTATATAAGATATAAGAACTATTATTAAGGAGCTTCCCTTAGCCTATATAATACTCTTATTATTTTCTAAAGATAACCTTTTATATTTATACTCTCTAGGGGCTTATAGTAAATAGGTTCTTTAAGCTCTATATATAGGAAGGTATTTTAAATATTATATTATTAGGTATTAAGATTATTAGTATAGTAGACTATAAGTAGTATATATAGAGATTATAAAGTAAGTATAGTAGTGTAGTTATTAAGGTTATTCTTTAGTTATTAGTTACCTTAAATAACTATTCTAGCTTTAAACTTTATAACTACTCCTTTTTATTTAGTCTTATATTTAAAGACCTAGCTAAGGTCTATAATTTCCTTATAGTATTCTAGATTAAATAATTTATCTAGTATATTCTCCTAGTAGTTTAAGGATAAAAGCTTTAAAAGCTTCTTTATAATTACTTCCTTCTAGTAGTTATAATAGGCTAAAGCTATAGCTTAATAATAATAAGTAGGTTCTAGGGGTATATCCTTAATCTATAAACTATATTAAATACCCTATAATACTATAGAAAAAGCAGAAATAAACTATACTTACCTAGCTTTATATATTTCCTTTCTTTAGTGTTTTCTAGTAATAATATTATCTAGATTAATACTATTATCCTAGGGATAATAATTCTCTATAGCCTTACTACCTTTACTAGTAATTTTACTAGTCTCTATAGTAGTCTTTATATATTTAATTATTATATTATATATAAATTTATTAATCTTATAAAATAGTGTATTATTACCTTATACCTAAAGCTCTATATTCTCTATAGTAACTAGTGCCTTATAAGTTATAAGAAGAGTTAGGAGGGGTTAAAAGTGCACTAGAAAGTTTATCTTTTTCCCTTATTATATAAGGAGGTGTTTTTACTTTAAACTATTTATTTTCTTTTTTTATATTTAAAGGTAAAGAGGTATAATTCTTATAATTCTTATTTTCTAATTCTATTCTAATAAGGTCTTAACTAATTTCCTTATTAATATTATTAGCTTTAAGCTCTTTAAGTAGTGTAATTATTAATATCTTTTCCTTTTAAGCTAATTCTAGCTTTTTTTCTAGTTTAAAGAAGGAGTTCTTATTAAATTAAACATAGGCTAATATAATAACCTTATAATTATAAAGCAAAGGCACCTATATAATATACTAGGACTTACCTCTATAACTAATAAGGTATCTAATATAAGCTTTCTACTCTAACTATAGTATTATATTATATAATTTAATATGCTCTAAAGCCTTTATTATTATAGGAAACGCTTTATATCTATAGGCTTATAAATATACTATTAAAGGCTTTTAGACCTCTACTATATTTAAGTATATAAGGACTATTTTCCTAGCCTAATCCTACTAAAGTTTATATAGTATAGTCTACTTCCTATAATATTTAAAAGGTATATAATTTAATAGATAAATTATAGTGTTAAAGACCTTATTATTAAGATTAGATAGAAGATTAGCTTTAAGACTTAATATATAAGCTTTTTACTTAACTACCCCCCTAGATCTCTTTACCTTCCTATTCTAACTAGGTATTAAGAAAGCTAAATTATAGACTATAATACTAGTAAAGGCTATCTTATCCTTTATATTCTCTATAAAAAGAGCTTTCTTAATATTACTATATAAAAAGCATAGTTAAACCCTAAATTAAGGGCTTAGAAATACTATTATTATATAAAAGCTATTATAAATCCTATTCTTTATCTTAAAGGAATAGAAGAATTATATTAAGGTTATAAGGTAAGTAAAAACACACTAATACCTATTACTATTTTAGTAAGGAGAGTTATAGTAATCTAGATTAACTAAAAAACTATAACCTAGTCCTTAAGGAAGTCCTTTAGGTATAACCTATAATCTCTATTACTTAGCTTTACCTATAGTATATATCTTACACTATATAAGCTTAGGACTTATTAATTTAATACCTAAAGCTATATTTATAAGCTTTATAAAGGCCTTTATACCTAGATAACTATATTAGTAATACTAAAGGTCTATATCTCCCTTTATAGGTAGTCTTAGTACTTTACTAGATATAGTATAGGCTTCCTTTAGATTCTCTAATAGCCTTAATAACATATAGAGCTTATTAATATTATAGACCTTAGCTATAGGCCTTGTCCCCTAATATAGGAATAACTTCTTCTAATTCTAGAAGATACTTACCTTTATAAGAATTATTACTAATACTAGATTAATATAAAATTTAGGAATAAATAATATAGTCTCTAATACTAATATTCTTATGCTTTATAATATAGGATCTATAATAGAGATATATATAGGGCCTTGTCCTAAAGCTATATATATTATACCTCTAGCTTTAACCTTTATTATAATATTTCTATTAAATTTAGATTAATTAAACTAGCGGATATTATTAAATATATAAACATTAGCTCTAGAGTTATAGAGAACTATATTTTACCTTAATTCTAGGCTATCTATAGTGTTAGTAATTAAATTCACGCTTTTCTTTAACTATTAACCTTATTTAAAGTATATAAATAATAATATATTTATAGTCTTCTTACCTAGTATAACTATAACTAAGTTATTAGTTAGATTCTATAAAGATATAAAGATATTACTACTTTTCTTCTCTAGTTTCTAACTTATTACCTTAGACTTTTCTTATAGATTTTCCTTAAGATACTTCTTAATATTCTCTTTAGAGTTTTTCCTAACTTCCTAGTCCTTTAGTATAGCCTCTAGCTTATATATAGCCTTAAATAAATTATAGAATTCCTACTACTTTAAGATATTATAAATATTATAATTAGTATATCTAAGGCACTTCTTTTTATCTAATTTACTTTAACTACTTAATCTATTAGTAGTAAGTATATTTACTATCTTTAGTATACTTTATAAAGCCTTATAATCTCTTTTAAACTTTATAATAGCTTTAAGGAAGCTTTAGTTTATACCTTTATTAATTAGATTATTTTATTTCTTCTAAAATAACTTAAATTTACTATAAAGAGAAATTATAAACTTATATAGTATTATCTCCTTAGTTTATTAGGTTTCTAGATCTTAATAATTTCTCTATAGTACCTTTATTATTACTACCTATTTATACTAATTATAAGTACCTTTAGCTTATAAGTAATTATTAAGGCATATTTCTATAAGAATTAGTATTTTCTAAGCATTTAGCTTATACTAATCTTAAAGAAGCTTTAATATTCTTTAAGAGTACTAATAAACTAATTACTTTTCTTTCTTTTTAGTATTAAAGTTAAGGGAGTCTTAAATATTCTTTAAGAAAGTCTTATAAATATATTTCTTAATCTTTAGTATTTACTTTAATAAGTTATAATACTTTATAAGATTAACTTATAAATCTTTATATTAGAAGTTATATTTATCTTTTATATTTTTATAAGTAAGCTTCTAATCTTTAATAGTATTAGGGTTATTTACTATAATCTCTAGTCTTAGACCTCTTTATAGGTATATAGGTATTATAAGTTCTTTAAGTAGTTTATCCTAATTTAGATTAATATACTCCTAAATACTATAGGATTTTATATAATTCTTAATCTATATAAACTATTTAATCTAGTCTTTCTCTAATAATAGCACTATATTTAGAGTTTCCTTAGATATTATAAAGAGGAACTATACTAGTTAATAATAGCATAGGTTATATACTTTAACTAATTATTATAATAAAGGGCGATTATCTCTTAATATTAGTAAGCATTAAATTAATAACATTAATAGAGCTTATATTATCTATAATAATTAATAATAAGGGTAATTAAAGCCTCCTAGGCTTATAACTATTAAGGTAAGGGTTAGTATAGATAATAAAAAATAGTTCTATTTAGTTAATTAGAGGTATAGATAGCACTTAACTTTTATACCTAAAAGGTACATAGTGTGCTATAGTAATAACTAGTTTACAGAGGTACTTCTAATACATTATCTCCACTGTTGTTTTAACAAGGGTTTTAACCTAGTCATTGCGCAGGCTGTATCCACACATCCAATACCTCAAGGAGGTCTCCCTGACAATTAGAAGTACCTCTATAGACTAGTTATTACTATAGCACACTATACACTTTAGGTATAAAAGTTAGGTACTATCTATACCTCTAATTAATTAAATTAAACCTTTTCTATTAGCTATACTAACCCTTACCTTAATAGCTATAAGCCTAGAAGGCTTTAATTACCTTTATTATTAATTATTATAAAAGATATAAGTTTTATTAAAGTTATTAATTTAATACTTACTAATATTAAGAGATAATTACCCTTTATTATAATAACTAGTTAAACTAATAACCTTATACTTTCTTTAATTAGTATAGTTTATCTTTATAATATTTAAAGAAACTCTAAATATAGTATTATTATTAAAGAAAAACTAGATTAAATAGTATATATAAAATAAGAACTATATAAAATCTTATAGTATTTAGAAGTATATTAATTTAAATTAGAATAAACTACTTAAAGAATTTATAATACTTACTTACTTATAAAGAGATTTAAGATTAAAAATTATAAAGAATAACCCTAATACTCTTAAAGATAAAAAGCTTACTTATAAAAATATAAAAGATAAGTATAACTTTAAATATAAAAACCTATAATTTAACCTTATAAAGTATATAAACCTATTAAAGTAAATACTAAAGATTAGGGAATTTATTTATAAGACTTTTTTAAAAATATATAAGACTTTCTTAACTTTAATATTAAAAAAAAAGAAAAAGAGTTAGTTTATTAGTACTCTTAAAGAATATTAGAGCTTTTTTAAGATTAGTATAAGCTAAATATTAGAAAAATACTAATTCTTATAAAAATATATATTAATAATTACTTATAAGCTAAAAATACCTAAGATTAGTATAAATAAGTAATAATAATAAAGGTACTATAAAGAAATTATTAAGATTTAAAGACTTAATAAACTAAGGAGATAATATTATATAAGTTTATAATTTTTTTATAGTAAATTTAAGTTATTTTAGAAAAAATAAAATAATTTACTTAATAAAGGTATAAATTATAGCTTTTTTAAAGCTATTATAAAGTTTAAAAGAGATTATAAAGCTTTATAAAGTATACTAAAGATAGCTAATATACTTACTACTAATAGATTAAATAGTTAGAGTAAACTAAAGAAAAAGAAAAACCTTAAATACTCTAATTATAATATTTATAATACCTTAAAGTAATAGAAATCCTATAATTTATTTAAGGCCTTATATAAGCTAGAGGCTATACTAAAGGACTAGGAAGTTAGGAAAAACTCTAAGAATAATATTAAGAAGTATTTAAAGAAAAATCTATAAAAAAAGTCTAAGGTAATAGATTAGAAACTAAAGAAAAAAAGTAGTAATATCTTTATACCTTTATAAAATCTAACTAATAACTTAATTATAGTTACCCTAGGTAATAAGACTATAAATATATCTTTATTTATATACTCTAATCATTTTTAACCTTTAAAGAAAGGTATTATCTTATCTTTAAATATAGTAAATAGCTTAGAATTAAAGAGAAATATAGTTCTTTATAACTCTAGGGTAAATATTTATATTTTTAATAACCCTTATTAGTTTAAATAGGCTAAATTTAATAATACTATTATAATAAAGGTTAAAGCTAGAGGTATAATATATATAGCTTTAGGTAAAAGTCTAGTATATATCTTAGTAATAGATTTAGTATCTTAAATACTAAGGATAATTATATTAGAGAAAGCATTACTTATTCTAGAATTCTATATTAATCTTATATTAGCTATAATCCTTATAAAAGTAGGGATTTTCTAGAATTAGAAGAAGTGCTTTTTATATAAGGGAATAAAGCCTATAGCTAAAGTCTATATTATTAATAAGCTTTATATACTATTAAGGCTATTAGATAAGTTAAAGAAAGCTTATACTATATTTAGTAAAGCACTAAGGCTACCTTAGAAAAAAGATATAAACCTTTAGTATTAAAGATATAGTTATTTAGGTATAAAGGCCTTTATAAAGCTTATAAATATAGCTTTAGGTATTAAATTAATAAGTCCTAAGCTTATATAGTATAAGATATATACTATAGGTAAAGCTAAGTAATAGAGATTATAGGTTATACCTAAAGGACTTCCTTAAAAACTAGGTTATAGTTTTTTAGTTAATCTAGATTACTATAACTCTTTTTATTAGAATAGTAATAGGTATTAGTATATTTTTACTTACTATTGCGACAACCGGGTCAACCGCGGGTTGACCACCGAGGAAAGTGAAGCACGTGCGGCAACGCTATGTTATAATTAGCTACACCTACACGCGAGGCATACACATAACTCGTAATCCCCTTTTCTTATAGCTATATAACCTTCTAGATAGCTTTATAACTAATAATTATTATACCTTTAAAGAGACCCCTTTTATACACTAGTATATCTATTATAATAGCCTTAGTGTTACATGGCAGAACACGTGCAGCCTATAGAGGCTGCTATAAAGCTAGATTTAACATCTTAGTTTAGAAACTTAACTTACTTTATATATATTATATTCCCTCCCGAGTACGAGGTAAAAGTGCTTAAATTAAAGCTCCATATTTTTTAACATCTTTTCTAGATATCTAGCCTTTTTTACTAGTTTCTTATTCCCCTTCTTCTTCTTACTTTTCTTAAATTCCTCTATATTTCCTTCTATTTTCTTAATTTCCTTTTAATTAGGATTTTCCTTAGCTTTTTAAATAGCCCTTAGGTTCTATAGCCTAGTGGTTATAGCCCCTAGCTTTTGGTTGCCCTTAGCTATGCTATAGGTTAATTAGTTAGGGGTAAATTAGTTAATTAGTTACATAGGACTTACCTAGTGTAGGTATAGTGTGTCTCTTATAGAAAGGATTAATTATATTTACTAATTTTAAGTAAAGCAAATTAGATTTAAGGTAAGTTAGAATAAGTTATATTTAAGTAAGTATAAGTTATAAGGTGTAAGATAGAAAAGGTGTAGAGTAGGAATAAACACGGTCATAGAGAAAGGGAGAATCACGTTAATTTATACTATAAGTAAAACTTAAATGAATTTAAGTTTAACTACAGTTACGAACTATAACTATATCTTATGCTAATATAGCCACAAAGTTTATTGTAAACTTTAATCTAACCTTATAGCCCCCCCTATATTCGTAACCTTAAAGCTTATTTTTATTAGGTTTCTATTTATCACTATAGTTAAGATTACTTATAAGTTAATTATTATACTAGCTAGGTATCGCTAGTAATTATTATTGTCTTATTTTATTAGATGCATTGGCCACAACCTATGACCCCCAAAAAAATTTAAAAAATCAATATATATTACATTACCCCTAATAGTAGCTTTTATAAGTAAACTTAGTATAACTTATAACCTATTAAATCTATTAGCCCCTCTAATAGATTTAACTATTAATTATATAAAGCTAGTATATAATAAGTAGTAGTAATTAGAGATTCTTTTATTATATCCTTCTAGAAGCCTAGAAATAAACTATATATCTAAAACTAACTATTTATAATAGTAATACACTAATCTTTAGGGTATCTTCCTAATTACTAAAAATAAACTATATATTATCTACTAGTTTTATGCTTTTAATAGTATAAATCTAGACTTTAAGTATTAAAAATAGAAACTTATTAGAATTAAGAATTAAGAAAATCTAAATAAGCTTATAAGATATAAATTTAATAATAAAGTAGCTAAAAATAAGAATACCTAATATATTAAGACTTACCTATTTATTAGAATTTAGTAAATCTATAAGCTATATATTACGCTTAGAATTAAATTAAATACTATATTCTAAAAGCTAAAACTAGAGAATTACTTAATAAACCTAATAGAGTAATAGGTAGTAAGGCATTAAAAAGGTAATTAAAAGACACTCTTAGCCTAGCTTATAGTATTACTACTATAGGAACTAGGAAAAGCATAGGGAAAGATAAAAATAATAAAGGAAAGGGGATTAAAAACTATCCTAAAACCGACACCGCTACTCAGGACATCGAACCCCCTGATCGGTCAATGGAGTCAAACTGCCTAGGAAGACGACGATTCTAGCAACGACACACCTAAAGGAAGCGAACGCGTGGTTAGATTCGATCTTACCTAGGAAGGGGATAAATTATCTAAACTAGAATTAGAACTTAAAAGCAATAATAAAGCAGAATTTAAGGAAATAGATAGCGATAATAAAATCAGCAATATTAGCAGTGAATCTAGTGAAATACTAGCTAAGTTCCTTATTAGACTATTATAGGTTTATATGTAAATTATAAAGCTAGACTTCAAGTCTTTATTTGCTAGATTTAGGTAACCTAGGTCTAGAAAAGACGCTTATAAGCTAATACCTAAGATAGGAGCTATAGTATATAAGAGAATAATAGAGGAATTTAATATAGAATATAAAGGAAAAAGCATTAAAGAAGTTAGTTTTAGTATATATAAATATATAATAGTTAGCCACAGAGGTTATGATTAGGATATTAGAAATATAATACAAGCTTATATATATAAATTTACCCTTAAAGGCATTATAATGGTATTTAATAAATTAGAAATTAATTTAAAGGATATGTATTTTATATTATAGTAAAATATAATTATCTAAATTTTTGCTATTTTTAAAGAATAAAAAGCTATATTAATTATAAAGTAAGTAGTAGTAAGATAGGTAGGAAAGCCTATAGAATAGATTACTATTAATCTAATAGAGTATAAAGTAATAAAAAGAGTAAAGAATTAGGTAAAAATAGTAGTAGTAGCTTTTTATAATAGTGTAATAGTTAAATATAAATAATAGATAGCTATATATAATAGTATATTATCTTTACTACTATAAGCTAATATATTAGCTCTTTATTTTATAGATAAATATAGCGTAGTAAATAGCATAATCGCAGGTGTGTTAGCTAGTATTAGATAGGTAGATTTACTTTATATTAATATAGAAAAGAAGCTAGTATAGAGATTATTAGAAGCTTAGTAAAATAAAGAGAGAAGTAAATAATATAAGTAAAGTAAAATTAATAATTTAGTTAATTAAGTTAATAGAGTAGAAAAGGAAGTAAATATAGTAGTTAAAGCTATTAAAGAATTAGTAAAGGAGGTTTATAAGTTAATAGAATTAATAGAAGAGAAATTAGAAAGCTTTAAGAGTAAGTTTAAATAAATAGTAGGAATACTAAAAGCCTAGAAAAAGAGAATCTTAAACCCTAATTTAGGCAAAATATTAGTTAAATTTAATAAATAACTTAATATTTTAAAATAGGATATAGTTAATAAGAAAGAATATAAGAAAAATATAGCTAAATTAGTATTTATAGTAAAAGAATTACAAGAAAAGGTCTAGGTTTAGGAGGAAACTATTAGTAAATTAAAAATAGCGTAGAAAACACTAAAAGAGAATATAATAAAGGTAAAATCGTATTTATAGAAAATAACTTTAGCAACCCTAGGCTCTAAGGAATCTAATATAGGGTAAGATAAATTAAATCTATAGATACCTAATTTAACTAATAAATAATCGCAGGCTAAAGCAAAATTACTAGAGACACTAAGTAAGAAGCCTAGAGAAATAGAGAAGCTAGGTATAAAATTAAGAGTAGCTTAAGCGGTTTTATATTAAGGGACGCTAAAAACACCTACTATATAGGGATTAGTTAGGGTATTATTAACTACGTAAAGGTAGATAACTAGTAAAGTAGTTTTACACTAGGAAACTCTAAAAACACTAACCCTATAGAGACTAGTAGGAATAATGCTAATAGCATTAATGTTACGATATAAAACGTAAGATTAAAGGAGTGTATGAAGGTTGTTGGATTCAACTAGCTAGAGGGCAGAGCTATCGTCAAATATAGGGGTTCTAGGTCACGTGCTAGGCCACATCCTTAGCAACGAGGCCACATCTAAGGTCTTGTGGTATTGGTAGACCACTTGTCAATTCTAGCACGTAATAAATGCGGGCACCACAGATAAAAGAGATAGCTATCCTAGCTATCTAAGATCTAACAAATTTATAATAAGCTAGGAAGCGGGCTCTTATAAGGGAATTCAGTCAGATAGATTGTCAAGTCCAGTGGTCATGTCAGGTGCGCGCCGTACGCGGGCGGACCTAATAATCAATTATAAGGTGTAATGCAGTGACAGCTAGCATTAGTGAATCTTTTAGTCTAGTGGCTTACCTACACACCTTTAGGTTCTAACATTAATGCTAGCTATCACAGGTCTTCTAGTTAAACTAGTTCTAAGTTTAAGTCCTTATACAGTCGAATTACTAGGCTAGATATCTTACGTTAGGCTCACAGGGCAGGTATAGTTACGCCTATAGGGGTCACGTGCACTAGGTAATATATAGGCCTAGCTATTATACGTACTAGGCCTTAGGGGTTTATAATTAGTTAATTATCCTAGAGGCTATAGAGGTCTAGGCCTATCTAAGTTCCTAGGTTACTACGTGCTAGTAAGGGGGGCTAGTATAGCTTAAGGCAAGCCTTATAAAGTAAAGGAATAATTATTAGGTGCGCGCTATACGTAGGCAGACCTAATAATTAATTATAAGGTGTAATATAGCAATAGCTAGCATTAGTAGATCTTTTAGTCTAATAGCTTACCTAGCACACCTTCTAGGTTCTGACAGGTCATCAAATCGGTTATCGAATTAGTTATCAAATTGGTCATTAGGTTAATTATCGAATTAGTTATTAAATTAATAACTTAACCTACAGAATCTATAACTATAGCAGTCGGATTAATTATCTTATATATATAATTCGTTAAAATATAAGTCAATAGGGCGTTCCAAATCATAGTTAATTAGATCGTTAGATTAATCGGATTAATTAGGTTAATCGGATCGATCGTTAGATTGACGGTTAGGTTGACGGTCAGGTTGACGATTAGATCGATAGTCCGAGTCGCTATTAGATTAGTAGTTATATAGATAGTTATATTAATCAGGCTAATAGATCTAATAGTTAATAGCTTAGCTAGTTAACGAGCGTTGTAGAGGGTTAGGCAACGAGCTTTGTAAAGGGCCAGGCAACAAGCGTTGCAGAGGGTTAGGTAATAAGCTTTACAGAGGTCTTTGGTTAGGCTATTAAATTGGTTGACGAATTTGCTAACAGGCTAGCTGCCTTTAAAGGTTATCGCGTTCTTTAAAAGCTTTTATAATAAGGTCTTTAAGCTATTAGAAGTTATTCTCTTCTATAGCTAGCTGCTATTAAAGATCCTGTATTTGCTACTGCTGCTATTAAATTTGCTTGTTACTGTTAAATTTGCTACTGTAATTACTGCTACTGCTATAGATAACAGGTCCTTAGGTCCTGAAGATCCCGTTAATGCTAGTCTTATTGCCACTAGAATTACTACTATAGCTATTAGTCTAGCTACTATTCTAGTTGCTATTAAATCTATTAATATTACTAACTAGCTAGGCATAAATCCTTAAGATATTAAAAGACTAGATTTCTTAAAGGGAAGGTCTTCCTATAGATACTATAGGTTTAGCGCTAATAATCCTACTTATAAAGCTACTGTAATCAGTATTACTTACACTAATCTAGCTAGTGTAAGGGAAGCATTATAGCTAGCTTTATTAGATCGGAATTAACGAATTTGTTAGATTTGATAGTCGGGTCGAAGGTCGAAGGTCTTCAAAGATCGAAGGTCTTCAAATCAATCGGATCGAAGGTCTTCAATTCAATCGGATCGAAGGTCTTTAATTCAATCGGATCAAAGGTCTTTAAATCAATCGGATCGAAGGTCTTCAATTCAATCGGATCGAAGGTCTTCAATTCAATCGGATTGAAGGTCTTTAATTCAATCGGATCAAAGGTCTTCAATTCAATCGGATCGAAGGTCTTCAATTCAATCGGATTGAAGGTCTTTAAATCAATCGGATCAAAGGTCTTCAATTCAATCGGATCGAAGGTCTTCAATTCAATCGGATTGAAGGTCTTTAATTCAATCGGATCAAAGGTCTTCAATTCAATCGGATCGAAGGTCTTCAATTCAATCGGATTGAAGGTCTTTAATTCAATCGGATCGAAGGTCTTCAATTCAATCGGATCGAAGGTCTTTAATTCAATCGGATCAAAGGTCTTCTAATCAACGGATTGACGAATCTGACAATAGGCGCGATACCTAGGGGAAATCAAGGTTAGATTAACAGTCGGATTAAAGTTAATAGATCTAATGGTTAGAATAAAGGTTAATAGTTCTAATAGTTAGATTAATAGTTAATGAATTAAAGGTTAACAAATCTAATAATAGGCATAATACCTAGGGACTATTAAGCCTAGTAAAAGGGATAGCTTTAATAGGCTTAGTATATTAGTTAATAAATTAGTTAGTTTAGTAGCTTTTATTAAGTAGTAAAAGCGCTAGAGGTGTGTAATAATTAAAAAGTAATTACTACTACTTATTACAATATAAAACATAAGATTAAAGAAGTGTATAAAGGTTATTAGATTTAACTAGCTAGAGGGCAGAGCTATCGTCAAATATAGGGGTTCTAGGTCACGTGCTAGGCTATATCCTTGGCAACGAGGCCACATCCGAGGTCTTGTGGTATTAGCAGACCACTTGTTAATTCTAGCACGTAACAATTAAAATAGAAAGCAGTATAAGGAGTTTTGTAGTAGGGAACACTAAAAATACTAATACTATAAAAGCTAACTAAAATATAGTTAATAGTAGTAGGATTAAAAATAACCTAAGTAGTTTTATATTAAACCACGCTAAAAACACTAGCCTTATAAATATTAGTAAGAATATTAGTAACTATATTAGGAAAGTAAATAAAATTAGTAATAATATAAAGAAATATAATACTAGTAAGTCTATAACTACTAACCTATAAGGGGATAAAAGCACTAGTAAAGGAGGAAGATAAATTTACTAGTTTATTAGATTAAAAGCCCTAAGTTTTAGGAGAATATAGTATTAGTAAGAATAGTTAAATAGTAAAGATTAATAAGTTATAATAGAAAAGGGATAGAGTTAGTAAAGGGAGTTTAAAAATATAGTAATAACTAAGAAATTAGTTTTAGGCATAACAAATTTATTATTTAATATAATAATTTTAATTATAGGATTAAGGAATAAATATTATAAGAAGAGTTATATAGTATTAAGTAATATTATAGAATAGCAACTATAAATATAATAATTAGCATGCTAAACACGGTTTCTTTTGTGCAATTTTAATAGCTATATATCTTAACTTTATTTTGCTTTAGATAGTAGTTAAATTTAGTTATAGTTTAACTATATATAACTAGAATAGTTATCTTTTTAGGCGCGCCTAGCACTTATTATATAGCAGAATATATATAGCCTATAGAGGCTACTATAAAGCTAGATTTAATATCTTAGTTTAGAAACTTAACTTACTTTATATATATTACATTACCCCTAATTGTAGCTTTTATAAGTAAACTTAGTATAACTTACGACCTATTGAATCCGTTAGCCCCTCTGACGGATTCGACTATCAATCGTGCAAAGCTAGCACGTAACACTTAGTAAATCTAATACTAATTAGTAGTTAAAAAACTATAGATAGCTAGGTTTATAAAAAAAAGACCTTTCTTTAGTTAACTAAGAAAGCGTGCTAAAGAAAAATAGACTCTAGATACTAGATATTAGGCTTCTAAGGGATTAACCTTTTTCTATTAGTAAGTTAAGAGCTACTAATATAAGAATTAATTCTATTATCTATTATAAGAAAACTAATTAACTAATTAAGAGTTATAGCTATATATAACTTCTTAAACCTAAGATTAACTTAACTACTACTAGTTAAAAAATCCCTTAGCCTTACTAGCTAAATAAGATATAATAAACCTCTCTAGTAATAAATAAGTATTATTATAAACTATAAAGGGAAAGTAGCTTACTTAAACTATATACCCTAAAAGACCTAATAAATCTACTCTACTATAATAACTCTAAAAATATACCTTAGCTATTACTACTAACTAGAAGAGCTTTAGAGAACTAGACCCTTAGAATACTAAAGACTAGGAGCTTAATAACTATATTACTTAGATAATTAATATCTATAAGAGTAGCTAATATAAAGATCTTACCCTTTAGGAGATCTTCTATAATAACCTTAGTAGCTAGACTAAAGAAATACTTAAATAAGCTTTATAACCTTTAGTATATAAACTATAAGACTACCTTTATAAAAATAGTATTTATATTATTTAAAATTAAAGTAGTAAAATTATTAATTTACTAGTCTAAGTCCTTAAAAAGATATAATATTACTATAGCTTAATAATAAAATTATAAAGTAAATAGCTATAGGCAAATTTCTCTTTATTAATAACCTTACTATTAATAACCCTTTTACTATAAACCCTTTACTTTAACCTAATACTTACTTATTAATAATCCTCCTATTACTTAACTACCCCTAAGAGAAAATATACTATAACCTTAAATACCCTAGGTTACCCTAACCCTAATTATTTAACTATATATAACTATTGGAGTCACTAAGGCTATTGTAACAGATACACTAGTGCACAAAAGAGGTCTCTTTAAAGGTATAATAATCGTTAGTTCTAAAGCTATCTAGAGGGTTATATAGCTATAAGAAAAGGGGGATTATAAGTTATATAAGTGCCTTGCGTATAGGTGTAGCTAATTATAATATAGCGTTACTATATATGCTTTACTTTCCTTAGTAGTTAACTTATAGTTAACCTAGTTATTATAATACTAGTAGTCTTTTCTTTTAGAGAAAAGTAAGTTAAAAGTAAATATAAATATTAAAAAAGGAAAGGAGTAGGTTTATAATATATATAACCTATTTATAAGAAAAGTAGACCTAGATATTAAATTTAGGTTCTTATTAGTTATTAATAAAAGGAAAAA
Source organism: Epichloe bromicola (assembly GCA_023658445.1). Taxonomy (NCBI): domain Eukaryota; kingdom Fungi; phylum Ascomycota; class Sordariomycetes; order Hypocreales; family Clavicipitaceae; genus Epichloe; species Epichloe bromicola. The sequence goes on from CP098269.1 coordinate 862,949, forward strand.
GGGGGCTAATCTGCGGATTAGAAAGCGGTTAAGATTAAGAGCTTTAAAGAGCTTAAAAATACAATAAAAACAGAAATAAACACAAGTAAATTTGATTAGCGAATATAAGCCTCTTATTAGTTTAGGCAATAGTTAACCCAGACTCTTTCTCTAGTTTATCTAGTCTCTAGTCTCTTTACCTATTCTTTAATATAAATTATAGCCTTATTTATATTAATAAAGGTCTTAAGACTCTTATTTAGAGATACCTTTATTATCGCGTTAGTAAGGTTATTATTACTATTAATCTAGCGGACTTTATAGATCTCGTGGTATTTATATAATTATTAGAGAGCTATAATATTAATTATAAGGCATTTCTCTTTTATAAAGCCTAGCTTTATAAGGCACTTATATAATAAAAAAGAGTCTATATAGATAATTATAGGGATTTAGTTAATCTTTAGTTAGTCTATAATTATATAGAGGGTTATAGTAATTATATAGGCTATATTAGCACCTTATAATATTATATATAATTTAGAAGTAAGGGCGCTATAGGTTATATATTTACTCTTTATTAAGCTATATATAATAATATTCCCTTTTAATATAAATATATTATCTTAAGCCTCTTTATTACCAATAGTAATTACATATCTTATCTAGGAACTTAGATCTTTATTATTAGTAAGAGATCTATCTATAAATATAAATAACTTCACGTTTTTAAGGTCTAGAGGTATATAGTATAGACCTTATTCTTAATATTAGATTTACTAATCTAGTTACTTATTTAATTCAGTTATGATATTAGTTATAGGATCTTAGTGTTATATAGTAATTAAGAGGTTATAGAGTGCTTTAGGTTAATAAATAGTTATAATATAACTTCTATAGGCTTATTATTTAATATAATCCTACTTTACTATTAATAACTTTAGGTTAATTTACTTAATCTTCTTACTTTAACCTTTCTAATATAGTTCTATTAAATTATTAGTGTTCTATGTAAGAATATAACTATTAAATATAAGGGGATTTTTAGCTAATAGCTTTTACTTTAGGTTTACTAAGAAATTTGCTTTTTAAAGCTCCCTTTCTTTAAGGTTATAGAATTCCTAGTTACTAAGGCCTAATATTTATTAGTCTATATACTAATTACTCTAAAGAGATTATTATTATTATTATCTATAATTAATAAGTATAGATTATATATTAAGGTCATTATCCTAAGCTAGTCTTTATAATAATAGAAGTAAGTTACTTACTAGTAGGTTCTTACTTTAGTAATTCTATATAAAGGCTTAATAACTTCTATTATTATACCTTTAGGAAATAGATATATAATCTATTCTAGTAGTATTATAATAATTATCCTAGTAAGTTCTATTTTTAATTAAATATACGCTTATATAATATCTTAAATCTAAAGAATAATTCCTTATTATCTAAGTAATAGTAAGATTACTATAATTAATTACTAACTTAAATATTAAATTATTAGTAAATAGGTTAGAATTACATCCTTTTCTTTATTATTTATTTCTTAAATTATACGGTATAACTTTTTATATAGTATTATAGTTTCTTTACCTTTAATTTCTTTAATTATATAAGATTTAAAAAGTCTTTTATTACTATACTTTAATAAGTTAAAAAGTATAAATCTAAATATATTATAAGCTTATAAGGTATTAATTTTTACTTAGTCTAATTACTTAAAGGGTTTACCTAGTATTATAATCTTCCTTTCTTAATATAACTAAAGGGCTAGATTTTAATTAGCTTCTTCCTTTACTATAAGAAATACTTTACTTAGTATTTTATTAGCTAAAGTTTTTTTATTAAGGCTTTATCTTAATCTTTATTTATAAGAAATACTATAATACTAAATTTATATTTAGTATTCTAAGTTTTACTTTTTCTCTAGCTAAAGTAAACTATAAGCTTTTTTTATAGTTTTTTATATTTTCTCTTAACTTATAGAACTTCCTTAATTCTTTCTAAGGCTTTAGAAATAGCTTCTTTAGTAATAGGTTTATTATTACCTATAGCCTAGTCCTTATCTTTAAGTATTAATTCTTAAAGTTCTTTAATATAGTATAAGTTATAATAATATAGTTTAACTACTATTAACTAGAATTTAGTTAGTCCTTAGGGTATTTAAAGGGTATAAGTCTCTCTATTAGTAGTAAGAAGCCTATAAGGGCTATACTATCTATTATTTTCTCTTTATATATATATATTTAATTATAGTAAAAGCTAGTATATAAGTAAGGTATTTAGGCTATTATAGGTTTATAAAGTATTATAAACTTATTACTTTACTAGAAGTTATTAGACTTTATTAGTAGCTTTATAAATTACTTTAGCTTATTAAATAATAGATATACTTAGTAGTAACTTATTAGTTATCTATAGATATATACTAAAGATAAGAAGGGTTAGTATAAGGCTATTTAGGCCTACTAAATTATTTATAGCTTTTATAGCTATTTAGAGGTATTATTTAAGTATAAGATCTTAGCCTATAGTCTATAATAATTATATAGGCTTATCTTAATAGTCTATAATAGTGTTTAACCTTTCTAATACTATTATAAGCTTCTACTAGAACTTTATTAATCTTAATTAATAATAATTATATATAGTACTTAAATTCTAATAATATAAAGTTCTTTCTAGTATTATAAATAATCTAATCTAAAGGACCTAGATAGGTATTAATCTAGTATTTATATAAAGTATTCTATATATTATAGGCTTTTTTCTTATTTAGGTTAAGGAATTAAGGTACTTAAAATAAAGTTATAGAATTAATAATATAAAGGACTAGTTAGCTATTAATTTAAATAATATTAATAATAATCTTATACTTAAACTTATAGTTATCCTTAACTATAAACTTAAATCTACCTAAAGCCTTTTTATTTATTTAGTAATAATATAGATTTTAGTTAATTATTTAATAGCTTTAGTTATAATATTATAACTAGCTTATTATAGTATTTTTATAAGCTATTATACTAAAAGGTAACTAAATTAATAATATAATTAATAGATTTCTATTTCTAATAGGTAAAAAGTGTCAGGAGCGTAAGGGACAGAGATAGGATTATCACATAATAGAGCATTAGCAGGACCTCGGACCCACTAGGTTAGGGAGTGGTTAGCTAGTAGCTAGATAGTTATATAAGCGTAAGGCAAGGTATTTAGTAAGGACTACCTATATTCTTATAGAAGGTTAGAGCTTAAAACCTTTATATACCTACCCCTAGGTAGTACCTTTCTAACTATAACTATAAATCTAAGCTATTACTTTATTCTATTATCTTTTAACCCTTAAGTTATAATAAATTAAGCTCTTAATCCCTTTAGGGTAATAGACTATTAGCTAGATTATAATATTAGTATACTAGAGAATATCTATATAAAATATACCTATACCCCTAGTAGTAATACTATAGATAAGTAAGGTAGTAGTAGTATAGTAAATACTTAAATAATAAATACTAATAATTAAGTATATTAAATACTACCTAAGACTAATCTAGATAATAATACTAGAATTAAGAATAATAGTATTAAGAAGGTAGTATAATAGTATTATAATATTATATAAGCTAAGCTATAATATATATAGAAAATATAGGAAATTCTATAAATAAAAGTAAAAATTAGGAAGCTTTAGGTAAACCTACTATTAGTTAGAACCTAATAGGGGCCTATAAATCTACCTCCTTAGGTTAGACTAACTACTTCTATACTTACTTTACTAATAGGCACTAAGTAAGTAGTAAATATATACTAATATAGTATTATTAAGATATAGCTATAGATACTATTATATAAGGGGAATACTTATAAAAACCTTTAGAATTTCCTAGTAAACTTAAATATATTATTTAAATTAGACTAATATACCTTTTATAATAATATAATAAAAGTAACCTATATTAGTAAATACCTTACTAATAATATAAAGTAATAATAAATATATTATATAGCTATAGATAGTTATATAGAATATAAGGATTATAATTAGGTAAGCTTTATTATATAGCTAAAGACTAGAATAATAAATAAGAACACTAAATACTTAGAAGTAACTAGGTTATTACTAAATCTTTAGTAAGGTAATAGCTAATTATTTTAAGCCTTTATTAGGAATTAGACTAAGGTTAAATCTAACCTACCTAAACTAATCCTTATATAACTAAGAATTTATATATTTATTAATAGCCTTAATAATACTATAAGGAAGTAAATACTTAGCTAGGAGTTTTTAACTACTTAGAGCTAGTTATAAGGCTAAGGTAAGAAAGTAAAGGTAGTAATAAAACTAATATAAAGTTATAAGAAAAGTTAAGACTATAAGAAAAAGTAATAATAATTAACTTTACCTATAGATAACTTATAGTAATAAAATAAAGAATAAGTAAGAAGATTACCTATTATATATTATAAATATAAGAAGCCTAGATATATCTTAATAGCTTGCTATTTATTAGACTACTTTATTTATAAGAGTAATAAATATACTATAGAGAAGTATAATAATAGTAGTAATAAAGTATCTAATCCTAATAAAATACTACTTTTATTTATATAAACCTAGGATAGAGGGCTTATTATAGATAAATTAGTAAACCTAAGAGTTAAAGTCTATATATCTCTATAATAAGATTACTAGTAGGTAGTAGTAAAGGCACTAATAGATTTAGGTGTATAATCCTTAACTATATACCTAAAGTTATTATCTAAGGAGAATTAAAAAAAAGTTAAAAAAATTAATTAAAACCTTAAAAGTATAAGTAAAAATATAGTTTTATATAAAGAAATTCTAAGGAGATTAGTATTAATAAAGAATAGTATAAGGTTTATAAAGGTTTACTAAGTTAGCTATTTTATTACTAATACTAAAGAAAGGCTACTATTAGGTATAGACTAGATTAGAGAATATAAACCTATAGTAATATATTAGAAAAAGAAGTTTTAGAAATACCTAGTAATAAGAGAGTGCCTCTTATATACTTAGGGTAAGTAAAGAGTATATAAAGTATTAAAATAGTTAGTAGTTACTTTAGTATTAGGTTTAGTAAAAGTTATCTTAAATAGCCTAAAGAACTAGAAAAGGAAAAGAACTAGAAAAGGACTTACTAGTAAACTTACTAAAGCTAATTTAGGAAATAAGTAGTAAGGAAGTAGTAATAGTCTTAGACTATACCTATAAGTTATATAAGTAATATATTATAGCTAACCTAAGATCCTTAGATAGTCTAAGTAATAAGTAACCTATAACTAAGTAAGGGCTAAGTAATAATATAGATAAACTAAAGCTCCTAGAGAAATACTTTAAATTTAAAGATATATTTAATAAGGATTTAGTAGGAATACTTCCTAAACTAAGGGGCTATACTTATATAATTAAATTAAAAAAAGGGAAAACACTACCTTAGAGACTAATATATAACTTAGGTAAGAAAAAGCTAGAGGTACTTAGGGAGTATCTTATAGATATGTAATAAAAGGGATAGATTAGAAAATTAGTTAGCCTAGCTAAGGCCCTGATTTTATTTATCCTAAAGAAAGGAGGGAAATTAAGGCTTTATATAGATTATAGGGGCCTAAATAAAATTACTATTAAGAATAAGTCCCCCTTATTACTAATTACTAAAATCCTTAATTACTTAAAGGGCGTGGTTATCTAGATAAAACTTAACTTAATAGATATATACTACTAGCTATATATTTACTTAGGTAATAAATAAAAGATAGCGTTCTATTATAAATATAGGGACTTTAAGTATCTTATAATGCTATTTAGATTAGTTAATACACTAGTAACTTTCTAGGAGTATATTAATAAAGTCCTTAAGGATATTATAAATAATATCTATATTATCTACCTAGATAATATCCTAATCTATAGTAGTAACGTAGCTACTTACATAGGCTATATTAAATAAGTCCTAAGTAGACTCTATAATATAAAGCTTTTTATTAACCTAAAGAAGTGTTAATTTTTAGTTATAGAGATTAAATTCTTAGGATTTATTATATCTAAGAAAGGTATTATAATAGAACTATTAAGAGTAAAAGTAATTATAATATAGCTAATACCTTATAGTATCTTAGATATCTAATTATTCCTTAGGTTTACTAGATTTTATTAATATTTTATTAAGTAGTATAGTAAAGTAATTATTCTATTAATAAACTAACTTAAGGGGGGATAACTAGTAACCTTTAAGCTAGAACCCTATAAGCTAGCTATATTTAGAGAACTCTAGAAGTTATTCTAGGAAGTACTAATTTTAGTACACTTTAACCTACTTACTCTATTAAGAGTAAAGATAAATATATTAGGTTTTACTATTAGAGTAATACTTATAATATTAGTACTAGGTTACTAGCACCTAGTTATATATATATAAAGAAAGTTAACTAATACTAAGTTACACTACCCTACACTAAATACTAAATTATTAGTAATTTAAGAGGCTTTTAGGGTATAGAGGCATTACTTAGTATACTTAACTTACCTAATTATAATAGTAATAAATTACTTAAACTATAAGTACCTAGCTATAAAGCTATAGCTAACTAGTAAGTAGGTAATAGTGCTTAATAAGCTATGCTTATTTAACTTTAGAATTAAATATAGGGCTAGTAAGTTAAACCCTACTAATATATTATTAAGGAGGGTAGATTATATAAGTAAGAATAGGAAAGTAAAGGTAATAACCTTATAGCTACTAAACTTCTTATCTAAGTTTATAAATACTAATTAATAGGAACTCTATAGTAATAATAGGAATACTATAAGTTCTATTATATTATTATTTAATATAGTAGATAGTTAGTTATAAAGACCCTATAATAGTAATAGGAATATCTAGGGTTTTAAGAAAATATAACTTAGCTATATTTTTAAGAAAGCTATAAGACTAAATATTATTAAAAGGGGTGTTCTAGCTAGTATAGTTACTAGTAAGCAGTAAGGGTATCCCTTAGAAATACTACTTAACTATAGTGTACTTATAAGACTAGAAGTAACTTATAAGCTAGCTACTTATAGAGATATTATAGTAAGAATCTAAGCTATTTAGAGAACCTCTTCTAAGTTTAACTCTAATACTTAGGATAATAGCTTAGAATTAGATATTCTAATTTAAGTATTATTATTAGGTATATAGTAAAATAATAAGTTTACTATATATTAGAGAAAGCTACTTAAGAGTAGTAACTTAGAAGTGTTATAAATATAGTTAATTAAACCCTCTAAGCTATTAATATTTAAGAGTTAAGTTTATATTCCCTAGGGGATAAGAAAAGAGATTTTACTACTAATATATAATAACCCTACTACTAGGTATTAGGGAGTTAGTAGGATGCTTTATTAAATTATAAGTTAGTACTACTAGCTATTAATAAAGAAAGACATAAAAGTGTATATTAGTACTTATATAAGCTATTAAGTTTTAAAGCTAAGGCACTATAAGCTATATAGTAAGTTAGCTACTTTACTAGAGCTAGATTACCTTTTTTAAGAACTATTAATAAATTTTATTACTAGATTACTACTAGTTAAAGACACTAACTAGACCTATAATATAATCTTAGTAATTATAAACTATTTTATAAAGTATAGTATCTATATCCCTATTTTTATATAACTAATAAGTAATAGGTTAGCTATTATATTCCTAGAGTATATCTTTAGAGATTATAAAGCCCTAGAAGGTATTATAATAGACTAAGGTTCTATATTTATAAGCGGATTTTAGATAACCTTTTACTATCTTATTATAACTAAGCGGCTACTAAGCACTGCTTTTTACCTATAGATAGATAGGTAAATAGAATAATTAAACTAGGTCCTAGAATATTATTTAAGGGCTTTCTCCTACGCTAAATAAACTAACTAGGCTAATAACCTATTAATAGTACAATTTATATATAACACTAGTAATTACGTAACTTATAGCTACATACTAGTAGAGGTATTATAAGGGTATAACCCTAGGGGCCTATAGTAAGTAGTACCTAATATTTTACTTACTTATAAATAATTAGGCTAAGAGTAGAGTATTATTACTAAGAGAGAAACACACTATAATTAAATAGCTTCTAATTAACTTATAAGCTTAGTATAAGAAATACTATAACTAGAAAAGGACCCTAAAGAGATTTAAAGTTAGTAATTATATTCTACTATCTATAAAGAATATTAACCTAAGATAGCTAAGTAAGAAGTTAACTATAAAGTACCTAGGCCCTTATAAGATTATAAGGGTAGTTAGGAGTTATAGATTAGCTTACTAGCTAGAATTACCTACTAGAACGCGGTTATATAATATATTTAATATTATAAGCCTTAAACCCTTTAAAGAGGACCTAAGTAATGTAGTAAATACTTCTTTACTATAAGATAATATTAAGGATAATAAGTATAAGTTTAAGGTAAAAAGAATTATCTTATATTATTATAATAGTAGGCGTTATAAGTACCTAGTTAAATAAAAGGGCTATAATAGCTTAGAGAATTTATAGGTATTAAAGAGGGATTTTATTATAAGGGATATTATCTATAACTATAAGTAGTAACTAAGTAGCTAGGTTATAGTAGTAAAACCGCCCTTAGCAAATAACATAAGGTAATACCCTATAAATATAGTAAATAATATAGGGTAATATTCTAAAAAGATATAATTATATTACTCTTATAATTATAATATAACTACCTAGTAATAATTACTTAAAAAGTATTTCCTTATCCCTACCCTTACCTTTATTTTCCCTAGAGACTATAATAATAATAAGTATAGGAGCTTTTAGAGGTATAGGAGCCTTATTATTAGAAAAGTTACCTTCCCTATATATAAAGATATAGAGCTCTTTAGGTAACTTAAAAAGACTAATATAAGTAAGAAGCCTAGAGGTATAAGAAGTAAACTACTAGTAAGTTAGTAAAGAAGTGCCTATAGATATTTAAGAGACTTACTATTAGGATATTCTTATATATATAGTAAAGGTAGTTTATAATATTAATTTAGACCTTAAGGTTAGTAGTATTAGCTAGCTATACTATAGTAGTGTGCTTATTATACTTAGCTTCCTAGGCTACTTTAGTAGTTACCTAAGTATAATAAATATACTTATACTTATTAGTATTTTTAGTCTTTAGGAGGGTATTATATAGTTTTTACTTAGTATAAATAAAAGACTATTAGTATATTAGTAGTAATTAAGTTAAGAGAACTAGGAATACACTTACTTTATTAAGGTAATAGTAATCTCCCTTAGGTATAGCTTTAATAATATTAAATAGCTTTTTATAAAGCTATATAATTTAAGTAAGGTATTAGTAGTAGGTTAGTATCTTAAAACTAAAGACTTAGAATAGGTAGTTATACTCTAATATATATCTTATTATTTTAGGTATAATAGGTATATTTAGCTAAGTTTACTACTATAGGTTAGTAACTATAAGAAGTAAAGAAGTAATAAGATTATACTATAAGAGTTATTATACTCTATAGAAAAAGGTTTATTCTCCTTAAGATACTAAGGAATAGTATAAGTACTATTCTTAGGCTATATATTCTATATAGTAACTTACTAACTATACTATATATATAGAATTTTAGTATTACTAGCTATAAGTTAGTAGTAATAACCTAGTAAGGAAGTAGTAAACTTATATAGAAATTTTAGATACTATTCTCTTTTAAGATAACTTCTCTAGTAACTTTCCTAAGGGTTTATCCTATAGAGGTAGACCTAGTAGTAAAGTAAGAGTTAATAAATAGATTTTAGATATTATAAGCTAGCTATAGGTTAGTAGTAAGAAAGTAGTAAAGGGAAGATAAGTAAAGATAAAGAAAATTATAATAGTTAGATAGTATATAAGGGAAAGGAAGTGTGTATATAAGAGAGGAAGATTTAGTCCTTTTTATATTAACTATAGACCCCCTAAGTAATCTATATACTATATATAGCTAATGCGGGGATTATAATATTTACTATTATTATTACTATTTATAAATATACTAGTAGCTATAAATATATAGTAACTACACTACTATATTACTAAGACCTATAAATAAGTTTATTTATATATATAGTGTCTAATACCTTATCTATTTAACCTAATTATAAAATTTAACATAGGGTGTCTACTCTCTTAGAACTATTAGTATAAGGTAAGGAGTATTTACTTTACTATATTAGAGTAGTAAATAGGTTACTATTTAGGATTAATAGATAGGGAAATAATAATATTTACACCCTAGTATTATTAGTATTATTATTTTTAATAATATATTATACTATAATATATTATACCTAACCTAAACCCTCTATTAACTATAGCCCTTAGGACTACATAGTGTAAACGCCCTAAGTAAGTAGCTTATTATATAATTAAGAATAATTATATAAAGAGAGGGTATTATATTAGGAGCATAAGGGATAGAGATAGGATTATTATATAATAGAGCATTAGTAAGACCTTAGACCTACTAGGTTAGGGAGGGGTTAGCTAGTAGCTAGATAGTTATATAAGCGTAGGGTAAGGTATTTAGTAAGGACTACCTATATTCTTATAGAAGGTTAAAGCTCGAAACCTTTACGCACTTACCCCTAGGTAGCACCTTTCTAGCTATAACTGTGAATCTAAGCTATCACTCTATTCTATTATCTTTCGACCCTTAAGTCGTGACAAAAAGCTACTATTTCTTTAGCTTCTAGAGTTTACTAAGAATATCCCTATTTCCTAATAATAAGTATAGTCTTATTACCTTAAATAAGTATATTTATAAGGTTATTAAGCTTAATATATAACCTATCTATATTATCTCAAGAGAATAGAAAAGGTATATATATATTAATTATATTTACTTATATAAGCTTCTAATAGCTTATATTACTAATATTATATTACTAATATTACTTATATTACTTAAAATCTTATTAGTATTAAAGTTTAATTAAAAATAAATTAGTAATAAATATATAAAATATAAGTATAAGTAAGTATAAGTGAATTACTATAGAAAAAGTTTAATCTTTTAGTTATTTAGTATTTTAAGGTTTTTTAAAATATTAATAAAATAAAATACTTTTCTTTTTTATATTTTTTAATATTATAATAGTAATAATAGTAATAATAGTAACTAGTAAGAGACTAAGAGTAGTAATAAAAGTAAGAGTACTTAGAGTAGTAATAATAGTAATAGTAGCAAGAGTAGTAATAAGTTAATATATTAATATAAGCTTTATAACTACTTATTTAGTTAGAATCTTTAAGACTACTACTATTACTAGTTTTACTACTAATAGTAGTAATCTTAGCTTTTTCTTTTCTTTTTACCTAAGATTTAAATTTAGAGGTATTTAAATCTTCTAAATTATTAGATTCTTTAGAATCTAATGTATTATATTTAAAAAAGGAAGGATATTCCTTAATTAAAGGTTTCTTTCTTTCTTTTTCCTAACTCTTTAATAATAATAATTCCTGTAAGGTTAAATGTAATAGTAATGTTCTTCTTTTTGTAAGAACATTACCACCTTGATTAAATTGTCCTTTAATAGCACTAGATATAGTAGGGATTACAAGCTATTTTTAAGCTAAAATAGATAGAATTAGAAAGGCTTATTAATTTTTTTAGCCTACTATTAAAATATATTATTCTATAAAGTCATTAGTATATATAAATTAAAATAACTATTAGTATAGAATTACATACCTTATTATGTAATTATTCTAGCTTAATATAACTAGAAATTTTGTTTTTTCTATGTGAGAACAAAGGATAGCTAGACAAGAGGTATAGGGGCACTTGTGTATTTACTAAAGCTTGCTAGGTCTAAGTGTTATGCGCGCGAGTCGCTGGCTTTTATCTAGTGGCTCGCTAGTATCACGTGGACCTAGCCCTAGGCCTAGTATACCTATAGGGTGTGCATGCTATATTATAGGCAGGGCCTTATAATTACCTCCCTGCTTATAGCTAGGCTCCTAAATAGCTTTTACTAGCTACTTTATAGCTATTTGCTAACTAATAATAGCCTCTAAAATAATAATAAATAATAGATAGGGTTTAACTATAAATTCACCTATAATTCTTTATTATATTATATACTCTTCCTTTCTATAACTTCTAATTTTTTATAACTATGCCTTTAGTAATTATCCCTTCCTAATCCTAATTACTTATGCCTTTAGTTTCTATAGAAGATAAGTATATTCCTTCCTAAAAGAATATAGCCTTAATTACTATATATTTATTATAGAAGATAGATACACTAAGTTTAAGAAATATCCTAGCTAAGCCTATAATATACTATAGATTATACTATTATTTACGCCTATAATCTATTTATAGATCCTTAAAAGATAAAATATTCTATCCACTATACCTATATCCTTTAACTATAGAATATAAGATAGCTATATATCCTTTATTCTTCCTATATCTTTTAGTCTTATTTTACTAATAAATTCCTATAGGCTATAGCTATAATAAGGGGTAATTTTATTAACCTCCTTATAGTTTTAGACTAGGCCTAAATACTTATAAATATCCATAGTAATATAGTAGAGGAAGACCCTAAGGACTGCCTATTTTTAGAGGCCTCTTACTTCTATATTACTAAGTATTACCTCTATCTAATAATAGGGTTTAACTATATAAATATATTATACTATATTGCTTTTAGCTTAACTAGGGCTATAAAGGTCTATTAGGTTTATCTCTTTACTATATATTTACTAGTCTCTTACTTATATTTAGTAGTAGTATACCTTTATTATATATTAATAGTATATAGTGTTATAATAGTAGCTACTTATTATAATATTCCCTAGCCTAATTCTAGGGTATATAAGTATTATAGTTATTCTGCCCTACCTTACTATATATTTACTAATTCTTCTATAGCTAAACTACTATAAACTTAAGATTATATAGAATATAAAAATAACTTTATACCTATAATACTTAGACCTAGGGTATATCCCTTAGGGGATAGTAAAATATTATTTTATACTAGTAATACGCTAGGTAATCACTAAGGATAAGAATAGCGCTAAGTATCTTATTTATAGGGGTTAGGCTTTTTTCTATAAGGGGGTAATAATAAAGGGGTTCCCCTTAACCCTCCCTATGCTTTAGGTGTGTTTTCTTTTATTATTTAGTAGGTAGTCTAAGGTAGTTTATATAAAAGTGTAATAGTAGCTAATAAGGCTAGGCCTTTTTATTATAACTCTATATCTCTTTACCTATAACTTACCTATATATTACTACCTTTCTTATGTAATCTACTTTAGTAAAACACTTAAATTATATATTAAGCGCCTTCTATATCTTCTACTAGAACCTATTAGTTATATTTACTTAGCTAACCCTTCTATTTTACTAGGTATTTATTACCTTTATAGGTCTTCTTATAGTCCTTAACTTCCTTAACTTTATACTTATCTTCTTTATCCTTAAGGTCTAGTATTAGTATATTCTTATCCCTAGTGTCTTTATAGTAATTCTATAGCTCTAATAGGCTTATATAAAATATATTATATAGCTATCTATACTTCTTAGGTAATACTAGTCTATATGCTTATTTCCCTATAGTATTAAGTACTTAAAAAGGCCTAATAAATCTAGGGGTTAGCTTCTATTTTATATCCTTAAGCCTAATATTCTTTACTAATAGTAGTACTAGGTTACCTTAATATAGCGTTAATAGCTAGTAATGCTAGTTATAGTACTTTACCTAGGTTTTAGTAGCTTTAGCCTAGTTCTCCTTTAGATGCTCTCTAACTTTATATAGCTTTATAACGCGCGTGTGTGCTTCTAGTACCTTCTCTTCCTAGCTCTTACCCCTAAGAGCTAGATAAAACTTAGGTAAATAGCCTATAAGTAAATAGTTTAGGGAGTAGCTAGTGCTCCTATTTACTATATTATTATAGGTGAATTAAGCTATTAGGAGTAGCTTAGGCTATATTTATTAGTTCTCTGTAATAAAACATTAAAGGTAGTGCTTAAGTACTTAGTTTATTCTTTCTATCTACCTATTAGTTTAGGGATAAAATACTATAGAAAGCCTCTGCTTTACCTAAGATAGGTAGTATAGGTCTAACTAGAATTAGCTTATAAAGACTAAACCTCTATTAGATATAATACCCTCTAGGGCTCCGAATTATAGCTTAATCTCTTTGTGGAAAAGTTCTGCTAATTTAGCTACATTAATAGTAGTAGTTATAGGTAAGAAGATAGAATACTTAGTAAATTAGTCTATAATCACTAGGATTATGTCAGTCTCTTGCTTACCTACTTATACAATAGGTAACCCTATAATAAAGTCTATTAAGATTTCTATCTATGGTTACCTTAGTATTAGTAGTAATTTAAGGCTTCTATATAGGCAATACCTTCTAGCTACTACCTATTAGTAAACCCTATAGCTTATAATATAGTCTAAAATAGACTTACTTATAGCTAGCCACTAAAAGTAATACTTTAGTAGCTCTAGAGTGCGCTTAGTCCTAAAGTAACCTACTAGTGGATTATTATAGTGTAGCTATAGAAGCTCCTATTATAAGATAGGCTCCTAGGGAATAACTACCTAGTCTTAGTATAATAGGAGACCCCCTATGCTATATAACTATAAACTAGCCTTTCCCTTCCCTTTTACTAGGGAGTTATTAATCTTACTATTCTATCTCTATAGATCTAGGTCTTAATCCTATGCCTTCTATAGTAGTTACGCTAATAGTTTATTTAGCCTAGATTAGTAGGGATCTAGTAATATAATAGTCCCTTATATCTCTTATACTACACTAATATCTTAGATATATACTACCTTCTCCTTAAAATCCCCTTTAGTTAGCTAACCTTTTACTAGATCTATAGTGGCTAACTAGCTTCTTAACTAGGCTACTCTAGCTATTCTCTCTATAGGGGCTAGGGTATTTTCCTTCCCTAAAGATATCTTATTAAGCCTCTCTATACCTAAGACTAGGGTATTTTCCTCCCCTAAAGGCGTCTTACTATATCTTCTTTAATATATTAATTTCTTTTCTTTTACTATTTTAGTAGGTACTATCTTCCTTTAAAGTTCTAGTAATAGTGCCCTATTTATTAGAGGTTTGCCCTTATAATTAGACCTTCTTAATAGTATATCTACTAGGTTGCTTTTCCTAGGTCTATACCTAATTATAAAGTAGAAAGGGTAAAGGAATATACACTACCTTACCTACCTTCTATTTAACTTCTACTACCTTATAAAGGTCTATAGGTTATAGTAGTCTAATAGGACTTTAACTAGGCTTACCACGCCCTTAATATAGTATTACTAGTGTTTAAATAACTCTACTATAGTAAGTAGCTCTTAATTAGCTATGCTATAATTACACTTAGTATCTATAAATTTCCTTAACTAAAATACTACTAGATACTAATAGCCCTTATTATCCTATTAAGATAGGATTCCTACTATTATAAAGATTAAAGTATCTATCTTAATATACACTAGTTAACTTAGGTTATAATAATAGAGAAGAGGCGCTTACTAGAAGGCCTCTTTTAGCTAGTTAAATACTAGCTATTCCTTTACTCTAAATATAAACTTCCTAGTCTAGATACTATTTTAACTACCTTTTATTAACATATAAAGAGGTGCTATAATCCTAGAGTATCTATAGATAAACTATTAGTAGAAGTTATAGAACCTAAGGAAGGACTATATATTCTTAAAGCTTATAGGCTCTTTTTATTCTTAGATTATATTAACCTAGTAAGTATCTATTAAGATCCTATTAACTAATAGGATAAACCCTAGGAACTCTACTAACTCCTAGTAAAATAAATACTTTAAGGGTTTTATATATAACTCTGCTAATCTTATATATTCTAAAACTTCCTTAATATATATAGTGTATTCCTCCTATATCTTTAAAAAGATAAGGATATTATCTAGATATACTATATAAATAGTGTTAACTAGCCTATAGAGCGCTTTATAAATATAACTTTAAAAAGTAGCTAGGGTATTAGTTAACCTAAAGGGTATTATAAGGTATTTATAGTGTCTATAATAGGTATAAAATATAGTCTTCTACTTATTACCTCCTTTAATATAAATTTAATAGTATATATCCTTAATATTAATTTTTAAGAAGTAGTAAGCTCCTTAGCACTAGTCTAGGATCTCTAAAATTAGGGGAAGAGCGTAGTAATTCTTCTATATTACTCTATTAAGTCCCTAATAATCTATATATAACTAGAGCGTCCTATCTTTCTTTAGTATAAATAGAATAGGCATGCCTATAGGGCTCTTAGAGGGTCTTATCTAGCCTTTCTATAGGTTTTTATTAATATATTTATAGAGTTCTTTTAGCTTGCTTTAGGAGAGAGGGTAGATTAGTCTATATAGGGGTATAGCCCTAGGTACTAGGTTAATTATATAGTTAGTCTCTTTTCTTAATAGTAAGCTTCCTGCCTTATCTAATGTAAATATATCTTTAAACTTATATAGTTCTAGGGGAATATCTTTAATAGTTCTATATGCTTTTGCCTCCTTATTATCTTTAAGGGTAATAAACTTATCTTCTATAACCCCTATAATAGTATATATAATAGTCTTATTATATATTACTTTTATAAATTTATAGGGAGTTAATAGTAAAAAAGCTACTTTTTCTTTCTTAAACTACTATTCCTATAAATATAAGTAAAGGTATATATATTCTTCTATAAGGGTATATATTCTAATTAATATAAGGCTTTCCCTTACTCTTAGGTCTCTATCTATAGCTTTATATAGTAGCTTAAGGTCCCTTTCTTCTTCTCTTAAGTCCTTAATTATAATAGGTACCTTATAGACACTATATTAAGGGACTATAAGGGCTCCTACTACCTTAATAATAGGTACTATAGCCTTAGCCTAGTTAAGTTTATAGGTTCTTATAAACTTAACACTAATTATATTAATCTTAGCGTAACTATCTAGATTAGCCGCTATTTTAATATCTTTATACCTATAAATAGTAACTAGTGTATAAAACTAATGCCCTATTAGCACCTTAGTATTAGAGGTAGAGGTAAGGGTATCTACTTCTGCCTTAGGGAGTTTTCTAGGCCTTCTTAGGGCTTTTTCTTAGGTTTCTTATAGTAATATATAAGGTATCCTATACTATTATAGTTATAATACTATATCTTATCCCTAGGTTTAGTAGTGTTTAGGTAGGTAGCTAGGCCCTTCTCCTAGTCCTTATTCCTTTAATCTTTATAAGGTCTATAACCTTATAAGGAGTTATTCCTATAGTGCTAAGGGTTCTTATATAGGCCTTTATCTCCTAATTACTTAGATTTTCGCTTATTCTTTAGTATAGCCTCCTAGAATTACTAGGTAAGTTATATAACCTCTTCTTAAGTCTTATTAGTAATAGAGGCATATAGGTTAATGTGATCCTATAGGTTAGGGAGTAACTTTATAAAGAATATAAGGGTATAAGTCTTTTCTAGGGCTCTTTCTAGGTATTTCTCTAGTAAATCTAAGAAAATACTAAACTTAATAGGGCTTTAACCCTTACATTACTTTATATTCTCTAATTACGTCGCTATTTATACGTTATAATTAGCTAAGTCCTAAAGTAGCGTAAGTATCTAGGTCTAAAATTTATTCTAGTTATCTTTAAGGTTATCCTAGCTATTAGCCTACTATTCTTTAAGGTATTTATTCTATCTTACCCTATAATTAATATATATATAGTTAAGTGTAAAAAGGATCTTCTAGTAGTTACATTAGAACTTCTTCTTTACCCTATTAAAGGTATAGTTTAGGTTATTAATCTATATCTTATATCTCTACGGGTTTATAGGATATTAGAGATTAGTAATATTCTAAACTTTAATCTCTTAGCTACTATAGCTTAAGGAAGTACTAGCTCTTTACTACCTTTTTAATTATTCTTCTCCTATATTACACTATAATAGATCTTAAAGCTCTTACTCTCTTTCCTATAGTTTCTAGAGTTCCTTAAGCTAGGTAATTTGCTCTACTATTACTATAGCTTAGGTATAGATAGTAAGGGGTATATCTTTAGTTATAGTACCTATAGAATAGGGTATATTCTTAGCTATAGTATTACCCTTATCTAGTGGCCCTTAGTTATTATCTAATATTACTCTTATAGATTAGGTAGTTCTCCTCCCTATATTACTCTTAGGTAGCTAGTAGGAGAAGCTTTAGAATTATAAGAATAAAGGATAGCTAGATAAGAGGTATAGGGGTACTTATATATTTACTAAAGCTTACTAGGTCTAAGTATTATGCGCGTGAGTCACTAGCTTTTATCTAGCGGCTTGCCAGTGTCACGTGGACCTAGCCCTAGGCCTAGCATGCCTATAGGGTGTGCACGCTGTGTTGTGGGCGGGGCCTCACATTCTAGCCTTTTTAATAGATTTATTTCTTTCCTTTAGAAATAAACCTTAGTAAAGGGCTAAAGGAGGTTTCTTAGGCCTAGGATTACTAAAAGGGCTAGGATGTCTTTTAATTCTAGATAAATTAATAACTATAGTAGAAGTCTTATTATTTTCATTATTAGAGCTAGAACTATTATAAGATTAATTTTCAGCCTTATATAATGTTTTGTATCTAATTTTTTATATTAGTATATATCATATATTATAAAGAGAGTACTTATTTAATATTCAAGGTTTAGATTAGGTGGCTAGGGTTATATATATGCTTTATATTTAGCTTTTAATTTAGTTAAAAGCTACTTAATTATAGCTTTAGTTAAGTTTAACTGATTTCATAATACTATAGTTAGATAATAGAAAACCTCTAGAATCTTACTTAAAGTGCCTAAATCTACCTATTCTTAATTTATTAGGTAGGTATCTTTAAAAGCAAATATATTTATTTTTTTATTAAAAATTAATATAGCTTCTTTTAATAAAAGCGTAGTATTAATTATTAAATAAGTTAAGTTCTATTTAGTGTTATTAGCTATAGAGAATGTTTAGTTAATATATATACTAAGTAATATATAATTATTAGTAACTTACCTAGTAGTATTTTTATTATATTATAATTTATTACTAGTTTTCCTCTATACTTAGCCTCTTTTAAAGTAATAAGCTAATCTTAATATAGATTTGCGTTATTCTTAATTAGAATAGCTAGCTTTTTAACCTTTTCTATAATACCTATAGTTTTAATTAGTAATAGACTTAAAATTAATAAGATAAAATAACTTACCTTTAATAAGGCCTATAAGTTAATCCCTTTTGCTTTTTATTAAATATAAAAATTATTCTATTAAATAAAATAGAATTTTACTATTCTTATATTTTTTAATATTCTCTACACTTATTATAGCTTTTATAAAGCTAGTAATTATATCCTTAGTAATAATATTTAAAACATATTCTATATATTGGATATCTTTAGGTTTTTCTATATTAATACTATTATAATTAGTGCTTATAAAAGCACTAATAAATATATTATTATTAGACCTATTATCTCTAGTAAGACTAGAATAAGTTAGTAAGTAAATTACTAATTAGTAAATAAGAAAGAGATTAAAGTAATTTCCCTTATAATAGATAGTAATTATATATTATATAAAGCTATAAGCTAGGTAAATATATTCTTAATATATAATCTAGTATAGGTGCTTTTTAAGTTTTTAAATCCTAGTTAATAATATTAGTATTATAAAAGCTAGGTAATCATAATTATATTAATATATACTAATAAGCTTATATTCTAATTAAAAATCTAAAGTTATCTAATTTATAATAACTCCTAAATAGGATTTTAAATTAAAAGATATCTATCTATCTAGTTATAAAGATATATAGCTAAAATTTAAGAAGTGTTTTTTAAGCTTAATAATAAGCTCTTAGAAGGATTTATTATATAAATTATAGATATTAATAGAAATATTCTAATAATTTAAATATAATATTATATTTAAACTATAATTACTAATTATTAGTTAGATAATAAGGGAATAAATAAGAATAAATACTTACTTAAAGTAACTTAGTAATTCCCTAAATAAATTACTAGTTAAAGTAGAAAAAGATAAGTTATTCTCTAGTATAAATTTTATAGCTAGATTAATAATAGTATCTAGTGAGAATTTACTTAAGGGAGGCCTAGGCCTTTTTTTAGTAAAGAAGGTTAAAATACTTAATTATATAGATAGTGAAGGTTAGGTTATAAGAGGTACTAAATTAGAATTAATATTAGTAGAATTATATATAGCTTAATTAATAAATATAAGAGAATAACTTACTAGTAATTTTAGTACTCTTTTCTTTTTTAGATATAGTAATTTTAAAATGCTTTATTTTATAATAACTAGTGCTATTAGATAATTAAAAACGCTTAGCTTTATAAGAAAAGCTAAAAGAGTAATTTTCTTATATATAATAATATATTATTAATCTTTCCTTATTATAATTAATATCTAAAAGATAATAATTAAATAAGTTATAATTAATAATATAAGCTTTAGTTTTAAAACAATAGCTTAGTTCATTTTTAAAATTATTCTTAAATTTCCTATTTAATATACTCTTATTAAAAGAGCTATTAGATAGGGTTTAAGAAATAACATTAGAAGGGGTAAGAATAGAAGAGATAGTTAATTTAGCTATTATAGTAAGGCTAATAGACTTTAAAGATAGATAAAGGTAGGATAGTAATAAGTAGATTTTAAGCTTTATAATAGTATAAAATTTAAATCTTAAAGTATAGTATTAGAAAAGATATAGGAATATAAAGTATAATAAAGAAAAAAAAGAAAGGAAAGGTAGCTTACTTATAAAGAAATGGTTTTATTATATAATATATAAATTAAGGGGTTATTATTACTAATTTACTATATAGCTATAATAATAAACATATAATTTTAAGTAGCTTCTAGTATAGGCTAATAGCTATTATAAAAAAAACAGGTTTAGCCTAGTTAAATTTATAGTAGGATTTTATTATAGCAAAACTCTACCAATAGTAGTATAATTAAAAGTAGGCCCTAACGTAGCTATTGTAAAAAATAGGTTTTACCTAGTTAAATTAATAGTAGGATTCTATTATAGTAAAACTCTAATAATAGTATTATAAGTAAAAGGAAGGTATAATTAAAAGTGGGGGATAATATATAACTAATATTTATAATTTATATTATAAGGGGATATTAGAACTATAATCATAAAGTAATAATTTAAAAGTGGGTCTTAATAAATTATAAATCTTTAACTTATAATTTATATAGATTTATTAGTAAGTTATTATTAATAACTTATAAGTAAGTAAAAAAATTATAAGGAATCCATAGTGTTTTTTTATACTATTACTAAGAATATAATTTTTATAATATCTAAGGTTTTAAACACTTAGACTTCAATATCTTAGCTTAAATTTAAATTTAAATATAATATATTTTATATATTTAACCTACTTAACTATAATAAGGGAGTGTGCTTTATTAAGTATTCCTATTACCTCTCTTAGAAAGAAGGGCTTTACTTAGCTATATAAGGCTTTACTTTAAAGCCTTTAAATAACCTTAAACCTAGTATATAAAGTCTAATTTAAAAAAAATCTATTTTTTTCTTTTTTAATAAATAATAGATATATTAATATAAATAATGAGAAAGCTATTTATTTATATATATTTATAAGTAATATTATATAAGTCTTTTAAGTTTAATATAACTTAGAAATTTTTATAATAAAAGAGTTAAGTTAGTTTTTACTAATTTTACTTATAAAATTCTTAGTATTAAAGTTTAATTTAAAAAAAATATATAATAAATAAAAAAAATATAATTATAAGTATATATAAGTAAATTACTATAGAAAAAGCTAGACTTTTTTCTTATTTAGTATTTTAAGATTTTTAAAAATATTAATAAAAAAATAGTTTTCTCTTTTATATTTTTTAATATTATTATAATACTTATTATAGTTAGTATTATATATTATTTAAAAGTGTGTTTTAGTATTAGTTTTATAAAGAAATTAAACTAGTTATAAATAAGTTTATTACACTTAGTATAATAATTATAGTAATTATAGTAATTATTATATATTATTTATATATAAGTACTAATATTACTTTATAAATAAAGTTTACTTATTTTTTATAAATTATAGCTTAATTTAGTTATATAGCCTAATTAAAATAAATCTATTAGTTATATATTAATAGTTTATAGATATTAGTATATTTTATTCTTTTTATATATATTAAATAAATAAGATATTTAAAGTTATTATATAAAACTTCTTATAGCTTTAGAATTATAAATCTAAAAGTAATATTAAATTAGTTTAAATATTAAATAAATAGTTTAAGCTATTTAAAGTCTTTAATATAATACTAATAATATTTAGTAACTAAATATAATTTTTCTAAACTTTTAGTTATTTATTTAGACTTATATACTAATTATTTTATTTTATTATAGTAGTTTAAAGTATTTTTTAAATTAATAATTATAATAATAATTTCTAGAAATAGAAAATAATTTATATTAATAGTAAATAATATTAATAAAAGGTTTTTCTTAAAGTTATATTAGTAAAATAAAGTATTAAATATAATAGTATTATTAAAAAGTTATAATATTATATATAACCCTAGTTATAGTAAAAGTATCAAAATAGTAAGATATTATAACTTATATAACTAATCTAATTACATAGCTAATAATATAAGCTTTAAATTAATAGCTTTCTTATAATTCCTATATTATTAATATATACTAAAAAGACTTACTTTTTTTTACCTAATACTATATTTATAGTATTTATAGTGTAGTGTAGTTACTATACACTACACTACACTACACTACACTATATATTATACTACACTACACTATACTATAAGTAAAAAAAAACTACACTATAAATACAAGATTTTCTAAAAAACTTATAAGATCCCGCTCACAACACAGCGTGCACCCCATAGGCATACTAGGCCTAGGGCTAGGTCCACGTGACACTAGCAAGCCACTAGATAAAAGCTAGTAACTCGCACATATAATACTTAGACCTAGCAAGCTTTAGTAAATATATAAATACCCCTATACCTCTTACCTAGCTATTCTTTATTTTTATAATTCTAAAGCTTCTTCTACTAGCTACCTAAGAGTAATATAGGGGGGAGAACTACCTAATCTATAAGAGTAATATTAGATAATAACTAAGGGCTACTAGATAAGGGTAATACTATAGCTAAGAACACGCTATATTCTATAGGTACTATAACTAAAGATATACCCCTTACTATCTATACCTAAGCTATAGTAATAGTAAAGCAAATTACCTAGCTTAAGGAACTCTAGAAACTATAGAAAAGAGAGTAAAAGCTTTAAGATTTATTATAGTATAATACTAAAGAAAAATAATTAAAAAGGTAATAAAAAGCTAGTACTTTCTTAAGCTATAGTAGCTAAGAGGTTAAAGTTAGGAATATTACTAACCTCTAATACCCTATAAACTTATAAAGGTATAAGATATAGATTAATAACCTAAACTATACCTTTAATAAGGTAAAGAAAAAGTTCTAATATAACTACTAGAAAATCCTTTTTATACTTAACTATATATATATTAATTATAAGGTAAGATAGAATAAATACCTTAAGGAATAGTAAGCTAATAGCTAGGATAATCTTAAAGATAACTAGAATAAATTTTAGACTTAGATACTTATATTACTTTAGGACTTAACTAATTATAATATATAAATAGTAATATAATTAGAAAATATAAAGTAGCGTAAGGGTTAAAGCCCTATTAAGTTTAGTATTTTCTTAGATTTACTAGAGAAATACCTAGAAAAAGCCCTAGAAAAGACTTATACCCTTATATTCTTTATAAAGCTACTCCCTAATCTATAGGATTATATTAACCTATATACCTTTATTACTAATAAGACTTAAGAAAAGGTTATATAACTTACCTAGTAATTCTAGGAGGCTTTACTAAAGAATAAGTAAAAGCCTAAGTAATTAGGAGATAAAAGCCTATATAAGAACCCTTAGCACTATAGGAATAACTCCCTATAAGGTTATAAACCTTATAAAGATTAAAGAAATAAAGACTAGGAGAAAGGCCTAGCTACTTACTTAAATAATACTAAACCTAGGGATAAGATATAATATTTTAACTATAATAGTATAGGATACCTTATATATTACTATAAGAAACCTAAGAAAAAGCCCTAAGAAAGCCTAGAAAACTCCCTAAGGTAGAAATAAATACCCTTACCTTTACCTCTAATACTAAGGTACTAATAAGGTTTTAGTTTTATATACTAGTTATTATTTATAAGTATAAAGATATTAAAATAGTAGCTAATCTAGATAGTTATACTAAGATTAATATAATTAGTATTAAGTTTATAAGAACCTATAAACTTAACTAGGCTAAGGCTATAGCACTTATTATTAAGGTAGTAAGAGCTTTTATAGTTTTTTAATATAGTATTTATAAGGTACTTATTATAATTAAGAACTTAAGAGAAAAAGAAAAGGACCTTAAGCTACTATATATAGCTATAAATAAAGACCTAAGAGTAAGGGGAAGCTTTATATTAATTAGAATATATACTCTTATAGAAGAATATATATATCTTTACTTATACTTATAGGAATAGTAGTTTAAGAAAGGAAAAGTAGCCTTTTTACTACTAATTTCTTATAAATTTATAAAGGTAATATATAATAAAACTATTATATATACTATTATAAGGGTTATAGAAAATAAGTTTATTACCCTTAAAGATAATAAGGAGGTAAAAGTATAAAAAACTATTAAAAATATCCCCCTAGAACTATATAAGTTTAAAGATATATTTATATTAGATAAAGTAAGAAGCCTACTATTAAGAAAAGAGACTAACTATATAATTAACCTAGTACCTAGGGCTATACCCTTATATAGACTAATCTACTCTTTTTCCTAAAGTAAGCTAAAGGAGCTCTATAAATATATTAATAAAAACCTATAGAAAGGCTAGATAAAACCCTCTAAGAGCCTTATAAGTATACCTATTCTATTTATATTAAAAAAGAATAGGATACTCTAATTATATATAGATTATTAAGGACTTAATAAAGTAATATAAAAAAATTACTATACTCTCCCCCTAATTTTAGAGATCCTAGACTAGTACTAAGGAGCTTATTACTTCTTAAAAATTAATATTAAGAATATATACTATTAAATTTATATTAAAGAAAGTAATAAGTAAAAGACTATATTTTATACTTATTATAAATACTATAAATATCTTATAATACCTTTTAGGTTAACTAATACCCTAGCTACTTTTTAAAGCTATATTTATAAAGCACTCTATAAGCTAGTTAATACTATTTATATTATATATTTAGATAATATTCTTATTTTCTTAAAAATATAGGAGAAGTATACTATATATATTAAGAAAGTTTTAGAATATATAAGATTAGTAAAGTTATATATAAAACCCTTAAAGTATTTATTCTACTAGGAGTTAGTAAAGTTCCTAGGGTTTATTCTATGTCAGGAGCGTGAGGGACAGAGACAGGACTATCACATAATAGAGCATTGGCAGGACCTTAGACCTACTAGGTTAGGGAGGGTTAGCTAGTAGCTAGATAGTTATATAAGCATAAGGCAAGGTCTTTAGTAAGGACTACCTATATTCTTATAGAAGGTTAGAGCTTAAAACCTTTATATACCTACCCCTAGGTAGTACTTATCTAGCTATAACTATAAATCTAAGCTATTACTCTATTCTATTATCTTTTAACCCTTAAGTTATAATAAATTAAGCTCTTTATCCCTTTAGGGTAATAGACTATTAGCTAGATTATAATATTAGTACCCTAGAGAATATCTATATAAAACATGCTTATACCCCCTAGTAGTAATACTATAGATAAGTAAGGTAGTAGTAATATAGTAAAGACTTAGATAATAAATACTAATAATTAAGTATATTAAATACTACCTAATACTAATCTAGATAATAATACTAGAGTTAAGAATAATAGTATTAAGAAGGTAGTATAATAGTATTATAATATAGTATAAGCTAAGCTATAATATATATAGAAAATATAGGAAATTCTATAAATAAAAGTAAAAATTAAGAAGCTTTAGGTAAACCTACTATTAGTTAGAACCTAATAAGAACCTATAAACCTACCTTCTCTAGTTAGATTAACTACTCCTATACTTACTTTACTAATAGGCACTAAGTAAGTAGTAAATATATACTAATATAGTATTATTAAGATATAGCTATAAATACTATCTTATAAGGGAAATACTTATAAAAACCTCTAGAATTTCCTAGTAAACTTAAATATATTATTTAAATTAGACTAATATACCTTTTATAATAATATAATAAAGGTAGCCTATACTAGTAAATACCTTACTAATAATATAAAGTAATAATAGATATATTATATAGCTATAGATAGTAATATAGAATATAAGAACTATAATTAGGTAAGCTTTATTATATAGCTAAAGACTAGAATAATAAATAAGGACACTAGGTACTTAGAAGTAACTAGGTTATTACTAAATCTTTAGTAAGGTAATAGCTAATTATTTTAAGCCTTTATTAGAAATTAAACTAAGGTTAAATCTAACCTACCTAAACTAATTCTAATATAACTAAGAATCTATATATTTATTAATAGCCTTAATAATACTATAAGAAAGTAAATACTTAGCTAAGAATTTCTAATTACTTAAAGCTAGTTATAAAGCTAAGGTAAGAAAGTAAAGGTAATAATAAAACTAATATAAAGTTATAAAAAAAGTCAAGACTATAAGAAGAAGTAATAGTGCTTAACTTTACCTATAGATAACTTATAGTAATAAAATAAAAGGTAAGTAAAAAGGTTACCTATTATATATTATAAATATAGGAAGCCTAGATATATCTTAATAGCTTACTATTTATTAGACTACTCTATTTATAAAAGTAGTAAATATACTATAGAGAAGTATAATAATAGTAGTAATAAAGTATCTAATCCTAATAAAATACCGCTTTTATCTATATAAACCTAGGATAAGAGGCTTATTATAAATAAATTAGTAAACCTAAGAGTAAGAGTCTATATATCTCTATAATAAGATTACTAGTAGGTAGTAGTAAAGGCACTAATAGACTTAGGTATATAATCCTTAACTATATACCTAAAGCTATTATCTAAGAAAAATTAAAAAAGAGTTAAAGAAATAAAGAAAAACCTTTAAAGTATAAGTAAAAATATAATTTTATATTAAGAAATTCTAAAGAGATTAGTATTAATAAAGAATAGTATAGGGTTTATAAAGGTTTACTAAGTTAGCTACTTTATTACTAATACTAAAGAAAGGCTACTACTAGGTATAGACTAGATTAGAGAATATAAACCTATAGTAATATATTAGAAAGAGAAGTTTTAAAAATACCTAGTAATAAAGAAGTACCTCTTATATACTTAGGGTAAGTAAAGAGTATATAGGGTATTAAAATAATTAGTAGTTACTTTAGTATTAGGTTTAGTAAAAGTTATCTTAAATAGCCTAAAAAATATAAAGAGAAAAAAACTAGAAAAGAACTTACTAATAGACTTACTAAAGCTAATTTAGAAAATAAGTAGTAAGGAAGTAATAATAGTCTTAGTGTTACGACTTAAGGGTCGAAAGATAATAGAACAGAGTGATAGCTTAGATTTACAGTCATAGCTAGAAAGGTGCCACCTAGGGGTAGGTATATAAAGGTTTTAAGCTCTAACTTTCTATAAGAATATAAGCGGTTCTCGCTAAATACCTTACCTTACGCTTACATAACTATCTAGCTACTAGCTAACCCCTCCCTAACCTAGTAAGTCTAAGGTCCTGCTAATGCTCTATTATATAATAATCCTATCTCTATCCCTTACGCTCCTAATATAATACCCTCTCTTTATATAATTATTCTTAATTATATAATAAGCTACTTACTTAGGGTATTTACACTATATAGTCCTAGGGGCTATAGTTAATAGAGGGTTTAGGTTAGGTATAATATATTATAGTGTAATATATTATTAAAAATAATAACACTAATAATACTAGGGTGTAAATATTATTATCCCCCTATCTATTAATCCTAAATAGTAACCTATTTACTACTCTAATATAGTAAAGTAAATACTCTTTACCTTATGCTAATAGTTCTAAGAGAGTAAATACCCTATATTAAATTTTATAATTAGGTTAAATAGATAGGGTATTAGACACTATATATATAAATAGACTTATTTATAGGTCTTAGTAATATAATAGTGTGGTTACTATATGTTTATAGCTATTAGTATATTTATAAATAGTAATAATAATAGTAAATATTATAATCCCTACATTAGCTATATATAGTGTGTAAATTACTTAGGGGGTCTATAGTTAATATAAAAGGGACTAAATCTTCCCCCCTTACATATATACTTCCTTTCCCTTATATACTATTTAACTATTATAAGTTTCTTTATCTTTACTTATCTTCTCTTTACTACTTCCTTACTACTAACCTATAGCTAGCTTATAATATTTAAAATCTATTTATTAACTCTTACTTTACTACTAAGTCTATCTTTATAAAATAAGCCCTTAGGGAAGTTACTAGAGAAATTACCTTAAAAGAGAATAGTATTTAAAATTTCTATATAAGTTTACTACTTCCTTACTAGGTTATTACTACTAACTTATATCTAGTAATACTAAAATTCTATATATATAGTATAATTAGTAAGTTACTATATAAAATATATAGCCTAAGAATAGTACTTATACTATTCCTTAGTATCTTAAGGAGAATAAACCTTTTCCTATAGAGTATAATAACTCTTATAGTATAATCTTACTACTTTTTTACTTCTTATAGTTACTAATCTATAGTAGTAAACTTAGCTAAATATACCTATTATACCTAAAATAATAAGATATATATTAGAGTATAACTACTTATTCTAAGTCTCTAGTTTTAAGGCACTAACTTACTACTAGTGCTTTACTTAAATTATATAGCTTTATAAAAAGCTATTTAATATTATTAAAGCTATACCTAAGGGAGATTACTACTACCTTAATAAAGTAAGTATATCCCTAGTTCTCTTAACTTAATTACTACTAATATACTAATAATCTCTTATTTATACTAAGTAAAAACTATATAATACCTTTCTAAAGACTAAAAACACTAATAAGTATAGGTATATTTATTATACTTAGGTAGCTACTAAAGTAGCCTAGGAAGCTAAGTATAATAAGTACACTACTATAGTATAGCTAGCTAATACTACTAACCTTAAGGTCTAAATTAATATTATAAACTACCTTTACTATATATATAAGAATATCCTAATAGTAAGTCTCTTAAATATCTATAAGCACTTCTTTACTAACTTACTAGTAGTTTATTTCTTATACCTCTAGGCTTCTTACTTATATTAATCCCTCTAAGTTACCTAGAGAGCTCTATATCTTTATATATAAGGAAGGTAACTCTTCTAATAATAAGGCCCTAGTGCCTCTAAAGGCTCTTATTCTTATTATTACTATAGTCTCTAGGGAAAATAGAGGTAAGGGTAAGGATAAGGAAATGCTTTTTAAGTAATTATTACTAGGTAGTTATATTATAATTATAAAAGTAATATAATTATATCTTTTTAAAATATTACCCTATATTATTTACTATATCATTTACTATATTTATAGGGTATTACCTTATATTATTTACTAAGGGCGGTTTTATTACTATAACCTAGCTATCTAGTTACTACTTATAATTATAGATAATATCCCTTATAATAAAATCCCTCTTTAATACCTATAAATTCTCTAAGCTATTATAGCCCTTTTATTTAACTAGGTACTTATAATACCTACTATTATAATAATATAAGATAATTCTTTTTACCTTAAACTCTTACTTATTATCCTTAATATTATCTTATAGTAAAGAAGTATTTACTATATTACTTAGGTCCCCTTTAAAGGGTTTAAGGCTTATAATATTAAATATATTATATAACTACGTTCTAGCTAGTAATTCTAGCTAGTAAGCTAGTCTATAACTCCTAACTACCCTTATAATCTTATAAGGGCCTAGGTACTTTATAGTTAACTTCTTACTTAGCTATCTTAGATTAATATTCTTTATAAATAGTAGAATATAATTACTAACTTTAAACCTCTTTAGGGTCCTTTTCTAATTATAGTATTTCTTATACTAAGCTTATAAGTTAATTAGAAGCTATTTAATTACTATATGTTTCTCTCTTAGTAATAATACTTTACTCTTAGCCTAATTATTTATAAGTAAAATATTAGGTACTACTTACTATAGGCTCTTAGAGTTATATCCTTATAATACCTCTACTAGTGTATAGCTATAAGTTATGTAGTTACTAGTGTTATATGTAAATTATACTATTAATAGGTTATTAGCCTAGTTAGTTTATTTAGCGTAGAAGAAAGCCCTTAAATAATGTTCTAGGACCTAGTTTAATTACTTTATCTACCTATTTATCTATAAGTAAAAAGCAGTGCTTAGTAGCTACTTAGTTATAATAAGATAGTAAAAGGTTATCTAAAATCCGCTTATAAATATAGAACCTTAGTCTATTATAATACCTTCTAGGGCTTTATAATCTCTAAAGATATATTCTAGGAATATAGTTACTAACCTATTGCTTATTAGTTACGTTAAAACAGGTGTTACGTGCTAGAATTGACAAGTGGACTGCCACTTCGGATGTGGCCTCGTTGCCAAGGATGTGTGGCCTAGCACGTGACCTAGAACCCCTATATTTGACGATAGCTCTGCCCTCTAGCTAGTTAAATGGAAGAACCTTAATGTTGAAATGTAGGGAGCTAATGCCAGCTGGCAACAGCTGTACAAGTGTAAGCTCTACGGTCTAGGACTAATAGAGCCACAACGTTAATTCTTATTAACGCAACGCAACGGAAGTGGTAGTAGTTATTAACTAATAGAATTCAATTTAGATCACTTTATAGTAACTAATAGAGCAATAGAATTAATTTTTAGTTGGTTTATTTGGGCGATGTGGCTGTTGGTTAAGAGGCCTAGCTAACTAGCTAGATTAAAAAGATCTTCTTCCTCTTATAGACTTACTAACTATATTGGCGGGCCTAGGCCGCTAGCGGGGTCTTGTAAGCCACTTTTTATTTTTCATAAAATTTATTTATATATGAAATCTAAAAAATCGACTCACTACTATATATACTAGTAACCTATATGTACTAAATTTTAGTCTAAAAAATATTACTATATAAAAAGAAAGCCCTGTCTTCTAGCATTAATTTGCTATATATAAGACTTTTATATAACCTCTAGTTAAAGAGAAAATCGCTATTAAAGATAGCTATAGGGTAAGCTACTTACATTACCACTATAGGGTAGTCTGCTTATGTCACCCTAGCTTACCTAATTACTTATAGTTAGGGTTGTGGGCACACTCGTGCCCACAACACTAATTGACATTAGTTATCCACACGGTTAGTCGTAGCTGTTGATAGCTACAACGTGGTTATGTCAAGGTAGGGGTCGGTGTAGATGATGAAAATGGTTCAATTTTAGTCAATTAGAGGTGCAGATAGCACCTGACTTTTATACCTAAAAGGTATATAGTGCGCTATAGTAATAACTAGTTTATAGAGGTACTTCTAATATATTATCTCCACTATTATCTTATTAAGGGTTTTAACCTAGTTATTACGCAGGCTATATCTATATATCTAATACCTTAAGGAGGTCTCCCTAATACACCCCCCCTAGCTAAGATATCTATTAAAGCTAGAGATTAAAGGTATAGGAAGAGATTATAAATAATTTCTAGTATTATAATTAGATAGGAAACTCTTATAAGCTAATTCTATAATAGAAGTCCCTATATATCTAACCTAAAAGTAGCTTTATAAAGCTATCTATAGGTATCTTAGAGGTCTTTATCTAATTAACCTTAATATTACCTATTATATATTATTCTTAAATCTATATTTAATTTATATTAAGATGCTTAAGGCTAGTCTAAAGCCTTCCTTCTATATATTTAGTAATCTAGATTATCTACTTATTATTACACTAGATAATTAAGAGTAGTAGTATATAGACTTTAATATTATAAAGTAGTCTTCCTAGAGATATACGCTCTTTTATACTATAATTTAGGGTAAAGAGCTTTACTTCTATACTTAAAGTTATTATATAATATTACCTACCTAACTTCTAATTAATTATAGCGCTATATATAATAAAGATATAACCTTATGTTAATTTCTAAGTATTAGGGTTATTACTAAGTAAAGTATTAGTACTAGAGAATAGTATATTAAACCTATCCGCTCCTAAGTAGTAAATACATAGCTTCTTTATATTCTAAGTATATAAAATTACTCCTTTAGTAAGCTTAATATACTTTACTAATAGATTTATTATAAAAGAAGTAAGCTTTAATACTATAAAGGCTATATTAGGTCTTCTAATAATACATAGATACACTAAAGAGCTAATAACTACTCTATAATAATTAATCTCTTTATTAGTAGCTTCGCTAGTATTAGTAAGGATTATAGCTATAGGAAGAGGAGTAGGGGATAAGCTCTTTAAATCGCTATTAATAATATTAGGAATAAATTTCTAAGTAATCTTTTAAATATATAATTCCTATAATAACTATATCTCTTTAGTATTACGATTTCTAATAATTTTAATGCCTAGGAACCACTTTAGGTTACCCTAGTCCTTAATATTAAGACTGTTTATTAGTTATTTATAAAGCTCTTTAAATTCTACTTTAAATCTATTAGGGTATATTACTATAATATTATCTATATAGAAGAATAGGATAAATCCGCCCTTTATAAAGATATATAGGTCTTCCCTTCTTTATATAAAGTCTAGCTTTAATAGAAATTATATAAGATATAAGAACTATTATTAAGGAGCTTCCCTTAGCCTATATAACACTCTTATTATCTTCTAGAGATAACCTTTTATATTTATACCCTCTAGGGGCTTATAGTAAATAGGTTCTTTAAGCTCTATATATAGGAAGGCATTCTAAATATTATATTATTAGGTATTAAGATTATTAGCGTAGTAAACTATAAGTAGTATATATAGAGATTATAAAGTAAGTATAGTAGCGTAGTTATTAAGGTTATCCTTTAGTTATTAGTTACCTTAAATAACTATTCTAGCTTTAAACTCTATAACTACTCCTTTTTTATTAGTCTTATATTTAAAGACCTAGCTAAGGTCTATAATTTCCTTCTACTTCTCTAGATTAAATAATTTATCTAGTATATTCTCCTAGTAGTTTAAGGATAGAAGCTTTAAAAGCTTCTTTATAATTACTTCCTTCTAGTGGTTATAATAGGCTAAAGCTATAGCTTAATAATAATAGGCAGGTTCTAGTAGTATATCTTTAATCTATAAACTATATTAAACGCTCTATAATACTATAGAAAAAGCAGAAGTAAACTATACTTACCTAGCTTTATATATCTCCTTTCTTTAGCGTTTTCTAGTGATAATATTATCTAGATTAATACTATTATCCTAGGGATAATAATTCTCTATAACCTTACCACCTTTACTAGTAATTTTACTAGTCTCTATAGTGGTCTCTACGTGTTTAATTATCACGTTATATACTAATTTATTAATTTTATAAAATAGCGTATTATTACCTTATACCTAAAGCTCTATATTCTCTATAGTAACTAGCGCCTTATAAGAAAAGTTAGGAGGGGTTAAAAGTATACTAAAAAGGTTATCTTTTTCCCCTATTATATAAGGAGGTATTTCTACTTTAAACTACTTGTTTTCTCCTTTTATATTTATAGGTAAAGAGGTATAATTCTTATAATTCTTATCTTCTAATTCTATTCTAATAAGGTCTTAACTAATTTCCTTATTAATATTATTAGCTTTAAGCTTCTTAAGTAGTGTAATTATTAATATCTTCTCCTTTTAGGCTAATTCTAGCTTTTCTTCTAGTTTAAAGAAGGAGTTCTTATTAAATTAAATATATACTAATATAATAACCTTATAATTATAAAGCAAAGGCACCTATATAATATACTAGGACTTACCTCTATAACTAATAAGGTATCTAATATAAGCTTTCTACTCTAACTATAGTATTATATTATATAATTTAATATGCTCTAGAGCCTTTATTATTATAGGAAATGCTTTATATCTATAGGCTTATAAATATATAATTAAAGGTTTCTAGACCTCTACTATATTTAAGTATATAGGGACTATTTTCCTAGCCTAATCCTACTAAAGTTTATATAGTATAGTCTACTTCCTATAATATTTAAAAGGCATATAATTTAATAGATAAACCATAGTATTAAAGACCTTATTATTAAGATTAGATAGAAGGTTAGCTTTAAGACTTAAAGTATAAGCTTTTTACTTAACTACCCCCCTAGATCTCTCTGCCTTTCTATTCTAACTAGGCGTTAAGGGAGCTAAATTATAGACTATAATACTAGTAAAGGCTATCTTATCCCTTATATTCTCTATAAAGAGGGCTTTTTAATATTACTATATAAAAAGCATAGTTAAACCCTAAATTAAGTGCTTAGGAACGCTATTATTATATAGAAGCTATTATAAATCCTATCCTTTATCTTAAATAAATAGAAGAACTATATTAAGGTTATAAGGTAGGTAAAAACACACTAATACCTATTACTATTCTAATAAGGAGAGTTATAGTAATCTAGATTAACTAAAAGACTATAACCTAGTCCTTAAGGAAGTCCTTTAGGTATAACCTATAATCTCTATTACTTAGCCTTACCTATAGCATATATCTCACACTATATAAGCTTAGGACCTGTTAATTTAACGCCTAAAGCCGTATTTATAAGCTTTATAAATACCTTAACGCTAGGAT
The DNA here is from genome assembly GCA_023658445.1 of Epichloe bromicola. NCBI lineage: Eukaryota > Fungi > Ascomycota > Sordariomycetes > Hypocreales > Clavicipitaceae > Epichloe > Epichloe bromicola. The sequence goes on from CP098269.1 coordinate 897,940, forward strand.
AACTATATTATTAATGCTAAAGGTCTGTATCTCCTCTTATAGGTAGTCTTAGTGCTTTACTAGATATAGTATAGGCTTCCCTTAGATTCTCTAATAGTCTTAATAATATATAAAGCTTATTAATATTATAGACTTTAGCTATAGGTATTATCCCTTAATATAGAAATAACTTCTTCTAATTCTAGAAGATACCTGCCCTTATAAGAATTATTACTAATACTAGATTAACGTGGAATTCTAGAATAAATAACATAGTCTCTAATACTAATATCCTTATATTCTATAATATAGGATCTGTGATGGAGATGCGTATAGGGCCCTGTCCTAAAGCTATATATATCATGCCTCTAGCTTTAACCTCTGTTATAATGTTTCTATTAAATTTAGATTAATTGAACTAGTAGATATTATTAAATATGTAAATATTAGCTCTAGAGTTATAGAGGACTATATTCCACCTTAATTCTAAGCTATCTATAGTATTAGTTATTAAATTCGCGCTTTCCTTTACCTATTAACCTTATTTAGAGTGTATAAATAATAATATATTCGCAGTCTTCTTACTAGGGGTAACTATAACTAAGTTATTAGTTAGATTTTATAAAGGTATAAATATCTTACTACTCTTCTTCTCTAGTTTCTAACTTATTACCTTAGACTTTTCTTATAGATTCTCCTTAAGATACTTCTTAATATTCTTTTTAGAGTTCTTCCTAACTTCCTAGTCCTTTAGTATAGCCTCTAGCTTATATATAGCCTTAAATAAATTATAGGATTCCTACTACTTTAAGGTATTATAAATATTATAATTTATATATCTAGGGTACTTCTTTTTCTCTAATTTACTTTAACCACTTAATCTATTAGTAGTAAGCGTATTAGCTAACTTTAGTATGCTTTATAGAGCTTTATAATCTCTTTTAAATTCTATAATAGCTTTAAGGAAGCTTTAGTTTATACCTTTATTAAGTAAATTATTCTATTTCTTCTAAAATAACTTAAATTTACTATAAAGAGGAATTATAAACTTATATAGTATTATCTCCTTAGTCTATTAGGTCTCTAGATCCTAATAATTTCTCTATAGTACCTCTATTATTACTACTTATTTATACTAATTATAGGTACCCTTAGCTTATAAGTAATTATTAAGGTATATTTCTATAAGAATTAGTATCTTCTAAGTGTTTAGCTTATACTAATCTTAAAGAAGCTTTAATATCCTTTAAGAGTGCTAATAGACTAACTCCTTTCCTTCCTCTTTAGTATTAAAGTTAAGGGAGTCTTAAATATTCTTTAAGAGAGTCTTATAAATATATTCCCTAATCTTTAGTATTTACTTTAATAGGTTATAATACTTTATAAGATTAACTTATAAATCTCTATATTAGAAGTTATATTTATCTTTTATATCTTTATAAGTAAGCTTCTAATCTTTAATAGTATTAGGGTTATTCTCTATAATCTCTAGTCTTAGACCCCTTTATAGGTATATAAGTATTATAGGTTCTTTAAGTAATTTATTCTAATTTAGATTAATATACTCCTAGATACTATAGGATTCTATATAATTCTTAATTTATATAAACTATTTAATCTAGTTTTTCTTTAATAATAATACTATATTTAGAGTTTCTTTAGGTATTATAAAGGGGAACTATACTAGTTAAAAGGAAGCATAGGTTATATACTTTAACTAATTAATATAATAAAGGGCGATTATCTCTTAATATTAGTAAGTGTTAAATTAATAATATTAATAGAGCTTATATTATCTATAATAATTAATAATAAGGGTAATTAAAGCCTCCTAGGCTTATAACTATTAAGGTAGGGGTTGGTGTAGATAATAAAAATGGTTTAATTTTGGTTAATTAGAGGTGTAAATAGCACCTAACTTTTGTACCTAAAAGGTATATAGTGCGCTATAGTAATAACTAGTCTACGGAGGTACTTCTAATACATTATCTCCACCGTTGTCTTATCGAGGGTTTTAACCTAGTCATTGCGCAGGCTGCATCCACATATCCAATACCTCAAGGAGGTCTCCCTGACAGGTTATTTATAACCACCTTCGCAACCGTTAACAGCTGCAGTGCAGCTGTCAAGCTTGCAGTGCAAGCTTAGTAATATAAAGGTTCTTTGACTAGAAAGGGCTAAAAATAGGTCTTATTTTTAACAGGAAGTTTATATTTAAAGTAAAGGAATAGCTAGTGTTTAACTAGCTAAAAGATATATTTTAGTAAGTGCCTCTTCTTTATTATTATAACCTAAGTTAACTAGTATATATTAAGATAAATACTTTAATCTTTATAATAGTAGGAATTCTATCTTAGTAGGATAATAAAGGCTATTAGTATTTAATAGCCTTTTAGTTAAGGAAGTTTATAGATACTAAGTATAATTATAATATAGCTAATTAAGAGTTACTTACTATAGTAAAGTTATTTAAACACTAGTAATACTATATTAAGGGCATAGTAAGCCTAGTTAAGGTTCTATTAGACTACTATAACCTATAGACCTTTATAAGATAGTAGAAGTTAAATAGAAGGTAAGTAAGATAGTATATATTTCTTTGCCCCTTTTACTTTATAATTAGGTATAGACTAGGGAAAAGTAACCTAGTAAATACACTATTAAGAAGGTCTAATTATAAGAGTAAACCTCTAATAAATAAGGCACTATTACTAGAACTTTAAAGGAAAATAGTACTTACTAAAATAGTAGAAGAAAAGATACTTACTAAAATAGTAAAAGAAAAGAAACTAATATATTAAGAAAGATATAGTAAAATACCTTTAGGGAAGGAAAATACCTTAGTCTTAGGTATAGAGAGGCTTAATAAGATATCTTTAGGGGAGGAAAATACCCTAGCCCTTATAGAGAGAATAGCTAAAGTAACCTAGCTAAGAAGCTAGTTAGCTACTATAAATCTAGTAAAAGGTTAGCTAACTAAAGGGGATTTTAAGAAAAAGGTAGTATATATCTAAGATATTAGTATAGTATAAGAGATATAGGGGATTATTATATTACTAGATCCTTACTAATCTAGGCTAAATAAACTATTAGTATAACTACTATAGAAAGTATAGAATTAAGACTTAAATTTATAAAGATAAAATAGTAAAATTAATAACTCCCTAGTAAAAGGGAAAGGAAAGGCTAGTCTATAGTTATATAGTATAGGGGGTTTTCTATTATACTAAGACTAGGTAGTTATTCCCTAGGAGCTTATTTTATAATAAAAGCTTCTATAGCTATATTATAATAATTTACTAGTAAGTTACTTTAGGACTAAGTGTACTCTAGAGCTACTAAAGTATTACTTTTAGTAGCTAGCTATAAGTAAGTTTATTTTAAACTATATTATAAGCTATAGGGTTTACTAATAAGTAGTAGCTAGAAGGTATTACCTATATAGAAGCCTTAAATTACTACTAATACTAAGGTAACTATAAATAAAGATCTTAATAGACTTTATTATAAGGTTACCTATTATATAAGTAGGTAACTAAGAGACTAATATAATCCTAGTAATTATAAAGTAATTTACTAAGTATTTTATTTTCCTACTTATAACTACTACTATTAATATAGCTAAATTAGTAAAACTTTTCTATAAAGAGATTAAGCTATAATTTAGAGCCCTAAAAGGTATTATATCTAATAGAGATTTAGTATTTATAAGTTAATTCTAGTTAGACTTATACTACTTATCTTAGGTAAAGTAAAGGCTTTCTATAGTATTTTACCCCTAAACTAATAGGTAAATAAAAAGAATAAACTAAGTACTTAAGTACTACCTTTAATATTTTATTATAAAGAACTAATAAATATAGCCTAAGCTACTTCTAATAGCTTAATTTACTTATAATAATATAGTAAATAAAAGCACTAGCTACTCCTTTAACTACTTACTTATAGGCTATTTACCTAAGTTTTATCTAGCTTTTAGAGGTAAGAGCTAGGAAAGAAAGGTACTAGAAATATATATATATATTATAAAGCTATATAAAGTTAAAGAGTATCTAAAGAAAAACTAGGCTATAGCTACTAAAACCTAGGTAAAGTACTATAACTAGTATTACTAGGTATTAATACTATATTAAGGTAATCTAGTATTACTATTAGTAAGGAATATTAGGCTTAAGAATATAAAATAAAAGCTAATCCCTAGATTTATTAGACTTTTTTAAGTACTTAATACTATAGGAAAATAAGTATATAAACTAGTATTACTAGTAAAATATAGTTTATTCTATACTATTATAGTTAAAATACTATATCTTATCCCTAGGTTTAGTATTATTTAAGTAAGTAGCTAGGCCTTTCTCCTAGTCCTTATTTCTTTAATCTTTATAAGGTTTATAATCTTATAAGGAGTTATTCCTATAGTACTAAGGGTTTTTATATAGGCCTTTATCTTCTAATTACTTAGGCTTTTACTTATTCTTTAGTATTACCTCCTAGAACTACTAGGTAAGTTATATAATCTTTTCTTAAGTCTTATTAGTAATAGAGGTATATAGGTTAATATAATCCTATAGGTTAGGAAGTAGCTTTATAAAGAATATAAGGGTATAAGTTTTCGTTAAGGCTTTTTCTAGGTATTTCTTTAGTAAATCTAAGAAAATACTAAACTTAATAAGGCTTTAACCCTTATACTACTTTATATTCTTTAATTATATTACTATTTATATATTATAATTAGTAAAGTTCTAAAGTAAGGTAAGCATTTAAGTCTAAAATTTATCCTAGTTATCTTTAAGGTTATCCTAGCTATTAGCCTACTATTCCTTAAGGTATTTATTTTATCTTACCTTATAATTAATATATATATAGTTAAGTATAAAAAGGATTTTCTAGTAATTATATTAGAACTTCTTCTTTACCTTATTAAAGATATAGTTTAGGTTATTAATCTATATCTTATACCTTTATAAGTTTATAAGGTATTAGAGATTAGTAATATTTTAGACTTTAATCTCTTAGCTACTATAGCTTAAGGAAGTACTAGCTTTTTACTACCTTTTTAATTATTTTTCTCTAGTATTATACTATAATAAATCTTAAAGCTCTTACTCTCTTTCCTATAGTTTCTAGAGTTTCTTAAGCTAGGTAATTTACTTTACTATTACTATAGCTTAGGTATAGATAGTAAGGGGTGTATTTTTAGTTATAGTACCTATAGAATATAGTATATTCTTAGCTATAGTATTGTTAAAAATAAGACCTATTTTTAGCCCTTTCTAGTCAAAGAACCTTTATATTACTAAGCTTGCACTGCAAGCTTGACAGCTGCACTGCAGCTGTCAACGGTTGCGTAGGTGGTTACAAATAACCACGTTGCAGCTGTCAACAGCTGCGACTGACTGTGTGGATGACTAATGTCAATTAGTGTTGTAGGCACAAGTGTGCCCACAACCCTAACCATAAGTAATTAGGTAAGCTAGGGTGATATAAGTAGACTACCCTATAGTAGTAATGTAAGTAGCTTACCCTATAGCTATCTTTAATAGCGATTTTCTCTTTAACTAGAGGTCGTATAAAAGTCTTATATATAGTAAATTAATACTAGAAGACAGGGCTTTCTTTTTATATAGTAATATTTTTTAGACTAAAATTTGGTGCATATAGGTTACTAGTATGTATAGTGGTGAGTTAATTTTTTAGATTTTATATATAAATGAATTTTACGGAAAATAAAAAGTGGCTTGCAAGACCCCGCTGGCGGCCTAGGCCCGCCGATACGGTCGGTAGGTTTATAAGAGGAAGAAGATCTTTTTAATCTAGCTAGTTAGCTAGGCCTCTTAACCAATAGCCGCATTGCCCCAATAAACCAACTAAAAATCAATTCTATTATTCTATTAGTTACTATAAAGTGATCTAAATTAAATTCTATTAGTTAATAACTACCACTACTTCTATTACGTTGCGTTAATAAAAATCAATGTTGTGGCTCTATTAGTCCTAGCCTATAGAGCTTATACTTATACAGCTATTGCTAGCTAGCATCAGCTCCCTACATTTTAACAGATTATGAGCCTAGTTGTTTATCACTATAGATTCTTTTTATACTACTTTTATATTCGGAAAAAGAAGACTTCCCTTCTATAAAACAGGAAGGACCTGCGAGATAGAAGCTAATTCCCTTCTATAAAAAGGAATTATTATAGCTATAGAAGACTTCCCTTCTATAAAAAGGAAATTCAGTGGGATAGAAGTTATTTTCTCTTCTATAAAAAAGGATCTTTAAGATAAATAGAAGACTTCCCTTCTATAAAATAGGAAGATAGATACTAAATCGAAGGGAAAGGGGGCATAATCTCCCCCTAGTGCGCAAGAGATTCTTAATAACTAGCTAAAAAAGCAGGCTATTAAGTAACAAACAACTATTAATAAGCTATTAGAGAAGCTAGAGAGCCTATCTATTGCTATAAATAGTTATATAGAGGGTGTGGAATAAGCTAAACCTACTACTTAGAATCTAGAACAATAACCTATTTAAACACAACAAGTTAAATCTAGTTCTATATAAGCTACCTTTAATAATTTAATTATTAAGGAATTTAATAAGAGGGTTTATAGCTTTCTAGAGACTGCTAGGCTTAAAGGAGCTAAAAATTTTGAATAATAGAAATAAGCCCTAGCTATCTAATTTAGAGCTTTAGGCATACCTGATTTTCTAGATAAACCGGAGAGTTCTAGGGCACTAGGGGACCCTAACTAAGCTATTATCCTAATATTACTAAGGGATAGTTATATAGAAGGTCTATAGGCCACTATAACTTAGCAAAAATCACCTAAAGAAGCCTATAATTTACTTATAAGGCAGTATTTATATAGCGTTAAAATCTAAAGAGGGTCTCTATATTTAGAATTTTATAACCTGAATTTTTAGAATTATAAGGGATCTTTAGAGTCCTTTAATATAGTCTTTAATAATCTACTAGCTAGATTATTAATTTCTAGAGTACTAATTAATCCTATTAATTAGGTTAATTAATATCTTTAATCCCTTAAATTAACCTTCCCTTAGTAGGCTAAGAGATAACGATTTAGCATGCGTATAAATAGGGCTATAGGAGCACCTATAGAAGCCCTAAATCTTTAATTTCTAATGGCTAACCTTCTAGTAAAACAGAGGGATAAATTATCTACGGTATCTAAAGCTCTAAATTATAGGGCTAAAGACTAAGAAAAGGGTGCTAAAGAGAAAGAAAAAGCCCCTAAAGGTTAGAAGAAAAAGAAAGAAGACTCTAAAGAAAATAAGAGCTCTTCTAATTCTAATTCTAAGAAGAAGAAGAAGAAAAAGAAGTAAAAGGGTTCTAAATCGGATAAAAAGGAAAATAAAGACTCTATAGAGGGGTCTTTTATACTAGGAAATTATAACCTTTCTAATGGTGCTCTTAAACCATATAAGAAACCTAGTCTTCATAAGACTAGTTATAAGAGCTCTAGCGATAGTAGCTCTGAATCTAGCTCTAGTGAATCAGATAATAAAAAACAAGAAATTAAGACCTTAAATAGTTTTAATTATTATAGTAAAGATATGAAAAAGGCCCTATTATATAATATAGGTTTAACTGTACATATAGTTAATTCTAGGGAGGTCTTTAGAGATTATACCCCTTATAAAAAGGGGGAATCTAACCCTATTATAACTAGTGGTAGTTATATTTACGCTAAGGGCCACGGTAGTGCTATTTTTGAGGTCCTATATTAGAAAAATCTAACTAAATATAGGACCTTAGTGCTTAAAGATACGCTATATTTTCCTTAGCTTAATGTTTATATAGTTAGCGGTCTTACGCATTATATATCTAGTGGTTACCTTATAAAGAACTGTCTTTATCTTAAGGATAGGTCTTGTATTGCAACCTTAGATATAGAAAAACATGGTTTTTTCTTTTACGTTAAAAACCAAACTACACTAAATTTACATAAAGGGCCCTATAATTCTTATTATATCTGACCTTTTACCTATACTAGCTTTAGGGGTTATAGCTACCCTATAGAGGTTTAAATTCCCTCTAAAAAGCTGCATTAGGCTTCTAATTTAGATAAAATTAATAATAATAATAATAATATTAAAGAAATCGTACAGGATGATTTAGAGGAATTAGTCCCTTCTTCTTTGCCTATAGCCCTAGGTTAAGTCCCTTATAAATCTAAGGAAATAGATTTAGGGGTGTTAGAGGGCCTGAGTGATAGAAAAGGGTCCCTAATACCTCTCTAAGAGGCCTATGGTTCTTAAGAGGCCTAGTAGGGGACTAGTGAAGAAGGCCCTAATCTAGATCCTAATTTAGACCCTAAAGATCTTTAATATTAACGGTTATTAGAACTAGCTAGCCTATGGCATGTATAACTAGGGCACCTAGGGCTTCCTTTACTAAAGAAAACTAGCTTAGTTACTAAAGGAATCCCTGATTTTTCTAAAATTAAGGATAAGGACTTTAAATACATAGCTTATAACTAATCTAAAGCAGTGAGAAGACCTAGGAAATTAGCTATCCCTAACCCCCCTAGAGCTCTAGATTAAATAGAGGGGGATACGCTAAAAATCAGTCCTACGCTATATAATAAGTAGTTAATTTGCTTATTTCTAGTTGATCGAAAGACTAGATATAAGTAGGTGTTCTTGTTACCTAATAAGGAAGGCCTAACTGTTTATAGGGCTATTAAAGGCTTCTTTAGAGGGCTTAAAAATTAACTAGGTTAATATCCTAGGCACCTTCATTTTGATAGGGGCTAAGAAATCGATTCTAGTTATCAAGATTGGTTAAATTCTAAAGGGATTAAATTTACAACTTCTAGTCCCTATATCTATAAGCAAAATAGATTAGTAAAGCGTTCTATTCGAACTATTCTAGATTAATTAAGGGCTTGTCAGGAGCGTAAGGGATAGAGACAGGATTATCACATAATGGAGCACTGGCAGGACCTTAGACCTACTAGGTTAGGGAGGGGTTAGCTAGCAGCTAGATAGTTATATAAGCGTAAGGTAAGGTATTTAGTAAGGACTGCCTATATTCTTATAGAAGGTTAGAGCTTAAAACCTTTATATACCTACCCCTAGGTAGTACCTTTCTAGCTATAACTATAAATCTAAGCTATTACTCTATTCTATTATCTTTTAACCCTTAAGTTATAATAAATTAAGCTCTTAATCCCTTTAGGGTAATAAACTATTAGCTAGATTATAATATTAGCACACTAGAGAATATCTATATAAAACATACCTATACTCCCTAGTAGTAATACTATAGATAAGTAGGGTAGTAATAGTGTAGTAAATACTTAAATAATAGATACTAATAATTAAGTATATTAGATACTACCTAAGACTAATCTAAATAATAATACTAGAATTAAGAATAATAGCGTTAAGGAGATAGTATAATAGTATTATAATATTATATAAGCTAAGCTATAATATATATAGAAAATATAGGAAATTTTATAAATAGAAGTAAAAATTAGGGAGCTTTAGGTAAACCTACTATTAGTTAGAACCTAGTAAGGACCTATAAATCTACCTTCTTAGGTTAGACTAACTACTCCTATACCTACTTTACTAATAGGCACTAAGTAAGTAGTAAATATATACTAATATAGTATTATTAAGATATAGCTATAGATACTATTATATAAGGGGGATACTTATAAAAATCTCTAGAATTTCCTAGTAAACTTAAATATATTATTTAAATTAGACTAATATACCTTTTATAATAATATAATAAAGGTAGCCTACACTAGTAAATACCTTACTAATAATATAAAGTAATAATAGATACACTATATAGCTATAGATAGTTATATAGAATATAAGGACTATAATTAGGTAAGCTTTATTATATAGCTAAAGACTAGAATAATAGATAAGGACACTAGATACTTAGAAGTAACTAGGTTACTACTAAATCTTTAGTAAGGTAATAGCTAATTATTTTAAGCCTTTATTAGGAATTAGACTAAGGTTAAATCTAACCTACCTAAACTAATCCTAATATAACTAAGAATCTATATATTTATTAATAGCCTTAATAATACTATAAGAAAGTAAATACTTAGCTAGGAGTTTCTAACTACTTAGAGCTAGTTATAGAGCTAAGGTAAGAAAGTAAAGGTAGTAATAAAACTAATATAAAGTTATAAGAAGAGTTAAGATAATAAGAAGAAGTAATAGTAATTAACTTTACCTATAGATAACTTATAGTAATAGAATAAAGGGCAAGTAGGAAGATTACCTATTATATATTATAAATATAGGAAGCCTAGATATATCTTAATAGCTTACTATTTATTAGACTACTCTATTTATAAGAGTAATAAATACACTATAGAGAAGTATAATAATAGTAGTAATAAAGTATCTAATCCTAATAAGATACCGCTTTTATCTATATAAACCTAGGATAGGGGGCTTATTATAGATAAATTAGTAAACCTAAGAGTTAAAGTCTATATATCTCTATAATAAGATTACTAGTAGGTAGTAGTAAAGGTACTAATAGATTTAGGTATATAATCCTTAACTATATACCTAAAGTTATTATCTAAGGAGGATTAGAAAAGAGTTAAAAAATAGATTAAAACCTTAAAAGTATAAGTAAGGATATAGTTCTATATTAAGGAATTCTAAGGAGATTAGTATTAATAAAGAATAGTATAGGGTTTATAAAGGTTTACTAAGTTAGCTACTTTATTACTAATACTAAAGAAAGGCTACTACTAGGTATAGACTAGATTAGAGAATATAAACCTATAGTAATATATTAGAAAGAGAAGTTTTAGAAATACCTAGTAATAAGGGAGTGCCTCTTATATGCTTAGGGTAAGTAAAGAGTATATAAAGTATTAAAATAGTTAGTAATTACTCTAGTGCTAGGTTTAGTAAAAGTTATCTTAAATAGCCTAAAGAATAAGAAAAGAAAAGAACTAAAAAAGAACCTACTAGTAGACTTACTAAAGCTAATTTAGGAAATAAGTAGTAAGGAAGTAATAATAGTCTTAGAGTATACTTATAAGTTATATAAGCAATATATTATAGCTAACCTAAGATCCTTAGATAGTCTAAGTAATAAGTAACCTATAACTAAGTAAAGGCTAAGTAATAATATAGATAAACTAGAGCTTCTAAAGGAATACTTAGAATTTAAAGATATATTTAATAAGGATTTAGTAGGAATACTTCCTAAACTAGGGGGCTATACTTATATAATTAAATTAGAAGAAAGGAAAACACTACCTTAGGGACTAATATATAACTTAGCTAAGAAAGAGCTAGAGGTACTTAGGGAGTATCTTATAGATACGTAGTCAAAGGGATAGATTAGAAGATTAGTTAGCCTAGCTAGGGCCCTAATTTTATTTATTCTAAAGAAAGGAGGGGAATTAAGGCTTTATATGGATTATAGGGGCCTAAATAAGATTACTATTAAGAATAAGTCCCCCTTACTACTAATTACTAAAATCCTTAATTACTTAAAGGGCGTGGTTATCTAGATAAAACTTAACTTAATAAATATATACTACTAGCTATATATTTACTTAGGTAATAAGTAGAAGACAGTGTTCTATTATAAATATAAGCACTTTAAGTATCTTATAATACTATTTAGATTAGTTAACGCACTAGTAACTTTCTAGGAGTATATTAATAAGGTCCTTAAGGACATTATAGATAATATCTACATTATCTACCTAGATAATATCCTAATCTATAGTAGCGACGTAGCTGCTTATATAGGCTATATTAAATAAGTCCTAAGTAAACTCCGTAATATAAAGCTTTTTATTAACCTAAAGAAGTATTAATTTTTAGTTATAGAGGTTAAATTCTTAGGATTTATTATATCTAAGAAAGGTATTATAATAGAACCATTAAGGGTAAAAGTAATTATAATATAGCTAATACCTTATAGCGTCCTAGATATCTAATTATTCCTTAGGTTTACTAGATTTTATTAATATTTTATTAAGTAGTATAGTAAAGTAGTTATTCTATTAATAAACTAACTTAAGGGGGGATAACTAGTAACCTTTAAGCTAGAACCCTATAAGCTAGCTATATTTAGAGAACTCTAGAGGTTATTCTAGAAAGCACTAATTTTAGTGCACTTTAACCTACTTACTCTATTAAGAGTAAAGATAGATATATTAGGTTTTACTATTAGAGTAATACTTATAATATTAGTACTAGGTTACTAGCACCTAGTTATATATATATTAAGGAAGTTAACTAATACTAAGTTACACTACCCTATACTAGATACTAAATTATTAGTAATCTAAGAGGCTTTTAGGGTATAGAGGCATTACCTAGTATACTTAACTTACCTAATTATAGTAGTAATAGATTACTTAAACTATAAGTACCTAGCTATAAAGCTATAGCTAACTAGTAGGTAGGTAATAGCGCTTAATAAGCTATGCCTATTTAACTTTAGGATTAAATATAGGGCTAGTAAGTTAAACCCTACTAATATATTATTAAGAAGGGTAGACTATATAAGTAAGGATAGGAAAGCAAAGGTAGTAACCTTATAGCTACTAAACTTCTTATCTAAGTTTATAGATACTAATTAATAGGAACTCTATAGTAGTAATAGAAATACTATAAGCTCTATTATATTATTATTTAATATAGTAAATAGTTAGTTATAAAGACCCTATAATAGTAATAGGAATATCTAGGGTTTTAAGAAAACATAACTTAGCTATATTTTTAAGGAAGCTATAAGACTAGATATTATTAAAAGGGGTGTTCTAGCTAGCATAGTTACTAGTAAGTAGTAAGGGCGCCCCTTAGAAACGCTACTTAACTATAGTGTACCTATAAGACTAGAAGTAACTTATAAGCTAGCTACTTATAGAGATATTATAGTAAGGATCTAAGCTATATAAAGAACCTCTTCTAAGTTTAACTCTAATACTTAGGATAATAGCTTAGAATTAGATATTCTAATTTAAGTATTATTATTAGGTATATAGTAAAATAATAAGTTTACTATATATTAGAGAAAGCTACTTAAGAGTAGTAACTTAGAAGTGTTATAAATATAGTTAATTAGACTCTCTAAGCTATTAATATTTAAGAGTTAAGTTTATATTCCTTAGGGAATAAGAAAAGAGATTTTACTACTAATATATAATAACCCTACTACTAGGCATTAGGGAGTTAGTAGGATGCTTTATTAAATTATAAGTTAGTACTACTAGCTATTAATAAAGAAAGATATAAAGGTATATATTAGTACCTATATAAACTATTAAGTTTTAAAGCTAAGGCACTATAAGCTATATAGTAAGTTAGCTACTCTACTAGAGCTAATTTACCCTTTTTAAGAACTATTAATAGATTTTATTACTAGATTACTACTAGTTAAAGACGCTAACTAGACTTATAATATAATCTTAGTAATTATAAACTATTTTATAAAGTATAGTATCTATATCCCTATTTTAATATAACTAATAAGTAATAGGTTAGCTACTATATTCCTAGAATATATCTTTAGAGATTATAAAGCCCTAGAAGGTATTATAATAGACTAAGGTTCTATATTTATAAGTGGATTTTAGATAACCTTTTACTATCTTATTATAACTAAGTAGCTACTAAGCACTGCTTTTTACCTATAAATAGATAGGTAGATAGAATAATTAAACTAGGTCCTAGAATATTATTTAAGGGCTTTCTCCTACACTAAATAAACTAACTAGGCTAATAACCTATTAATAGCGTAATTTATATATAATACTAGTAATTACATAACTTATAGCTATACACTAGCGGAGGCGTTATAAGGGTATAACCCTAGGGGCCTATAGTAAGTGGTACCTAATATTTTACTTATAAATAATTAGGCTAAGAGTAGAGTATTATTACTAAGAGAGAAATATATAGTAATTAAATAGCTTCTAATTAACTTATAAGCTTAGTATAAGAAATACTATAACTAAAAAAGGACCCTAAAGAGGTTTAAAGTTAGTAATTATATTCTACTATTTATAAAGAATATTAACCTAAGATAGCTAAGTAGGAAGTTAACTATAAAGTACCTAGGCCCTTATAAGATTATAAGGGTAGTTAGGAGTTATAGACTAGCTTACTAGCTAGAATTACCTACTAGAACGCGGTTATATAATATATTTAATATTATAAGCCTTAAACCCTTTAAAGGGGACCTAAGTAATATAGTAAATACTTCTTTACTATAAGATAATATTAAGGATAATAAGTAAGAGTTTAAGGTAAAAAGAATTATCTTATATTATTATAATAGTAGGCATTATAAGTACCTAGTTAAATAGAAAGGCTATAATAGCTTAGAGAATTTATAGGTATTAAAGAGGGATTTTATTATAAAGGATATTATCTATAACTATAAGCGGTAACTAGGTAGCTAGGTTATAGTAGCAAAACCGCCCTTAGTAAATAACATAAGGCAATACCCTATAAATATAGTAAATAATATAGGGTAATATTCTAAAAAGATATAATTATATTACTCTTATAATTATAATATAACTACCTAGTAATAATTACTTAAAAAGTATTTCTTTATCCCTACCCTTACCCCTATTTTCCCTAGAGACTATAGTAATAATAGGTATAGGAGCCTTTAGAGGCATAGGGGCCTTATTATTAGAAGAGTTACCTTCCCTATATATAAAGATATAAAGCTCTCTAGGTAACTTAGAAAAACTAATATAAGTAAGAAGCCTAGAGATATAAGGAGTAAACTACTAATAAGTTAGTAAAGAAGTGCCTATAGATATTTAAGAGACTTACTATTAGGATATTCTTATATATATAGTAAAGATAGTTTATAATATTAATTTAGACCTTAAGGTTAGTAGTATTAGCTAGCTACACTATAGTAGTATACTTATTATACTTAGCTTCCTAGGCTACTTTAGTAACTACCTAAGTATAATAAATATACTTATACTTATTAGTATTTTTAGTCTTTAGGAGAGTATTATATAGTTTCTACTTAGTATAAATAAAAAACTATTAGTATATTAGTAGTAATTAAGTTAAGAGAACTAGGAATATACTTACTTTATTAAGGTAGTAGTAATCTCCCTTAGGCATAGCTTTAATAATATTAAATAGCTTTTTATAAAGCTATATAATTTAAGTAAGGTACTAGTAGTAGGTTAGTGTCTTAAAACTAGAGATTTAGAATAAGTAGTTATACTCTAATATATATCTTATTATTTTAGGCATAATAGGTGTATTTAGCTAAGTTTACTACTATAGGTTAGTAACTATAAGAAGTAAAGAAGTAGTAAGATTATACTATAAGAGTTATTATACTCTATAGGAAAAGGTTTATTCTCCTTAAGATACTAAGGAATAGTATAGGTACTATTCTTAGGCTATATATTCTATATAGTAACCTACTAACTACACTATATATATAGAATTTTAGTATTACTAGCTATAAGTTAGTAGTAATAACCTAGTAAGGAAGTAGTAAACTTATATAGAAATTTTAGATACTATTCTCTTTTAAGGTAACTTCTTTAGTAACTTCCCTAAGGGTTTATCTTATAAAGGTAGACCTAGTAGTAAAGTAAGAGTTAATAGATAGATTTTAGATATTATAAGCTAGCTATAGGTTAGTAGTAAGGAAGTAGTAAAGGGAAGATAAGTAAAGATAAGGAAACTTATAATAGTTAGATAGTATATAAGGGAAAGGAAGTGTATATATAAGGGGGGAAGATCTAGTCCCTTTTATATTAACTATAGACCCCCTAAGTAATCTACGCACTGCATATAGCTAACGCAGGGATTATAATATTTACTATTATTATTACTATCTGTAAATATACTAGTAGCTATAAATATATAGTAACCGCATTACTATATTACTAAGACCTATAAATAAGTTTATTTATACGCATAGTGTCTAATACTTTATTTATTTAACCTAATTATAAAATTTAATATAGGGTATTCACTCTCTTAGAACTATTAGTATAAGGTAAAGAGCATCTACTTTACTATATTAGAATAATAGATAGGTTACTATTTAGGATTAATAAATAGGGGGATAATAATATTTACACCCTAGTATTATTAGTATTATTATTTTAATAATATATTACACTATAATATATTATACCTAACCTAAACCCTCCGTTAACTATAGCCTCTAGGACTACGTAGTATAAACGCCCTAAGTAAGTAGCTTATTATATAATTAAGGATAATTATATAAAGAGGGGGTATTATATTAGGAGCGTAAGGGATAGAGATAGGATTATTATATAATAGAGCACTAGCAGGACCTTAGACCCACTAGGTTAGGGAGGGGATAGCTAGTAGCTAGATAGTTATATAAGCGTAGGGCAAGGTATTTAGTAAGGACTGCCTATATTCTTATAGAAGGTTAGAGCTTAAAACCTTCACACACCCGCCCCTAGGTAGCACCTTTCTAGCTGCGACTGTGAATCTAAGCCATCACTCTATTCTATTATCTTTTGACCCTTAAGTCGTGACAGGGCTACTATTTAGTGGGCAAAATTACCGTTATTTTTATAGTGTTTTATATTACCTACAGTTATTAACCTTATTAACATAACTGCTAATACCACTAAGGATTAAAGCCCTAAACAACTGCTATCTAGGGAGCTAGATAGGCCCTATACGACTAATATTAGTAGTATTAGGGCCATAGGATCTTACTATGAGATTCTAATTCCCCTTAAAAAATAACTAAAAGCCTAAAAGTTAGCAGCTAGAACTATCCCTAGAAGACTCCTTACTACACTAGGTTTAAACACCTACCTAGTGTATATCCCTTCTAAAAGACTAGTTATAAAAACTAGCTTTATTAAGATTATAGAACCTATAGGCCCTGTTTCTAAAGGCTTACCTAGAATTTCTATAGGGGATAACCCTTTAGAGGGGGAAAATCTAGATAATTAACAAGATCTAGATTATAATTTAAAGGATTACCCTATAGATAACATAGGGGACCCTATAGGTTAAGAAAAACTACCTATAGGACCTAATCAACCCCCCGAAGGTCCGATTCTAGAAGCCCTAGAGGGGGCGCAGCCCATATCTTAACTAGGAAATCAGATTTTGACTCCGGACCTGATTTCTGACAAAACTACCGACTTCGACCCTAATATTAACCCCATGGATGTTGATATTAGTTCCCCTTCTTCTCTAGATTTTATAAAAGAAATTTGCTTTAAGGTATAGGAAAAGCTAGAGGAAAAGAACCCTAATAGCCCCGAACCTAAGACCTGGAAGCAAGCTATATCTAGTCCTAAAAGGGATAAATAGATAGAAGCTACCTTTAAAGAATTTAAATAGCTTCTAAAGGCTAGTACTTTTAAATTTATAGGGAAAGATAAAATCCCTAAGGGCCGAAAAGTACTGAAAAATAGGCTTGTTTATAAGCTTAAAAAGGATAAAGAAAATAATCCTTTAAAATACAAGGCTTGACTCGTTGCTAAGGGATTTATGCAAATTAAGGGTCTTAACTATCTAGAGACTTTTGCCGCCATAAGCATTCCCCCTAGCTAGAGGATTTTACTAGCGCTAGCGGCTTGGAATAACTGGGAAATTAAATAGATTAATTTTATAGGAGCTTTTCTTAATAGTAAGCTACAACAATAGATTTATATAGTTATTCTAGATGGATTTATCAAATTCCTTAAAGCGAATCCTAACCTAGCTAAATTAGCTAGAAGTTTTAGCTAGAAACCTTCTAAAGATTAAGTAATTTTATTATAGAAATCTTTATATAGCCTTAAATAAAGCTTAAGGGAGTGGCAATAAGCATTAATAGCAGTGCTTAAATCCCTAGGGTTTAACCCTCTAATATCAGACCTAGCAATATTCTTTAATCCTTCTACTAAAACCTTTATTATCACTTATATAGATAATTATCTTCTAATTAGACCGGATTTACATTATATCCAAAGACTTAAGAAAGAACTTTATAAAGTCTATCTAATAGAAGATAGGGGGCCTGCTAAATTCTTCTTAGGGGTTTAAATTATATAAGATAGGCCTAATAGAATACTAAAAATCCATTAATCTTAGTATATATTAGAAGCTTTAAACTAATTTAATATACTAGATAGTAAGCCTATTAGCATACCTCTTTAGCTAGGCATTTTAGCTACGCAGACAACTAAGCTTTTAATAGCTAGCGATATCAAGCTTTATCAGTGTATTATAGGGACTATAATATACCTAATATTGCTTACAAGGCCTAATGTAGCCTTTACAGTTCAGTGGCTATTAACCATACTAGCTAGTCCTTATATAAAACACCTAAATATAGCTAAAAATCTACTAAGGTACCTATCTAGGACTAGATTCCTTACTATAATCTATAGGGGTAACCCTAAAGGTGTAGCTAGTAAAAGCCTAATAGGTTATTGCAATAGTGATTTTACAGGGGATAAAAAGACCTTAAAATTAACCTATGCTTATCTATTTAAGCTAGCTAGCGGACCTATTAGCTAGAAGTTAAAGAAATCTAGTACAATAGCTTTATTAACATTAGAAGCTAAATCTAACGCTATCTACGAGACCTTCCGGGAGCTATAATGGCTTTAGGGTCTATTTAAGGAGCTAAAAACCCCTATTTCCCCTCCTATCCAGATATTTTACGATAATTAAGGCGCTATAACTACTGCTTATAACCCTGCCTTATATAGTCATACTAAATATACCCTATTAAAGTTTAACTATATTAGGTAATAGGTTTTAGCTAGTTTAGCTAAGATTAAATATCTAGATACTAAGTTAATGCCCGCAGACAGTCTTACGAAACCTCTTATAAGACCTCTCCATTAGGCTTTTATTAAGCTTCTAGGGCTTAATAACTTCTAAAACTAATAACCAAAAACCCTTTAATAGGGAACCAAAAACAACATTAAAAAGGGAAGCTATATATAACTATAGCTAGGATTTAAAAGGGGGGCTTTTTATCTTTTCCTATTTTTCCCTTTTCTCTACTATTTTTACCTAAAAGTTATTGCTTACCCTATTATAATCTTATATGCTTTTATTTACTTATATATAAGTCTTTTATAAAGGGGGTGTTAAAAATAAGACCTATTTTTAGCCCTTTTTAGTTAAAGAACCTTTATATTACTAAGCTTGCACTGCAAGCTTAATAGCTACACTGTAGCTATTAATAGTTACGTAGGTGGTTACAAATAACCACGTTATAGCTATTAATAGCTATGACTGACTGTGTGGATGACTAATGTTAATTAGTGTTATAGGCATAAGTGTGCCCACAACCCTAACCATAAGTAATTAGGTAAGCTAGGGTAATATAAGCAGACTACCCTATAGTGGTAATGTAAGTAGCTTACCCTATAGCTATCTTTAATAGCGATTTTCTCTTTAACTAGAGGTTATATAAAAGTCTTATATATAGTAAATTAATACTAGAAGACAGGGCTTTCTTTTTATATAGTAATATTTTTTAGACTAAAATTTAGTATATATAGGTTACTAGTATATATAGTGGTGAGTTAATTTTTTAGATTTCATATATAAATAAATTTTATAGAAAATAAAAAGTGGCTTATAAGACCCCGCTAGCGGCCTAGGCCTGCTAATATAGTTAGTAGGTCTATGAGAGGAAGAAGATCTTTTTAATCTAGCTAGTTAGCTAGGCCTCTTAACTAACAGCCGCATTGCCCCAATAAACTAACTAAAAATCAATTCTATTGTTCTATTAGTTACTATAAAGTAATCTAAATTGAATTCTATTAGTTAATAACTGCCACCACTTCTATTACATTGCGTTGATAAAAATCAACGTTGTGGCTCTATCGGTCCTAGACTGTAGAGCTTACACTTGTACAGCTGTTGCCAGCTGGCATCAGCTCCCTACATTTCAACAAGTATTACTCTTATTTAGTAGCCCTTAGTTATTATTTAATATTACTCTTATAGATTAGGTAGTTCTCCTTCTTATATTACTCTTAGGTAGCTAGTAAAAGAAGCTTTAGAATTATAAGAATAAAGAATAGCTAGGTAAAAGATATAGGGGTACTTATATATTTACTAAAGCTTACTAGGCCTAGGTATATTATATATGTAAGTCACTGTCTTATAGCTAGTGGCTTGCTAGTGTTACGTAGACCTAGCCCTAGGCCTAGCGTGCCTGCGGGGGTGCGCAGGTGCGGTGTTGTGAGTGGGGCCTTATAGTTAACTTTAACACTTAATAAAAGAACGCTAAGGATAATACTAATACTAATGCAAAATCTAATAGTAAAACTCTAATAAAGAAGAATAAGACTAATAAGACTATAAAGCTTAATTATAGTTATTTAATTTCTTCTAGATAACTAATTTATTTAAAGGATAGTTATTAGAAGCTTTATCTAGAGAAGAGGCCTAAGAAAAAGGATAATATAACTACACCTATAACTATAACTATAACTACTTCTTCTAAAATTATTACTATAGGGAGTAATCTCTCTCTTATAGTAATTAACTAGGAATATTCCTTTTAAATACTTATAATTGCCTTACTAAAGATAACTATATTCTTAATATAGGTTATAATACTTATACCTTTAACTTCACTAAGTGGTTTATATATTTAAATACCTATATTAACGCTAAGCTAATAATAGTAAGTAATAGTAAATATCTTAAGGTTAGGGGTATTAGTAACATTAAACTTCTAATTAGAGAAGGCTATTTAGAGCTTTCTAACGCATAATAGGCACTAAAGGCTAAAGTTAATATAATTTCACTAGGTCTTCTTAAGTAAGGAGGTGTTATTATAAATAGTTTTAAAGATTAATTAATCTTAGTATTTACAGGCAAGGCTATTAGCTCTTATAATTAGAAATCCAACGTTTCCTCTCTAATTCTTTAAGAAGAGAAACCTTAATTTAATATTATAGCCTTATTAAGCAAATCTATTACTAAGAAGGTAAAATTCGCCCTCTTACACAAGAGACTTAGCTATATAGGGAAAGAATAAATCTTACTAGCCTATAAAGACATAGGAATTATAATTAACCCTGCCCTACTTATTAATTTTTAGTGTTTTACTTATCTTTTATTAAAGGCCCCTTAGATAATTTATTAAGAGAACTCTAATAATATAATAACCTTTCTTTCTTGTGTGTTCTAGGACTATATTAAATATAAGCCTAAAGGCTTTAGAGGGAAGAAGCATATACTATATGTAATTAATACCTATACTTATTTTTATTAGGTAATTATAACTATTAATAGATCTAGCGTAGTTAAAGTAATCTAAGCTTAGAAGACTACTATTAAGAACATAAGCGGTGGGTTTACTATTAAATACTTCTATATAAATAATATAACTAAATTCCTTAGAGAGAAGTTTAAAACCTTTTATTAGAATAAAGGAATTATCTTTAGGACTAGTGCTCTATATATCCCTACTTATTAAGGTATTATTAAATAAGCTAGTTAAACCCTTATAGAAATAGCATAAGCCTTAATAATTAACGCAGAGTTACTAGAGCTCCTCTAGCCTTATGCTATAAAGTATGTAGCTAAAATCACTAATCTATTGCCTATATATAGTAATAAGGATAATTAGTTACCTTAATAGGTAATATTTAATATCCTAGGCCTAAAAAACAATGCCTTAATCCATTATCTACGAACCTAGGGATATATTATGTATATACGTATTCCTAATAAACGCTATATTTAATTATAAAAGATAGCACTATAAGCTAAAAAGGGCTAACTTATAGGCATAGATAGCCCTAGATATTATCTATATAAAGTCTAAATCCTAGAGAACTAGAGAATTATATACACTAGGGATATTTGCTTTAATAAAAGAGATATGCCTATACCTACTAAGTTTAAGGCTAATAATATATTATATATTATAAATCTTATTAACCCTTCTTTTGCTAAAGAGGGTTACTATATTATTAATATTTTACTTATAGAGAAACCTTATTCTTAACCTTATACTAGACCTAAATAGAAGAAGGTCTATTTTCTAGATACTTCCTTAGTTACCTTAGAAATTAATAAGGACTATTACTCTTTTAAGGAGGAAGATAATCCTCCTATTAGAACTAAGTTATTACTATCCTAGAGCTTTCTTCTAATACTATCTAAGAGTCCTCCTTATAAGGAACTTATAAGTTAATAATAATAAATTATTCAAGAGGATATAGTTTTTCTAAGGCGCTAGCCTAAGGCTTTCCTAGATAAAGAAGCTAAAGATAATGATAATAATGCTAATGCTATTATTTAATAATAACTTAAGCCTGAACCTAAACCTAAACCGTAGAGATAATTACTTTAACCTAATATATATTAAGATTATCTTAATATTATAACCTTAGGCAAGAAGAAAGCCCTACCTAGAGGTGCTTGCTAATTAAACCTAGCAATTTAATACTATAATAATAACTTATATAATAATAAAGTAGAGGAAATTACCACATTATATGCCTTCCTAATAATTAAAGTAGCTAATATAGCTAACACAAAGATTAATATTCTGTCTAATTAGTTTAAGGCTAAAGCTATAGATAACTATCACACCTTCTAGAGACTTACTAAGAAAAAGAAACTCCTTAAAATCTACAAAAAGAAGTGCTAGGATTTAGTATTCCCTCCTAAAGACACTAAGATCTTTAATAGCTAGTGAGTTTATATAGTAAAATACCTAATTAATAAGAAACTATACCTAAAAGCATAATAGGTTATAAAAGGTAACTAAAACCTAGAAGTCTTTAGTAATAAGGACCTTTATATAGTAGTTATATACCTGGTTTCTTTGCGAGTATTCTATACACTTATTATAGTCTTTAACTATAATTAGTAGTAATGTGACATTGTGAATGCCTTCCTTTATGCTAAGGTATAAGGGGATATTTACATGAAATAACCTTATAGTTACTCTAATAGTATAACTAGAGTCTATAAACTTAAGAGGGCTCTCTATAGTCTACTAATTTCTCCTCTCTAGTGGTTAGATAATATTACTAAAAAACTTAAGTAATAGGGCTTTAAGTAACTATCTAGTAAGCTTTATATCTTTTAACGTGATAATATTATACTTCTTCTATATGTAGATAATATAATTATTATAGGAAAGACTCTTATAATTATTCTAAATGTTATTAAGGAATTACAAAAGCACTATAAGGTAAAGCACCTAGGTAATATTAAGCTCTTTCTTAGTATTAAGTTTATTTATAATTACACTAATTAAACAATTTTTCTTTACTAAAAACTCTATGTAAAGACTATTATAAAGAAATTTAACATTAAAAACCTTAATACTATAAATATCCCTTAGCTTCTAAAGATAGTTATTCTAGTAGATTAGAAAGAGATTAATATAGCCTATAACCTCTCTAACTAGGTAAAACGCATAGGAAGCTTTAACTAGCTTTCTATATATATATATAACCTAATATTATGTTTATAGTTAATTAACTCTGCGGTGTAAATTCAGCGCTAAAATAGATATATATTAATCTTTAGAAACACCTTTAGTAATACCTTACTAGGGCGAATAATTTAGGAGTTATTCTTAGAGAATATACTCCTTTAGACCTAAAGTTAATACTTTAGGTAAAGGGGTTTAGTAATGCCTCTCTTGCTAATAACCTAGATACTAGACATTTAACTACTAGGTATATTATAACCCTTATATGTGGATATATCCTTTAGTAATTAAAGAAATAAACTCTTATAGCTCTTAGTTTTATAGAAGTAGAATTTATTAACCTTACACTAACTAGTCTCTTAATGCTCTAGGTAGCTTACCTTCTTAATAACTTTAGGATTAAGTAATTACACCTATTACTTATATTTATAAATAGCTAGAACGCAAAAGCTAGTGTGCTTAATAAGAAGCATAAGGGATGTACTTATTATATTAATTTGCAGTATAAGTAAATTATATAGAAAGTATATTAAGGGGAATTTTATCTTTAATAGATTAGCATAAATTAAATAATTACTAATGGATTTACTAAAGGTCTAGAACGCGTTAAATTCGCTGATTTTGTCCGCCTTCTTTATATAATAAAGGCTAGGGACTTTGCAAAAGCATATATTTTAGAGGATTTAGAGGACTTATAAATACCCTTATTATTTTCTACCTTTTTTCCTTTCTTCCTTATATTATTAGCTAGATATACTACTAGGGGCGGTGTTAAGAGTATTCATAGCCTCACATCGTAGCCTTAGATATTAGGCATTATTTCTTTGTTTGACAATGTAGCTTCCTGCATTGCGTTTATTATCGCGCTTTACTGCAGGCTTTGTTTAAAGACCTTGTTCACTTCTAATAGATTTAAAGCTTATAATAAGCTTCCTTTTTCCCTAGATTTACGAATTCCTAGATAGCAATTCTATCATCTTCTCTTCTAATCACTCTTTTGCCTTCGTCTGCAATCCCTCCACACAGGTAATTCTAGCTAGTAAGCTAGTCTATAACTCCTAACTACCCTTATAATCTTATAAGGGCCTAGGTACTTTATAGTTAACTTCCTACTTAGCTATCTTAGATTAATATTCTTTATAGATAGTAAAATATAATTACTAACTTTAAATCTCTTTAGGGTCCTTTTCTAGTTATAGTATTTCTTATACTAAGCTTATAAGTTAATTAGAAGCTATTTAATTATAGTGTGTTTCTCTCTTAGTAGTAATACTTTACTCTTAGCCTAATTATTTATAAGTAAAATATTAGGTACTACTTACTATAAACCCCTAGGGTTATATCCTTATAATACCTCTACTAGTGTGTAGCTATAAGTTATATAGTTACTAGTATTATATATAAATTATACTATTAATAGGTTATTAGCCTAGTTAGTTTATTTAGTATAGGAGAAAGCTTTTAAATAATATTCTAGGACTTAGTTTAATTACTCTATCTACCTATCTATTTATAGGTAAAAAGCAATGCTTAGTAGTTACTTAGTTATAATAAGATAGTAAAAGGTTATTTAAAATCCGCTTATAAATATAAAACCTTAGTTTATTATAATACCTTCTAGGGCTTTATAATCTCTAAAGATATATTTTAGAAATATAGTTACTAACCTATTACTTATTAGTTATATTAAAATAAGGATATAAATACTATACTTTATAAAATAGTCTATAATTACTAAGATTATATTATAAGTCTTATTAGTATCTTTAACTAGTAGTAATTTAGTAATAAAGTCTATTAATAGTTCTTAAAAGGCATAATCTAGCTTTAGTAAAGTAGCTAACTTACTATATAGCTTATAGTGCCTTAGTTTTAAAATTTAATAGTTTATATAAGTACTAATATATACCTTTATATCTTTCTTTATTATTAGCTAGTAATACTAACTTATAATTTAATAAAGTATCCTACTAACTCCCTAATACCTAGTAATAGGGTTATTATATATTAATAGTAAAATCTCTTTTCTTATACCCTAGGGAATATAAACTTAACTTTTAAATATTAATAGCTTAGAGAGTCTAATTAACTATATCTATAATATTTCTAAGTTACTACTCTTAAGTAGCTTTCTCTAATATATAGTAAACTTATTATTTTATTATATACTTAATAATAATACTTAAATTAGAATATCTAATTCTAAGCTATTATTCTAAGTATTAGAGTTAAACTTAGTAAAGGTTCTCTAAATAGCTTAGATTCTTACTATAATATCTCTATAAGTAGCTAGCTTATAAAACACTTTTAGTCTTATAGGTATACTATAGTTAAGTAGTATTTCTAAGGGGCGCCCTTACTACTTACTAGTAACTATACTAGCTAATACACCCCTTTTAGTAATATTTAGTCTTATAGCTTCCTTAAAAATATAGCTAAGTTATATTTTCTTAAAACCCTAGATATTCCTATTACTATTATAAGGTCTTTATAACTAACTATCTACTATATTAAATAACGCTATTATAAAACCTATAGTATTCTTATTACTACTATAGAGTTCCTATTAATTAGTATTTATAAATTTAGATAAAAAGTTTAGTAGCTATAAGGTTACTACCTTTACTTTCCTATTCTTACTTATATAATTTACTTTTCTTAATAATATATTAGTAGGGTTTAACTTACTAGCCTTATATTTTATTCTAAAGTTAAATAGGTAAAGCTTATTAAGTATAGTTACTTACTTACTAGTTAGCCTTAGCTTTATAGCTAGGTACTTATAGTTTAAGTAATCTATTACTACTATAATAAGATAAGTTAAGTATACTAGGTAATATCTCTATACCCTAAAAGCCTCTTAGATTACTAATAATTTAGTATTTAGTATAAGGTAGTATAATTTAGTGTTAGTTAACTTCCTTAATATATATATAACTAGGTACTAGTAACCTAGTACTAATATTATAAGTATTACTCTAATAGTAAAACCTAATATATTTATCTTTACTCTTAATAAAGTAAGTAAGTTAAAGTATACTAAAATTAGTGCTTTCTAAAATAACTTCTAGAGTTCTCTAAATATAGCTAGCTTATAGAATTCTAGCTTAAAAGCTACTAGTTATCCCCCCTTAAGTTAGTTTATTAATAAAATAACTACTTTACTATACTACTTAATAAAATATTAATAAAATCTAGTAAACCTAAGGAATAATTAGATATCTAGCACGCTATAAGATATTAGCTATATTATAATTACTTCTACCTATAATAGTTCTATTATAATACCTTTCTTAGATATAATAAATCCTAAGAATTTAACCTTTATAACTAAAAATTAATACTTCTTAAGATTTATAAAAAGCTTTATATTATAAAGTCTACTTAGGACTTATTTAATATAGCCTATGTAAGTAGCTATATTACTACTATAGATTAGGATATTATCTGTAATATTCTTAAGGACTTTAATAATATACTCCTAGAAAGTTACTAGTATATTAACTAATCTAAATAGTATTATAAGATACTTAAAATACCTATATTTATAATAAAACACTATCTTTTACTTATTACCTAAGTAAATATATAGCTAGTAGTATATATTTATTAAGTTAAGTTTTATCTAAATAACTATACCTCTTAAGTAATTAAGGATTTTAGTAATTAGTAGTAAAGGGAACTTATTCTTAATAGTAATCTTATTTAGGCCTCTATAATTTATATAAAGCCTTAATTTCCCTCCTTTTTTTAGGATAAATAAAATTAAGGCCTTAGCTAGGCTAACTAATCTTCTAATCTATCCCTTTTACTATATATTTATAAGATACTCCTTAAGTACCTCTAGCTTTTTCTTAGCTAAGTTATATATTAGCCCTTATAGTAGTGTTTTTCTTTTTTCTAACTTAATTATATAAGTATAGCCCTTTAGTTTAAGAAGTATTCTTACTAAGTCCTTATTAAATATATCTCTTAATTCTAAGTATTTTTCTAGGAGCTTTAGTTTATTTATATTATTACTTAGCTCTTACTTAGTTATAAGTTACCTATTACTTAGACTATCTAAGGATATTAGATTAGCTATAATATATTACTTATATAACTTATAGGTATACTCTAAGACTATTATTACTTCCTTACTACTTATTTTCTAAATTATCTTTAGTAAGTCTACTAGTAAGTTCTTTTTTAGTTTTTTTCTTTTCCTATTTTTTAGGCTATTTAAAATAACTTTTACTAAACCTAATACTAGAGTAATTACTAACTATTTTAATACCTTATATACTCTTTACTTACCCTAAGTATATAAAAGGCACTCTTTTATTACTAAGTATCTCTAAAACCTCTTTTTCTAATATATTACTATAAGTTTATATTCTCTAATCTAGTCTATACCTAATAGTAGCCTTTCTTTAGTATTAGTAATAAAGTAGCTAACTTAGTAAACCTTTATAAACCCTATACTATTCTTTATTAATACTAATCTTTTTAGAATTCTTTAATATAAAACTATATTCTTATTTATACTTTTAAGCTCTTAATTTATTTCTTTAACTTTTTTTTAATTCTCTTTAGATAATAACTTTAGGTATATAGTTAAGGATTATATACCTAAGTCTATTAGTACCTTTACTACTACTTACTAGTAATCTTATTATAAAGATATATAAACTCTAACTCTTAGGTTTATTAATTTACCTATAATAAGCTCCTTATCCTAGGTTTATATAGATAAAAGTAGTATCTTATTAGGATTAGATACTTTATTACTACTATTATTATACTTCTCTATAGTATATTTACTACTCTTATAAATAAAGTAGTCTAATAAATAGTAAGCTATTAAGATATATCTAGGCTTCTTATATTTATAATATATTATTTACGCTAGCTAGCTAGATTACGTAGCTATTCCTAGTACTCCAGCTCCTAAGTCAAGAGGGAAAACCCTTAATTGGGAAGAAAAACCCCCTTATATTTATAATATATAATATGTAATCTTCTTACTTACCCTTTATTTTATAACTATAAGTTATCTATAGGTAAAGTTAAGTACTATTACTTCTTCTTATAGTTTTAACTCTTTTTATAACTTTATATTAGTTTTATTACTACCTTTACTTTCTTATCTTAGCCTTATAGCTAGCTCTAAGTAATTAGAAACTTTTAGCTAAGTATTTACTTTTTTATAGTGTTATTAAGGCTATTAATAAATATATAAATTCTTAGTTATATTAGAATTAGTTTAGGTAGGTTAGATTTAACCTTAGTCTAATTTCTAATAAAGGCATAAAATAATTAGCTATTACCTTACTAAAGATTTAGTAATAACCTAGTTACTTCTAAGTACCTAGTGTTCTTATTTATTATTCTAGTCTTTAGCTATATAATAAAGCTTACTTAATTATAGTCCTTATATTCTATATAACTATCTATAGCTATATAATATATTTATTATTACTTTATATTATTAGTAAGGTATTTACTAGTATAGGCTACCTTTATTATATTATTATAAAAGGTATATTAGTTTAATTTAAATAATATATTTAAGTTTACTAGGAAATTCTAGAGGTTTTTATAAGTATCCCCCTTATATAATAGTATTTATAGCTATATTTTAATAATACTATATTAGTATATATTTACTACTTACTTAGTGCCTATTAGCAAAGTAAGTATAGAAGTAGTTATTCTAACTAAAGAAAGTAGATTTATAAGTCTTTATTAGGTTCTAACTAATAGTAAATTTACCTAAAGCTTCTTAATTTTTACTTTTATTTATAGAATTTCCTATATTTTCTATATATATTATAGCTTAGCTTATACTATATTATAATATTATTATACCACTTTCTTAATACTATTATTCCTAACTCTAGTATTATTATTTAGATTAGTATTAGGTAGTATTTAATATACTTAATTATTAGTATTTATTATTTAAGTTTTTACTATATTACTACTACCTTACTTATTTATAGTATTACTATTAGGGAGGATAAGTATATTTTATATAGATATTCTCTAGGGTACTAATATTATAATCTAGCTAATAGTCTATTACCCTAAAGGGATTAAGAGCTTAATTTATTATAACTTAAGGGTTAAAAGATAATAAAATAGAGTAATAACTTAGATTTATAGTTATAGCTAGATAAGTACTACCTAGGGGTAGGTATATAAAGGTTTTAAGCTCTAACCTTCTATAAGAATATAGGTAGTCCTTACTAAATACCTTGCCCTACGCTTATATAACTATCTAGCTACTAGCTAACCCCTCCCTAACCTAGTAGGTCTAAGGTCCTGCTAATACTCTATTATGTGATAGTCCTGTCTCTATCCCTCACGCTCCTGATAAATATAAAGGTATTTAAAAAGGAAGATCTTTATATAGCTATTATATACCTAGTCTCTCTATATATTTTTATACTATTATTACTATTCTTAACTATAAGTAGGAATAATATAATATTATAAATACTTTCCTAAATACTAGAGTATAGGTTAAAGTATATATAAGGTAGCCTTATAGATATAGAAATAGAATAAAACGTGTTTATAAGCTTAATAAAGCTTTTTATAGTTTTCTAATATTACTACTTTAGTAATTAAATAATATCTTAAAGAAGCTTAAGAAGTAAGGCTTTACTTATTTAAAGTAAAAGCTCTATATCTTTTATTAAGAAGGTATTTTTCTTCTTCTTTATATTAATAATATAATTATTATAGTAAAGAATAAGGTAATAGTTAAATTTATTATTACTAGACTTTAAAAGTAATATAAATTAAAGTACTTAGGGGAACCTAAGCTATTTCTTAGTATTAAATTTATTTATAATAGAAATAACTAAATAATACTAATATATTAGAATCTCTATATATAAAGTATTATAAAGAGATTTAAGGTTATTACTAGTAAGATATCTATAACCCCTTAGCTACTAAAAGTAAAGATTCCTATAGATTAGAAAAGTCTTCTAATAATTTATAATCTATTAGATTAGGTATAAAGAACTAGAAGCTTTAACTAGCTTATAATATATATAAGACTAGATATTATGTTTATATTAAATTATCTATATAGTATAAATTATATGCTAAAGGAGATTTATACTTAACTTATAAAGTACCTTTAGAGATATCTTACTAGATTATAGGATCTAAGGATTATACTAAGTAGTAAGGGACCTAATAATAACTTAATTAATCTAAATAGTATCCTTTAAGTAAAGGAATATAGTAATACCTCTCTTACTAATAATTTAGATATAAGGAGATTAATAGTAAGTTATATTATTATACTTATAAGAGGCGTGATTCTTTAGTAATTAAAGAAATAATTACTAGTTATACTAAGCTTTATAGAGGCTAAGTTTATTAATTTAATACTAATAGAATTATTAATACTTTAGGTAGCGAATCTACTTAAAGACTTTAGAATCCCTTAATAATAACTACTATTACTATTTATAAATAGCTAAAACGCAAAGGCAAATATCCTAGAGGCATAGAGGTTATACTTATTATATTAATATAAGATATAAGTAGATTATAGAGAAGACCTTATAGTGTTACTTTTATCTAGAATAGATTAGAACTAATTAAATAATTATAAATAGAATAATAAAGAGTCTTAAGTAAATTAAATATAGTGATTTCTTATGTTTTCTTTATATAATAAAGGTATAAGACTTTATATTAAATAAAAGCACTTTAGCAAAGCAGGTATTTTTATAGATAGACTAACTATATCTATAGCCTTATTTTTAGACTAGATATTCTACTAGGGGTAGTGTTAGATATAGTAGCCTTATATCTTAGGTATTATATATAATACCTTCCCTATTTAAGGCTATAGGTTATTATAGATTATAGCACCCTAGCACTTAGGGCAAAGACTCTCTTTGCCCTCGTACCTATGCCCTTGTTGTGCCACATGTGTGGATAGCCTAGATAGCTAAATACATTATTATCACTTTCCACACTGTCTCACAACCACTAAGGAAAGTGAAGTATATATAGCAACGCCGCGTTGTGATTAGCTACACCTATACGCAAGGCATACACGTAACTTATAATTCTCTTTTTCTTATAGCTACATAACCTTCTAGATAGCTTTGTAACTAATAATTATTATACCTTTAAAGAGACCCCTTTTATACACTAGTGCATCTATTACAACAGCCTTGGTGAATCCAACAGATAACCTTAATAACTATACTACTATACTTACTTTATAATCTCTATATATACTACTTATAGTTTACTATACTAATAGTCTTAATACTTAATAATATAATATTAAGAATACCTTCCTATATATAAAGCTTAAAGAACCTATTTACTATAGGCCGCTAGAGGGTATAAATATAAAAGGTTATCTCTAGAAAATAATAAGAGTATTATATAAGCTAAGGGAAGCTTCTTAATAATAGTTCTTATATCTTATATAATTTCTATTAAAGCTAGGATTTATATAAGGAAAGGAAGACCTATATATCTTTATAAAGTGTGGATTTATCTTATTTTTCTATATAGATAATATTATAGTAATATATTCTAATAGATCTAAAGTAAAATTTAAAGAGCTTTATAAATAACTAATAAATAGTCTAGATATTAAAGACTAAGGTAATTTAAAGTAGTTCCTAGGTATTAAAGTTATTAGAAATTATAAAACTAAAGAGATATAGTTATTATAGGAATTATATATTTAAAAAATTACTTAGAAGTTTATTCCTAATATTATTAATAATAATTTAAAGAGCTTAACTATTACTTCTCTCCCTATAGCTATTATCCTTACTAATACTAGTAAAGCTTCTAATAAAGAGATTAATTACTATAGAGTAGTTATTAGCTCTTTAGTATATCTTTATATTATTAGAAAACTAAATATAGCCTTTATAGTATTAAAGCAAGCCTTTTTTATAATAAACCTATTAGTAAAATATATTAAGCTTACTAAAGGAGTAATTCTATATACTTAGAATATAAAGAAGCTATATATTTATTACTTAAAAGTAAATAACTTTAATATATTATTTTCTAGTACTAATACTTCCCTTAGTAATAACCCTAATACTTATAAATTAATATAAGGTTATATCTTTATTATATATAGCACTATAATTAACTAGAAGTTAGGTAGGTAATATTATATAATAACTTTAAGTATAGAAGTAAAGCTCTTTACCCTAAATTATAGTATAAAAGAATATATATCTCTTAGTAAACTACTTTATAATATTAAGGTCTATATACTACTACTCTTAATTATCTAGTATAATAATAAGTAAATAATTTATATTATAGAGTATATAGAAGGAAGACTTTAAATAAGCCTTAAGTACCTTAATATAAATTAAATATAAATTTAAAAGTAGTATACCCTAGGTAATATTAAGGTAAATTAGTTAAAGACCTCTAAGATACTTATAAATAGCTTTATAAAGGCTTTATTAGGCTAAATATATAAGGATTTCTTTTACTAAATTAGCTTATATAAGATTCCCACGTAATTATAACACTAGGAGTTTATTATAATTACTTCCTACGCTTATAAACTCTAGCTTTAATAGATATCTTAGCTAGGTGGGGTGTGTTAGAGAGAGCTCTCTAGAGCATTAGATATATAGATATAGCTTACGTAATAACTTAGTTAAAACCCTTAATATAATAATAATAGAGATAATATATTAGAAGTACCTCCGTAGACTAGTTATTACTATAGCGCACTGTGTACACTTTAGGTACAAAAGTTAGGTGCTATCTGCACCTCTGATCGAACCTTTTCTATTAGCTACACCGACCCCTACCTTGATAGGACTACTGTTAGACCGTATAGCTAGGGTTAGAAATAAAGGAATGGATTGAGTTGTCCCACCCTATAAGAGAGCGTGGACTACGGTTTAAATAACTAAGTACCTATACTATAGGGAGTGTAATCTATTTATATAAAATATACTATATATTTACTAAAGGTCTAGAAAATAACTAGGCAAGTAAGTCCTAGCGTCTAAGTTATTTATATGCGGTTAAGTGCTTATAATAAGGTATAACACACCCCCCTAGGGAGCCTATAATTAAGGCTTCCTATAATCTATCTAATTATTATTAGTAATAATACAATTAATAGGGAATTCCTACTCTTTTAGGTTAGATCTAAGCATTTAATCTAGTAATTATATAAGTCCTAGAGTATCTCTAAAGTCTATAAAAGCCTTTCCTATTAGTAGCTTTATAAGACTATTAGTAATTATCTCTTTAGTAGCTTTCTAAGTTATATTAAAGGTTCCCTTTATAACCTCTTACTATAGCTAGTAATAATAGATATCTACATAGTATAATTAGGTTATAAGCTTAATAAATTCCTCCTTAAGAAGATAAATTATCTATATATTATTACATTTAATCTTAAGGGTATTATTTCTAAGGTATAATCTAACTTCCTAATATAATTACTTAAAGGTAATTAGCTCTTTACTATAATAAAAGAGTACTAGGAGCTTTACTTCTATAAAGGAAGTTATAATAGTCCCTTATTTTCTTACTTTAAATAATATAGGTTCTTTAAAGAGCTTTATAATATAGCCTTATAAGCTCCTTCTTATAACTAGATTATTAGTAAAGAAGGTATTACTATAAGCTTTAAGTTTAGGGTTATTACTATTAAATTTAATTAAGAGGTTTACTTATATATAACTATACTCTAGAGCTCTTTCTACTACTTTTATGTACTATAGCCCTAGGTATTAAAGGTATTATAATAGTTATAATACTATAAAGGTAATATTAGGTCTTATAATAATTATAGAATATAATAAGGTACTAACTTGTTATGGACTGGCCCCTAGGCGACTGCGATAGGGCGTTAATATAGTATTAAGAAACTTAGGGGAAGAAGAAGAAGACTATATAGCTAATCCCCCCTACTCCCCTTATATCCTCTAGGTATCTTATATTAGCCCCCTTTTTTATCCCCTATTACCCCCCTACTTATATACACTATACTATTACTTAGGCAAAGCCTAAGCCCTTTATATATACCCTTACTAACCCATTACCCTTAGCCCTCTGCCTACCTATTATTATGCTAATGCTAACCTACTATAACTAGGTTATGTAGTATAGCTATTTCTAATATTACCCCTTATAGGTAGAACGTAACACATGCCCACTATTATTATTATTTATTAAGAGTAGGGGTACACATTATATCCTACGCTACCCCTTATTATTATTATCTAATTATAGGTAGGGTATATGTTATATCCTACCTAACCCCTTATTATTATTATAATAATACTAGCCTTACCCCTACTTACTTATAACTTATCTAATATAGGCATAATTACCTATATAAATATCCTACTTCTTTTTATAATATAACCTTACTTTCCTTATATAATAACCTTCTAAAAACACTATAACTTTATTATACCTTCTTATCCTATTATATCCTATTTTATACTATTACCCTATTATTCCTATATTAAAGATACCCTACCCCTAAGATATAACTACTATACTATAAACTAGATAAGTAGCTACTACCCCTATCCTTATAATGCCCCTAGCCTAAGCTATTAGTAAGTTCCTTATAGAAAGAGACTTAGATAATAAGTAATATACCACACCCTCCTTACTTTAGCGCCCTTATAGGCTATATATTAAATAATCCCTTACTACTAGTATTATAGATTATTACCTTACTAAGAGTAAGGAGTCCTATCCCCTATATTATTAGAACTATATTACCTATATCTAGCTAACTAGGTACTTATCTATAGACCTATAACTCTAATATACTCTTAAGGACCTTAAAGCTAAAATTATTAAGAGAGAGTATATTATTACCCCTAGTATTAATAAGATAGAGATAACTAAGAAAAAGATACCTATACTATCTTAGAAGTTCTATTCCCTTATAAGTAAGTAAACTATATTACTAAATTAAGTATAGTTTAATCTAGCCCTAGTCTAGTCTACCCTTAGTCCTTCCCCTTTAACTAATATACCTACTATAAATATAACTAGACTTAAAGTTATTTCCTTTATTAGTAGTAGTCCCTTAGCTAGATATAGTATAGGAAACTCTATATAGTAAGTTACTAGTATCCTATTCTAATAAGAATAATAAGTTATTTAGAGTATAAATACTATATATAAAGAACTCTATAAGTAGAATATAGCCCTCCTTAAAGCGCTTTCCCCTTACCGCTATAGTAGTAACTAATATAGCTAATATATTAAAATAAGTAATAAATTACCTTCTTACTACTATTAATAGTATTCCTACCTCTTATCTAGGTTAAACCCTATTAATCCTTATATTAGACTTACTTATCCCCTAGCTAGAGCTAGTAGTTACTTAACCTATCTTCCTACTAATAAGTCTAAGAGTAATACCCCTTTCCTATATATTTACTTTAATCTCCCTAATTATTATTCTACTTACACTATCTAGAACCTAGGTATAACCTAAGGTTAGTAGCTATAACTAGTAGGTAGAATAACCTATAGCCTCTATATAAGTAGCTTAGGGTTAAACTATATTACCTTATAGTATACTACTATTAATATAAGTTTATCTAGTAGTAAGTCTAACCTTTATAATATAGTAGTGTAAATAGTTTAGATAGAAGTAAGTAGTAGTAAGGGTATACCTATATTACTAGAGCTTTTAATAGGTAGATAAGTTTTCTAAAATTAATTTAGTTTATTATAGAATTATATATCCCCCTACTCTACCTTAAATTTATTAAGGGCTTATATCTTTACTATACTCTCTAGTAGCTCCTATATTAGTTATAAGTACCCTATTTATTTAACTAAAACATTATACCTTTTACCACACCCTAGCGCGTTTTAAGCTACTAGTATTTATTCTACCTAGTATTTCTCTATAAGTTTATTATTATTTTCTACTAGTACCTATTATAGACTTAGATAGGAATCCTATAGTATTTAACTTAGAAAAGGGTCCTCTACTACCTATTTAATAAGGTTAATATAGAAGACTAGGTATATACCCCTTAGTATATCTAGGTAGACTATAAGTAGTAATAGCACCTCTACTACTATATATTTTATAGCTACCTAATCTAATTTCTATAAGGGTTAGTTTATCTTAATATTTCTAAGTAAAAGCTACACCTTATCCCTAACTTAAAAGCGTTCTACTAGATATCTTAATACTAATATAGTATCCTACTATTATTACTATATATAAGTAATTATAGCCTAAGCTAGAAGGGTTCCCTCCTAGAGATAATTTAGGAAATAGATAGCCCTCCCCTTTGGAGTTATAGTAGAAATAGATAAGTTAGGTTATAATTAAATAGGTTTAAGGTTATAGCTATTAAGTAGTTAGTTTAGGCTTACCCTAGTAACTAAAGATAGCCTATTATTTATTATAAGTTAGTAAGCAGCAAGGTGCTTAGGCTAATTATACTATAAAAAGGAGATAGCTACCTATAATATTACCTATACCTCCTAGTTTACCTATTCTATACTACTATTAGTCTATAGGTAATAGGATATAGAGAGTAACTAATCTATTCCTACTAAGGAGTATAGAGTTATCTAGAACTTTCCTAACTAGTCTAATCCTTAATCTATAATAATAAACTATAGAAACCCCTAAAACCTCTACTAAACTACCTTAAATTATTCTATATACTCCTTAGCTCTAATTAAAGTTATAGCCTCTAACTAGATAAACTTAGAAAGCCTATCTATAATTACTATAAGGTACTAGAGTCTCTCTTAAGATAATACTAGTAAGTTTATTATAAAATTAATAGAGATCTATAACTAGAACTAGTCTAGGATAGGTAAGGGCCTAAGTAATCCCTAGTGTTATAAATAGCTTTTATAGCTACTAAAATAGTGATAATTCTGGATAAACCTTATAATATCCTATATTATTCTATTCTAGTGGAATTATTATTATAGAATCTAAAATATAGTATTATAGCCTAGGTATCCTATAGTAGGTGAATTATAGTATTATTAGATAAGTGTTGTTATTAAAGGCTCCTACTTAGGAACCTAGGTACGCCCCTAGAACTAAAGCGCCCTATAAGCGCTTATAGAATAATCCACTACCTATTCCCTTATTTATACTTTAGGGGGGAACTTCTATGCCCCCTCCCTTTTAGTCCTATTCCTACTAAGAAAGGGTATCTAGGCATTAAGCCTATATACTAAGTCTATAATAAAGATAGAAGTTAAATAATATAAGCATATCTACCTAATAGGCCTACTATTCTATTATTAAATAAGGGGTTATAAAGTATTTAAGATTCTTATAATCTATATAAATTAAGAATAGCTAGGAAATACCCTATAGCTCCGCTAACTATACCTTAAGGTATAATATAATAGCTAGTAACTCCTTATTATAAATTATATAGTTCCTCTATATAGGTATAAGGCTAGTGGAATAGTAAGTAACTAGGTATAAAATACTATCTAGTCCTTACTATAAGAGGTAACTACCTAGGGTAGTACCTAAGTAGTTAGCCTCTACTATAGTAAGGTAGTTAGGGTCCTATTACACTAAGACTAGGTAAGAGATAAAGGTATCCTTAAGTCTCTTAAAAGCCTTATTCTCCTTAGGTCCCTATTAAAAGGGGATATTCCTCTTAGTTAATTAGATTAGTAGCGCTACTAGTTCTAAAAAATTCCCTATAAAGTTATAGTAGAAGTTTATAAAGCCTAGGAAGCTATATACTCCCTATAACTTTATAGGGGTAGCCTATTCCCTTATAGCTATAACCTTTATAGGATTAGGATAAATAGATTATCCTACTATAATAATATACCCTAGGTACTAGACCTCCTTTATAGTAAACACTAACTTATTAAGGTCTAGGTATAACCCCATAGCCTTTAAGTAGCCTAAGATAAGGTAAACCTTAGCTATATAGTCCTTTCTTAAGCCCCCTAAGTAAACTAAAATATTATCTAAATAAGCTATAATAAAATCTCCTAGTATATCTCCTAAGGACTTATTAATATAATACTAAAAGGTTATAAGCACGCTAGCTAAACTAAAGGGATAGACTAACTACTTAAATAGTCTAAACCTTATCTAAAACGCTATTAGGTACTTATTACCCTTAGTAATTTATAATTTATAAAAAGTAGTATAAATATTAACCTTTATAAACTAATATACCTAGGATAAGGAGTAAAGTATTTCCTTAATTAAGATAAGGGAGTAATAGTTCTATATAGTAATTTTATTAAGAGCCTAGTAGTTAATATAAAAACGCTAACCCTTATTTAACTTCTTAATAAGTAAAACTAGGGCTATAGCTAAGGAGAAGCTAGTATAGATCTATCCCTTATTTATTAAGTCTATAATCTAATACTATACCTTAAGAAGTTAATCTCTTAGTATATTATATAGTAGGCCCTATAGAAGCTTTAGCTTAGACCTATCTAGGGCCCTATATAGATAAATATAGTGATTAAGAGAACCCCTATAGGGGGGAAGGCTATTAGCCTTTGCTTTATTAAAAAGGTTTATAAAGTCTACTAGCTCCCTAAGTAGTATAGATATATCTAGTGTTTCTAGCCTCTCCTTAGGGGCTATAAGCTATAACACTATTATTATCTCCCTAAGACTAGTAGTAATAAACCTTATTATAGTGTCCTTAGTCTAGTATACTCTATATACTTCTATAGTATAAAGGGAACTAATAATCCCTTATACTAGAGTCTCCTTACTACACTTAGAGGCCTTATATACTTATAAACCCCCTACTAATCTAATAACTAGTAGCTAGTCTACTATATAGACTACTACCTTATAGTATTCTAACTATAGTAGGCTAAATATAATATCCTAAGTAAGGCCTAGGATAATATATAAATACACTAATAACTCCTAGCTATTAATATTAATTCTAGTGTAGACTATATATATAATTAAAGAGGTATCCTCCCTTTATTACTAGCCCTTCTTCTTTATTTCTACTATAGTGTAGACCTACCTCTATTTAGGTAACTATATAAGCTCTAGGCCTAGCTATCTTACTACTAATTTGCTTATAGCACTATAATAATTATAGCTATAGTTAATCTAAACACTAATATAAGAGTATATATTAAAGAGAATAGGGACTAAGAATAGTAGCTAATCTATATAATAAGTAATATCCCTTTCCTCCTTTATATACTATTTATATATATTTATTATTATAGTAGCTAGCTAGCCCCCCTACCCCTATATAAGACTTTACTTAGGGGCTACTCTTTTTCTAGAGAGTAAGTATTAATTTCCTTATTAGCACTTTTCTTATCTACCCTATAGGTATTAATATTAACTTATAGTTAGTAAGGTAGGAGAAAGGAGCACTCCTAAATATAGTAGTCCTTAGAGCTATAATATAAATAACACCCCTCCTAGTAGCATTTAGCTAACTTAGCCTCTAATACCTATTTTACTCTCTATAGCGTATTAGTTAACTTCTAGCCCTTATTCTTATTATTCTACTTCTTAAACTAGCCTAAGTATATCCTAGCTATATAAACCCCTAATATTAGGGTATTCCCCTTATAGTTAGTCTAGGGCATAAGGTAAGGCTACTATAGACTATATTAGGTCTAATACTTATTCTCTAAGGTAAGTATTTTAATATTAACTATAATACTATAATATTAAGTAACTATAGTATTATAGTTATCCTAGCTTATATTATAGCTAATACTAATCTCCCTTAAGCGCTTATAAAGTATATATTAGAGTTTAGCTAGTTTTATATTATAGGTCTAATAGGTCCCTCCTACTATAGCTAGCTTCTTCTTAAAGTAAATAAAAAATATAGTAAAAGACTCCCCTAGGCCTTACTCTATCTAGTTAAGTTCTATAAGGGCTATTTCCTACCTATAGGGGTTAGTAAATAAGGACTTAAGGTAGCTTAAAAAGGTAACTAAATTAAAAGTATAAAGATTACCTTACTTAAAAAAGGTAGTAACCTAAGCCTAGACCTAGGAGGATAAATTCTAGTAGATAAGTATTTACCTATTCTTATTTATACTAATAAAGTCCTTATCTACCTAAAGCTTATATTCTATAAGGAGCTTCTAAGTAGTAAATAAGGCCTTATTACTATTATATAGGTTACCTAAGGGAATTAGCTTTTACTTTACCTAGGGAACTAAAGGGACTAGATTAGGGGTAGTAGGCTATATAGGTTACACTATAGGAGCCCCTAGTTAGTGTATAATCTATAGTTAGGTTATATATATAGTATTATATACTATAACCTACTCCTAGAGGTGCTTAAGCTCTATACCCTATTTAGTTATTAGATATTAGAGCGTATTAAACTAGGTAAGGTAGGTTATAGGTAGCACTATAGCGTCTAAGAGAGGTATTACTATACCTAGATTATATTAGTCCTATAGGTAAAGTATATCTAATATATCTATTAGGTTATTTATTATATTTTTTAGTAGCTATCTCTAAGGACTAAAGGAAGTTTCTTAATTATTATAGACTAGCCCCTAGGTAACTATAATAGGGCGTTAATATAGTATTAAGAAACTTAGGGGAAGAAGAAGAAGACTATATAGCTAATCCCCCCTACTCCCCTTATATTCTCTAGGTATCTTATATTAGCCCCCTTTTTTGTCCCCTACTACCCCCCTGCCTATATGCACTATACTATTGCTTAGGCAAAGCCCAAGCCCTTCACATAACTAGAGATTAATATTTCTTTAAATCCTTTATAATAACCTTACCTTTATAGGGATTAAGTAGAATAGTAGTTATAGAAGCTATTAGCTTTTAATCTAGGACTTTAATATTAAATTTAATTATAGCTTTATTCTAATAGGACTTCTAATTAAGCTATAACTACCTATTAGTATAATCTCTAATAATTATAACTCCTAAGAACTATTATAATTTACTAAGGTCCTTAATATTATACTTATTAAAGAGTTTCTCTCTAAATTTATTATAAAGAGCTAACTTTTCCTTTATAAATAAAGCTATAAGGTTATTAATGTAAAAGAAGATAATTAATCCATCCTTAATAAATATATAAATATCTTTAAAGATCTAGATAAATCCTTTACTAACTAACTATTTAATTAATTTCTTTATCTAAAGAAGAGGAGCTCTATATAGCTTATAAATAGCTTATAATGGCTTTAGATAAGCTTATTTATCCTTATAACCTAGTAGTATCTTATAATATATCTCTTTATCTAGTATAGAGTTTAGAAAGGTAGTAATAAAGTTATATTAAAAAGCTTTAAGGTTAAAGTAGTATAAGATAGCTATAAGGAGCCTAAATATAATACCTACTAGTGTAGTAGCTCTTATAGAAAGGTTCCCTTTTACTTATTAATTCCTAAGTATATATAATTAAGCTTTATACCTTAAAAGGTAGCCTAATTAATCTAGCTTATAAGTAAATACCTAAGTAAGCCCTAAGATCTTAATATATAAAGGGACTTCTAATTAGCTAACTTTAATAGTAACTTTATTATTAATAACCTTATTATACTCTTTATCTCTTACTTTAATAAATACCTTCTCTTTAGAATACCTAGCTAAATAATTATAATAAGTAGGAGGTAGAGAAAGTCTTAATATATAAGGTTTTTCCTTACTTTTAGCTCCTAGGGTAAAGGTAGTAGTAAAGGCTTTAAGGAGGTTATTATTATTAATATTAGGGATATCTAGATTTATATCTTTATAATCTATTTCTAGTAGGTTTAGTAAATTATCTATACTTAATAGTTTA
This sequence comes from Epichloe bromicola, assembly GCA_023658445.1. Taxonomy (NCBI): domain Eukaryota; kingdom Fungi; phylum Ascomycota; class Sordariomycetes; order Hypocreales; family Clavicipitaceae; genus Epichloe; species Epichloe bromicola. The sequence goes on from CP098269.1 coordinate 940,139, forward strand.
TAATCTAAAAAATCTAATTATTAGTTTAGTAAAGTTAGAGGAGTTAGAAGAATTAATTCCTATAATTCTTTTCCTTTTTTTTCTTTAATTAATTAATTATAATTATTTTAAGGTTCTTATTATTAAATTAGAGGTAAGGGGACTAAGGTCTATAGTAGCCCTATATCTATATCTTTGATTTTATAGTCCTTAACTAGCTCTTAAAGGAGGCGTTTTTTAGGCTCTTTTTTCTTATTTAAAAAGACCTTTTCCTAAGTATAGTAAATTAACTTATTAAAGGTAATATAGCTTAATAAAAACTAGTAATTCCTCTATATTATTAGTACCTAAATTAGATATTAGGTAGAAGAGATATATCTAGCTAGATAACTAATATATACTCTCTAAGAAAGCTTTAGACCTATTTTCTAAAGCCTATTATATATTATTATAAAGGCTTTATAACTAAAAGATTATAAATAACTTAATAAAGCTTCTAGCTTTTCTAGTAGGTAATTTTATTAAGGCTTATTCTCTTATAGCTATTTATTAAGAGCTTAATATAGTAATAACTAGTCTAAAGACTTCTAAGGTATTTAATTAAGGATATAAATAGCTACTTCTACTACTATAAGCTAAAGATTCTCTAGAAAGCTTACTTAGGTTATTAGAGTTATTATAACCCTTATTATTACCCCACTAGACTACTTAGTATACCTATTCTAGTATAAATAAGCTAGACTAGACTTCCTAATAATAATACCTCTATTAGTAATCTCTATCTCTTACTTCTTAGTCTAGACGGTAGTCTCCTTATTAGTAATTATAACTATAATATATATTCTAAAGGTCCTTATATAATATACTTCTAATTAATTAAAATAAGCTATAATATCTATCTTTATTAGAATTATAAAGATATAATATAGGCCTATTACCCTATAAGTAAAGAGAGTAATATAATAATCCTTATTATAGCCTTATAATTATAAGAAAAGATTATAGGTTATAACTTAAAGAGGTCCTAAGGGTAGTAAATCTATTTATAAAATTTATAATATTTACCTCTATACCTTAGCTATATAATAAATCTTATATCTACCCTTACTTTACTTCTTTATTAATATATTAACTTTATAAAATACTTAATTTATTATATCCTTACCTAGATAAGCTATTCTTATATACTAAAGATTTACTTTAGTAATTATTAGTAGTTTTAGCTTATAATAGTTCTCTCTTATAGTAAATACCTTATTTAGGCTATTCCCTTTAATATATAGCTATATACTAATAGTAATAGTCTAAAAGATTTTATAATTACCTTTTACTAGGTTTATAATAATTACTATAAGGTTATCTTACTTTATTTTTTTCTTTATAAGTAGTTAAAGTAATATAAGATTTATAAAGAAGTCTAGTTAATATTATATCTTTAATAATATAAGGGTCTAACTATTTATTAAGGTAATTCTAGCTATACTAATATTATAAGCCTTAGTAACTATAGCTTACTTAGATACTAGGTTAATTATTATAATTAAGGTTAATAAACTAGTGCTTATTATTAAAAATATAGGCTAAGGTATTACTATTAAGTATTACTTATAATCTCTCCTAGGTATAGAAGGCCTCTAAAAATATATCTATAACTATAACTATAGTATTCCCTTTTTTCTTACTTTCTCTTATACTATTCTCCTTAAGCTAGTTATTATAGGCCTTTTATATATCTTTAGGTTAACTTTTTATTACTTTTTTTACCTTTTTTAATTAATCTTTATTAATATTTTAATTCTTTAGTAAGTAAAGTATTTTATAGGTTTTCTAAGAGTTTTTTAACTTTTTAACCTAGTGCTTTTTATAGTAAATATAAGGCTTTTTCTTACTTTTATTAAGATTATCCTTAGTTTTATTATTAAGAGTTAGCTTTATACTAAATATCTCTCTAGTTTTACCTTAAGACTTTCCTTAAGCTTTAATTAGATATCTTATAATTATAATTATATTATAGAAGTTAAGGGTTTAACCCTTTATCTTAGTAATAAAAAGAAAGAAATTAATTTAAGTAAAAATTAAAGGGAATTATACTTTAATTATATTATTAATTATCTTAATTAGTAAATTACCTTTAGTAATTAAGTACTTTACTTAATAGTAATACTTATAACTAATTAAAGTATTAGTAAGCTACTTATTAATATTAACCTTAGCTAGGTTTTATTTAATAATCTTATTAAAATTAGCCTTTATATAATATCTTAAGGTTTCTAATAAAGGTATTATATTTTATATTAATTTCTTAAGGTTTTTATAAAAAGAGATATACCTTAAAGTTATCTATTTATACTTACTTCCTAGTATTAAGATAAACTAATTTTAGTATTCTTTTATAGTTTTTATAAGACTCTAATACTAATTATTAAATACTTAATATTACTTACTAAGAATAGTATACTAAGTGCTATCTTTAGTATTATCTAGTTATTAAGAGTATTTAAAGTATCTTTTCTTAGGTAAGCTACTAGGAGTTATACTCTCTAGAGGTTATTAATCTTATTATTAAGTATTTATTACTATAAATCCTAAGCTTTATAACTATATTTAAAGTCCTTTAGTAAAATTATTTAGTAATAGTATTAATATTATATTTATAGCTTTTCTCTTTACTAAAGTCTCTTTTCCTATAAGAATTAGTAACTCTTAAGGGTATTCTAGCTATATAATTAAATCTAGGCTAATAAAGATCTAGATATTATCTTTAATAGCTCTTATCTTTATTATCTTAAACTATAGGTTCTAATAATAAGGTTTTTATAGCTTAACTACTAGCTTATAGCCCTTTAAAGTATTTTCCTTAGATATTATAAAAATATCCTATTATAATATAAATTATTAAACTTTAATCTATATAAATCTTCCTTACTATTAAGGTTATCTAATTATAATATTAATAAATATATATAATTAAACCCTATTCTTTTACTAGAATATACTAAATATAATAATTAATTAATTAAAATTAACTTAATAAAGGTATTTAATTAAAAAGAAGGGTTTTAGTATTATAAATACTAAGTAATTACTACTATATTAAACTATATAGCTAGTATTAGAAATAAAGAAATAAATTAAGTTATTTTATCTTATAAGAGAGTATAGACTATAGTTTAAATAACTAAGTACTTATACTATAGGGAGTATAATCTATTTATATAAAATATACTATATATCTACTAAAGGTTTAGAAAATAACTAAGTAGGTAAGTCCTAGTGTCTAAGTTATCTACATGCGGTTGAGTGCTTGCGACGAGGTGCAACAACCACATCTTAACACGAGCCCACCAGATGCCACCACCTTGACAGTCCAGCTAATATTCGTGCATGCTATGGCACAAATGGGTAAGTATCACAATCACCGTCCAAGTAACAATGCATTCCCCACAAAGCCTCCACGTCTCCACGTCTTCACATGCAAAAATCCAACCTCTTTCGTCATTCTGTGGCCCGTTGTCTGTTTTCGCCCCCCTTTCTTGCCCCATAGGGATGGAGTACTCCGATGGTGTTGGGGCCATGTGCCGGATAGACATGCCGAGATGATGTGTGGTCCGCGAGGCGTGTTGTTTCGGTGCCGTCGGCAAGCTGTGGGATATTCCGTTTCCGGGCCATTGGATGTACAAACCAATGAGATGGAATGTAGGACCATGGTATGAAGCAAGGCGTCTTGTATCTCAAATCTGCACGCGCAATCACAAGTTGTCGGAAACATCATGTTCTCTCTATGAGTAACTCGTGATATTTCAGCCTCGCACCTGGTATTAGTGGAATCCTCAAGACCACGAGCCTCGCACGCCTTGTTTCTACGAGTCTATCGAACCTCCCTAGGCGATTTCAACCAAAGGAGTGTCGCAGTTGTCCAGTGTCCCCAGCAAAACATGAACCATGTCGCCCATGCCGTTTCCCAGCCCAACCACTCTCGCCAAAACCGGCAAGTTGGCACGAAAGCGTGACCATGTCGAATCGATTCTGAACAGAATCCTCGAAACAAGAGGCGAAATTCATCACACGATACGGCCACTGCCGTGCAACAAGCGCCACTTGGAGCACGGGAGAGATGGAACCGGGCATCGATACCCTCCACACCCGTAGGACTACTCCTACAGGGCTGGAAGCGAAGGGCGGCTCGCCTCCATCATCCTCTGAACGACCAGTCCACGATGACATGGTGACCCTTTGCCCGGTACGCATCCTCGCTGAACAATGCTTCCGAGGACGAATTGTCGTGTTTCAATGGTCCCTTTGCATCGCGCTGATCTGATACCCCACGGAAAGAAGGAACCCCTCTTCTCTTTAAACAGCAGGAGAGGCGTGAATTTCACTAGTATACTAGTAAACTTTGCGAGAAGGATTGAGAAATGATGAAGGATGATTTATGTAAACAGCCGTGAAGTAAATATAAACTTTTTCAAAATCAACTACCAAGAAAAGTTACCTTTATGCAAGGCGCTGTGCGTGGACATGCGCGGCCGCCCACAGCAGCAGGGCATGGCGGGGTGCGACTGGCCTCTCAATGATGCGTCGGATCGGCCTAGTATTGGGAGAATCCATTCGGCACACCTTCCGGGTCTCTTTACGGACTATTACAGGAGGGCGTATCTCTCTGGCGATAATTGTCAAGCGCTCCGAGCATCTTTCTCGATTCTGGTTACGTGAACGAAAGCATCATGCATGTGGTCGGCGTTGGCCGAAGGTGCCGACCGACATTTTGTCACTACCAACTCCACCTTGCAATGTCTGCAGGGAAGAGGGTCCAAGGAAGACGTAACAGCCTGTATTGAAGAGAGCAAGAATACGGACGTACGGAGTACTCCGGATGTAGAAAAGATTGACAGACTAGCAGAGGACTCAGTGAGTGGCAAGGCTCGGCGACATGCCAGCCCTGCCAGGCTGTCGTGCATTTGCCGATGCTACCTCTACGGGGTACAGGTGTGGTGGATGCCAAGTGGTTTTGATGTACTCCCTACATATGATGTATGTACATATGGTCGTGACAAGGAAGCATATGCATTACCCCGTTTACCTGCTCTGCAATTCGTATTTCTGCCCCCTACCTTATGATAGCGCCTCACTCCGTGCGTAGTACTAGAATGCGTACTAGGCGCATGCTAGCTTTGACGTTGCAGCTTCGTTGGCTCCAACCACGACCCAAGAGGCTACGATCCAGCTCCAAGGTTGCATTGCAATTTGCATAGTACATATGCAGTTACATTGCCTCCCTCATGAACCAGTGAAAGCCCTTGCCGTCCGTCGACTGCATACATGTACTGGCAGCTCATTGCCGCTTGTATCGCGCATGTTGATACCATGATGCAACATCGCCTCCGACACACCACCATATGTACAGGCTTGCAGGGAGGAAGAAGCACAGTGGCACAGCGCATACGGACTACATCAAGGCCCTCAGGGAATGAACGATGCTACTTCTTGCCCAGCCTTGAGTCGCCCAATAAGGCTAGGACACTGCCCTATGTGGAAGCTCGCCGACGTCCGGGACAGCCACTTTCTTTTATGCAGCTTTGCACAAATGATGGTGCCCGCGCGCGTCTTCCACGCAGGGCTGCTGCAGCTCCGCCCGGGACGTCCCAGGACATGCAGGAGAGGAGCTCAAGTCGCCAAGTTGGTGGTCCGTATGGCCGGCCCGACAAGCTTGCGTTCTGCCCACAAGGGCTGTATGTATCTGGCCGAATAGGGGAGGAGGTCGACAGGCGGACGGTGGCTCTAACAACAATGAACCGGGCTGCCGGGAGAATACGGATGGCGCATATTTCGAACCAACACCCTGTTCTTCCTCACAGTCAGCTCGTCATGCATCATGAGGGGGTGTGTGTCGTTGTGACTTGTAGTACTCCGTATTGGGAAAGAAATCGTTGGCCATTGGCCGGCGGCGGCACCAACAAGACGGAATCAGAATTTGCCAGTTGGCCTGGAGCCATTCTGCCCGGCGTGACCTGTTACCTGCATCATCCAGATGCAATCTGGCTGAGGCGATCGATCGGGTGGCTCCCCATCATCATTGCATCAGACGGCTGTGCCAATTTTGCACCAAGGACCAACAAATCGTCAAGCTGTCCTCGCCACCGGTCTGCCGAACGATTCATAGCCGTGGAGCGCCCCCTCGCAGGGCTGCAGCAGGCGTCACGGCCAACTTTTCCCGCAAGCGAGAAGAACGAGTTGCGGTCCATCATACGCAGAGACATGTGAACCGGAGTCGAGGAACATGACAAGTCCCTTGCTCGGCTGGGCGCGCTGGAACCCGTGTATCCCAAGTGGCATGATAATATCGCCATGAAGCAAATCAAGCGGAACAGAGGAAACGTTGACCTTTCAGTCGGACTTCAACACGCCAGTTCACGGCCGAAAGAGATGGAAAGAGGGGCAGCGTAGGCTCTAACTGCAGCAGGACTGGAGGACCGGGCAGGAGCGGCCAACTCTGAATACATTGTTGTACGCCGGCCCAGGCGAGGACGTACGCCACTCCGTACGGACACGCCCATTCAGGGTCAGACTTCGCGAACTCGGTTAAATTTCACCAGTACCTTCCGCATATGTTCTCGAAGCCTGCCAAATGGGGAAGTCAACTGACGTGTCGTTTTCTCCAAGAAACGAAAGGCATAATAAGGGACCCCCCCCCCTTCTCTGAAAAGGAAAAAAAAAGACACACATTATCCTTAAACAAGTGCAGTTGGACGGGGCGGGGGTCGTCTTATTTCATCAAGTCTACGGAGTACGGAGTAGGCTGCTTACAGGTTATTCCCGACGATCGCTGGAGCAAATTTGCCACAAGCCCATCGATCAAAGCGATCAACTTGGCGGCATTCAGCCCGCGGGTCCACGGCCACCACTTTCTTTGCCCTGCTTCCGCAACGGCCATGGCTTGGCTCGCGATGATAACTGAACTCGAACCCTGTTCGGGAATAAGATGACACTTGACACAACAAGAGCTGGCCTTATGTACATGTACCCCCTGGCCATCGCCTTCAATACGCGGACACCCTGGCTGAGTCTGGATGCAGGCGGGCAGGGCGAAGCGTTGACCACACGGCAAATCGCCTGGCGACGGGAAACTGATGTGGATCCTCGAACAATGCGCGGGAAGGCTAATAAACGAACGGCAACATGGCTGCCCTGAAAGTGTGGGTGCGGATGCCGAAAGTGAACAAGAAGTAACCGCTGCCGGCAATTCCGCGAAACTCCTTCTTTCACGTGGAGGTCAGGGTTGGCTCAGCAGAGGCACATCAGCACGGACATGTGTACATGTAGTTCAACGCAACAAGATTCTCACATGGAAGCTGTTGCCACTTCAACTCTCCTTCTTGCCAAGAGAATCAAGCAACCTCACACGCCTACAAATGTACATTTACATGGGCAATCAGTATTCGCAAGCTCCGGGATGTGGGCATTTGCGTACATAAAAAGGAAAAGTCCACACGAGCCGCCTCATGAAACCCCAGTAATAGTGAAGCGTCATGTCCACCCAACAAAGAGCATTTGATGGAACGACCAATGCCGCCATTCATGATTGAGCTTACTCCGTACACAGTATCAAGCAGCGGCAATTGCAGCGGCTGATCACAGCCACAAATGTTCCATGATTCCCCCGGACAGAGAAGAATTTCGGCATCTTGGAAAAGGAGCTCGATGTGCACATATGCGTGGTACCAGACAATATACACCTTCCCCCAAAGGACGTCACCATCACCCCTCAATCCAAATTACAGCTCCTCTCAGCCGCAAAAGCCACTCAGACGTCCAGCCTTCTTGCCTAAATTGCGTGTTTTGGGCCATGATACCTCGGAAGCTCCACGGTTCCTATAAGCCGCCGTGCCAGCGAAAAGCAGCCCGTCGCTTGCTTGGCTGAGACAACTACACATTCAGAGGTGCATTTTGTTATTTTCCTCGCAGATGGCTGGCTGAGCATAAATTCGGCGTCTGCGTCTGAAAAAGACTAAGCCGTGATACTTATCAGCTGTCGGGGACCCCGGCCGAGCCCCATGGCAGCCTGAGAAAAGATTGCCGGCAACCCATCCACTTTGCTCGATGGTTATCAGTTCAGCAGTTATTCAACCGAGAACGGTAAAACCGTTATACGAAGCCAGCCTCAAGTGGGCAATGGCTAACAGCCCGTGATTGGCAGAAGACAACCAGAGATACCATGCACTTTTATATTTCAATGAATTGTGGGTGGATAGAGTATCTCTCACACGTGTGCAAAGCCAATCGGCCCATGCGACTGTCTCAACGTTGTGTCTATGTGCACTCTTGTTGGTGAAGAAATTGACCTCACACGAAGCAGCTCTGCGTCATGATGGTCTCAAGGTCCTCACGCAGCACTCGGGGCGGAACACCAACCACGGCCGATTGGAGAGTGAAAGCCAGACGCCGTGTCATTCGTTGGCAAATGCATGGCCGTTTTCAGATGCCATTAGGGATGGACGGTGGTATTAGGTAGGAACCATCTGGCACGAAGGGTCCGTGGATAAATTCTGTACAGCCGTCCATTTAGCATAATATCACAACCAGCGTGTCAATAGTACATAGACTGGGATCAAAAATACACACAAAATCGATCGTTTAGGGCCCTTATTAATATGAGATGTACATATGTAATAAGGATGTGCATAAGGCCGATGTAGCCAGGAGGGCGCAGCTTGCTGGCCAAGTTTAGCGACATCGGCCAACTGCGTGTGCGCAACGCAATTTGCACCAAAATTGTGCAAAATTATTATTAGTGGCAGACGCCAGGCACTAGACGCGCCTTGGTGGAACTAGCTGTTGGGTTCCAGCCCGAATCGGGCAACGGCGTGCGAGATGGGCAACAGGGCAAACCCCTCTTCTCACGACTTCACGAGTCGGATGGACGGACTGTACAAGACGTAGGGCTGAGGTGCTCTGCGGGTTTGAGGCGGACGGGTACGAGGTACGAGGTTCGCTTGGCTGGCTGGCTGATCATGGCCCTCTTTTTTCCTTTTTTCCCTTCGTTCGAGAAACGGCGGAACCAATATTGTAACAGTTCCATTTTGCCGCGTCGCGCACCAGACTGGCCGATCGAACGACAGAAGAACAGCTAGACGATCCTGGTACACCTTCCCAGATGCCTCTTTATTGGCGCTTGCCTTTGATGAATAGATAGACAAGTACTCCGTATAAGCGCTGATTGCTTTATAGCTTGCGATATCACACGAGCGCATCGCGATATTTTACAGTACATGTACGGATTATATTCTATCAATAAATACGGACTACCCAGGCAGCTACAGAGAATTTTTCTCTTATCTCACTCAATATTACCAAGGTTTCTCTTCTCTATAGGAATACCATGTTTTAATAGAGGGAGAGGGAAGCTGACACATGGCTCCTTTCGCAGGATGCTACAATCAGGGATGATGAGACGATGATGGCCCCCCCCAGCTCGAGATGGAATACATAACGACTCTCATCAAAGCCTGCTGCATGCATGCAGCCTTGCAGGCGCGTGGCCAGGGCAGGCAGCATTTCTCTTTACCAAGCCAAGATCGTAGCGACCTGATTAGCGTTATCATTGGTTTTGAATGGTCCAGAATAGAAACGCTTTGCAGGTGAACTCGACGTATTGTAATACCATGTAATGGCCATTTCAGGGAATATACCGAGTAGCAAAGCGTGTCGTCCTTGGTCTCACAAGGCTGTCAAATACATGTAGGGCAGGCTGTCGAACTCGTTACCTTTCAGCGGCGCATCCTTTTCATCCCCGTAACGATTCTGCATTCTTGCCATGCCACTGCGCAAGTCACGCCGATGGGCCGTCATCAGAGTCAGAACAGAGTCGGGCTCATTGTTGTGCGGAGTCATGAACGGGCCTTCGAACGGGTCTCGTCTCGTCTTGAGCATGATGCGAAGAGGGAGAGAAAAAGAAGAAGTGACCGAGGTCCTCAGTCAACTCACGTCTCAGTACTCTGTCCACTGTTCTGTCCACTGTTCCTGTCCTGTGCAGCGCCCAGCCCCGCCTTGCTGCACTGGCCCTACTGATGAATTACAGTGACATGTGGACGGATTGTGTGTAAGAAGTCCCGCGGGTGTTTGGTGGTCAATCGCACACTGGCAACTGCCAATTGCGGTTGAATGAGATTAGCCGGCATCCAAGAGGCAAGACATCTTGGAGTCTCGCTGCCGGCAACCTAAACGGGAGACTTTTTCATTGCATCTCGTCTGCGCAAAGCCCGTCTTGTGCGCGGATGTGTGAAGACTGGATCCTCGATTCCTCGTGAACTGCAAATGGTCCGGTCTTGGTTCGCCATTCATTGCACTCTCTATAGTGCTGTCACTTGCTGTGCAGTGCTAGGGCTAGGAGCTACATGTACATTATGTACATGAGGATGCATCGGCGCCGAGAAGGGGGGCGTGTGCCTGCGCCGCTCGCCCACGACGCCCACCCGGTGGTTCCTCTGTCACTGCGCGCACACCACCCGGTCTTGGCACTGCCCTTCCCCCTTGTCGCCCAACAAGCCCTCCACTCGAGTCTGGAGGGAACAAAACCGCCCAGAGCCCGCGACAGCGAATCAACCTGCGCCAGCGCCAGCGCCTGCACCTTCTTCACCTTCACCCTCCTGTTTCCTGTTAGCCATTGTGCCTTCTCCTCGAACCTCGTCCTCCTTGCTTGCATGTGCGGTGCCTTGTGCTTGATATACTTTTGTTTCCTTGTTTGCGCCTTGCTGCTTCTTTCCCTGAGCTCTTTCAAAGCCGATGCTCTTCCACTTGGTCCTTCGTGCTACAGCAGCCCTGGTCCAAGACTCGAGCCAAACGGATCTTCCAACCGAGTCATAAGTCGGCCGCCTTCAACCTTTGCAAAGACACGAATCACCCTCAGTTCCCCTGGCGGAAAACCCTGGCGGGCCATTGCCACTCGTCAATGATAGAGCCAGCTTCGTAACTTGGTCTTTCGAAGCCTATCCGTCCATCTCTTTCCGCCATCAGCCAGCCTCTGGCCGTCGTCTACCCACCGCACCGCACCGTTCGATTCCGTAGTACAAAGCTGCAGATTGGGGGCAGAGGATTGGACAGAAAGAATAAATTTTCTCAAACACAATCGACAACGATGGCGTTCCCACCACAACGTCGAGAACCCCCTCCTACTTTGCCCAGCATCTTGTCCTCTGGTCCTGGAAGTTACCGCCGAAATAATCACGATATGTCGTTCTCCGGGAGCCCGGCAATTTCGATACCAGGACTTGAATCTCAAGACGACGTCCCTCCACCACTACCTCCTCCTCGCTACCTTCCCTTCCTTGAGATACCAGCCCACCCCGAACACTCAAAAAAGGAACCCCGAGGCTACGGGCACCCTGCGTCACCGGTACCGAGCGGCTATGGGAGCATGTACTCATCATTGAATGATGATCGGTCTAGCCTGAAGAGAAGGGATACCGTGGGCAGCAACAATGGCGATGAGGGCTATGCAAGTTACACTGCGTCTGAAAGGTATGTTGCCTGATGAAGCACTGGGGACTCTCGAGGCTCCGAAGCTTGCCGGTAGAAGATGGAGACGTGCTGACATTAACTACAGGTCTCGAGAGTCACGGCCGACGCCGACGGATTTGCTGCATCAAAACAAGTTTCACTTTCAATCAGCTGCCGATAGGCATGGTGACAGCATGAAGAAGAAGCTGGATCCCATCCGCACACACGACAGGTCTCCCCGATGCATAGGTTTGTCGGCTTTGAGCGAGCAATCTCAACAACGGAACCCCAATCCTCGAGCCCCAGCTTTGAGTATGCCTGTACAACTAGCCATCCATAGCCGTCCTGGTCTTGACTCCCCAGTCAGGCTCTCGGTAGACACACCCATTTTCTCCGCTGTCTCTCCTCGGTCGGCTCCCTTTCGACACTATCCGGAACAGCGCACGGGCAAAGACGCATTAGACTATGATCGTTCTCCACGAACGCGCACTCGCCGCAATAACAGTGACGATGCCTCTTCGGGTTGCTGCGGCTACGAATTCACTGGTGCCGAGGACATGGAAATCGACGAGGCCACATCGCCGAAAAGGCTTCATCCCGAGGAGGCTTACATGGCTCTGGGCCACAAACGCAGAGCAGCTAGCCCTCCTGCTGGAGATCATCCTTCTGGTGGTTCCATTGACATCCACCGGGGGGATTTGGGTTCACGCGGATCTCCAACACCTCGACTGACGGTTATGCCACAAACTTGCTCTGCTTCGTCCATGTCATCGGCTGCGATTTCTCGCTCCAACTCTTACATCTCCACCATGTCTATCGCCCCGTCCAGCGCAACAACGACAACTTCATACGGTCGTCGATCGCCCGGTGCCAACTCCCCGGGTGGCATGTCCCCGAGCTCTTGTCACTCGCCCTACACAACATCTGCCTCCATCAACCACAGCCCTGGCAACTCTGTCTCCGCCAAATCCAATGCGCATGGACGTAACGTGTCCGGCAATAGCCCGAGGAAAATGGTCGACTTGCAAAAGCCCTCCGGGTCCAAGATTCAGCGCGTCTACATGTGTGAATGCTGTCCCAAGAAGCCGAAAAAATTTGACACGGCCGAAGAACTAAGGTATAGTTGCCCATGCTTTTTTCTTTTTTTTCTCTACATGGCCACTTCTCGTCTAGCCCTAGTTCTAACGTAGGGGTTTTTGCTTTCAGTGCACACGAAGCCGAGAAGCAATATGAATGCTCGTTTTGCGGCAACCGCTTCAAAAACAAGAACGAAGCCGAGCGACACCAGAACTCGCTTCACGTGCGCCGCCACTCTTGGTCATGCTCCGCTCTCTCAGGATACGATCGTGCTTTCCATGACTCAACAAGCCGCCCTGGAGAGGCAGACACCTGCGGCTACTGCGGAGACGAGTTTCCTCGATCAGGCAGAGGCTCTGGATCAGGAGCGTTGTCCGGAGGTGTTGTGCCGAATCATGCCACCGACCAAGATTGGGACGAGCGGATCCGTCACCTGCAGGAAATCCACAAGTTTCGGGAATGCAACTCGTCCAAGAAATTTTTTAGGGCTGATCATTTCCGGCAGCACCTAAAGCACAGCCATGCCGGGACTAGCGGCAAGTGGACTAACATGCTGGAGAATGCCTGCATGCTGGACGAGGACCCGACACCTCGATAAGGGGAGGATTATGAATGTACTTGTTCTGTCATCCCGCGCAAATAGAACGAGGCGCACCTATCTGCTTTTACAACGGCTCGACGATGATTCGCGATGTCCCGCTCGACTGGAGCAGGATCTCATGAAGTGGACAGACATTTTGGCGAACCTCGACGATATGACGTTACGAAGTCTTGTCTGATTTCTATTATTTTTTCATCTCCTACTTGTTTTTCCTCCTACATTGTCAAGGAGTTCACAGGCATAATATAGCACGGTGGTGGATTGCAATTTCCTTTGCAATCCAAATGAAAAGGAGAAGATGCGCAATCGAATTTTCCAGGGTCTTTAGATGGCTCTAGCATATTGGCAGGCTCTTTTGATAAGCATAATCACACTGACGACAATGCTTTCAATATTCCCAGCCATGTCACTTTTAATGCATTACGGCCGCTCCGCATCGGAGGAGGGCCGCGTTTTTCAGCGATGAGTATGAATGGGTATTGTTGGGGACAACCACTGTACTGTCTTCAGCCCAGGCTAGTCCGTGGGTTGGTTTGCGAAGACTCCATGGTGTGTGTCGGCATTTGGCCATCGACGAGCAGACAATGTATGTGGGCGATCGAATGAATAGTGCGTCCTGTGGCTTATTGCTGTGATGGGTGGGAGGCGTCGATCGTTGTTTCGCACATGACAGCTGGCCAACCACTGTTGCTGGTATGCCTCAGCCTCAGCCCAGAAGCTGTAAGCGAGTAAATAGCAGCTGACGTGACGGTGCGAACTGTTAGCTTCGGTGATGATTGGTGTTCATTTCTTGCCTCTTTGCGTCTCTATTCTTACACCATGTCGACGTATCTCCGATGTACGCACGTGGGTCAGGGTGTGCACCTGGGAACGCCAGTACGAGCCTCCGTCAGCATCTTCTGGCAATCTACGGACTATAGAGGGCTTTTTGGCTTTTTGGCTTTTTGGCTTTGTAGGCACTACTAAGATTCGGGATGCTTGTGGCGAATTCTGTTTAGGCCATTCGTGGAGAGAAGAAGAGAAGCATATTACTGCACACTTGATCATCACATGACGTATAATAAAGGCAACGTTACAGCCACGATAGAGAATAAGTGTAGACGAATGGCGTTGTAGACTTGACAAGGCGGAACAAATCTCCAACCAAGTAAGCCACATGTCAGCTGAATCTACATGATGAGCGAATGAGATGGGTCCCAAAATCAGCATTAGCGCACTGGTTCGATTTCTCTTCGGAAAGAAGAGCAAGTTGCACAGTTTTTACATTTACATTTTCTCGCCATCACTCACGGTGGCGTCCACGTCCATGTCCATGTCCACGTGTAACTCGTCATCCAGGCTTCGCAACACGCACCAGTCAAGTCAGCATGCACGATTCGTGACGTAGGTGTGAAGAGCTTTCTGGGCGGTTCAGCTGGGCATGAGCATGAGGGTGCATTTATAAGTTCGTTTCGTGGCGCTGCTGGGCGGGCGGATTTCCCTGTTCTGGGTGAGTGCCGCGGGCAGGGTTTTGGTTCGTGGCTGGAGGTATTGAAAGGAGCTCTTGCTTTTAATACATGTGTACATGTACTTTGCTTTTGGGAGGTGACTCTGTGGCTCATCGGGGGTTTATTATAAAAGATCTGCGGCGGTGCAGAATGAGGCAAGGGGGTCGGGGTCTGAACTTGTGGCGGCGCACATGGTACTTGGCCGAGGAAACCCCGCCGTCGGAACAAACCCAAGGAAGCAAAAACCTCACATCGTTGCATTTTCAACCAACGCTCACGAGGCCCTGGATTCCGCGGCATCGGGCATCATCCTCCGAAGCTCTCCCCGCCAATGGGAGGCTTTTGGACACCCGCTTGACTGACGGAAGCTCGATACGCTGAGAAACAGCATTTGCGGACATGGCGTTGAGTAGGGTAGACGGCGAAGATGATCTCTACGTTGGCGGGTACGATGACCAACCCCCCCCCTTTCCCTCTCTCTACTCTGCCTTTGACGCTTTCCTCCGTCACGTGCGTCCGTAGTGTTCTGACCATTGGAGTTTGTGCGGTACAGCATATGGGCTCTGAGACGCTCAGATACCCTCGCGGAGAAAAATATCAGGCATGTTCTCAGCGTAGTGGGCTTCAGCCCGGATAGCTTGAGAAACTTCAAGGATGAGCCCTGGTCTGAGTACGGCAAGCAATTCCGCCATTTACTCATTGATGTTGACGATGTGGACGACTCGAACTTGCTCGTGGAATTGCCCAGGGCCGTGAGGTTCATTCACCGAGGTTTGCGGGGTCAATCATCATTGGAGGGTGGCAATGTCGACGCAGCGCTGGGGGGCGGCTCGACACTGGGAAAGAAGTCGCAAGTAGCCGCGGACACTCCAGACCGAGGCGCCAGCCGCGATGGCGGCGTCTTCGTCCATTGCGCGGCTGGGAAATCACGTTCCGTCTCCGTCATCATAGCCTACCTCCTCTGGCGGCACCCCAGCCGGTTCGACACGAGTTCTGTGTCCTGTTCTGCCTACGGCGACATGAACAACAGCAAGCATCATGATTCTCGAGCCACCTCCACGGCGAACACGAACATGGACCACCGCCGCTGGCGAAAGGAGACGGCGCAGGACGCTGTCGAGGCAGCATTGGCTCTGATTCGACGAACACGGCCCATGGCCGAACCCAACGACGGCTTCAGGGAACAGCTTGCGTTGTGGTGGGAAATGGGATGCCCTGCAAACGACGACGACGGTGTGGAGAATCATCCTCTGTATCAACGATGGGCATATAAGCGCGAGGTGGAAGAGCATGTCGCGGTGGGCCAAGCACCGAGCCGCTTACGCTTCGAAGACGAAGACCCTTTGGCTGTAGCGGCCCGCGCCGGCTCCAACGGCCACCAGGACGCAGAGTCCACGCTGCGGTGCAAGAGGTGCAGACGAACGTTGGCCACGGCGCCCTTCATCGGCCAACACATTGCTTCGCCGTCGTCTAAATCGCTGGCGCCCGGCCAACCTTGTCCGCATTACTTTATAGAACCACTCAGCTGGATGCGCAGCGAGTTGGAGAGGGGCGAGCTCAACGGTCGGCTGAGCTGTCCTAATGAGCGGTGCGGTGCTGCCGTCGGACGCTACGACTGGAAAGGTATCCGATGCGCCTGTGGTGGCTGGGTCACCCCGGGATTGTCGTTGCAGAGGGCGAGGGTCGACGCGGAGGTGAGGAGGCGGCCGGGGACATCCAGTGAGCATGGTGGAGCTGGAGCTGGAGCTGGAGCTGAGCTGAGTGAGGTTGCCCGGAATTTGGGCATTCGTATGCCTCCCGGGTCTGGTTCCAGCCCTAGTCCTGGGAGAGGAGCAGGAGGAGGAAGAGATGGTCATTTGTGATGGGAAATCCATTGTGACCGGTAGTTCTTTGAGGGCTGAAAACTAGTAAAAATGTCAACGAGAAATTTGCGACGACATGACAATAGAGGCACGCCCGCGAAACGTTACATGAGGAGGAGAATTGAAATCGGACCCATGGTATCTGTACCAAGCCTTTTGCTGTTGCAACGCCTGCGTAGGATGCGCAACCAATATAAGGACCGTCCGCAAACGTCAGCACAGCAGAAGCAGACAATAGGAGAAAAGTTGAGATGACAATAATGGCCGTGAGCATCGTGCCCTGTAGAGGCCGAGATTGGCAGTCACCGCCCACTGGCATTTCCCTCAAATTCCATGAACAGAACCCCAGCTGGTGCGAAATATGAAAAGGGTGGTTTTTAAAATCCGTTCGCAGACGATCTTGGGGTTTTCCAATACAGCTGCCGGCAACTGAAGGGTAAGGCTATGATGGTTATCATCTCATTCAGCAACAGAAGAAGTTCCGTCGCCTGAAAGTTGGAGAGTCGACATTCTATCAAGATTCAATTTTCGAAATCAACGTGAAGTGGTTTCAACACATTTGATGCGCAAACTCTTGTCAGAATTCCCATCATGTGCAAATCGGCGGGACTTTGTCTCGGAGCCGGCTGCCCCACTTGAAATGTAACAGTATCGGGATACGGCAATGCGACGGCAATACTAACGATGCAGCACATTCACTCGACTGCTAATATTGCATGGTATGGAGAGATTTCTTTACAATCCAGCTAGTTCGTCGAGAGATTTGTCGTACTGCAGTGCCGCCGTGGCTCACTAGGTCTAGACAGGGGCTTATGGCTTCGCGATGCTGCGGATATGGCCAACCTTTTGCCCGGCAAGTCCGCTATCACAGCTGTCTTTGGGGGAGGCGGATCGGCAATCACGAACGAGAAGCTGCCCATTAGCGCCTCAGGGGCTTCGCCAAGGCTCGGAAGAGAATATCGCATTCTACTGAGTACCATATGACGAAGGGGTTGCATGGACCTAGTGGGCTAAATGATGCTGGCTTCGTATTCTCTATAGGTATGGAAGCAGCAGGCTCCTCTATGGGTTGTTGAGTGGATTCTCGGGGCTGATGGTTGTGTCTAGGAGAGGAGGGACTTACCTAAAGACGAATGACACAAATATATAAAGCCCTCCTTTCGTTATTACTATGCCAGCCAGCTCGAGCCAGATCATTTAACCTCGCCGTTTCTCTTCTTTTCGCCAATAATAGCCCACATATGGTTCAAAAAATTGGACGTAAAGTCTATAGAATAGTTGTACGAAAAAAAAAAAAAAAAGAGCGTAAAAGGAGGCAACGCGCAGAGGTGAAACGTCGACAAGAGTGCGAAGAGCAGCAACAGCAACAGCTGCATAAACAGCTGCAATTCTCATCAACGGCGCTCGCAACAGGACTTGAACAAAACTTCGGAATTCTGAGCGCGGCATAGGCCCAGACCACAAGCTGTATGTTAACTATACTCCAACCGTATCCCGCTGACGTCAACTTGTAACCAATAGGGACAGGCTCTAACCCTTTCGATAGCAGTGGCAACCTTGAGTTTAATTCCAGTGAGAGTCTTAGAATCGCTGAAGCGTACACACCATGCGACTTGGCGTCCTTGGAGTCCCTAGCACAGTCTTATGAGATCCGTGGTATCTTATTGACAATACTAAAGCCTACTTTTTCAGATGATATTAACCCATATCCGCAATCTTGATTGCCTTGCTCACCCCTACCTGCTCAGAATTCCACAGAACAAGCCCTGTATAATGAGATAAATTTATCTTTACTCGAGGAACTATTATTGGCTCTTAACCTAGCTAGACGGGCAACTGGCAACTTCGCCTGGAAAATCCTGTTATAAGCGGCATAGACGCATGTGAGTAGCCAAGATTCGATTCAGGAAGAAGCATTAAACTGACATACTTGTTGCACAGCTATAGTTAAAGTTGAAGATGGTAGCGAGAGCAGCGAGAGTTGCGATGTTGTTGAGACCTCCGATGATGGCAGTGGTTCTGATGATGACGCAACCGATGTTGAGAACTGCCATCAAGAGATGGCGGTCCCAGGATCTGAACTTGCGAGAAAAGATCCATTGGATAGTCCCGTACTACATGGCCTGCCAGAAAGCAACACCATAGAGCCCATCTGCCGAGAGGGACCATCTGTTACTAGTGGCCCGCGTCTCAGTAGCCTAGCTAAGGCTAAGTCACTATTTCGTTCCTTGTGCGGGCTGAAAGAGCCTCAAACGGCCGATTTTTTTTTCGCTCCCAACCCCAATGTCTGATCACGCCTCCGATTCAGGGCAAGGTGGCCATTTTGTCACCGGTTGGAAGAAACGAGGGGGGCGAGCTAACTGAAGGCGGCCATGAAAAACGCCCGGCTAAACGAATGAGGCTTCGGAAAGTCGGCAACGAGAACAACGAGACAGAATCGCCGGCTCTGCCACGGGGGACTTTACGCGCACCATCATCCAGAGTCTCAGCAGAAAAGCCTAGTAAGAAGCTGTCAACCCAAATCAAATCACAGCCTCGCCGCTCGGCCGGAATACCGGAACGGACTGAAGCTGAAGCTGATGGCCCCATCGGTTTGGTACCCTGTGGTAAAGACACGCTGCGTCCAAATGGAACACTTCAACCTGGCTTGGATGATTCGCCGAAAAGAAGCAAGTATTGGGAAGCACTACAGGGTCGCTCGCCAACCATATCGGATGTACCCTCGCTTCGCCCAAATCACCTTTCTGGCACACGTCATCAGACCGAGGGCTGCGGATTAGTTCTCCCTCCATCTGTCACTACTGCAGTGAACACACGTGCAGCCACATGCCATACTTGCGGCCTTTCTGCGAAACACTTGTTACGCATTATCAACAATTTCACGGCTCTCAATGGGGGTAGCGATCGGTTGCCTGATGATGAAAGGCGAATGGACATGCTTGAGGTGTTCCTTGGGTTCATCAAAAGCTATGCTACGGAGAGACTTGCACATGAAACAAGCGCGGAAAAAAACGAAACCTACAGCCCGACACATGAAGATCATGCAGCGGAGGCTCTCATACCGGACGACAACATCGATGACAACGACGACAGTCAAAGCGATGACCAAAGTGGACTGTGATAGTTCTGATCGTTGCCCCAGTCCAGACAGTCTTGAGGAAAACGCCAAAAGATCTAAGCGCCGTGGACGGATTGGGAAGAGGAGCGTCTGCGTGTAAACATTGAAGAGGGGAAGGAGTGGTCGTGGATTGCAAAAAGTCTGCATCTAAGCGAGCCAGCTGTGACTCAGCATTGGATCATCATGGAGAGGCAAGGCAAGGAGATGGCAAAGTGAATCAGTCATACTTGCTACTAAGTTGCAAATAACTTCCAGAGGACTGACATTCGATGTCTTGTGAGACTAACACAAGCATATTTAATGGAAAGCAGTAAATCATACAGCCGCCGCCAGATTCAGTCATTTCTCCTTGTCGTCAGTAGGCGAGGATATCCTATAGACCGATGGGTGAGGTGAGACACATGGGTTGACAGCAAGGACGGTCCAATGCTCTAGATTGGTGGCGGAATGGACTCTATCGCGCCATACAGTATGTAAAAGTTTGAGAAAAGATTGTGCTCGAATAGGATCTATATTACCGGGAGATTTTGGTGTCAAGTGAAGAATCCAGTGCTCTAGTCTACATTCTGATCAGTGATGGCTGCCTTGTATCCCCAATGAACTGTTTCCCTTCGACTGATGATAGGATGACACGAAGTTGGCCACGTACTGCCGACAGGTGGAACAATTTTCCCACCCGCCATCTGAAAGATGCGTTGCCTTCCAGGGGCAAACATCCTCCAGGGTTTCGCCCTTGTTCTCTTTCTTGCCCTTTTTCTTATCCTTTTATCCTTTCTAGGCCGTGCATACGCGAACTTTTCTGTCTCCGCTACTAGTTAGGTTTAGGGTCGGGTTCTGGTATGGAGTCCGCCTAAGAGTCTAGCCGAGGCTCGGCCATGACCTCCGCCCAGGGCTCTACTATCTTGCCCTTCTTCTTATCCTTCTTATCCTTTGTAGTCTATGCTCACCCGAACTCTTCCGTCTTGCCCTTCCTCTTGTCCTTCTTAACCTTTCTAGGCTGTGCCCACCCGAACTCTTCCGTCTCCGCCGCTAGTTCGGGTTCGGGGTTAGGTTCTGGTATGGAATCCGCCCAAGAGTCCGGCCGAGGGCTCCGCTTCAATTTCTGCGGGCTCACGGCTAGGCTCTGCCGGCCAACCAATGTCAGGAACAGGCTCGGCTCGGGCTCTGCGGCATCGATGTGGGCCACCTCGGTCGCTGATAGACAGTCCATCGCCGGCTCCGGCTCCGGCGCAGCGTACGATTCAAATCGAGACGCAGGTCGGGACGCAGTGGGGTTGACGGAGCCTGACATGTCGCAACAAATGGCATCTGCTTAGGTGAAAACGTCGCTAAGGTAATCTTCTTTTCCGCCATGTTTGACTAGAGCCAGATGATGATGATTTTTTTGAGTGTACCACCAGGTCACAGTGCTGCCTCTTAAGTCATCTCATTCATCCACCCAGCACCCCTCAAAATCAACTGTCGGTTACATCACTTCTGCATGTGGCACGTGAGTCAGACATGACTCTCGTTGGTGGTCACTATTTCTCAAGCGCAAGGCCGGACGCAACAACAGCTTCCCCGTTGTGGTCAACAAAACGCAGTGGCTTGTCTTACTTTCACAGACGCCAGACCACTGGACACCGCTCTGTTGGCGTCAGTTCCTCATCAGGCGGCAGGCTTGCAGCCGGTGAATGCAGCAGATACCGTTGTTCGTCACCGAGACCAAAGTAGTGGCTAATCGCTCCCCACGCGATTGTTGCTCAGCATGCACACTCTGCTGGCCCAGATGACAGCTCAGTTACCCATTGGCAAGATTATGATATCTAGATGCCGATGACAGTACCTGTCCAATCTGGAAAGAGGCGAATCGAAGTTTGTATGTGAATATGCGATTTCGCTGCAGGCGTCTATGCGGCTTGTCATGTGCGCCATCGGCGCACAATGATGGGGCATATGTAGATGCTTTCGTGGGATCATACTTCTCTTGGCACAAACATCTTACTAGACTTCACGGGCGCTGTTTGCCTTGATAAACCATTCGCTTACAAGCTACATTCATCCTTGCCGCGTTGCGTAACTTGCATGCAGTGGGTAGCAGCCAGTGAATGCACCGCCACGTCGTTGTACATGGCTCGGCATGAACAATCTGCTGTTCTATTGCGAGGATGCATATATGTTGGTGGTGTGATATTATGTTGCTCCCGTCCTCGTTGGTCTGCATATCGAGTCGTCCTGTTGCCATGACGAACTTCATTGTTTCCGTTCTGATTTGTGACTTGTCGAACACCAACACGGCCAAGCTAGATGTAATTCTAGTCACATTTACAAGCAAATTTATTGGGTGTGCAATGTCACTGATCAGGCCACTTTCCAGAACATGGTCAATCTGGGGGTCCTTGTTTAGCGGCAAAACCGAGCCGAAATGTATAATGCAAAGCTGACACCTCATTTCACGCTCCCTTTTTTTTTTTTTTTCCCTTTTTTCCCCCATTGTCGTTTGAAGGCGGCACTGGTCCGACAGCGGTTAACCAAAAGTTGGGTAGCCAAAAAGGCTACCTACCCCGCCCTTTCTACCTTGGTATCACACGATTCCGATATACATCAATATTGGCAACAATCTGCTCTGGCTTCACAAATAAAGGTTGTTGATTATCGCCCTTCCCACACACATCCAATTCTTCGAGTTCAACCGCAACTCTTGTGCAGTCATAATGGCCAGGAGGAAATCCGCCAAGCCGAACGCGGTAGCAAGGACCTCCTTCAAGTACCCGTTTCTTCATAAAGATGTATCAAAGGCTGTGGTTAACGATCTTCCCTCAACGTGGTTCAACAACAATGGCAGCAAGGACAGCTCCATCAACGAGTACTCGACGAACGTAATGGGGAAATTCAAATGCGACAATCCTAACTGTTCCAACACAGTATGGACGAGCAAGAAGGTGGCGATCGTCATCAGGCGATATCAAAAAAACGGGTATGACGCTGTCGTATTCAACCAACGCTGCAAATCCTGCGAGAAGCTCGGCAGCTTTACGCTTGATGAGCAATCTTATGTTGAACGAATCGCATACCGGCTTAAGAGGTGGGCAGGCGTATTGACGGAGCAGCCGTTCTACGCTGGAAAAGACGGTCCCCCACACCACGTTGATCTCTGTGAGGGTTGCAAACGGGGTTACTGTCAAAAGCGGAATGATTTCAGATTATAGATGTTATTGATCGAGTATCACGTTTCTTTTGGGATTCTTAAACTACTTGGGTTTTAGGGTTACCCGACATTGCAGGATTCGCGCGGGCGAAGCCGCGACCTTCTCTTTGCTAATATGCATTTGTTCGGGTTGATTCTTATGTTTGTGCAACACCCCTCACTCAGAAGCACAGAATGCTACCCACATGCAGCCAACACACGCAGCCCTGTGTCAAGTCTCTGTAATGTATGTGACGTCTTGGTAGCACACTTCGTAAGCTGACACAGAAATCCACATTCTGGCTTTGAACGGCCTATCCCTTTGTGTCCGAAGGCAGCAAGGTTGTATTCGTTGCACAGCTGCGAATTCAGCCCCCACGTACGATTACGGCCTTTTAGCCCTAATAGGTAGGTAGCTATGACAGTACCCAGTGTGTACTGAGAGATACTTGATTCCTGCACAGGTATAGACTCTACTCGCGGTTATTGGTCGATATACCTGTCCGTGACAAGCCTGCTGCCTTGGAACGCTCAAAGAGATAGAAAAATAAACCTTTGCGATCATGCAATGCAATTGCTGAGTTTCTCATAAGTCTCAAGGTCTGGATATTCAATGTATGAGGTGGTGAACCGTCCTCAATACTGTCTTGCACTCACAGATACCAGAGCTCTTCATTCAACTTCAACCCGGCAGCTTTTTATCAATTTCTCTCCGTCCAACATTTGATACTTCAAGATGAAGCCTTCAAGCCACCCTATGCATGTGCCTACTCTTGATTGCAACTACTTCCAGTTTCATGATGACGGACATGAGGCCGAATTTGCAGCCCAACTAATTGACAGTTTCAAGCGGACCGGCTTCGTTAAATTAAGAAACCACGGTATCCCTGATAACATGATTCAAGACCTCTTTCGCTGGGTAGGTCCAACACATCACGCTTCGACTTCTTCCTACCCGTGACTGATGAATAACAATCCAGATGCGCCAATTCTTCTCCCTTGCGCCCGAAGATAAACAAGAGGCGCACCATCCGCCTAGCCGAAACACCCCCCAGCGGGGATGGTCCAAGTACGGCGACGAGTCGACGGGATACCTACAAGGTGCCAAGGGCGTGGAGCGCGCAGACGTCAAGGTATGGCTATCCCCTGTTATATGAGCCGCATATGAACATGTTGGCTTCTAGGAACACTTTGATGTTGGTGACGTTACCGATACTCTCTTCCCGACTCGCTGGCCAAGTTCGTCACTGCCGGGATTCCAGCCCTTTGTTGAGTCATACTACACTGTCATATACACCTTTGCTGTCAGGATCATGGCCATCTTGGAGACGGGCTTCTCTCTTCCCAAGGGCGCCTTTACCAACCGCATCAAGCCTGACGCAAGTGATCTGCGTCTAGCTCACTACCCCCCTGTCCCGGCATCGCTCATCACGCAGGGCAAGGCGGCACGAATCTGGCCTCACACAGACTTTGGTCTCATCACGCCTCTCTTCCAGGATGGGGTGGGCGGCTTGGAGATTGAGAACCGAGCCAAATGCCGAAACCATCCAAATCTACAAGCCAACGGGAAGAATGATGATGAGCCAGACTTTCTCCCCGTTGAGCCCGAGCCAGGCAACATCATGGTTCTCAACGTCGGCGATACACTCGAGCGCTGGACAAATGGTGAATTACCTGCAGGTGTGCATCGTGTAGTACTGCCCTCGACCTTCAATCAAGACGTCAACAACAGTGGAGAAGCTGGGCTTCTTCCTGACCGTTACTCGACAGCCTTCTTCTTCAAGGCGGCTCGAGGAGAGGATGTAAGCCCTGTGGATGCTTTTGTCACGGAGGAGAAAAAGGCCAAGTTTCCGCCAATGACGTCGGCCGAGTATCAGCGATTTAGGACACAGACCATGTATTCTTACGACTAATTAGCCGGGAGTCATCATAGATGGAATGTAGCCAGAGAAGGAAACAGCCAAATTCAAACCATCATCACCTGACTACCGAAGAAGCGAGTTGCTCAATTCCGAAGCTACCTCATCGGTACTAATGTGTACGGTGAGGGGGTTGGTGAGGTGGAGCCAGGACCTAGTCGATGCATTGCGTTGGTCTGACATGTAGGAACGTGGCAGGCAAATATGATAAGCAGGGTCGGACGCTTTTCCCGATCTGGTGCTGAGCGTCGGCGGCGTCATGAGTCAAAAGTCAAATATCGTGCGTAGTCTTCCCCAGAACAATGACTTTTTCTCTCCTTCATCATATACTAAATGCGCCTATCCCAAACAAGGATGTCCCGTTCTAGGAGTACTGCTTCGGTCCAGGTTCTTCCAGTAGCTCAGAGTGCCTTTGGTCGTGGAAGTGACATTGAGCTAACCACCCTGAATGCAGACTTGGAATCATCGAGGTCGTTGCCCTTGTCCGAGACCAGAGAAACAAGTGCCAAGGCATGGATAACCGTTGTTGGGGCTTTTCTCTTCCTCTTTCCTAGCTACGGTACGTCCCATCACACGATGCAGTTCCAAGCAAAATACTATGGCTGAATGTCTTGGTCCAGGTCTTATGCAATCTATTGGTACCATCCAATCTCATCTCGAGTTGAATCAATTGTCGTCCTACTCTTCACGAGATGTTGGTTGGATAACAGGGGTTTTTACGTCGCTGGCCATGTTTCTAGGCATCCAAATCGGGCCAATGTTTGATGCTTATGGGCCTCGAGTTCTGGGTCCCATCGGATGCATCATCTACATTCCCACCTTCTTTGTGCTGGCAGAATGCCGTGTATACTGGCACTTCATGCTGGTCCTTGGAGTCTGGGGTGGGACCGGAGCTGCCATGCTCTCCATGGTCGGTGTTGGAATAGTTGGCAAATGGTTTGTGCGTCGACGTGGTCTCGCCATGGGTATCGCCCTCTGCGGCTCAAGTCTCGGCGGGGTTGTCCTGCCATTGACGCTTCGAAGCCTTCTACCAAGGCTTGGATGGGATTGGGCCATGAGAAGTCTAGCTTTTGTGCTGGCGGCTGTCATGATTGCAGGAGCTGCTTGTCTCCAGCAGTCGTCGATGCCCGTCGTCGAAGCCGCTTCCGAGAACCGACGCCGCAAGAGGGTGGCGCTGAATTTCATGGCTCTCACAAGCGGCACCTTCACATTTGTAACCATCGGGCTTTTTGCTCTCGAGTTTGCGGCATTCGGCGTCTTTTCCCTTCTCCCGACCTATGCGACTGCCGCCAACTTTCCTTCCGATACTGGCTTCGGCTTGGTTGCCGTCGCCAACGCCATGTCAACAGCAGGTCGCCTTTTGCCGGGATTAGCTGGTGATCACTTTGGTCACTTCAATATCTTGCTCGCCATGATTTTGGTTACTGCCATCTTTACTGGAGCCATATTAGCCCCGTTTGGTTCGAGCTCGTTGGGCGCGCTATATGCATTCTCCGCGCTTTGGGGCTTCGGCAGTGGATCATTCATTTCATTAACTCCAGTCTGCATGGGCAAGACATGTGAGAGTGAAGATTATGGAAGATATTTTGGTTGGTTGCCCTACTAGCGTTGATGAGTTTCGTGAATCGCTAATTTGTGAGCAGGGACAATGTACTTCTTTGTCAGTTTCTCGTTGTTGCTTGCTAGTCCATTGGGAGGAGAGATGTTACAAACATTTGGCACACGCGCATTAGCATGCCTGTACATGTCAGTGGTTGTAGCGGGTGGGATTGCTTTTCTTCTAGCCCGACAGATACTTTATGGAAAGAGAGGACTGGGGATTAGAGAAAAGATTTAATACAATTGAGACTTTATATCCCTACTATTCAAGGATGCAGACGGAGGCAAAGAGTGATCAAAAGAGAAGATAATGATGTAGAATTACTATCTAGGAGTTCGGACTCTATCAGAGAAAAGGGCAGCTTGTAAGCTTCAAATCTAGCAGCAACGAATCTAGGTCTTCAAACGAAGCCTACAATGAAGCACGATATCAAACGCGACGCGGGAAGCTGCATCGTCAAGCGAGAGTGATGCCTGATATCTGAGGCTGTGATGTGAGGCTGTGAATATCCTCAACACCTACGACCTTACGCATCGCCCGTGTTATTAGGCCAGGCTCGCCGCCTTGGACGATCTCTACGGGCTTTCTATGTAGTACCGATTTTGTCCAATGCAATCATACTCCCAGTCTGTATCTTCAAGCACCTGGATCGTAGTTGCTCCTGATGTATATAGTAAACAGCGGTTAACAAACAGCAATTAATTTTCCTAGGAAATAAAGATAGTACTAGCAGGACATAAAGTAGCTAGCAATTAAAAGTTAGGTAAACAGTAATTACAAGTTTCTTTACAGCTTTAAAGGCTTAGAGCTATAAAAATAAGAGCTAGTAACAATAAATATATTAAAAGATAATTCATAAGCTTAAAAGTAGATTAGATATATTTTATAGATAGTGGAAAGATCTAGTAAAAGGGTATAGTATTGTTTGGAGCAAATCAATCTTCCGCTTTCAGCACAGACGTTCAGTCTTTGAAATATGGAGACGGCATGAGGCTACTTGAGTCTACTTGATGAGATGGGAGAAAGATCCAGATTTGGCTGCACAGTAAGCCATAAACATCCATTCTTTGCTCTGACAACCCTAACCCTAACCAGGGTAGGCCGCTCGTAGTAGCGACGTGAAGACGACATCGAACCGCCCCAGCTTAGATACTACACTGGGCAGCGGCTCGTCCGCTACAAGGATAGCTAAGTGGAGCGGGCTCAGTGGCGGAAAAGAGCTCATATTTTGTGCGTTGGGGGGTTTCCTTTTCTGTGTTCTTCGTTGTGGGACGCAGTTTCTTTTGACTGGGAACGTGAAAGGTGGTAGGTGACTGGGCGAGAACCTATGAGAAGACATGGAATTTTTAAATATATTTTGGAGTCGAGGCGAGGAAGTACATAGCACGCCCACGCGAGGTGATGAAAGCCAAATACGTGGACCACCAGTGACTTAGACGTCAACTATGTTTGCCGCGTATGGCGCCAGAGGAGCCGCCGCAGAAAACAACATACGTATTATGCCCGGCGAATAAACCGCCATTGTTCGTATTCACAACAGCATGAGAGCGCGGTGGATTCTGCTTAGTAGCACTGGACCTGAGCCACCCGCGGGCCGCCCTGCGATTACCTCCTAGCAAATCCAGTTCTATGCAACATCTAATAATTGTACTCACTTGGCTGTGAGCGAGGACCTCGAAAAGATCATCTAGCTTCCCGACCCTTCACTCGCCATCTCTTCCATCGAGTTTGGATTCCCCGACACAGGCTCTTTGATTGTGATATACTGACTATGCGCCCTGATCCTCTTCCCATACTTGAACAGCACCCACGGCACCGGGACCAGCGCCACCGACACCAACCCCAGAAGGCTACTCGCCCAGCCGATTCCCAGAGACGAAAACATCTGCACTGTAAAGAGCGGCAATGCTCCTCCGGCCGCATATCTCAGGAGGCTGTTGGCGCTGAGGGCGCTTGCGCCATGTAGTGACCCGTACGAGTTCATGATATAGAGCGCACCGCTGCTATACACCATGATATTCCCCACTGCAAACGGTACGGCTGCTACCACGGGACACGGCCAATACACCCCCGCATTGGCAGCCCACCCGAACCAGAAGAGACTGGCTGGATTGAGGGCACAGCCGACCATGGCCCCGTAGAGACGGTATTCGGGGGGCACCGCTCCGACACCGTACCTAACCTCGAGCGCCGGGTAGGTTCGGCGGTCGATGTAGACCACGGCAAGAAAGCCAATGACGCAGCCGAGCGCAATGGAGATGAAGGTGAGGCCCTGCTGGCTGGATGTGAAGCCATACTGGCCGCCGAATATGTATGGGAAGGCGGCAAAGAAGCTGTAGAAGACGGCAAAGTTGAAGGCCATGTAGATGGTCATAAAGAGCACGATGGACTCGACGAAGAGCATCTTGAAAGGCTTGAGAACGATCCGCTGGACGATGGCGCTCGAGGGGAGGGCGACTGGAAGGGAATGTGGCCGATGCGTATTGATAGTAGATTTTCGTTCAGTACGCGAGCGCTTTTGGAGGATGGTCTTCTTATAGGTTTCGAACTGGGGGAGGGAGTATAGATAGTTGAATGCGACCAGGAAAAGGATGACCCATTCAAGCCAGCGGAAGTCCTTTGTTTCGCTGATAAAACCACCAATAACAGGTCCTAGCAATGTTAGCAAACAATCAACAGGAAAACAGAGTCTATCGTACCAAAGGCCGGTCCAAGAAAAGGAGACACAAAGTAGAAGGGATACACAAATCCCGCCAGGGCAGGCTGCCATATGTCCGCATTTGTGCCCCCGCCTACCGAAACGACTGCACTTCCGAAGAAGCCAGCAAAGAAGCGACAAACAGCTAATGTCGCAAAGTTTTTTGCTAGTCCCGAGCCCAAGATGAATAACCCAAAGATGGGAACGGTCGTCAGATATACTATTCTTCGACCAAAGTACTCGCTGATGGGTGCCGCAATGATGGCCCCGAGACCAAGCGCCCAGAGAAAGAGGGAAAGGCCAAGCAGGGATGCCGTGTAGGAGACTCCGAACTTGTCTGATATGTCTTGGGCACCGGATGTATAGACGGAAGAAGCAAAAGACCTGGATGAGTTAGAATCTTGGGGTATCTTGGGTCGAGACTCGGCAGAGCATGGTTACACATTGATGCAAAGGAACGCTGGAATGCTGGTCATGTAGATGCGCTTCCACATGGGCCAATTGTAGGGACAATCAGGATCGTGCGGTCCCCTCCAGTCGCTTGGGTCGTCTATCTGCGGTTCTTGTTGCACGTTGGCCATGCTGGCTGCTGGGCAACGGTCGACGATATCCGTTTGGCTGGAGCCCCAAGTCGACAGCACAAGCCAAGTAAAGATAGAAAGATGGTTCTAGACAAAAGAATATGCAAAACGAAGTCTTCTACCTCCAGCCTTTCGCCATTAGAAACAACAGGAGAGTTGAGCAAAACAATAAAAGAAAATAAAACATAGGAAAGAAAAGAAGAGACGAAAGTTCATAAAGGGACAAAAGTGGGAAAGGAGAGGCTGAAATGACAGGGGTGGAGGGATGCAGACGGAGGCAAAGAGTGATCAGAAGAGAAGATGATGATAGAATTCGACTCGATGTGTCACGCACCCCCCTCGTGGTGCATCGGGCACTTTATCTGTGGCTAGGACCCAGCAGAGGTTATTGTCCACGATAGACCCACTTGCTATTGTCACGATAGATCCACTTTTATAACGCACGCCGGCGAATTCTCACTACAACATCTTGATTAAAGCTATCTATAACTAAAGCTATTCACAACGGGATATAGCTTTGTTGATAGATTTAGTAATAGCTCCGTTGTACGATGTGTTATGCGGTAGAGATCACGAAAAAAAAACATGATTTAGGGGATGCAAGCCCTAAGCCTATCTTACATTACAGCGAAGAATTTGCACACAAGTCCCGATACCGGAGGAGTGACGCTCCCAGCCACAATATATAATGTAGTACAAGGGAAAATGATGCAGGCGCATCATCATCAAAGCTTTTGCTTTGTGGCGCAGTTGGTTGCCTTGACCTGCTCGTGACAATGGGTTGTTTTAACTTGCATAAATTCCCTATGTATTTGAGTTATACTAGAGTTATTATCAATCCCGGTCGGCATATAACGAACGATACGCTGCAAACCAAGTAGCCCTTTCGGGTGTACCTGCGCAGCTTTCTGGGATATTTCCAGATATCTCGCCCAAGGCCTAGGAGACTGCTATGCTGCGCCTCAGCTTCTCGAATGGGTTTGCCCATCTAATTCACTAGGACTACTTCAACAATGTGGTTCCAGCTCTGTCGACTTCTGCGTACTGCTGCCACCCCAATGACTCGACTGCGACAATGGGTACTGGACCTGAATCTCTGTCTTTGGTTGTTCCTGCTCAACCCCCCTAGCCACAGTGGGATGGCTGATTACACAGGCTATAGCCTCCTTTGCAAGCTGCTTCCCAGGCCCCTTGAAGCAAGAGACGACGTTATCTACAGGCTGAGCGATAGCTATTTAGACTTCCTTTCTGGCTTCATATTGCTTAGCTCTTCATGAAGGGCTGTAAGAATAGAGCCAGTAGCTGTTCCAGTCATGGTCGAGATTCACACACACGGCTTATCACGAAGGCACTGGCGACCTACCAAGTATATCTTGCTTTACGTGTAGCTAGTAGGGCGGCGTTGCCTGTCGTCTTGTTGGGTCATAGCATTGCAGTACATGCCAAAGTTATAGGAAACGCCGGTGTAGCGGCTCAATGGCAGTCAGTCCAAGCGGTGAACCAAATCAGGTTTTAGAGTGCCATTCAAGCTACAGCAGAGAACCAGAGGTTGCAAATGAGTAGAACGCGCAAATTGACAGGAAACCAGAAAACCCAAACATCATCGCTTCTCAACTTGCCGCCTCACGTCATCTCAACTACTTGGCCGCCGTTCTCAGCAAGCCATTCACATTCAGCTTCCACCACAACAAGGACTCCTTCACCGGCGTACGGTCCCGGTGTCGAAACGTCCTACCCCCGGCCTCCTGCGGCACAAACTCCAGCTTCTCCCCATTGGAGAAACGCGCGACATGGTCCACGCAGCGGTCCATCGACATCTCGAGACACTTGGTGTACAGCGTCTCCTCGGTATCCTCGGGCACCACCTGCGGGAAGACCCTCTCCAGGACGTCACCGCTGTCCAGGCTCGGCGTCAGCTGATGCAGGGTCGACGCGATCTTGTCCACCGCCCCGTCGTACAGCGCGAAGAAGATGGCGTGGTTCCCCTTGTACTCGGGCAGGTGGCCCGTATGCATGTTGATCAGTATCCCCGCGCGCGCGATCAGCTTCTTGCCGATATACTTGGTGCCCGAGACGACGGTCAGCTCGGGCCGCCACTTGTCCACGGCGTCCCACACGTCCCGGCAGTTGACGCTGTCAACGACGAGGTCCGGCGCGGGTGAGACGTGGCCCTGCGGTATCAGGCGGTCGAAGTGGGCTCTGCGCTGCTGGTCGTGGCGGAAAAGCTGGCGGCGGAGCCCGTGATATTGCTGCCAGCACGCGTCGACGACGCGGCCCTTGTCCATCAGCTGGCGGACCTGCCCGTCGCTCGTCTCCTGGATGCAGCGGTAGCCGGGGAACGCCAGGTCCAGACGGTACCGTATGTAGCGGTGCTGGGGTCCGTCCGAGCAGAGCAGGAGCAGCCTCAATGGCTGCTGGCTCAATGGCTGCTGGGCTGCTTCGGCGTCCGAGCCGCCCCCGAGCCCCCCGAGCCCCCCGTTGCGCGGAGCCTCGGGCTTGCAGAACAAGGAGGGACTGAGCTTGCCGCGGTCGGGGTGGAAAAGAACATGGATGGGGTCGTCCTCGGCCGCCAACGACCGCAGCACCGCACGCGCCACAGCCGGCGCCTGTGCGAAGCCGCCCGTGTTGTTGCCGCCCGTGATGATCAGCTGGCCGCCGCCTGCGGTGGGGATCATTTCAAACACCCCCAGGCCCGTGGGCGTGAAGGGCCGGACGCAGAACTTGCGGTGTCCGCCCGGGTACATGGCCGCGGCCGCGGGGCCCCGGGCCATGGCCGCCGCGTATCCCCGCGGGAAGTAGATGCGCGCCACCTCCTCCAGCTCGTCGTAGAGGGCCTTCATCTCGGGCGAGTCCGGCGCCGGGCGGTCCAGGCCGACGTATCCGTACGCGCCCCCGAAGACAAGCATGTCCTCGCCAGTTTCCGCGTCCTTTGCCACGGTGATGTTGATGTCTTCCACCTTGTGAGCGCGCCGGTGGATCTTCATCGAGTTCCGCATCTGCGGGTCCAGGTTGGGGATTTGCAGCCATACTCCCACGACGCCGTGGACCAGGTTCTCGCAGGCCGTCCCATTCAGCAGAGCATTTCCCGTCGTGCCGGTACTCACCACAAAATGATGAGCTTCCAGATTTCCCATCTCTGATTTCAGCATAGTCACTTCGCCATTAGGGTTGCGCTGGATATTCTGCACCTTGCAGTTCCAGACGAATTCCCCGCCCAGAGCCGTGATGTGGTCCATCAACTTGGCCACCAAGAGGTGGATGTTTACCGTGAACCCATCCACGACGATTCCTCCTGCTAGATGGTCTGTCTCGGCTGCGGGACGGAAGCAGGGATAGGCCTCCAGGAAGCCTTGAGGAGAATGGGCTTGGGACAGGGCACCAAGCCTGTCGTTGAGCTTGATGGATGCATCCAAAGCGACAGGCTCCACGTACATGCGTATGATGTCCTTGTGGAGCCCCACGTCCTCGAACAGTTGAGGATTCGTCATCATGAGTTCCTTCCAGAGTTTCCCCGACTCGCAGTTCACCTCGTGCATGTTCTTCTTGAAAGTCGCCGCCATCCAGCCCGGAATGCGCTCAAAAGCATCGACCCAGGCATGTTCGGCAGGGGCAAAATCTTGAGGCGGCTTGACGCTCCATCCGCCATCGCGGACCGTCTTGCGGAATATCGACTGCATGTCCCTGTAGGTCTCGCTGCCCTGCTCGTTGTAGTTGTCTGCCTCGGTGTGGGTGAACATGCGGGCATTGTGGCCCCCGCTGGTGACACCCAGGCGAGTCCAGTCTTGGAGCTGGCAAGATAGAGGGTTTGGCCCTTGGTCTACAACGCGCACCTGGTAGCCACACCCAGCCAAGAGCTGAGCAGCCATCAGGTTCATGATGCCCGCACCAACGAGAACAACCTTCTGCGCAGGCGTCTCCGTTCTGTTGACCTTGACCAGTTGCGTTCCAGCGTTGGCACGGGCTCGAGCGTAGAGCATCTCGGCGTCTCCAAGGACCGATTCTTCCCATTCTTTCGCCGACGTGTGTGATGTTTGCTTGGGAAACCCGGCCATCTGGGCCACACGGCCTTTGGCATCATCTTGCAGGCGGGGAATAGAGGCGGCGTCCCGCACCAGCATCGACTTGGGGACATGACAAGCTTGACTGAGCCACCGGTCCATCAGGTCACCCGTCACTTCTTGGCCATGGCATATCCATACGTCGGGTGTCTCTGGACTGGTCAACGGGATGGAAAGATCAGATTCGGCGTCGCTGAAGTAGATGTACGTGGGCTGGTTTGTCCCAGCACCAAAGAAGGAAAGTTGAGTAGTAAGAAGAAACTTCATGCTCGGTTCCGTCATTATCCCTTGCTTTGAGGCCCTTAAATATAGACAACTTGGAAGCGTATCGAGTGTAGAAATAACATGACTTTGTAGAATATTATCTCGACTTATATAGTATACCATCTCGACCTACAAAGTACATCCGCGGAAGCACGAAAAAGCGTTCGCGCACTCCCATCCCGCCCGGTGAGCATATTTTCCCTTACACATGCGCGAAGCTGTGGATATGGTTGACCACCGCCAAGTATCAGGGGCCCTTTCCTCTCCTCTTTTCCCTTTCCTCTCCTCTTTTCCCTCTCCTCTCCTCTTTTTATTCTCTCTCCCCTAAAACAAGGACATCAAGCTCCTCCCAACACATCCATTCCCAAACGCCAAAATAGCAATTTCCCCAAACCCTACCGAGCCTAAAGGAGGGGCCTGAATCATGGACGGCAAGAGACGAATGGTTCGTTAGAGCCTTGGACCCTCGTGGTATCGCCAATTACCTAGCATAGACCGTTGGAGTGCAGTGCTGCATTGTGCCAAGATGATTAATAATTTTTTTTCAAATGGCTACCTAGCACAAGGCTGCAGATTATCCCTTCAACCCCGCGTCTGCTAATGTACATTTTTGTTTCAGTGGTGTGCTCCTTGACACATCTTCTCCATCTACCATGCACCGTCATTTCGGTTTGACACCTCTATTACCCTCGCATTTTACCACAGAGAAACGTGGCTGTCATCCTGCTTCGAAGGGTTTTGTTGGAGGAGGTAACACGAGGCACAAGATAGATGGCTGCTTACAGATCGGAGGCACCGTGCAGCCGGTGGAGGATCCCGAATGGCACTCCAGTCCTCGGGGTTCGGTCCGCCCCGCAGGAGCCGCGTCTTCTATAGTAAATTTAGCTATATAGTAATAATTTACTTTTTATTTACTTTCTTACTATAGGGTATGTAATTTACCTATATAAAATATAGTATATAACTACTAAAGTTCTAGAAAGTAACTAGGAAAGTAAGTCCTAGCGTTTAAGTTATTTGCTTGCAGTTAAACGCATACGACGAGGTGCAACAATGTAACTTAGTAGTCTAGGATCGATGCTGACAAGCCAGAACCTAACCCAATGTAAGCAAGCTTGCTTGGCGGAAATTCTCCAGTCGTATCTTGTCTCCGTTTCTGACATGGCGGGGTGACCACGCACATGTGAGGACCGAATGGCGCGACAACGAGAGAGCCATCGAGAAGGCTTCATGAGAGCCATCGAGAAGGCTTCCATGGGTTTGCGACCTTCGACTTTGTCAGAAAGCACAGCTGTTTTTCCACCTTGATCTGATTAATCATCCACCAGTGAGGGTTCACAATCCCTTGGATCTCACTGCACAACGTCGGGAAGGGGATACCCTGGCTCCCACTTGTTCTCCGCCTACATTCCCACATGATGTTCCATCTTGAACTGTCCGTCTCGTGCCTATATTGTAAGCCTTGTGCTGACGTGGAGGAATAGCAAAAAGGTAATATGAGCGGGGAAATTTATGTCGACGATCCCAAGACCGCTTCCGTCATAAGTGCGTGTTGCTCAGCACGGACCAGCGTAAGCAATAGACCATAATCCCAGGAGGAGAAGGGTGAAGATATCGTGAGGTAGACACCCAGACTCCTTGCAACTATTGTTTCAATGTAAAGGAAAGTCCATGAGTTTGCCACTCCCCGCTCAAAGCTGCTTCGTTGTGAGCTTCGCGTTCGGCCGCCGTCCGCCGCATCAGCTATCGCCAAGGTCCGACCGCCGTATCATCACCTAGTATTTGTGGCTCTCGACATCGCGATCAAGGTACATGTTGTTAAAATACCTTCCAGGTCGTTTCCATCGAGCACACACCCCCTCCAGAACGGCCGTACTTCGTGCCTGACTTGGCAAGCATAGACCGAACCTACCTTTTTTCTTTTCCTTCATCGATTTTTGCATTTATGATTTGGAGAAGTAAGCCCGTTGTCATTTGGTAGGAGGCCCAGAGGGTACTGAAGGAAAATATCCAGGCCGAGCAACTCGTTCTCTGTCCCTCTTAGCTGCTTCATTTTGGCGTTTTCGTTGAACTCGTTGCCGATAGAAAGCGCTTAAAATGATTAGCATAATTGAGAAGTCAAGGAAGTGTCATGTCTTACCTTTTCAACTCAAATAGCCTTGTTTCTTCATTTGGAGCTGCAGGACCCTGGATTCTGGTAAGTACTACACGTGAATGAATGCAAATGACCACATACCTCGCCCGCCGATGGACTCTCGGATTTTTCAATGACATCTTTCTCATCCGCATTATTGCCCTTACCTTTCACCTCTTCCTTGGTCTTATCTTTATCTTTATCGTCGTTATTCTTCTTTGATTCTTTTTCCTTCTTTTTTCGCTGTTTCTCTTCGTACTCTTTCTTCAATTTTTCAGTTTCCTCGGCCAGTGCCTTTTCTCTCTTCGCCTTGATGGCCTCTTCATCGATCTTTGGCGTACAGAAGTACGTGTCCTTCAGGTGGGCCGGACAGACATAGAAGAAGTCCTGCGTGACAGTCAATTTCTCGCATCGAGCCTGCATTCAAGTGACGTGACTTTTCCATCACCACACCATACCTTCTTATCTGCTGTAATCAACACGGAGCTGCTTGGTTTGTAGCAAACATCACATGCTTTGGCCGCTGTTTCTGCCACTTTCCTGTGAATATACAGGTTGGGAAATGGAGCTGACATGGTCGAGCAAGACTGAAGTCAGCAGCAAACGGCAGAGAATTTGACCTAGAAGCGCTACAGTATTCGTTGGGACAATCGTTAGAGTATTGTTCTCTCTGTCCTTGCATGATGGAGCACGTTCTCAACATGGGAGATGACATGTTCGGAATGAGACGCTACATGCAAAGTGGCGGAGTTCCAACGTTACTGGGGGGCTTGTTGTGGAGCTATTACGGATTACTCCGTAGCTCCTTTTCCCAAGGTATCAATGACAAGCTTGGGGTATATTATGTAATCATCCGTCGCGTCGACGTCAATCGCTTGAGTAGCCGGCCACTTGGATTTCCGGCGGGATTGCAACGTTGCGCACCAATACTGGTCAATTCCAATTCCTCGCTGCTCTCCGAGTAGATCTCATTGGCAGGGTCCGAGCATTGTTCGCCATGTCAGCAGCAACCCTCGACTCGGAGAAGCTCGGCCTCGTCTTCCAATCACGACCAGACATTATTGAAGGCATCAATAGAGCAGCTGGTGAGTGCTCAACTCCTTTCCGCCGCGAAGATGGCTTGCAATGGAGCTCACTCTTTTCTAGATTCCCCGGAACGCGTAGCTCTGTTCAACGAGATCGTCAAGCATGTCTATGACCAAATACAAGTCGATGGCGAACCGGCCTTGAAGAGACGGAAAGTCGATGCGCCACAGTCTACGAGTAGCGTCAATGGTACACAGCGAATGCCTGCGGCCTCTGTAAATGCTGGAGACGAACCAATTCTTCTATACATCAAGGAAATATCTGTTTCGGTTCCTCAAAGGAAAAAGTTCGAGCTCTGCCTGACTCAAAATTTCATATATGCGCGAGCACCGGGGACAACAGCTCCCATTCCACAGATTACTTACGCCTGGCAAGATATCGGTATGATCATTTTGGTTCCCCAACGTTTTACCGGATAATCATCATCACAGATTTTTTAACTGTACAGCAGAATACATTTTTTACCTGCCCGTCCCCGACAAGACGCAGATACACTTCAACTACGTTCTCTTTCCAAAAGGCACTAGCCTTCCATCAAAAAGCAACCCTCCAGTTGTTGAGCCTTTAGTCTTCACAGTTCCTGCCACGGCACCTAAAGAGGGGGTCATCGGCGGATCCGAAGCCGCAGGCGCTTCTGCGGTGTCAGATACCTTTAAGTCCTTGTTGCACTGGGCAATTGAGAGACGGCTGCGTGCAGCCGGAAATGCTATTGATATCGTCTCCGCCAACCCAAGCAAATTTCATAGTGTCGTACGACAACCTCAGCGGCCCAACGAAAAAGCCGTCCACGTAAGCGGTTTCAGAGGCTCCAAGGATGGCTATCTCTTCTTTCTGGAAAACGGAATTCTCTGGGGCTTCAAGAAGCCTTTGATATTCATCCCACTGAATCGCATCGCCGCGATAAGCTACACCAACATCTTGCAAATCACATTCAATATGGTTGTTGAAGCCTTTTCGGGAGGCGACGAGCCCAACGAAGAACTGGAGTTCGGCATGCTGGATCAACAAGATTACGGCGGGATCGACGATTACATCAAGCGCAATGGTCTGCAAGATCGAAGCATGGCAGAGCAAAGGAAGGCGAAGTTACAGCTGGCTGAAAACAGAACGTCGAAGAAAGAGGCTGATGGTAAAGAACCATGCGATGCAGCGGGCGGTGACGGACACACAGAGCTGGAGAAAGCCCACCTTGAAGTTGAGCAGCAACTACAGGACGACGAGGATGAGGATGAGGAGGATTATGATCCCGGCAGTGACGAAAGCGATGGTTCCGGAGATTCCAGTGAAGACGGCGAAGGCGACGATGATGATGAAGATGGCGAGGACAATGCCGAAGAGTACGACGAAGACGAGGAGGGCGAGGAGGACGGCGATGGCGAAGAAGAGGGGGAAGAGCAAGAACTCAAAGCGGAACCCGCGCCAGAAGCTACAAAACCCACAAAGGCCAAGGCAGCGAAGCCTGTGAAAGCAGAGCCTGTTCAGCAGAATGTCTCGCAGTTTCCTGTGCGACAAGGGTGGGCGGCGCTGCGCAATCTCGACCATCAGGCGATGTAGACATGGACGAGAAGTTTGATGTAGTATAGACGAATCAAAGCACTACTTGAACATGTATATTGGCCGGAAGTCATCGTCTTTGTTGCTGTTTCTGTTGTTGCTTGCAGAGGCAATCCACATCTCCACCGAAAAGGGTCACTCAATGCCTAGCTTTTCCGTACCTTCATTCAATCGGGTCCAATCATTCATTTGATCCAACGCGGAATTCCTTCTCAACGCCCAGATACGTTCACAAGGGACACACTGTACTCTTGCAAGTCTCATTTCAATAGGCGCGAGCAGTCCTTATCCGCATCGCATCCGACAGAAGGGCCACCGTTGCGGCAGGTGCATCTCTCGGCCTATGTTACCTCCTCGTCCATCAGGAGTGCAAGCCACAACCACTGTTTATATCATCCACTCCCCCGAGTAAGAAAATACCGCTCCGAATAGCAACGTTCGTATGCACTAGGATGAAGTGTGCAGCAAAGTGCGTGTTCCGCTGGAAGGAAGCACTGCAGAATGGGAACACATTGCCTAACTTCACTAGCCGAGCAAATCGTTGTTTGGCCCATCAAGTATGTCCCCGTGTTTTCCATTGCTCAAGTCAATTGATCTTCTCATCATCGCTGTGGTATCTTCATGTAATCCAACAAATGACAATTGACCGCTTTTCCTTCAATGCTTATGCCCAATCAACGCCATCGCTATCCCCCGAAAATGAAACCAGGAAACCATAAGTAAGATATAATGTGAGAACACCATCGCTATTCCTCAATGGAAAGAGACGAGAAAAAATACAAACGCCAAGTTGTCCAAGAAAGAAAAACGCTGAAAGGAACCTAAATTCACATCGCCTAGACTCGTACCCGAGTTGATGATCGTGTAGCCCTATATGGCTTTGCTGGCGTGCCATTTTGTGACATGCCTAATGTTGCTGCAACTTTGGCTGTGCGTTGCTGCTTCTGCGTAGTGGTTGCGGGTTTCGGTGGTTTTGCAATGCCACTGGCCTTGCTTTTGTATGTGGCTGTTGTGCGAGCTCTTTTTGGCTTCTCCTCTTGACGTGCTTCGAGTGGGCTCTTCCATCCAACGTTCTTGCCGCCGGTGTTGGGTTTGCCCAAAGACTCGGACTCGCTGGATCCCTCACCCACTCCATCCCCAAGTCGTTCTTCTTGATACCTAGCCAAGACCTGCGCTGGATACTCTGCATTGCCCTTATTCTTGCGAGTGTTCATGCGAGTCCTGTGGGACAAATCTTGCTGGTCCGTTCGAGTCGTCGAGCTCAGTCGCCCCGTATCTGATCGAGACCCGAGTTTGATAGCAGTTGGGATAGAGGACTTGATTGCAGCTCCAGAAATTGGCTTCTGACTTCGAATTCTGGTGGATCGTCTGGTGCCGGGGCCGATGGCTATTTCGCCATGGTCCTCCTGATCATCGGAAGTATGGGCAGCATGTGCCACTGCGTTTACAATTTGGCCAACTTTGCTGGTCTTGTCTCTCGTCGCAGGCTCCTTCGTCTGACTGTCTGTAGCTGACAGATGTGACCCCAGCCTGTCGGATCGGCGAGCCTTCTTTAGCTGCGGTCCAGGTGTCGTTTTGGTGTCAAACTCAGCATTTGGAATGCCATCCTCTGCTTTACGTTTGACTTTCTGCGGGCTTGGGGTGTTGGAGCTCTTAACTCCAAGAGGCATTCGTTTCAGAGGCAGTGCGATAGGCGACCCTGTTTCTGTTGTTGAGAGTCTCTTGCGGTTAGTGCGCTTGATAAAGTCTCTCATGTAATCCCGTCCTGGACTGTCGTCATATGGCTCCGATTCAGGAGGGTGCTGATCCTGTCGAGTCAGACCCTGGTCAATCTTGGAATCATAGAGTTCCTGGGGGGCAGCCCCATTTGGTGACAGACTGCGAGGGCTTGACGGGTTGACAGGTGTAAAGGACAGGTTTAATGTTGGGCTTGGGGTCCTGCTGGATTCTGTAATTTCATCTTTTTGTGCAGTGGCAGGTTCTGGCTGCTTCGTTGGGGTTTCCAGCTTTGGCTGAGCAGGCGATGTGGCAATGCCCAGCTTGCTAATAGTGGGAGTATGATCCAGACGAGAAAGCGAGCTGGTCGCGGACGCAAAACTGTGGAAAACAGGTGATGTCGAGAAGTCGGACATTACCAGAGTCTGGTCATCCCCTTGAATACCAGAGGAGCCGGATTGTGCCTGGTCCGCTGGTCCACTGAAAGCAACATTATTCTGCTCATGGCCATGAAAGTCAATGCGAGGGGACGAAGATATAGCTGACGGTGTAACGGTAAAATGAGATTCGTCTTCACCCTGGTTGTTGGGAAAGAGATGGGCGAACTCTGTTGGCAGCTTAAACCGAACAATGAGTCTTCCATTGTCTTCGGTGACCATGACATTAGCTTGGCCGTCACAACGCGCCCGAGCAATGCCCGCAAGGAAATCAACTGCAGTAGGCCTGGGCACAGTGGACAAAGAGGAAGCTCCGAAGATATCAAGATTCTGACGCATGTCGACAGTGTGTACCCCGTTGGTAGGAGCAGCCCAGTTGCGAAATGGAGTAACAGCATCGCCGGAAACCCGTCCTGTCATTCTTCCCCAGGAGATGGCAGGCGTGACAAAACTTAACGTTGGTTCCGAAGATTCAGCTTGGTCTGGTGTTTGGGTCATGACAAGATTCTCAGACTTCTTGACAGTGTGGCAAGACGTCGAATCAATTTTACTAGCTTGTGTAGGCGCCTTGAGTGTGTCAAAGATGACATCACCTCGAAAGACAAGGTGATTTGGTGAAATAGTTTGTCGACGAGCGGCCTGTTCCTTGTAACAGTTTCGAATCAGAGGCTCGCTCTTACGTCGGCTGGTCTTTTTCATGCCTCGTTTGGGTCGAGTGGTGATACCACTGCTGAGCCAATTTGAAGAATCGAATAAAGGCGCAATAGGCCCAAATTCAATCTGAGAGATATCAGAAGGCCAAATAGGGCGGAATGATGATGACTCCTGTTTTGGTGTTGCTGTCGCTGGGATCGAGGCCACAAGTCCAAGTTCTGAAATGTCCTCGGACGCATTGATTTGCTGAGAAGGATTGGCCAATGGAGCGGAGCTTGTGAACACAGGCGCCTGCGCGTCGGTCGACGGTGGGCTAACAGGACTGAAGAACTTGGTGGGGGAGTCGAGCTGATGAGGTTTGCTAGGAGACAAATCATCAATGCTCTGGCACAGGCTTGAGGACGAGTTGTCTTGGTACGACGGAGGCTGGAAAGTCAACGTTGGACCAGGAGTCACTGGCGGAGTCTTGTCGGATGTAATAACCAGAGGGTTCGGGGAGACGCTATTGCCAAGACGACAAGGTGCATCATCGACGACTCGAGAAGGTGTGTTGACGAAGGGAGTAGATGGTGTTGCAGGTGATTTGACAGGGGAGGGCTCAATGGTAGGGTGACCAGCAGGAACCAACTTGACCACAGTGTCGCTCAGCCG
The DNA here is from genome assembly GCA_023658445.1 of Epichloe bromicola. NCBI lineage: Eukaryota > Fungi > Ascomycota > Sordariomycetes > Hypocreales > Clavicipitaceae > Epichloe > Epichloe bromicola. The sequence goes on from CP098269.1 coordinate 982,274, forward strand.
TCGAGGAGTGGCTTTCAGAGGGTGAGCAAGCTGAGGCGATCTCTTGATGGGGGACTTGGCAGCCGGGCCTCCGTGGACCAGCACCAGTGAGACCTCGTTCTTAAGCTCTGGTCGATCAATGATGTCCGGGAGGAGAGGGGTTCCTTGCAGGGTGATTCGGCGGCGCGGGTTGCGTCGACCAGTTCTGGCAAAATTGGCAGATATTTCTGCAATAGATGCAGACAGTACGTCAATGGAGACTTCACCAAGTTCCGATGCCTTCATGATGATGGGCATGAGTTGGTCATAGGATTCGATCCGGTAACCGCCATAGAGTCCATTCGTTTCAATGCAGTTATGCTTGTCGATGCGTCTCTTCATAGGAGCGACACCCCTAGTCCTTTTGAGGGAGCGTAAAGCAGTGACCTCTTTCTTGAGAATAGAGTAAGGAATTTGCAGCATGCCATTGACAATGTCAACTACGGCGTCAAAGTTAGTCTCCCTTTTGTCACATGCAAACTGAAGCGAACGTGCCCGTGTGGTCTTACCTTTCGCGGTCAAATAGATCTGAGCCATTTCAGCAGCAGATTGGGGTGCCCCAAATGATTCATAGAGAGCATCGGAAGCCTTGTAGGAGTCCCGTCTGCGAGCCTTTGCGCATGGCAGCTCGAGCGAATCAACCATTGTCCATTTGGCAGCTTCCTTCGTAGCAGAAACCTGGGCGCATGCGGCCTGAACAGTCGGTCTCTGTGTAAATCGAGGATTCGGATGGAAAATTCGTTTCATGATAATACGAGTAGAGTCTGCGCCATCTTTGCCGGGGAAAGCTTCGACAGGAACGCGATGCCATGCTGGGAGACGACGGATGGGCCTAGGGGCGACCAAATTGCTGCTCCAGGAGCTGCATCGAGCGAGTCAGCAAATCAAAGTGCGCGAGCCAAGGGTTTGATGATGCATCATGATGAACCTACATGCTTGACTGAACTTTCCCGACGGAGGGTTGTGCAGTAGTGCAGTTGGCGTTGGGAAGAGCGGGATGGTCGCGTGCTGGAAAGAAGATGATGAAAGATGGTGGAGGTGTTCTAGAGACGCGTTGCATGTCAGCTTCAAGAACTTCAGAAGTGTCGACCATTTACGATCATTCACAAATGCGTAGAATTTTGAGTCATCTGTTAGCACTTACTTCATCCTGGCACGAAGCCCAAGTCCCCATGACTGGGGGGCAGGCGCGTCCATGACGACAAAGTGTGGCTGCTGAATTTCAGACAATATCTTGAAAATTGGGCAACCGCGTTGACTTTGAGCAGAACGTTCTTTCTAAAAGAGTATGGTCTGGCTTGGTTGAAAACTTGTGCACGGGGCATAGAGTTCTGATAGCGTTTTGGTTGATTGATTGATTGATTACTGTGTTTGATTGTTCGTAAAGCGTAGCTGTGGTTGTATGGAGGAAAAGGCAGTTTCACGCCTCGAGGTCAGAAACATTTGTTTACATGGCTGCGGGCTCACTGAGCCGCGTACCGCGCGCTAGTCTCTGATGGGGGGGATGCGGGTCCTACAAATCGACTTGATGAATCCGAGACGGCCACTCTAGCGTCGCCAGGAAGAAACTTAAATGACCGATATCTTCACGACATGAAGGCCGTGCAGCGAGAAATAGAAATCATGAGATTTTTTTTTTTTTTTTTCACAACATACATCTCTACTCTACCCGTTGTATCCCTTGCAGTCTTGCTTGGCCGGCATCAGCGAGTTGCAGCCGCATCCACCATCCACAGTCGCGATTCACGCGTGAAAGTGCGGCACGTGGTACGCGACGCTATGTACGTACGCCTACAAACCGTGACGACTGTGAGGCGATTTGCAAGTCGACTAGCCACCGATTCAAATTGCTCCCCTCGTATGTTTCCCAGTTATATTGCGCATATGTAGAGCTCCAATTTCATAAGCGCAGACAGACCACACTCATAACATCTCCTTCAACGTTGATGCAGATGCTGAGTCATCTCGCGAACAGGTTGTGTGGGGTTTCCATCCCTGTCTTGCCCCTCCAAAAGCAAAGAGTCTTTCCTCCGAAGCTGAACGTCATTTCTGATGGAGTTGTTCGTGAAAAGGCTCCCGAAAGATTCCGTAAAAAGTCCTCAAAGCCACAGCAATATATCGGCCTGCCTCCTTCGTCCACAACATCTCGACACCCCGTCCATCACTCTCCGGCATCCTCTGCTCAACTCTGCGCTGCTCCATCCCTCACGCGGTTCCGTCTGCCCAATCAAAACCATGAATCGCCTCTTCGGGTCCAAACCCCCCGCACCCAAGCCCACCCTCGGCGGCGCCATAAGCAACATCGACACTCGCATCGCCTCTATCGACACCAAGCTAAAAGCCCTCAATGGCGAGCTGTCCGCCTACCAAGAGAAGCTGTCCAAGATGCGAGAGGGTCCTGGCAAGCAGGCCATCAAGCAAAAAGCCCTCAAAGTCCTGCAGCGACGAAAAGCCTACGAAGCTGAGAAAGAAAAGTTAGAAGGCCAAGTGTGGAACATGGAGCAAGCTTCCAGTATGCAGGATAACTTGAAGAATGTCATGACGCAAGTGGATGCCATGAAGACAACCAATAAGGAACTCAAAAAACAATACGGCAAGATCGACATCGACAAAATTGAGAGACTACAAGACGAAATGGCTGATTTAATGGATGTGGGAAATGAAATACAGGATAGTTTGGCACGAAGTTATGATATTCCAGATGAGGTAGACGAGTCAGAGTTGGATGCTGAGCTGGAGGCTTTGGGGATGGAGCAGGAGTTGGAGATGGAGATGGGCGGGGCGGTACCGGGTTTTTTGCAGGATGAGGTTGCACCGGAATTTATAGATGAGCCGCCGCAGATGGAGGACAAAGTCAAGGAGGCTGCTGGTTGATACCCTGATGATGACTGGTGTGTTGCGCGATGTTGTCACTTATTCACGTGTTAGACTACTGGATCATCGGCACACCACGCGTCAAGCTCGTTTAACAATCATTCTTCATTACATGACATAAAATGTATGTACGTTCCTGTGGATGCGTGTCCTGGTTTGCCTGTCATCATTGAATATTCTCCTCAATGCGAAGAGCTTCGTTTCATAGTTATCGTCCCCCCCGATCGGCCGTGAGGTCGATTCTCCCCTTCAACCATGTTCGTAATAGATGTATGACACAGTCCCAAGTAAGTAAAAGAAAAGAAAAGACTCCTGTCGCTTGGATTCTTGACCAAAAAGTATTTCCTCCTTTGCGCCATTAGAAATTATGCGCCAGTCGTTTCCCGCCACGAAGACAAAGTTTCGAACAGCGTATCTGGTGATCGTTCTTGTACCACATTATGACTCCAGCGGGCAATTGCTCGCGAGTCTGCTTGTGGGTACAAACTCATTAGCTCCTTCTCCTTACGCCACCTGCTTCGTGAACTATGTCAACCAGATTGTTAATCTAGTCCACGGTGGCAAAGAATCGAGCCGTCTCTTCGAGCTCCGCGTCTCCATTGCAGAAGTCCCAGCCTACAATGACTGGTGCTTGGCTACAGCACACAATCTTACGGGCGTCAAATTGAAGCTTGAAAACACGAGCCGGAGCATTTTCGGCTGCAGCAATGTGTGGATGATGCGTTGGAGGCGGTGCCATATGAGCAGATGTTATTTGAGTAGGCTGGGCTGACGCTGGGGCTGGAGTTGGGAGAGGAGCTGGAACTGGCGTTGGGGCGTCTGTCATCGTCATATTAAATGTTGCCGCAGCCGCCGATCCAACCGATGGTCCGGCAATGGTTGTAGCAGCTCGGGTGGATGATGTCTCAGCAGTATGGCCGGGAGGTTCGCTAGCAGAGACTCTTGTCCCAGCTTGACTGTTGGAGCCAGTGGCAGAGGATCCGGCAATGGCAGCGTTACTCGGAACTGCCGACAATGAACTTGTTGGGCGTGGCCTTGAGACTTGTCCCGTCTGAAAGGACACCAAGGATGCTATTATAGCCTGTCTCAGCTGGGCACGCTCCAAAGGCGACTGCTTCCGCTCAACAGCAGATTGCAAGTAGTTATGGTGGCTCAGTATGGCTGGATAGGTTGCCAATGCTTGTTCAAGGGCATGTGGCCCCAAATGCACGACTTGGTCGATGAGATGCATCAACATCCCACTTGATGCTGGATTACCTCCATACGGGTCAGCATTCATCTGGCCACCACCAGCAGATCCGTCAGTTCTGTTTCGAGATTGGGATAAGCTTGCGTTAGAGTGTCTTCCAGAGGGATGCAATTGAAATTGCGCTGCAGATGGCTGCGGCGCCGGCTGTGGTATTGACAGAGCCACATGTCTTTGGGCGGCTGCTGCTGCTTCCTCCTGACGTAAGTGATGAGCCGGCTTCCATACTCCTTCTTTATCTCGTCTCCAGACAATGATACTCTGGTCGTAGGAACCAGACACAATCCGGCCATATTTTCGTCCTCCCCCACCGCCGGGAGGCACCTTGGCTCCGAAAGCTTGTACATCAGCTGGCCTAGAGCTCCCAGCATTCACTCTCCTGACGCGTCTATCCCCTGTGTCGCCATCATGAGAGATCTCGCCGGCTTCAACGGCCTTGAAGTACTGGGCGTCCACAATTTTGGCTTCCGCTTCGTCTTCAGCCCTGCTATAAGGCAGGTCGCCGAACCCTGCTTGTACAGTTCTTACCAAGTGAGCGTGCCCACGCAGTTGCGCAACCTTCAAGCCTGTCGGCGCGTCAAAAATACACACTTCGTAGTCGCTGCTGCCACTGACTATCCTTCGTCCATCAAACTCCACGCACGCAATGCCTTTATCATGGGCAGGTATTGTCTGGGTGCAGACCTGGTCAGGCCAGTCCCAGACTTTGATGTGCCGATCTCCAGATACGGAAACAATAGTTCGATCCATTACCTGTATTGCATTTACGGCAGCACCATGCCCCTCCAGCCGTCCAATCATAGTGTACGGTTCTTTGACGGGTAGCTCCTGGGCGAGATCTGGTTCGTATCCGTATCGTTTGACGGTCTGTGCAGTAGCACTAAACGCCGTATCGCTCGCGTTGTAACCCAGCTCTCCGAACCGTAGAGGTCGACGATTGAAAATCTTGATCGTCTTGTCCTTGGAAGAAGTGACGAGGATACGTTTGTCAAAGCGAACGTTGAGGACAGACTCGCGGTGGGCTTTCGTGATCGTCTGGATTAATTCACCAGTTGAAAATTTCCATATGAAGACATTGGAATCGCTGCTCCCCGACACAAGAAGATCTTCTTCTGGACTCGCATCAAATTGCAAACATAAGACAGAGCCGCTATGGCCGATCAAAGGTGGGCGTACCAAGCGGCGTGTGCGAATGTTCCAAATGCGCATTGTCTGGTCTCTACTACCACTTACCAGATAGTGAGCATCAAACTGCAAAGTATAAACGCATTCTTGATGGCCTTCCTCAGGATAGTGCGGGTGTGGAAGCTGAAACGTGGTATATTTGCCAAGCTCCCAATTTGATTCCAATCGCCGTCGCATGTTATAGATATATTTCCAATTCAAGCGATATCGTGAGTTGTTCGCGTCCCAGGCCCACAAGGTTGATTTCATCATGAGACTTGGGTTATCTGTTGGTAGTATTGGAGGTAAAGAAGGCTCCGGGGTGCCGCCGGGCTCCTTGCGCTTGACCCGCACCACGTCTGATGAACCAAAGCTCCTGTCCACACCCTTGCCTTTGGCCGTCGAGGAATTCGAAGCAAAGCTGATGTCCATGGGAGTATCAATGCAACTGGGGGACACGGGAGGAAATTTGGAGGAGAATGATAACGCAGGGCTTCCAAAGATGCTGCTGACACCCAATCCTATGTTTTCCTGAGGATTGAAAGATCGCCTATCAACGTCTGCCATTTCCATATCTTCGTCGTCCATTCTTATAGCTCGAATTTTGTTGGCTTGACCACCGACATTTTGGGTTCGATGCAAATGTCCGATTGAGTTTCTCAAACCAGCGTTAATTTTGGTCTCCGCTCCTTCGATCTCACTAGTGACGGCTTTCCACCCTTCGAGGTAATATAATCTTTCCCACAGCTTCCGATCGAGCGCCAGCTCATACCACGCCCGGCAGGTCTGAGCGACACCGACCAAAGACACAGGATCTAAATAGCCAAGGACTTTGAGGCAGATTTCAGCAGGCAAATACTGGACAAAATCAATGTACAGTCGAGGATTGAGGCGTTGGACTATCTCGGCAATGGCGGACGTGGGGAGATCGTCAAGTAGGGTCAACGTTAATTCTTGAGGACACACAGCAAGTCAGCCTCAGGGTTGACGGAAATTCGCAGTACCCTCGATGGAAAAATCAAGATTATTATTGCTCTCACCCTTTTTAACAGATAACGGTAAAGCGAAAGCGTTACTCGCCAACCACGACGGCAGGTCGGCAGATGATCTCAAGGTTGCCAAACTGGCGGCAAGACTCTGATGTACCGGAGGATTCAACGGGTCCTCGGAGTAGCCCTCGTCGGGTTGATGAGCCGGTGAAAAGGCATCCATGGCGAAAAGATGGCCGTGTTTCGTCATGGAGTAGTTCGTCGAATCCAAGGAAGACGCAGCCACAGTTGCAGATCCAGGCCAGTGGTAAGAGAAACCCAGAGCATACAGAAACGCAAGCTCCGGAGTCTCAGAGGGTTAGGATTTTCCTGTCAGACGGGCAACGGTAATAGGATATCGCTCGGGTCGGGCCTCGTGGGCACACAAGCTTCAGGCTCGCCAGGTGCGCGCAAACACGGTCCTCACTTCCAGGTGCCACGCCACAGCACATAAATAACGTCTGGCCACTGTGTCCGAGCATCCGGTCGAGGAAGGCAGGGCAACGATGGGGCGATTTCCTCAGGAAAGACGGGCTTGTTGACGATGTAGCATCGACAGCCAAAGGCGTTGTGGTGTTGGTGTTTATCTCTTCGAACGGCCAACGATTAGAAAGAAGGCGCAAGTAGAGGTGCAATTGAGTGCTGCCATGCTGCCGTGACAAGGGCCCAGGGCCCACGAGTGGGCAGGAGTTGACGGCGTCTACTAGCGCCAAAAAAATGGCCGGCCGTCCATCTCCTTGCGCAAGTAGCCGGGGTTGATAGTCCTGCTGGAGTGGCACCCACTGGGGACAGCGATCAGAAGTTGATTCGGAACGGGCAGGCCGCCTCCAAACAGACAGGGTGGCAAACGACTTGCAAGCATGACTGATGATTAGAAGCAGCAGGCAGAACTTGGTCGACAGGTGGCTGTGGCTGTGGCACGAGACTCAGACCCGTTCCTTTGACGCTTTTCGCTACATCCTGCTGGCTGATTGCAGACCAGTGAGTGGCTGCTGTCTGGCAGCTGGCAGGTGCGGCAAGAGAAAGTGTCTGATTGGCGAACGGCTGGCGAATGGCTGCCAACTGCCTGGGAGCGACGCCGCCCGCCAACCTGCAGGCTTGTTGGGAAGCTAAAATTCTCGACGAGGCACTCACCCACTCGATCTTCCTCGCAGATGGGCCAAACATTGCAAGTTGGAACGACGCTGCAGATAAAATTCCCGTCCGGGCTAAAGCGGCAGTACAGCAGGTTGGTAAGGGTCCTGTACGTGCCCAAAGCAGCCTGCGTGCGTGCCCCTTTTCATCCAAAGTTCACCTCGTCGTTTCAGCAACTTTGTAGCGCCGGGGGCTGGACGGCTTCGATTCTCCTGACACACCGTCGGCAGGGAATCACGGGGCCCCATGTCGGATACCCACGCACCTAGGCACCTAGGCACTTGGTGTTTGAAATTGGAAATCACAGTCAATGGCCCATCCAATAATCGTTCGCACACGCGCATTCTGAAGCAGTCACTCTCGTTTTGCCTGGCGTCTAGAAATCGGTAATCCGGGAATGTTCCAACAATCTTGGCGTTTCATCTGTCGCGGGGCATGTTTGGTGAGCTGATTCACCGTTACACATTCATGACGCCCAGGATGACGAACTGAAGATTGCTCATCTGATTCAGTGTAGAATATTATGTTCGAAGCGAAGCAGCATCCGGGCTCAATACCAGCATGGGTGAAGGATTCAGGGTAAGCATTGCACCTCAACCATCGCATCACATTGTCAACGTTGGCAGATAGAGGCCACATTGAGCGTTGCTTTTTAATTCATATGTGAGCCGATTCTCTTCTTATTTCTCTGTCAAATCGCATTGACAACGTCTTTCCTTTAGAAGCCTCAGATTGGTTTTATTTCTGGGGAATGTGACTCTACTGGCCTGGACTGCCGAGCGAGCGAACGAATTGTGTGGATATGTGTCAGTGTGAGGAGCTGATCTCACCAAGCAACCTTGTCTCTCTTCAGCTGAATCAATTGGACAAAGCTAGCTCAGAAGCCTGTTTCATGGCAAGCTCTCTACATTAATACACATGTCCATGCCCAGGAATAGAAACACAGGCATCACCGACAAGTCTACAGCCTACGTACTAGACACGTCGGGATATCCGTTGTTGGTACGGTAAGCGTGGACAGACTGGAGGGTCAGTTGACTCTGGCCGCATGCAGACATCTTAAGGGCACTAGGGACGAAGGGGTAATAAACCAAAGCTCTGTATGGGAAAAGCAAACCAAGACCTGTTCTCTTTGCACATGACGCTGCGATGCGTGAAACGGTCGACGCCATGGAGCAAAACTATACTACAAAGGATACATGCCTTTCCGTAAACATGACATAGCATGCCTGTGTAGCATTATAGAGAGCATCAGACCATGATGCTTTCCACCCTATCCAATACGGCAGTTATTTGGCCAGTAGCCCCATTACGATCGGGCTCCCCGACTTCTAGTGTTATCAGGATGTTTTTGCTACAGCAGCCCCCTATCGAGCTCATGATGATAACATCGCTGGCATACCAGAACAGATCCCTCTTGTCTACGGGAGCTACTCTGAACCAGAGTTGTCAATGAGCGGCGGCTGGCAAACAAAGGCAACATACGGACAGCACTTATTTTGTCCATCGAAGGGGCAGTTTGGGGCGATCCCCAACAAGCCTCTGCGACGGGAGCTTGGAGGTGGTGGTCCACGACAGACTGACTACCCACTTTTGGCTAGGATGAAACAGGCAATCTGTGATGCCATGACAAGCCGTCATTCAACCCTGCGTTGCCTCGTCATGGAATGGCGGTTTCCGGAAAGGAGGCACGAGAATTGGAAAGGGGCGACGTCGGCGATGCAGAGCGATAACATCACTCTACGTTTGTAGACGCAGTCGCTTGTATTCCGTATGCGAATCTGGGTTCGCATGTCGATTGCCCAAGCCGACGTTCGTCTCTCTATGTCTGTGCGTGCGTGCGTGCGTGCGTGCGTGCGTGCGCGCGTGTGCGAGTGAGTGTGCGCAGAAGGAAGCAGGGAAAGGTAGAAAGGGTCTGCTGGTCCCCTTTTTCTTCTGCTGCGAGATGGGAAGAAGCAAAGTGTTGGGTGCAACGCTTTTTTGCCGTCGAAAGGGGTTGGTGCGGATGCAACGCTCCGTATTTTAGTGTGCATCCAATCCCGACCCTATCGAACCCAACGACTTGGTTGCCGGCGCAAGCTTTTGGCGCTGGAAGAAGCGTCAACGTCCAGCCATGGCGGCGGGCTGGTGCATGCACGGCACGTTGCCGCCGCCTGCAAACGGCAGACGGCTGGTCGGTCGTCTGGTCTGGCTGTGTTGATAGAACGTTGAATCGATTGACTGTGCATGCCTTGTTGGCTGCTTACAGTAGTTCGGGGTTAGATTTACAGATCCGTAACTAGCATACAATCAATCAGTCGAGACGTACATACGGACCGTACCGGAGTGAGAGCTGGATCCAGGACAATAATATGGAATCGAGCACAATAACCACCACCAGCCACGGCAGTAAACAGCAGACCGCTATATGGGCCAGGCAGGTGGCACATACAATATGTCCCATGCTCTCCTCATGCCCATGCTTGTCTAGTGTGGACTTGTTTCCATAATTTATGCTCTATCGCGAAGTGTGCTCGTTGTTGGTCTCGCCGTCAACTGATCAATCCGTGCAAAATTAAATCCCCAGCCAAAACCCACTCACCACGCTCGAATGCGCCCACTTTCCTCTCAGCGGGTCCGTTACTCGCTGGTTCATGCGTCCCGGGTTTAGGGCCTTCTCTGGGCCTTGTCTGAACCTGGTGTGATGAAGCCAACTTTAGAATGAACAGGACTAATCCGTACGGAGTAATCCGTACATACAACATATCATGTGTGTACGGAGCTAAGGGAGTGAGTGCGCACAGTTCGGCCTGCACCTTGATTCGTTGAAGTATGTACTTACCCAAGTAGCACCTTCTTGACGTTCTGTCGACCTGTCCTGCGCCTCTTTTTGGTGCTCCCGAATTTTCTTCTTTGAAGGCCCCGTCGACTTGTACTAGCCGAGTTGTGTATTCAGCTAGCATGATACTGCGACTCAGTACATACATACATACGTCTGGCCCCCCACTGTACATAGAGTGGGTGGCCCTGCGGACAGAAGGATGGCTGCCTGGGCTGTCCGCTGCGGACTGCTCCCCTGCCCATGTCTCGATAACTGACCCACGGGTTCCCACTTCTTTTCGGGCTACCAGGGCACCGTCCACCACCCTGGGAGGCGCTGCGAGAAGAAAAGCCAGCCAGCCACCCTCGACTTGTGTTCGCCGTTCTCTCTACTAGCCATTCTAGCCATTCTAGCCGTTGAGTCGACCCCCGATCCTTCGAGCTAGCCGTCTCACTTGTTCTACTTTTGAGTCTGCCTGTGCCGCCTCAACGGGTCAACGGTGCTGAGCTGCCCCCCCGACAACGCCGCCTGCAGTTCGTCACTCAGCTCACACCTCGAATTGACGTCGACCTGTCGCCTGCTCTGGACAGCGTTGGCCCAACTGACCTGCCCCATCTGTCTGTCTGACAATCTTTGCCACATCGCTGCTTGCCGCGAGCCGCTTCATTTCCATTTCCATTTCCATTTCCATTTTCCATTTTCCATTTCTATTTCTATTTTTGTTTGGACAACCTGAGCTGAGAAAGATAGTGGTGTCGGCTTCCCTTTCCAACTCTATCCGCACCATCGTTGTGCGGCCTTGACGCCCAAAGCCCGTTGCTCAACTTGTCGCCTCGCTTTCCCCGATCAAAAGCGGCAGGCGACCCGACGACTTGTCCATTGAAGACATTGGGCCCGAGTTTCTCCCCGGCATCAACAGAAGCGACTCACCTGACCATTGTTTATTGAATGACGCGACTTTGGCTCTTCGTCTGAGACCATCCCAAGCCAGAAGGGAGGGCTTAACAAACAGAGACATAACCCCCCTCAAAAGTCGACGAAAAGACAACGTTCCTCTTCTCGCCCGCATTCCGCCCGCCATCACGTCCAACCCCTCCTCCCTGGACGACGACGAGATACATTGTGTTCTTCCATTCCCCCGCGGGCCCCTACCTTTCCTTTCAACGCATGGAGTGAACTTGACATGGCCCATGCTCCCCTCCTTCGAAATAATACCGCTCCGGTCTTTCAGTCCAACCAGAGCGGCTTTAAAAACATTCTTCAAGCAAAAACTATGAGCAGTGCGCCTCGCGGTAGCCAGCTGTCGGGCTCGACAGCTTACGCTGGCTCGTCAACGTCGCTGAGTTCGCTGGCTAGCGCCGCGACGGTTGTGCCTGGCCAAAATGGCGGGCCCATCATGGCGACGACCAACATCATCAACCAGAAAGCCGATGCCTCACGGTCGCTATACCAGATCTGCGTCTCTCTCAAGCAACGATTAAGCCAAGTGCCTGATTTCACCCCATTTCTCGAGCAGCTCGATCCTTCTGACCCGGTCGATCCATTATGGAATCTCCTTCGCACAGGTTATCCTCTCCTCACCATCTACAACTCCCTGCAGCCGACCGAACCTCTCAAAGTGGAGGATCAAATCGCGTCGGAAGCAAAGAAGTCCAAAATCGCCATTTTTAAATTTGTACAGGCATGCATGAAGGAGCTGCAAGTGCCCCCCGCACAGAGCTTCGTGATTACCGACTTGATGGGCAACGACACCAGTGGTTTCGTCAAGGTGACCCAGGTTGTCAATTATGTGCTTGACTTGGCAGACCAGCGTGGCCTGTTACTTCAGTTACAGCCATATCCCGAGGACGAGCCTGCTGCAACCACGGGAAGTGCCCAAATGAGCTATCGAGATCACATCGTGAAGGAACTGGTCGACACTGAACGAAAGTACGTACAGGATTTGGAAAATCTACACGACCTGAAGAAGACATTGGAGCAAAAGGGCCTCATTCCTGGAGATATTGTACATCAGATTTTCCTAAACATCAACGCCATTCTTGATTTCCAACGAAGGTTTCTCATTCGAGTCGAAACGACAAACTCAATGCCAAAGGCCATACAAAGATGGGGTGCTCCGTTTTGCTTTTACGAAGATGCATTCGACATTTACCAACCATTCATCGCGAACCAACGCAAGGCCGCCCAGCTTGCGAATATAGTATTCGATAAGATTCAACAATCTGGCCACCCTGTCGCAACAGACTTCAACACATTGGACGGGTTCCTGCTGAAGCCTATGCAGCGACTGGTCAAATACCCTCTATTGTTGAAAGATCTGGCCAAAAAGTCCGACGACCTCCAGGTTAAAGACGACCTTTGCACTGGATGCGAAGCCGCTGAACGAGTTTTACAAAAGGCCAATGAAGCTGTTAATCGCGACCTTCTTGACGAGGCTCTGGAGGAACTCATCACACGAGTAGATGACTGGAAATCTCATAAGGTGGAGTCCTTCGGAAAGCTGCTGCTGCATGGCGTATACGGCGTCATCACTGGAAAGAGTGATCAGGAAAAAGAAGTAGGTCAAGGAGCGATCAGACTCTTCCTCGCCCTTGTCCTGTCCAAGCGGCGAAGGAATTACTAACGGGTTATTTCCAGTACGAAATCTATCTTTTCGAGTGCATCCTACTTTGCTGCAAGGAATCCTCGGGCAAGAAAGATAAAACACGATCAACCGGGCCGAAAATTAAGAATAGGAACGGCAAGCTTCAGCTAAAGGGTCGAATTTTCATGACTAACGTGACTGATGTCGTATCCCTTTCAAAACCTGGTAAGAAACCTGTGACTTTTGCGAGGGCTGAGTATCGATCACAGTCGGTCTCTAACAGATGGGCAGGCTCTCATAGCGTTCAGATCTGGTGGAGGGGTGACCCTGGTGTCGAAAATTTTACGATTAAATTCCTTAACGAGGAGATGATGAGAAAATGGGCTGTCGGCTTGGAGACACAACGCAAAGAGAATGCACCCCGACATTCCCAGAGCCAGGAATCAATTTCGAATGACTTTGCTTGGACGCGGGACCATGCTGGCGGGCTCGAGAACCCCTACTTGTCGCAACAAGAGGACGATGAGGAGGATCATGGACCCGCTACGGCCCCGGCTCAATATCCTGTGCCCCGAACCTCTTCAAGTGGCAATCTGAGGCAAAGATCCGCGACAGGAGACAGCACACAATCGCTTGCTGGCATGGCGCGCGCGCCACCTCCGCGATTTCCTATGCATATACTCCCTGCTTCTCTCAGTCTCCAAACACAGAGCAGCGGTGCTCAATCCCCGAGCTCCCGAGGCGGAGACAGCTATTTCTCACCAGTTGCCGAGTCTCCAGCTTCTTCGAGAACGAGCACCGCCAGTGGCATTTTCCCGGGTCCCGCATATCAGTTTCCCCCCAAAGCAGGGACACCACAGTCCGTCTGGGACGACCCTCGATATGCTCCCGGCGCCATGCCTCGGGCACCGTCCCGGGATGGATCCTCCTCGTCCAACACTTATGGTATGGCCGGTGGTGGTAGAAATGCTCGTGGACCATCTCTTCCCGCCATGGCCACTCACAGCCAGACCGCTGCCCAGCAGCAGCAGCAAAGAAGTCGATCGTACAGTACGCCAGATGTGAATGGAGCAGGCATCCCTCGACAGCGTCATCCCAGTCAAAGCAACATTCCGGCTGTGCCAGGCATCCCTCAACATTTACACCCAGCACACGACGGTAACGTTCCCCGCTCTCAAACTGGATCTCCTCGGAACGATCTTCCTATTCGTACCAGCACACAAAGCCCGGGGGCTCAGCGCGAGCGTATGCACCAACATTCTGGGAGCCTTGGAGGCGCAATGTCACATTTTGCTGCGCAACCACTGTACTCGCGCGGAAACACACCTGGGCCCACGGGTGGTGGTGACTCACTCAGAGTTGATTCCACCGCCGCAAATTCCCGCAATGTGTCCCCCTCGATTGGAACCGGCAGCCTAACATCGACAAGCAATTCTCTGGCAACTCCGGATCCGCCTATGCCGACTCAATTGAAGGTTCGGGTTAATTGCGACAGCGGAAACTATGTGACGCTCGTGGTAGCCTTCAACATTACCTACCAGTCCCTCATTGACCGCATTGATGCCAAGCTTGCGCGGTTCATGACAAGCAGCATTGGCAAAGGCACGCTGAAGCTACGATATCGCGATGAGGACGGAGACTCTGTCACGATTGAAAGTGATGATGACATTCAAATCGCATTCATGGAGTGGCGCGAGGGGGTCCGAAACATGTACTCCGGTGGTGTAGGAGAGATAGAACTCTTCTGCGTTGGGGAGGGCCAATAATAACGCATGCTACACGCACTTGTGCTTTTAAGCGGTGACGGACCTCTTTTGGCAATTTCATCAGCGCCATGGCAAGCCGCCAAACCTGTCCGCGACCGACAGTAACCCCTCTACTACTCCTCGAGGGGCAAGTTATCACATGATCAGCCAAGGAATGGCTTTCTTTTTTTGGGTTTTCTACATCAAGTATCACATAGACACCACATCGCAGCGATTTGCATTTGTTCAAGAGCTTCATACTGACTGGGAGTTATTATTTTTTTCATGTTTGAGGCCGACTTGTACTTTCTTACACAGGAGTAATTGCCCCCCTTTATATGTTTGACAAGATCGCAAGCATCTCAGAGCCCCCTTTTCGAAGGCTTGTCTCCTGGTTGATCGTAATGTCTTGAAAACAGTGTCTGTATACGAGTCAGCGGCGCAAATGCCGAAGCTTGTTACGGGGAAGCAAGGCAAATCAAGTCCAGCAACATCTGGTATATCACATGGGCAACCATCCATCCCCCTTTTCTGTTTGCCTTTTCTCTTGTGTTTACGAACATTATTTGCTGGCGCTACTGGGAAGTTCGCAGAGCCTGGGATCCGGAGGCTGGCGTATCCTAGGTTTCACTCTTTACTATCCCCTTCTTTTTTTTGGCCCTGAGAGATTAAGGCTGGACACTGTTTTCTTCTCGGGATTGCTATGTGTTGTTGATCACCTTTTATGTCAGAGACCCTTGTGGAGACGGACTTGGATTTGTATAGGCTGTCAAGCTGGATAGACGGTGGCGAGGAAACAGAGCGGATCCAACATGTGCACATGAAGCGACGGAATTGGTTGAGCGAATGATGAAGACTTTGATCTTGACCCAATCAATATGGCGCCTTCTCGTTGAACTATTGCTGCGGTGACTTTAATTTTTCTGTTACGACAACTGAACAGTTGAACGTTGCTTATTATACGCGTAATCTTTGTCAATGTCCCTCCAGCTGAATATAGCCGGTTATATCAAATAAGAAGACATGTTTGAAATCCAGCGTATGGTTACTAACCGTTGATGAAGGAACAAATCACTGTTATACATCATGTTGACACGTTCCGCTCCAATCTTTACATACAGCTTGAGAGACCAACATCTCTTATCTATCATACAGTGAAGAAACCCGAGAAGATGGGGAAAAAAAAAGAACCGAGCCGCAATTCGAGCCTCTATACTCTGATTTCGAATTCTCACAATGAAAAAAGGAGAAGAAAAAAAAAAAAAAACCCTCGCCATGATCTTATTGCCCATAAATGTGAATTTTCCCATGCCTTTCCCAAGGAACCGATGCGAATCCGTCTGGCAAAATGTGCGCTCCCCTCCTTAAAAAAATGCCCACAACCACCATCAATTACACGGGACCACGCCCGGGAAAGACATTTCCGACCTCCCCACCTCCTACCTCTTCCTCGAGCTCGTGACGTGCTTCTGCATCCTCGACAAGTGGTAATTGATCGTGTTGGCGGGCGCGGGCGGAGGCGCCGGCCCGTCCATGCACCTTCGCAACTGGGTCTCGACGGCCGCGCACCCGGAGGTGTTGTATCCTGCTGAGGCCCAGCACGCTGGGGGCCCCGCATCCAACTTGGCGTTAGAAGAAGCTGTGCGACGGGTTCGCGGACCTCTCTTACCTAGGACGCTGGACATGATTGCGATGCAAGGGTTTTCGGGCTGCCTCTTGGGGTTGTGGACCCGCAGGGTTTTGAGGGGCGGCAGACGGATGGGCTTGTGGCCGCCTGACATGGTGGATTGGGGGGAGGCGTTTGTCGGGAGATTTCGTGGTGGGAGGGGATTGAGGACAAGGCGTGCAACGACGAGCTGGAAAGTTGGTGATGCTCATCAAGGTTGAGGTTTCGGGTGGATTTGCCAAAGGTCACGTGGGACTGGGGGATCACGTGATGGCAGTCGAGTTGGGTATGATGCATTGGCTATAACTGATTTGTGCGTTGATTCTTTCAAGCAATCCCAATGTCTTATCAGACCAGATGCATTAGCCACAACCAATGAGCCAGGAGAAATTCAAGATTAATGTTAAAAATCATGGTCGGCTACGTCCGTAGTAACGGGGCAACTGGCCTCAGCCGCAGACGGGGTTACAAAAGAGGGTTGATACCTACGCACTAAACGGGTTTGTGTAGACAGTAGAATTTTGGTGGCGGAATGGCCTGATGGCTTCACGGGGTCGTCGGTTCATATTGAAGTACCATGGGTGTCTATTAAAAGATGACATCACTTACTGTACAGATATGCGGAAGGGATCGATGTTGCCAAAACCTCACAGAGTTCCAGTACCTTGAGGTCACGTCATATACACAGAGCGTTGGGCAAATCGCGCCGTGCCCCCAGAGGTCTGAATCGATGCAGCCGCTCAGAGGCCTTCATGGTCTCCTCTATCAAGTTCGTGCATTCCAGCAACCATTTTCTGGCCGTCGGCTACGTCCATGATCTGCAGTACCGAATTCAGCACGAGCGACACGGACAGCATCTCGACGTTGCCCGTCTCGCACAGAATATACTGAAACGCTAGTTTCTGTATCCTAAGACCACCACGATGGCACAACACAACACACAAAAACAAATTGCCATCGTTATTATCAAAATTTAGCGACCAAGAAATCACATCAACATCCTGCATCCCCAAGATTATAAAACTCTCTTCACATAATCATTAAGCATCGTGACAAAGGGAAAGTACGAACCATCAAACATCCAAACAAGGGAAAGCAAGAAAACCAGGAAATCCCATCTTTTCACCATGCCTAGACATCATGCCAAACAAAGCCACTGTCAGTCTCATCGGGCTTCCTTCTTCTCCTCTTCCTTCTCCTTCTCCTTTCTCTCCTTTCTCTCCTTCTCCTTTCTCTCCTTCTCCTTTCTCTCCTTCTCCTTCTCCTTTCTCTCCTTCTTCTCCATCTCTTCTTCCATTTCTATGTCCATGTCCAGGTCCTTCATCTGCTGCATATCCTTCTTCTTCCTCTTCTCATCCACCTTCTGCTCTTTCTTGGCCTTTTCGTCCTGCGCACGCTTCTCGAGCTTATCCACAACCTTTAGGGGGGGGGGAGGAAATTGGCAGCGAGTCAGATGGCAGTCCGTGTCAATGCACTGGAGACAAATCTTGTCAAATTTGCTTCGGGGCACAGGAGATGCAGTATCAACGCTGCTCGTGGCCAGCCCAGGTGCTTCGGGGGAGTTGCTTCCGCGGGCAAACATTGAGGAGACGTCTCCGCCGTTGTTGCGTCGAAGCTCCATCATGTTGTCCCACTGCTGGCGGGGCAGGTGCAATTTCTTGGAGGGTTCGATGAACCACCCGCCGGCGTCGAAACGAGGGCTCATGTGAGAGCGATCAGGCATACCGTGGGGAGGGATTGTAGGCTTTTCGGTGTCGAAACGATGGCTCATGTGAGAGCGATCAGGCATACCGTGGGGAGGGATTGTAGGCTTTTCGGTGTCGAAACGAGGGCTCATGTGAGAGCGATCAGGCGTACCGTGTGGAGGGATTGTAGGCTTGTCGGGCTCTTCGCCACGTTTACTCAGGCCGGGACCTGAGAGGGGCTGGCCGGGCATGTACAACCAGGTGGAAGTGCCCTCGAGCTGCGTGAGCTCGGTGAGCTCGTCGTAAAGACCCTTGATATCCCGGGCGTCTGGGGAGACGCGGATGGGCGTCATGTGCATGATGGCGGTGCAGCTGTCGGACGTTGAGACGTCGGAACGGTTTCCGCCCAGACAGTCCGACATGTCGAGCCTCCAAGCTTGCTCGTTCATCTCGGAATAGAAGTCAGGGTTCGGGCTCCGGGCTAGGACGACCTTGCCTCTGTCATTCTTGTCATCAATGTCTTGTGAGAGGCGAGCTTTCTCGCGGCAATGAGGCAAATCGCCGCAAGGAGGCACAGGGTGTGCGCTGCCCAAAGAGGCGGCAACCGCAGCGGCAATGATGGTGATGACCTTCATGACCGGAGACTCTTGCTGGTGACGTGGGGATATGCGAGAGGAGTTGTAAGTCAAGGTCCAGGTAAGTGAATGCCGGCTCGTACGTTTGAACTTGGTCTTATATTGAAGAGGGAGAAAAAGAAGAGGGAAAAAAAAAACAAAGAACCCATACGGGGGGAACACAGCTCGCAATTTATAGACGAAAGCGTGTGATGAAAAGTTTTATTCCCAATCTCTGCGTTCGTTTCCAAAGTTTCAAGCCTCGAGGTCGCCGCCAACTTTACTGCTCGGCAAGTGCGAAAAGACGGCCACTCTACCTCTTAAGGATGCAGCCATTGTGGATAAAATGCCACACCAAAGTGGCCGACAAACTCTCGGCTGTAGTTTGCAAGGAAAGTGAGTTCACGAAGACTAGTTTTGTGGAACTGGGCTTCCTCGAGCCAACAGAGAATAGGAAATACCCCGAATATACACATCTCGGGCATCAAGATGATGGCGCGGCGGGTCGATTCCTTTTTTTTTTTTTTTTTTTTTTTTTTTCATGCGCGCGCATCATGATTTACTAGCGCGAGGCCGTAGAAATCTTGTCGTGTCACGCGATTGATTGCTCATCTTTACGGCTCCCGTGGTCCAAACAATGAGCATACAATACGGGCTTGCTTGAGCTTGGTGGGAAGCATGTTGGCGCCGGGGCTGTCTTGATTGTCTTGCTGTCCGGGTCATTTAGGTTGAGTTGGTTGCAGATGCATGCTTCCTCATTTTTTCCATTCAATCTTTGAGCTAGACTTTCATTCAGCCCAGCTAGTGTCGGAGGGGGAAAAGGGAAGACCCACCTGCAAAATAGAAACAACTTTCATCAGAGTTCAGGATTAGGCCACGGCCACGTGCTTCTCTTGATCAGAAAGCTTTGCAAACGTGGCGCACGCCAACACTTTTCCACACGACACGTCCACATTCCCGCGTCATGGGCATTTTTCCCATGCGCGCATTTAGGCATGGCCGCTTGGGCGGTGGACAAGTTCACGACGGGGGGGCACGCATCAGTGATTGTACGGACTAGGCCGTGAGAGAGTAAATTCTTGTCATGGTATTTCTGCCATTCAGCGGCCGGGCGGGGTCATGTTATTGCCCGGCCTTGATTTGAGACGGTCTATGAGTAGTTTCCGATCCCCCTTGTCTTGATGCGCGCGCGTAAAGCAACGTAAAGCAAGGGGGTGGGATGCGATGGTTTGAACAAACTGGTTCCTTCTAGGTACATGTCCCCGTTGTAGTTTATGAAGAGAGATTAAAAAAATTGAAATCATGGTGCTGAAGATGATGGCACTCCGAATTCGAAATGATGGGCCGCCTGTTCAGAAATACTCATGTAAAACGCCGTGGTGATGACTCCATTTCAAAGGAAAATCATTTCGAGTGCGAAAAAGGGGGCGGAAAGGGTATAATTTGAGAGTCCATCACGGTCGTGGAAGCTTGTTGTCGTGCAGGTGGCATGCTGAATGAGGAAAGAGGTACGTCGTGTGAACAGCTTCACTTCTGATGGCTCCTGGAGGCACCGTCATGGCGTCGCACGCGCTCGCGGCCTCTCCTCTCCTCGTCTTGACTGTGGTCGTTGCGGCCGTCGTCGCTGCCGCCGCTGCTCAGTCTCCGCCTGTCCTCCTCGTGCCATGCGCTCAGCGACTTGCCGCCGAACATGAGATCCTCGTCGTCGATGTCAATGGGCTGCACCCAGGTGTGCGATTTGGGGTCGACTTCTTGCGCTGAGGGGTCCAGGGCGCGCAGATTCGGCACCAGGTAGTACGTTGCTTCTGATTTGAGAGACATGATTGTGGTGGTGGCGGTGGTGGTGAAGGGGTTGTTGTCCGTGTTTGTTGTTTGCGCCGATGAGGGTCTGACGGCGGGATGTGATGGTGGTGGTGGTGGTGGTGGTGGTGGTGGTGGTGATGCGGTTGTTGTTCAAAGGCGGCACCTGGTTTGTGGGCGACTTGGGGGCGACTTGTGGGCGATTTGTGAGATGATGTTGATGCGATGCGTCGTGCGCAAGAGTATTCTCGGCAGGGGAGATGTCCAAGATATCGGGGAAAGGGGGTGTGTCCGAGATATGTAGATGGATAAATGATAAATGCGTTCCCAGCTTACGGACTACAGCTTAGCTTATCGCAGCTTACAGCTTACACGAGGCGGTGCGTGCGTGGCGGGGCACCAAACAAACAAACACGAAGCGTGTGCCCCGTGTGAGCCCGTAATGTGCCCGTAATGTGCCCGTAATGGACCCAGCGGACCTGCCATTGTGGGCACGGAGCCAAGAAGGCGGCACCTGTGTGACAGGCACTGACAGGCACTGACAGGCACTGACAAGGCACTGACAGGCACTGACAGGCAAGGCAGGCACTGACGGCGGCATGTACTTCTGGCGACGGTAGCTCTGGAACGCAAGCTGCATCGGACCAGTCGCCGGAATGCCCATGCACAGTGACAGTCATGTAGGTAGATCATGGTTCTTCGGTCGGACGCCCCGGGACCATCCGGGAAAGGGCCATGGATGCGAATGCGAGAAGATGCGAGAAACCCATGTCACAGCTGGGGTTATGTCGGTGGCGGCGCCTCCTCTTTCCAATCGAGGGTTCCCGGTTCCCGTGTGAAGAGACGATGGAGACGATGGAGACGATGGAGACGATGGAGACGATGGAGACGATGGAGACGAGGGAGAATGGGGTGGTGCCAAGAATAGCTCCGGGACGATCGGTGTGTTACATATTTCAGCTACATATTTCAGCTGGGGTGCCTTTTCTGTCTCTCGTGGACATGTCAACTGACGCTGTCTGGTTGACAGTGACGAAATGCAACAAGGCCATGGATGATGCAATGACTCACAAGGCGGCAGCGGGCAGATTATTGTCAAAAAGGGCTTGGCGGGGGCGTCGCCTTGCCTTGTGGCCAAGAGCCAAGACAAGAGGACAGAGAGGGGGGCCCACTTGTCCAAGGACAACTGGAGGCCCCAAACCAGCTGGAGCAAAAGCAACCAAAAGCACAACTCGGGGGACACTGGTGATGGGACAAGCAAAAAAAGGATTCCATCTAGTCCCGTCAGATATTACGCCGATACGCCGATAATACCCCACCACGCTGCCAACGAAAGGAGGGCAGTTCTCCTCTGGATCCTATTCGGGATGGCGTGTATATTGCTTTGACCCTTTGAACCCTCGGCCCGCCCATTGTCGCCGAGGAGCGAGAACCTGCATGCTGCACGAAAAGAGGGGACCATTTGCCGCTGACGTGCAGCTTGCCAACAGCTTGAGCCGACAAATGTTAGATGGACCGCCTCTTGCTTTTGCCTTGACCACTCTGCCGCGGCGGCTCGTTGATTAGAGGCGGGAGGCGGGAGGCAGGAGGCGGGAAGAGATGGCGTCGGCCAAGTTTCCCATTCAAAATGCATGGGAAAAGGTCGCGAAATGGGATGCGGTCCCGTAATCCGTACCGTAGGTCCCCGCTCCTCCAGCTTCAAAGGCAAAAGAATGACTGCATCGGCTTGAAACCCTGGCTGGCCGCTAGGATGGCAACGCAGATCCGTTGATGCAGCTGAGAAGCAAAGGAAGGAGAAGAAGAAGAGATACTTTGAGCGCGAGTAGCGAGTACCCTCGAAAAACCACTTTTCGCCCCTCCCCCCGCCTTATTTGTTCTGCCCGGCAGGGATCTACAATGCAGGCGAGCAAGTATTACTCCGTAACTCTGTACCCCCCCTTCTTTGCCTCTCCGTCGGGCAGCTGGTGATAAAAGAAACCATGTCGCTGATCCGGCTTATTATTACGCTGCCTACGGATTGCGGAAGCTGGCAATGACACCTATATGCATGTGCCTACCCTACCCTCGCTTGGCGCCCGCGAGACGAAGAGAGGAGAACTCGCGAGACAAGAAGAAGTCCGGCATCCACGATCCCGCCCGGTGAAGTTCCCACGAGTATGTGGAAAAGGGCACCTGGCCCAGATCCATATATGGTGCGCAAGCCAAGTCCATTCCATCCATGCCATGCCCGTAATCCCGCAAAACATGCTCCGACGGTTGTTCGGTTCTGTCCTGCTTTGCCGGGCCTCGTCCGCCATGATGAAACACGAGCCTCGTCTGCAACGACGTGTACCAGATGGACCTATTTATTTTTATTTTTATCTTCTCTCCCTTCCTCAGACAAGCTGTCCACGTCCACACGTCCCCCCCTTTCCGATCAACATCTCTCACTTCCCATTACTAATCACACCAACAAACAGTCTTGCTTTACGGATCCGTATACATGCTCATATTGCAGCACCACTTTACAGAGCCAATGCAGGAAGCAAAATATGGTAGCCTAGTGCATGTAGTTCCCAGTCCTTCGTTGTCATTGCCAGACCCGGGCGCCGCAGACCAAGACAAAGGACGAAAAGACACAGCATGCGCTACGCTACGCCCTCTTCACAGGGGACAGAATCTCGCCACCCGCGGCCAGGAACATGTCCCGCACCATGCCGTGCATGTCCTGCCTCCTGAACAGATCGCTTAGCCACTCCGACGCGGCCGACGCGCCGCACGCGTCGTGGTGGCCGTGGTTGTGCTCCGTCTCGCCGCGCTTGCTGATCTTGATGCCGAACGAGGGTTTCCAGCAGTTGTCCTGGCTGCGGGCGGCGCGGAGGCCGCAGATCTCCTCCTTCTTGCAGCCGCCGCGGCACGCCCGGTCGGCTTTCCAGCCGCGGCTCTTGCGGGCCATGTACGCGTCGAAGAGGAAGTCGTCCCTCTCGAGCGCGGCCGTGAGGTTGTGCCAGAAGGAGGGGGACAGCTCGGCGGCCGGGTCGGTCAGCGGGGGGGACACGGCGCGGCCGTAGACTTCCTTTGCCGAGTAGTACTTCTTCCAGCGGGGGCCCGAGACCTGGTAGCCCGGGGTGTCCATGTCGGCCATGTAGGTCGTGGCGTCGAGGACGGCAAAGGTGTCGGGGTCGACGTCGTACACCCTGAACGAGGGGTGGCCCGACGTGGGCGTCAGGGACGGGCAGATGTACGAGACGGCCAGCGCGTTGGCGTGCGACCGGTCGGTGTAGTCGGCGTAGCTGATCTGGAAGTGGTCGACGTGCGTGTGGCCGAAGAACATGGCCCTGATGGTCTTGGCGTACCGCCTGACGATCTGGTCGAGGTAGTTGGACCCGTTGGGCAGCGCGTCGGGCTCGCCGAGGGGCATGTGTCCGATGATGTAGACGTTCTCCCCGCCTCGCTCCGCGGCGTCGAGCTCCCTGACGAGCCACGCGAGCTGGCCGTTGGGGTCCCTCTCCAGCTTCCTCTGGTAGAGGGCGAAGTTGAGGCGATAGTACATGTTTGTGTTGAGGGAGATGACGCGGAGGTTCCCCTTGGGGTACTTTGTCGAGTAGACGCCGGCGGCCCGGGCTTCTGCCACGGACGAGCTGCCGACCCAGCGGGACCACTCCTTGGCAAGACTGTCGTAAATCCATTGGGTGCCGTTGCCGACGGATCGGGGCTTGAAAATGTTGGGCGGGTCGGCTTCGTGGTTACCTGCCGTTGCGTAGACGACGTCGATGTATTCGTGCATTGCTTGGTAGCTGTGCTCAACTAGAAATTTGTCATTTGCTTAGCTGGTGTGTGTGTGTGTGTGTGTGTGTGAAGCCAAGGGAAAGCGATGTATGTTTTTTTCTTCTTGTTTGACGCAAAGCTTACTGAGGTTTTCGTTGTATTCCCTGCTGGTATTGTACAAGCCATGGTCGACAATGTCGCCCGTGAACAGGGCAAACGCAGCGTCCGGGAACTTCTTCTTGATGTATTCGTACATACTCTTCTCCAATGTCATGGGCGTGTCGCACTTGTGGTCTCCAAACGGACCAGCCGGGCGCATCGTCCAGCCCGGGACATCGTCCTGGAAGGGTCTGCAAAATCCGATGGCTCATTAGTCCCCATCCCATTCCTCAAGGGATGGAATTTGTCTCTTTACCTGCAGCAAGTGGGCTTCTTGCAGTCGGCGTCGGCACCCTCCTTGTACAAGGGATCGATGTGAATATCCGAGTACTGGATGACCTGGAGCGGCTTCTTGCCGCCAGCAACACCTTTGTTTCCGGCACCAGCGGCACCAGCGATAGCAGCAGAGCTTGTTCTCGATGACGGAAAAGGCACCGCCCACGCGTCCACCTCGGGCACGTCGCATAATCCGAGGAACGAGACGCAGAACTGCTTCGAGGTCGGCGACTCAATTTCCATCGTGCGGATAATGGACGCGAGGACCGGTCCCTCGCGCTCGACCATTCCATCGCAGAATTGCTGGTCGAATTTCTAATTTTTTCCCCCCTGTGAGCTGAAATACATCTAGGACGGAGAAATCAATTGCTGGACACGATGGAGCTGGTGACGAACGGTACTATTGACGCAGAGCTGCTTCCCAAGGCTGTTAAACGCTTCGTCGCCCCCTGCAAGAAGGCTCTTTGCCATTTCAAGGACAAGCTGGAGAAAGCGTTAGCTGGCTGGTGTGCCAATCTGGTTGGCGGAAATGGCGAGGGACAAGCCATGATGAATATGGGAAAGGAATGCAAAACTCACATGACAGTCATCGCACGTCTTCATAGACGACACAAGGGAGCCCACTCCGGGATTCGTCTCGCCCGCCGCGGTGACGGCCAGGCACGCGGCCAGTGCCGTTAACACGGCAGGCAGGCGCATTTCTGTTCTTTGTTTCTGGAAGAAAAGAACAAAGACAAGGGAAACAAAAGGTGACGGTAGGAGCAAGTGGATGCCTGTTGCATCTGGAGAGGGCAGACTGTCAAGGGAAAGGGATGGGCCGAGAGCAGCATGGCAAATCTTGCAGCCTTTTAAAGCTTTTGCTTTTGCCATGGTTGGGGACAGACGGCGTGAGATTGATCCATGATGGGCAATGGGATGTTCTTGGTTGGCGCGCCTGACTGACATGATTTTAAAGTTGACATTCGGACTGACAGACGGACGGACCTACGATTCAGCCAACCAAGGCGTCCCATTTGCCCGGCCACCAACCGCCATGAACCTTCTTCTGCCCCCCCCCCCGTGGGCTGTGGGCTGCCACAATGTTGCCCGGATATACCAAGGGGATAAGAGCAACTTTATGTCGTGGCGTGGCCGCGCCCAATTCTACAGCGCGGGGTGGAAACATTTCCAGATGTCGTTGCGGGTGTTCGGCTGATATATATATATATATACATCAAAAGACTCAGAGTAGGTGAGTCCGTTGCATGCGAGCCTGTCCTGGCCTTTGAATCAGCTGCAGGCCCCCCTGTCTTTTAGCTGATTTCTTGACCAAAGGTTTCTTCCTGATCGTGGCTGTAAGGTGGAATAGTAGCGTGTAGATGTTTGGCATGGGGAGCGGGCCTGAGTTGTATGGCGGTGCTGTAGTCCGCCACCGAAGCTGAGATCACGTCATTTTGAAGGAAAGAAGTCACATGGGTTCTCGCTTCACTGATGAGAGTTCTGTCATGAAATGCACTAACGAGGAGGCGCTTCCATGGGCCCCTCTAAGCGACATTCGGACATGCGTGTTTTCTTACAGCATGTGGCCGTGTTCCCCATGGTCCTGACGGTGACGGTGCCTGAATATTGGCAATGGCTAACTCTGCACTGAGCCGCGATTTGCGACACGACTACAACCTCAAAGTTGCCACGATAAGAAGGTCGTTCGTTGCCAAGCAACTGCCATGGTGGCAGGAGACGGCGTACAGGCACTGGAGCAAAAGATCTCGACAAGCTCTTGGAGAGCGACAACCCCCCACTCGTGCTTGCGATCTAGATCTAGGTGCATACTTGCAGGCAATGGAGGCGTACTGACTGGCACAAACGAATAGTAACGCCGGATCTGGATCATGCCTAATCTCGAACAGTCGATCCCAACGTTTTTGTTGATGTGACAGAGTACATCAAGTCGAATGAGAGAGTGTCCAAGAGTAGTGGGCAAATCGTGTACACTTGTGGCACTGAACGCTACCCAATACTCTGTCAACACTATTGTCTTTCAACCGACTCGTCGTTTGCCATCACGAGGGCCATTCTGCTGAAGCGTCGGCTCATCTCAGCTCATTGACACCGACCGGACACCTAGTAGTGCAATTGTTAGCCATGTTCAAAGAGACACGGGGGAAGCGGAACGAATGTACTTGCGTGAGAGCGGTTGTATTAGCGGCGGCCATCGACCAAGGTGACGACTGATAAGTTATGACTGTTGGATAAAATAGATTTCGCATAAAATAGATTTCGCGTGTACAGCCGCAGTCCTGCCAAGGGTGCGCCATCCTATTTTCAGCCTAGCGGTTGTCTCATCAGTCATTAGGCTAATTAATATAAGCCCGGCGCTTCCGCGCAAAAAAAAAAAAAAAAAAAATGCATAAAGAATGTTGGGGGGAGAATGGTGGGTGACGACAGAAGGGAAGGAGCGATCATGGCGGCGGCTGCGATGCATTCGACGCTGGATGGTGACGACTTTATTCGCGCGCGCGCACCTTGAGTTGCGAGACACAAAACATGCTACTCGTACGGATTCAAATGGCCTCAGTCCGTATGTACGAGGGTCACGGAAACCAGCGTGCATGCGAGCCAGGATTTTGCCGGAAAGCCAACCCGACTTTATTTGCCGTGCAACCAATCAAGGTGGCATCGGGACAGCATCGACGAGACCAACCCGACCTTCGGATGAGGCACGCATTCAACGTGAAACCAAACACCACACCCAGACAGACACCCAGACAGACACCCAGACAGACACCCAGACACCTGGACGCTTGCCGATGGCCAGTCCCGAGCTTCCGGACAATCTGCTGGCTTGTGGGGGGGCGGCCGCTTCGTAAACCGCCAACCCTCATGCGCTGGTCTGGCGTGCAATGCTTGCGGCTGTGCTACCAATTTGGCAAACCAACATATAAGGCTCCGACAGAACCCCTACTATTTATTAAACAAGCTTGGTTGCTTGCCAGACCGTTCGTCTGTCTTTGATTACCTGACGACCCATTCCACGATTTGAACCGAACAAACCAGACACTGAGCTCCGGTTGCCGGTAGCATGGCGCTGTTGGAGTACCTCCTGTCACCGTGGGCAATACCGGCTGTCATCGGCCTGGTTGTTTTTTCTTACCTGTTCGATTATTTCGTCACCTTTGGGCCGTTGCGAGGGATACCGGCTCCGTTCGGCGCACAGTTTTCGAATCTCTGGTTGCTTGGCGTCAGTCGGCGTGGACATCGCTACAAGACGGTCGATCAATACCACGCCAAGCTCGGCAAAGTAATTCGCATTCAGCCCAATCATGTCAGTATTGCTGACGATGAGGCCATCCCCGTCGTCTACGGCCACGGCAACGGGCTCCTGAAATCGTGCGTGAGACCCATCAGCCCGCTGCTGCATGGTTCAGCAATCCATTCGCGTCCAGTCAATTTAACCTCGGATCTTGCAGTGAATTCTACGATGCTTTCGTGTCCATGTGCCGCGGTTTGTTCAATACGCGAGACAGGATGCAGCATTCTCGCAAGAGAAAGATGGTGTCGCACACCTTCTCGACCAAATCCATCGTCCAGTTTGAGCCTTATATCCATGAGAACCTGGTCTGCTTCGTCAAGCAACTCGACAAGCTGATCGACGAGAGCTCGCAGAGGACCAGCGATGGCAGCAAGCAGGCGCACATTGACTCTCTACCGTGGTTCAACTTTCTGGCTCTCGACGTCATCGGCGACCTGGCCTTTGGAGCCCCGTTCGGCATGCTTGAGAAGGGCGCGGATGTCGCCGAGATCAGGTCCTCTCCCGACAGCCCCCCCGAGTACGCGTCGGCGATTGAGATTCTCAACCGGCGTGGCGAAGTAAGCGCAACACTCGGGTGCTACCCGCAGCTGAAACCCTACGCCAAATGGCTTCCCGATCCTTTCTTCAGCAAAGGGCTGGAAGCCGTTGAGAATCTTGCCGGCATCGCCATCGCCCGGGTCAAGGCCCGCGTGGAAAACCCTCCGGCCGTGGGACGCAACGACCTTCTTGCTCGGTTGATGGAAGGCAAAGATGACAAGGGAGAGCCTCTCGGGCGCGTAGAATTGACCGCCGAGGCCTTGACTCAGCTCATCGCCGGGAGCGACACCACGTCAAACACCTCGTGCGCTCTCATGAACTATCTCGTCCGAAACCCACGCGTTCTCGAGAAACTACAGAGAGAGCTCGACGCAGCGATTCCCGAGGGCGTGGACGTACCGACGTATGACATGGTCCGCCATCTCCAGTATCTCACGTGGGTCATTGACGAAGCCCTCCGCCACCACTGCACCTCGGGCATCGGACTGCCTCGCCAGATTCCCCCGGGCTCCCCGGGCATCACCTTCCGCGGGCACTACTTCCCGGCGGGCACCGTCCTCAGCGTACCGACCTACACGATGCATCACTCTACGGAAATCTGGGGAGACGACGCCGAGGAGTTCAGGCCGGAGAGATGGGAAAACGCCACCACGCGGCAGAAGAATGCCTTTATTCCATTCAGTCACGGACCAAGGGCTTGTATCGGACGCAACGTGGCCGAAATGGAAATGAAGCTGATCCTCGCAACGTGGGCGAGGAGGTACGCCGTGACGCCTAGACAGGGCGAGATGAGGACCAGGGAAGGCTTTTTGAGAAAGCCCCTGGGATTGGAAGTTGGGCTGTCTCGCAGATGAATGACCGACGCGACGCGACGCGACGCTCGCCCATGTTTTGTTCGTGTCCAGAAGGGCGGACCATTGCTGAGCTCGGATCTATCTGATGCGCTTGACGCTACAAGGGCTGGTTGTACTTTTTGAAAACAATGACGGGGTTCGTGTGGGAGACTGCAAATGAGCGGCTATATATCAAATAGTTTGCACAACGTGCCAATTTTTGTTCCAAACAAGTATTTACAACTCCTCAATGTCGTATTGTTCCCACATGTATGTATTCCATCAGCCCCCCCCCCCTTCCAAGGCCGTATCTGAAGCGCATGTCCAACATGATTGCTACGTCGCTCTGCTGGAAGTTGAAAAAAAAAAAAAAACCTTCTAGGTGGTTGTTGACTTGGCTTGGTGGAACAAACGCGCGTAGTTCGGTTCGAAAAAAAAAAATCAAGGCGTAAGGATTAAATGTTGAAAGTGCTAGCTGGTCAGCTTTTCCAGTGCTCACTTACATGACCTCCTTCTCCTCGACGCGCTGATCCGTGCCATGGGTTTCCTCGGCAACTCGCTGCTTGTCGTTGTAAGCCGTGTCCTGCTGATCGGCATTCCTGTTGCCGTACAGACCAATCTTGTACCAGGGAAGATCGAAGAGGCGGTCCATGCTCTCCAGGCTCCGTCCGCTGGTCTCGGGGACGGAGAGCCACACCCAGAGGCCGCCGAGGACAGTGACGGCGGCGAAGCACCAGAAGGTGCCCTTGGCCGAGATGCCACCCTGGCCGGCGGGAAGAAGCATGTTGGGGACAGCTCGCGTGTTGCCGTACTGATTCGCAAAGTGAAGAGTCATGGCCCACGAGGTGGCGAGGGCACGGATCCGCAGCGGGAACAGCTCTGCAGTGAGCAGGTACTGCATGGAATTCCACCCCAGCGCCCAGCCGCAACCCGAGATGTAGATCATGGCAATGGCGCCACGGCTGGCGGCAACCTTGGACCGGGGCAGGACGTATTGGGAGTCTGTGCCCAGCTCAGGCACAGCCGTCAGGAATATTGCCACGTAGATCATAGCAATGGCCTGCAGCGTGATGCCGGTGAGGAGAGCGCGCTTGCGGCCAATGACATCGACGAGGAACAGGGCGCAGACGAGCGCCGCCACCAGTTTTACGATGCCAAAGACGGCCGTTACCAGAAGACCCTCTTGTTCGCCAGAGATGCCGAGAATCTTGAACAGATCGACGGCGTAAAGGGTGACTGAACCAGCGCCAGACCACTGGGACAGGAGCTGAGCCATGCTCGCCAGGTAAACGCGGTACAAGTTGCTCTTGTCCAGAAACATCTCCTTGAGCGTGCCGATCCACCCCACACCCCTGGTGGCCTCGAGCTCGCGATCCAAGGCAGCCTGGATGGCAGAGATCTCTCCGACGATGTACTCACTGTCCGCAGGCTGTTGACGCAAGCGGGCCATGACTTCAGTGGCCTTTTGGCTCTTGCCCTGCTTCACCAGGAATCGCGGCGACTCATGCTGAGCGAACATGAGGAGGAAAATGATGCCTGCCATGGTGATGTGCAGGCTGGATGGTACGAGCCACTGCTTGTGACTATCATCGGCGATGTGAATCCTGGCGCCGTAGTTGGTGAAGTATGCCAAGACGATGCCAATGTAGACGGCGCCGGTGAAGAAACAGGTGCAGAGACCTCGAATGGACGCGGGAGCAACTTCGGCGATGTAAACAGAGCTAATTGGGGACAAGTTAGCCGGGACGTCGAAGGCGCAAGCGCAGGACAAAAGGTCTCGGTCTCTGGCATAGTTCCATGCGTGTTGCCACCCCGAAGACACCGAGACGAGACGAGAATTCCGAACTCACCCCACGACAGGCGTCTGTCCCACGCCAAGGCCCGCAATGAACCTCCCCGCGTAGATGGCGCCGAGATTGCCATTGACGCCGCCAATCATGAAGATGGTGATGCCTACAATCCACAGGACGCAGAGGAGGCGAGTGGCCGTGATGCGACCAACGCGATCGCACACAATGAAAGCTCTGCATGGGTGGCCAAGCTCCAGGTCAGCGGCGAGAACGGTCTCAAAGCTGCGACAGCCCATACAGATGAGAGGCGACGTAGCACTATTACGTGGCATTACATAGAATGGTGTGGGGATGAAAGTGGTGAGAATAAACGTCAGCCACCCAGACAAGATGTGACTCACAGGAGAGCACCACCAACAGACCCGACTTGGACCATTGCGGAGACGTTTGCCTTGATATTGGCTTGTTGCACAATTGTGTAGGATTTGTACCGGATCGAGGTCTGGAAATCTTTCGAGTTAAAGGCACCAGAGATGAGGCCTTCATCAATACCGCGAGCGGCCCCCAGGAGACCAAAGGAAACAACGGCAAACCAGAGTCGCCAGTTGAAAGTGCCTCGGGGCTCCCCCTGATCTTCGAGCCGGAAGATGTTGACCGGCTTTTTAACACCGCCGGCCATGATATGATGTCGGTGTCCCTGACAAGGTTGACAGGCACAGGAACAGATATTGTAGAAGGCAGCACGCGAAAGAAAAGCTGCGTCCACTCGGCAGGACCGCAGGAGTGAGATAATAAGAGTTTGTCAAGTCGAGGCGGACCCTGTCAGTTTGATATGTATGTAACCTGCCCATTGCCCACCTCATCGTCTGACCTCGTCCACATGTTATTGGTCCAGAGAGAGCTGCACGCCACTCGAATAGTTCGGCCAATATCCGGGGCTTTCAGCAACTTAAACCCCATATTTCAACGGGGCCAATCACAGTGCCACTCTTCATGCCGCTCAAACTCTCCACAAAACCATTGAGTGCCAGGCAATTGAGAAGAGAGAGGCTAACTCACAGGCGAACATAAATAAACCGCTCGGGCCCCCTTGTGGAGAACCCGCCAGCTCCCCTGCCGTGAAGGAGGACTTGGAACCCGGGTAATCTTCGTAAATGCCCCGCACGCCGTCTATACCGGCTTTTCCTGTTGCTTCAAGGTCGTCAGATGCGAATTCCATCTGTTATATTCAGGAGCATAATCGGTATGAACCAGTGGTCTTTCGGTGCAAACCTCTCACTGACCATCTTTTGGAACGGGGCAGGATAGTCTTGGCCACGTGTAATAGCATAGACCTCGGTTTGACGAAAGTCTACGCTATGATACAAGATCATTTTTGCAGCAGAGTAGCTATCAATTTTTTCCTTGATGTAAAGGAAATTCGACGTGAATTCTGCTTCAAATAGTACTTGACCAAGCTTCTTTGAGCGAACAAGTCTAATCGGGAAGAAAAAACATATATTCCAACTTGAAAGAGGTGAAGCATCCTGGGTTGTGCGGCGCGGCGCCAACACTGGTGTTGGTGTCTTTTATTTGTCATCAATGCCTATTTCTTATTCTTACCATCGAGCCTGTAGTCCGTCCAATACCGTGCCCAAACTTGATATTCGTCTCTGGTCCCTCGAAATTTAAAGGGAACCTCAATTATATCCTGGAAACCCTCCTCGACTTTGGGTGGTTGGAATGCCGTATCAAAGCTGGCCCAGGCCGGCCTGGGCAAGAATTTTCTGTCAATTTCATCAGCCCCGAGGGACTTGTTGAGAACTCGCACCGCGTCATTGTGTTTGCAGACGGCCATGTTCGTTTGGAACCACATGCATCGGATGGGAACCTTTGCCTCTTTAGCTACTGTCACCCAGATCTCCCGGGTCTTAACGTCCCGGTTCGTATTATCTAGTAGTCGTCAAATCAATCAGTATGTCACACCTTCCACCTGCTCGTTTGGTACTCTCTTCTTTGACACAGGTCACTTACCTATAACAACTGACTTTCCTTCGGCCAACAGATCCTGGGCGAGCTTCACACATTTGGGGAGTGTCCCCAATGTGTCCTGGTTCACCCTCTTGTAGTCCAAATCCTTGAGATACTTCTTGAAGAACGTGCTCTTTCCAGCGCCCGGTCGTCCAAGAAAGAGAATAACGTCTTGAGTATCATTCTTTTTGAACTTGAAACCCGGCTGCTCGGAAACTGCCGCTTCGTCAAAGGGAAAATTGTCTAGGTCAAAATTGCGAGCAAACTTGACTTCTCTCGCATCTTTACCCAGAAAGTATGCTTCCGGCGTTGCGAATCGAAGCCCGAGATTATGGGCAAAATCTCTGTCTGAACAGCTGAAGTCGGCTTTCACCATGACAGCGCCGTTTGAACCCACAAGACTGGCTACACGGCCAGCAGCGTCTCCGACGAAGAAGCTTTTCTCCACGTCGACGTCGTCTTTGGCGACATCGTAGTCATCGCAGACCTCGTCCCAGATCCCTGTCCTGGGCTTTCGAAAGACATCATTTTCTGATGCAGCGTAGATACTTGTGGGTATGCCGAGCTCTTCAAGTATGTCCTCGCATTTCTCTTTGAAGACCACGGCTCTCTTGCGTCCGCCAGGTTTGCTCTTTGAATCGGATGATTTTGCCAACGATACACCACCTTGGTTAGATATGATGATGACCTGATAACCCTTTTCCATGTGTAAGGCTCGCAAGACTCCAGGGACGTTTTCGTTCCACCATTTCCAATCTGTGGACTTTGAAGCGTGGTCCGCCCCGGAGCGGGTATTGATGAGTGTTCCATCCAGGTCAAAGGCCGCAATCTTCTTTCGTGGGGTTTGTCTCGGGTCATGATTCTTTGGCTGATAGCGACCAACCAGCAGCGTCGGCGGGACATCGTCGTTATAGCTCCGTGTGGACCATGTTGTCGGAGAGGGTGGTTTTTGCGAAGTTGGGCGGAAGAAGTTGGCTTTTTTGCTATCTTTGTTGGATATGTTAGTTTCTGTTCTCTTTTTTTTTTGGGTTTGAATCTGGATTTGGATTTGGATCTGCACGAGTTTTCATTGTACTTACTGACCACGCCCTCTTTTAGTCTCTTCATCGGTTCTGGTGCAGGCGAAATGGATCGATCACTAACCTTTCGCTTGCGGCTAGGATCTAGAGACGCCATAACTTGTCTGCCCGCTTTGCTCAACTTCACCCGATTTTGATCAATATTCAAGGCTCAATTGTTTTTCATGGTCGACATTTTCGAGGGGTTTACTGTGTCTGGAGGTATTATGCGGGACGGGCGCGAGTTCATGCTATGTAATGCCTACTTGACGCGAGGTCACGTGGGCGATGGATGAAGAGTTGCCACAATTCACCACATTTCACCAGTTGTTCTACTACCTCAACGTTCTGAAGCGACAAATATGGCCTGAATGTCTGTTCGCGAAACACAAAATACATTCTTCTGCGTGCACCATTTAAACGTAGACTTGTATCAAGACATTTTGTGTCTCCGGCGCATCCTTCTCGTCTTTGCACGAGACAACCACGTTCACCACATAAGCAAGTAGCCTTGTCCTCTGCTTACTGGCCTTTTAGGCTCAAAACAACTGTGCCCAGCATGTACGAGCTGTTTCTCACGGCCTTGGTTGAGGACAGTGACTTTGAGGCAGCATGCGCTTTTCTATGCGGCTTCTGTGACATGCGACTACCATGGGAAAAGGTCGATCGGGTGCTCTACTTCCAGGGTCCCCCACAGCCAGCGGGCATAACGAATCAATCGTCCATTGAGAAACGGTTCATGCGTAAAGACACAGCGCTTCTGTGGAAAGAACTTCATCAGAATCTCAGTCGACAATCATGCATTCTTCAAGCCAGGTACGAAGTCGACAAGGAACTTGATCTGGAGCCAACAGGGTCGCCAATGGATCTGGATAACCTGCAGGGCGTGCTGAGATGGGCTGATTTCCCTGACCCTCCGCACGGAAGGCCATTGATCACCCAACGGAAAACGGTGGAGATATGGGAGCAGGAGAAGTTGCCGTCAATTTTAAGAGACAACAACTTCCGGTACAGATGCGTCGTCGTCGTCCATGACCCAAGACTCATTACTGACTTTTGCAACAGGTTCAAAACAGAAGTTTTAGAAGAGAGCTACTACTTTTTCCGGGGTGATGTGAGATTTGTCCTCTTGCGACATCTTTTCACACGGGGGATCGAAGACTATACTCCGTTAGAAGCCAGGGGCGGTCAGCAACCAGCTCCCGCGACAATGCTTTCGGCATGGGAGGCAACAACACCAGTCGATTCGCAGAAACGTTGGTTCCTCCTAGTCAAACGTCATGTTGTCCAGGACAACAACCCGGATGAAATAAGGAAGGCTCAGGATCAACTTCTATCAATCCGAGGAGAGTTGGAAGGTGCATTTGAGTTTAGAGCAATCGACCGCAAGGTCCATGATACCCGAATAGCCCAACAACAACAGGGTATACAGGCTTTGCCTCAGAAAGTCATGTTAGGCAAGACTTGAGGAATGCTATTGCATGACATTGTTGTTTATGACGGCATGCTGCTTGCGATAATAGATCTGCCTGCACTGAGTTTCCGACCATGAAATGTAAAACGATTTGATAAATAAATAAATAAAAATCGTACCGAATCGAAGGGTGAAGGTCTTCAAATCAATGGTTCAAAGGTTGAAGAATCGATGATTGAAGGTCTTCGGATCCACGGATCAAAGGATCGAAGTTGACTCGAGGGGGGTATGCTCCGATAGCAGAATTCTGAAAAGAGAAATCACGCCCAGAATTGTAGATGCCGACATGTCTGTATCACAACGTCCAGCCCTTGACTATATGGCTCTTCTCGGGGAGGCATTTTCACAATCACGCTGTCGTGTTTCAACATTTTGTCGTCTTGCACCTGGTTCCATCGCCAATCAGACGCCCCCTGTTCTTTTCATTCTAGTATAACGAACCAATTGATTGCCCAGGGCTGGCATGCTTCTCGAAAAAGAAAGAACCCCTCAGTTCATGTCGCTGGTCCGTCTTCGGTAACAGGCAATATCACCTTGTAAAAGTCGTCATGATAGCATGGTACAAGTTAAAATAATGCACTATGGAACATCTATTCCATATTAAACTCATTGCTACCGGCGCAAGTAAATCCGAAGTGTGTAGTTTTCTAATCTGTAAAGCCCAAAAGTAATATACTCCCTATAAATCCTAATGTACATGTCATCAACCAACCCATCTGCGGGCACTCTTGAAGATTCTAATCCATGGACCAAAATCACCCCACTCTTCTGTCGCCTTGCGAGGCATGTAGCTGTTGACACCAGCGGCAATCGT
Organism: Epichloe bromicola; assembly: GCA_023658445.1. NCBI lineage: Eukaryota > Fungi > Ascomycota > Sordariomycetes > Hypocreales > Clavicipitaceae > Epichloe > Epichloe bromicola. The sequence goes on from CP098269.1 coordinate 1,018,619, forward strand.
ACGTTCGGGGTGAGGCATCATGGCAACAAAACGACCGTCCTTGCTGGATACACCAGCGACGCCGCCGGGGCTGCCGTTGGGGTTGTACGGGTACGTTTCAGTTACGTTCAGTCTGTTGTCAACGTACCGCATGGGGATCATGCCCTGGTTGGTGAGCTCCTGAAGTGAGTTTGGTGAAGAGAACTTGGCTCGACCTTCACCATGCGACACGACAACAGGTAGAGATGAGCCATTCATGCCGTGGAAGAAGACGGACGGCTTGCTCTCGTCCTCGCGAACCATCACCATGCTGTACCGACCCTCAAACTGGGCGCTTTCGTTGTGGACAAACGTTGGCCAGTGCTCGGTACCAGGAATGAGTTTCTGTACGCGAGTCAGGAATTGACATCCGTTGCAGATACCCAGTGCAAAGGTGTCGGGACGCTTGAAAAATTGCTCGAACTCGCGGCGTGTGTTCTCGTGCATCATGACGGATCTGGCCCAACCTTGACCGGCTCCCAGAACATCACCGTAGGAGAAACCACCAGGGGCAGCAATACCGGTGAAGTCGGCCAGAGACCGTCCGCCCAGCACATCAGTCATGTGAACGTCGACGGGCTCGAAGCCAGCGGCTCTGAAAGCGAAGGCCAATTCAGCGTATCCGTTGACACCTTGCTCACGCAGCACCGCCACCCGGGGGGTCTTTCCGAAGAAGCCGGTGATGGAGGAAGTGATGGGAAGAATGTTTTCCGCAGGGGAGTACCCCAGGTTGTATGAAAGGCCGGGATCAGATGCGTCAGAAATTGTGGCATATTCAGCATCGGCGCATGCAGGGTTGTCTCGAAGTCGTTGCATCTGGTGCGAAGTCTTGGACCACCACTGCTGCATCTCAGCGCGGTCCAGAGTGGCAAACGTCGTAGCACCATGTCGGATGGTCAACGTCTGGTTGTTTGTGCCTGCCTTGACCACTCCAAATTTGCGAATAAGACCAGGAGGGGGCCCACAGGTGGCGAAGCATCGTTTGAAGTTCATCTCGTCAGAAGCCTTGACCTGGAACACTGCTCCCAATTCCTCGTTGAACAGCGCTTCGATCATGTCGCCTGCTGACCCAGACTTGGAGATGCCATCCACCAATATGTCTACTCCGCAGCGACCTGCGAACATCATTTCGGCAATGGTTGTTACAAGTCCTCCGTCAGAGCGATCATGGTATGCCAGGACAACACCGCTCTTGTGAAGTTGCGACAGAGCGTCGAAGTAGTCGGTGATGAGGTTGAAGTTCTTCATATCGGGAGCCTCGTTTCCAATAGCACCCAGTGATTGGGCCAGAGCTGAGCTTCCCATTGCTCTGCGACCCTCGGCGAGATCAACAAACATGAGAATAGTCTCGCCGACGTCTTCGACTCTTCGGAGCTGAGGTGTCCAGGTACTCAAGATGTCCTCGACCACGCCAAACGCCGATATAGCGACAGAGACCGGGGCAGTGACACTCTTCACGTCGCCCTGATCTTTCCAGACTGCCTTCATCGAGGTCGAATCCTTCCCAACGGGAATGCTGACACTCAGTTCCGGACACATTTCCATGCCGATGGCCTCAACGGCCTCGTAGAGCGCGGCACCCTCGCCAGGGTGGCTGACGGCGGCCATCCAGTTGGCCGAGAGCTTGACTCGGCGCAAGTCGCCCATGATATCGGCAGCGCCGATGTTCATTAAACTTTCTGCGACGGCCATTCTGGCAGAAGCCCCGGGGTTGATCAAAGCAAGAGTAGGTTTCTCGCCCATGGCGATGGCCTCTCCAGTCATTTGTTTTCCGCCGAGGTTGAATGAAGTGGCAGTCACAGCAACATCGGCCACAGGCGTCTGCCATGGGCCAACAAACTGATCTCGTGCAGTGAGACCGCCGACAGTCCTGTCACCAATGGTAATCAGGAAGGACTTTGAACCGACGGCCGGCATCAGAAAGACGCGTTCCACAGCCTTTTTGAATAAAGACGCGTTATCGAGCTCCGCGCCAAAGGCTTTCTGCAGACTGGCCAGAGCGTCGAAGGACGACAGGCTCGGTTTCTTGGAGGTGACGTTTCGTTCTTGCTGGCACTTTGGGGGAAATAGAGCATCCATTGGCAGATCGATAGGTCGAGGATACTCCTTGGATTCACGATCAGTGAGAACAAGCTTAGCGTCTCCATTTGTGTCTCTATTGACGACGGCGCCGACATCTGAGAAGCCGCAGCGTTCTCTGCGACAAATGCTGGTAAAGCAGTTCATGTTCTCAGGGTTGATGAGAAGGACGTATCGCTCCTGGGCCTCATTGCACCAGATTTGAAGAGGGCTCATGCTTCGATCGACACTTTCTACTTGGCGCAACTCAAAATTACCGCCGTAGCCAGCATCCTTGACCACTACACCAAAATAGTCAGTATCAGATATTCAAAGGTACAAAGACAAGGCAAATATTCATGTGTCAAGGCAATTGATAAAAACTTACACTCTGGCAAAGCGTTGGAGAGACCTCCAGCGCCGACATCATGAATCATGGCAATTGGGGTCTGTTCACCCAAAGCCGTGCAAGTATTGATGACCATTTGAGCGCGGCGCTCCATCTAGTTACGAATCAGCTATTCTGCCAGGTCACTTGCCCAGGATGAATGCGTACCTCGGGATTTCCACGCTGGACACTGTCAAAGTCCAGATCCGCGTTGCTCTCCCCAGAAGCGTTACTGGAAGCAGCACCACCCCCAAGACCAATCAACATAGCTGGGCCACCAAGAACAATGACATGTGCGCCTTCCCGGACGAAGCGCTCTTCTTTCAAAGCATGCTGAGGGCGAACGGTACCAACGCCACCAGCCAGCATGATGGGCTTGTGATAGCCACGCCATGCCAAACCATCAGGCTTTGTGTCATCGGTGGGGTTCTCAGGAGTGAGCAATGTTCGGAAACATCCGGTAAGACAAGGTCTTCCGAACTCGTTGTTGAAGCGGGCGCTGCCGATAGGGGCTTCTAGCATGATATCGAGACTGCTGGCGTAGTGAGCAGGTCGGCCAATGTCCTTCTCCCAAGGAGCTGTGTGGTCGGGGATAAGAAGATCGGAAACCCAAAAACCGGAAAGTCCACCTTTCGTCACGGAGCCTCGGCCAACGGCCGCTTCGTCACGGATTTCACCTCCAGAGCCAGTGGCGGCGCCAGAGAAGGGCCTGTGTGCATTAAGTTAGACAGGGAATATAACAAGACACTGACATATGGCAAGTTTTTGTGCAAAGGCTTACGAGATTGCGGTAGGATGATTGTGAGTCTGCCAAACCAAAAAAAAGTGCTCGTTAGCCTATATTGGTGAAAGCGACATCTTTATGGGGACAAAGGCTATTCACCTCAACCTTGGCCAGAATGTGAGCCACCTCAGGGGTCAATGTCCACGTTCCAGTGGAATAGTCAGGAGCCCAGAAGTTGGCAGGCTCGCCCTGAAGAACAGCAGCATTATCACTATAAGCCGAGACAGTGAAGTCGGGCGTCTTCTTGTGAGTGTTTCGGATCATGTCAAACAGGCTTTTGTCTTTCTGAACGCCATCGATTGTCCAGCTGGCATTGAAGACCTTATGCCGGCAATGCCTAACGTTGTAAAGAGAAGGAAATAAGTGAGTCAGTCAAAAAGAATTGACGATCATATGGACCATATGGACGGGGACTCACTCGGAGTTGACTTGAGCAAACATGAAGAGCTCAACATCGTGAGGCGGTCTGCCCAGCTTCTTAAAGACATCTACCAAGTATTGCATTTCGGATTGGTCCAGACTGAGGCCCTTTTCTTTGTTATATACTTGGAGGATCTCGAGAGGGTCACCGCCATCGGCAAAGATGTCGACAACAGAGGGCGGCGCGGGAACACCAGCGACGAACATGACGTCGAGCTGAGGCTTCTCAAAAGCGAAAGTCTCAGTCATCCGGTCGTGGAGGATGTCTCGGAAAGTCACATCTTGTCCAATCTCGTATTCCTCCTCGAATTCGACCACTATTAACCGTCCCCTTTCGATTCGGTTCACCTGTTCCTTTAGGCCGCAGACATGAGCGATGCTGGTAGCCTGGGAGCTCCACGGGGAAAGGTATCGAGGGGTAACATAGACGGTGACTGCGCTGGTGGTGCTCTCGGAGGCCAGAAGGGGTTCGGAGTCGACATCCTGAAGCAGTGTCTTGACATTGTCGACGACGGCTTTGTCGGAGGATTTCAGGTCGACGTAGTAGACCCATTGGCCTCGGATCTGCTTGATCTTGGGCTGGCTCGTATTGTTGGCACGAGCCTTCAACTCCCGAGCGCCGGAAGCCGTGTAGCACGAGCTACCGACAAGAACCTCGTGAGGCATGATGGAAGAGATACCGCTCGTCGGCGATGTTGTACATTGGACGTAGCGCGTTGGGATACGCTTAGTTGGGGAAGGGCGCGTTGTTCTGCTGCCCCTCCTTGTCTTATCGATAGAGGGGTGAAAATTTTTGGGGCAATCATCAGCATGGTTAAGGGTCTGATTCACGAGCTGCACCGACTTTGCAAGGTACAAGTTGTATATGGATATATATAGGGCGGCCACTTTATACTATCTTTTATGCCTGTTGCAAACTTTGTAAGTAGACTACACAAAGTGTCAAGTTTGGGCCTAAAAATGCCTTCTTTCTTAGCATCCAAGGGTGTGATCCACGAGCCAGTGCAAACTTAGCCATTTTTGTTAGCTAAGTTCTATAGAAACTTATGAAATTTTATCTAAATAATATAAATAGTGATATCGCCCCTATTTATAATATATCTTTTTAACTAGGGCCTAACTAGGGCTACGTAAATGCTCACAAAAGGATTAGATACTAAGAAAGAAGCAAAATCTGCTATTTTTTTAGGTATATACTTTGCACTTTACGTAGTCCACTTACAAAGTTTGTAATAGGCACAAGTGGCTGCCCTATATAAATCCATATATAACTTGTACTATGCAAAGTCAGTGCAAACTTTACACCGGCTCATGGATCACACCCTAAAGCATGAGAGAGGACGTGTTTACCAAATCGACACGTATTAGTATTACTTGACCATTCTTATCATTATACAGAGGGTTGTTTCTACCCAGTAGATGCTGGCTATACGGCAGGCGAACAATAACTAACTTTACAAGATGCATAATAATTCGCGTCCTGTCGCGCGATGTGAGTCACCCGGGACAGAGCTGATGATAAGTCCTGACGGGAATCACGGCACCAGCTGGTCAAGGGACCCACCCAGACTCGGATACCTCGCTGAACGCTAGCCCCGACCGCGAGGGTTGCGATAGCTGCGATGTGTGCGATGTACCTCTTTGTACCTTTACAAATTGTTAGGACTTCATTGTAGTGACGCCGTGAGCAAAACTCGAACGAATTTGGGTTTGACTGCGGTCGCGGACGATTATGACTGTATCTTGCGCTACGCAGCCACAAAGTTCATCGCCAACTTTGCTCTAACCTCGCAACCCCCCGTATTCGTAACCTCGAAGATGTCCATCACTGCGGTCCCTGTTATTCGTATGTTAATCATTACACTGGCTAGGTACTGCCAGTAATCCTCTTGTCTTTCTAAAACCAGATGCATTCACCACAACCATTGAGAGCAAGAAAAATCTTAAAAATCAATCAATACAAGTCCTGACAAACGTCCGAGTTAACAAAGAGCCACATCGCATGTCTAACTCCGTACAACCCCACTCACTTGAAGGGGGCTCCTCCCAGCGATCAAGGGCATCGTTATCACGGGCATTGCACAAGGGCAAGCGAAGCATTAGACGCCTTCACTGGTTCACGGGCGTAACCTCGTCGCTAGGCCAAAACGGCTGCCCAGGCCCGCCCGGAGGTTAGCCGAAGAGGGGGACAATTCCTCGCCGCCATCGTTGACAGGCTTTTCATATTCGGCCGACATGTGTTGTCAGCTGGCTACCCCCGGCTACAGCTGTCATCAATGAAGTCCTTACATGATATTCAAGAACCTCAATAAATCGCTTGCTTGCGAGGCCTTTCGAAAACCGTCAAACTCAAAGTCACCCAAACAAGCCAACGAGGAAAAGTGGATCAACGACGACTTCCATCATCACGTTAATAAACAAAGCCCCTTCCACCAAGCGCCATTCCGCACACCCTGCTTCCACGCGGCGGCCTCCGGCATCACCCGCCCCCAAAAAAAGCTTAAAAAGTCCCACCACCAACCAAAAATAAATCCAGACCAGAACCAAAAGTGGCTGCCCAGACGCAACTTGCACATGCCCAAGCCCTACACGTCACTGGCGTAACTTCTGAAGAAAAAGACCAGACAGGCCCCTTTCACGCCGTCATTGACGAGGAATAAGAAGAAAAAACACATTATCGCGGAGAAAGAAAACACGGCAAGTCTAGGCGAGCTGCAATGTAACTGGGATGTTCCCTGTCCTGTAGCACGAAGATCTAGCTGTTGTTTTTTTCTCCCCCCTTTGCCGTGCTCCGTGCTCCGTTCCGTAGCAAGCCAGACACCTATTGAAGATTGCTTGGCATCGCAGATGATAATGGCTACATGGCATAATTAATGTGGGGGGCCGTCTGCTGTGAGGCGCGGATACATGCATCTCTTGTCGCTGCCAGGACAGAGGGGAGGCAGGCGATGCCTCTCCGATCTTGGTTCATCTGATCAAGGTGCGAAGAGGGCTCCGACATGTCAAGCATGTGATTCCAAGATCCTAGCCACCTTTGATTCCCATCTTTCGTAGTATCAAAACGCGCTCTACGGAAAGTGGAACTTGTCCTCGGTTACGATGATACACCAGCTGGACAATGCAAATTCCGATGAATAAAAGTTAAAAAAAGCGCGAAACCCAGAACCATGTGTCAAGGCTTTCACACCCCCCTTCTTCCCTTCCCCGGGGTACCACCACACATCCTCCATCTTTCATTGCTCAATGTCCTTCTCCTCTTTCTTCAGCGTGCCGTCGCACGACGTACCCGTCTGCTACCCGTCTACCCGCCTGCTCACCCGAACTCAAAAAGTTCCGTGATACCCTGCTCGCGGCTTTCGGCGTGTCCTCGTTTCATGGCAGCGCATGCGGGCAGGAGAGGGAGGGCGCTCAAGTGTCTTATACCACGCCAGACTTCTTCGTCACAATTCTTGCCACGTGTTTCCAGCGTTGTGCTTCGACCACAGGACATGTAATGTGAGAAGAAAAAAAAACCTGCCCACGCAACGCAACGAGACTTGTGTACGGACTAGAGTGCAGAAGAGCATGCCATGCTGGCTGAGGGGAGGAAGAATGACGGGTCCGCATTTCCCAGAGTCTGATGTTCTGTTGTACAACATACATGCCTGTTTGTGTAGCACATCCGGGTGGGAAGCAGTGTCCATGCCAGACGCTTGTGTTCAGGCAAACGGCTTATCTGCGTCTCTTCGCCAGTCCGACTATGCTTGCTGCGCATGAGATCGTGGCAGATTGTTTCAAGGGCTGGGTCTGGACCCTCTGTCAGCCATGCCCATCCCCTTCGGTCTACGGACGCTTTGCGACATTTTGCAACACGATAACACGGGCAGATGACATGGCTCAAACACGATGTGTTGTGCTTCCTGCTATGGTATGGACCGAAGGCGCAGGCTAGCATTCCAAGAAAAAAAGGGGAAGAAATTTTTTTTTTGAAACTGGGGAATCGAGGGGCAAAGACCTTCAGATTGCTTCATTCTGATCATCTCATGTGCTGTCGCCAACGTGGCACGCACCGTTGCCGCATGCTGGGATATCTCCGCCATCCGCCATCCGCCATCCATCAAATCAGAGCTCATCGTCCCCAATTTCCACATCTCGGTGTCACATTGCTTCCGAGATTCTCGAAACCCGATCCCCATCCCGCATCTTTGAAATTAAAAGGAGAAACCTTTCTGGTTCTATTGACCATCATCTTTGATTTTTCAACGCCCCTTTCCATCATGTACATTTTTCCCTTGCAGTTTCAGGGGATTAGTTAAATAAACAAAAAAGCCTGTGAAGTTCACGTTTCTATTTGCCGTTTCTGGCGCCGTTGTGATTATTTTCCTCCGTTGTTCCGCAAAAATGAATGACTGTAGTCGGGGTATCTTTTTTAAAATCGCTGTTTAATAGGACAAGACAAAGAAGAATAAAACATGGTGTGACAATGTTTGGGGTAAATGAATCATGGCCGAGTCGCAGGTGATGCCATCCAAAGACATGGGATGAAAGGACAGGTCAACCGCGAGTACGGCTACTTGCGAAGTCCAACCTTATCTGCGATGGTCTTCCAGAATCGACCCTTGGCGTCTTCGCTTCGCGCCCTCGCCATGACGGCATCTCGCTGCATGGGTCCGACAATGTCCTCGTCACCCCGGCCGGGGAACTTGCCGTCCGCATTGAGGGACTCCAGCATCTGTGGCACGGCGCTGGGAAGGCAGTCTTCCACGCGTCTCCACTCGAGCTCGGCAAAAAGGTCGTCCTGGGTCGGCAGGCGAGTGAGTGCTGCAGCGTTGGAACTGCTGGAGCGTCCGCGTCCACGCCCGCGGCTTTGGTTTCGAGATGCCGCAATGGATCCTGAGCCCGAATGGCACGTATTCTTGATGACCCCTTCGAATGTCGTCTTCCATCGCCCCTCTATCTCGGCCCACTTCGCCTCGGTCAGGGCATAGATTTTGCTCGTCTGCCCGTAGTTCTCACCGGTCCGTACCAGGTGTTTCGTGTAGTTGATGCGCGCTAGATCCCAGTGATTGCGGAACTTGGCAATTGCCTCTGGTTCGAAGCTGTCTAGCTCATATGGCTGGGGCGAAATGATGAAGTTGGCATGTCCAAGTCGGTCGGACCACTCGTCGTGCTCTTGCAGGATTACCGGAAGAGCGAGGGGGAGCTCAGCGCTGCTTGACACCTTCCGTAGAGACGAAGTGGATGGACGAGTGCTCAGAGGGGGCCGAGCAAACTGAGGCGGTGGCACAACCGTAGGTGACAACGGAGAATCCATTATCGGGCTGGAGTCGATTTTGGGTGACTGTAGCGGCGACTCTCTGGGAGGCGATGCCAGGGCACTTGTCACAAGTGGAGGGAGCAGGGGAGTCGTTGCTGTGGCTCGATCTCGTTGCAACTTGGAGCGATCCTCTGGCGTCAGATTGATTCCAAGTCCGGTCTCTGCGTCGTCGCTAAGGCTGTAGAGAGACATGGAGGCGTTTGATGAGATTGTCGGCACGGCCTCTGAAGATCGATCAGGCGCATTCGAAGCAGACATTGACGACGAGCGGCTGCTTCGTGTCTCGTGAGAAGGTACATTCTCGAAGCTCAGGCATGTTGTCGGCGAAGCCCTCAGAGTTGCACGCTTCCTTGATCGCCACCGCCTGATGGTGGGCATCCGGGAGCCCAGTCGAGACGTGAACTCGGAAAAGGCCGTCTCAGCCGCATTGCGCTTTCTCGGGACATGGCCATTGTCTGCGATGCATTCTCCCTCGCTGAGGAAGCCCATGTCGTAGTCAATGTCCATTTCAGAATCGGAGACAAAACCCCCAGGATATGCTTCTTCCGAGCTGTTGCGATGACTGCAAGCTTGGTCACCTGTGTATTTTCAACATTATTAGCTGAGCCCTTGGGGGGGAGTGGAGGGGGGGGTGGACGAAGCAGAGAATCAAGGGGTTCGTACATAGACAGCTATACAATCCAAAACTATCTGAAAGGGTTGCAGTATCCTCCTCTCGTTGGTGATTAGGCTCCTCCTCAACATCGGCCAGATGTCGCACACTGGAGAGAGTGCTGGAAGCCAAAGACGGCGAGGACGGGCATTCTGGTTGGGGCTGCATTGGCAGCTCCAATGATGACGTTGAGCTCGAAAACCGCTGGTGGCTCTTTGGCGAGAATACGGGCGTAACAGGTGAGGCAAGTTCAGATGAAGACGAATTGGCCGTGTGATAGACGCACGAGAGGTCCATTTGGTCGGAGTTGGCCATGTTGGAGGAAGATGGGTCGGGCTTTTGTCGCTGTCGCACCAACTGCGGTAGAAGCAGTGGCTTCAGTTTCGGCGACATGCCTGCACAGCGGGTAGGGCGTGAAGGCTGTGAAGTCACAGCAATGGCTCGCGGCTGTGTGAGCTCGTGGGGGGGGGCCGAACTTGGTTCGATTGTTAATTATGATGTTGGCTGCAGATGTTGGGTTAATAAGAAGAAGAGTCCGTCTGGGCACAGCAGTACGGACTCAGTACGGATTACCGAACAGCGTCTGGTGCAGCACCCTGGGCAGACGGGCAGGCGGGCAGACGGGCAGGCGCCTTGGTGCTTGCTGATGATTCCGTGTGTTTGCTGGGGCTCCGATGCTAGCTTGTTTGGGAGCCGGGATGGTTCTACATGTAATGTATGTACTCCGTATGTATGGACGTAATATGTATGTATGGACGTATGTATGGACGTCTAGGAGTGGGCCTTGGTGGAGCATTCCTTGAATCTCGGGCCCAACCTTGTCAGTGTTTGGCAAAGTCCCATGGAGTCCAATGGAGTCCAATATCTAGGTGGATAATTCGCGTCGAGCTGCTTGGCCGTCGAGGACTCAGAATCTGTTGGTAATAGTGGCGCGGATGGCGGGTGGCGGGGCAGGCACGCTTTTCTAGCCGCTAGCCAATTTAGCCATGAGGCGGCTGTTTGGCCGGCGAGCCGTTCTCCAGTTCTCCAGTTCTCCAGCGACTGAAGAGTTTTTCTGTTATTACTTGATCTTGTCTGCGTTATTAGGGCAGGGCAGCCACACGTGCACACACACACACAATGGACAAGACAACAGAGTGATGATGGTGTTGATGGTGGTGTCGATGGTGGAGAGGCAGAAGCGGAGGCAGGTGCATCTCTTAGGGGCGGAAGAAGCTGCTGTATGTACCACAATGACAGCTGGTGACTGCCCATGTCTCTCAGGTTCTGGCACAGATATACATAGATCAACGACGCGGCAAGAACAAAACGCCCAACTTGCCAACAACGCGCGCGCAATAGGCCGAGGTGCTGCAGGTCCACGTGTTGGCGTGAAGCGGTCGGGCGACAAAGAAAGCTGCCAATGGCTATCGCAGCAAATGGCTGTCCTCGCAGCAGAGAGGTTGACACCTCGGGTTCTTTCTGATGCCGTCTCCTGTTATAACAAGACGGAGGGGGGTTTGTTGCTTCGCTGCTGGCTAGAATCGGACAGGCACTTGAATAATTGTCCTGCGTAGGTCGTGCCACAAGCTTTTAGTAGCTGCGTGTGCCAGATTGATTTGGATGCATCACTGCAACATGCCGGCGTGCCAGAGCCGTCTCCGTGTTGATCATATCTTCACGTGGCTCCCAAGTAGCTCGCCTATTTCGGCCAAGTGGAAAGGTGAGGCTGTTGACGTGGTGCACTGACTGGTCCGTCCTTGTCAAAGCAAGTCGTGGTGAGCTCTTGAAAAGAGCCTTGAAAAGAAATGAAACAGCCGTTCGCCGTAATGCCAGCAATGAATGGCCTGCCTTGGTCCGTGGCAGACGTTGGGCTGGCCAGGAGTGGGCTTCCGAGTGGCTGCGATGACTTACTTCGGTCAAGATGTTATCGTATCGCATCCTCACATCTCTGACCCTCTTCTGTTGAGAAGCTCTGGACATACATAAGGAGCTCTCTTTTCTCTTTGATAGATTTCCTCAGATACACACAGTACACACAGTCAATCACATCTCTGTTCCCATTCTCGCATCACTCCATAAAGTCAGCTGTGAGAACTGGACCGCTCGGTAGAACTGCCAATGGCACTCTCCACTTGCCCCGCGCCCCTTTCCTGCGAACTCTGGCATTTGTGGACTCAGGCTGTGATCCACGAGAACTCTGCTAAGTTAGCAGGGACGACCCGCAGTACAACTTGTATGTGGATCACTATGGGGCGGCTACTTTGTACAGTCCGAGCTTGCATTTTGTGGCTTTTTTTCCACCGCCTTTGTGTCTAAAGAAGCCCTCCTTTAATTCAATCAATTCGATCAATTCGATCAATTCGATCAATTCGATTAATTCAATCAATCAATCAATCAATTTAATCAATTTGATTAATCAATTTACAAGCAAAATCATCTAAATAAGAGGTTATAATCCCTATAAAAGGTCGTTATAGCGCTCTACTAACTTTAATATAATACTCCCTATAAAGTTTATAGAGCAATTTATACTCTATAAAAATAAGAGCTAAAAAACAGTAGAATTCCCTTTATTCTTAGTATCTAATCCTATTATAGGTATTTACACGCCCCTTACTAGTGTAATATATTATAAATAGGGGTAAATATAAAGTAAACTTAATTCTATAACTTTCTATGTAAATTTACTGCTAAAAATAGCTAGCGTGTCTGTTATGCATGCTTATGCACTCTGCTAACTTAGCAGAGTTTTCGTGGATCACGGCCTCAAGTACTTGTATGATTGATGCTAAGAATGTGTTTCCCTACCTGATAGTCGCCCGCAGAGTTTCATTATGCAGCCAAGGCTATCACATACATCTGGTACGGATTCTCACGTACATGACATAATTTACGATTCTCACTGCTCAGAGAGTCATCCAGCGGCATACAGCATACAGCCATTCTACTTGGTTCTACTATCGACGCTGCACCGTAGACTCATATCTGATCGCGATGTACTCCGTATTGTGAGGACTAATGCCGTCGTTCACATGGGACGAACGGAATCTTGGTCTCAAGGTTGGACCTTGTGCGGGCGTTGTGGACTATTTGGGACGCGAATCCTAGGCCCCCCCTGTTCCTGTTCATCCAACAAAGAGCGTCCAGGTTCCATCAGTGAAACACGGCTTGTCACATGGCTCTGCTGCGAAGGACGTTTTCCATGCTGATGATGGATTAGATGAAACTTGTTGCCGTCTTGACAGCTGCAAGGATCCCATGGAGATGTCGCGAACATTCTGCCCAGCTCTGCTCGTCGAGTCAGTCACTTGCATCTATTAATACCCGACAACGGTTCGAATTCTCGGGGTCACAGTCAGATCAGATTAGACAGCTGCATGTGTCAAGCCCATGGTTATTTTTCTGCAACATGATTCACTTTTTTTGCCCTCTTGGCTTGAAGCCATGTAATAGATGACTGAATGTTACCAGCCAACATCCAAGTATTGCAGTTCCCGCCATTCGAGGGCATATTTCCGATGACGGTTGTGCCGCTCTCGTCGGACCGAACGGGTTTCTTGCATATGTGTCCGGGTTGTGATGGCGGCTGTTATCTGCCAAATCCAATGCAGGTGCTACCAGGCCATTCCACACCGGGTTGACAAGGCACATTTGCCTGCAGATGGGCTTGCTCTTGAATATTGGGTGCCCAACAAATCAGTACAGATATCTGCTTGGTATTAAGTGCCTATGCTGCCAGGCTGCAGCTTCTCCGCGCCACTTGCATAACGCGATGTGTGCGCGTGGTGGTCTTGTGTCAAAACCGTCTTGCAAACAATCTCGACCCGGAGGCTTGCACAGCCCGCGACGGGGTCGTCTTGCCCTCCAGGGTGAGAATGCATCCATCGCAAAGCCCCCCTGTCACTTCTCAGTTGCGCGATTTCCCGAGCACATCGGATCTCTGTGGGGTGGAACAACACCTGGAGATTCTTGTCACGGGCAACAACGTGATTTCACCTGTGACAATTCGAGCACATGATCTAGGCAGGATGTGGTTGAGCGAGAATAAGACTCAATGTGCGGGCCAGTCAGTGTCTTGCTGCATCAAACGTTTACAAGGCTTTGAGATTGATTTCGTCCACGGTTGCTTACAATGGTTGGGACTGCCTATTTCGCGAGGATACTTGGGGTTTTTTTTTCTTGTCTTTTCTCAGTGCGGTGCCTTGCAGCAGCCCCCCCTTGAGCGGCAAGGTCTCCAAGCTCCGCGATTTGTCAATTCAGAAAGGAAGAGAGCGATGCGGATTTGTCCGTGGACAGAAGCCCACTTACGCTGATGTTGGCTTCATGTTGGTTTGTGCCCCGTTATTATGTGGCAAGGATGACCTCGGTTGTCCTGGCTGGCTTCTTGAGCTTGTCCATGTATTATTGTTATTATGTATGTATGTACGGAGTACATGTAATGTACTGTGTTTCTTGTTTCTCCGCACCTTATGCAGGCATGACGGGACACTTCGTATTGTCAGGTAGACAACGTTACCTTTTACCCACACTTTTGACGGTGAACAAAAGAATGAGCGGAACAAATAGAGCAAAGATCACATGCTTCTTGCTTGCGGCCTGCCTTGGACGCTTGGAGTGGCAGACTTTCGTCATGGAAAGTATCGAAACTCAACATTGGAAGTGGAGTGAGTGCGCAATGACAAAGGAAGCATTACATAATAGTTGGGTGGAGACAAGATACAAAATGGGTCCAGTCAGCTCCACTAGACCTGAAGGGAAGGAACCGGACCGAAGCCCTGGTTACACGGAAGAGGTGTTGTTCCGCGCGCGATCTAGACCCGGCGCCAAAAAAAAAAAAAAATTTAATTCCCACCACAGGGTAGCCAGCCCAGCCATGCCGGAAGAGACGTCGTGTCTTGCTGACATTTGTGCAATTCTCCCCCCTCCCCTCCATCTTAACTCGCGACGTATCCCTTGGATCTCGCCAATCCGCCAGTTCTGTTGCGAAAACATCGGCCAGAAACATGCACAACTCGCGCAGCGCTTTGTACTCGCTCCCTCGTCAATCAACTATACAACTGCAATTGGCCTTGTCTCGCGAACTTGAACCATTATGGCGTGTTGTCGTGGACGACCTTGGGCAACACGCCAGCACGAGCACGCACTTTGCCCCCGAATAAGTTAGCTGATTTGCCCACTGTAACTAATACCATCCTTCCCCATTCGTACTTGCCAATTCTCAAAGATCAAGCCTGAACCCAGATGCCCAACGCTCCAAAGCAGTCGGCGACCGACACCTACGGAGTATTCCGACGGATTAACAAACGACCTGATCCTCCTGTTTCGCTGGCGCGAACAGGGCTGGTGTGGTGTGGCGCCTCGCGATTCGCTCTCTCGACTCCTCCAGACCCTGACTATCAATCGGACTCTGCATGACAGATGTGGAGGTTGTCTTCCCACAGAGGGGTTTTCGAGGGGGAGGAGGGTGAAAAGTGAAAAGAGCAAAGAAGAAAAGTCGACAGGGTCCAGATAATCTCGGCAGTCACCCGGGGTACCTTTGCGGGTAAATGTTCATCTTTACTCCGTACGCATCTATGCCTCGATGTCGGTTAGCGGTGTGATGTACGGAGTATGTGCTTTTCTTCCTTTCCCTCTCCCCCGAGGGCCCCTGGGAGCGCTGCATTGCGGTGTAATTCATCGGTACGAGCTGTTGATGTTATTTTTAGGACGAGGGATAGGACTAGCTATGGCTTGGGTTTAAATAGGAAAAAAAAAAGATACTAAGAAGGCGGATAAGGAAATGGGGCATGGGTTTGATGGCAAGAATCGTGGGCTTCATCCCCATCCGAACTTTGGTGTTGCGTTAGCATTGCCTTCGTTGTGTATCTACTATTGCATTTCGAGGGACAATTTGTGTCAAATGAGGAGTAACAATCGAATCTTGGTACTCGGTATTAATAGTCTGCGAAGCTCATGTTTGTAGTAACGAGCGAATCGACTTACCTACCCTAGACAGCGTCGTTCCAAGTTTAAGCCTCCTTTGAAGTCGGTGGTCCAGGAACAGGCTCTCATGGCCTTTCTCATGATTGCAGCCTCGAATTTTGGTGGTCTAAATACGCTGCGTGACAAGGCTGTGTCTCTCTCCTGATTCCATCATGCATGGCTAGCACGCGATGAATGTGTCGCACTTGGGTGGCAAAGCACAATGAGCGTGGATGGTATGGATGGATGCCGGAGATGAACACTCTCGCCATGAGGCAAGGGCTCACACATGTCGCGGTACATCGCAGTCGAATCCAGCTCCGGCCTTCCGAGGAGTAACTGTTAAGTGGCCTTGTAGATATTTGGAAACTTCTGGCTGTATATACGATGACTCGAAGACAGGTTGATATGGTCCATACACAGATTTTGGAGATTGCGACCAATTATAAGCCCATTGTCCTAAACCTCCAGCGCAGAGACGTATATGTTTCTGAGCACTCGAGTTCGAGGCCGAGCGGGCTGCAGCATAAACCTGCGGATGAGATCGTCAGTTGTCCGTGTACACGAGAATCACCAACACAATGGAGATGACGAACGATTTTTCGGGGATGCATCAAATTCTCAGCAACAAAACAGAACACTCGGCCCGATGCGACCATCCGTGCTTCTCACGACCGCTCGTGAAGATCGACCCGTCCCCAATAGATATATCTATCCTATATATTTCGACCCTGTTCCGAGTGGAAAGCCAGTTGATACACGTCGAGCAAGGATCAGGCACCACAGCGAATCTGGAGAAGTTTCGTGCAAACGGCATTTCGGGATATGCCCTACTCGAGTAATCTTCGACCCGAACACCGACCATTACTCTGAAATCGCGTTCAACGGATTCAAGGTCCCTCGATTTCCGTGGTAATGCCTCCCTCCATTGCCATCCGCCAATTACCAATCCGCAGCTTTGACACGAAGGTTGTGGCCCAAGTATTGCCATCCGAATCGAAACATACCCACCGGCATTTCCAGCGATCAACGCAAGTCGCCACGGACTTCCCCCGGTTTCTCAACCTGGCAAGGTCACAGCACACAAAGTCGCCCCCACTAAGAAGACACAGGCTCTACGTCCGTATCATACAAGAACTACATACATAGACATCTCTCGGAAAGTACCGCGGTCATCATATGTACCTCTGGACGAACACAGCTGCTCTCTCCCTCCACTGACACCTACAATACACTCCTTGAATTATTTCACAAATCAATATAACAGGGGGAATTAAGTGAATCAGATATTAGCAAGGAAAGAAGGGAGATAGGGGCTAGAATTCAAAGGTACCTCTTATGACGAATAACCTATACAGAAACAGATGTATTCCTGTCAATGTAGGGGTCGGTGTAGATGATGAAAATGGTTCTATTTCGGTTAATCAGAGGTGCAGACAGCACCTAACTTTTATACCTAAAAGGTACATAGTACGCTATAGTAATAACTAGTCTATAGAGGTACTTCTAATATATTATCTCTACTATTATCTTATTAAGGGTTTTAACCTAGTTATTACGTAGGCTATATTTATATATCTAATACCTTAAGGAGGTCTCCCTAACACACCCCCCCTAGCTAAGATATTTATTAAAGCTAGAGATTAAAGCTATAGGAAGAGATTATAAATAATTTCTAGTGTTATACTTAGATAGGAATCTCTTATAAGCTAATTCTATAGCAGAAGTCCCTATATATCTAACCTAAAAGTAGCTTTATAAAGCTATCTATAGGTATCTTAGAGATTTTTATCTAATTAACCTTAATATTACCTATTATATATTATTCTTAAATTCATATTTAATTTATATTAAGGTGCTTAAGGCTAGTCTAAAGCCTTCCTTCTATATATTTAGTAATCCAGATTATCTACTTATTATTACACTAGATAATTAAGAGTAGTAGCACGTAGACCTTAATATTATAAAGTAGTCTTCCTAGAGATATACACTCTTTTACGCTATAATTTAGGGTAAAGAGCTCTACTTCTATACTTAAAGTTATTATATAATATTACCTACCTAACTTCTAATTAATTATAGCGCTATATATAATAAAGATATAACCTTATGTTAATTTCTAAGTATTAAGGTTATTACTAAGTAAAGTATTAGTGCTAGAGAATAGCGTATTAAAACTATTTACTTCTAAGTAATAAATACATAGCTTCTTTATATTCTAAGCGTATAAAATTACTCCTTTAGTAAGCTTAATATGCTTTACTAATAGATTTATTATAAAAGAGGCAAGCTTTAATACTATAAAGGCTATATTAGGTCTTCTAATAATATATAGATACACTAAAGAGCTAATAACTACTCTATAATAATTAATCTCTTTATTAGTAGCTTTACTAGTATTAGTAAGGATTATAGCTATAGGAAGAGAAGTAGGGGATAAGCTTTTTAAATCGCTATTAATAATATTAGGAATAAATTTCTAAGTAATCTTTTAAATATATAATTCCTATAATAACTATATCTCTTTAGTATTATAATTTCTAATAATTTTAATACCTAGGAACTACTTTAGGTTACCCTAGTCCTTAATATTAAGACTATTTATTAGTTATTTATAAAGCTTTTTAAATTCTACTTTAAATCTATTAGGGTATATTACTATAATATTATCTATATAGAAGAATAGGATAAATCCGCCCTTTATAAAGATATATAGGTCTTCCCTTCCTTATATAAAGTCTAGCTTTAATAGGAATTATATAAGATATAAGAACTATTATTAAGGAGCTTCCCTTAGCCTATATAACGCTCTTATTATCTTCTAGAGATAACCTTTTATATTTATACCCTCTAGGGGCTTATAGTAAATAGGTTCTTTAAGCTCTATATATAGGAAGGTATTCTAAATATTATATTATTAGGTATTAAGACTATTAGTATAGTAGATTATAAGTAGTATATATAGAGATTATAAAGTAAGCGTAGTAGTGTAGTTATTAAGGTTATCCTTTAGTTATTAGTTACCTTAAATAACTATTCTAGCTTTAAACTCTATAACTACTCCTTTTTTATTAGTTTTATATTTAAAGACCTAGCTAAGGTCTATAATTTCCTTCTACTTCTTTAGATTAAATAATTTATCTAGTATATCCTCCTAGTAGTTTAAGAATAGAAGTTTTAAAAGCTTCTTTATAATTACTTCCTTCTAGTAATTATAATAGGCTAAAGCTATAGCTTAATAATAATAGGCAGGTTCTAGTAATATATCTTTAATCCATAAACTATATTAAACGCCCTATAATACTATAGAAAAAGTAGAAGTAAACTATACCTACCTAGCTTTATATATCTCCTTTCTTTAGCGTTTTCTAGTAATAATATTATCTAAATTAATACTATTATCCTAGGGATAATAATTCTCTATAACTTTACTACCTTTACTAGTAATTTTACTAGTCTCTATAGTAGTCTCTATATATTTAATTATTATATTATATACTAATTTATTAATTTTATAAAATAGCGTATTATTACCTTATGTCTAAAGCTCTATATTCTCTATAGTAACCAGGGCCTTATAAGAAGAGTTAGAAAGGGTTAAAAGTGCACTAGAAAGGTTATCTTTTTTCCCTATTATATAAGGAGGTATTTCTACTTTAAACTACTTATTTTCTCCTTTTATATTTATAGGCAAAGAGGTATAATTCTTATAATTCTTATCTTCTAATTTTATTCTAATAAGGTCTTAACTAATTTTCTTATTAATATTATTAGCTTTAAGCTCCTTAAGTAGTGTAATTATTAATATCTTCTCCTTTTAGGCTAATTCTAGCTCTTCTTCTAGTTTAAAGAAGGAGTTCTTATTAAATTAAATATATACTAATATAATAACCTTATAATTATAAAGTAAAGGTACCTATATAATATACTAGGACTTACCTCTATAACTAATAAGGTATCTAATATAAGCTTTCTACTCTAACTATAGTATTATATTATATAATTTAATATACTCTAGAGCCTTTATTATTATAGGAAATACTTTATATCTATAGGCTTATAGATATATAATTAAAGGTTTCTAGACCTCTACTATATTTAAGTATATAAGGACTATTTTCCTAGCCTAATCCTACTAAAGTTTATATAGTATAGTTTACTTCCTATAATATTTAAAAGGTATATAATTTAATAGATAAACCACGGTATTAAAGACCTTATTATTAAGATTAGATAGAAGGTTAGCTTTAAGACTTAAAGTATAAGCTTTCTACTTAACTACCCCCCTAGATCTCTTTACCTTTCTATTCTAACTAGGTATTAAGGGAGCTAAATTATAGACTATAATACTAGTAAAGGCTATCTTATCCCTTATATTCTCTATAAAGAGGGCTTTTTTAATATTACTATATAAAAAGCGTAGTTAAACCCTAAATTAAGTGCTTAGGAACGCTATTATTATATAGAAGCTATTATAAATCCTATTCTTTACCTTAAATAAATAGAAGAACTATATTAAGGTTATAAGGTAGGTAAAAACACACTAATACCTATTACTATTCTAATAAGGAGAGTTATAGTAATCTAAATTAACTAAAAGACTATAACCTAGTCCTTAAGGAAGTCCTTTAGGTATAACCTATAATCTCTATTACTTAGCCTTACCTATAGTATATATCTTACACTATATAAGCTTAGGACCTATTAATTTAACGCCTAAAGCTATATTTATATGCTCTATAAATACCTTAACACTAGGATAATTACATTATTAATACTAAAGGTTTATATCTCCTCTTATAGGTAGTCTTAGTGCTCTACTAGATATAGCATAGGCTTCCTTTAGATCCTCTAATAGTCTTAATAATATATAAAGCTTATTAATATTATAGACTTTAGCTATAGGTATTATCCCTTAATATAGAAATAACTTCTTCTAATTCTAGAAGATACCTACCCTTATAAGAATTATTACTAATACTAGATTAACATAGAATTCTAGAATAAATAACATAGTCTCTAATACTAATATCCTTATATTCTATAATATAGGATCTATAATAGAGATATATATAGGGCCCTATCCTAAAGCTATATATATTATACCTCTAGCTTTAACCTCTATTATAATATTTCTATTAAATTTAGATTAATTAAACCAGCAAATATTATTAAATATATAAATATTAGCTCTAGAGTTATAGAGAACTATATTCTACCTTAATTCTAAGCTATCTATAGTATTAGTTATTAAATTCACACTTTCCTTTACCTATTAACCTTATTTAGAGCATATAAATAATAATATATTTATAGTCTTCTTACTAGGGGTAACTATAACTAAGTTATTAGTTAGATTTTATAAAGGTATAAATATCTTACTACTCTTCTTCTCTAGTTTCTAATCTATTACCTTAGACTTTTCTTATAGATTCTTCTTAAAATACTTCTTAATATTCTTTTTAGAGTTTTTCCTAACTTCCTAGTCCTTTAGTGTAGCCTCTAGCTTATATATAGCCTTAAATAAATTATAGGATTCCTATTACTTTAAGGTATTATAAATATTATAATTTATATATCTAGGGTACTTCTTTTTCTCTAATTTACTTTAACTACTTAATTTATTAGTAGTAAGTGTATTAGCTAACTTTAGTATACTCTATAAAGCTTTATAATCTTTTTTAAACTCTATAATAGCTTTAAGAAAGCTTTAGTTTATACCTTTATTAAGTAAATTATTCTATTTTTTCTAAAATAATTTAAATTTACTATAAAGAGGAATTATAAACTTATATAATATTATCTCCTTAGTTTATTAGGTCTCTAGATCCTAATAATTTCTCTATAGTATCTTTATTATTACTACCTATTTATACTAATTATAAGTACCCTTAGCTTATAAGTAATTATTAAGGTATATTTCTATAAGAATTAGTATCTTCTAAGTATTTAGCTTATACTAATCTTAAAGAAGCTTTAATATCCTTTAAGAGTACTAATAGATTAACTTCTTTCCTTCCTCTTTAGTATTAAAGTTAAGGGAGTCTTAAATATTCTTTAAAAGAGTCTTATAGATATATTCCCTAATCTTTAGTATCTACTTTAATAGGTTATAATACTTTATAAGATTAACTTATAAATCTCTATATTAGAAGTTATATTTATTTTTTATATTTTTATAAGTAAGCTTTTAATCTTTAATAGTATTAGGGTTATTCTCTATAATCTCTAGTCTTAGACCCCTTTATAGGTATATAGGTATTATAGGTTCTTTAAGTAGTTTATCCTAATTTAGATTAATATACTCCTAGATACTATAGGATTCTATATAATTCTTAATTTATATAAACTATTTAATCTAGTCTTTCTCTAATAATAATATTATATTTAGAGTTTCTTTAGGTATTATAAAGGGGAACTATACTAGTTAAAAGGAAGTATAGGTTATATAGTTTAACTAATTAATATAATAAAGGGCGATTATCTTTTAATATTAGTAAGTATTAAATTAATAATATTAATAGAGCTTATATTATCTATAATAATTAATAATAAGGGTAATTAAAGCCTCCTAGGCTTATAACTATTAATATAGGGGTTAGTGTAGATAATAAAAATAGTTCTATTTTAGTTAATTAGAGGTATAGATAGCACCTAACTTTTATACCTAAAAGGTATATAGTGCGCTATAGTAATAACTAGTCTATAGAGGTACTTCTAATACATTATCTCCACCGTTGTCTTATCAAGGGTTTCAACCCAGTCATTGCGCAGGCTGCATCCACACATCCGATACCTCAAGGAGGTCTCCCTGACAATTCCTCATAGCGCGTTATAACCTACGCATTCTCCTCATAGCTCTCCATGTACTCCGTATGCACGGATTAATAATAGGGCTACTTGCAGATAATTACGGAGTACAGCTGTTGTTGAGGAACGAAAAACTGGGGCATGTAATGTAGGTTTGTAAAATAATTCAAGGGGGGCGCATTGTATTGACCTCGATTCCAATCCTAGGGACAAGGATCAACGATACAGCCCACAACATCGAAAGGATCATTCGGACAAGCCCAGCTCCCTGGTCCATCAGACACTCAAGTTGCCTCCGTTATTACAAAGACACGGATTCTGGCCAAGACGGCTCCTCCAGCTTCCGGAGCATTTGGGCCCCCGACTGCATGGCAAAGTTAGCGATGACGAGGGAGAGAGCGTCATGACGCGATTCTTCAGTTTGACAAAGGGATGCCCAACTGGTCAAGAGAACGTGCGCGGGTCTTGTTCGCCGTGGCCTTATTAGTTCTTTGTATGTATTCCGTTCACTGCGCGTTGTCCCGACTCGGCCCCACGGTGAACACGTCTTGTACGTGAATTGGCATGAGGGCAGGTTTTCTTGCATTCAGCTCGAAACTTTTCGAGAACGAGTCGATTCATATTGCTCCCGCATTGTTCGTTCTAGGTTGTTCGCTGCAACAGTGGGCTTGTTTGGCGATGGCGCCAAAGGGACCGTCTGGTAGTCCGTAGATGGTGTCGCATTCTCGTAATAGTGTAAGGCTGATTTGGCAGGGCCGCTCCACGGTGTCAATGCGATATCTCTGGATATCTCGAGCTTTTGAGAGGGGCCTAGTGTCAACTTTTCGATGCTCTCAGGCGAACTGGTGGGAGTACGGACTCGGCTTTATGTATGTATGTATGTATGTATGTATGTAGTCTGTCTCTTATCTCCTTGGCCAGCATATTCAACGAAGTGGCATGTGCTCAATAGACCCTTTACTCCGTATGATCCGAATGAAAAGGCTCGCTCACCCATTCGCTTACCCAACACTATTACATCGCTGATGGCGCTTTCTGTTCATAATCTACTCCAAGTCACAACTCCTGCAACCCCCTTGAAGCGTGTGGCAAGGTTCAAAGCTATTGCCAATTTTCATATGCTGCCTGCTTTTCGCTGTCCAGATACTACTCACACTCTCAACTTGCCAAATGTGGCCCCAGGGCCCATAGTGACACTATGTATCGCTCAGATATAGGCTTCAGTCAGCCGACCATAAACGTCGACATCACCTGCCACAGCGCCGATGGAGTTACGGTGCCGTCGGTGGACGATAGAAGTATGGACCACCGCTCAATGGCAGCGTTGCAAATAAAATACAATACATTCCCTGAACTATCTTGAATTTAGCAAATCAGATATTAGCAGGGAAATAAGGGAGATAAAGGCTAGGATTAAAAGGTACTTTTCATGACTAATAACCTTTATAGAAGCGGATGTATTGTTATAGTACTATACCCTATGCATTTTCCTTATGTATGTATAGCTCTCCAATAATAGTATTACTTATAGCTAATTACAGCTGTGAGAGAGAGAAAAACTGGGGCATGTAGATTTGTAAAATAATTGTGGGGGGTTGGCATTGTACTTACTTGCATACCATCGCCAGAAACCCAGTGCTACTCAAAATATAGTCTAGGGAGCATTTTGATTCTGGAAAAAAATAAAAGGTGGGATATTGATACAACTCTGTAGGTTTGCGCCACGGGGAAAGGGTTGCGGGCACCGGCGTCAAGCACCGGGGTAGCAAACAGACGTACGATTCTCAATATATTCTCCTCACGCGGGATGGGGTGGCAATCATCTGGCTACCGTTGATGGAAAATAAAAAAACTGCATCGAGTGCGCATATGCCCATACCAAGGCAGCATCTGCCGAACCGGACGCCTCAACAAGTCAAAGACTCGTAAAGAGCCAGGTTCAATCAATGACCTTTTCCCACTCAAGCTTTGAGGCGTTAAAGCCGTTTCAAGGAACCTTCTCATCGACCAGATGGCCCGATAGCCCGATGGCCCGATAACCGTGCCACGGTGCGTCAGCCCTAAAATTGCATTGCTTGAAACGGAAAGACCGGCGTGCATACCGGCATTTGAGCGGCATTTGCGGCACCCAACGCGTAATCCGTACACGTACATCATCGTTTCGTACTGGCATGCCGAAGTGGTGACTTCGCCCTTTTGGCGGGCTTCTTTTACCGAAGTGTCAGAGTAGAGCCAGCTGGTGGTTTCGTGTGTTTCCATGACCCTGTCATTTTGTCCATCTCAGATTTGTCTGACTGACCTTCTCCACCCCAATTCACACTTTGGCTCCGTCCGCTTGATGCGATGTCACCCCCCTTCACAGTACGGAATAATCCGTACAGAGTACTTTGTTCCACTGCCAGACAATTGTTTCCCCCCTTCGTGTGAGGCGAATTCGTTTGTTGATGTACGGAGTATAGGCTCGGATTGTGCATTAGTGTGTGTGGACTTGAAGAAATGACGGACCGGGACGTGGATTCGATCCTGAGACGCGCTTCACGATTCAGACTTGTTCAAGGACAAAAGAAAAGAGAGACCATGACAAGAACAGATGAACGCGCAACCCAATCTATCGTAGAGCCACTTGGTATCAGGTTAGTCCCGTTTTACGCGTGTAGTATCATGTAGAGTGGACGTAGCGGGCATTGGACGCACAACCCTCCTTCGCAGAAGTTGTCGCATGTCGCTAAAAAGGCACACGCAAGCAAGGCACGATCCCACCTTCTTGCTGTTGTAGCGCAGCGGCCCTCTCCTATTACGTACCTGCCTCCAGTGCGGAGTAATGTTGTCCCTCTCTCCCTCCGTCGTGGCTTCCTGCTGCGTTGTTCTGCGTTGCTCTGCGTTGCTCTGCGTTGCTCTGCGTTGTGCTGTTCATGTCATGTCATGCCATGCCCATGCCATGTCATGCCATGTCATGCCGTGTCATGGGTCCGACCAGGCCTCCAGGACCCGATGCCGCGATGGGCCCACTCCCGGCCCACAAAAACATCAGATCGACAGCCACTCAGCCGGCCGAAAGCGTGAATGCTTGGGTGATCTGGGCGACACTCTGGGTGACTCCTCTGGGTGACGCGCAACTCAGGAGTCACTGACAGTGCCAGGGTGGCCGAGGAGGGAAAAGAAAGGGCAAGAACCAGAGACATGATGAAAGGTTTCCAAGGCCCGAATGGAGAATTCCTTGGCCGATGGATGGATCCTGTATCCCCGAATTTTCCTCTGGTCTTTGTCCGATCCGTGTGGTTAAAAATAACCCTTGCATCCGCCCACCCGTCCAGCCCGTGCCTGGGTTGATGTCTTGAAGTATATATCAATAGTCTGTACATCACTGATCCTTTGAGTTTGCAACACAAAGAAATCCAACACTCCTCTCGTCTCTCTCTCTCTCACCAGCCAGTGGCACCTCCAAAACTTCAACAATGCAAGACATTTACAAAAACTCGGCTCGTCGACTGTCATCAGCGTCGTCCATCTCGTCGGCCTGCTCCTGGGCATCACACGAGGACGAGGCCTCATCACCGACAACGTCGCGCCGATCGTCGTTGCGATTCTTCACATACTCGAGGCGAGATCGCAATCCGAGCACGCCATCCACATCAGGCCGCACCTGCGAGGGCATGACCACTGAAGACACGCGCGAGCTCTGGCGATGCATGCTCGAGCTGCAGCAGCTGTACGGGTGCTACAACTCGACGAGGATGGATCTGGCGATCAATGCAGGCGAAGCTGGAGTAGATCTGATGCGTAAGTCATGAACCCCGCGGCCGTTGTGTTGTTCTGCTCGTCTTGTTTACATTCCCATGTTATTTGCTGCCATGCCCTGCCCCTGGGCGGTAGCTTTCGAGGGCTGCATCCCATCACCAACATCATTGTCAGGACTCAGGCGAGATTGTCTTGCCCGAGTCCTCAAGTTGTCTGGCCTTTGCCTGTGGTCGCAAGCCTGGTTCGCCGAAGCTCGCTGCTCCTTTCCAGCAACTTTCAGCAACATGAAAGTAGCTACGCGCTTACGGACTAGTCTGCCAACTGCACGGCAACTGCCATGTGGGGCCGTCCTAGCTCAGCAGTGCGGGGCAAATGCGCCAAGTCTCTCGAGCCTGAATTTCGGCTAATACGGACTTTCATCTCAACAGCGAACCCTTTCATCATCGATACCCTCAATGACTCGCTCATCGATCTACCCACCGAGGGACGGGAAATGCTCGATCGGTGTCTCCGGAGCAGCAGGCCCCCGCACTCAGTGCAGTCGAAATCAAAATCAAAATCACAGCGAAAATTCTGGGCCCGTTCATGATCCTTGACTACCAAGGACTCAAGGAGCATGATTTCGAACTACTTGTACCTGCCGACCTAATTTTTCCTCTCATTGATTTCTACGCAGATTCATAACTTGAAGCCTCTTGTCTGAGGCCACGCACCCATTGCAGCCAGCCAGCAAATCCTTTTTTTTTTTCACTTACCTTCTTTTTGTCCTGTTATTACCATCGATTTGTATGTCTGACCTTGTCCTTCGAAGATACGTTTGGTGCCATTGCACGAACGCTGGAATGGAAAAGATTGATCTGAAAACGAGTGTAGCTCTCCTTGTGTCATTTCGACGGTGTTTGCTCCCCTTCGTAGGGAATCTATATGTATTTAGAAGCAACAAACGATACCACTGGAGCTCAAGAATATGCATCACTTTCTAAATTTACTCTGGTTTGTCAATTGGACCGCAGTGACGAAATGGCCCATTCATCAGGTTAACCAGGACTGACGGATGCTACTAGGCATTCTCAATCCTCACCCAGCCCTCAGTCACACGTGGTCCTTTCAACCCAACCAGCAAAGACGCATTAGTGACGCATTAGTGACGTCTGAAATTAGCCCCGGTCCGATCTAAGGTAAACCCCGTGCGTAATATGTGATGTAGTCATCGCCGACGATAAGTAGACGACTACGTCGTAACTCCGACACATCCTTCTGCGTGCTCACTTCAGCCCTACACTGGCTGAGACCATCTAAAATAGAATGAATCAGCGAGTGAGTCTTGCGAGCTTGCCGGTCCGATAAGTCTCATCCTGCTTCGCGTTCTTTTCATCTTGCGCAGTGCAAAAAATGAGGGATGCAAATTATCTACACCTGCTTTGTGGCCATCATTTGTCGTCTAACCCCAACCCAGAAATGTCCACATCATACCTGGATGCTTGCTTGTAGTTCCCCCACCTTCACGTACCGGACCGTGAAGCGCACGGAGCACGGAGAAAATGACAGGTGATGGGAGAGAGGTCGTAAACCGAGGGTCCCGTGGCCGCTCCCTTTTTTTGTGTTTTCGGGCGTTGAGGCGTCTGGTCTAATGCACGCTCGCTTCGTCAATTTGAGTCATGTGAGTTCAGAGACCAAGATGGTAGTGTGGCTTATGTGATTGATGGGTGATGGCGTTGTTTGCTATTGCTACCGTTTTGGGAGGACGAGCCTTATTTCTTCTGTGCGTGTGTTCTGTCGAATGCTCAACGTGGCCCCAGACGACGGTGCAGTGCTGTGAATTATTTGCTTTACAGGGTTTCATAGCATCGCACACGCTTGTATCAATTCTCAAGATATTTCTCGTTGTCCTCCTCATGTACTTGAACAATCCAAGAATGGATGAATGCGAACTATCGAGATGGGTAGCGCGGAGCCTCGAGAGAAAGGCTGGAATGTGTACTGAATACTTGTATTTTCAACCAATACATTTAAAGCACGTCAACTGTGTTTAAGAATGGGTGTATGGGCGAATGCAGAGCACTACTAAATGAGTATTTCTTTCTTATATTTGTATACCCGTACCTTATGTAGCAATAATAGGTATCATTAGCCACTCGCCTGTTTGAAAGTCGAAGTCGAAGTGATATAATGCCTGCAGGATGATGTCTGACGACAGCCTGCAGGCATTTTGGCGAGGTGGCGCCTGCAGCACGGTGACCTGCTAGCGCAGTGTGACCTGACCTGACCCGGGCCACTGGCAGTGCCCCTCCCTTTTCACACCTCGCACCAAATCCGCACCAAATCTCTCCCTGATGTGCACGCCTGATGAATTGACACGAGGCATGGACGAAAATGAGTGGCCTCCAACACGGTGTGCTGGACACGCTATGGCCGTGGAAGAATAGCCACTATGGTTCGGAGTGCCAACCGCTCAGATCTTCCATCTCATTAGGCATGCGGAAGCTCTCCAGGGCCTCCATCATCTTCATCACTCTGTGTTTTGCTCTCCTCATCCTGATTTCATATCCGAGGACGCGCGTCGAACTCGAGACGCAAGGCCATCCTCAGGCCAATCAAACGTCGAGTGTAGAGCAGCAACCGAAGAATCAGACTCTTGAAGTAGAGTATCAGCAAGGCAGCGCGATTCCAAACTCTACGCCACATCCGAACAGTCCGACTCCGTCTCATATCCATGTGCATGTTCCCGAGAACACCGCTTCACCAGATGTTGTTGTGCATCCTGGACCGGAGGAGAACGTCAGCCCCATTGAAGAGCAAGGTACGATTGCTCAGCCCGAACCAGCAAGCGAGTTGCGCAGAGATCGCCGTCTTGTTTTGGTCATTCCCGCCACGTCACCAGATCCCGATCTCTGCAAGACGGTAGTGACGGCGCTTGCTCTCGGTTACCCGAGCCCCATCATCATCAATTGGGGAATCGACTATCATGCGGTAACGAAATGGGAGGGCGGCGCAAATCTCCCCAAGATTCCTGGCTTCGTCAAGTACCTCGATGCTGCGATGCATCCCGAGGCGCATCCCGATGAGAGGCTCGAGGATGACGACCTCGTGCTCATGGTTGACGCCTACGATGTATGGTTCCAACTCCCCGTTGAGGTTCTCCTAAAACGGTATCATGAGATCAACAAGAGGGCCAACGATAGGCTGCGCCAACAGTGGAGTGGCAAGGAGCCCATGCCCATGCAACAGACCATCGTCGCTGCATCCGGGAAGAACTGCCACCCGCAACCCGACTCGGGTTCCAACATGCACTGCGAAAGATTGCCCGACAGCCCGTTGAGAGCTGATCTTTACGGCCAAGACACGGACAAGAATGCAACGCGGCACCGTGATCATCGGCCCAAGTACATCAACGGAGGTGTTTACGTGGGACCTGCAGGCGACATGAGGCGCCTGTTCCGCCGTGCCTCGCAGAAGATGGAAGCGGGCATTGGCCAAGGCATCCACTTGTTCAGCGAACAGGGTATCCCTGGTGAAGTGTTGGGCGAGCAAGAGGTCTGGAGACAATGGCGAAGGACAAAACACGCTGCTTTTGGCGATGATGATGCCGAGAATCTCATGCATCGGGATTTCGAGTACCACTTCGGTCTCGACTACCATCAGGAGCTGTCCATTCAGACCTTTTGGACGGATACGGAAGACGGTCTCTTCGACGGAGCCTTTGTTTCGTTGAACAACCAGACCGTGATTGACCAACACTCGGCAGCGCTGGGCATATCACCCGCTCGACTCACGGGCGTCCCCAAGGATGTTGTGGCAGCGCGGAATCCGCTCACGGGCGTGGTCGAGTCACCAGACTGGGGGGAGATGCCACTTTACGCCGACTTCTTCACCGAATCCGTTCCCGTCATAGTACACCACAACGGCTTCAAGGAGAGACGCACCTCTTGGTGGGACCAGCCTTGGTTTTACCAGAAACTCCGACACCTCCTTGCCCTACGCATGGCGACTACCGAGCAGGCTACTGCTCCATTGGCAGCAGTCGATGCCGAGGGCGGCGTGGACGTCAAGTACTGGGCTCCGCCGGCCGAGGCCTCGGACAGGCGGCCACGATTGATGGTTGATTCGGCCCGGGCTCCGTTGGCAAACATGGAGTTTCAAGATGTCTGTCAGTACCCTGATGAACCGGTCCGTGGACCGGGCCAGCACTGGTGGGATGAAGTTTTTCGCGACGCAGAAGGGCCATTCAAATAATAAAAGATGACAAGTTTACTGTTGTCAACACCCCCCCTCCATTATTGTCCTACCATAGACGCTCATGTACCCCGTACGGAGTACACGTAATCCGTACGGACTATAATAGTACCAAGAAGGGATGGGGTAATGATGATAGTTGATTACTCTCTAGCTAGCTGCGGTGGTCCTATAATTGTTACCACCCTATTTTTATTACATAAGCTATATCTCCACCTAATAGGCTAGGGGGGATATTTATTAGTGTTAACTATAACACTATAATCCTCCTATCTTAATACTTGATACTTTATCCTTCTCTAAATTAATATAATTCTCTATTCCTTATTTAGCTAAATCCTAAGTATTTAGTCTTAATAGTTAAAGTTTCTCCTAGTATAGGATATATAGTTTTAAGTTATCTAAATAGATTTTCCTTACTATTCCTCTCTTAATAGGTTTAATCTTATATATTACTACTAATACCTTTTAGATAACCTTAGATAACTTCCCTTATATTTTATAAAACTTCCCCTTTAGCTTATTCTCTTTATCTATCTTTTTTTATATAAGATTTCCTTTCTTAAAGCTTTATCTAGGTTTTATAGTATTATTCTAATTATTTACTTTTTATATTTAAACTAACTCCCTTCTTTTCTCTTATAGATCTAGATTATATAGATTAGTTTCTTAAATTAGTTTTAAATTATTTATTTCTAGATTCTTAAATTCTAAAGCTTTAAGTTTATTAACTTCTATGTATTTTATAAATAGTTTAAATCCTAATATTAATATTACTAGACTTATCCTAATACTTAATATATACTAATTATTAATAACTACTATAATACTTAGGATTACCTAATTCTATAAGTCTAAGGAAACTCTATCTCTCTCTATAGCCTATTTTATTAGTTATTCTTTAATAAGCCTTATATTTCTTTTAGCTAACCTTATTAGTAATAAGTAAGAAATAGGTTTATATATTATAGCTATACTATATTTCTCTAAGGTAGCTTAAAATATTAAGTTCTTAAAGTATAAACTATTATTATAATAGATTCTTTATAGCTAACTAAATATTAAGCTCTAGCTTTTATCCTAAGCTTTTATAACTAAATTACCTATAGCCTTAGTATAAGACTATTCTATTATAAACCTTATTATATAGTCTATAGTAATTAATATATACTTATTACTATTCTTAGCTTTTAGGGTAATTAGACCTAAATAGTCTATTATAACTAGTCCCTATAGTTCTAATATTATAATAGTCTTTAGGTTTATCTATAAAACTTATATACTAGTTTATTAGTATACTAGATATAAGTAGTAATAAGATTCTATATCTTTACTTTAGTCTAGCTAGAAGTACTTCCTATAAAGTTTCTATATTATAATTACTATTCTAAAATAACCTCTAGTATTATAGGATTCTTATAACTTCTCTAGTACTTTATATAGGAGTATATATTTTACTAATACTTTATTAGATTCTAAGTAATATAGTATTTAATTAAAGATCTAGTATTTTAGTGCTTAATATTAAATAAGTTTCTACTATTTATTAGGAGCGTGAGGGACAGAGACAGGATTATTATATAATAGAGCATTAGCAGGACCTTAGACCTACTAGGTTAGGGAGGGGTTAGCTAGTAGCTAGATAGTTATGTAAGTGTAAGGCAAGGTATTTAGTAAGGACTACTTATTGTCAGGGAGACCTCCTTAAGGTATCGGATATGTGAATGCAGCCTGCGCAATGACTAGGTTAAAACCCTTAATAAGATAACAGTGGAGACAATGTATTAGAAGTACCTCTGTAAACTAGTTATTACTATAGCGCACTATATACCTTTTAGGTATAAAAGTTAGGTACTATCTATACCTCTAATTAACTAAAATTAAACTATTTTTTATTATCTACACTAACCCCTACCTTAATAGTTATAAGCCTAGGAGGCTTTAATTACCCTTATTATTAATTATTATAGATAATATAAGCTCTATTAATATTATTAATTTAATGCTTACTAATATTAAGAAATAATTACCCTTTATTATATTAATTAGTTAAAGTATATAACCTATACTTCCTTTTAACTAGTATAGTTCCCCTTTATAATACCTAAAGAAACTCTAAATATAGTATTATTATTAGAGAAGAACTAGATTAAATAGTTTATATAAATTAAGAATTATATAGAATTCTATAGTATCTAGAAGTATATTAATCTAAATTAGAATAAACTACTTAAAGAACTTATAATACCTATATACTTATAAAGGGGTCTAAGACTAGAGATTATAAAGAATAACTCTAATACTATTAAAAATTAGAAGCTTACTTATAAAGATATAAAAGATAAATATAACTTCTAATATAGAGATTTATAAGTTAATCTTATAAAGTATTATAACCTATTAAAGTAAATACTAAAGATTAGGGAATATATTTATAAGACTCTTTTAAAGAATATTTAAGACTCCCTTAACTTTAATACTAAAGAGAAAGGAAAGGAGTTAGTTTATTAGTACTCTTAAAGAATATTAAAGCTTTTTTAAGATTAGTATAAGCTAAATACTTAGAAAATACTAATTCTTATAGAAATATACCTTAATAATTACTTATAAGCTAAAGGTACTTATAATTAGTATAAATAGGTAATAATAATAAAGATACTATAGAGAAATTATTAGGATTTAGAGACTTAATAAACTAAGGAGATAATACTATATAAGTTTATAATTTCTCTTTATAGTAAATTTAAGTTATTCTAGAAGAAATAAAATAATTTACTTAATAAAGGTATAAACTAAAGCTTCCTTAAAGCTATTATAAAGTTTAAAAGAGATTATAAAGCTCTATAGAGTATACTAAAGTTAGCTAATATACTTACTACTAATAGATTAAGTAATTAAAGTAAATTAGAGAAAAAGAAATACCCTAGATATATAAATTATAATATTTATAATACCTTAAAGTAGTAGGAATCCTATAATTTATTTAAGGCTATATATAAGCTAAAGGCTATACTAAAGAACTAGGAAGTTAGGAAGAACTTTAAAAAGAATATTAAGAAGTATCTTAAGAAGAATCTATAAGAAAAGTCTAAGGTAATAAGTTAGAAACTAGAGAAGAAAAGTAGTAAGATATTTATACCTTTATAAAATCTAACTAATAACTTAGTTATAGTTACCTCTAGTAAGAAGACTATAAATATATTATTATTTATATACTCTAAATAAGATTAATAGGTAAAGGAAAGCGCGAATTTAATAACTAACGCTATAGATAGCTTAGAATTAAGGCGGAATATAGTTCTCTATAACTCTGGAGCTAATGTTTATATATTTAATAATATCTGCTAGTTTAATGTGAGGCCCCACTCACAACACAGGTGCACCACACTAGCGCACCCCGCAGACAAGCCACGCCCTAGGGCTAAGTCTACGTAACACTAGCAAGCCACTAGCTATAAGCTAGTAACTTATATATATAATACACTTAGACCTAGTAAGCTTTAGAAAATATATAAGTACCCCTATATCTCTTACCTAGCTATCCTTTATTCTTATAATTCTAAAGCTTCTCCTACTAGCTACCTAAGAGTAATATAAGGGAAAGAACTACCTAATCTATAAGAGTAATATTAGATAATAACTAAGGGCCACTAAATAAGGGTAATACTATAGCTTAGAATATACTATATTCTATAGGTACTATAACTAAAGATATACCCTTTATTATCTATACCTAAGCTATAGTAATAGTAAAGTAAATTACCTAGCTTAAGGAACTCTAAAAACTATAGAAAAAAGAGTAAAAGCTTTAAAATCTATTATAGTATAATACTAAAGAAAAATAATTAAAAAGGTAGTAAAGAGCTAGCACTTCCTTAAGCTATAGTAGCTAAGAGATTAAAGTTTAGAATATTACAAACCTCTAATACCTTATAAACCTATAGAGATATAAGATATAGATTAATAACCTAAACTATACCTTTAATAGGGTAAAGAAGAAGTTCTAATATAACTACTAGAAAATCCGTTTTACACTTAACTATATATATATTAATTATAGGGTAAGATAGGATAAATACCTTAAGGAATAGTAGGCTAATAGCTAGGATAACCTTAAAGATAATTAGGATAAATTTTAGACCTAGATACTTATACTACTTTAGGACTCTACTAATTATAACGCATAAATAGTAATATAATTAGAGAATATAAAGTAATATAAGGGTTAAAGCTCTATTAAGTTTAGTATTTTCTTAGATTTACTAGAGAAATACCTAGAAAGAGCCCTAGAAAAGACTTATACCCTTATATTCTTTATAAAGTTACTCCCTAACCTATAGGATTATATTAACCTATATACCTCTATTACTAATAAAACTTAAGAAGAGGTTATATAACTTACCTAGTAATTCTAGAAGGCTATACTAAAGAATAAGTAAAAATCTAAGTAATTAGGAGATAAAGGCCTATATAAGAACCCTTAGCACTATAGGAATAACTCCCTATAAGGTTATAAACCTTATAAAGATTAAAGGAATAAGAACTAGGAGAAAGGCCTAGCTACCTACCTAAACACTACTAAACCTAGGGATAAGATATAGTATTATAACTATAATAGTATAGGATACCTTATATATTATTATAAGAAACCTAAGAAAAAGTCCTAAGAAGGCCTAGAAAACTCCCTAAGGTAAAAGTAAATACCCTTACCTTTACCTCTAATACTAAGGTGCTAATAGGGTATTAGTTTTATATACTAGTTACTATCTATAGGTATAAAGATATTAAAATAGTAGCTAATCTAGATAGTTACGCTAAGATTAATATAATTAGTATTAAGTTTATAAGAACCTATAAACTTAACTAGGCTAAGGCTATAGCACCTATTATTAAGGTAGTAGAAGCCCTTATAGTCCCTTAATATAGTATCTATAAGGTACCTATTATAATTAAGGACTTAAGAGAAGAAGAAAGGGACCTTAAGCTACTATATATAGCTATAGATAAAAACCTAAGAGTAAGGGGAAGCCCTATATTAATTAGAATATATACCCTTATAGAAGAATATATATACCTTTACCTATATTTATAGAAATAGTAGTTTAAGAAAGGAAAAGTAGCCTTTTTACTATTAACTTCCTATAAATTTATAAAAGTAATATATAATAAGACTATTATATATACTATTATAGGGGTTATAGAAGATAAGTTTATTACCCTTAAAGATAATAAGGAGGTAAAAGTATATAAAACTATTAAAGATATCCCCCTAGAACTATATAAGTTTAAAGATATATTTATATTAGATAAGGTAGGAAGCTTACTATTAAGAAAAGAGACTAACTATATAATTAACCTAGTACCTAGGGCTATACCCCTATATAGACTAATCTACTCTCTCTCCTAAAGTAAGCTAAAGGAACTCTATAAATATATTAATAAAAACCTATAGAAAGGCTAGATAAGACTCTCTAAGAGCCCTATAGGTATACCTATTTTATTTATACTAAAGAAGGATAGGATACTCTAATTATATATAGATTATTAGGGACTTAATAAAGTAATATAGAAGAATTACTACACTCTCCCCCTAATTTTAGAGATCCTAAACTAGTACTAAGGAGCTTACTACTTCTTAAAAATTAATATTAAGGATATATACTATTAAATTTATATTAAAAGAGGTAATAAGTAGAAGACTATATTTTATACTTATTATAGATACTATAAATACCTTATAATACCCTTTAGGTTAACTAATACCTTAGCTACTTTTTAAAATTATATTTATAAAGCACTCTATAGGCTAGTTAATACTATTTATATAATATATCTAGATAATATCCTTATTTTTTTAAAGATATAGGAGAAATATACTATATATATTAAGGAAGTTTTAGAATATATAAGATTAGTAGAGTTATATATAAAACCCTTAAAGTATTTATTTTACTAGGAGTTAGTAAAGTTCCTAGGGTTTATTTTATTAGTTAATAGAATCTTAATAAATACTTACTAGGTTAATATAATCTAAGAATAGAAGGAGCCTATAAGCTTTAAGGATATATAGTCTTTCCTTAGGTTTTATAACTTTTACTAATAGTTTATCTATAAATACTCTAGGATTATAGTACCTTTTTATATATTAATAAAAGGTAGTTAAAATAGTATTTAGACTAGGAAGTTTATATTTAAAGTAAAGGAATAGCTAGTATTTAACTAGCTAAAAGAGGCCTTTTAGTAAGCGCCTCTTCTCTATTATTATAACCTAAGTTAACTAGTGTATATTAAGATAAATACTTTAATCTTTATAATAGTAGGAATCCTATCTTAATAGGATAATAAGGGCTATTAGTATCTAGTAGTATTTTAGTTAAGGAAATTTATAGACACTAAGTATAATTATAGTATAGCTAATTAAAAGCTACTTACTATAGTAGAGTTATTTAAATACTAGTAATACTATATTAAGGGTATAGTAAACCTAGTTAAAGTTCTATTAGACTACTATAACTTATAGACCTTTATAAGGTAGTAGAAGTTAAATAGAAGGTAGGTAAGATAGTATATATTCCTTTACCCCTTTTACTTTATAATTAGGCATAGACCTAGGAAAAGTAACTTAGTAAATATACTATTAAGAAGGTCTAATTATAAGGGTAAACCCCTAATAAATAAGGCACTATTACTAGAACTTTAAAGGAAGATAGTACTTACTAAAATAGTAAAAGAAAAGAAACTAATATATTAAAGAAAATATAGTAAGATACCTTTAGGGGAGAAAAATACCCTAGTCTTAGGTATAGAGAGGCTTAATAAGATATCTTTAGGGGAGGAAAATAACCTAGCCCCTATAGAGAGAATAGCTAGAGTAGCCTAATTAAAAAGCTAGTTAGCTACTATAGATCTAGTAAAAGGTTAGCTAACTAAAGAGGATTTTAAGGAGAAGGTAGTATATATCTAAGATATTAGTATAGTATAAGAGATATAGGGAACTATTATATTACTAGATCCCTACTAATCTAGGCTAAATAAACTATTAGTATAACTACTATAGAAGGTATAGGATTAAGACCTAGATTTATAGAGATAGAATAGTAAGATTAATAACTCCTTAGTAAAAGGGAAGGGAAAGGCTAGTCTATAGTTATATAGTATAGGGGGTTTTCTATTATACTAAGACTAGGTAGTTATTCCCTAGGAGCCTATTTTATAATAGAAGCTTTTATAGCTACACTATAATAATTTGCTAGTAGGTTACTTTAGGACTAAGTATACTCTAAAGCTACTAAAGTATTACTTTTAGTAGCTAGCTATAAGTAAGTCTATTTTAAACTATATTATAAGCTATAGGGTTTACTAATAAGTAGTAGCTAGAATATATTACCTATATAAAAGCCTTAAATTACTACTAATACTAAGGTAACTATAAATAGAGATCTTAATAGACTTTATTATAGGGTTACTTATTATATAAGTAAGTAAGTAAGAGACTAATATAATCCTAGTAATTATAGACTAATTTACTAAGTATTCTATCTTCCTACCTATAACTACTACTATTAATGTGGCTAAATTAGTAGAACTTTTCTATAAAGAAATTAAGCTATAATTTAGAGCCCTAGAGGGCATTATATCTAATAGAGGTTTAGTCTTTATAAGCTAATTCTAGTTAGACCTATGCTACTTATCTTAGGTAAAGTAAAGGCTTTCTATAGTATTTTACCCCTAAACTAATAGGTAAATAAAAAGAATAAACTAAGTACTTAAGCACTACCTTTAATATTTTATTATAGAGAACTAATAGATATAGCCTAAGCTACTTCTAATAGCTTAATTTACTTATAATAATATAGTAAATAGGAGTACTAGCTACTCCCTAAACTATTTACTTATAGGCTATTTACCTAAGTTTTATCTAGCTCTTAGGGGTAAGAGCTAGGAAGAGAAGGTACTAGAAGTATATATATATATTATAAAGCTATATAAAGTTAGAGAGTATCTAAAGAAGAACTAGGCTAAAGCTACTAAAACCTAGGTAAAGTACTATAACTAGTATTACTAGCTATTAATACTATATTAAGGTAATCTAGTATTACTATTAGTAAAGAATATTAGGCTTAAGAATATAAAATAAAAGCTAATCCCTAGATTTATTAGGCCTTTTTAAGTACTTAATACTATAGGGAAATAAGTATATAGACTAGTATTACCTAAGAAGTATAGATAGCTATATAATATATTTTATATAAGCCTATTAGAGCTATAGAATTACTATAAAGACACTAAGGATAAGGATATACTAATACTAAACCTTAAGGAGAAAAAAGATAAGTATAAAGTTAAGGAAGTTAAGGACTATAAAAAGACCTATAAAGGTAATAAATACCTAGTAAAATAAAAGGGTTAGCTAAGTAAATATAACTAATAGGTTCTAGTAAAAGATATAGAAGGTACTTAATATATAATTTAAGTATTTTACTAAAGTAGATTATATAAGAAAGGTAGTAATATATAGGTAAGTTATAGGTAAAGAGGCATAAAGTCCTTATAAAAAAGGCCTAGCCTTATTAGCTACTATAATACTCTAAACTAGAATAAAAGAAAAAATCCTTAGACTACCTATAAAATAATAAAGGAAAATACGCCTAAAGGGTAGCTAAAATAAGAGGAAATCCCTCTATAGTAGCACTACTATGCGTTAATACCTAAGTCCTATAAATAAGATACTCCCTAGTATTCTTATCCTCCTTAATTACTAGGGAAATAGCATAAAAAAACTAGTGCTTTAATATAAGCTAGGCTATATACCCTAGGTTATAGGAATAGAGATATAAGACTATTTTTACCTCCTAGGTAGTTAGAAGCTAGTAGTAGTTTACCTATAGAAATATTAGTAAAGAACTACTAAATATATTATAGGGATACTTATAATCCCTAGGGCAAGGCCTAGAAATATAGTAATAAGTAATTATTACTATAAAACTATATACTACTAGTATAAAATAGAGGTATTCTATATAGAAGGATTAGTAAAATACTAGTAAATAGGTAAGGAAATAATAATAAACCTAGTAATACTTTATAGCGCTAGTTAGACTAAATATAATATAGTATACTATATTAGTATAATTAAAACTAAGTATTAACTTAGCTAAAAGCTTAGTAAAATACTAGTAAGTCTTCTCTATAAAGATAAAATTATTATTATTATTATCTATAGTATTACTATCCCTATAGGTATTTAGTAAAGTTTAGACTTAGTCTAAGAGAAATAGAAGATTATTAAAATTACTTACTATTATAGCTATTAGCTAGTAAAAGTTAGTAAAAGGGAACTAAAGAGATATAGAAAAAGGGAGGACTACTATATTATAAAGGTTACTATACTTAACACACTAAATATATTACTTAGACTACTTCTCTTTAGATAGATTTACTACTAAAAGGTAGGGAAAAAGATAACTAATCTATAGTAATATAGGCTCTATAGGTAGATTCTTTTTAAACTCTATATATATAGTATAGAGGTAGTATATATAACTACACTATTTTAAGGGAATTATTAATATATTAGTAGTAAGAGAGTAGTAATTAATAAATTAAGAGAGGGTATACTATAAGATTAAAATTTACCTTAGGTTAAAATAATATATTTATAGAAGGAAAAAATATATAATATAATAGGAATTTAATAGTAAATTTATACTAAATAAATATCTACATTACTATAGGATAGACCCCTATTTATTATTATTATAATAACCTAATGTAATAATCTTATTATTATTACTAACTAGTAAATAGCTATATCTTAGGTAAAGATCTAAAGCTATTTAGGAGCCTAGCTAGAAAAGGGGGGGTAATTATAAGGCCTTACTTATAATATAGGTGCACCACACTAGCGCACCCTATAGATAAGCCACGCCCTAGGGCTAAGTCTACGTAACGCTAGTAAGCCACTAGCTATAAGCTAGCGACTCGTATATATAATATACTTAGACCTAGTAAGCTTTAGTAAATACATAAGTGCCCCTATACCTCTGGCCTAGCTATCCTTTGTTCTCACATTTAATTAATCTGAATTTAATAGAAACATCATAATAGAGGTTAAAGCCGGAGGCATAATATATATGGCTTTAGGATAGGGCCCTATACGTATCTCTGTCACGGATCCTGTATCATAGAATATAAGGACATTAGTATTAGAGACTACATTATTTATTCTAGAATTTCACGTTAATCTAGTATTAGCGATAATTCTTATAAGGGTAGGTATTTTCTAGAATTAGAAGAAGTTATTCCTATATTAAGGGACAATGCCTATAGCTAAAGTCTATAATATTAATAAGCTTTATATATTATTAAGACTATTAGAGAATCTAAAGGAAGCCTATGCTATATCTAGTAAAGCACTAAGACTACCTATAAGAGAAGATATAGACCTTTAGTATTAATAATGTGGTTATCCTAGTGTTAAGGCATTTATAGAGCTTATAAACGCGGCTTTAGGCGTTAAATTAACAGGTCCTAAGCTTATATAGTGCGAGATATATGCTATAGGCAAGGCTAAGTAATAGAGATTATAGGTTATACCTAAAGGACTTCCTTAAGGACTAGGTTATAGTCTTTTAGTTAATCTAGATTACTATAACTCTTCTTATTAGAATAGTAATAGGTATTAGTGTATTTTTACTTACCTTATAACCTTAATATAGTTCTTCTATTTATTTAAGATAAAGAATAGGATTTATAATAGCTTTTATATAATAATAGTATTCCTAAGCACTTAATTTAGGGTTTAACTATGCTTTTTATATAGTAATATTAAGAAAGCCCTCTTTATAAAGAATATAAGGGATAAGATAGCCTTTACTAGTATTATAGTCTATAATTTAGCTCCCTTAATGCCTAGTTAGAATAAAAAGGCAAAGAGATCTAGGGGGGTAGTTAAGCAAAAAGCTTATACTTTAAGCCTTAAAGCTAACCTTCTATCTAATCTTAATAATAAGGTCTTTAACACCACGGTTTATCTATTAAATTATATACCTTTTAAATATTATAGGAAGTAGACTATACTATATAAACTTTAGTAGGATTAGGCTAGGAAAATAGTCCCTATATACTTAAATATAGCAGAGGTCTAGAAACCTTTAATTATATATCTATAAGCCTATAGATATAAAGCATTTCCTATAATAATAAAGGCTCTAGAGCACATTAAATCGCATAATGCAATACTATAGTTAGAGTAAAAAGCTTATATTAGATACCTTATTAGTTATAGAGGTAAGTCCTAGTATA
Source organism: Epichloe bromicola (assembly GCA_023658445.1). Taxonomy (NCBI): domain Eukaryota; kingdom Fungi; phylum Ascomycota; class Sordariomycetes; order Hypocreales; family Clavicipitaceae; genus Epichloe; species Epichloe bromicola. Next base: position 1,060,263 of record CP098269.1, read on the forward strand.
TTATATAGGTGCCTTTGCTTTATAATTATAAGGTTATTATATTAGTATATATTTAATTTAATAAGAAATCCTTCTTTAAACTAGAAGAAAAGCTAGAATTAGCCTAAAAGAAAAAGATATTAATAATTACACTACTTAAAGAGCTTAAAGCTAATAATATTAATAAGGAAATTAGTTAAGACCTTATTAAAATAGAATTAGAAGATAAGAATTATAAGAATTATACCTCTTTACCTTTAAATATAGAAGGAGAAAATAAGTAGTTTAAAATAGAAATACCTCCTTATATAATAAGGGAAAAAGATAACCTTTCTAGTATACTTTTAACCCCTCCTAACTCTTCTTATAAGGCACTAATTACTATAGAGAATATAGAGCTTTAGGCATAAGGTAATAATACACTATTTTATAAAATTAATAAATTAGTATATAATATAATAATTAAACATATAGAGACTACTATAGAGACTAGTAAAATTACTAGTAAAGGTAGTAAGGCTATAGAGAATTATTATCCCTAGGATAATAGTATTAATCTAGATAATATTATTACTAGAAAACGCTAAAGAAAGGAGATATATAAAGCTAGGTAGGTATAGTTTACTTCTGCTTTTTCTATAGCATTATAGGGTATTTAATATAGTTTATAGATTAAAGATATACTACTAGAACCTACCTATTATTATTAAGCTATAGCTTTAGCCTATTATAACCACTAAAAGGAAGTAATTATAAAGGAGCTTTTAAAGCTTCTATTCTTAAACTACTAGGAGGATATACTAGATAAATTATTTAATCTAGAGAAGTAAAAGGAAATTATAGACCTTAGCTAGGTCTTTAAATATAAGACTAATAAGAAAGGAGTAATTATAGAGTTTAAAGCTAGAATAGTTATTTAAGGTAACTAATAACTAAAGGATAACCTTAATAACTACACTACTATACTTACTTTATAATCTCTATATATACTACTTATAATCTCTATATATACTACTTATAATCTACTACGCTAATAATCTTAATACCTAATAATATAATATTTAGAATACCTTCCTATATATAGAGCTTAAAGAACCTATTTACTATAAGCCCCTAGAGGGTATAAATATAAAAGGTTATCTCTAGAAGATAATAAGAGTATTATATAGGCTAAGGAAAGCTCCTTAATAATAGTTCTTATATCTTATATAATTCCTATTAAAGCTAGACTTTATATAAGGAAGGGAAGACCTATATATCTTTATAAAGGGTAGATTTATCCTATTCTTCTATATAGATAATATTATAGTAATATACCCTAATAGATTTAAAGTAGAATTTAAAGAGCTTTATAAATAACTAATAAATAGTCTTAATATTAAGGACTAAGGTAACCTAAAGTAGTTCCTAGGCATTAAAATTATTAGAAATTATAATACTAAAGAGATATAGTTATTATAGGAATTATATATTTAAAAGATTACTTAGAAATTCATTCCTAATATTATTAATAGCGATTTAAAGAGCTTATCCCCTACTCCTCTTCCTATAGCTATAATCCTTACTAATACTAGTAAAGCTACTAATAAAGAGATTAATTATTATAGAGTAGTTATTAGCTCTTTAGTATATCTATATATTATTAGAAGACCTAATATAGCCTTTATAGCATTAAAGCTTGCCTCTTTTATAATAAATCTATTAGTAAAGCATATTAAGCTTACTAAAGGAGTAATTTTATATGCTTAGAACATAAAGAAGCTATATATTTACTACTTAGGAGCGGATAGTTTTAATACACTATTCTCTAGTACTAATGCTTTACTTAGTAATAATCCTAATACTTAGAAATTAACGTAAGGTTATATCTTTATTATATATAGTGCTATAATTAATTAGAAGTTAGGTAGGTAATATTATATAATAACTTTAAGCATAGAAGCAGAGCTCTTTGCCTTAAATTATAGCGTAAAAGAGCGTATATCTCTAGGAAGACTACTTTATAATATTAAGGTTTACATACTACCGCTCTTAATTATCTAGTGTAATAATAAGTAGATAATCTAGATTACTAAATATATAGAAGGAAGGCTTTAGACTAGCCTTAAGCACCTTAATATAAATTAAATATAGATTTAAGAATAATATATAATAGGTAATATTAAGGTTAATTAGATAAAGACCTCTAAGATACTTGCGGATAGCTTTATAAAGCCACTTTTAGGTTAGATACACAGGGACTTCTGCTATAGAATTAGCTTGTGAGAGATTCCTATCTAATTATAATACTAGAAATTATTTATAATCTCTTCCTATGCCTTTAATCTCTAGCTTTAATAGATATCTTAGCTAGGGGGGGTGTGTTAGGGAGACCTCCTTAAGGTATTAGATATGTGAATATAGCCTACGTAATAACTAGGTTAAAACCCTTAATAAGACAATGGTGGAGATAATGTATTAGAAGTACCTCCGTAGACTAGTTATTACTATAGCGCACTGTGTACCTTTTAGGTATAAAAGTCAGGTGCTGTCTGCACCTCTGATTGACCGAAATCGAACCATTTTTCATCATCTACACCGACCCCTACCTTGACACTTATATTCTTATAGAAAGTTAGAGCTTAAAACCTTTATATACTTACCCCTAGGTAGTACCTTTCTAGCTATAACTATAAATCTAAGCTATTACTTTATTTTATTATCTTTTAACCCTTAAGTTATAATAAATTAAGCTCTTAATCCCTTTAGGGTAATAGACTATTAGCTAGATTATAATATTAATATACTAGAGAATATTTATATAAAATATACCTATATCCCCTAGTAGTAATACTATAGATAAGTAAGGTAGTAGTAATATAGTAAATACTTAAATAATAAATACTAATAATTAAGTATATTAGATACTACCTAAGACTAATCTAGATAATAATACTAGAATTAAGAATAATAATATTAAGAAGGTAGTATAATAGTATTATAATATTATATAAGCTAAGCTATAATATATATAGAAAATATAGGAAATTCTATAAATAAAAGTAAAAATTAGAAAGCTTTAGGTAAACCTATTATTAGTTAAAACCTAGTAAGGACTTATAAATCTATCTCCTTAGGTTAGACTAATTACTCCTATACTTACTTTACTAATAGGTACTAAGTAAGTAGTAAATATATACTAATATAGTATTATTAAAATATAGCTATAGATATTATTATATAAGGGAAATACTTATAAAAACCTCTAGAATTTCCTAGTAAACTTTAATATATTATTTAAATTAAACTAATATACCTTTTATAATAATATAATAAAGGTAGCTTATATTAGTAAATACCTTACTAATAATATAAAGTAATAATAAATATATTATATAGCTATAGATAGTTATATAGAATATAAGGACTATAATTAGGTAAGCTTTATTATATAGCTAAAGACTAGAATAATAAATAAAAATACTAGATACTTAGAAGTAACTAGGTTATTACTAAATCTTTAGTAAGGTAATAGCTAATTATTTTAAGCCTTTATTAGAAATTAGACTAAGGTTAAATCTAATCTACCTAAACTAATCCTAATATAACTAAGAATCTATATATTTATTAATAGCCTTAATAATACTATAAGGAAGTAAATACTTAGCTAGGAGTTTTTAATTACTTAGAGCTAGTTATAAGGCTAAGGTAAAAAAGTAAAGGTAGTAATAAAACTAATATAAAGTTATAAGAAAAGTTAAGACTATAAGAAGAAGTAATAATAATTAACTTTACTTATAGATAACTTATAGTAATAAAATAAAGAATAAGTAAGAAGATTACCTATTATATATTATAAATATAAGAAGCCTAGATATATCTTAATAGCTTACTATTTATTAGACTACTTTATTTATAAGAGTAATAAATATACTATAGAGAAGTATAATAATAGTAATAATAAAGTATTTAATCCTAATAAAATACTACTTTTATTTATATAAACCTAGGATAAGGGGCTTATTATAGATAAATTAGTAAACCTAAGAGTTAGAGTTTATATATCTCTATAATAAGATTACTAGTAAGTAGTAATAAAAGCACTAATAGATTTAGGTATATAATCCTTAACTATATACCTAAAGTTATTATCTAAGGAGAATTAGAAAAGAGTTAAAAAAATAGATTAAAACCTTAAAAGTATAAGTAAGAATATAGTTTTATATTAAGGAATTCTAAGGAAATTAGTATTAATAAAGAATAGTATAGGGTTTATAAAGATTTACTAAGTTAGCTACTTTATTACTAATACTAAAGAAAGGCTACTACTAGGTATAGACTAGATTAAAGAGTATAAACCTATAGTAATATATTAGAAAGAGAAGTTTTAGAAATACCTAGTAATAAGGGAGTGCCTCTTATATACTAAAGGTAAGTAAAGAGTATATAAAGTATTAAAATAGTTAGTAGTTACTTTAGTATTAGGTTTAGTAAAAGTTATCTTAAATAGCCTAAAGAATAAGAAAGGAAAAAAACTAGAAAAGAACCTACTAGTAAACTTACTAAAGCTAATTTAGAAAATAAGTAGTAAGAAAGTAGTAATAATCTTAGAGTATACCTATAAGTTATATAAGTAATATATTATAGCTAACCTAAGATCCTTAGATAATCTAAGTAATAAGTAACCTATAACTAAGTAAGGGCTAAGTAATAATATAGATAAACTAAAGCTTCTAGAGAAATACTTAGAATTTAAAGATATATTTAATAAGGATTTAGTAAGAATACTTCCTAAACTAGGGGGCTATACTTATATAATTAAATTAAAAGAAAGGAAACCACTACCTTAGAGGCTAATATATAACTTAGCTAAGAAAAAGCTAGAGGTACTTAGGGAGTATCTTATAAATATATAGTAAAAGGGATAGATTAGAAAATCTATTAGCCTAGCTAAGGCCTTAATTTTATTTATTTTAAAGAAAGAAGGGAAATTAAGGCTTTATATAGATTATAAGGGCCTAAATAAGATTACTATTAAGAATAAGTCCCCCTTATTACTAATTACCCCCTTATTACTAATTACTAAAATCCTTAATTACTTAAAGAGCGTAGTTATCTAGATAAAACTTAACTTAATAAATATATACTACTAGCTATATATTTACTTAGGTAATAAGTAAAAGATAGTATTCTAATATAGATATAGGCACTTTAAGTATTTTATAATACTATTTAGATTAGTTAATATACTAGTAACTTTCTAGGAGTATATTAATAAAGTCCTTAAGAATATTATAAATAATATTTATATTATTTACCTAGAAAATATCCTAATCTATAGTAGTAATATAGCTGCTTATATAAGCTATATTAAATAAGTCCTAAGTAAACTCTATAATATAAAGCTTTTTATTAACCTAAGGAAGTATTAATTTTTAGTTATAGAGGTTAAATTCTTAGGATTTATTATATCTAAGAAAGGTATTATAATAGAACTATTAAGGGTAGAAGTAATTATAATATAGCTAATACCTTATAGTGTCCTAGATATCTAATTATTCCTTAGGTTTACTAGATTTTATTAATATTTTATTAAGTAGTATAGTAAAGTAGTTATTTTATTAATAAACTAACTTAAAGGAGGATAACTAGTAACCTTTAAGCTAGAATTCTATAAGCTAGCTATATTTAGAGAACTCTAGAAGTTATTCTAAGAAGTACTAATTTTAGTATACTTTAATTTACTTACTTTATTAAGAGTAAAGATAAATATATTAGGTTTTACTATTAGAGTAATACTTATAATATTAGTGCTAGGTTACTAGTACCTAGTTATATATATATTAAGGAAGTTAACTAATACTAAGTTACACTACCCTATACTAGATACTAAATTATTAGTAATTTAAGAGGCTTTTAGGGTATAGAGATATTACCTAGTGTACTTAACTTACTTAATTATAGTAGTAATAAACTACTTAAACTATAAGTACCTAGCTATAAAGCTATAGCTAACTAGTAGGTAAGTAATAGTGCTTAATAAGCTATACCTATTTAACTTTAGGATTAAATATAGGGCTAGTAAGTTAAACCTTACTAATATATTATTAAGAAGGGTAGATTATATAAGTAAGAATAGGAAAGTAAAGGTAGTAACCTTATAGTTACTAAACTTCTTATCTAAGTTTATAGATACTAATTAATAGGAACTTTATAGTAGTAATAGAAATACTATAGGTTTTATTATATTATTATTTAATATAGTAAATAGTTAGTTATAAAGACCCTATAATAGTAATAGAAATATCTAGGGTTTTAAGAAAATATAACTTAGCTATATTTTTAAGGAAGCTATAAGACTAGATATTACTAAAAGGGGTATTTTAGCTAGTATAGTTACTAGTAAGTAGTAAGGGCACCCCTTAGAAACACTGCTTAACTATAGTGTACTTATAAGACTAGAAGTAACTTATAAGCTAGCTACTTATAGAGATATTATAGTAAGGATCTAAGCTATTTAAAGAATCTCTTCTAAGTTTAACTCTAATACTTAGGATAATAGCTTAGAATTAGATATTCTAATTTAAGTATTATTATTAAGTATATAGTAAAATAATAAGTTTACTATATATTAGAGAAAGCTACTTAAGAGTAGTTACTTAGAAGTATTATAAATATAGTTAATTAGACTCTCTAAGCTATTAATATTTAAGAGTTAAGTTTATATTCCCTAGGGAATAAGAAAAGAGATTTTACTACTAATATATAATAACCCTACTACTAGGTATTAAGGAGTTATGTGAGAACAAAGGATAGCTAGGCAAGAGGTATGGGGGCACTTGTGTATTTACTAAAGCTTACTAGGTCTAAGTGTTGTGCGCGCAAGTCGCTGGCTTTTATCTAGCGGCTTACTAGTGTTACATAGACCTAGCCCTAGGCCTAGTATGCCTATGGGGTGTGCACGCTGTGTTATGGGCGGGGCCTTATAATTACCTCCCTACTTATAGCCAGGCTCCTGAACGGCTTTTACTAGCTATTTTGTAGCTATTTACTAACTAGTAATAGCCTCTAAAATAATAATAAATAATAGATAGGGTTTAACTACAAATTCACCTATAATTCTTTATTATATTACACACTCTTCCCTTCTATAACTATAGTAATTTTTTAATTATTTCTTATGCCTTTAGTTTCTATCCCTTCCTAGTCCTTAATTACTACCTATTTATTATAGAAGATAAGTATATTCCTTTAAAAGAATATAGCTATATATATTATTTACACACTAGATACGCTAAGTTTAAGAAACATCCCCTAGCTAAGCCTATATTACCGCAGATTAACTATTAATTTCCCTATAATCTATTTATAGATTCTTAAAAGATAAAATATTCTAAGTGCTATACCTAATGCTATAACTATAGTAATTCTTATAAGACTATAAGTATACTACTCTTCCTATATCTTTTAGTCTTATTTTACTAATAAATTCCTATAGGCTATAGCTATAATAAGGGGTGATTTTATTAACCTCCTTATAGTTTTAGACTAGGCCTAAATGCTTATAGATATCTATAGTAATATAATAGAGAAAGACCCTAAGGACTACCTATTTTTAGAGGCCTCTTACTTCTATATTACTAAGTATTACCTCTATCTAATAATAGGGTTTAACTACATAAACATATTACACTATATTGCTTTTAGCTTAACTAGGGCTGCAAAGGTTTATTAGGTTTATCTCTTTACTATGTATTTACTAGTCTCTTACTTATATTTAGTAGTAGTATACCTTTATTACATACTAATAGTATATAGTGTTATAATAGTAGCTACTTATTATAATATTCCCTAGCCTAATTCTAGGGTATATAAGTATTATAGTTATTCTGCCCTACCTTACTATATATTTACTAATTCTTCTATAGCTAAACTACTATAAACTTAAGATTACATAGAATATAAAAATAACTTTACACCTATAACACTTAGACCTAGGGTATATCCCCTAGGGGATAGTAAAATATTATTTTACACTAGTAATACACTAGGTAATTACTAAGGATAAGAATAGCACTAAGTATCTTATTTATAGGGATTAGGCTTTTTTCTATAAGGGGGTAATAATAGAGGGGTTCCCCTTAACCCTCCCCGCGCTTTAGGTGTGTTTTCTTTTATTATTTAGTAGGTAGTCTAAGGTAGTTTATATAGGAGTATAATAGCGGCTAATAAGGCTAGGCCTTTTTTATTATAACTCCGTGTCTCTTTGCCTATAACTTACCTATATATTACTACCTTTCTTATGTAATCTGCTTTAGTAAAACGCTTAAATTACACATTAAGCGCCTTCTATATCTTCTACTAAAACCTATTAGTTATATTTACTTAGCTAACCCTTCTATTTTACTAGGTATTTATTACCTTTATAGGTCTTCTTATAGTCCTTAACTTCCTTAACTTTATACTTATCTTCTTTATCCTTAAGGTCTAGTATTAGTATGTCCTTATCCCTAGTGTCTTTATAGCAATTCTATAGCTCTAATAGGCTTATATAAAATATATTATATAGCTATCTATACTTCTTAGGTAATGCTAGTCTATACGCTTATTTCCCTATAGTATTAAGTACTTAAAAAGGCCTAATAAATCTAGGGGTTAGCTTCTATTTTATATCCTTAAGCCTAATATTCTTTGCTAATAGTAGTACTAGGTTACCTTAATATAGCATTAATAGCTAGTAACACTAGTTATAGTACTTTACCTAGGTTTTAGTAGCTTTAGCCTAGTTCTCCTTTAGATACTCTCTAACTTTATATAGCTTTATAATACGCGCGTGTGCTTCTAGTACCTCCCCTTCCTAGCTTTTACCCCTAAGAGCTAGATAAAACTTAGGTAAATAGCCTATAAGTAAATAGTTTAGGGAGTAGCTAGTGCTCCTATTTACTATATTATTATAGGTAAATTAAGCTATTAGGAGTAGCTTAGGCTATATCTATTAGTTCTCTATAATAAAATATTAAAGGTAGTGCTTAAGTACTTAGTTTATTCTTTCTATCTACCTATTAGTTTAGGGGTAAAATGCTATAGAAAGCCTCCGCTTTACCTAAGATAGGTAGTATAGGTCTAACTAGAATTAGCTTATAAAGACCAAACCTCTATTAGATATAATGCCCTCTAGGGCTCTAAATCGTAGCTTAATCTCTTTATAGAAAAGTTCTACTAATTTAGCCGCGTTAATAGTAGTAGTTATAGGTAGGAAGATAGAATACTTAGTAAATTAGTCTATAATTACTAGGATTACGTTAGTCTCTTACTTGCCTACTTACATAATAGGTAACCCTATAATAAAGTCTATTAAGATTTCTATCTATAGTTACCTTAGTATTAGTAGCGATTTAAGGCTTCTATATAGGTAATGCCTTCTAGCTACTACTTATTAGTAAACCCTATAGCTTATAACATAGTCTAAAATAGACTTACTTATAGCTAGCCACTAAAAGTAATGCTTTAGTAGCTCTAGAGTATGCTTAGTCCTAAAGTAACCTACTAGCGGATTATTATAGTGTAGCTATAGAAGCTCCTATTATAAGATAGGCTCCTAGGGAATAACTACCTAGTCTTAGTATAATAGGAGACCCCCTATACTATGTGACTATAGACTAGCCTTTCCCTTCCCTTTTACTAGGGAGTTATTAATCTTACTATTCTATCTCTATAGATCTAGGTCTTAATCCTATGCCTTCTATAGTAGTTACGCTAATAGTTTATTTAGCCTAGATTAGTAGGGATCTAGTAACGTAATAGTCCCCTATATCTCTTATACTATACTAATGTCTTAGACACACGCTACCTTCTCCTTAAAATCCCCTTTAGTTAGCTAACCTTTTACTAGATCTACAGTAGCTAACTAGCTTCTTAACTAGGTTACTATAGCTATTCTCTCTATAGGGGCTAGGGCATTTTCCTCCCCTAAAGATATCTTATTAAGCCTCTCTATGCCTAAGACTAGGGTATTTTCCTCCTCTAAAGGCGTCTTACTATGTCTTCTTTAATATATTAGTTTCTCTTCTTCTACTATTTTAGTAGGTACTATCTTCCTTTAAAGTTCTAGTAATAGTGCCTTATTTATTAGGGGTTTTCCCTTATAATTAGGCCTTCTTAATAGTGTATCTACTAGGTTACTTTTCCTAGGTCTATACCTAATTATAAAGTAGAAGGGGTAAAGGAATATACACTACCTTACCTACCTTCTATTTAACTTTTACTACCTTATAAAGGTCTATAGGTTATAGTAGTCTAATAGGACTTTAACTAGGCTTACTATGCCCTTAATGTAGTATTGCTAGTGTTTAAATAACTCTACTATAGCAAGTAGCTCTTAATTAGCTATGCTATAATTATGCTTAGTATCTGTAAATTTCCTTAACTAAAATACCACTAGATACTAATAGCCCTTATTATCCTATTAAGATAGGATTCCTGCTATTATAAAGATTAAAGTATCTATCTTAATGCGCACTAGTTAACTTAGGTTATAATAATAGAGAAGAGGCACTTACTAGAAGGCCTCTTTTAGCTAGTTAAATGCTAGCTATTCCTTTACTCTAAATATAAACTTCCTAGTCTAGATGCTATTTTAACTGCCTTTTATTAACGTGTAAAGAGGTGCTATAATCCTAGAGTATCTGTAGATAAACTATTAGTAGAAGTTATAGAACCTAAGGGAGGACTATATATCCTTAAAGCTTATAGGCTCTTTCTATTCTTAGATTATATTAACCTAGTAAGTATCTATTAAGATCTTATTAACTAATAGGATAAACCCTAGGAACTCTACTAACTCCTAGTAGAATAAACACTTTAAGGGTTTTATATATAACTCTACTAATCTTATATATTCTAAAACTTCCTTAATATATATAGTGTGTTCCTCCTATATCTTTAAAAAGATAAGGATATTATCTAGATATACTATATAAATAGTATTAACTAGCCTATAGAGCGCTTTATAAATATAACTTTAAAAAGTAGCTAGGGTATTAGTTAACCTAAAGGGCATTATAAGGTATTTATAGTGTCTATAATAGGTATAAAACGTAGTCTTCTACTTATTACCTCCTTTAATATAAATTTAATAGTATATATTCTTAATATTAATTTTTAAGAAGTAGTAAGCTCCTTAGCACTAATCTAGGATCTCTAAAATTAGGGGGAGAGCGTAGTAATTCTTCTATGTTACTTTATTAAGTCCCTAATAATCTATATATAACTAGAGTGTCCTATCTTTCTTTAGTATAAATAGAATAGGTATACCTATAGGGCTCTTAGAGGGTCTTATCTAGCCTTTCTATAGGTTTTTATTAATATATTTATAGAGTTCTTTTAGCTTACTTTAGGAGAGAGGGTAGATTAGTTTATATAGGGGTATAGCCCTAGGTACTAGGTTAATTATATAGTTAGTCTCTTTTCTTAATAGTAAGCTTCCTGCCTTATCTAATATAAATATATCTTTAAACTTATATAGTTCTAGGGGAATATCTTTAATAGTTCTATATGCTTTTATCTCCTTATTGTCTTTAAGGGTAATAAACTTATCTTCTATAACCCCTATAATAGTATATATAATAGTCTTATTACGCATTACTTTTACGAATTTACAGGGAGTTAATAGCAAAAAGGCCACTTTTCCTTTCTTAAACTACTATTTCTATAAATATAGGTAAAGGTATACGCATTCTTCTATAAGGGTATATATTCTAATTAATATAGGGCTTCCCCCTACTCTTAGGTCTCTATCTATAGCTATATATAGTAGCTTAAGGTCCCTTTCTTCTCCTCTTAAGTCCTTAATTATAATAGGTACCTTATAGATACTATATTAAGGGACTATAAGGGCTCCTACTACCTTAATAATAGGTGCTATAGCCTTAGCCTAGTTAAGTTTATAGGTTCTTATAAACTTAACGCTAATTATATTAATCTTAGCGTAACTATCTAGATTAGCCACTATTTTAATGTCTTTATACCTATAAATAGTAACTAGTGTGTAAAACTAATACCCTATTAGCACCTTAGTGTTAGAGGTAGAGGTAAGGGCATCTACTTCTACCTTAGGGAGTTTTCTAGGCCTTCTTAGGGCTCTTTCTTAGGTTTCTTATAGTGATATATAAGGTATCCTATACTATTATAGTTATAACACTATATCTTATCCCTAGGTTTAGTAGTGTTTAGGTAGGTAGCTAGGCCTTTCTCCTAGTCCTTATTCCTTTAATCTTTATAAGGTCTATAACCTTATAGGGAGTTATTCCTATAGTGCTAAGGGTTCTTATACAGGCCTTTATCTCCTAATTACTTAGATTTTTGCTTATTCTTTAGCATAGCCTCCTAGAATTACTAGGTAAGTTATATAACCTCTTCTTAAGTCTTATTAGTAATAGAGGTGTGTAGGTTAATGTGATCCTATAGGTTAGGGAGTAACTTTATAAAGAATATAAGGGTATAAGTCTTTTCTAGGGCTTTTTCTAGGTGTTTCTCTAGTGAATCTAAGAAGATACTAAACTTAATAGGGCTTTAACCCTTACGTTACTTTATATTCTCTAATTACGTTACTATTTATACGTTGCGATTAGCTAAGTCCTAAAGTAGCGTGAGTATCTAGGTCTAAAATTTATCCTAGTTATCTTTAAGGTTATCCTAGCTATTAGCCTACTATTCTTTAAGGTATCTATCCTATCTTACCCTATAATTAATATATATATAGTTAAGTATAAAAAGGATCTTCTAGTAGTTATATTAGAACTTCTTCTTTGCCCTATTAAAGGTATAGTTTAGGTTATTAATCTATATCTTATATCTCTATAGGTTTATAGGATATTAGAGGTTAGTAATATTCTAAACTTTAACCTCTTAGCTACTATAGCTTAAGGAAGTACTAGCTCTTTACTACCTTTTTAATTATTCTTCTCCTATATTACACTATAATAGATCTTAGAGCTCTTACTCTCTTTCCTATAGTTTCTAGAGTTCCTTAAGCTAGGTAATTCGCTCTACTATTACTATAGCTTAGGCGTGGATAGTAAGGGGTATATCTTTAGTTATAGTACCTATAGAATAGGGTGTGTTCTTAGCTATAGTGTTACCCTTATCTAGTAGCCCTTAGTTATTATCTAATATTACTCTTATAGATTAGGTAGTTCTCCCCCCTATATTACTCTTAGGTAGCTAGTAGGAGAAGCTTTAGAATTATAAGAATAAAGGATAGCTAGGTAAGAGGTATAGGGGCACTTATGTATTTACTAAAGCTTACTAGGTCTAAGTGTTATGCGCGTAAGTCGCTGGCTTTTATCTAGCGGCTCGCCAGTGTCACGTGGACCTAGCCCTAGGCCTAGCATGCCTATAGGGTATGCACGCTGTGTTGTGGGCGGGGCCTCACAAGTTAGTAGGATACTTTATTAAATTATAAGTTAGTACTACTAGCTATTAATAAAGAAAGATATAAAGGTATATATTAGTACTTATATAAGCTATTAAGTTTTAAAGCTAAGGTATTATAAGCTATATAGTAAGTTAGCTACTTTACTAAAGCTAGATTACCCCTTTTAAGAACTATTAATAGATTTTATTACTAGATTACTACTAGTTAAAGATACTAACTAGACCTATAATATAATCTTAGTAATTATAAACTATTTTATAAAGTATAGTATTTATATCCCTATTTTAATATAACTAATAAGTAATAGGTTAGTAACTATATTCCTAGAATATATCTTTAGAGATTATAAAGCCCTAGAAGGTATTATAATAGACTAAGGTTTTATATTTATAAGTAGATTTTAGATAACCTTTTACTATCTTATTATAACTAAGTAGCTACTAAGCATTGCTTTTTACCTATAGATAAATAAGTAAATAAAGTAATTAAACTAGGTCCTAGAATATTATTTAAGGGCTTTCTCCTACGCTAAATAGACTAACTAGGCTAATAACCTATTAATAGTATAATTTATATATAATACTAGTAACTACATAACTTATAGCTATATACTACTAGAGGCATTATAAGAATATAACCCTAGGGGCTTATAGTAAGTAATACCTAATATTCTACTTATAAATAATTAGGCTAAGAGTAAAGTATTATTACTAAAAGAGAAACATATAGTAATTAAATAGCTTCTAATTAACTTATAAGCTTAGTATAAGAAATACTATAACTAAAAAAAGACCCTAAAGAGGTTTAAAGTTAGTAATTATATTTTACTATTTATAAAGAATATTAACCTAAGATAGCTAAGTAGGAAGTTAACTATAAAGTACCTAGGCCCTTATAAAATTATAAGGGTAATTAGGAGTTATAGACTAGCTTACTAGCTAAAATTACCTACTAGAATATAATTATATAATATGTTTTATATTATAAGCCTTAAACCCTTTAAAAGGAACCTAAGTAATATAATAAATACTTCTTTACTATAAGATAATATTAAGGATAATAAGTAAGAGTTTAAGGTAGAAAGAATTATCTTATATTATTATAATAGTAGGTATTATAAGTACTTAGTTAAATAGAAAAGCTATAATAGCTTAGAGAATTTATAGGTATTAAAGAGGGATTTTATTATAAGGGATATTATCTATAACTATAAGTAGTAACTAGATAGCTAGGTTATAGTAGTAAAACTACCCTTAGTAAATAATATAAGGTAATACCTTATAAATATAGTAAATAATATAAGGTAATATTTTAAAAAGATATAATTATATTACTCTTATAATTATAATATAACTACCTAGTAATAATTACTTAAAAAGCATTTTCTTATTCTTACTCTTACCCTTATTTTCCCTAGAGACTATAGTAATAATAAATATAAAAGCCTTTAGAGGCACTAAGGCCTTATTATTAGAAGAGTTACCTTCCTTATATATAAAGATATAGAGCTCTCTAGGTAACTTAGAGAGACTAATATAAGTAAGAAGCCTAGAGGTATAAGAAGTAAACTACTAGTAAGTTAGTAAAAAAGTGCTTATAAATATTTAAGAGACTTACTATTAGGATATTTTAATATATATAGTAAAGGTAGTTTATAATATTAATTTAGACCTTAAGATTAGTAGTATTAGCTAGCTATACTATAGTAGTATACTTATTATACTTAGCTTCCTAGGCTACTTTAGTAGTTACTTAAGTATAATAAATATACTTATACTTATTAGTATTTTTAGTCTTTAGGAGGGTATTATATAGTTTTTACTTAGTATAAATAAGAGACTATTAGTATATTAGTAGTAATTAAGTTAAGAGAACTAGGGATATACTTACTTTATTAAGGTAGTAGTAATCTCCCTTAGGTATAGCTTTAATAATATTAAATAGCTTTTTATAAAGCTATATAATTTAGGTAAGGCACTAGTAGTAGGTTAGTATCTTAAAACTAAAGACTTAGAATAGGTAGTTATACTCTAATATATATCTTATTATTTTAGATATAATAAGTATATTTAGCTAAGTTTACTACTATAGGTTAGTAACTATAAGAAGTAAAGAAGTAGTAAGATTATACTATAAGAGTTATTATACTTTATAAGAAAAGGTTTATTCTCCTTAAGATACTAAGGAATAGTATAAGTATTATTCTTAGGCTATATATTTTATATAATAACCTACTAACTACACTATATATATAGAATTTTAGTATTACTAGCTATAAGTTAGTAGTAATAACTTAGTAAGAAAGTAGTAAACTTATATAGAAATTTTAGATACTATTCTCTTTTAAGGTAACTTCTCTAGTAACTTCTCTAAGGGCTTATTCTATAAAGGTAAACCTAGTAGTAAAGTAGGAGTTAATAAATAGATTTTAAATATTATAAGCTAGCTATAGGTTAGTAGTAAGGAAGTAGTAAAGGGAAAATAAGTAAAGATAAAGAAACTTATAATAGTTAGATAGTATATAAGGAAAAGGAAGTATATATATAAGGGAGGAAGATTTAGTCCCTTTTATATTAACTATAAACCCCCTAAGTAATCTATATACTATATATAGCTAATATAGGGATTATAATATTTACTATTATTATTACTATTTATAAATATACTAATAGCTATAAATATATAGTAACTATACTACTATATTACTAAGACCTATAAATAAGTCTATTTATATATATAGTATCTAATACCCTATCTATTTAACCTAATTATAAAATTTAATATAGGGTGTTTACTCTCTTAGAAC
The DNA here is from genome assembly GCA_023658445.1 of Epichloe bromicola. NCBI lineage: Eukaryota > Fungi > Ascomycota > Sordariomycetes > Hypocreales > Clavicipitaceae > Epichloe > Epichloe bromicola. The sequence goes on from CP098269.1 coordinate 1,076,462, forward strand.
TATTAGTATAAGGTAAAGAGTATTTGCTTTACTATATTAGAGTAGTAAATAGGTTATTATTTAGGATTAATAAATAGGGAATAATAATATTCGCACCCTAGTATTATTAGTGTTGTTATTTTTAATAATATATTATACTATAATATATTATACCTAATCTAAACCCTCTATTAACTATAGCCCCTAGGACTATATAGTGTAAATGCCCTAAGTAAGTAGCTTATTATATAATTAAGGATAATTATATAAAGAGAGAGTATTATATTAGGAGTGTGAGGGATAGAGATAGAATTATTATATAATAGAGTATTAGTAAGACCTTAAACCCACTAGGTTAGGGAGGGGTTAGCTAGTAGCTAGATAGTTATATAAGCGTAAGGTAAGGTATTTAGTAAGGACTACTTATATTCTTATAGAAGGTTAGAGCTTAAAACCTTTACGCACCTGCCCCTAGGTAGCACTTTTCTAGCTGTGACTATAAATCTAAGCTATCACTCTATTCTATTATCTTTTAACCCTTAAGTCGTAACACTATTTTACTATAATTATCTAGTGTCTAAAAACTATAGCTAATAGTACTTCTTTATACTAAGTTAACTTAAACTACTTTTAGAGTTTTTATTAAAGTTTTTCTATTATATCTTTATCTAAACTTCCTCCCTTTAGTAATACTAAGGTAGTATTTATTAAAACTATAATTAGTTAGTCTCCTAAAGCTAGAGTTATATCTATGCCTAATTTTCTTTCTACTATAATTAGATCTAATCTTAAATAATCTAGTATTTAAGATATTTTATTAGTAATCTTTATAATCTTTATTATATTTAGTTAATAGATATATTCTATATTAGATTCCTAAAGTATATTTACCTAGTGTACTACTTTTCTGTAGACCTCTAATATATTTACTATTAAATTAATAATACTTTTATAATCTATATAAACCTTTAATAAATAAGGTAAATAATCTAGTAACTATCTTATTTCCCTTAAACCTATTATAATTATAAGTATCTCCTTCTCTAGCATTAAGTATTATTTCTTAGTATTACCTAGTTAATATAATATTTATATAATTATTTACACTTTTAAGAAATTAGCATTTATATAACTTATTCTAGGTTCTATATCTTCTATTTAAAATAACACTTTACTTATATTAGTATTAGATATATCTATAGCTATATAAAACTATATTCCTAGTCTAGTGCTAAATATTATATTTATTTATATACTTTTATATATTTTTAATAAAGCTTATTAAGCTTTAGGTATTTACTCTAGTTTCTCTCTTAAGACCTTTTCTTTCTAAATTAAAGGCTTTCTAGTTTATATTATCTTAGGTATCTTATAAAAGAAAGCTTATTTAATAGTAGCTACTAAGTCTACTCTCCCTAGTATAAATTTTTATATAAATAGTATTAGGTAAATAAGTATAAGTACTTTATCCTAAGTTTATAGTAGTTATTTCCTAAATTACTTAGCTAAGTTAGTAAATCTATTATAATATTTATATATAGGCCTTATTTTTCTATCTTTTAGAGAATATCTAATACACTTAACTTTAAAGGTAAATAAAGTAGTCTTATATTTACTTAACCTAATTAGAGCCTATACTATCCTTAGAAAATATCTCTTCTAGAGAAAGTTAAAATAATCTTCCTATATCTCTAACCTAGTGTAGTAATTATCTATATAGATAGAAAATAAAGTATATAAATTTTCTATATATCCTAGGATAGATTTACTTCCTATACTATCCTAGAAAAATAGGTGTCTAAAGGTAAGATCCCTAAACCTAGTATAAGTTACTAGTAATTCTATTAAGCCTTAAGCTATATTATTATAGAAATATATTTTATTTAGCCTAGAGAATATTATTTTATATTAATCTAGAGGGTAAACACTAATAGCTTAGAATTTATTTAAGGCATTAGCCTATAATAAAAACTTAGAGTAACTATAGTAAATTAAATCTAAGTCTGCTTCTATATTATAATATAGATAACCTAATTTAATTATTTTACTATTTATATCTCTAAACTTATAAACTACTCTAAAAACCTTTAATCTAGGTTTTAGGGCAAAGATTATTAGCACTACTTATTCTAAATCCCCTTATTAAATAATTCCTACTTTCTTTATTACTAGGAAAACCTACTTTAAAAAATATTAATAAGCTACTAAATACTTATATTATTTATGCTTACTAGGCTTTACTCCCTAAATTAGAGAGATATAATATTTAAGAAAGTCTATAGTGTGAATATCTTTAAGCTTAGAAATAAAGTACTCTTTAAATATATAGTATAATTATATAATTATTATTTATTAAGTATTATTACCTATATAGTCTCCTAATATAATATATAACTTCTTAAACTATAAAACTATAGTTTTAGGGGCTAAGGAAAATAATAGTTAGTTTATATAGAGATTCCTAAATTATAAGGGGTAGCCCTTAATTTCTTATTTTCCTATATAAATTAGCTTATTAGCTTATCTTATTATATCCTATGCTCCTATTCCTATTTCTATTATATCTTTACTTAGAGACTGTAGATTAGCTAAGTTTACTAAATAATGCCTACTAGCCCTAGTTTTTGCTTCTAAGTTACCTAACTTCTTATTTATATAGGGATTTCTAATTTCTAAGGGAGACCCCTTATTATTCTGATTTTATATATAAATTAATATATACGTGTGTTTAGTTATATCTAATTTATATTAATCTCCCTGCTCTATAACTAAGTCCTTAGAATATTATATCCTACCCTACGCTTCTTAGTCTAAAACTTCTTATTTATTTATATAGTGTTTTTTATTTTCTTAGGCAAACCCCTTAATTTTCTATTTTCCTATATAAATTAGACCTTTTACCTATCCTTCTATATCTAGTTCTAAATTATTAAACTATACTATTAAGCCTAATCTATTTAGTATCTCTAGGAGGTCTAAATATTTATCTTTAGATTCTATTAGGTCTAATAACCTCTTATTACTCTTAGGTTTCTCTTTAGGTTTATCTAGTAATCTAGACTTTATAATACTATAGGAGGTATTTTTATTCTATTCCTTCCTCTAGGCTACTTTACGGCATTTAATCTAACTCTATGTAATTTTCTATGTATTAGGTGTTTATCCTAAGGGTATTATTCTAATAAAGTAAGAGAAAAGTTATTTTATTTCTATCTTATTAGTAATCTTATTAGTAAAGCTATTTATTCTAAAGGTATAATATAGTTTCTATAAGACTATAGTATTAGAGATTAAAGTTAAATTATATCTTCTTTATAATAGTTTAGTATCTATTTTAATCCTTATATAGTCCTTATTAAGAACTTCTAATATATTCTTATCTTTATCTATTTCCTCTATTTTAATTCTTATTCTCTTACTATTTATAAATACTTCTTATTCTTCCCTCTTTATCTAAGCTAGTAATTCTTTATTTCTAGTTTTAGTAATACTGTTAGGAAAAACCAAGGTCCTGCGCAGGTAAAGACAGATAACTCCGTTGTATTAAAGTTAATAATAGTTATTCTAAGAGAGAAGAGAAAAGAGGGAAATCTAGCTATAAAGAAAAGTAAGTGAAACGCAGAAGTAGGGTCTAAAAAAGGGGTGGCAATGGATGTAGCTAATCACATTACGTGTATCCTTTAGCTAACTAACTAGGCCTATATTTAGCCTAGTCTTTAGCCACGATTAAGCTAATAAAGATCTAGAGGAATTAACACTAGTAGTCTCTCTTTTTCTTTATAGCTAAAGGAGCCTAAAAACGCAATAAAAATCAAATTAAAGAAAAATAAACATAAGTAAATCCCTTAATAGGAATCCAGAGCCCTAATTAGCTTAGTTAGCGTTAGTTAATTTAATTAATCTAATTATAATAGATCCTCCCCTTTTTCCTCTATTAAAGCTCTTTTTATATTACTCCTAAAGGTCTCTTAACCTATTTTTCTATATAAATTATTAAATTATTTAAATTAATTAAGGTTATAAGAGCCTAATTTAGCGATGCCTTTATTATTATATTAGCTAGGTTATTACTACTATTAATTATAGATTTCTATATAACCTTATAGATTTCGCGCCTCTTATATAATTAATAAAGGGCTATAATATTAATTATTAGCCTCTTCTCCTTTATTATACTAAGCTTAATAAGATATTTATATAATAAGAAAGAGTTAGTATAGAGTATTATAGGGATTTAAGGTATCTTTAATTAGTCTATTACCTAATTAAGCGTTATAAATATTACGTACGCAATATCTATACCTTAAACTATACTATATAATTCAGAGGCAAGCGCGCTATGTGTAACTCGCTTACTCTTTATTCTATATAATCTTACTTTACTATTAGGGATTAAGAATTAATTTCCTTAATCTTTTTACTTTAGCCCTTCTAGGTTAAGGTTAATAAATTATTAGCGTTCTAGGTTAAGATATAGCTATTAAAAATTAGGGGATTCCTACTTATTAGTTATTATTTTTCTTTAGCAGTGAAATTAGCCTTTTAGAGCTCTTTTTCTTCTTTATTAAAGAAGTTATCATTACTTAGGCCTAATGTATTATTTATTTATATTCTAATAATTCTAAAGAGGTTATCTAGGGCTATAATTAATAAGCAGGGATTGTAGGTTAAGGTTATTATGTTAAGGTTATCCCTATGGTAATAAAAGTACATTACCTACTAGTAGGTTCTAGCCTCTATAATCCCGTAGAGAGGCTTAATCACCTCTATTACTATACCCTCTAGGAAAAGGTATGCGATCTGTTTTAGCAATCTTATAATAATTAGCCTATTAAGCGTCGTTTATAATTAAATGTATGCTTGCGTGATATTACAAATCTAGAGGTAAATCCCTTTTCGCTTTAATAAAGGGGCAATAGCTATAATTAACTATTAGCTTACTTATTATATTATTAGCGATTATATTAGAATAAATTCCTTCTCCTTATTATTATAGCCTTATATAATAAGGCAGGATTTCTTATATAGTAAGTCTATTCCCTTACCTTTAATCTCTCTAATTATATAAGAATTAAAGATTCTATAGCTACTATGCTTTATTAAGTTAAACTTAATAAATCTAAATACATTATAGGCTTATAGGGTATTAAGCTTAGTCTAGTTAGATTACTTAAAAGGCTTACCTAGAGTTATAATCTTTCTTTCTTAGTAAAGTTAAAGAGCAAGGTTTTAGTTAGCCTTCTCCTTTACTATAAGGAATACTATAGTTAGTATTCCTATAGCTATAATCTCTTTAATAAGGGCTTATTCCTAATCTTTATTAATAAGCATAAAGTACAATTTAGCCTTAATAGTCTTTTACTTTATAATAAGGCTATTAGCTTTATAGCCTCCTATAGGGGTAGTCTTTACTACTTTAAGATAAGCTATAGAGTCTTATACTCTATAGCCTCCTATAGGGGTTATTTTAGCTTTATAAGCCTCTATAAGCCCTTCTATGCCCTAGTTAGCGTAGAATTTAACTATAAGGGCCTTTCTTAGCCTTCCTTATTTTCTTTTAACTAGTGCTAGTAGCTTTTTTTTTTCTTTCTTTACTACTTTATTTTCTATAGTAGTAGCTAAGTCCTAGCTATTAGTAGTAGTTACTAGTTTAGTAGTGTGCTTCCCTATAGGCCCTTCTATAATATATAAGTCTTTATAATAAGGCCTTACTACTATAGAGCGGAACTTTACTAGTCTATAGGGTATATTAACTATATAGGTCTCCCTATTAGTAGTAATTAATCTATAAGGGCTATACTAGCTACCCTTCTCTCTCTCTATATATATATTAGCCTATAAAGGTAGCTAATATAAAGGTATTATATTAGGGCTATTCTAGGTGCTAAGGGTATTATAGACTTACTATAATACTAAGTAATAGTAGACCTTATTAGTTACCTTCTAAATTACCTTAGTGTGTTAAATAATAGAGACACTTAGTATTAACTTATCTATTATTTATAAGTAGGCTCTAAAGACTAGTAAGGTTAGCACTAGTCTATTAGGGCTTACTAAGTTATTAATAGCTTTAATAGCTATTTAAAGGCGTTATTCTAGTGTGATCTCTATGCTAATTAAGTCTATAATAATCTTATAAGCCTAGTATAAAGGTCTATAGTATCTCTTAACCTTTCTAATGCTATTATAAGCTTTAATTAGTATCTTATTAGTCTTAATTAATATTAATTAGGCATAATACTTAAAGTTAGTAAAGGAGAAGTTATTACCTATATTATAAATAATCTAATCTAAAGGTCTAAGATATATGTTAATCTAGTATTCCCTAATAGTATCCTAGATATCTTAGGCCTTTTGTTTCCTTAGATTAAGAAATTAGGCTACTTAGAATAAGGTTACTAAGTTAATAATATAAAGGACTAGTTAGTTATTAATCTATATAATATTAATAATAATCTTATAGTTAAAGTTATAGTTATCCTTAATTATAAATTTAAATTAGCTAGGGGCTTTTCTATTTATCTAGTAGTAGTAGCATACTTTAGTTAACTTCTTAATTACCTAGCGTTTAATATTATAACCTACTTATTAAAGAATCTTTATAAGTTATTAAATAGAAAGGTAACTAAAGTAATAATATAATTAATAGATCTCCCCTTCTAAGAGGTAAAAGGTAACTGTTTCTTTTGCCTCTAATAACTACTAAGGGTATCCCTATTATTATACTATAGGTATAGTTTTATTACCTTAAATAAGAACATTTATAAGGTTATTAATCTTAACTTATATCTTATTTATATTAGTAATTAAGAAAAGGAAAGGGGTAGCTATATTAAGAATGTAAAATTTAAGCTCTCTAAGCTCTATAGGTATATAAAGGATACCTCTTATAATTGCTAATCTAGCACTAAATATAACTACTTATAGTTTATAGGGGGTTATGTTTAATAAAGGTATTAATCTTATTAGAGCTTTTACTTATGCCTACCCTATAGTTAATTTCCCTAAGGCGCTAGTATTAGGTATAATACCTCTAAAAACCTATTTAGAATAGTGTTCTTTAAAGATATAGTAAGTAAAGCCTTTATTAGATTCTTAAGGTTTAAAAGGCTTTTACTTAAGAAAAGTATATTAAAAGGCTTAATTATCTAGAGTAGTAAGGACTTTAGCGTTAATAAGGTTATAATTAGTCTATAGTCCTAAATAAAAGAATTATATAATACCTAAATATGCTACTAATAATAGTTCTTCTATATTATTATTATTATTATCTTAAGCCTTTATAGAGGCCGCAATATAAGGCTTCTAATCCTAGTTAGGGCCCTTATTAGGCTCTTTATTGCCTAGCTCTTTATAGGAGGCAAGGAATGCCTAGAATCTCTTCTCTAAAGGGGGTAACTAGTAGACTTTACTAGTAAACTAGTAGTCTCTTTACTTCTTATATTCTTTAGTAAAATAGTTAGAAGACTAATAACTATTTTTATTACACATAAAGTAGCGTAGTAGGCCACGCCTAGGGCTACGCCTATAATAGCCTCCTTAACTATATTAATAATTAGTAAATATAGCCTCTAGAGGGTTTTCTTCCTAGTACTAAAGGAATTAGGTAGACCTCTTATTTAATTCTATAATTATAATTACCTTATAGAGGTCTCTAGTAAGACTCTTAAAGCCTAGGGAGTGTATATATTCTATTATCTAATATTTAGGTACACTAGCTATAGTATTTAATATCTACTTATAGAGCTTAGTATTTATAGTATTAGAAGGGTGAAGGCCTCTATAAATTTTCTTAAGTATAGTAAGTATAATCTTAAGGTATTTAAGTTTACTTTTCTTAGGGTTCTTAATAATTATATTATTAAGTGTTATACTACTCTATTTATAATAGTAAAACTACTAATTACTCTTTATCTTAAAGCGTTAATAGATTTAAGTGATTATATCTTAATAGGAGAGGTTTTGCTTAAAGAGGTAATTAAGATAGTATTATTTAGTATTACTAATTAGTATAATAGGGCATACCTTCTAATAGTGTATTTAAGGGAGGTTAATCCTATTATATTTATTCTTAAAGAGCGTAATCTTTAGTGTAAGGAAGTTATATAGTTTTCCACTATATTAATTACTATTCTTATATATCTTTATAAGTTCTAAGATTTTCTTTATAATCTAATCTTTAGAAGGGAATTTCTATATAGGAGGGGCGATTTATTATAAATAATAGTCCTTAGGGTAAAGTAATTAATATAACTATAATTATTATATTAGCTCTTAAGGAGGTTAAAGAGAACGTTATAACTAGGGAAAAGAGGGTTTTAGGGTAGGTAATTAGGGAAGTTAAGGTTAGTGCTCTAGAGGTTTAGAAGATTATAATCTTTCTTTAGGCTATAATAGCCTTAACTCTTATTAGACTACTTCTTCTAGTAATTATAAGATTAGTAATTCTTAGCCTTATCTTATAATAATACTATTTTCTCTTAAGGAATTTTATAGCTTTCTAATAATACCTCTATTAGCTATCTTAAAGGTATCTTAGGACTAGCCTATAAAGTCTTCTTAGAATAACTCCTAGAGGTTAGTATTCTTTTAGCCTTAATACTTACTAAGATTAATAAACCTTATAATATAGTTATTAAGCTTAGCTATTATAGTAGTATAAGGGTTTATATTAATTAGTTCCTCCTAATCTATTATAATAGTATTAGAAAATAGCTATAAATATTTTAGTAATTTATTCTTCTAAGGCCTTTCTAACTTAATTACTAGGTATATAGAATACTAACTATTACTAGTAGTGGTAACCTAAGGAGTTTTTTCTCTTAGTAATAGGATAGGTGTATATGTAAGTCTAGCTTATAGTTGCCTAGCTTCTGCGGTAGCTTAGGATTTACCTCTTATTAATAGTCTAGTTAATTTTATTATAAAAGCTTATATATTTACCTATCTTTAAATCTAAAGCTCTACGCGTAATCCCTAGTGTCTGGATATTGCGTATACAAAGGATATTTTTTGTGCTTAAGAATTATTATTAATAACAGGGGAAATAAGGAAAAAACAGTGAAAAATAGCGAAAATAATAAAAGTAATATAAGCAGTAACTAACAAAATTAACAGATTAATAGAGATAAATTAATTAATAGGGATAAGTAATTTATTTAATATATAGTAGAAAGGGCTACCTAGCTAAAAAGTTTAGGGTAAATAGCACTAAAGGCAAAGGGGGCAAGAGATAAGTAGTAAATACTTATTAGGAGAGGTTATAGGTGTGTTAGAAGGAGAGGTTATAGATATAGGAGGTTATAAGTAAGTTAGCTAGCTTAGCTAAGGTTATTTAACGTTAGGTTCGAAGTAAATTTAGTTATTTAGTTAAGTTTTCTTATAGTAGGTGTAGGATTAGTCTCTTCTATTAAAAATAAATACAATAATAGGAGAAGTTAATCCTAGGGTTTGTAATAGACGTAGAATCAATCCTTTATCAAAAATAAATATAATAATAGAAGAATTAATCCCTTAGAAGCCTAATAAGCCACTCCTAGGGATTTAAGTCTCTTCCTTTAGCACACTCTAGCAGTTATGCCTCTCTACCTAAAAGTCCTAATAATAGGTAAGTAATAATAGCGTCTATAGAAATATCTCTTCTTGTGATTCCTAGCTTATCTATAGTTATAGTTAACCACTAATTAGTGTTAGGAAAAACCAAGGTCTTACGCAAGTAAAGATAGATAAATCCGTTGTATTAAAGTTAATAATAGTTATTCTAAGAGAGAAGAGAAGAGTGTTATGACTTAAGGGTCGAAAGATAATAGAATAGAGTGATAGCTTAGATTCACAGTCGTAGCTAGAAAGGTGCTACCTAGAGGTAGGTATGTAAAGGTTTTAAGCTCTAACCTTCTATAAGAATATAGGCAGTTCTTGCTAAATACCTTACCCTACGCTCACGTAACTATCTAGCTACTAGCTAACCCCTCCCTAACCTAGAGAGTCTAAGGTCTTACTAATGCTTTATTATATAATAATCCTATCTCTATCCCTTATGCTTCTAATATAATACTCCCTCTTTATATAATTATCCTTAATTATATAATAAGCTACTTACTTAGGGCATTTATACTATATAGTCCTAGGGGCTTTAGTTTATAAAGGGTTTAGGTTAGGTATAATATATTATAGTATAATATATTATTAAAAATAATAATACTAATAATACTAGGGTGCGAATATTATTATCCCCTTATTTATTAATCCTAAATAGTAACCTATTTATTACTCTAATATAGTAAAGTAAATACTCTTTACCTTATACTAATAGTTCTAAAAGAGTAAACACCCTATATTAAATTTTATAATTAGGTTAAATAAATAGGGTATTAGACACTATATATATAAATAGACTTATTTATAAGTCTTAGTAATATAGTAGTATAGTTGCTATATGTTTATAGCTATTAGTATATTTGTAAATAGTAATAATAATAGTAAATATTATAATCCCTATATTAGCTATATATAGTGTATAAATCACTTAGGGAGTCTATAGTTAATATAAAAGGGACTAAATCTTCCCCCCTTATATATATACTTCCTTTCCCTTATATACTATCTAACTATTATAAGTTTCTTTATTTTTACTTATCTTCCCTTTATTACTTCCTTACTACTAACCTATAGCTAGCTTATAATATTTAAAATCTATTTATTAACTCTTACTTTACTACTAGGTTTATTTTTATAGAATAAACCCTTAGGGAAGTTACTAAAGAAGTTATCTTAAAAGAGAATAGTATCTAAAATTTCTATATAAGTTTACTACTTCCTTACTAGGTTATTACTACTAACTTATAGCTAATAATACTAAAATTCTATATATATAGTATAATTAGTAAGTTACTATATAGAATATATAGCCTAAGAATAGTACTTATACTATTCCTTAGTATCTTAAGGAGAATAAACCTTTTCCTATAGAGTATAATAACTCTTATAGTATAATCTTACTACTTTTTTACTTCTTATAGTTACTAACCTATAGTAATAAACTTAGCTAAATACACTTATTATACCTAAAATAATAAGATATATATTAGAGTATAACTACTTATTCTAAGTCTTTAGTTTTAAAATACTAACCTACTACTAGTGCCTTACTTAAATTATATAGCTTTATAAAAAGCTATTTAATATTATTAAAGCTATACCTAAGGGAGATTACTACTATCTTAATAAAGTAAGTCTATTCCTAGTTCTCTTAACTTAATTACTACTAATATACTAATAGTCTTTTATTTATACTAAGTAAAAACTATATAATACTCTCCTAAAGACTAAAAATACTAATAAGTATAGGTATATTTATTATACTTAGGTAGCTACTAAAGTAGCCTAGGAAGCTAAGTATAATAAGCATGCTACTATAGTATAGCTAGCTAATACTACTAACCTTAAGGTCTAAATTAATATTATAAACTATCTTTACTATATATATAAGAATATCCTAATAGTATATCTCTTAAATATTTATAAGTACTTCTTTACTAACTTACTAGTAGTTTACTTCTTATACCTCTAGGCTTTTTACTTATATTAGTCCCTCTAAGTTACCTAAAGAGCTCTATATCTTTATATATAAGAAAGGTAACTTTTCTAATAATAAGGCCCTAGTGCCTTTAAAGGCTTTTATACCTATTATTACTAAGGGTAGTTTTACTACTATAACCTAGCTACCTAGTTACTACTTATAGTTATAAATAATATCCTTTATAATAAAATCCCTCTTTAATACCTATAAATTCTCTAAGCTATTATAGCCCTTTTATTTAACTAAGTACTTATAATACTTACTATTATAATAATATAAGATAATTCTTTCTACCTTAAACTCTTACTTATTATCCTTAATATTATCTTATAGTAAAGAAGTATTTACTATATTACTTAAGTTCTTTTTAAAGGGTTTAAGGCTTATAATATTAAACACATTATATAACTATATTCTAGTAGGTAATTCTAGCTAGTAAGCTAGTCTATAACTCCTAACTATCTTTATAATCTTATAAGAGCCTAAGTACTTTATAGTTAACTTTTTACTTAGCTATCTTAGGTTAATATTCTTTATAGATAGTAGAATATAATTACTAACTTTAAATCTCTTTAGGGTCCTTTTCTAGTTATAGTATTTCTTATACTAAGCTTATAAGTTAATTAGAAGCTATTTAATTATAGTGTATTTCTCCCTTAGTAATAATACTTTACTCTTAGCCTAATTATTTATAAGTAAAATATTAGGTACTACTTACTATAGGCCCCTAGGGTTATATCTTTATAATGCCTCCACTAGTATATAGCTATAAGTTATATAGTTACTACTATTATATATAAATTATACTATTAGTAGGCTATTAGCCTAGTTAGTTTATTTAGCGTAGAAGAAAGCCCTTAAATAATATTCTAGGACCTAGTTTAATTACTCTATTTACCTATTTATTTATAGGTAAAAAGCGGTGCTTAGTAGCTACTTAGTTATAATAAGATAGTAAAAGGTTATCTAAAATCCGCTTATAAATATAAAACCTTAGTCTATTATAATACTTTCTAAGGCTTTATAATCTCTAAAGATATATTCTAGGAATATAGTTACTAATCTATTACTTATTAGTTATATTAAAATAAGAATATAAATACTATACTTTATAAAATAGTCTATAATTACTAAGATTATATTATAAGTCTAGTTAGTATCTTTAACTAGTAGTAATCTAGTAATAAAATCTATTAATAGTTCTTAAAAAAGGTAATCTAGCTTTAGTAAAGTAGCTAACTTACTATATAGCTTATAGTGCCTTAGCTTTAAAACTTAATAGCTTATATAAGTACTAATATATACCTTTATATCTTTCTTTATTATTAGCTAGTAGTACTAACTTATAATTTAATAAAGTATTTTACTAACTCCCTAATACCTAGTAGTAAGGTTATTATATATTAATAGTAAAATCTCTTTTCTTATACTCTAAGAAATATAAACTTAACTCTTAAATATTAATAGCTTATAGGGTCTAATTAACTATATTTATAATACTTTTAAGTTACTACTCTTAAGTAGCTTTCTCTAATATATAGTAAACTTATTATTTTACTATATACCTAATAATAATACTTAAATTAGAATATCTAATTCTAAGCTATTATCCTAAGTATTAGAGTTAAACTTAGAAGAGGTTCTTTAAATAGCTTAGATTCTTACTATAATATCTCTATAAGTAGCTAGCTTATAAGTTACTTCTAGTCTTATAAGTATACTATAGTTAAGTAGCGTTTCTAAGGGGCGCCCTTACTACTTACTAGTAACTATACTAGCTAGAACACCTCTTTTAGTAATATTTAGTCTTATAGCTTCCTTAAAAATATAGCTAAGTTATATTTTCTTAAAACCCTAGATATTCCTATTACTATTATAGGGTCTTTATAACTAACTATTTACTATATTAAATAATAATATAATAAAGCCTATAGTATTCCTACTACTATAGAGTTCCTATTAATTAGTATTTATAAACTTAGATAAGAAGTTTAGTAGCTATAAGGTTACTACCTTTACTTTTTTATTCTTACTTATATAATCTGCCTTTCTTAATAATATATTAGTAAGGTTTAACTTACTAGCCCTATATTTAATCCTAAAGTTAAATAAGTATAGCTTATTAAGCACTATTACCTACCTACTAGTTAGCTATAGCTTTATAGCTAGGTACTTATAGTTTAAGTAATTTATTACTACTATAATTAGGTAAGTTAAGTACACTAGGTAATACCTTTATGCCCTAAAAGCCTCTGAGATTACTAATAATTTAGTATCTAGTATAAGGTAGTATAACTTAGCATTAGTTAACTTTCTTAATATATATATAACTAGGTACTAGTAACCTAGCACTAATATTATAAGTATTACTTTAATAGTAAAACCTAATATATCTATCTTTACTTTTAATAAAGTAAGTGGGTTAAAGTATACTAAAATTAGTGCTTACTAGAATAACTTCTAGAGTTCTCTAAATATAGCTAGCTTATAGGGTTCTAGCTTAAAGGTTACTAGTTATTCCCCCTTAAGTTAGTTTATTAATAGAATAACTACTTTACTATACTACTTAATAAAATATTAATAAAATCTAGTAAACCTAAGGAATAATTAGATATCTAGGACGCTATAAGGTATTAGCTATATTATAATTACTTTTACCCTTAATGGTTCTATTATAATACCTTTCTTAGATATAATAAATCCTAAGAATTTAACCTCTATAACTAAAAATTAACACTTCTTTAGGTTAATAAAAAGCTTTATATTATAGAGTCTACTTAGGACTTATTTAATATAGCCTGCGTAAGCCGCTATGTTACTGCTGTAAATTAGGATATTATCTAGGTAAATAATATAAATATTATTTATAATATTCTTAAGGACTTTATTAATATACTCCTAGAAAGTTACTAGTATATTAACTAATCTAAATAGTATTATAAGATACTTAAAGTGCCTATATCTATATTAGAATGCTATCTTTTACTTATTACCTAAGTAAATATATAGCTAGTAGTATATATTTATTAAGTTAAGTTTTATCTAGATAACTACGCCCTTTAAGTAATTAAGGATTTTAGTAATTAGTAGTAAGGGGGACTTATTCTTAATAGTAATCTTATTTAGGCCCTTATAATCTATATAAAGCCTTAATTTCCTTTCTTTCTTTAAAATAAATAAAATTAAGGCCTTAGCTAGGCTAATAGATCTTCTAATCTATTCCTTTTACTATATATTTATAAGATACTCCCTAAGTATCTCTAGCTTTTTCTTAGCTAAGTTATATATTAGCCCCTAAGGTAGTGTTTTCCTTTTTTTTTTAATTTAATTATATAAGTATAGCCCCCTAGTTTAGGAAGTATTCTTACTAAATCCTTATTAAATATATCTTTAAATTCTAAGTATTTCTCTAGGAGCTTTAGTTTATCTATATTATTACTTAGCCCTTACTTAGTTATAGGTTACTTATTACTTAGACTATCTAAGAATCTTAGGTTAGCTATAATATATTACTTATATAACTTATAGGTATACTCTAAGATTATTACTACTTTCTTACTACTTATTTTCTAAATTAGCTTTAGTAAGTTTACTAGTAGGTTTTTTTCTAGTTTTTTTCCTTTCTTATTCTTTAGGCTATTTAAGATAACTTTTACTAAACCTAATACTAGAGTAACTACTAACTATTTTAATACTTTATATACTCTTTACTTACCTTAAGTATATAAGAGGCACTCCCTTATTACTAGGTATTTCTAAAACTTCTCTTTCTAATATATTACTATAGGTTTATACTCTTTAATCTAATCTATACCTAGTAGTAGCCTTTCTTTAGTATTAGTAATAAAGTAGCTAACTTAGTAGACCTTTATAAACCCTATACTATTCTTTATTAATACTAATCTCCTTAGAATTCCTTAATATAAAACTATATTCTTACTTATACTTTTAAGGTTTTAATCTATTTTTTTAACTCTTTTCTAATTCTTCTTAGATAATAACTTTAGGTATATAGTTAAGAATTATATACCTAAATCTATTAGTACTTTTACTATTACTTACTAGTAATCTTATTATAGAGATATATAGACTCTAACTCTTAGGTTTACTAATTTATCTATAATAAGCCCCCTATCCTAGGTTTATATAAATAAAAGTAGTATTTTATTAGGATTAAATACTTTATTACTACTATTATTATATTTCTCTATAGTATATTTATTACTCTTATAAATAAAGTAGTCTAATAAATAGTAAGCTATTAAGATATATCTAGGCTTTCTATATTTATAATATATAATAGGTAATCTTCCTACTTACCCTTTATTCTATTACTATAAGTTATTTATAGGTAAAGTTAATTACTATTACTTCTTCTTATAGTCTTAACTTTTCTTATAACTTTATATTAGTTTTATTACTACCTTTATATTCTTATCTTAACCTTATAACTAGCTCTAAGTAATTAGAAACTCCTAACTAAGTATTTACTTCCTTATAGTATTATTAAGGCTATTAATAAATATATAGATTCTTAGTTATATTAGGATTAGTTTAGGTAGATTAAATTTAACCTTAGTCTAATTCCTAATAAAGGCTTAAAATAATTAGCTATTACCTTACTAAAGATTTAGTAATAACCTAGTTACTTCTAAGTATTTAGTGTTCTTATTTATTATTCTAGTCTTTAGCTATATAATAAATCTTACCTAATTATAGTCCTTATATTCTATATAACTATCTATAGCTATATAATATATTTATTATTACTTTATATTATTAGTAAGGTATTTACTAGTATAGGCTACCTTTATTATATTATTATAAAAGGTATATTAGTTTAATTTAAATAATATATTTAAGTTTACTAGGAAATTCTAGAGGTTTTTATAAGTATTTCCCTTATATAATAATATCTATAGCTATATTTTAATAATACTATATTAGTATATATTTACTACTTACTTAGTACTTATTAGTAAAGTAAGTATAAGAGTAGTTAGTCTAACCTAAGAAGGTAGATTTATAAGTCCTTACTAGGTTTTAACTAATAATAGGTTTACCTAAAGCTCCCTAATTTTTACTTCTATTTATAGAATTTCCTATATTTTCTATATATATTATTACTTAGCTTATACTATATTATAATATTACTATACTACCTTCTTAATACTATTATTCTTAACTCTAGTATTATTATTTAGATTAGTCTTAGGTAGTATTTAATATACTTAATTATTAGTATTTATTATTTAAGTATTTACTATATTACTACTACCTTACTTATTTATAGTATTACTACTAGGGGGTATAGGTATATTTTATATAAATATTCTCTAGGGTACTAATATTATAATCTAGCTAATAGTTTATTACCCTAAAGGGATTAAGAGCTTAATTTATTATAACTTAAGGGTTAAAAGATAATAGAATAGAGTAATAGCTTAGATTTATAGTTATAGCTAGAAAGGTACTACCTAGGGGTAGGTATATAAAGGTTTTAAGCTCTAACCTTCTATAAGAATATAAGTAGTCTTTACTAAATACCTTACGTTACGCTTACGTAACTATCTAGCTACTAGCTAACCCCTCCCTAACCTAGAGGGTCTAAGGTCCTGCTAATGCTCTATTATGTGATAATCCTATCTCTGTCCCTCACGCTTCTAATAAAGAGAGAGAAATCTAGCTATAAAGAAAAGTAGGTGAAACGCAGAAGTAGGGTCTAAAAAAGGGGTGGCGATGGATGTAGCTAATCACGTTGCGTGCATCCTTCGGCTAACTAACTAGGCCTACATTTGGCCTGGTCTTTGGCCACGATTAAGCCGATGAAGATCCGGAGGAATCAACAAATACGTCCTTCTAATATTCCCTCCTTCTAATATATATATTATATCTAAGTTTTATTTACCTCCTATTTAGAGTTTATTTCTTTATTCTTATCTAGTAGTATTAGATTAATTAATAAATCCTATAAATAATTACTAGTAATATTATCTATGGTTTTTAGTTTTCTAAATCTTCCTTATTTATTTATTTATATATCTCTATATTTATTTCTCTTAGTATTTCTTTAACTTCCTCTAGGATCTTTTAATTATCTTCTATAAGCTTTATAGGTTTCTTAGGTCCTATTCTCTTAGGAAGTTAGCCTCTTTTATTAGATCTCTAGAATAAATCTAGGTATAGGTAAATTAGTAAAGTCTAAGTAACTCTATTTATTCCCTTAACTATTAGCTTATCTTCTATATAGTATTTAATAGTATTTATTCTTCTTAGCTAGATCTTACCTAGTAGTATATTTTAATTATATTAAACTAGTATAATATAAAATTTTACTAGAGCTAGGATTCCCCTAGTAATAATTTATAAGTAAGTGTAGTAAGTAATTAGGTAGTTAATATTATTTACTATTTAAATAAATTACCTTTCTTAGAGTTAAACTTTAGAGAATCTAAATTTTACTAGGAAATATTCGCTTACTAGTTTTACACTAGATTCTCTATTAATTAGAACTAAGTTATATTAGTAACCTTTAATATATATTATAATATAACCTAGAGTTATTACTATATCTTTATTAGGTTTAGCTATATTATTCTAGGTAATTACTATATTTACTAATCCTAGAGTTAAATTAGCTTTTTAAGTCTAATTAATAGTTTCTTTAAATAGTTCTATAAGATTTATAATTATAGCTTTTACCCCTTTACTTTTAGTTTTCTTTTAATACTATATTAAATAACTTAGTTATTATTAAATAATAGAAGCTAGCTATAATAGTTAGAGAATACTAATAGAAACTATTATATTCCCTAAATATTTTCCTAGATTAAATACTAGAACTTAGTACTTTTCTATTACTCTAATTTTCTCTAATTCTAGTCTTTATTTTAGGGTTAAAACTTCTTTTAAGGTTACTTTTTTTATTACTACCTTATAGGGTAAGTTTAGAGATATAGAAGTCTAGGATAGTCTTATAATCCTATCTAAATAAGGTCTTATAATAAGTAATAATCTCTTAAATTTCTCTTAAGATATTTCTTAAGGTAAATATATTATATCTAGAGGGAACAGAGTTTAGGTTTCTCTAGATTCTTTAGTATTTAGAATTTCCTTTACTTATTATTATGCTTATTTATCTAAAACTAATCCTAGCTTATTAGATAATTTTATAATCTTTCTTACTAGTCCCTATATTTATATAAGTTTAGAAACTTTTCTCTTTAACTTACCTAGGGTTATAGTATAGGAGAATTCTATATTATTCTCCTCCTAGATATAGCTTAGGGGTTAATAGTTTACTATAAAGGTATTATAAGTTATAAGTTTTTATATTAGTATAAAGCTAGGTAAGGGAATTAGTTCTCTTTCTAATTCTCTAATATAGTTAATTTAATTAGAGTTATCTAATTCTTATTAATAATCTCTCCTTATCTAATATCTATCTCTAGTCTACTATTTATAATACCTTTTAAAATCCTCTAATAAGTATTTATCCTTACTAGAATAGTTATACCCTATATATCCTTATTTTCTATATAAGAAATACTAAAAGAAGTCTAAGTCTTATTATTTATTTATTAGTGTTTATTTAATTACTAGTTTTTAGGGTAACTAAGGTAGGTTATTAATAGTATATTTTCCTTATCTAGTTTATCTATATAACCTAGATAATTCTCCTATAGCTTAGGCTTAAAAGGCCTTAAGCTAATAGATAAGTTTTACTATTTATTTATCCTACTTAACCTAAGCTTTAGAAGCTAATTTATCTCTTTTAGCTTATTCTTTTATTTATATATATATTAGGTTAGAATAATTAGGGGTTCTAGTATCTTTACTAAGTTAGGAGATTTTTTTAAATACTAAAGAATAATAGTTATATAAGACTACTTTAAGATCTAATATTATAAGATCCTAAGATACTATTCCCTATATCTATTTATTAGTTATATATAAATAATCTACTACTCTCTCCTATAGTTATAAATCTAATTCTCTATCTACTATATATATTATAAAGTTAGTAAATAAAACTTATCTTACTTTTACCCTTACCTTTAATACTAAATATTTTACTCTTTAAATATAGGTATTTAAACTTTCTTCTCTCTCTTTAGTAAAGTAATAAGCTTCTTATTATATAGCTACTTCTAGAAGTAGGTTAGGTTTCTTAAATTTCTTTATAAACTTATCTTTTAGAATATCCTATTTATAATCTTTATAGTCTAAGTCTTTATACTAAGTAGTAGCTTTCCCTCTTAAGCCTTAAGGAAAGTTATAATATACTAGAGTATTAGTATATTCTAGAATTTAAGCTATAGCTACTATAGCTAAGTAGTAGTCTATATAATCTTTAGCTAGGCTATCTCTAGGATAACTAAAGAAAGTTATTCCCCTAATATTATATAATATTATTAAAAGAGGTAGGATATTTATAGTATTTATATATCTAATTTTACTAGTGTCTTTACCCTTTAGTAATTAGATTAATAAGAATAGGAATTAAGGCAAAATATCCTCTTTATAGGAGAAATATATAGGTAATTTAAGTACTAGACTTAGATAAAAGGGAGATAAAACCTTATTTAATTTAGTATCTAATAGATCTAGCTCTAACTATAATTAGATTTAAAGTAGTAAAAGGTTTATAAATAAAGATTAAGATTAGGTTAATAATATTAAAAGGTTAAAGAAAAGTCTACTATAGTAAGTAAGAGAAGTTTTTAATAAAGACTAATTAGAGTATACTATAATAAACTCTAATTAGAATAAAAGGTTAGGTTAAACTTAAAACTTACCTTAATAAAGTTCTCTATTAAGTAGCTTATAAAGAGTTCTAAGAAAAGGAAAACTAAGTGTCCCTAATTCTAGAAAAGATAATAAACTATCCCTAATAGATTTTACTACCTTCCTTATTTTCCCTTTACTAGTTTTAACTCCTATATTAAGAGCACGCTAATCTTATAATAAACTACGTTAAACCTTCCTATTTTCTACTCCTAAGGTAAATTTCTCTTATATTAGCATAGTGTATTATATATTCCTACACTATATTAACTAATTAGAAGAATAGGTAAGTAAAAAGGTAGAGATAGTAAGGTACAGTAAGGTAAAAGTAAGGTAGGGATTTGTGCGCCTTTATTAGAAATTAGTAGTATAATTAACCTAGTAAACTATAGTTTCTATAGGTAAGAAGTAGCTTAGGGCTAACCCTAAAGCGTAAAGTTCTGCCTTTATATCTAGAGGTATTATAAGCTTCTATACCTATACTTTTTCTACTATAGCTCTAATAATTATTAGCATTAAAGGTCTATAATTTATACTTAGTAGTCCTTTATTATTCTATAGTAATAAATAAGGTAATAATATACTTAACCTAATACCTTACTTACGTAAGATATGTAGATTATATACCGCTTCTTATAGCTTTATAGATTAAGTTTAGCTAATACCCTCTACTAGGGCTTATTTCTTAAGCTTAAGCGTACTTCTATAGGTCCTTAGAAGTTAGAAGGTGAATTCGCTATCTAAGTCTATCTAGGTTATATTTCCTTCTCTAAGAAATAATAGCGATTTATATTATTTTAATAAGTCTAAAAATATTAGCTACTAGGGAAGGTTTTCTCTTATTAAACCTAATTTCCTAAGTCCTTTAAATTAATTTAAAGTATTCTCTTATCTTAGCGTGTCTATCCCTAGATAAGACTTCTAGGCTATATAGTAAAAGTTACTAATCGGAGACTGCCTTGCCAATTAGTGCTAATCGGAGGCAATCTTATGCTAATCTCTTTGTTTATGGATTATTCTAGTCTTGTTAATTCCTGTTCGCATCCTATCTGGGATTTCTAACCTTATTAGGTTGCAAGTTCTTATTCTTAGTATTTTAGCATAAAGGTTCGTTCAAGTCCCATAGTTCTTAAGATTGTCCTTTAAGTCCCTTAGTCCTTATTAATTACTATTTATTATTAGAAGCACTTCCTAGCCTTAGTTAGAATTAGTCCTTATCCTTTATAGGTAACTATAGCTCCTGGATTTAAACTTATTCTCTTCCTATTTCTAACTATAGCTATACTCTAGTAGCTTCTTCTTATAATTCTAATATATGTTCTTATTCTAATTATTAACTTGTTTATTTATTAGTTATTTAATTAACACTAGTTCTAATTTCCTTATTTATTAAGATATAATTAATTATTTAAAGCAATTCTAACTAATTAGATAATAAGTCCTAGTCTTATTACTATATAATAGTACTAAGAAGGGATAGGGTAATAATAATAGTTGATTACTCTCTAGCTAGCTGCGGTGGTCCCATAATTGTTACCACCCTGTTTTTATTACATAAGCCATATCTCCACCCAACAGGACTTATGTAATGTCTACTTTACATACTATGGGTCCGAACAACAAGGAGTCCGTCCTCCCATGAGTGCACGCTGTGCACTACTTTGGGCTAGAAACCATTGAATAAACAGAGGAATCCCATTTTGAATCTTGGTCGTGGGCTTATATCCCAGCAAGCGATTTGCTTTGGACACGTCGGCAAACGTGACGGCCATGTCACCGGGCTGCGCGGCTCGTCGATCGAGGATCGCCACTCGACCCAGACCCTTCTCGATCAGGGCGATCAACTCGCGCAGCTCAATGGTCCGCGACTCGCCAAGGTTGAAGACCTCGTACATGGATGCGCGGTAGTCAATTGCCCCGCGGACCCCCTGTATGATGTCGACGACGTAGGTGTAGTCTCGACGGGTGGTGCCGTCACCGAACACGGGCACAGGTTCTCCCTCGTCTATCAGCCTTGTGAACTTGTGAATGGCCAGGTCGGGCCGCTGGCGAGGCCCATAGACTGTGAAGAAGCGCAGGCAGACGCAGCGAATGCCGTATAAATGAGAGTAGGTGTGGCACAGCAGCTCGGCGGCCGCCTTGGACGCAGCATACGGCGAGATGGGCCGCGCCGTCCTGTCGTCCTCGGAGAACGGGACGCTGGCGTTGAGCCCGTACACGCTGGACGAGGACCCGAAGACGAACTGGGCCACGCTGAAGTCCCGGGCGCAGTCGAGCAGGTTCAGCGTGCCGGCGACGTTGGTGTCGATGTACGAGCCCGGTTGCTGCAGGGACTGCCGCACGCCGGCGCGCGAGGCGAGGTGCACCACGGCCGAGAGGTTGTTCTCTGCAAAGACTGTGCGCAGAGAGGCCGCGTCCCGGATGTCTGTCTCGTAGAGGCGGAAGTTGGGGTTGGAAAGGTGAGCAGCGACGTTGGCGCGCTTGATCGCCGGCGGGTAGAAGTCGTCGAAGTTGTCCACGACGACTACCTTCCAGCAGCCTTCTGCCAGGAGAGCGTCTACTAGGTTCGAGCCGATGAAGCCTGCGCCGCCGGTGACCAGGATCTCTCCTCGGGGTCTGACCCGTATCGTAGGCCTGGCGAGGACCGTCATGGCGGACTGAGGTTGACGACTTTACTTTCTCCTTTTATTCCCCCCCATTTACCAAAAAGGAGTTTGGGGGCCGAAACGCAATGTGAATGGAGTACAGACGGATGTTGTCTTTTTTTTTTTTCCCCCATGGGCTTCAGTTTTGTATTCTGGATTTTGAACGTGGTTTATCTGGATTTTTTTTTTCTGAAACGCCCTACTACGTATTTACACTTTTTGCACGGCGTCTGGGTCGTGGCGTCATATTTATTCACTTAATTAGACTCTGTTCGGGGCGGTGCCGTCGGACATGATGGCCACTTGCTTCATCCCATGTGTGCTTTTGGCTGGGATAGGAGGCCCTACTTCCATATCAGGGGGTGTTTTAAGGAACCAATGCGCCGGTGGCTTGTGGGCGCCTGAGGATAGGTTGGCCGAAAGGGGAGGTCGTCGCCGTATACTAGAAAAAAAGGAGAAAAAAAGAAGAAGAAGAAATGAAAAAAGCCATCCGTCTGCGTACCAGACTTTCGGAGGCACTATTGACTTGGGCGGGCTGGAGTGATGGCCAGACGGTCAATTCAATTGGCTGGAGTGGTGGCCTGGCTTCACTCGGTGCCTGGACTAGCGCTCGTCGTTTGTGTAGAACCCTGCTTAGTCTGATCTAGACATTATTTGCTGCGTGGCGCGTGAGCATCAGAAGTCGTATCATGAGCACAGACTGAGCAGTCTTACTGTCAGGGAGACCTCCTTGAGGTATCGGATGTGTGGATGCAGCCTGCGTAATAACTAGGTTAAAACCCTTAATAAGATAACGGTGGAGATAATATATTAGAAGTACCTCTATAGACTAGTTATTACTATAGCACACTATATACCTTTTAGGTATAAAAGTTAGGTACTATTTATACCTTTAATTAACTAAATTAAACTATTTTTATTATCTATACTTGTTAGGATCACCAAGGCTATTGCAACGGATGCACTAGTGCATAAAAGGGGTCTCTTTAAAAGTATAATAATTATTAGTTATAAAGCTATCTAAAGGGTTATATAGCTATAAGAAAGGGGAATTACAAGTTACGTATATATACCTTACGTATAGGTGTAGCTAATTATAACGCGGTGTTACTATATATGCTTTACTTTCCTTAGTAGTTAAAATATAGTTAACCTAGTTATTATAATACTAGTAGTTTTCTCTTTTAGAGAAAAGTAAGTTAAAAGTAAATATAAATATTAAAAAAGAAAAGAAGTAAGTCTATAATATATATAACCTATTTATAAGAAAAGTAAACCTAGATATTAAATTTAAGATCTTATTAGTTATTAATAAAAGGAAAAAGAAAGCGAATCTATAGATTAGAAAGTAATTAGGATTAAGAGCTTTAAAGAGCTTAAAATATAATAAAAATAGAAGTAAATATAAGCGAATCCGATTAGTGAATATAAGCCTCTTATTAGCTTAGGTAATAGTTAACCTAGACTCTTTGTCTAGTTTATCTAGTTAATAGTCTCTTTACCTATCCTTTAATATAAATTATAGCCTTATTTATATTAATAAAGGTCTTAAGGCTCTTATTTAGAGATACCTTTATTATTATATTAGTAAGGTTATTATTACTATTAATCTAGCGGACTTTGTAGATCTTATAGCGTTTATATAATTATTAGAGGGCTATAATATTAATTATAAGGTATTTCTCCCTCCCGAGTACGAGGTAAAACTGCTTAAATTAAAGCTCTATATTTTTTAACATCTTTTCTAGATATCTAGCCTTTTTTACTAGTTTCTTATTCCCCTTCTTCTTCTTACTTTTCTTAAATTCCTCTATATTTCCTTCTATTTTCTTAATTTCCTTTTAATTAGGATTTTCCTTAGCTTTTTAGATAGCCCTTAGGTTCTATAGCCTAGTGGTTATAGCCCCTAGCTTTTAGTTGCCCTTAGCTATGCTATAGGTTAATTAGTTAGGGGTAAATTAGTTAATTAGTTACATAGGACTTACCTAGTGTGTGTCTCTTATAGAAAGGATTAATTATATTTACTAATTTTAAGTAAAGCAAATTAGATTTAAGGCAAGTTAGAATAAGTTATATTTAAGTAAGTATAAGTTATAAGGTATAAGATAGAAGAGTGCATAGAGAGTAGGAATAAATATAGTCATAGAGAAAGGGGGAATTATATTAATTTATACTATAAGTAAAACTTAAACAAATTTAAGTTTAACTATAGTTATAAACTATAACTCTTACGCTAATATAGCCACAAAGTTTATCACAAACTTTAATCTAACCTTATAGCCCCCCTTATATTTATAACCTTAAAGCTTATTTCTATTAGGGTTTTATTTATTACTATAGTTAAGATTACTTATAAGTTAATTATTGTACTAGCTAGGTATCGCTAGTAATTATTGTTGTCTTATTTTATTAGATGCATTGGCCACAACCTATGACCCCTAAAAAAATTTAAAAAATCAATAAGGTATTTCTCTTTTATAAAGCCTAGCTTTATAAGGCACTTATATAATAAAAAAGAGTCTATATAGATAATTATAGGAATTTAGTTAATCTTTAGTTAGTCTATAATTATATAGAGGGTTATAGCAATTATATAGGCTATATTAGTACCTTATACTCAGAGTATTGTTTGTAGTTAGTGTAGTGTGTTTTGTAGTTTTTATATTTAATTTTATAGCTAGCTTATTATTAAAGATATTATACTATAAATTACGTAATCTTATAGAGATAAATCCCAGGAAAAATACTATATATAAAAGTGGGCCTAAAAGTGGGCCCTGCTGCCGCAAATTAGAAACACTACATTTGTAGTGTATTTTAAGTCCTAAAATGTAGTGAAATGTAGTTTTTCTAATTTAGAGCCGAAGGACCCACTTTTAGACCCACTTTTATATATAACTACATTGTAGTTTTTTAGTTATCTATCTAAAAAAAGAAGTTTTATATCTCTATATATTTTCTAAGATTAGATATATATTATTTGTTAAAAAGAAAATACACTACAAATCCATTGTAGTGCAATACTCTGCTTATACTATTATGTATAATTTAGAAGTAAGGGCACTATAGGTTATATGTTTGCTCTTTATTAAGCTATATATAATAATATTTCCTTTTAATATAAACGCGTTATCTTAAGCCTCTTTATTACTAATAATAATTATATATCCTATCTAGGAACTTAGATCTTTATTATTAGTAAGAGATCTATCTATAAACATAAATAACTTTATGTTTTTAAGGTCTAGAGGTATGTAGTGTAAACCTTATTCTTAATATTAGATTTACTAATCTAGTTACTTATTTAATTAAGTTATATTATTAGTTATAGGATCTTAGTATTATATAGTAATTAAGAGGTTATGGAGGGCTTTAGGTTAATAAATAGTTATAATATAACTTCCATAGGCTTATTATTTAATATAGTCTTATTTTATAGTTAATAACTTTAGGTTAATTTACTTAATTTACTTAATTTACTTAATTTACTTAATTTACTTAATTTACTTAATTTACTTAATTTACTTAATTTACTTAATTTACTTAATTTACTTAATTTACTTAATTTACTTAATTTACTTAATTTACTTAATTTACTTAATTTACTTAATTTACTTAATTTACTTAATTTACTTAATTTACTTAATTTACTTAATTTACTTAATTTACTTAATTTACTTAATTTACTTAATTTACTTAATTTACTTAATTTACTTAATTTACTTAATTTACTTACTTTAACCTTTCTAATATAGTTCTATTAAATTATAAGTGTTCTATATAAGAATATAACTATTAAATATAAGGGGATTTTTAGCTAATAGTTTTTACTTTAGCTTTACTAAGAAATTTGCTTTTTAAAGCTCTCTTTCTTTAAGGTTATAGAATTCCTAGTTACTAAGGCCTAGTATATTATTAGTTTATATGCTAATTACTCTAAAGAGGTTATTATTATTATTATCTGTGATTAATAAGCATAGGTTATATATTAAGGTAATTATCCTAAGCTAGTCTTTATAATAATAGAAGTAGGTTGCCTATTAGTAAGTTCTTACTTTAGTAATTCTATATAAAGGTTTAATAACTTCTATTATTATACCTTTAGGGAATAGATATATAATCTATTCCAGTAGTATTATAATAATTATCCTAGTAAGTTTTGTTTTTAATTAAATATATACCTATATAATATTTTAAATCTAAAGAATAATTCCTTATTATCTAAGTAATAGTAAGATTACTATAATTAATTACTAACTTAAACATTAAATTATTAGTAACTAGGTTAAGATTACTTCCTTTTCTTTATTATTTATTCCTTAAATTATAAGGTATAACTTTTTATATAGTATTATAGTTCCTTTACCTTTAATTTCTCTAACTATATAAGATTTAAAGAGTCTCTTACTACTATACTTTAATAGGTTAAAAAGTATAAATCTAAATATATTATAGGCTTATAAGGTATTAATTTCTATTTAGTCTAATTACTTAAAGGGTTTACCTAGTATTATAATCTTCCCTTCTTAATATAACTAAAGGGCTAGATTTTAATTAGCTTCTTCCTTTACTATAAGAAATACTTAGTGTTTTATTAGCTTAAAGTTTCTTTATTAAGGCTTTATCTTAATCTTAATTTATAAAAAATACTATTATACTAAATTTATATTTAGTATTCTAAGCTTTACTTTCTTTCTAGCTAAAGTAAACTATAAGCTTCTTTTATAGTCTTTTATATTTTCTCTTAACTTATAGAACTTCCTTATTTCCTTCTAAAGCTTTAGAAATAGCTTCTTTAGTAGTAAGTTTATTATTACCTATAGCCTAGTTTTTATCTTTAGGTATTAATTCTTAGAGTTCTTTAATATAGTATAGGTTATAATAATATAGTTTAACTACTATTAACTAGAATCTAGTTAGTCCTTAGGGTATTTAAAGGGTATAGGTCTTTTTATTAGTAGTAAGAAGCCTATAAGGGCTATACTATTTATTCTTTTCTCTTTATATATGTATATCTAATTATAGCGGAAGCTAGTGTATAAGTATAGTATTTAGGCTATTATAAGTTTATAAAGCATTATTAACTTATTATTTTACTAGAAGTTATTAGACTTTATTAGTAGCTTTATAAATTACTTTAGCTTATTAAATAATAAATATACTTAGTAGTAACTTATTAGTTATCTATAAATATATACTAAAGATAAAAAGGGTTAGTATAAGGCTATTTAAGCCTACTAAATTATTTATAGCTTTTATAGCTATTTAGAGGCGTTATTTAGGTATAAGATCTTAGCCTAGAGTCTATAATAATTATATAGGCTTATCTTAATAGTTTATAATAGTCTTTAACCTTTCTAATACTATTATAAGCTTCTACTAGAACTTTATTAATCTTAATTAATAGTAATTATATATAGTGCTTAAATTCTAATAATATAAAGTTCTTTCTAGTATTATAAATAATCTAATCTAAAGAACCTAAATAGGTATTAATCTAGTATTTACGTAAAGCATTCTATATATTATAGGCTTTCTGCTTATTTAGGTTAAGGAATTAGGCTACTTAAAATAAGGTTATAGAATTAATAATATAAAGGACTAGTTAGCTACTAATTTAAATAATATTAATAATAATCTTATAGTTAAACTTATAGTTATTTTTAACTATAAACTTAAATCTACCTAGAGCCTTTCTATTTATTTAGTAATAGTAGTAAATTTTAGTTAATTATTTAATAGCTTTAGTCTTAATATTATAACTAGCTTATTATAGTATCTTTATAAGCTATTATACTAAAGGGTAACTAAATTAATAATATAACTAATAGATTTCTATTTCTAATAGGTAGAAAGCTACTATTTCTTTAGCTTCTAGAGTTTACTAAGGATATCCCTATTTCCTAATAATAGGTATAGTCTTATTACCTTAAATAAGTATATTTATAAGGTTATTAAGCTTAATATATAGCTTATCTATATTATCTAAAGAGAATAGGAAGGGTATATATATATTAATTATATAAAAGAAGATATTGCCTAATTTAGTAAGTATATAAATTACTCCTTATGTAATTATAAATCTAGTACTAAATTAAATCTCTTTCTCTTATATTAGCTTAATCCTTAGTAATAGTATTAATCTTATTAGGGCTTATACTTATCTAATTCTAGTTATTAATATACCTAAAGCTCCTATATTAGGTAAAATACCTCTAAAGACTTTATTAGAGTAGTATTTCTTTAAAATATATAATATTTTTGCTTTATAAAAGGGATTATACTTAAGATATATATATTTAAAAGCTTAGTCTCTTAAGGTTTTAATAATATTATTATTATCTAGTTATACTTCTAATATAAAGAATTAAGTAATACTTAGGTAGTTAAACTTTAATATAAAGGTCTCCTTATTATTATTATTCTTATCTTTATTATTATTAGACTTAATAAAAGCTTTAGCTAATTCCTAAGCTTTATCTATAAGGTTATTTATTTCCTTAGATCCTTAGCTTTTATAAGCTATAAGAAATACTTAGAACTTTTTCTTTATAGAAGGTATTTAATACCTTTTATTTTTCTACTAGTGTTCTTTTACCTCTTAATACTCTTTATCTATATAGTTTATTAACTAATAACTATTCTTATTATAAATATAGTATTTACTATTATTATAGCCTTAGTTATAATAACTATAGCCTTTACTGTAATTATTATATAGTTAGCTATAATAGGAGTCTATAAATATTACTTCTAAATTATTAGGATTAATATTAATAGTACGCTAATTAAATTAAGTAGCTAATTTATTAGCTTTAGTAATAGAGATTAATTTATAGAGGTCTCTAGTAAGTCCTTTAAAGCTAGGTAAATAATTATATTTAGCTTACCTATATTTTAGAATACTAGAGATAGTGCTTAATATTTAATAATAAAGCTTTATATTAACTATTAATAAGGGAAAGAGCTCTTTATAAACACGCTTAAGGGTTATGTAAGATTTATTAGGATTCTAATTAATAATATTTCTAAGTATTATATTATTCTATTCTTAGTAATAGAACTATTAGTTACTTTCTATCTTAAAGCGTTAATAAATATTATTAACTATTTATTTATATATAAAGCCTTTATTTACTAGATAATTAAGGTAATACTATTTAGTATTACCTAAAAGTATAATTAAAAAAGCTTTATATATATATTTATAAGAGAGGTTAAGTCTATTATATTTATTCTAGAATAGGTTAATCTTAGGTATAATAAAGTTATATATTTTCCTACTATAATAGTTATTATCTTTATATTCTTTTATAAGTTTAGAGATCTTTCTTATAATCTAATCTTTAGATAGGATTATTAAAGCTTATATAGCTAGGGTTACTTATAGTTAAGTAATTAGGGTTAAGGTAATCTAAGGTAGTTAAGGTTATAGTGTATTTTCTCTTAGGGGTAGTTAAGTAATAGGAGAATTATTAATAAGTAGGTATTAGGTTAAAGTGCTAAGAAAAGGGAAGTTATAAGGTAAAGGGTTTATAATAAAGTGTTATTAATAGTAGGGTTATTAATAGAGAGAAATTTGCCTATAGCTATTTGCTTTATAATTTTATTTTTAAGCTATAGTAATATTATATTTTCTTTAAGGACTTAGACTAGTAAATTAATAATTTTATAACTTTAATTTTAAATAATATAAATACTATTTTTATAGAGATAGTCTTATAGTTTATATACTAAAGGTTATAAGGCTTATTTAAGTGTTTCTTTAGTCTAGCTATAAAGGTTATTATAGAAAATCTCCTAAAGGGTAAGATCTTTATATTAGCCACTCTTATAAATATTAATTATCTAAGTAATATAGTTATTAAGCTCCTAGTCTTTAGTATTCTAAGGGTCTAGTTCTCTAAAGCTCTCCTAGTTAGTAGTAATAGCTAAGGTATGTTTTTAGAGTTATTATAGTAGAGTAAATTTATTAGGTCTTTTAGGATATATAGTTTAAGTAAGCTACTTTCCCTTTATAGTCTATAATAATGCTTATTTATTACTAGAGGGGTTTATTATATCTTATTTAGCTAGTAAGGCTAAGGGATTTTTTAACTAGTAGGGGTTAAGTTAATCTTAGGTTTAAGAAGGATACTTCTAGAGCTATAACTCTTAGTTAATTAGTTTTCTTATAATAGATAATAGAATTAATTCTTATATTAGTAGCTTTTAACTTACTAATAGAAGAAGGTTAATCCCTTAGAAGCCTAATATCTAGTATCTAGAGTTTATCTTCCTTTAGCACGCTTCCTTAGTTAACTAAAGGAAGGTCTTTTCTTATATAAACCTAGCTATCTATAGTTTTTTAACTACTAATTAGTGTTAAGATTACTAAGACTATTATAATAGATACACTAGTGTATAAAAGGGGTCTCTTTAAAAGTATAATAATTATTAGTTATAAAGCTATCTAGAGGGTTATATAGCTATAAGAAAGGGGGATTATAAGTTACGTGTGCGTGCCTTGCGTATAGGTGTAGCTAATTATAACGCGGCGTTGCTACACGTGCTCCACTTTCCTTAGTAGTTAAAACGCGGTTGACCTGGTTGTCGCAACAATACTAACCCTTACCTTAATAGTTATAAGCCTAGGAGGCTTTAATTACCCTTATTATTAATTATTATAAATAATATAAGCTTTATTAATATTATTAATTTAATACTTACTAATATTAAGAGATAATTACCTTTTATTATAATAATTAGTTAAATTATATAACCTATACTTTTATTAACTAGTATAGTTTCTCTTTATAATATCTAAAGGAACTTTAAATATAATACTATTATTAAAGAAAGACTAGATTAAATAGTTTATATAAATTAAGAATTATATAGAATTCTATAGTATTTAAAAGTATATTAATCTAAATTAAAATAAACTACTTAAAGAACCTATAATACTTATATACTTATAAAGAGGTCTAAAACTAGAGATTATGGTAAATAACCCTAATATTATTAAAGATTAGAAGCTTATTTATAAAAATATAAAAAATAAATATAACTTCTTGTTAAAAATAAGACCTATTTTTAGCCCTTTCTAGTCAAAGAACCTTTATATTACTAAGCTTGCACTGCAAGCTTGACAGCTGCACTGCAGCTGTCAACGGTTGCGTAGGTGGTTACAAATGACCACGTTGCAGCTGTCAACAGCTGCGACCGACCGTGTGGATGACTAATGTTAATTAGTGTTGTGGGCACGAGTGTGCCCCCAACCCTAACCACAAGTAATTAGGTAAGCTAGGGTAACATAAGCAGACTACCCTATAGTGGTGATGTAAGTAGCTTACCCTATAGCTATCTTTAATAGTAATTTTCTCTTTAACTAGAGGTCGTATAAAAGTCTTATATATAGCAAATTAATGCTAGAAGATAGGGCTTTCTTTTTATGTAGTAATATTTTTTAGACTAAAATTTAGTGCATATAGGTTACTAGTATGTATAGTGGTGAGTTGATTTTTTAGATTTCACATATAAATGAATTTTACAGAAAATAAAAAGTGGCTTGCGAGACCCCGCTAGCGGCCTAGGCCCGCCAATACGGTTAGTAGGTCTATAAGAGGAAGAAGATCTTTTCAATCTAGCTAGTTAGCTAGGCCTCTTAACCAACAGCCGCATTACCCGAATAAACCAACTAAAAATCAAATCTATTGTTCTATTAGTTACTATAAAGTAATATAAATTAAATTCTATTAGTTAATAACTACCACCACTTCTATTGCGTTGCGTTAATAAAAATCAACGTTATGGCTCTATCGGTCCTAGACCGTAGAGCTTACACTTGTACAGCTGTTGCCAGCTGGCATTAGCTCCCTACATTTTAATACTTCTAATATAAAGATTTATAAGTTAATCTTATAAAGTATTATAACTTATTAAAGTAAATACTAAAAATTAGAGAATATATCTATAAGACTTTTTTAAAAAATATCTAAGACTTTCTTAACTTTAATACTAAATAGAAAAAAAAGAAGTTAGTTTATTAGTACTTTTAAAGAATATTAAAGTTTCTTTAAGATTAGTATAAGCTAAATACTTAAAAAATACTAATTCTAGTAAAAATATACCTTAATAATTACTTATAAACTAAAAGTACTAGAGATTAATATAAATAAGTAATAATAATAGAGATATTATAAAGAAATTATTAAGATTTAAAGACTTAATAAACTAAGGAGATAATACTATATAAGTTTATAATTTCTTTTTATAGTAAATTTAAGTTATTTTAGAAAAAATAAAGAAATTTACTTAATAAAAGTATAAACTAAAGCTTTCTTAAAGCTATTATAAAGTTTAAAAAAGATTATAAAGCTTTATAAAGTATACTAAAGATAGCTAATATACTTATTATTAATAGATTAAGTAGTTAAAGTAAATTAGAAAAAAAGAAGTATTTTAAATATATAAATTATAATATTTATAATATCTTAAAATAGTAGAAATTCTATAATTTATTTAAAGTATTATATAAGCTAAAGGCTATACTAAAGAACTAAGAAGTTAGAAAGAACTCTAAGGATAATATTAAGAAGTATTTAAAGAAAAATTTATAAGAAAAGTCTAAGGTAATAAGTTAAAAACTAGAGAAAAAGAGTAGTAATATCTTTATACCTTTATAAAATCTAACTAATAACTTAGTTATAGTTACCCTAGGTAAAAAGACTATAGATATATTATTATTTATATACTCTAAATAAGGTTAATAAGTAAAGAGAAGTAGGAATTTAACTACTAATACTATAGATAGCCTAGAATTAAGGTAAAATATAGTTCTTTATAACTCTAAAGCTAATATTTATATATTTAATAATATCTACTAGTTTAATTAATCTAAATATAATAGAAATATTATAATAAAGGTTAAAGCTAAAGATATAATATATATAGCTTTAGGATAAGGCCTTATATAAATCTCTATTATAAATCCTATATTATAGAGTATAAGAATATTAGTATTAAAGACTATATTATTTATTTCTAAATTCTATATTAATCTAGTATTAGTAATAATTCTTATAAAAGTAAGTATTTTCTAGAATTAGAAAAAGTTATTCCTATATTAAGGGATAAGGCTTATAGCTAAAGTCTATACTATTAATAAGCTTTATATATTATTAAAGCTATTAGAGAATCTAAAGAAAGCCTATACTATATTTAGTAAAGTATTAAGACTACTTATAAAGAGAGATATAAACCTTTAGTATTAATAATATAGTTATCTAAGTGTAAAGGCCTTTATAAAGCTTATAAATATAGCTTTAGGTATTAAATTAATAAGTCCTAAGCTTATATAGTATAAGATATATACTATAGGTAAAGCTAAGTAATAAAGATTATAGGTTATACTTAAAGAACTTCCTTAAGAACTAGATTATAGTTTTTTAGTTAATCTAAAGTACTATAACTTTTCTTATTAAAATAGTAATAGATATTAGTATATTTTTACTTACTTTATAACCTTAATATAATTCTTCTATTTCTTTAAAATAAAGAATAGGATTTATAATAGCTTTTATATAATAATAGTATTTCTAAGCACTTAATTTAGGGTTTAGCTATACTTTTTATATAGTAATATTAAGAAAGCTCTCTTTATAGAGAATATAAAAGATAAGATAGCCTTTACTAGTATTATAGTTTATAATTTAGCTCTCTTAATACCTAGTTAAAATAAAAAGGTAAAGAGATTTAAAAGGGTAGTTAAGTAAAAAGCTTATACTTTAAGTCTTAAAACTAACCTTCTATCTAACCTTAATAATAAGGTCTTTAACACTATAGTTTATCTATTAAATTAAATACCTTTTAAATATTATAGGAAGTAAACTGTGAAGGGCTTGGGCTTTGCCTAAGCAATAGTATAGTGTATGTAGGCAGGGGGGTAGTAGGGGATAAAAAGGGGGCTAATATAAGATACCTAGGGAATATAAGGGGAGTAGGGGGGATTAGCTATATAGTCTTCTTCTTCTTCCCCTAAGTTTCTTAATACTATATTAATGCCTTATTATAGTTACCTAAGGGCTAGTCTATAATAATTAAGAAACTTCCTAAAGTCCTTAGAGATAGCTACTAAAAAATATAATAAATAACCTAATAGATATATTAGATATACTTTACCTATAGGACTAATATAATCTAGATATAGTAATATCTCTCTTAGATACTATAGTGCTACTTATAACTTGCCTTACCTAGTTTAATACACTCTAATATCTAATAACTAAATAGGGTATAGAGCTTAAGCGCCTCTAGGAGTAGGTTATAGTATATAACACTATATATATAACCTAACTATAGACTACACACTAACTAGGGGCTCCTATAGTATAACCTATATAGCCTACTACTACCCTTAATCTAGTTCCCTTAGTCCCCTAGGTAAAGTAAAAGCTAATTCCCTTAGGTAATTTATATAATAGTAATAAGGCCTTATTTACTACTTAGAAGCTTCTTATAGAATATAAGCTTTAGGTAAATAAGAACTTTATTAATATAGATAAGAATAAGTAAATACTTATTTACTAGAATTTATTCTCCTAGGTCTAGGCTTAGGTTACTACCTTTTTTAAGTAAGGTAATCTTTATACTTTTAATCTAGTTACCTTTTTAAGCTACCTTAAGTCCTTATTTACTAACCCCTATAGGTAGGAAATAGCCCTTATAGAACTTAACTAAATAGAGTAGGGCCTAGGGAAGTCTTTTACTATATTTTTTATTTACTTTAAGGAGAAACTAGCTATAGTAGGAGGGACCTATTAGACCTATAATATAAAACTAGCTAAACTCTAATATATACTTAATAAGCGCTTAAGGGAGGTTAGTATTAGCTATAGTATAAGCTAGAATAACTATAATACTATAGTTACTTAGTATTATAGTATTATAGTTAATATTAAAATACTTACCTTAGAGAATAAGTATTAGACCTAATATAGTCTATAGTAGCCCTACCCTATACCCTAGACTAACTATAAGGGGAATACCCTAATATTAGGGGTTTATATAGCTAGGATATACTTAGGCTAGTTAAAGAAGTAAGGTAATAAGAATAAGGGCTAGAAGTTAACTAATATACTATAAAGAGTAAAATAGGTATTAGAGGCTAAGTTAGCTAAACGCTACTAGGAGGGGTGCTATTTATATTATAGCTCTAAGGACTACTATATTTAGAAGTGCTTCTTTATCCTACCTTACTAACTATAAGTTAATATTAATACCTATAGGGTAGATAAGGAGAGCGCTAATAAGGAAATTAATACTTACCCTCTAGAAAAAGAGTAGCCCTTAAGTAAAGTCTTATATAAGGGTAGGGGGGCTAGCTAGCTACTATAATAATAGATATGTATAAATAGTATATAAAGGAGAAAAAGGATATTACTTATTATATAGATTAGCTACTATTCTTAGTCCCTATTCTCTTTAATATATATTCTTATATTAGTATTTAAATTAACTATAGCTATAATTATTATAGTGCTATAAGCAAATTAGTAGTAAGATAGCTAGGCCTAGAGCTTATATAGTTACCTAAATAAAGGCAGGTTTATACTATAGTAGAAATAAAGAAGAAGAGCTAGTAATAGAGGGAGAATACCTCTTTAATTATATATATAGTCTACACTAGAATTAATATTAATAGCTAGGAGTTATTAGTGTATTTATATATTATCCTAGGCCTTACTTAGGATATTATATTTAGCTTACTATAGTTAGAATACTATAAGGTAGTAGTCTATATAGTAGACTAGCTACTAGTTATTAGATTAGTAAGGGGTTTATAGGTATATAAGGTCTCTAAGTATAGTAGGGAGACTTTAATATAGGGGATTATTAGTTCCCTTTATACTATAAAAGCATATAGAGCATACTAGACTAAGAACACTATAATAAGGTTTATTACTACTAGTCTTAGGGAGATAATAATAGTATTATAGCTTATAGCCCCTAAGGAGAGGCTAGAAACACTAGATATATTAACACTACCTAGGGAGCTAGTAGACTTTATAAACCTTTTTAATAAAGTAAAGGCTAATAGCCTTCCCTCTTATAGGGGTTCTCTTAACCACTATATTTATCTATATAGGGCCCTAGATAAGTCTAAGCTAAAGCTTCTATAAGGCCTACTATATAATATACTAAGAGATTAATTTCTTAAGGTATAGTATTAGATTATAGACTTAATAGATAAGGGATAGATCTATACTAGCTTCTCCTTAGCTATAGCCCTAGTTTTACTTATTAAGAAGTTAAATAGGGGTTAGTATTTTTATATTAACTACTAGGCTCTTAATAAAATCACTATATAGGACTATTACCCCCTCCCCTTAATTAAGGAAATGCTTTACTCCTTATCCTAGGTATATTAGTTTATAAAGGTTAATATTTATATTACTTTCTATAAATTATAAATTACTAAGGGTAATAAGCACTTAATAGTATTTTAAATAAGGTTTAGACTATTTAAGTAGTTAGTCTATCCCTTTAGTTTAGCTAGTGTGCCTATAACCTTTTAGTATTATATTAATAAGTCCTTAGGAGATATACTAGGAGATTTTATTATAGCTTATTTAGATAATATTTTAGTTTACTTAGGGGGCTTAAGAAAGAACTATATAGCTAAGGTTTACCTTATCTTAGGCTACTTAAGGGCCGCGGGGTTATACCTAGACCTTAATAAGTTAGTGTTTACTATAAAGGAGGTTTAGTACCTAGGGTATATTATTATAGTAGGATAATCTATTTATCCTAATCCTATAAAGGTTATAGCTATAAGGGAATAGGCTACCTTTATAAAGTTATAGGGAGTATATAGCTTCCTAGGCTTTATAAACTTTTACTATAACTTTATAGGGGATTTTTTAAAACTAGTAGTGCTACTAATCTAACTAACTAAGAGGAATATCCCTTTTTAATAAGGACTTAAGGAGAATAAGGCTTTTAAGAGACTTAAGAATACCTTTATTTCTTACCTAGTCTTAGCGTAATAAAACCCTAACTACCTTACTATAGTAAAGGCTAATTACTTAGGTATTACCCTAGGTAGTTACCTCTTATAGTAAGGACTAGATAGTGTTTTATACCTAGTTACTTACTATTCCACTAGCCTTATACCTATATAGAGGAACTATATAATTTATAATAAGGAGTTACTAGCTATTATATTATGCCTTAAGGTATAGTTAGCAAAGCTATAGGGTATTTCCTAGCTATTCTTAATTTACATAGATTATAAGAATCTTAAATACTTTATAACCCCTTATTTAATAATAGAATAGTAGGCCTATTAGGTAAATACGCTTATATTATTTAACTTCTATCTTTATTATAGACCTAGTATATAGGCTTAATGCCTAGATGCCCTTTCTTAGTAGGAATAGAACTAAAAAGGAAGGGCCTTAAGGATAGGATATATCTTATAGCCCCTTACTATTACTAGACTTTTACTAGCACTAGAAGGGTAGTAGGAGGTAGTATTACTAGTAGAAGAGATTCTCTTTGCCTCTAAGTACTTATAGTTACTTTAGGGCTAGGCTATTACCTTAGATCTTACCTATAGTATTTAGTTAGAAGCTATTTAGGAGGGGGTATAGAAGTTCCCCCCTAAAGTGTAAATAAGGGAATAGGTAGTAGATTATTCTATAAGCGCTTATAGAGCGTTTTAGTTCTAGGGGCGTACTTAGGTTCCTAAGTAGGAGCCTTTAATAATAATACTTATCTAATAATACTATAATTCGCCTACTATAGGATACCTAGGCTATAATACTATATTTTAGATTCTATAATAATCATTTTACTAGAATAGAATAATATAGAATATTATAAGGTTTATCTAGAATTATTACTATTTTAGTAGCTATAAGAGCTATCTATAACACTAGGGATTACTTAGGCCCTTACCTATCCTAGACTAGTTCTAGTTATAGATCTCTATTAATTTTATAATAAACTTACTAGTGTTATCTTAAGAGAGACCTTAGTACCTTATAGTAATTATAGATAGGCTTTCTAAGTTTATCTAGTTAGAGGCTATAACTTTAATTAGAGCTAAGGAGTGTGTAGAAGAATTTAAGGTAGTCTAGTAGAGATTTTAGGGGTTTATATAGTCTATTATTATAGATTAAGGATTAGACTAGTTAGGAAAGTTCTAGATAACTCTATGCTTCTTAGTAGGAATAGATTAGTTACTCTCTATATTCTATTACCTATAGACTAATAGTAGTATAAAATAGGTAAACTAGGAGGTATAGGTAATATTATAAGTAGCTATCTCCTTTTTATAGTATAATTAGCCTAAGCACCTTACTGCTTACTAACTTATAATAAATAATAGGCTATCTTTAGTTACTAGGGTAAGCCTAAACTAACTACTTAATAGCTATAACCTTAAACCTATTTAATTATAACCTAACTTATCTATTTTCACTATAACTCTAAAGGGAAGGGCTATTTATTTCCTAAATTATCTCTAGGAAGGAACCCTTCTAGCTTAGGCTATAATTACTTATATATAGTAATAATAGTAAAATACTATATTAGTATTAAGATATCTAGTAGAACGCTTTTAAGTTAAGAATAAGGTATAGCTTTTACTTAGAAATATTAAGATAAACTAACCCTTATAGAAATTAAATTAGGTAGCTATAAAATATATAGTAGTAGAGGTGCTATTACTACTTATAGTTTACCTAGATATACTAAGGGGTATATACCTAGTCTTTTATATTAACCTTATTAAATAGGTAGTAAAGGACCCTCTTTTAAGTTAAATACTATAGGATTCCTATCTAGGTCTATAATAGGTACTAGTAAAAGATAATAATAAACTTATAGAGAAATACTAGGTAGAATAAATACTAGTAGCTTAAAATACACTAGGGTATAGTAAAAGGCATAATATTTTAGTTAAATAAATAGAGTACTTATAACTAATATAGGAGCTACTAAAGAGTATAGTAAAGATATAAGCCCTTAATAAATTTAAGGTAAAGTAAGGGAATATATAATTTTATAATAAACTAAATTAATTTTAGAAAACTTATTTACCTATTAAAAGCTCTAGTAATATAGGTATACCCTTACTACTACCTACTTCTATCTAAACTATTTATATTACTATATTATAAAGATTAGACTTACTACTAGATAAACTTATATTAATAGTAGTATACTATAAGGTAATATAGTTTAACCCTAAGCTACTTATATAAGAGCTATAGGTTATTCTACTTACTAGTTATAGCTACTAACCTTAGGTTATACCTAGGTTCTAGATAGTATAAGTAGAATAATAATTAGGGAGATTAAAGTAAATATATAAGGAAGGGGTATTACTCTTAGACTTATTAGTAAGAAAATAGGTTAAGTAACTACTAGCTCTAGCTAGGGGATAAGTAAGTCTAATATAAGGGTTAATAGGGTTTAACCTAGATAAGAGGTAGGAATACTATTAATAGTAATAAGAAGGTAATTTATTACTTACTTTAATATATTAGCTATATTAGTTACTACTATAGTAGTAAAGGGAAAGCGCTTTAAGGAGGGTTATATTTTACTTATAAAGTTCTTTATATATAGTATTTACACTCTAAATAACTTATTATCCTTATTAGAATAAAATACTAGTAACTTACTATATAGAGTTTCCTATACTATATTTAGCTAAGGGACTACTACTAATAAAAGGAATAACTTTAAGTCTAGTTATATTTATAGTAAGTGTATTAGTTAAAGGGAAAGGACTAAGGGTAAACTAGACTAGGGCTAGATTAAACTATGCTTAATTTAGTAATATAGTTTACTTACTTATAAGGGAATAAAACTTCTAAGATAGTATAGGTATTTTCTTCTTAGTTATCTCTATCTTATTAACACTAAGGGTAATAATATACTCTCCCTTAATAATTTTAGCTTTAAGGTTCTTAAGAGTATATTAGAGTTATAAGTCTGTGGATAAGTACCTAGTTAGCTAGATATAGGTAATATAGTTCTAATAATATAGGGAATAGGACTCCTTACTCTTAGTAAGGTAATAATCTATAATACTAGTAATAAGGGATTATTTAATATATAGCCTATAAGGGCACTAAAGTAAGGAGAGTATAGTATATTACTTATTATCTAAGTCTTCTTCTATAAGGAACTTACTAATAGCTTAGGCTAGGGGTATTATAGGGATAGGGGTAGTAGCTACTTATTTAGTTTATAGTATAGTAGTTATATCTTAGGGGTAGGGTATCTTTAATATAGAAATAATAGGGTAATAATATAAAATAGGATATAATAGGATAAGAAGGTATAATAAAGTTATAGTGTTTTTAGAAGGTTATTATATAAGGAAAGTAAAGTTATATTATAAAAAGAAGTAAGATATTTATATAGGTAATTACGCCTATATTAAATAAGTTATAAGTAAGTAAGGGTAGGGCTAGTATTATTATAATAATAATAAGGGGCAGCGTAGGATATAATATATACCCCTACTCTTAATAGATAATAATAATAATAGTAAGCGCGTAACGCGTTTTACCTATAAGGGGTAATATTAAAAATAGCTATACTATATAACCTAGTTATAGTAAGTTAGCATTAGTATAATAATAGGTAGGTAGAGGGCTAAGGGTAATAGGTTAGTAAGGGTATATATAAAGGGCTTAGGCTTTACCTAAGTAATAGTATAGTATATATAAGTAGGGAGGTAGTAGGGGATAAAAAGGGAGCTAATATAAGATACCTAGAGGATATAAGGGGAGTAGGGGGGATAAGCTATATAGTCTTCTTCTTTTTCCCCTAAGTTTCTTAATACTATATTAACGCCCTATCGCAGTCGCCTAGGGGCCAGTCTATAACATAAACTATACTATATAAACTTTAGTAAAATTAGGCTAGGAAAAGCATTCCTATATACTTATATATAATAGAGGTCTAAAAGCCTTTAATTATATATTTATAAGCTTATAGATATAGAGTATTCCTAATAATAATAAAGGCTTTAGAGTATATTAAATTATATAATATAATACTATAGTTAGAGTAAAAAGCTTATATTAGATATCTTATTAGTTATAGAGATAAGTCCTAGTATATTATCTAGGTACCTTTACTTTATAATTATAAGGTTATTATATTAGCCTATGTTTAATTTAATAAGAACTCCTTCTTTAAACTAGAAGAAAAGCTAGAATTAGCTTAAAAGAAAAAGATATTAATAATTACACTACTTAAAGAGCTTAAAGCTAATAATATTAATAAGGAAATTAGTTAATACCTTATTAGAATAGAATTAGAAGAGAAGAATTATATCTCTTTACCTTTAAATATAGAAGAAAAAAAATAAGTAGTTAAAAGTGAAAATACTTTCTTATATAATAAGGAAAAAAGATAACCTTTTTAGTATACTTTAAACCCCTTCTAACTTTTCTTATAAGGCACTAGTTACTATAGAGAATATAGAGTTTTAAGTATAAGGTAATAATATACTATTTTATAAGATTAATAAATTTATATATAATATAATAATTAACTATATAGAGATTACTATAAAGACTAGTAAAATTACTAGTTAAGGTAGTAAAGTTATTACGTGCTGGCTTTGCACGATAGATAGTCGAATCCGTCAGAGGGGCTAACGGATTTAATAGGTTATAAGTCGTACTAAGTTCACTTATAAAAGCTACTATTAGGGGTAATATAATATATATAAAGTAAGTTAAATTCCTA
Organism: Epichloe bromicola; assembly: GCA_023658445.1. Taxonomy (NCBI): domain Eukaryota; kingdom Fungi; phylum Ascomycota; class Sordariomycetes; order Hypocreales; family Clavicipitaceae; genus Epichloe; species Epichloe bromicola. The sequence continues at coordinate 1,119,212 of CP098269.1, forward strand.
AACTAAGATATTAAATCTCGCTTTTATATAGTAGCCTCTATAAACTATATATATTTTACTATATAATAAGTACTAGGCGCGCTAAAAAGATAACTATCCTAGTTATATATAGTTAAACTATAACTAAATTTAGCTACTATCTAAAGTAAATAATATTAAAATATATAGTTATTAAAGTTATATAAAAGAAAAACGCGTTTAGCGCGCTAATTATTATATCTATAGTTATTATTTTATAATATTACTTAATATTATATAACTCTCCTTATAATATATATCCCTTAATCCTATAATTAAATTTATTATATTAAATAATAAATTCTTCCTATCCTATATTAGTACTTTATCTTTACTATATTTTATTATTTTCTCTTAGTAATTACTAAATTCCTCTATTCCCTTATTATTCTATATACCCTAAATTTATACCTTAATATTCTATATCTATTTATTTAATTAGTATTTTAGTAAATTAATCCTCCTTAGCTTATAGCTTTATTACTATAGTAGTTATTACCCTTATAGTTAGTAATACTATTTACCTAGAGGTTACTACCCTTTTTATCTATTTTCCTAATAGTTTTAGTAATATCTTATTTATCCCTTATAATATAGGTATTCTTAGCGTTATTTATTAGGTATTTAGCTAAACTACCTATATATTTAAACTAGGCTTCCCTAGTAGTTTAAGCCTCTTACTTAGCGTTAGTAAAGGTCTTATTTTACCCTAAGGTTACTTATTACTTAATTTTAGTATTCTCTAATATAATTTACCTTATTACCTATTAGTTTTACCTAAGGCTAGTGTTACTAAAGCTAATATTACTAAAACTAGTGTTAGCTATATTAGTGTCTCTAAAGCTAGTAATATCTAAATCTATCTTTCTAGGGTTCTTATTATAGGAATTAGCTTTACTAAAGCTAGTTTTATTTTCTTTATTTTCTTTATATTCTTTTTAAATGTTTTTTACTTATTTATAAGTTTTTTAATTTTTATCTCCTAAGCTAGTATTTCTTTTAATATCTTTAATACTATAGATAATAATTCTATAATCTTTTTCTTATCTTTAGTTTTCTTAGCTATATTTCTTTTTAAAGTATTAAGTTATTTATTAATATTAACTAAAATTTTACTTAAATTACACTAGAAGATCTTTTTTTATAGCTTTTTAATATTTCTAATACTTATTTAAACTTACTCTTAAAGCTTTTTAAATTCTCTCTTATTAAAACTATTAGCTTATAAACCTTCTTTACTAACTTTTTAATAGCTTTAAATACTATATTTACTTACTCTTTAGTAAGGGTAAACTCCTTTTTTATTTTATTAATTTACTTACTAATAGTATTAACTTTATTAACTAAGTTATTAATTTTACTTTATTTATATTACTTATCTATCTCCTTAGTTTACTAAGATTTAGATAATTTTAGCACTAGCTTATTTTCTATACTAATATAAAGTAAATCTATATACCTAATACTAGCTAGCGCTCCTATAATTATACTATTTACTATACTATATTTATTTATAAAATAAAAAGCTAATATATTAGCTTATACTAGTAAAGATAATATACTATTATATATAGCTATCTATTATTTATATTTAACTATTATACTATTATAAAAAGCTACTACTATTATTTTTACCTAGTTTTTTACTTTTCTTATTACTTTATACTCTATTAGATTAATAGTAACCTAATATATAAGCTTTTTTACTTATCTTACTATTACTTACTTTATTATTAAAGTAATCTTTTATTTTTTAAAAATAGTAAAAATTTAGATAACTATATTTTACTATAATATAAAATATATATCCTTTAAATTTATTTCTAAACTATTAAACACTATCTTAGTACCCTTAAGGGTGAATTTATATATATAAGTCTATATTATATCTCTAATATCCTATATCTTTTTCTAGTAATCTACTATTATATATCTAAATTTACTAAAATTAACTCCCTTTATACTTCTTTCTTTATATACTATATTAAATTCTTCTATTACTCTCTTATATACTACTATACTAATATTTAGTATTAGTATTTAAGTATTTACTCTTAATTTAGGCTTTCTAAATCTAGTAAATAGTAGCTTAAAATTAAGTTCTACTATTTATTTATAAACCTATAATAGGTTAATAAGGTACTCTATAAGTATCTCTTTAACTTCCTTATTAAATTTACTTTCTAATATACTATTATTAACCTTTATTTCCCTAAACTTAGTATTTTTATTACTTTTAAGTTCTAATTCTAGCTTAAAAAATCCTACTCTTAATTAAGTTAAGTTAAATCTTACTACTCTCTTACCTTCTTTAGTTAGTAAGTTTCTAGATTTATTTTCTTTTTATACTAATTCTTTTCTTTCCTTTCTTATATAATTCTCTCTAATTAAATCCTATATAGCTAAATCCCTTATTTACCTTTATATAAATAAATCTAATATAATATTTACTATATTATTATTATTTTTTATTTACTTCTCTCTATTAACTATTACTTATATAACTTTAGCTACTTTATTAGTGCTTTTACTACCTTCCTTTACTAATAGTAATAGTCTATCTAACTTATTTTATTATATACTAGATTTATCTTAATACTATTATAGCTAGAATTATATAACTTATTATATTAGAAGTAAAAATTAGTATAATTAGTTATTTTAGTTTACTTAATTTAAAAGGTAGTTTTAAAACTTTACTTTCTTATAGTAAGTTATAGTTCCTAGCTACACTAAAATCTAATTAATTTACTAATTATATTTAGCTCTTTTACTATTAGTAGTAGATTACTATTATACTAAATTAGTAACTATAAGCTATCCTAATAACTAGTTTTATTATTCTAAGACTAGTACTTAAATATATAAATAAGCTACTTATATTTACTTATAAAGTATTTAGTCCTATATACTAATCTTATTATTAAATAGAATAAAGTCTAGTATAGCTAAAGGATTATTATATAAGTTTATATATTACCTATAAGACTTATATTTAACTTCTAGTATAATATTATAGGGGTTTACTTTATACTTTTAGTAATTATTATACTCCTATGTTTCCTATAGCTAATTTAGCTCTAGTTCTAATAGTTTTTAGACTTTTATATTATATATAATATTATTCTTAGAAATAAATACTATAAAGGAAAATAAGACTAAAATAAAAATAACTATACTTATATTAAATTTAACTATATAAAGCTAGTAGGGTATTTGTAAGAACAAAGGATAGCTAGGCAAGAGGTATAGGGGCACTTGTGTATTTACTAAAGCTTACTAGGTCTAAGTGTTATACGTGTAAGTCGCTGGCTTTTATCTAGCGGCTCGCTAGTGTTACGTAGACCTAGCCCTAGGCCTAGTATACCTATAGGGTGTACACTATGTGTATGCTATGTTATAAGCAAGGCCTTATAATTACCTCCCTACTTATAGCTAGGCTCCTAAATAGCTTTTACTAGCTACTTTATAGCTATTTACTAACTAGTAATAGCCTCTAAAATAATAATAAATAATAGATAGGGTTTAACTATAAATTTACCTATAATTCTTTATTAAATTACACACTCTTCCCTTCTATAACTATAGTAATTTTTTAATTATTTCTTATACCTTTAGTTTCTATCCCTTTCCTATCCTTAATTACTATATTTTTATTATAGAAAATAAGTATATTCCCTTAAAAGAATATAGCTATATATATTATTTACACACTAGGTATACTAAGTTTAAGAAATATCCCCTAGCTAAGCTTATATTACTATAAATTAACTATTAATTTCCTTATAATTTATTTATAAATCCTTAAAAGATAAAATATTCTAAGCGCTATACCTAATACTATAACTATAGTAATTCTTATAAGACTATAAGTATACTACTTTTCCTATATCTTTTAGTCTTATTTTACTAATAAATTCCTATAGGCTATAGCTATAATAAGAGGTAATTTTATTAACCTCCTTATAGTTTTAGACTAGGCCTAAATACTTCTAAATATTTATAGTAATATAGTAAAGAAAGACCCTAAGGACTACTTATTTTTAAAGGCCTCTTACTTCTATATTACTAAGTATTACCTCTATTTAATAATAGGGTTTAACTATATAAATATATTATACTATATTACTTTTAGCTTAACTAGGGCTATAAAGGTTTATTAAGTCTATCTTTTTACTATATATTTACTAGTCTTTTACTTATATTTAGTAGTAGTATACCTTTATTATATACTAATAGTATATAGTATTATAATAGTAGCTACTTATTATAATATTCCTAAGCCTAATTCTAGGGTATATAAGTATTATAGCTATTTTACCTTACTTTACTATATATTTACTAATTTTTCTATAGCTAAACTACTATAAACTTAAGGTTATATAGAATATAAAAATAACTTTATACCTATAATACTTAGACCTAGGATATATCCCCTAGGGAATAGTAAAATATTATTTTACACTAGTAATACACTAGGTAATTACTAAGGATAAGAATAATGCTAAGTATTTTATTTATAAGGGTTAGGCTTTTTACTATAAGGGGGTAATAATAAAGGGGTTTCCCTTAACCCTCCTTATACTTTAGGTATATTTTCTTTTATTATTTAGTAAGTAGTCTAAGGTAGTTTATATAGGAGTATAATAATAGCTAATAAGGCTAGGCCTTTTTTATTATAACTCTATATCTCTTTAGCTATATTTTACTTATATCTTACTACTCTTCTTATTTATTTTACTTTAGTAAAATACCTAAATTATATATTATATACCCTTTATTACTTTTACTAGGACTTATTAGTTATATTTACTAGGCTATCTTTTCTATTTTATAAGTTATTTATTACCTTTATAGGTTTTCTTATAATCTTTAACCTCCTTAACTTTATATTTTTAATCTTTATCTTTAAGATTTAGTATTAGTATCTCCTTTTCCCTAGTGTCTTTATAGTAGTTCTATAGCTCTAGTAAGCTAATATAAAATATATTATATAGCTAACTATATTTTTCTAGTAATACTAGTCTATATACTTATTTTCCTATAGTATTAAGTACTTAAAAAGGTCTAATAAATCTAGGGATTAGCTTCTATTTTATATCCTTAAGCCTAATATTCTTTACTAATAGTAGTACTAGATTACCTTAATATAGTATTAATAGCTAGTAATACTAGTTATAGTACTTTACCTAGGTTTTAGTAGCTTTAGCCTAGTTTTTCTTTAGATACTCTCTAACTTTATATAGCTTTATAATATATATATATACTTCTAGTACTTCCCTTTCCTAGCTTTTACTCCTAAGAGCTAGATAAAACTTAGGTAAATAGCCTATAAGTAAGTAGTTTAGGGAGTAGCTAGTGCTTTTATTTACTATATTATTATAGGTAAATTAAGCTATTAGGAGTAGCTTAGGCTATATTTATTAGTTCTTTATAATAAAATATTAAAGGTAATACTTAAGTACTTAGTTTATTCTTTCTATTTACCTATTAGTTTAGGGGTAAAATACTATAGAAAGCCTTTACTTTACCTAAGATAGGTAGTATAGGTCTAACTAGAATTAGCTTATAAAGACTAAACCTCTATTAGATATAATACCTTCTAGGGCTTTAAATTATAGCTTAATCTCTTTATAGAAAAGTTCTACTAATTTAGCTATATTAATAGTAGTAGTTATAAGTAGGAAGATAGAATACTTAGTAAATTAGTCTATAATCACTAGGATTATATTAGTCTTTTACTTACTTATATAATAAGTAACCCTATAATAAAGTCTATTAAGATCTTTACCTATAGTTACCTTAGTATTAGTAGTAATTTAAGGCTTCTATATAAGTAATGCCTTCTAGCTACTACCTATTAGTAAACCCTATAGCTTATAATATAGTCTAAAATAGACTTACTTATAGCTAGCTACTAAAAATAATACTTTAGTAGCTTTAGAGTGCGCTTAGTCCTAAAGTAACCTACTAGTAGATTATTATAGTATAGCTATAGAAACTTTTATTATAAGATAGGCTCTTAGGGAATAACTACCTAGTCTTAGTATAATAGAAGACCTCCTATACTATATAACTATAGACTAGCCTTTCCCTTCCCTTTTACTAAGGAGTTATTAATCTTACTATTTTATCTTTATAAATCTAGGTCTTAATCCTATACTTTCTATAGTAATTACACTAATAGTTTATTTAGCCTAGATTAGTAAGGATCTAGTAATATAATAGTCCCCTATATCTCTTATACTATACTAATATCTTAAATACACGCTACCTTCTCCTTAAAATCCCCTTTAGTTAGCTAACCTTTTACTAGATTTATAGTAGCTAACTAGCTTCTTAACTAGGCTACTCTAGCTATTCTCTCTATAAGGGCTAGTGTATTTTCCTCCCCTAAAGATATCTTATTAAGCCTCTCTATACCTAAGACTAGGGTATTTTCCTCCCTTAAAGGTATCTTACTATATTTTCTTTAATATATTAGTTTCTCTTCTTCTACCCTTTTAGTAAGTATTTTTTCTTTTATTATTTTAGTAAGTGCTATTTTCCTTTAAAGTTCTAGTAATAGTGCCTTATTTATTAGGGGTTTGCCCTTATAATTAGACCTTCTTAATAGTGTATTTACTAGGTTACTTTTCCTAGGTCTATACCTAATTATAAAGTAAAAGGGGTAAAGGAATATACACTATCTTACTTACCTTTTATTTAACTTTTACTACTTTATAAAGGTCTATAGGTTATAGTAGTCTAATAGGACTTTAACTAGGCTTACTACGCTCTTAATATAGTATTACTAGTATTTAAATAACTTTACTATAGTAAGTAGCTTTTAATTAGCTATATTATAATTATACTTAGTATCTATAAATTTCCTTAACTAAAATACTACTAGATACTAATAGCACTTATTATTCTATTAATATAGGATTCTTACTATTATAAAGATTAAAGTATTTATCTTAATATATACTAGTTAACTTAGGTTATAATAATAGAGAAGAGGCGCTTACTAGAAGGCCTCTTTTAGCTAGTTAAATACTAGCTATTCCTTTACTCTAAATATAGACTTCCTAGTCTAAATACTATTTTAACTACCTTTTATTAATATATAAAGAGGTGCTATAATCCTAGAGTATTTATAGATAAACTATTAGTAAAAGTTATAGAACCCTAGGAAAGACTATATATCCTTAAAGCTTATAGGCTCTTTCTATTCTTAGATTATATTAACCTAGTAAGTATCTATTAAAATCCTATTAACTAATAAAATAAACCCTAGGAACTTTACTAACTCCTAGTAAAATAAATACTTTAAGGGTTTTATATATAACTTTACTAATCTTATATATTCTAAAACTTCCTTAATATATATAGTATATTCCTCCTATATCTTTAAAAAAATAAGGATAAGAGGGTAGATTAGTCTATATAGGGGTGTAGCCCTAGGTACTAGGTTAATTATATAGTTAGTCTTTTTTCTTAATAGTAAGTTTCCTACCTTATCTAATATAAATATATCTTTAAACTTATATAGTTTTAGGGGGATATTTTTAATAGTTCTATATACTTTTGCCTCCTTATTATCTTTAAGGGTAATAAACTTATCTTTTATAACCCTTATAATAGTATATATAATAGTCTTATTATATATTACTTTTATAAATTTATAAGGAGTTAATAGTAAAAAGGCTACTTTTTCTTTCTTAAACTACTATTCCTATAAATATAGGTAAAGGTATATATATTCTTTTATAAGGGTATATATTCTAATTAATATAGGGCTTTCCCCTACTCTTAGGTCTTTATCTATAGCTATATATAGTAGCTTAAGGTCCCTTTCTTTTTCTCTTAAGTCCTTAATTATAATAAGTACCTTATAAATACTATATTAAGGGACTATAAGGGCTCCTACTACCTTAATAATAAGTACTATAGCCTTAGCCTAGTTAAGTTTATAAGTTCTTATAAACTTAATACTAATTATATTAATCTTAGCGTAACTATTTAGATTAGCTACTATTTTAATATCTTTATACCTATAGATAATAACTAGTATATAAAACTAACGCTTTATTAGTACCTTAGTATTAGAGGTAAAGGTAAGGGTATTTACTTTTACCTTAGGGAGTTTTCTAGGCTTTCTTAGGACTTTTTCTTAGGTTTCTTATAGTAATATATAAGGTATTCTATACTATTATAGTTATAATACTATATCTTATCCCTAGGTTTAGTAGTATTTAAGTAGGTAACTAGGCCTTTCTCCTAGTCCTTATTTCTTTAATCTTTATAAGGTTTATAACCTTATAAGGAATTATTCCTATAGTGCTAAGGGTTCTTATATAGGCCTTTATCTCCTAATTACTTAGGCTTTTGCTTATTCTTTAGTAGCCTCCTAGAATTACTAGGTAAGTTATATAATCTTTTCTTAAGTCTTATTAGTAATAGAGGTATATAGGTTAATATAATCCTATAGGTTAGGGAGTAACTTTATAAAGAATATAAGAGTATAAGTCTTTTCTAGGGCTCTTTCTAGGTATTTCTCTAGTAAATCTAAGAAAATACTAAACTTAATAAGGCTTTAACCCTTATATTACTTTATATTCTCTAATTATATTACTATTTATATATTATAATTAGTAAAGTCCTAAAGTAATATAAGTATCTAAGTCTAAAATTTATCCTAGTTATCTTTAAGGTTATCCTAGCTATTAGCTTACTATTCCTTAAGGTATTTATTCTATCTTACCTTATAATTAATATATATATAGTTAAGTATAAAAAGAATCTTCTAGTAGTTATATTAGAACTTTTTCTTTACCTTATTAAAGGTATAGTTTAGGTTATTAATCTATATCTTATGCCTCTATAGGTTTATAAGGTATTAGAGGTTAGTAATATTCTAAACTTTAATCTCTTAGCTACTATAGCTTAAGGAAGTACTAGCTCTTTACTACCTTTTTAATTATTCTTCTCTAGTATTACACTATAATAGATCTTAGAGCTCTTACTCTCTTTCCTATAGTTTCTAGAGTTCCTTAAGCTAGATAATTTACTTTACTATTACTATAGCTTAGGTATAAATAGTAAGGGGTATATCTTTAGTTATAGTACCTATAGAATATAGTATATTCTTAGCTATAGTATTACCCTTATCTAGTAGCCCTTAGTTATTATCTAATATTACTCTTATAGATTAAGTAGTTCTCCCTCTTATATTACTCTTAGGTAGCTAGTAGGAAAAGCTTTAGAATTATAAGAATAAAGAATAGCTAGGTAAGAGGTATAGGGGCACTTATATATTTACTAAAGCTTACTAGGTCTAAGTATTATATATATAAGTCGCTAGCTTTTATCTAGTAGCTTACTAGTGTTACGTGGACCTAGCCCTAGGCCTAGCATACCTATAGGGTGCACACTATGTGCACGCTGTGTTATGAGCGAGGCCTTATAGTATTAGGGAATAATATAAAGTAAAAGTATAGTAAGCTTCCCCTAGTTAGTGTAATAGATAATATATATTTAAAAGGGCCTTATAGCTTTACCCTAACCTATTAAATCTAATCTCTTATAAAATGCCTCTTTTCCTTTACTATTATTATTCTATAGGTAAATTTATACCTTTCTTTATATACTCCCTTTACTAATTAATTAGGTTTTTCTTAAGGTATTCTTTTACTATCTTAGCTACATTAATTTATATCTTACTTTTAGCTATCTATTAGTTATCTTTAGTAGTAAATCCCTTTTATTAGATAAGGAATTTTACTTTTATAGTCTTATTTCTTTTAGAAATTTTAACCTAATAACTATAGATTTACTTAATCTCCTAATAGTTTACTTTCTCTAGATTATTAAATATAATTAGTAGTAAAGCTAGTTTTTCCCTATTAAATAGGTTCTTTTCTTATACTAGCTTTTATATTTATATTATAAAAACCACTAGATAGACTTATAAATCTAGGGGGAAATCTAATTAATATACTAATAGGTTTACCTTTTCTAGTACCTTATATAGTCTTACCTTTTATAATAACTATTTTTTCTTTAGTTTTCTAGGTAATTTATATTCTTTATATAATTATAGATAAACTATATCTCCTATATTAATATTAACTAGTTTATAATAGTTATTATACTAAATCTTAGTAAGGGTAGCTACTATTATAATTACTTGTTACGTGGCAGAACACGTGCAGTACATAGAGGCTGCCAGAGCATTGTAGTACAATACAATACACAATACAATACATTTGAAATTTTACAATATAATACAGTATATGTATTATTTGTATTGTTTTGTATTTTTTTTTCTTTTCTTTAATTTAAGGTTAAATTCCTTAATTATAAACTATAATAAAGTATATATAGTTAATATAATAGCTAATAATAGTTAATAATAGCTTATAATAGCTTATAATATTCTTAGTGTTAAGGTTTAATAAAAAAAATAGAAAAAAAATTATATAAATAAGAATATTAGTAAGTATAAGGGATTTACTATAGAAAAGGCTATACTTTTTAGTTTTTTAGTATTTTAAGGTTTTTTAAAATATTAATAAAATAAAATAAGTTTCTCTTTTAAGTTTTTTAATAATAGTAATAGTAAAAATTATATAAAATATAAGAAAACATTATAAATATTAAAAAAGTATATTAAGGGAAAACTAGACTAAACTAGGAAAAAACCCTTATAATAACCTACTTAAAGGTCTAAATTAGAATCAATAATATCTTTAAAGGAAGATTTAGTATTAGATAATTTATTAGATTTATCTAACTTAGAATCTTCCTTTAAAGAAGATATAGACTCTTTAAAATCAGAGCTATAATAATTATAAAGCTCTAAATATTGCTTTATAGTAATATTTCCCTCTTTTTCCTAATTCTTTAATAGAATTAATTCCTTAATAGTAGAATACCTTAAGGAAGTTCTTCTTTTAGTAATAATATTTTCTCTAGTATTAAAAGTGCTTTCTATAGCACTAGAAGTAGTAGGAATAGCTAGGTATTTTCTAGCAAGAATACTTAAAATAGGGAAAGACTTAGTATTATCTTCCTACTATTTAAATATATCTTCCTATAATAATATTAATATAATAATAAGATTATTAAATTAGGAAATTATACTTACCTTATCTTCTTAAATATCTAGCTTAGTATAAGTAAATATATTATTTTTTTCTATTCTTTTAAATAGCCTTTTCTCTCTTATTAGGAAATAACCCTTTATAAAGGTTAGTTTTAGGCTTAGGCCTAGGATTTTTAAAAGTCCTAGGTTAACTAGGCCTTATAAGATTAACTATAAATTAGGTATTCTCTTATTAATCTTACTTGCTAATATTACTATTAGCTTAGTTTTCTTTATAAAGGGGTAAAATCCTAATAATATTATATATTAGTAAGTTAAAACTATAAATAAAAAAGAGTTATAATACTTACAAATTATAATCTTTTTTAAGGCTTTTTATTAACCTTTCTAAGGTTTTATCTCCTAACTTTAGCTTCTCTCTAATAGTAAGGAGATTAAGCTAAGGATCTAATAACATAGTATATAGATAAGGCTTATATAAGAAGTAATTCTTTTCTATATCTTTAGGAAAATAATTAGCTAGCTTATTTAAGCTAATATCTATAAATACTATAAAAGCATTACCTTAGGGGCTATAAACCTCCTATAATTATAAATTAGTATATAAAAAAGAAAATATATAAAACTAATATATATACCTAATAAAAATAGGCCTTTTAGTCCTCTTTTATATTATTAAGATATTTATATATCCTAATAATAAAAAGAGGGACTAAACCTAAGGTATTATACTTCTAGGATTAAAGTATAATTATAGGTTCATAAAAGACCTCTAATATACTGCTTAGCGTTGCTAAATTAGCCTATTCCTAGGTTATTAGTATAGCATCCTTAAGTGAAGCTATATTAGATTCCTTATTTAAAAGGATAATAGCTTCTTTAAGATCTAAAGCAGTATTTATTATCTTATAAGTTAAGTTCTATCTAGTTTCGTTAGCTATAGATGTCATATAATTAGTATTATATATAATATATTATATAATATAATAAGAATAACTTACCAAGAGGAATCTTCATAATATTATAATTCTTAGTAATATAGCCTTCTTTTTTTGCCTTTTATAAAGATTTTAACTAAGTCTTATATAATCCTTAGTTATTCTTAATAATAATAGCTACTCTTTTAACTTTGCCAAGTATTCCTATAGAAATATTAGTAATTATAATTATAATAATAACTAGAATAAATTACTTACTATTTACTAAGGACTTAAATTCTTAATAGTCCTCTCTCTCTTTAATTAAAGAGATATCTTTAGTAAAATAATATAAAAATTCAGAATTTTTAAAAGCTTCTAAATCCTCTTTAGAAGATATTAATTTAATAAAATTCATAATAATATCCTTTACTATAATATTAAAAACATAGGCAATATATTGAATATTATAAGGCTCTTTTATAATAATACTTTTATAGTTCTTATTAATATAAGAAGATAAAAAGGTATTATTATTCGAGCTATTATCTCTAGTAAAACTAGTATTAAATAATATTAGTAAGGACTTTTATAATATATCTAAAGAATTAAAGATAATAACTTACCTTAAGATATTCTTTAGCTTAAGCTAATATTCTTAAATAACCTTATAAAAGGATTTATAAATATAAGCTCTAGTGTAAGAATTTAATAGATATTTAAATCCTATAAGATAAGATAATTAGTATAATAATAATAACTTACCTAGTTACCTAGTTATCTATAAAAATAATAAAATAATAGAATTTACTTACCTAAAAGCTTATATTTAAGTTAAAAGTTTAAGTCTAGCTAATAAGCTATTATTCCTAAATAGGACTTAGAATTAGCTAAAGTCTAGATATCTAACTAAATAGATATAGAACCTTAATTTTGAAGGTTATATTGGATTTTTTGGATAATTTGCTGCTTAGAAATATTATATATAGTATGCACTCTATATGTAATAGTTCTATAATTTAGTAAAGAAGCTAAATTATTATTCCTAAATCTAAGTTAGCTTATAAGTTATATAATATAGTATAAAAGAAAGAATAAATTACTTACCTAGAATAATAATTTAGTAATTCTTTAAAAGAATTACTATTAACAATAGTAAAAGCAATGTTATTTTCTAGTATAAATCTTATAACTAGATTAATTGCCTTTTCTAATAAAAATTCTTCTAAGGAAATTATAGAATTTTAAGGCCTTTTAGTAGGAAAAAAGGATATTAAAGATAATTAGCCTAGGGATTATAGATAAATTTCTAGCACTAAAGATTATTATTAGTAATTAGTATAACTATTATATAAGATAGATAACTTACTTATAACCTTAGTAAGTTGTTTTTCTTCTATAATAGAAGTAGTAATATCCTTATGCTTTAGCTTATAATAGGAAATTCTATTAGAAGCTTAGAATCTCTTAGCCTTACTTTTAAAGGTAAAAGTATAATAAGGCTATAAATAAAAGCATATAACTACCCTTTCTTTATTTAAATTAATTTTAGATAACTAAAAATTAAATAAATTATAGGTAAATATATATAATTTTAAAGAGAATTCGTAATTAGCTTGATTTTCTAGGTCTTTTTTATGTAGACCTAGAAGCCTACTAGGCTAGCTAGGCCTAGTAGATAGAGAGGATTTATTAGAAGGATAATAAGAGGAATCCATAATAAATTAAGGTTATTTTTGGTGAATTTTGCTAATTTTGCTAATTTTGCTTTTTTTTCTTTTTTTCTAGTTTTTCTCTTTTTTTTCTGTTTCGTGATTTTCTATGATTTTTCTAGGGTTTTTTTAGGGATTTTTTTTTAGGGTTTTTAGGGTTTTTAGGGATTTTTTCTAGCTTAAAGAAAGGATAAATAAAACTTAATAAAACTAATAAGAAAGAGATAAAAGTAAGGATAATAGTTTAGCTTTTCCTAAGTAATTGCAGATTTTCTATAATTTTTTATGATTTTCTAAAGAAAAAGAAAAAGAAAAGAAAAGAAAAGAAAAGAGAAGAAAAGAGAAGCGGGGTAATAGTGTAGTGAAATTTTTTTTCGCTCCACTTTAATAACTAATCTATTTGATTTACTCTAATGTGCTTATATAATATAATGCCTCACCCTAGACCCACTTTTCAGACTTACTTTTTTATTTAGATTATATAATATAAGATAAGACTATTATATATAGAAATATATATAATATTCTTTTTTTTAATATTTTTTCTATTTAAAATTCTAATTTTAATTCTAAAAAAATAAATTTTATTTTATTAAAAATTAATTTAATTAGTTCTAAAGCTTTTCTTAGAAATTATATTATTATTATATAATCTTAATTAGTATAATTCTTATCTTATCTTTCTTATAATTAAACTTAGGTTTTTATTAAATTAAAGTTATTTTTTAATAAATACTTATTTTTATAAGTAATTATATAAAATCCTAAATAATATATATATAGCTTAAACTTTATATAGATTATTATTATATATATATAAATTACTAAAAAGTATAATTATTAAATTTAAATATTTAGTCTTAATTAATATAACTTTTTAAAAAGTTTTTATTAGTTTATTTACTTATTTTTTAGGTAAAAACTCTTTAAAAGTTAAAATAATTCTTTTTAATTATAAAAAAAACCTTAATAAGTAAGTAATCTTTTATTAAATAAATTTAAAAAATTTTTTTAAAAAGTTACTATATATAATAATCTTTTTTTTAAGAATTTATATTATATTAATTAGTAAATCTTAATAATTTTTTTAGGGTAAATATTATACTTTAAGCTAGAAAAGTATATAAAAAATACTATTAATTCTAAAAAAAGATATATAAAGATAATATAACCTTTCAAATATAGATAAAAATTTAGTTTATTAAGTATAGCTAAAAATAGCTATATTAAGTTATTATATACCTAATATTAGCTAATTATTTAAAATAAGCTAAAACTTTATAAATATAAAAGAAAATAAATAAATTATATAAAAAAAATAAGGATTTAATAATTAAATTATGAAGAAAATCTAGTATATTTTAGATATATATACTACCCTATTCCTTTTATAATAATATATTGTATTATATTGTATTGTATTATATTGTATTATATTATATGTTTTATTTAATTTAAACTTTTAATAAATCTTATAAAATAGATATAAAAGTAAAAGAACTTCTTATATATAGTAAAAAAATAATATTATAAGTTAAATATAAAAAAGCTCCACTAATATATTACCTAACTAAGATTAGCTTATTATTCCACATTAGCTAAAACTTAATAGATTTTTAATTAATTAAATAAATTATATATAAAAATAGGAATAATACAATTAGATTCTATATAAATTCTACTATCTAATATATCTATATAATACCCCACTTTTATTTTCCCCTAATAATACATTGTATTGTATGTATTGTATGTATTGTATTGTATTGTATTGTATTTTTAATCTAATATAATACATAATACAATACATAGGGTAATACAATACAATACAATACATCGAAGGGCCAAAAAATACAATACAATACAATACTACAAAGCTCTGGAGGCTGCCATACAAAAGCTAGATTCAACATCTTAGTTTAGGAATTCAACTTACTTTATACATATCACATCACCCCTAATAGTAGCTTTCACAAGTGAACTTAGTACGACTTATAACCTGTTGAATCCGTTGGCCCCTCTGACGGAATCGACCTTCTATCGTGCAAAGCCAGCACGTAACATTACTAGTTAGGCCTTATATTAGTATAACTTTTATAGCATTACTATATTATTTACACTAGTTTCTATATTAATTATATTATTTAGGGAAAGAAGATTAATAATACTTAGAGAATAAAACCTATATAGTAGCTTATTAGGAGCCTACCCTATACTTATAGCTATAGTATTATTTAATTAATACTATAGTGCTAGGAGTATTATAGTCTATATTATATCTAGATCTATTACTATATAGTAATATATTATAATTATTACTATCTAGTTCTTCCTTTTAGCTATTTTATCTATCTATAGGTAATACACTATACCTATAAGGAGTTTAACTCCTATATACCTAAATATCTCTTTTTATATATTAGATATAAACTTTAAATCCTTATTACTAATAATTTATCTTAGTAATCCCTAGTCTATAATATATAAGGTATAAAGGAGTAATTCTACCTAAATCTCTACTAGATATATTATATATCCTAGTATTAGAAAGGTTCTCTTACTAAATAAGTAGTTTACTAGATATAATAAATTATATATAGTATATTTTTCTATTTACTATATTATATTAGTAGCTAATACTTCTAGTATATTTATAATAAAATTAAGTAAGATTATAGAAAATAGCTTTAGCTTTAGCTATAAAAGCTATAACTCCTTAGGTAGCTTTAAATAATTAATTATATTTTCCTAATATACTATATAATAAGCTATATAATTATAAATCTACTAACTTATATATAGAAAATAAACTAATTAAAGCTTTACTACTATTTAAGTAATTCTAAAATATTACTATTTATTATAGACTAGTTATAGAATAGATTTAACCTCTATAGTTAGAATATAGAGATAGAAAAATCTATCTTTACTATAGTAGTATAATAAGCTATCCTTATATAAGTCCTATTTATATAGAGAAATCTTTAGTCTAACTCTAGTATTCTTTACTACTTACCTTTCTTAGTAAGCTTATATTACTATAATAATTTAGCTAAATTTTAATTATACTAATATCCTAGAATAATTCTAGCTTTAAGACTATTATCTATAATTATAGTTATAATATACTTCTTACTTATAAAATAAGCACTTATATTTAATTTATTATATTAGCTTTTCTATACTATCTCCTAGTAGGTTACTTTTACTAGTAGTTTTAAAAGTATATCTAGTACTATATTTAGTATCCCTAGTATATAAGTTACCTTAAGGTTAAATTATAATAAATAATTTATAACTTTTACTAGTTTTAGATTAGCCTTATCTAAATCTATTATTAATAATAAGGTATACTTAATAATCCCTTTTACTAGGGGATAGTTAGTTAATATATTAACTATTATATTATTAGATTAAACTATTTTCTAAAGCTTTCTAATACTCTATATAATTATAGCTACTTTTACCTTAGTAAAACTATACTACTTCTTAATACTTAATATTACCCTAAAAAGAAATAAAATTAGTTATATTTAGTAATTTTTAATATCCCTTTTAGGGATACTTTAACTATCCTATTTTTCTTATAATTAGAAAGCATATAACCTAAATCCTTCCTTATAGGTATTAATTTTAAGGAAAAGTAGCTTTTATAGATTATAATACTATAGGGTTTATTTCTTACTTAGAAATACTTTAATATCTTTAAAAGCCTTTTTCTCCTACTTAGTTAGTAAAAATATCTTTTACTATATCTTTTTTTTATACTAGTTTTAAGATACTAGTAATTTTCTTATTCTTTTTATAGAATTCCTTTAATAGCGCTATTTTCTATATTTATAATAGTTAGATTTATATATTAAACTATAGAATTCTATTATAGAGAAATCTAGCTATTTTAATAAAGGTTTTAAGACTTAATAGATTACTTAGGAAAATTATCTTTTAAAAAGCTTTAAGCCTATTATTAGTGTTAATAATTCTATTACTATTAATAATAAAACCTAGTAGTTAAATAGTAGGATAACTAATAATACCTTCTTTATAGTAATTATTATTCTATTTTCTTTAAGAATCCGAAGTATAATATTAAGATAGCTTAAATACTCTTTAAGACTATCTAAAAATATAAAAATATTATTAATATAGACTTATATAAAATACTTATACTTTTAGAAAAGTCTATTTATAAACCTTTAGGTAAATATAGGGAAGTTCTTAAATCCTATTAATACTATATTTAACGCTTTAAGACCTTAATTTAATATAACTACTATATAGGCTTAATAGTTACTTCTTGTCACGACTTAAGGGTCGAAAGATAATAGAACAGAGTGATGGCTTAGATTCACAGTCGCAGCTAGAAAGGTGTTACCTAGGGGCAGGTGCGTGAAGGTTTTAAGCTCTAACCTTCTATAAGAATATAGGTAGTCCTTACTAAATACCTTACCCTACGCTTATATAACTATTTAGCTACTAGCTAGCCCCTCCCTAACCTAGTAGGTCTAAGGTCCTACTAGTGCTCTATTATATAATAATCCTATCTCTATCCCTTACACTCCTAATATAATACCCCCTCTTTATATAATTATCCTTAATTATATAATAAGCTACTTACTTAGGGCGTTTACACTATATAGTCATAGAGGCTATAGTTAATAGAGGGTTTAGGTTAGGTGTGATATATTATAGCGCGATATATTATTAAAAATAATAATACTAATAATACTAGGGTATAAATATTATTATCCCCCTATCTATTAATCCTAAATAGTAACCTATCCACTACTTTAATATAGTAAAGTAAATACTCTTTATCTTATACTAATAGTTCTAAGAGAGTGGATACCTTATATTAAATTTTATAATTAAGTTAAATAGATAGGGTATTAGACACTATGTGTATAAATAAACTTATTTATAGGTCTTAGTAATATAGTAGTGTAGTTACTATGTGTTTATAGCTACTAGTATATTTATAAATAGTAATAATAACAGTGAATATTATAATCCTTATATTAGCTATATATAGTGTGTAGATTACTTAGGGGGTTTATAGTTAATATAAAAGGGACTAGATCTTCCCCCCTTATATATATACTTCCTTTCCCTTATATACTATCTAACTATTATAAGTTTCCTTATCTTTATTTATCTTCCCTTTACTACTTCCTTACTACTAACCTATAGCTAGCTTATAATATCTAAAATCTATTTATTAACTCCTACTTTACTACTAGGTCTACCTTTATAGGATAAACCCTTAGGGAAGTTACTAGAGAAGTTACCTTAAAAGAGAATAGTATCTAAAATTTCTATATAAGTTTACTACTTTCTTACTAGGTTATTACTACTAACTTATAGCTAGTAATACTAAAATTCTATATATATAGTGTAGTTAGTAAGTTACTATATAGAATATATAGCCTAAGAATAGTACCTATATTATTCCTTAGTATCTTAAGAAGAATAAACCTTTTCCTATAAAGTATAATAACTCTTATAGTATAATCTTACTACTTCTTTACTTCTTATAGTTACTAACCTATAGTAGTAAACTTAGCTAAATACGCCTATTATGCCTAAAATAATAAGATATATATTAGAGTATAACTACCTATTCTAAATCTCTAGTTTTAAGACACTAACCTACTACTAATGCCTTACTTAAATTATATAGCTTTATAAAAAGCTATTTAATATTATTAAAGCTATACCTAAGGGAGATTACTACTACCTTAATAAAGTAAGTATATCCCTAGTTCTCTTAACTTAATTACTACTAATATACTAATAGTCTCTTATTTATACTAAGTAGAAACTATATAATACCCTCCTAAAGACTAAAAATACTAATAAGTATAGGTATATTTATTATACTTAGGTAGCTACTAAAGTAGCCTAGGAAGCTAAGTGTAATAAGCGCGCTACTATAGTATAGCTAGCTAATACTACTAACCTTAAGGTCTAAATTAATATTATAAACTATCTTTACTATATATATAAAAATATCCTAATAGTAAGTCTTTTAAATATCTATAAGCACTTCTTTACTAACTTACTAGTAGTTTACTCCTTATACCTCTAGGCTTCCTACTTATATTAGTCCTTCTAAGTTACCTAGAGAGCTCTATATCTTTATATATAGGGAAGGTAACTTTTCTAATAATAAGGCCCCTATACCTCTAAAGGCTCCTATACTTATTATTACTATAGTCTTTAGGGAAAATAAGGGTAAGGGTAGGGATAAAGAAATGCTTTTTAAGTAATTATTACTAGGTAATTATATTATAATTATAAGAGTAATATAATTATATCTTTTTAGAATATTACCCTACGTTATTTGCTATATTTATAGGGTATTGCCTTGTGTTATTTACTAAGGGCGGTTTTGCTGCTATAACCTAGCTACCTAGTTACCGCTTATAGTTATAGATAATATCCCTTATAATAAAATCCCTCTTTAATACCTATAAATTCTCTAAGCTATTATAGCCCTTCTATTTAACTAGGTACTTATAATGCCTACTATTATAATAATATAAGATAATTCTTTTTACCTTAAACTCTTACTTATTATTCTTAATATTATCTTATAGTAAAGAAGTATTTACTATATTACTTAGGTCCCCTTTAAAGGGTTTAAGGCTTATAATATTAAATATATTATATAACTGTATTCTAGTAAGTAATTCTAGCTAGTAAGCTAGTCTATAACTCCTAACTACCCTTATAATCTTATAAGGGCTTAGGTACTTTATAGTTAACTTCTTACTTAGCTATCTTAGGTTAATATTCTTTATAGATAGTAGAATATAATTACTAACTTTAAACCTCTTTAGGGTCCTTTTTTAGTTATAGTATTTCTTATACTAAGCTTATAAGTTAATTAGAAGCTATTTAATTACTATGTGTTTCTCTCTTAGTAATAATACTTTACTCTTAGCCTAATTATTTATAAGTGGAATATTAGGTACTACTTACTATAGGCCCCTAGGGTTATACCCTTATAATGCCTTTACTAGTATATAGCTATAAGTTATATAGTTACTAGTGTTATACGCAAATTATACTATTAATAGGTTATTAGCCTAGTTAGTTTATTTAGTGTAGGAGAAAGCCCTTAAATAATATTCTAGGACCTAGTTTAATTATTCTATTTACTTATTTATTTATAGGTAAAAAGCGGTGCTTAGTAGCTGCTTAGTTATAATAAGGTAGTAAAAGGTTATCTAGAATCCACTTATAAATATAGAACCTTAGTCTATTATAATACCTTCTAGGGCTCTATAATCTCTAAAGATATATTCTAGGAATATAGTAGCTAACCTATTACTTATTAGTTATATTAAAATAGGGATATAAATACTATACTTAATAAAATAGTCTATAATTACTAAGATTATATTCTAGGTCTAGTTAGCGTCTTTAACTAGTAGTAATCTAGTAATAAAATCTATTAATAGTTCTTAAAAGGGGCAATCTAGCTCTAGTAGAGTAGCTAACTTACTATATAGCTTATAGTGCCTTAGCTTTAAAACTTAATAGTTTATATAAGTACTAATATATACCTTTATATCTTTCTTTATTAATAGCTAGTAATACTAACTTATAATTTAATAAAGTGTCTTACTAACTCCCTAATACCTAGTAGTAGGGTTATTATATATTAGTAGTAAAATCTCTTTTCTTATCCCCTAGGGAATATAAACTTAACTCTTAAATATTAATAGCTTAGAGGGTCTAATTAACTATATTTATAATACTTCTAAGTTACTACTCTTAAGTAGCTTTCTCTAATATATAGTAAACTTATTATTTTGCTATATACCTAATAATAATACTTAAATTAAAATATCTAATTCTAAGCTATTATCCTAAGTATTAGAGTTAAACTTAGAAGAGGTTCTCTATATAGCTTAGATCCTCACTATAATATCTCTATAAGTAGCTAGCTTATAAGTTACTTCTAGTCTTATAGGTATACTATAGTTAAGCAGCGTTTCTAAGGGGCGCCCTCGCTGCTTACTAGTAACTATACTAGCTAGAACACCTCTTTTAATAATATCTAGTCTTATAGCTTCCTTAAAAATATAGCTAAGTTATATTTTCTTAAAACCCTAGATATTCCTATTACTATTATAGGGTCTTTATAACTAATTATCTACTATATTAAATAATAATATAATAGAGCTTATAGTGTTTCTATTACTACTATAGAGTTCCTATTAATTAGTATTTATAAACTTAGATAAGAAGTTTAGTAGCTATAAGGTTACTACCTCTGCTTTCCTATCCTTACTTATATAATCTACCCTTCTTAATAATATATTAGCAGGGTTTAACTTACTAGCCCTATATTTAATCCTAAAGTTAAATAAGTATAGCTTATTAAGCGCTATTACCTACCTACTAGTTAGCTATAGCTTTATAGCTAGGTACTTATAGTTTAAGTAATCTATTACTACTATAATTAGGTAAGTTAAGTACGCTAGATAATGCCTCTATACCCTAAAAGCCTCTTAGATTACTAATAATTTAGTATCTAGCGTAAGGTAGTGTAACTTAGTATTAGTTAACTTCCTTAATATATACGTAACTAGGTGCTAGTAACCTAGCACTAATATTATAAGTATTACTCTAATAGCAAAACCTAATATATCTATCTTTACTCTTAATAAAGTAAGTAGGTTAAAGTGCACTAAAATTAGTGCTTCCTAGAATAACCTCTAGAGTTCTCTAAATATAGCTAGCTTATAGGGTTCTAGCTTAAAGGTTACTAGTTATCCCCCTTAAGTTAGTTTATTAATAGAATAACTACTTTACTATACTACTTAATAAAACATTAATAAAATCTAGTAAACCTAAGGAATAATTAGATATCTAGGACGCTATAAGGTATTAGCTATATTATAATTACTTTTACCCTTAATGGTTCTATTATAATACCTTTCTTAGATATAATAAATCCTAAGAATTTAACCTCTATAACTAAAAATTAACACTTCTTTAGGTTAATAAAAAGCTTTATATTATAGAGTCTACTTAGGACTTATTTAATATAGCCTGCGTAAGCCGCTATGTTACTGCTGTAAATTAGGATATTATCTAGGTAAATAATATAAATATTATTTATAATATCCTTAAGGACCTTATTAATATACTCCTAGAAAGTTACTAGTGTGTTAACTAATCTAAATAGTATTATAAGATACTTAAAGTGCCTATATCTATAATAGAACGCTATCTTCTACTTATTACCTAAGCGGATATGTAGCTAGTAGTATATATTTATTAAGTTAAGTTTTATCTAGATAACCACGCCCTTTAAGCAATTAAGGATTTTAGTAATTAGTAGTAAGGGGGACTTATTCTTAATAGTAATCTTATTTAGGCCCCTATAATCTACGTAAAGCCTTAATTTCCTTCTTTCTTTAGAATAAATAAAATTAGGCCCTAGCTAGGCTAACTAATCTTCTAATCTATCCCTTTTACTACATGTCTATAAGATACTCCCTAAGCACCTCTAGCTCTTTCTTAGCTAAGTTATATATTAGTCCCTAAGGTAGTGTTTTCCTTCTTCTAATTTAATTATATAAGTATAGCCCCTTAGTTTAGGAAGTATTCCTACTAAATCCTTATTAAATATATCTTTAAATTCTAAGTATTCCTTTAGGAGCTCTAGTTTATCTATATTATTACTTAGCCCTTACTTAGTTATAGGTTACTTATTACTTAGACTATCTAAGGATCTTAGGTTAGCTATAATATATTACTTATATAACTTATAGGTATACTCTAAGACTATTACTACTTCCTTACTACTTATTTCCTAAATTAGCTTTAGTAAGTCTACTAATAGGTCCTTTTCTAGTTCTTTTCCCTTCCTATTCTTTAGGCTATTTAAGATAACTTTTATTAAACCTAGCACTAGAGTAATTACTAACTATTTTAATACTCTATATACTCTTTACTTACCCTAAGTATATAAGAGGCGCTTCCTTATTACTAGGTATCTCTAAAACTTCTCTTTCTAATATATTACTATAGGTTTATATTCTCTAATCTAGTCTATACCTAGTAGTAGCCTTTCTTTAGTATTAGTAATAAAGTAGCTAACTTAGTAAACCTTTATAAACCCTATACTATTCTTTATTAATACTAATCTCCTTAGAATTCCCTAATATAAAACTATATCCTTACTTATACTTTTAAGGTTTTAATCTATTTTTTTAACTCTTTTCTAATTCTCCTTAGATAATAACTTTAGGTATATAGTTAAGGATTATATGCCTAAATCTATTAGTGCCTTTACTACTACCTACTAGTAATCTTATTATAGAGATATATAAACTCTAACTCTTAGGTTTACTAATTTATCTATAATAAGCCCCTATCCTAGGTTTATATAGATAAAAGCAGTATCTTATTAGGATTAGATACTTTATTACTACTATTATTATACTTCTCTATAGTGTGTTTATTACTCTTATAAATAGAGTAGTCTAATAAATAGTAAGCTATTAAGATATATCTAGGCTTCCTATATTTATAATATATAATAGGTAATCTTCCTACTTACCCTTTATTCTATTACTATAAGTTATCTATAGGTAAAGTTAATTACTATTACTTCTTCTTATTATCTTAACTCTTCTTATAACTCTATATTAGTTTTATTACTACCTTTACTTTCTTACCTTAGCCTTATAACTAGCTTTAAGTAATTAGAAACTCCTAGCTAAGTATTTACTTCCTTATAGTATTATTAAGGCTATTAATAAATATATGGATTCTTAGTTATATTAGGATTAGTTAAGGTAGGTTAGATTTAACCTTAGTCTAATTCCTAATAAAGGCTTAAAATAATTAGCTATTACCTTACTAAAGATTTAGTAGTAACTTAGTTACTTCTAAGTATCTAGTGTCCTTATCTATTATTCTAGTCTTTAGCTATATAATAAAGCTTACCTAATTATAGTCCTTATATTCTATATAACTATCTATAGCCATATAGCGTATTTATTATTACTTTATATTATTAGTAAGGTATTTACTAGTATAGGCTACCTTTATTATATTATTATAAAAGGTATATTAGTCTAATTTAAATAATATATTTAAGTTTACTAGGAAATTCTAGAGGTTTTTATAAGTATCCCTTTTATATAATAGTATCTATAGCTATATCTTAATAATACTATATTAGTATATATTTACTACTTACTTAGTACCTATTAGTAAAGTAAGTATAGGAGTAGTTAGTCTAACCTAAGGAGGTAGATTTATAGGTCCTTACTAGGTTCTAACTAATAGTAAGTTTACCTAAAGCTCTCTAATTTTTACTTCTATTTATAGAATTTCCTATATTTTCTATATATATTATAACTTAGCTTATATAATATTATAACGCTATTACACTACCTTCTTAATACTATTATTCTTAATTTTAGTATTATTATCTAGATTAGTCTTAGGTAGTATCTAATATACTTAATTATTAGTATTTATTATTTAAGTATTTACTATACTACTACTACCTTACTTATTTATAGTATTACTACTAGGGGGTATAGGTATATTTTATATAGATATTCTTTAGTATACTAATATTATAATCTAGCTAATAGTCTATTACCCTAAAGGGATTAAGAGCTTAATTTATTATAACTTAAGGGTTAAAAGATAATAGAATAGAGTAATAGCTTAGATTTATAGTTATAGCTAGAAAGGTACTACCTAGGGGTAGGTATATAAAGGTTTTAAGCTCTAACCTTCTATAAGAATATAGGCGGTTCTTACTAAATACCTTGCCCTACGCTTACGTAACTATCTAGCTGCTAGCTAGCCCCTCCCTAACCTAGTGGGTCCGAGGTCCTACTAGTGCTCCATCATGTGATAATCCTATCTCTGTCCCTTACGCTCCTGACACTTCTAACTAGTAGTTAGTAAAAAAATCCTATTTTATTAAAAAAAGAAAAAACCTTCTTACTATATATATTATTTATAATATTACTTTAGTTTAGTAAAGAGTATATATCTAGTATTACTATATTATTAAGTAGCCTTATATTAATTATAACTCTTCCTTTCCTTTTCTAACTAGTTTCTTACTAAACTATAAACACTAGGTATACTATAGCTACTAGCTTATCTAAATATAATATTTTCCCTTTTAGGTAGAGTTTATTATATACTTTATTAAGTTTAATTATATCCTATTCTCCTAGTCTATATAGCCTAATTAGCCTTATTTAATACTACTATTTATCTATAAGATTAATTCTTATCTTCTAGTCTTTTAGTATAGGGATAATACCTTTATTATAATAAATATTATATTTATTAGTTAGTTAAACTAGTTTACTTACTACTTACTACTTCCTAGTTAATATTAGTAATTTATATGCTAAATTTATTAGTTATATTATATATATAGGATTTCCTCTAGGTATAAAATCCTATATAATAGCACTCTAGTATTAACTTTCTTTAGGTTAAGATTATCTTTCTTTTTACTAGATTTATTACTATCCTTATCTTTATCTTCCTTTTTTTCTATAATATCCTTACTAAAATAGGTATAGTATATAAAAGGATTATTAACTAGATAATTAGTATTAACCTCGCTAGCTATAGTTAGGTATATAACCTTCTAGTGTTTTCTAATAGTAATAATTTTATTAGTTAGGTTATAGGTAGTTATTTATCCCTTACTAGATCTATTAAATAGTATATTAGGAAAATACTCTAAATATAATTATATATAGTATATACTTATTTCCTAATTTTTCTATATATTTTTCTAACTAACTAGTATATATAAATAAGCTTTTAGTAGAATTAATACTATATAAGTAATAACTACCTTTTAGTAAGGGACTTTATTTAATAGTTAGAAGATTTCTACTAGTACTATTATACTATAAACTAACCTAAAAACTACCTTTAGTTAGATAAAATTAATTTTAGCCTTATATTTATAAGCAAAATTTGTTTTAAGTAATAATTTTAGTCCTAAATTTAGTATTATATTTACTATAACTATAAAATAGCTAGTAATTTCTATTTTATACACTATCCCTAGAATATAAAAGTTAAATATAGCTATTTTAGTAATAAAAAAGGAAGATTAGACCCTAGATACTAGCTTTAGTTCCTATATTACTTACTTTATATTTAATCTATACTATTATAGCTATACCTTATCTACTAAAATTAATAATATTCCTAAGTTAAGATAAACTTAGTAACTTTTACCCTTATTATTAAATTTAATAGAAATCTTTAAATATATATTAGCCCTTTTTCTATTATATTTAACTTCTTATAGTCTTACTATAGCTTTAATTACTTATCCTAGGGTAAGTTATCTAGTTCTATTTAAGGTTATTCTAATAATAGCCTTATTTACCTCTTTTATAATATTTTCTATAAAATAAGTTTTAATAAAATTTAAGTCTTATTCTTAATTATCCTTACTATTATTCTCTAGGACCTCCCTTTCTTTAGCTATATAATAACTATATTCCTAGAGATAAGTTTTATATTATTATATATTAGAATTATTATAATATACTATAATATTAGTATATTCCTAGTCTTTTATAAAGTTCTTTTCTTATTACTAAAATTATCTAGGCTACTATACTTAGCCTTCTTTTCTTATAAGACTATAGTCTTAGGGTTACTTATTTTATTAGTTTAGTACTTTAGTTTATTAAGTTTACTTAATTTCTATATACTCTCTCCCTTTATTCTCTTAAGACTTATTTTACTATAGTTTTTAGTTTTATTCTTTAGAAAGTTAATTATACCTATATAGCTATAGTTAGAAATATCCTAGAAATCTTTAGGTATTTTACTTATCTTACTTATAATACTAGTTTTCTTAAGAGAATTATCTATTAAATAGCTAGTTTTAGTTTACTTATACTTTATTCTTATTTTCTTCTAAATTACTACTAGATATCTTAGTATTAAAGTAAACCTTAAGCTTTTCTTTACCTTTTTTACTTATAGACTAACCTTTACTATATAAGTAGTTATATAAATTATATCTCTTAATATTTACTATAGTAATATATACAAATCTTATATCTTTTTAAGTTAGAACTAGGTATATTTATTATAATTCTAAATATAGCTTAAGATATAAATATACTAAAAGCTAATAGTTAACTTACTATTTACCCTTATATACTAGAAAATCTTTAATATAAATTTATAAAAAGATATCTCTTTTATAATATTCTCTTTAGTATATTCTGCCTTATTAAGCTATACTATTATATCCTAAACCTAAATACTAAATTCCTTTTATATAGCTATAAATATAGTTAGTATTTTACTAAATATAGCGTTCTATTTTACTAAGTTAAGATATTATCTATACTATACTATTATATTCCCTTAGAATAATATCTAGATTTTCTTCTAAATAATATTCTAATAGCTAGGATTAGTATAATATAAGTAATCTTTAACTAACTAGATCTATAATTTAATATTATAGAAGATAGTTTACTTTCTATTATATATAATAAGGTTATTACTAGCCTCTTCTAGTTTATTATAAGGCTTAAAATACCTAATATCTATAATTTTCTATATTAAATTTATATTTTATTTTACTATTTCTATTTACTAGTTATACTAATTTTAGTGTAATACTAGATCTACCCTTCTTTAATTTCTAGAATTAGTATACTAACCTTAATCTAGAGGGTATAGTTCTTACTACTAAGTCTAGTAAGGACTTAGCTAAGGTTATAAGTATCCTTACTAATATTCTAGCTATATTAGTTACGCTAATAGTCCTAGCTATAGTTATAGCAGTCCTTATTAGTATTAGGGTGGGATTAATTACACTAATAGTCCGGTTATTCCTCTATTAGCATATAAATACCTATTATACTAGCCTTATTTATTAGCTAGATATAGTAATCCTTAGTTAGTATTCTATGCTAATAGTATTAAACCTACTAAGGTACTTATACTTTATAAGCTTCTAATTTTAGTTATTAATCTTATTACTAGCTAGTCTATTCTTAATACTATCTCCTTTATAGCTTACTATAATACCTATTACTATTCCTAAATTCCTTATATTATCCTTACTATATTATATTTATTAGTCTTAGTGTAAGAATCCTTAGGATTCTATAGTTATTCTAAGGGTTCTAGTAGTAAGTCTTCTAGATTTAACTCTATTAACTAATTAGGGGGTTTAATATCCTAAGTAGTAGTATTAGTTTTAAAATAGTTTTTAATCCCCCTTTTTTTTTTATCTTTTCTTATACTTTTCCTAGTTCCTATAGTAGTAGTACTATAAGCTAGACTAAGAGTGTCTTAGAATAGCCTTTCTAATACCTTACTACTTATTAATTTATTAGGTTTATTAAGTAGGCCTTTAGTTTTAGCTTTTTAAATATAGGATTTAACTTAATTCTAGGCATAATATATAGCTTATAGATTTACTAAATTCTAATAAATAGGGGGGTCTTAATATATTAGCTATTTCTATTTTTCTACTACTTTATTATTAAATTTATATCTTATAAGTTAGTTTAAATTCTCTTAATTATTAATCCTAATAAGTTTTTATTTTTAATAATTAAAATCTAGATTTATACTATTAAAAGTATAAAACTAGTAAATAATATATAGTTTATTTTTAAAGAGTAAGAAAATACTCTAAGGATTAGTGTATTACTATTATAAATAGTTAGTTTTAGATATATAGGTTATTTCTAGGCTTCTAGAAGTGTTGATTCCTCCGGATCTTTATTGGCTTAATTGTGGCCAAAGACCGGACCAAATGTGGGCCCAGTGGGTTAGCCAAAGGATGCACGTAACGCGATTAGCTATATCCTTCGCTACCCCCTTTTTAGGCCCTACTTCTACGTTTTACCTACTTTCCTTTATAGCTAGATTTCCCTTTTTTCTCTTCTCTCTTATAATAATAACTATTATTAACTTTAATATAATAGACTTATCTGTCTTTACCTACGTAGGACCTTGGTTTTTCCTAACACTAATTAGTGGTTAACTATAACTATAGATAAGCTAGGAATTATAAGAAAAGATATTTCTATAGATACTATTGTTACTTACCTATTATTAGGACTTTTAGGTAGAGAGGCATAACTACTAGAGTGTGCTAAAGGAAGAGACTTAAATCCCTAGGAGTGGCTTATTAGGCTTCTAAGGGATTAATTCTTCTATTATTGTATTTATTTTTAATAAAGGATTAATTCTATGTCTATTATAAACCCTAGGATTAACTTCTCCTATTATTATATTTATTCTTAATAGAAAAGACTAATCCTATACCCACCACAAGAAAACTTAACCGAATAACTAAATTTACTTTGAACCTAATGTTAAATAACCTTAGCTAAGCTAGCTAACAGACTTATAACCTCTGTTACTTTTAATAGGTATCTATAGAGAATAACCTTAGCTAAGCTAGCTAACTTACTTACAACCTCCTATATCTATAACCTCTCCTTCTAACATATCTATAACCTCTCCTTCTAATATACCTATAACCTCTTCTAATAAGTATTTACTACTTGTCTCTTACTCCCTTTACCTTTAGTGCTATTTGCCCTATACTTTTTAGCTAGGTAGCCCTTTCTGCTATATATTAAATAAATCGCTCTTTTCCCCTTATATATATATATAAATACCCTATCTTTCTCCTTCTATCTTCTATCCGTAAGGTTATTATTAACTATTACTATCTTGCCCCCTCTATATTATTAACCGTAACTATCTTAGCTTAGTTTAGAACATATAACTTCCATTTTCCTTCTATTCTTAAAAAAAAAACAAGAGAATTGCTTATCCCTGTTAATTAATTTATCCCTATTAATTTGTTAATTCTGTTGATTTGCTGCTTTATTACTTTTGTTATTTCTGCCGTTTTCACTGTTTTTCCCTATTTCCACTATTATTAATAATAATTCTTAAGCATAAAAGACATCCTTTACATACGTAATATCTAGACACTAGGGATTATGCGTGGAGCTTTAGATTTAAAGACAGGCAAATATATAAGCTTTTATAATAGAATTAACTAGACTATTAATAAGAGGTAAATCCTAAGCTACTATAGAAGCTAGGTAACTATAAGCTAGACTTATATATACACCTATTCTATTACTAAGAGAGAAAACTCCTTAGGTTATTACTACTAGTAATAGTAAGTATCCTATATATCTAGTAATTAAGTTAGAAAGGCCTAAGAAAAGTAAATTACTAAAATATTTATAGCTATTTTCTAATGCTATTATAATAGATTAGGAAAAACTAATTAATATAAACCCTTATACTACTATAATAGCTAAGCTTAATAACTATATTATAAGGTTTATTAATCTTAGTAAGTATTAAGGCTAGAAGAATACTAACCTCTAGGAGTTATTCTAAGAAGACTTTATAAGCTAGTCCTAAGATACCTTTAAGATAGCTAATAAAGGTATTATTAGGGAGCTATAAAATTCCTTAAGAGAAAATAGTATTATTATAAGATAAGGATATAGATTACTAATCTTATAATTACTAGAAGAAGTAGTCTAATAAGAGTTAAGGCTATTATAGCCTAAAGAAAGATTATAATCTTCTAAACCTCTAGAGCACTAATCTTAACTTCCCTAATTACCTACCCTAGAACCCTCTTTTCCCTAGTTATAATATTCTCTTTAACTTTCTTAAGAGCTAATATAATAATTATAGTTATATTAATTACTTTACCCTAAGGACTATTATTTATAATAAATCGCCCTTTTTATATAGAAATTCCCTTCTAAAGATTAGATTATAAAGAAGATCTTAGAACTTATAAAGATATATAAGGATAGTAATTAATATAGTAAAAAGCTATATAACTTCCTTATGCTAAAGATTACACTCTTTAAGAATAAATATAATAGGATTAACCTCCCTTAAACACACTATTAGAAAGCCTTCCTTATTATATTAATTAGTAATACTAAATAATACTATCTTAATTACCTCTTTAAGTAAAACCTCTCTTATTAAGATATAATTACTTAAATCTATTAACGCTTTAAGATAGAAAGTAATTAGTAGTTTTACTACTATAAATAAAGTAGTATAATACTTAATAATATAATTATTAAGAACCTTAAGAAAAGTAAACTTAAATACCTTAAGATTATACTTACTACACTTAAGAAAATTTATAGAGGCCTTTATCTTTCTAATACTATAAATACTAAGCTTTATAAGTAAATATTAAATACTATAGCTAGTATACCTAAATATTAGATAGTAGAATATATACACTCCCTAGGCTTTAAGAGTCTTACTAGAGACCTCTATAAGGTAATTATAATTATAGAATTAAATAAGAGATTTACCTAATTCCTTTAGTACTAGGAGGAAAACCCTCTAGAGGTTATATTTACTAATTATTAATATAGTTAATAACCCTATAGTTAAGGAGGCTATTATAGGCATAGCCCTAGGCGTAGCCTATAGCGCTGCTTTATATATAGTAAGAATAGTTATTAGTTTTCTAACTACTTTACTAAAGAATATAAGAAGTAAAGAGACTACTAGTTTACTAGTAAAGCCTACTAGTTACCTCCCTTAGAGAAGAGATTCTAGGTATTCCTAACCTCCTATAAAGGGCTAGGTAATAAAGAGCCTAATAAGGGCCCTAACTAGGATTAGGAGCCTTATATTATAGCCTAAATAAAGGCTTAAGATAATAATAATAATAATATAGAAGAACTATTATTAGTAGTATATTTAAGTATTATATAATTCTTTTATTTAGAACTATAAACTAACTATAACCTTATTAATACTAAATTTCTTACTACTTTAGATAATTAAGCTTTTTAATATACTTTTCTTAAGTAAAAGCCTTTTAAGCCTTAAGAATTTAATAAAGGCCTTACCTATTATATCTCTAAAGAACACTATTTTAAATAGGTTTTTAGAGGTATTATACCTAATACTAGCGCCTTAGGGAAATTAACTATAGGGCAGGTGTAAGTAAAAGCTCTAATAAGATTAATGCCTTTATTAAAGATAACCCCCTGCAAACTATAAGTTATTATATTTAGTGCTAGATTAGTAATTATAAAAGGTATTCTTCACGTACCTATAGAGCTTAGAGAGCTTAAATTTTATATTCTTAATATAGCTACCCCCTTTCTTTTTTTAATTACTAATATAGATAAGAAGTAAGTTAAGATTAATAACCTTATAAATATTCTTATTTAAGGTAATAAAACTATACCTATAGTATAATAATAAGAATACCCTTAGTAGTTACTAAAGGCAAAAGAAATAGTTACCTTCTACCTCTTAGAAAGGGAGATCTATTAATTATATTATTACTTTAGTTACCCTTCTATTTAATAACTTATAAAAATTCTTTAATAGGCTAGTTATAATATTAAACACTAGGTAATTAAGAAGTTAACTAAAGTGTGCTACTACTACTAGATAAATAGAAAAGCCCCTAGCTAATTTAAATTTATAATTAAGAATAACTATAACTTTAACTATAAGATTATTATTAATATTATATAGATTAATAACTAACTAGTCCTTTATATTATTAACTTAGTAACCTTATTCTAAGTAGCCTAATTTCTTAATCTAAGGAAATAAAAGGCCTAAGATATCTAGGATACTATTAGAGAATGCTAGATTAACATATATCTTAGACCTCTAGATTAGATTATTTATAATATAGGTAATAACTTCTTCTTTACTAAGTTTAAGTATTATACCTAATTAATATTAATTAAGACTAATAAGATACTAATTAAAGCCTATAATAGCATTAGAAAGGTTAAAAGATACTATAGACCTTTATACTAGGCTTATAAGATTATTATAGACTTAATTAGCGCGGAGATTACACTAGAATAATGCCTTTAAATAGCTATTAAAGCTATTAATAACTTAGTAAGCCCTAATAGACTAGTGCTAACTTTACTAGTCTTTAGAGCCTACCTATAGATAATAGATAAGTTATTACTAAGCGTCTCTATTATTTAATATGCTAAGGTAATTTAGAAGGCTACTAATAAGGTCTACTATTACTTAGTATTATAGCAAGTCTACAATACCCTTAGTACCTAGAATAGCCCTAATATAATACCTTTATATTAGCTACCTTTATAGGCTAATATATATATATAGAAAGAGAAGGGTAGCTAGCATAGCCCTTATAGATTAATTACTACTAATAAGGAGACTTATATAGTTAATATACCCTATAGACTAGCAAAGTTTCGCTCTATAGTAGTAAAGCCTTACTATAAAGACTTATATATTGTAAAGAGGCTAGGACCTTAGAATATAAACCCCTAAGCTATAGGGGAGTATACTACTAAACTAGTAACTACTACTAATAGCTAGGACTTAGCTAATACTATAGAAAATAAAGTAGTAAAGAAAAAGAAAGAAGAGCTACTAGCACTAGCTAAGAGAAAATAAGGAAGGCTAAGAAAGGCCCTTATAGTTAAATTCTATGCTAACTAGAGTATAGAGAGGCCTATAAAGGCTATTAAGGCTAAAGAAGAGCTTATAGAGGCTTATAAAGCTAAAATAATCTCTATAGGAGGCTATAGAGTATAAGACTTTATAGCTTATCTTAAAGTAGTAGAGGCTACCCTTATAGGAGGCTATAAAGCTAATAGCCTTATTATAAAGTAAGAGATTATTAAGGCTAAATTACCTTTTATACTTATTAATAAAGATTAAGAATAAGCCTTTATTAAAGAGATTATAGCTATAGGAATACTAACTATAGTATTTCTTATAGTAAAGGAAGAGGCTAATTAGAACCTTACTCTTTAACTTTACTAAGAAGGAAAGATTATAACTCTAGGTAAGCCCTTTAAGTAGTCTAATTAGACTAAGCTTAAGGCCCTATAAGCTTATAATATATTTAGATTTATTAAGTTTAACCTAATAAAGTATAGTAGCTATAGAATCTTTAATTCTTATATAGTTAGAGAGATTAAAGGCAAGGGAATAGACTTACTATGTAAGAAATCCTACCTTATTATATAAGGCTATAATAATAAGGAGAAGGAATTTATTTTAATATAATTGCTAATAATATAATAAGTAAGCTAATGGTTAATTATAGCTATTACCCCTTTATTAAAGTAAAAAGGGATTTACCTCTAGATCTATAATATTACATAAGCGTATGTTTAATTATAAACAACGCTTAATAGGCTAATTATTATAAGATTACTAAAATAGATTATATACCTTTTCCCTAAAGGCATAGTAATAGAGGTAATTAAGCCCCTCTATAGAATTATAGAGGCTAGAACCTACTAGTAGGTAATGTACTTTTGCTACCATAGGGATAACCTTAATATAATAACCTTAACCTATAATCCCTACTTATTAATTATAGCCCTAGAAAACCTCTTTAGAATTATTAGAATATAAATAGATAATATATTAGGCCTAAGTAATGATAACTTCTTTAATAAAGAAGAAAAAGAGCTTTAGAAAGTTAATTTTATAGCTAAGGAAAAACAGTAACTAATAAGTAGGAATCCCCTTATCTTTAATAGCTATGTCTTAACCTAGAATGCTAATAATTTATTAACCTTAACCTAGAAAAGCTAAAGTAAAAAGATTAAGGAAATTAATCCTTAATCCCTAATAGTAAAGTAAGACTATATAGAATAAAGAGCCTAAGGAAGTTATATTATAACTATATGTTAACTAGAAGCATTATATAACCTATTAATCATAGCTTAACACTTAGAACCCTCTATTAATAATATTATATAGCTTAATAAACGCCTTAAATAGTAGATTAAACACTAATAGAGAGGGCTATAATATATCCCTTTAACCCTTAAAGAAGCAAAGCTCTTTATGTTTATAGATAGATTACTTGCTAATAATAAGGACCTAAGCTTATAAATTAGCTATATTATTATAATTAGAAATAAGATAATATAAGATAATAATACCTTTATTATAAAAGGTAATATTATTATATATAGCTTAATAAAGAGTAAGCGGGTTACATGTAGTATGCTTGCCTCCGAATTATATAGTATAGTTTAAGGCATAGATATTACATACGTAATATTTATAACGCTTAATTAGGTAATAGACTAATTAAAGATACCTTAAATCCTTATAATACTCTATACTAACTCTTTCTTATTATATAAATATCTTATTAAGCTAGGTATAATAAAGGAGAAGAGGCTAATAATTAATATTATAGCTCTTTATTAATTATATAAGAGATATAAGATCTAAAAGGTTAGATAGATTAACAGCGGTAATAATCTAGCTAATGTAATAATAAAGGCATTACTAAATTAGGCTCTTATAATCTTAATTAATTTAAACGAATTAATAATTTATATAGAAAACTAGGTTAAGAGACCTTTAGGAGTAATATAAAAAGAGCTTTAATAGAGGAGAAAGGGGAGGATTTATTATAATTAAATTAATTAAATTAACTAATGCTAACTAAGCTAATTAGGGCTCTAGATTCCTATTAAGGGATTTACTTATGTTTATTTTCCTTTAATTTAATTTTTATTGTATTTTTAGGCTCCTTTAGCTACAGAGAAAAAGAGAGACTACTAGTGTTAATTTCTCTGGATTTTTATTAGCTTAATTATAGCTAAAGACTAGACTAAATATAGGCCTAGTAGGTTAGCTAAAGGATGCACGTAACGCGATTAGCTACATCCTTCGCCACCCCCTTTTTAGGCCTTACTTCTGCGTTTTACCCACTTTCCTTTGTAGCTAGATTTCCCTCTCTTCTCTTCTCTCTTATAATAATAACTATTATCAACTTCAATACAACGGACTTATCTGTCTTTACCTGCGCAGGACCTTGGTTTTTCCCAACAAGAAGGGTATAATAAAAAAATCTCTAATTACTACTACTTATTATATACTAGCTTTATATAATAGATAGTTAAATCTATTAGAGGGGCTAATAGATTTAATAGGTTATAAGTTATACTAAGTTTACTTATAAAAGCTACTATTAGGGGTAATATAATATATATAAAGTAAGTTAAATTCCTAAACTAAGATATTAAATCTAGCTTTTGTATAGCAGCCTCTATAGACTGCACGTGTTCTGCCACGTAACAAAAGTAATAGAGAATTATTATCCTTAGGATAATAGTATTAATTTAGATAATATTATTACTAGAAAATACTAATAAAAGGAAATATAGAAAGCTAGGTAAGTATAGTTTTCTTATACTTTTTCTATAGTATTATAAGGTACTTAATATAGTTTATAGATTAAGAATATACCTTTAGAACTTACCTATTATTATTAAGTAATAGCTTTAGTTTATTATAACTACTAAAAAGAAGTAATTATAAAGAAGCTTTTAAAGCTTTTATTCTTAAACTACTAGGGGAATATACTAGATAAATTATTTAATCTAGAGAAGTAGAAGAAAATTATAAACCTTAGCTAGGTCTTTAAATATAAAACTAATAAGTAAGAAGTAGTTATAGAGTTTAAAGCTAGAATAGTTATTTAAGGTAATTAATAACTAAAGAATAACCTTAATAATTATACTACTATACTTACTTTATAATCTCTATAAATATTACTTATAGTCTATTATACTAATAATCTTAATACTTAATAATATAATATTTAAAATACCTTTCTATATATAAAACTTAAAAAACTTATTTATTATAAGCCCCTAGAGAGTATAAATATAAAAGGTTATCTCTAGAAAATAATAAGAGTATTATATAAGCTAAGGGAAGCTTTTTAATAATAGTTCTTATATCTTATATAATTCCTATTAAAGCTAGACTTTATATAAGAAAGGGAAGACTTATATATCTTTATAAAGAGTAGATTTATTTTATTTTTCTATATAGATAATATTATAGTAATATACCCTAATAGATTTAAAGTAGAATTTAAAGAGCTATATAAATAACTAATAAATAGTCTAGATATTAAGGATTAAGGTAATTTAAAGTAATTCCTAGGTATTAAAGTTATTAGAAATTATAAAATAAAAGAAATATAGTTATTATAGGAATTATATATTTAAAAGATTACTTAGAAATTTATTCCTAATATTATTAATAGTAATTTAAAGAGCTTAACCTTTACTTCTTTTCCTATAGCTATAATTCTTACTAATACTAATAAAGCTACTAATAAAGAAATTAATTATTATAAAGTAATTATTAGCTCTTTAGTATATTTTTATATTATTAGAAAACTAGATATAGCCTTTATAGTATTAAAGCTTACCTTTTTTATAATAAATCTATTAGTAAAGTATATTAAGCTTACTAAAGAAGTAATTTTATATACTTAGAATATAAAGAAGCTATATATTTACTACTCTAGAGTAAATAGCTTTAATATATTATTTTCTAGCACTAATACTTCCCTTAGTAATAACCCTAATACTTATAAATTAATATAAGGTTATATCTGTATTATGTATAGTACTATAATTAATTAGAAGTTAGGTAAGTAATATTATTGATTTTTTAAATTTTTTTGGGAGTCATAGGTTGTGGCCAATGCATCTAATAAAATAAGTGTCAAGGTAGGGGTCGGTGTAGATAATGAAAATGGTTCGATTCCGGTTAATTAGAGGTGCAGACAGCACCTAACTTTTATACCTAAAAGGTACACAGTGCGCTATAGTAATAACTAGTCTACAGAGGTACTTCTAATATATTATCTTTACTGTTATCTTATTAAGGGTTTTAACCTAGTTATTGCATAGGCTATATCTATATATCTAATACCTTAAGGAGGTCTTCCTAACACACCTCCCCTAGCTAAGATATCTATTAAAGCTAGAGATTAAAGGCATAGGAAGAGATTATAAATAATTTCTAGTGTTATAATTAGATAGGAATCTCTCATAAGCTAATTCTATAGCAAAAGTCCCTATATATCTAACCTAAAAGTAGCTTTATAAAGCTATCCGTAGGTATCTTAGAGGTCTTTATCTAATTAACCTTAATATTACCTATTATATATTATTCTTAAATTCATATTTAATTTATATTAAAGTGCTTAAGGCTAGTCTAAAGCCTTCCTTTTATATATTTAGTAATCTAGATTATCTACTTATTATTACACTAGATAATTAAGAGTAGTAGCACGTGGACCTTAATATTATAAAGTAGTCTTCCTAGAGATATACGCTCTTTTACGCTATAATTTAGGGTAAAGAGCTCTACTTCTATACTTAAAGTTATTATATAATATTACCTACCTAACTTCTAATTAATTATAGCACTATATATAATAAAGATATAACCTTATATTAATTTCTAAGTATTAGGGTTATTACTAAGTAAAGCATTAGTACTAGAGAATAGCATATTAAAACTATCCGCTCCTAAGTAGTAAATATATAGCTTCTTTATATTCTAAGTATATAAAATTACTTCTTTAGTAAGCTTAATATACTTTACTAATAGATTTATTATAAAAGAGGTAAGCTTTAATACTATAAAGGCTACATTAGGTTTTCTAATAATATATAGATATACTAAAGAGCTAATAACTACTCTATAATAATTAATCTCTTTATTAGTAGCTTTACTAGTATTAGCGAGGATTATAGCTATAGAAAAAGGAGCAGGGGATAAGCTCTTTAAATTACTATTAATAACTTAGGAATAAATTTCTAAGTAATCTTTTAAATATATAATTCCTATAATAACTATATCTCTTTAGTATTATAATTTCTAATAATTTTAATACCTAGGAACCACTTTAGGTTACCTTAGTCCTTAATATTAAGACTATTTATTAGTTATTTATAAAGCTCTTTAAATTCTACTTTAAATCTATTAGGGTATATTACTATAATATTATCTATATAGAAGAATAGGATAAATCCGCCCTTTATAAAAATATATAGGTCTTCCTTTCCTTATATAAAGTCTAGCTTTAATAGAAATTATATAAGATATAAGAACTATTATTAAGGAGCTTCCCTTAGCCTATATAATACTCTTATTATCTTCTAGAGATAACCTTTTATATTTATACCCTCTAGGGGCTTATAGTAAATAGGTTCTTTAAGCTCTATATATAGAAAGGTATTCTAAATATTATATTATTAGGTATTAAGATTATTAGTATAGTAAACTATAAGTAGTATATATAAAGATTATAAAGTAAGCATAGTAGTATAGTTATTAAGGTTATTCTTTAGTTATTAGTTACCTTAAATAACTATTCTAGCTTTAAACTCTATAATTACTCCTTTCTTATTAGTCTTATATTTAAAGACCTAGCTAAGGTCTATAATTTCCTTCTACTTCTCTAGATTAAATAATTTATCTAGTATATCCTCCTAGTAATTTAAGGATAGAAGCTTTAAAAGCTCCTTTATAATTACTTCCTTCTAGTAATTATAATAGGCTAAAGCTATAGCTTAATAATAATAGGTAGGTTCTAGTAGTATATCTTTAATTTATAAACTATATTAAATACCCTATAATACTATAGAAAAAGCAAAAGTAAACTATACCTACCTAGCTTTATATATCTCCTTTCTTTAGTATTTTCTAGTAATAATATTATCTAGATTAATACTATTATCCTAGGGATAATAATTCTCCACACCCTTACTGCCTTTACTAGTAATTTTACTAGTCTTTATAGTAGTCTCTATATGTTTAATTATTATATTATATACTAATTTATTAATCTTATAAAATAGCGTATTATTACCTTATACCTAAAGCTCTATATTCTCTATAATAACTAGTGCCTTATAAGAAAAGTTAGGAGGGGTTAAAAGTACACTAGAAAGGTTATCTTTTTTCCTTATTATATAAGGAGGTATTTTTACTTTAAACTACTTATTTTCTTCTTTTATATTTAAAAGTAAAGAGGTATAATTCTTATAATTCTTATCTTCTAATTCTATTCTAATAAGGTCTTAACTAATTTCCTTATTAATATTATTAGCTTTAAGCTCCTTAAGTAGTATAATTATTAATATCTTCTTCTTTTAGGCTAATTCTAGCTATTTTTCTAGTTTAAAGAAGGAGTTCTTATTAAATTAAATATATACTAATATAATAACCTTATAATTATAAAGCAAAGGCACCTTATAATATACTAGGACTTACCTTTATAACTAATAAAGTATCTAATATAAGCTTTTTACTCTAACTATAGTATTATATTATATAATTTAATATACTCTAGAGCCTTTGTTATTATAGGAAATGCTTTATATCTATAGGCTTATAGATATATAATTAAAGGTTTCTAGACCTTTACTATATTTAAGTATATAGGGACTGTTTTCCTAGCCTAATCCTACTAAAGTTTATATAGTATAGTTTACTTCCTATAAAATTTAAAAGGCATATAATTTAATAAATAAACCGCGGTATTAAAGACCTTATTATTAAGATTAGATAGAAGCAGAGTATTGCACTACAATGTGTAGTGTAGTGTAGTTTTTGTAGTGTAGTGTAGTTTACTACACTACACTACACTATAAGGAAAAAAACTACACTATAAATACAAGAATTTCCTAAAAACTACAATAACTACACTATAAATAATACTCTAATTAAAATAATAATAATAGAAAATAGATTTATTATCCCTAGGCCCCTAAAGCTAGAATTATAAAGTATACTATATTTAGCCCTTATAGAAAGGAATAGATAAAACTTTATTATAAAGTAAATTAGCTTCTTAGGCTAGTATATTTAAATTTATAAAAAAAGTATATTATTACCTATTATTTTATAGTGTAGTGTAGTGTACTACACTACACTACACTATAAACTACACTACACTACACTATAAGGGAAAAAAAACTACACTACAAATACAAGAATTTCCTAAAAACTACACTAACTACACTACAAACAATACTCTGGATAGAAGGTTAGCTTTAAGACTTAAAGTATAAGCTTTCTACTTAACTACCCCCCTAGATCTCTCTACCTTTCTATTCTAACTAGGCATTAAGGGAGCTAAATTATAGACTATAATGCTAGTAAAGGCTATCTTATCCCTTATATTCTCTATAAAGAGGGCTTTCTTAATATTACTATATAAAAAGTATAGTTAAACCCTAAATTAAGTGCTTAGAAACGCTATTATTATATAGAAGCTATTATAAATCCTATTCTTTATCTTAAATAAATAGAAGAACTATATTAAGGTTATAAGGTAAGTAAAAATACACTAATACCTATTACTATTCTAATAAGAAGAGTTATAGTAATCTAGATTAACTAAAAAACTATAACCTAGTCCTTAAGGAAGTCCCTTAGGTATAACCTATAATCTCTATTACTTAGCCTTACCTATAGTATATATCTTATACTATATAAGCTTAGGACTTATTAATTTAATACCTAAAACCGCGTTTATAAGCTTTATAAATACCTTAATACTAGGATAACTATATTATTAATACTAAAGGTCTATATCTCCTCTTATAGGTAGTCTTAGTGCTTTACTAAATATAGCATAGGCTTCCTTTAGATCCTCTAATAGTTATAATAATATATAAAGCTTATTAATATTATAGACTTTAGCTATAGGTATTATTTCTTAATATAGAAATAACTTCTTCTAATTCTAGAAAATACCTACCCTTATAAGAATTATTACTAATACTAGATTAATATAGAATTCTAGAATAAATAGCATAGTCTTTAATACTAATATCCTTATATTCTATAATATAGGATCTATAATAAAGATATATATAAGGCCCTATCCTAAAGCTATATATATTATACCTCTAGCTTTAACCTTTATTATAATATTTCTATTAAATTTAGATTAATTAAACTAGCGGATATTATTAAATATATAAACATTAGCTCTAGAGTTATAGAGAACTATATTCCGCCTTAGTTCTAAACTATCTATAGTATTAGTTATTAAATTTATGCTTTCCTTTACCTATTAACCTTATTTAGAGTGTATAAATAATAATATATTTATAGTCTTCTTACTAGAGGTAACTATAACTAAGTTATTAGTTAGATTTTATAAAGGTATAAATATCTTACTACTCTTTTTCTTTAGTTTCTAACTTATTACCTTAGACTTTTCTTATAGATTTTTCTTAAGATACTTCTTAATATTCTCTTTAGAGTTCTTCCTAACTTCCTAGTCCTTTAGTATAGTCTCTAGCTTATATATAGCCTTAAATAAATTATAGGATTCCTACTACTTTAAGGTATTATAAATATTATAATTTATATATCTAAGGCACTTCTTTTTCTTTAATTTACTTTAACTACTTAATCTATTAGTAGTAAGTATATTAGCTAACTTTAGTATACTTTATAAAGCTTTATAATCTCTTTTAAACTTTATAATAGCTTTAAGGAAGCTTTAGTTTATACCTTTATTAAGTAAATTATTCTATTTTTTCTAGAATAACTTAAATTTACTATAAAGAGAAATTATAAACTTATATAGTATTATCTCCTTAGTTTATTAGGTCTCTAAATCCTAATAATTTCTTTATAGTATCTCTATTATTACTACTTATTTATACTAATTATAAGTACCTTTAGCTTATAAGTAATTATTAAGGTGCTTTTCTATAAGAATTAGTATCTTCTAAGTATTTAGCTTATACTAATCTTAAAGAAGCTTTAATATCCTTTAAAAGTACTAATAAACTAACTCCTTTTCTTTCTTTTTAGTATTAAAATTAAGGAAGTCTTAAATATTCTTTAAGAGAGTCTTATAGATATATTCCCTAATCTTTAGTATTTACTTTAATAGGTTATAATACTTTATAAGATTAACTTATAAATCTTTATATTAGAAGTTATATTTATCTTTTATATCTTTATAAGTAAGCTTCTAATCTTTAATAGTATTAGGGTTATTCTCTATAATATCTAGTCTTAGACCCCTTTATAGGTATATAGGTATTATAGGTTCTTTAAGTAGTTTATTCTAATTTAGATTAATATACTCCTAAATACTATAGGATTCTATATAATTCTTAATTTATATAAACTATTTAATCTAGTTCTTTTCTAATAATAATACTATATTTAGAGTTTCTTTAAGTATTATAAAGGGGAACTATACTAGTTAAAAGGAAGTATAGGTTATATACTTTAACTAATTAATATAATAAAGGGTAATTATCTCTTAATATTAGCAAGTATTAAATTAATAATATTAATAAAGCTTATATTATCTATA
Organism: Epichloe bromicola; assembly: GCA_023658445.1. Classification (NCBI taxonomy): domain Eukaryota; kingdom Fungi; phylum Ascomycota; class Sordariomycetes; order Hypocreales; family Clavicipitaceae; genus Epichloe; species Epichloe bromicola. Next base: position 1,163,180 of record CP098269.1, read on the forward strand.
ATAATTAATAATAAGGGTAATTAAAGCCTCCTAGGCTTATAACTATTAAGGTAGGGGTTAGTATAGATAATAAAAATAGTTTAATTCTAGTTAATTAGAGATATAGATAGCACCTAACTTTTATACCTAAAAGGTATATAGTGCGCTATAGTAATAACTAGTCTATAGAGGTACTTCTAATATATTATCTCCACCGTTATCTCATTGAGGGTTTTAACCTAGTTATTACGCAGGCTGCATCCACACATCCGATACCTCAAGGAGGTCTCCCTGACAATAAGACAACAATAATTACTAGCGATACCTAGCTAGTACAATAATTAACTTATAAGTAATCTTAACTATAGTAATAAATAGAACCCTAATAGAAATAAGCTTTAAGGTTATAAATACAGGGGGGGCTATAAGGTTAGATTAAAGTTTACGATAAACTTTGTAGCTACGTTAGCGTAAGATATAGTTATAGTTTGTAACTATAGTTAAACTTAAATTTGTTTAAGTTTTACTTATAGTATAAATTAATATAATTCCCCCTTTCTCTATAACTATGTTTATTCCCACTCTCTATATAATACCTCTTCTATCTTGTACCTTATAACTTATACTTACTTAAATATAACTTATTCTAACTTGCCTTAAATCTAATTTGCTTTACTTAAAATTAGTAAATATAATTAATCCTTTCTACAAGAGATACACTACACCTACACTAGGTAAGTCCTATATAACTAATTAACTAATTTACCCCTAACTAATTAACCTATAGTATAGCTAAGGGTAACTAAAAGCTAGGGGCTATAACCACTAGGCTATAGAACCTAAGGGCTATCTAAAAAGCTAAGGAAAATCCTAATTAAAAGGAATTTAAGAAAATAGAAGGAAATATAAAGGAATTTAAGAAAAGTAAGAAGAAGAAGGGAAATAAGAAACTAGTAAAAAAGGCTAGATATCTAGAAAAGATGTTAAAAAATATAGAGCTTTAATTTAAGCAGTTTTACCTCGTACTCAGGAGGGGGGTAAGTAATATTATATAATAACTTTAAGTATAGAAATAAAGCTCTTTACCTTAAATTATAGTATAAAAAAGTATATATCTCTAAGAAGGCTACTTTATAATATTAAGGTCTATATACTATTACTTTTAATTATCTAGTATAATAATAAGTAAATAATCTAAATTACTAAATATATAAAAGGAAGGCTTTAGACTAGCCTTAAGTACCTTAATATAAATTAAATATAGATTTAAAAATAATATATAATAGGTAATATTAAGGTTAATTAAATAAAGACCTCTAAGATATTTATAAATAGCTTTATAAAGCCTTTATTAGGTTAGATATATAAGGACTTCTACTAGAGAATTAGCCTATAAGAGATTTCTACCTAATTATAACACTAGGTATTATTTATAATCTCTTCCTATACCTTTAATCTCTAGCTTTAATAAATATCTTAGCTAGGGGGGGTATATTAGGGAGACCTTCTTAAGTTATTAGATATATAGATATAGCCTATATAATAACTAGGTTAAAACCCTTAATAAGATAATAGTAAAGATAATATATTAGAAGTACCTCTATAGACTAGTTATTACTATAGTATACTATATATCTTTTAGGTATAAAAGTTAGGTACTATCTGTACCTCTAATTAACTAAATTAAACCATTTTCATTATCTACACCGACCCCTACCTTAACACTTACTAATATAATGCTTTGTTAAGTAATAATTTGCAGAGTAGTCTGTTGAGAATATCGCAGCCTCACATCGCAGCCTCAAATTTGAGGCATCACCTTCTCATCCTTCTTCGTTTGTTGATGCCGATTCACGCATCTTGCTTGGAATCGCGATTCATCGTAGGCTTCGTTTGAAGACCTCGAATCACTTGATGATAGATTTGAAGCTTATGATAAGCTTCATTTTTTCTCCCTGTTAGACTTTCATTTCATAGATAGTAAGTCTTCATCTGCTCTTCTTTCATTCTTTGCATCATTCCACATAGGATATTGATTTTTAAAAAAATTTCGGGGTCATTGGTTGTGGCCAATGCATCTGATATAAGAAGAACATAATTTCTGGCGATACCCAGCTAGTACAACAATTAACATATAATTAATATTGACCGCAGTAATAAATAGAACCCCATATAGGAACAAGCTTCAAGGTTACGAATACGGGGGCTGTAAGGTTAGATCAAAGTTTGCGATAAACTTTTCCACATAGGATATTATCCGTAGGCTGTAGCGGTGCGAGGTCAACGAGGACTTCAAAAATGTGGGGCGTGGCACGAACAAAACCTGCCCGCCCATTCCTCACTGTTGCTCCAACCCTTCCATCATCGTACACTAAATAACAGCAGTTAAAGCTTGATCGCCGCCTCCCAGTAGCCAATTGCACATATCAGACATGATGGCCTCCGATTCTGCCTCTACGTTTCTCTGGGGCGGCCGCTTCAGCAGTACGTTCAGCTCTGTTACCCCACTCACTTGCTCCTCCAATCCTTATGCTGACCCATTCTTGAGCCAGGCGGCCTCGATGACCTAATGATACAGTTTAACGAGTCTCTGTCTTTCGACAAATGCCTCTGCCATGCTGACATCCGGGGCTCAATCACCTTTGCCCGCGCCCTGCAGAAGCTGAACATCATCACCGAGGACGAGCTGAACCAGATCACAACTGGTCTGAAAAAGGTCGGCGAGGAATGGGACAATGGCACGATTGTCATCAACCCAAAGTCCGACGAGGACATCCACACCATCAACGAGCGACGATTGGGCGAGATCATCGGCACACAGGTTGCCGGTAAGCTGCACACGGGTCGATCGCGAAACGAACAGGTCAGCGTCGACATGCGATTATGGGCCAGATCACAGCTCGAGGACATCTCTTCAACACTCAAGGAGGCGCTCAAGGTCTTCACTGCCAAGGCCAAGGTCACGCTTCCCGTGTTGATGCCTGGCTATACCCATTTGCAGCGTGCCCAGCCCGTTCGATTTTCCCACTGGCTTCTTTCTCACGCCACTTTCATTCTCGGCGATCTCCAGAGATTGAGCGGTGTCCAGGAGCGCGTAGCCAGCTGCCCCCTGGGCGTGGGCGCGCTTGCCGGCAATCCCTTTGGCATTGACCGCGATTTCATGGCCAAGGACTTGGGCTTCCCTTCAGTCCATCCCAACAGTCTGGCGGCTGTCGCTGACCGTGACTTCGTCGTCGATATTCTGCAGTGGGCTAGCTTGTTGATGGTGCACCTGAGCCGGCTGAGTGAGGATTTGATTCTCTTCTCAACCGCCGAGTTTGGCTTCGTACAGGTCGCCGATGCCTACAGCACTGGTAGTAGCTTGATGCCGCAGAAGAAGAACCCCGACAGCTTGGAGCTCATTCGCGGCAAGACTGGTCGCGTCATGGGACAGGTAAGCTTTCAAGTCCCTGGTTTGCCATGTCTACTTGTCGTTTTTGTAATGCCTTTTCTTATGGATGCTAACAAGGGATTTTTCAGTCGTCCGGGTTCCTGTCCTCACTCAAGAGTCTCCCAACCTCTTACAACAAGGATCTCCAGGAGTCCGTCGAGCCCCTGGTTGATTGCCTGAAGACCGTCTCCGACTGCGTCAAGATTACTACCGGTGTCGTCGCGACCTTGGACATTCGTCCCGAGAAGATGAAGGCCGCCCTGACTGCCGACATGCTTGCCACCGATGTGGCCGACTACCTCGTCCTCAAGGGCGTTCCCTTCCGCGAGACTCACCACATGGCCGGCTCAGTCGTTCGCAAAGCCGAGGAGCAGAGCTGCTCCATCTCAGAACTGAGCCTGGACCATCTGAAGGAGATTACGCCGCTCTTTGAGGCTGACATCAAGGATGTCTTTGATTTCGAGAGGAGTGTCGAGAAGAGGACCTCCAAAGGTGGCACCAGCAAGGCTTGTGTGTTGGAACAAATTGACTCGATTGAGGCTTTTGTAAGCAAATAAAGGAAAATGGGTGCTTCAAGGGGTGACAAGGGGTGACAACAGGGACTAGATGGCATCGTGTAATCACGAGATGTGGATCGATTGATTCCTTCCTTGGGGGCCAGGCCACTTCCTGTAATGACAATGATGAGAGCGTACAAAAAGTGTGTCAAAAATAAAAAGTAAAGATATTCCTCTCAATCCCTCTGGTAAGCTCAATGAAAAGGTTCTTGGCGAATGGCTCTGTGATGCGGATTCAGATTGCTGGGATCTCACCACCAGGAGACGGAGGATGAGATAGTTCAAAAGCCCGCCACCGACGCAGAGCAAGTAATTGCCAATGCTTGCAGTATAGTCTAGAAGACTTGGAGACCCTCGTGAGCGGCAGTCACCTGGAAGAAGGACTTTCGTTCCAGGTTTGGAATCGACTCCAGACAGGAGATTGGTTTGGCGCTAAGAAAATACGACCGTCAACGCTTGCTCTCGACGGAACCTCTCGAGATTCTCCTCTCCGCACTCTGGGTAGCTTCACCCAAAGCTTTCCATGGTTTCAGTAGTTTTCTTGGTTGTCTTGATAAATGGAGGGAGGTGGGCGAACACATTCTCCAGACAAGGTCTTGTAATTGTCAACGAGGGCCATGGTCGCCCGCAGAGGCGTGGCAGCACGTAGTTGCTCGACACCCGTCACTCCGGAGTGTCCTCATTGAAGGGTTTGGATGATGAGACAGCTGTTCAACAAGGTGGTGTTGGAAGCATGCTTGCAGATCTCCCCAGAGTCGACTATCCTCGCCGCCTCACTCTGCCCGAGCTACCCAAGAGCAGTGAGACAAATGGCAGCCACGTCCTTGTCCAACTAGGGATGAGTCACGCCATCATAAGCAGTGGGCCCAGGCATATGCTGGACTCTTGAGTCACGAGACGATTGCCAAATTGCGCGGGTACCAAGTTCAAGCTTGTCAAAAGATCGAATGAGCTACTGGAAGAAGAAGCTAGGCAGCGTCGATTCCTGCCACTTCCCGCGCCCAATTGGCCTCTATCAACAGGTTGATGCTGTTTCTTCAATGAGCTTTGACCTCCATCAAGCGACACATTTTGCCAGGATCCGAAAATTCACCGAGGATAACTTCATCACCGTGGCCAGGGGTTGGGTTCAAGTTGTTGTTTATTTCATCATCTAGAGACTAGATAGGCTAGCTGCTATACCCGGGGCTTGCAAAGACCCCTATCATTATTTTTAGTTGGAAGAATTCAATTTCAATCGCCGAGGTGCCGCACTAAACGCGTCTGTCTGCCCCCTTGTTGATGCTCTCCATCAACAACTCGGAGAGCTGCTTCACGCTCTCCTCGGACGTGATCTGGCTGGCCATGACATACAAAACATTGCCTAGCACCCGACTGTGTACGTTCCACGGGCCGCTCTCGCCACCCGTCCTTCCTGCGTTTAAACTCTCCCGCAGACCAAGAGCAGCGTTGCTGCTGTACCCCGAGCCGGCCGAGTCCTTTAGATGAATTGCCAGCACGCTGCCCAACGCCCACGCGCCAATCACGCCATCTGTCAGCCGGGACAAGCTTTCCACAAGTTCGCGCGGCCACGTAGACCACACGTCGACTTTGTGCTCCGGCGGCTGTCCCTCCAACCCCCTCCATCCCCGTGCTTGAGCCCAGTCCCATGCGCCCCTTTCTTCCATGCCTTGCATCTCTTTCACGGACTCCAGGGCGACTTGACACCCGATCGGGTGCGCCGTGTAACTGTGCCCGTGGAGCAGCGCGTCCGTCTTGTCGGGACTGAGGAACGTCTTGAAGATGTTTTCCGAGGCGAGGGTTGTGCAAAGCGGCACGAGACCGCCTGTGAGAAGCTTGGCGTGCACGGAGATGTCAGGATGAACGCCCAGGAACGAGGAGGGCGTAAAGCGTCCGAGGCGATAGAGGCCCGTGAAGACTTCGTCAAAGATGACGGGGAGGCCTGACCATTCATTGGCGTCGTCTGCGGAAGTGGGCTGCGTCGCGGTGCCGAAGAGATGGGGGGATCTGCGGACGACATTCACTAGGGTGCGTTGGAAGAGGGGGTCGCTACGGGTGAGCGGAAAAGCTTTGTCAGTGACCTTTGATCTCAAGTTGGCGGTATGAGGGAAGTCCAAGAAAGGGTGTAGAAAGGGTGCACTAACACAAACTCCATGCCGCCTGCACCGAGAACGATTGGCTCTAGCATCAGGGCGCCGAACTTGCGGCCCTGGGCTCTGAGGGTTTTCAGCGTCGAGGTTATGTAATCTTCGTAGATGACATGCTCTCCTGACGCCTCACGGGCCTCGACATCGAATATGTCGTTCAAGGTGGCATAGGCTCGCCCGGAACCAAAGCTCTCCCTGAGGCCATCCGCCACCGTAACACTCCATTCGCCATTTCTGCAGAGCACCGTGGGATAATCCAACCAGTAGCCTTTCCCTTCGTACCACTCGATTTTCTCGTTGTAGATGCCCGGCTCGGCGCAGTCCATGGCGCCCATGGTGTCTCCATGATATGCACCTTTGAGTCCCAGGATGCCTAGTTTCTGATCCGTGTCCCAGTCATAGCGCATTCTAGCTGCGCGAAGTCCCATCTTGACAGCGACTTCTGTGCCGGTACTGCCATTGTCGGAGTAGAATACGCGGCTCAGACGGGGATTCTGCATGCACTTGAGGAGCGTCTCGGCGAGAGCCATGGCAGGCTGGTGGATGGCCGAGGCGAACATGACATGGCCGTACCTGCCGGCGGCATAGGCAGCTGCAAGAGTGAGCTTTGGGTTGGAGTGGCCTAGTCCCTGGGTCCACCATGAAGCAGAGGCATCGAATGATGATCGCAACACCGGTGCTTCAGCGGAAGTGTTGTTGCCCTGGGCTGACGGCGCGAGTGTTTGAAAGTAGTCACCGTGTGCGGAGTCGATTGTCATGATTTCCTTTGGACCAACCAGGCTTTGTTGTGTGAAGGGGTACCAGATATGCTGGCTTGCCTTGGTAGCCATTGAGTCCAATGCGGACAGGCGGTTACTGTGGTTCACATGCAACAACTCCAAAACTTGTCTCGTCATCTCCTCACAATCCTTTCGCTCGTAGTATTTCTGCATGGCTTCCTCGTCCCTTTGCGGACTTTCATCGCGCTTGGGTGGCATGGATAAACTGCTGACGGGGATGTCGTAGTTGTCCTTGAAATATTCGGCCAGATACCGATAGTTCTCGTACGTGTTGTCCTTGAAGAGCAACACTGATTCGACATCATAGCCGCGGATCCGGAGGGACTCGAATGCAGATATCGTCTGTGAGATGCCGCCCAGGCGGGAATCACCCACAAGCAATGTTGGCGCACGTAGTGGTATATACAAATCAGCTTGGGTCTTGCCCGATGGTCCAGGGGAGTGGACACCGCCGGCTGTCTCCATGAACAGCCAGCCATTGTCCCTGGCAGCGCACTGGGTGGCGAAGGCGCGGCATTTGGCTAGGAAAACCTCGTCAGATGGAATGGGCTGCCGGGACAGCATTAGTTCAGCCCGTGTTCAGCTACGTTATCTCATTGGATTGGTCAAGTCGACGACGTACTCTGCCCGAAACCAGAGCTGCAGTGTGCGGGCTGCACGGGATGTCATACTGATAAAGTGTGCTGCGAGATACACCAGGTGCGAAGCGAGCTATGTGTCTGCTCATGATATCATTAGACAAGACCCGAAGACCTTCACACTGGGTGGTTTTCTATCAAATCATCTGTGTCAGTTCGTTAGTTGAAGTTGCCCCAAATGACATGGATATGAGAACGACTCACACCGATCATCAGCTTCCTCTCCTGCACCCGTCGACACAGGCTTCAAAAAAGTGACGTGCTCATCCTTCCACTGTTTCTTCGCGGTTCTGGCCAACAATGTCGTGAAGATGGTCTTGCCAACATCCGTGTTCGCCCCGAACACTTGGTACACGCGGAGCGAGCGCCACAGCAGCGAGGCCAATGGCGACTTCATCGTGGTTCAACGTTGTCAATGTCAACCGATCATCTCCGATAATCTCAAACGCGGTGTCGAACAAACCCGGCGTTGCTGATTGCTCGAGCGCGTGTTTTGTGGTGTTTGGTTGGGGTTGGGTCCACAGACGAGTGGATAAGTGGAACCCGATGGAGCCCACCCGCTGTGGCCAGCCGGCCGCGGTTTGGCTGCCTGTTTTTATCTGTCTTCGGCCAAACATGGCTGGCCCCATGCCACGGGCAATTTCGAATTCCCCACGGCCCAGACTTTCATGACAACATGGCCAAGCAACCTGGCCCATGGAACAGCGGCGCTTCACCAGATTCAAGAGGATGTGCATGCACCTACTAACTTATAACAGCATCAAATCGCGAGGCGCAAGCGCAGGCGCACGCAGTCCATGCTCCGCAGACTCCATAATAATTCACCGCCGACCTCTCATCCAAGCCAGAGAGAGCCAACAAGGGCCATGCTAGCACCGCACTCGCTGAGCGGAAATCCAGGCCTACTCACAGCACTCTCTCACACGCTTCCTTGTTCCTCCTCGTTCCATCGTACCGCTCTACCCAGCCGCTCTCCGGCCCTGGAAATGAGGAATGAGCCAATCGACTCCGTCTGCATCATGACCAACTCCGAGAGCGCCCTGGACAAGACCTACGGCTCCCTGCTCGCCCGCCGAGAGCGCCACAACCGCCTGCGCAGACTCACCCTCCGCGACGCCGGCATCGTCGACTTCTCATCCAACGGCTACTTATCCCTCTCTGGTCACCCCGACATACAATCACGGTACATTTCGCTTCTCCAGAGCTCCAGCTCCCAAGGTGGTTTCGCATTGGGATCGTGCGGCTCACGCCTCCTGGACGGCAACACGGTCCTGGCAGAGACATTGGAATCCGGCATCGCGGCCTTTCACGGCGCGCCAGCCGCTCTGCTGTTCAATTCCGGGTTTGAGGCCAACACGGGACTGTTTGGTTGCGCCCCGCAGCCCGGTGACGTAGTGGTCCACGATGAGCTGGTCCATGCTAGTGTTCACGATGGGATGAGATTGAGCAGAGCGAGGACGCTCCCATTCGCACACAACTGCGTCAAAGGCGCTGATGTGCCGACGGGGTCTACACTGCAGAGTTTAGGAGAGGTGCTGGAGGGGTTGAGGAGAGGAAAAGACGGCGATGAAGTAGCTCGTGGAGCGAAAAACATCTTCATTGCCGTGGAGGCGGTGTACAGCATGGACGGGGACGTCGCTCCGCTGCGAAGCATCGTCGACTGTGTGGAGAGTCATCTTCCCCGAAAGAACGGCTACATCATCGTGGACGAGGCTCACTCCACGGGTTGGCTGGGAGAACAGGGGCGCGGTCTAGTGAGTCAGCTGGGACTCGAAGATCGGGTGTGGGCTCGCGTACACACGTTTGGCAAGGCCATGGGCTGCGCGGGAGGTAAGCTACACCGTCTGTTCGGAGATGCATAATCGCTCGAGGATGACGCATCCCGGATGCTAACTGGGGCTGACAATAGCTGCTGTGCTGTGTTCTCCCACCACTCGATCGTACTTGATCAATTATGCACGCAGTCTTATATACACCACGGCCATGGGTTTCCCCATGCTCGCGGCCATTCAGACCGTCTACGACTACCTCGGAACAGGCAACGGTGCTCCGCTCTTCAAGAGTTTGATGTCGCTCATGGAAGAAACACATCAATTGCTCGCGGCTCTATCGGAAAAACACAGTCCACCACCGCAATTATTTCGCGTCAATGCTGCGCCGCCTGAATCACCCATCATTCCTCTCTTTTCAGGTCGTGCGAGGAGCCTGGCCACGCACTGCCAGAGACGCGGATACATGGTCCGGCCGATTGTGGCTCCGACTGTGCCTGAGGGGACGGACAGGGTGAGGCTTTGCCTCCATGCTGCGAACACAATCGCCGAGGTGCGAGAACTTTGTCTGGCAATTGAGGAGTGGCTTCAGAGCCAACTTGACGGTGATTCGGCTACGGGGTTTGAAGAAATGCCGCAGGAGCCGACTGTGACTCGAGCAAAAATTGGAGAAGCCCCCATAAGTATCTCGAGTAAATTATAGAATAGACGATAATCTATACTGTTTTCCTTTGCTTTCCATCTTCTTCTTTATTGAACATAAAAATCATGCCCTAAATCCAGGGTGTTTTTGTTTCCAATTGTTATACCATGATTACTTACACCCTGGCGGCATCAATGTCGCCTGCACCCTCAACGGCTTTCTTGTCAAAGCTCTTCATCGGTGATAAGCCCCATCGCCCAAACATGGCGCTATCCTCGTCCCATCCATTGCAATCCGTCGTCAACATTTTCTCGCCTGTGAAGATGGCGTTTGCGCCTGCCATGAAGCACAACGCCTGCTTTTCCTCCGACATGCTTTTCCTTCCTGCAGCAATTCGAATAATGGTCGCAGGCATGATGAGTCGCGCCGTCGCAATCGTTCTCAGCATGCTCGTAAAGGCAATGGGCGTGGTGTCTCCCAGTGGCGTTCCCTTGATAGGCACCAAGGCATTGACGGGGAAACTCTCTGGATGAGATGGCAGCGTAGAGACGGTATGAAGAAGGCCCACCCGATCCTCTGATGACTCGCCCAAGCCCAAGATGCCACCAGAGCACACGTTGATGCCTGCATCACGGACGTGGCTCAAGGTCTTGAGGCGTTCATCGTAGGATCTCGTTGTAATGACATTGGGGTAAAATTCGCGACTCGTGTCAACATTGTGGTTGTAGGCCGTCAGTCCAGCCTCCTTGAGCTGCTTGGCTTGCTCGTCATCAATCATTCCCAACGTCACGCACACCTCCATGCCCATGGCCTTGACGCCTTTGACCATTTCAGTGATGTTCTTCAAGCTGTTCTTGCGACCGCGCATGTCTCTCCATGCAGCGCCCATGCAGAAACGAGTGCTTCCATTTTCCTTGGCCGTCTTCGCAGCCGCCAGGACAGACTCAACTGTCTCAACTCGCTTGGCTTCCAGACCTGTGCCTTTCTGGTAGCGGGTGGCTTGGGCGCAGTAGGAGCAGTCTTCGGTACATCCGCCGGTCTTGATATTCATGAGAGTACAGAGTTGGACTTCGCCGGGGGCGTGATATCGACGGTGAACCAAGTTCTAGGAATTGATGTCGTGTTAATTCAGACCTGTACGGTTGGTTCTCTGTACCCTCATTTCAAGCGTCGTCTTGCTCTTTCAGAGGTGGGGATGTCGTTCCGAGTTGACTTACAGCTTGATGCGCCAGTTCCAGCAATGGCTGATAATAAATGGCTGAGATTTCTTCTCTCGTCCAATTCTGTCGAGGACCTGTAGCAGACACGGCATCTTTCAGGATTTTCGCCGCATTTGCCTGTCTGGCCGAGTTCTCGACTGCTTCAGGTTGGTCATGCGTAGCCGTGGGCGTGTCCACGAGTGTAGCGCCAGTGCGAGCTATGAACTGGAAAGACGGGCGAGAGATGGTCTTTGCTGCCGTCCAAGGTGCTTGAAAAATAGCTGTCGATGGTGTTTTGTGGCCAGCCGATCGAAGCGACCCAAGGCCGTTGGTAACAAGCGACGAACGCATCGTGATCTGTCTGGTGTGCTTCTTCCAAGCCTTGAATGTTGAGGTTGTCCAAACAACAACATGGAGGGAAAGAGCTGGCGGGTGGCACTCGAGAGAGGGAGGGGGAGGGGCAGGGCAGTCCGGTCTGGTCTGGTGCTTTCGACGGGTGTCGCAGCAGGTTGAGCCACCACCACGGTCGCACAGATTGTTTAGGACCTGCTCGGCTTGTGACACATGACACATACAAAACAACCCCGTCTGTTTCTGTCTAAAGTTGACTGCATCCTTGATGGTGGAAAAGTCCGCGCTACGGACGTAATCCGTACATCGGCTTTCAATCTCGCCAATTCTTTACCCATCGAGTTCGATAATTCACCTCATCCAGAGAGGCGGCTTCCAGGCCCGCCCAAGGTCATCGAGCGACGAGCAATGACGGAGTACGGATTACGGAGCGCTTGGATGGACCAAACGCTCCATTGCAGCGGGGTCGCGATCTTCTGTTTCCCAGGTGGGGCTCAAGCCCATTGCCCAACATTGACACAGCGATTGCCGCTCGACCGCATCATTCAGAAACAACTCAGAACGGGAGGACGATGCCCTGAGCACTCGGAGCCTTGGCGATAACAGATGTTGTTGACGCTAGTGCTCCATTTGGTCGCCCATTTGGTCGCCCATTTGTATGGTACTCCGTAGATCAAAAATATCCCTCAACAAACCAGCCAGTGTACCGTTCCATATCAAGTGAGGAATTGTTAACTGGGCGAGAGGCGTCGCGACCACAGAGTAGAAGCGCTTCAACCGCGTTTGGGGGCTCTTCAATCGCAAGTCTGTTGTACAATTTCCCCATATTTGACCCTCAACACCCAACTTTTGCGGAGTATGGAAGTCGATAATTGCATTGACATTTTATGTCCGTCCGGTACGAGGGCCGCCCGACACATCGCAGCTCCACTGAAAATGGGATCTCCGCACTCACCAACAAGCAAACTTGTTTGCGGACCACGTGAAACTGAATTTCTCGTGGGGCAGTTCCGTGTACTGGACTGAGCCGATGAGGCATCTCGATTGTGTTCAAGTTCATACACCGCTCGTAGGCCAAACAGCCAACCACCCGCACGATCACGCATGTCATGCGACGTCGGCATAGACTTCGGGAACAGGTGTCACTGTCAGCCCTACGTGATTCTTCCCGTCGATAAGCGGTTCCTCAGGGACTCGCTCATTGATGGATCGACTACTTCACTTGCTTATGCTGCTTGTCGGGCAGCGGCCCCCAGGTCACTTGGAACTAATACCAATCGAGGTGAAGGGTGGCAGTACCTGCCTGCCTGCCTTGATAAGTGCAATTGTTCTAACAGGTTTTGCAGTTGCTGTTAATATGGAAAAAAATCAAAGCTCATCTGCGAGAAAAAGTTTTGGATATGACTTCATTGCAATATGAATAATATCATTCACACTCGGGATTGAAAACATAGCCTACCTCGTGTGTTCTGATTGGACTAACTAGGCACAACGGGAATTGCTCTCCAAAAACAACGGGTCCACAAAAGGATGCCTATCGAAATACTTTGTCACGGGCTAGGCTCGGCTGGAGACCTGCCTGCCTTCCCAAGGTCCCGGAGTATCTTCCGCGTAGATTATCCAATGGACGTGGCATGAGGCACAGCCTGATGTACGTTTGCTTACGTGCTTTGGATAACGAATCTTACCTTCGGGTGAGTTCATGCAGCCACTGCACGACCTGACGCGTCGGTCTTCCGACGGAGATGTGTATGATAGATTCTTTCGGGACCAACTGTACCATCAGTCTTGTTTATGGGTCTTTTTCTTTTTCAGTGCATGCCTGTGATCTTACTCGCACTATGTAGTAGTTGTCGCTGAGTTCCACCGACATGATCAAATGTTTGCCTACAACAAGGGGGAGTATTTTTGATGTCAAGATACCAACGGCACCGCACCGTACGAGGCTGGAACTATGTACGTAGTACGGAACCGCAAATCGCGCAACGGATGAGGACCGCCACCACTTGTAGCAATGAAACGTATTCTTATGTAGTCTTGTTTGCTTGCTGATGTACAGTGTGCGAGAACAGAGGCCGTACTGTGTGATCTGGAGAAGGAATCCGATGCTCCCATGCGGGCGGGCATAACGCCATAATTTACAATTGATGCATGGACAAGATGGCGACGTTTGCTTAAGTGGGCGCATAGAATCCACGGCGGACGATGAACAACCCTCACATGACGCAGCGACGTGGACGAATTTCGTTCGTTCGTCGGCAGTCTTCTCAGTGTAATTGCAAGGTGGACCCCAAGACGATTTTGGATTCATGAGTATTCTCCTTCACCTCACTTGCATGGAAGCAAGGAAGTCCAGAGACGAGAGAGACATAATGTCTGTCTGGGGAGTAACAAACTGATAAGGACAGGCTGGCCACTTCAAATGCAAGACGTAGGTTGTCACTGAACATTTGAAGAAGGAGCCAGCAGAGCTCCATGACCCCCACCTGCCACCTGCCACGTTTTAGTTCTTAGACAACAAACATCCTTCCTCATCAAAACCACTTGATCAAAATTTCCCGTTCCACTGTTTGCCTGTCGTACTGGCTTTCCTTTCACACCAGACACCTTGTTGCCATCCAATGAGATTCTGTACATGGCGAAATCGGCAGACATGGTTGCCTGGCGGTGCGATTCCGCGCCACGTGAAAAACCAGTCGAAACGCCTGGGTCAAACGACGGCCCATGTCGAGGAGCGCCTTGCGGATACAGAAACGCACTGCCTCGTTGACCTCGCACCAAGAGCATGGAGCAGTTGCGTCATGAAGAATCGGCTGGTCAAACAAATGAGCGATAGACCCCTGCGGAGTAGGGCCGACATGGCTCAGGTAGCGGATGCAGGGTGTGTGCCTGCTAATTCCGCACATGCCCCAGACATGCCATCCCAGTGTCAAACATGAACTGTCATAATAAACTCGATCTCCCCATGTTTCATCACTTCTTTCACCAACTACATGCGTTTATGCAGAACTCAACATTGTTTCCAAGACTCGAACATCGCGCGCAAGGCAAAACACAATGTCTAGACCAGGGGCTTTGGGATCAAAGTAAGCATACCCTCGGCCGTTTACCTACCCCGGTACCTCTTTCATCGACAAATAGCTTCTTGTTGGTTCCCCTCTGTGCTGTGCTAGTACTCACACCTCGGATAGTCTTGCCGATCTAGCCAGCTATATACTCACAAATGGCCCTCGCAAGGTACACCCAGCATCTCGACGTGTCCGGGTGATTCACAATAATGCGACCATCGTGGACACTATCAAAGCAGTCCACGTTTGGGAGCACGATGGCTACCCACAATTTTATTTTCCATTGAGCGAACTCAAGCATTGCTCTTACAGGGACACGCAGCTCATTCGAAGCGAGGGCGTCGCAAGGGCTGCTCTTGTCGAGGTGACGATTCCAGCGAGGACTGGAGCAAAAGAGTGCAAGACAGATCGTGTAATTCGCTTCACCGATGATAGAAGCCTTGGCGCTCTTTCAGGACTTGTGCGACTCGAGTTCGGATCTATGGGTAAGATTGTTCGACTCCATTTCCGACATTTCATTTCGTCGGGCTGACTGAGATTTTATTTAATAGATCAATGGCTCGAAGAGGATGTCCCAGTTTACGTCCACCCCAAAGATCCCTTTCGGCGTGTAGAAACACTTCAATCGTCGCGGTCAGTCGAGATCAAGCTTGAAGGCAAGACCCTCGCCAAGGCTGTGTCATCTGTCCACCTCCACGAAACGGGCCTTCCTGTGCGGTATTATATATCGCCAGGGGCCGTGGACCCGACAGTATTGCGAAAGAGCGAGCTCATCACCAAATGTCCCTACAAAGGAGACGCCGAATACCATCACGTAGTCGTGGATGGACAAGAACACAAGAATCTGGTGTGGTACTACAGACATCCCACTCACGAGAGTGCAGCCATAGCAGGCTTGTTGTGCTTCTACAATGAAAAGGTTGATGTTGTTTTGGACGGCCAACTTCAGGAAAGGCCTAAAAGTCTCTTTGGGTAGCATCTGTTGGCAGATAGATTCTGACTGCAAAAAGGAGTCCTTCAAAACATAGTGTCTCTAGTTTATGAAGCTTTTCTTTGCAATCGTTGCACTCATTATAATAAATCAACAGGGAGGATATTTCTCTCATCGTCTATCGATAAAGCACTATTCGAGTGCCATAGTCCCAACGAGACACCAGACTCAAGTCAAAACCGAACGTTAAGGCATTAGCACGCCTCCCCCCCCCCCCGGGACTACAATGAGGCGTGTTCATCGACTGGGGGCTGCAAGGGGGCTTCAACCTCGGCGACTCTGAAAAGAGCAAAAGGAAGCAATTTAACAATGTGGTCAGGGAAGAAGAGCCGAGAAACCTCCAACCTTTATCCAGTCTATACTATGCGGTCCTTCCTGGTAACAAGAAAACCCGTAGAGACAAGAAAAAACCACAGGAAACCAAAAGTAAGGAACCCGGCGGTGTTGAAAAAAAAACCCCACCAACCTCTTGCAAGGCCCTGCCTTATAGGACGCTTTCAACCCTCCAAGAAAGGATCGAATTCGGGAATCTGTAAATCAGATTAGCATCACGAACCATCACGACAAGCAGGACTCACACTCACTCTATGTCTGATAGCCTTCGCCAAGTACGCGCCAAAATGAGCATCAGCAATTTTGGGTTGGGTACCAGTACCGTTAAATGCCTGGACCATTCGGTTACGAAGCTTGATGGAAGGAAATCCATTCCAATCCACAAGAGCACCTTGCATCCAGACACCCCTATCGTTCTCAATATCCTCATCCCGGGCATTGGCGAACCGCAATGCGTGCGTTCCCGCGCCGTTCTTGTGATAGACGATCTTGGCATGGCCATCTGTGCGAGTCCACCCGTGTCAGCAATCATGTCCTTCTCCAACTGGTAGTTGATGACTGCAGAGCGCGTCCGAGATGAGCACTAACCTTGGAAGCGAACTCGCAACGGCTCCCGGGTGTCGTAGCCGTCGTGCGCAGACGCAGACACGAGCCTGGGAAGATCCTCGTTTTGCCTGACGACAACGACGGCATTTTCCCACTCATGTCGGTGGCCTGATGCTATGCCGGCGACGTACTCTATCCCGACATCCTTCTCGAAATAGTGCTCGTACCTATGTGGCAGCTCTACTGTCATTTTTCCGTTCTTCGTTTCTCGAAGGATCGGGGAGGCTGTCCGTCTGGATGCCCATGCTGCGGCTTACATGTACGCACACCAGCCATTGTTGCACCTTTCTCGGACGTAGACATTCTGGTTATCTAGATCCTCTTTGTCTCGGCAATACCTCGTGTTGCTCTGGTAGGTACTCTTGAGGCCCTGCGCCAGGTTCCCTTGGGCATCAATGGCGGGGACGTTGTAGCAGCTGTCCAAGTCGTAGTCCAAAAGGGGTTGGAACTGCAAGGCCCTTTCGGATGCGTTCTGGGGAAGGGCTCGAGGGGGACTCGGCCTTGGATTGGCAGGGCCGGCGGCAGCGGCAATGGCAGTCGAGACGACGTCAACGCCGGTTGTGGTGAAAGGAAGAGCGATTGCTGATCCGGCAACTGACAACATCGCGATAATGGTGGGCGGTCCTTTCATGGTGACGCTGTCTCTCTCCAGTCTTGAGTACAATGTTTTTATGAATAGAAACTGAATAGCTCAAGGCTGAGATGAGACTGAGATGAGATGCCAACGATGCAGAACACCAGTAGCTTCGCCCCTGGTCTATGCAAGCAACTTATCTCGGGGGAGAATCTTACCGAAGTTTGAATAAAAAAAGGAAAAAGACTGTCTTGGTACTTTAGAAAGAATTTACATCATGCGACAGTAACAGTGAGTACGAGGGCACGGGAAGTTGGCAAGGGAAGTAGCATAGTCCAATGAGAGGCAACTCCTCGTTTAAAACCGTGGTCAGTGTAGTATGTAAAGTTCAGCTGCAATGTTACTAGCCAAACTATAAAATGCTAGTCTCTTGCTTGCGCAGCGTCGCGGCGACGAGAAAACTTGTTGCATCTTTCCCCAACGAAACAGACAGCAGTAAACCATGTTTACAACTTCAGACGCTGCTGCATTGTCCTAGCTAACATCAGGCTCCCCATCAGCTTGTTTTTACTCACGGGATGGTGCAAACACGCAAAAAAAGTGTGAGGCAACAAGGTTTTGGGATGAGGATTGCTGCAACGTCGTCGAGGTCTGGGGAGACGGACTGGGTCACGTAGACGCGCAATGTGAGAAAAAGTGTGTGAATCTCGAGGGACCTGAACAAGGTTCGGAAAACCCCATTGTCACAGTGAGGCTTCTCGAAAGGAAAACGCGAGGTCAAACTCCATTTTTCATCTTTATATCATCGCCCAAATGGTTAATCACGAACCACGCACGAACTTGGCTCAGTTTAGTCAGTAATGCTCGTGACTCGTGAGGAGGCCGCCGTTTTTGCGCAGCTTATTGTAATTTTAATTGTGGAAAAAAAAAAAGCAACATTTCGGCTCAGAACGCATTCTAACATGTTCATTTGTCTAAGGGACGTGACTAAATTCGGGAATTTTTGAAACTCTAAAAGAACAAAATTGAGATCGGTTACGTATTAACTTCTGCGGTACTTTTTGATCTAGAAAAAAAAAAAAAAAAAGTTTTCTTCTTAAAAATAAAAACGTACAACACTAGGTATTCGCTGATTGTCACTGACTCGACTACGAATCTAGCGCTCGCCAGATTATCTAGCGGAGATCGGACGGGGATTTATCGTCAAATTCAACTGCGGAAGGTCACCTAGATAGCTGAATTCATCAATTAACAATTTCCACACCGTCTCACACCTTGCTTGTCATCCGCTCCCGAGCTGCCCCATTGTGGTTGCTGTCTCTTCCTGGCACGTGACAGATACTCCTGTCTTGCAACCGCAGCCCTTTTCAATCCGTGGCAATTTTCCCCCGGATGCATCACAACTTCTTGGTTTTGGCCACCAAACGCGTTAATTGACAGATGGTTATAACATTTTGTTTGTTAGGGAGTTTGTCTCTGTTTCCGATGTGTCCTCTCCTTGCCAGGAACCACGTGCTGCGGCACCAATCCTCTACATGGAAAGTTGCATTACCCAAGCTTCCATTGGATACACTCATCAACGAAGAGCGAATCCCAGGCTAAAAGCGCCAAAATTTCTTCCATCCTAATCCTGAAGACATGATAGGGGGTCAATTCCTACTTCATGCGAAAGTTGGTTGGGGTTCGTCATTGACGGTATGGCTTGCTCAAAGGAGCCGGTGGGTGGCAACGCTTTCATGACCTGGATTTTCTCAATCACTAACTCCAATGTGAGAAGAACCTGGTTTAGAGGGCAGAAATATTTGGCCATCAAAATGAATACAAATAATAATTGCGGTGGAGAAGCTACGAAAGAATTGGCAATGTCTGTTCACCTCGCGTCCGGCAACAAAAAGCACCGGGGTCACGACTTGTTAGTCACTGCTGTCGATGATTTCACCATTCAGTCTGCCAACGGACAACATATCTGCTTGGTGTTTGAGCCAATGCGAGACATATTATGGCTGTTTAAGCGGCGGCTTTCTGCTGGAAGGATAACGCTTCGACGCTCCCGCTGTTCGAACTTTACATTCGGTGCATGCTGCATGGTCTCGACTATCTGCATACCGATCGTCATGTTATACACACTGGTAATAGGCTTCCAGAGGCAGTTCTCCAATAGAGCTCTGCTGATCATGGCTATCTAGATCTTAAGCTTGACAACATTCTCATGGCGTTTGAGCATCCCTCGGTCATCAAGCGATTTATTAAAAGTCAATCAGGAGACCTAATGCCCCGCCAGAACATTGGTGGGGATACCATCTATCTCTCCCATAAAAGTTTTGGTGATCTTCAAGAAGAATATCTTCAAAATATAGTTCCCAAGATTGCAGACTTTGGACTAGCACAACGGGGAGATGGCGGAGTGCCGCTCCTCCATTCAATACAGCCCAATCATTGCCATGCACCTGAAGTTCTACTTGGAACAAGTTGGCCATATAGCGCCGATATATGGAACTTCGGAATCATGGTAGGTCTGATTAGTTTTCCAAACTTCCAGGCATATGTTTTAATTCTTTGCAGTTATGGGACTTACTTAGTGGCCAGGAACTATTCCTCGGCCGACCCGCGAACACACCGAACATCAAAGAATACAGCGCCGCACATCATCTAGCGGAGATGATTTCACTAATTGGCCCAGTACCTACAGTCTTATTACAGCGACAAAGAGAGATGCGACACTGGTGTTGGGAACCGCATATCCCGAATGCCAAAGGAGATATGTGTAACAACGCAACGGATTACTTCGGCGGTCCTTTCTTCGATGGCCATGGTGAGTGAGACCGATATCGAGCAACTGAGATAGCCACTAATGAGTCTTCAGGCAAGTTCATGTACGGGCCATTGATTCCATTCAATCGTCAGTTGAGAAAGGAAGTGCCAGACTGTATTGTTCCCGAGGATGTAGAACGTTTGCTTAAGTTTTTGAAACGTATGCTATGCTGGCTCCCTGAGGAAAGGGCGACGGCTAGAGAACTGACGAAAGATCCATGGCTAGCTCTTAATTCTGACAATTGAATTGTATTGGACAAGCCAAACCTAGGTCGAAGGAGAATATTTCATGAGTCTTTAAAGGGCCCATGCACATCTAGCTCAAAATCAGACACCACGTGAGACTCCAGATTATAAAGACACATCCATGCAACTTGTGTAGATTTCTGGTGCCCAGGACGGTGGAGAGTCATCATCAGGGGCACTTGGCCAAACCCAAACCCAGTACAGAGTATACCACCCCGGGTAAGGAATATTGTATGGTAGTCGTAGGTCAGACTAGCACCAGAGGTCAGCACTCTGGGGATTCATTGCAGCTTTGCGGAATCTTTTTTGTCTATCGATCGAGTTCGGGCCCTGGTTTATCTGGTAGCATTGCTCGTCATCAAAGCTTCGAACAGCAAGGAGCTTCCCTCGGCCATCTCCACCAAATCGGAGGCATTACCCTTGTAATCCCCTCTTCGTTTTCTGAGGCAGATTCACGTATCGTATATACAGACCAGGAGCAGAACGGGGGACGGCTAGATTAAATCTACTGTGACGTCATCGCATTGGCTGGGCTTGCCACGACGGCGATGAGTGCAAGTTTTCAGCGTCCTCGCACCGTAGGCACTTTGATCGTTGATTGACTAGGCAGGGCTGTGTGAGGCGAATTGATTCCACAGCCGTCGTTTAATAATGCTTGCTGATCCAGGCCCAGGGGGGCCGATCACCCAGCTGTTAAGCGCAAAAGATCTTGCAGGGATTGCCGATGCCGCCAGGTTGTGGCGTTGACTAGGGCTTCAGGAACAAGTGGCATTGGCCTCGAATTCGAGTCCTCGTTGTCTCTTAGTTTCTGCCGCTATCTCTTCTTTCATTGTATGCGCAGCACCCGGGGGCAAATGTTGACGGTTTGGGCGATGATCCCTGACCGATAATACAGCCCCAGATCTTCCTGTTTTATCGGCATGTGGGTTCCAAAATTGTAATGGCCAAAATTGTATTGGACGATAGTTATATCCCCACGACGCGGTGATCTATAATGCACGGCCGATATAGACGGGACCCCGGCTGTTCGCTCAGGCCTCCAACAAAACAGACGAGTGACCAAGCACAACACGGCATGCCTGCGAGCAATCAACGTTCAACTTTGTTGTCGAATGGCGTTGCCCTTGCGGGATTGAGGAGTGCCACTCCCGTCCGGATGTCCACATTAGCAATGTGCCTCAAGGCACCACCAAAAGGGGACGGCGGGGCGTCTTCAGAATTTTCGCCGCATTTTTTGCTTCTGTTCAGACCGACCAGAGGCCCAGCAGCCCAGCAGCCCAGCAGCCCAGCAGCCCATTCCCGCCTCATTATGGCCCAGTGCGATTTAAAAAATGACAGCTGCCTCGATTCTAGAATGCCGCGTCATACTTGAGCTGATCTGGCACGCGAGCTAAGTCATGGTCGGTTTGGGTACAAAGAGGTGACGATGCCCAGACATGGCAGCCAAGTCGGTAGTTCGCCAAGTTGACGACAACGAACATGACAAGTCAAGAGTCAAAGCAGAAGGCGACCCCGAAAGCCCAGAAAGCGTGTACGCAGGCAGAGTCGGGCGCACAGACGTGGACTGGACGATGTACGCCACCGTCCAGGCACAATTGCTCAGACATCAGTCTGGCGGGTGGGTGGCTTTGCTGGTGCGTTACGACCTGATGGAGTGTGAAATTACTGTGTGATTGTGAAGACAGACGTCTTTGTGTTACATCGCTCACTTCTCGTCCTGCCTCACTCTGCCGCTCTGCCCGCCTGCTCTCATGAACGCATTATTCGAGCAAGACCAGAGCCGCGAGCCGCAGCCCAGTCGACCTTTGACTTTTACAGGGACTCGGCGTCTGTGGTTCATTAGCTGAAGAAGCTGCGACAACTGCCTGATTGATAAAGGCTTGTTGAGGATTCGATGATGCCCCATCGACACCGATTCAACGCCATGGCCAGGGGAACCTGGTCAAGACCGGGTCTTAGCGCAGCAAACTTCCAGATTAATCAACACCTTGACCTTGATACCTTCAGGTCGCTCGGAACGGTATCCACCTGTTAAGACACTGCTCGACATATTACCGACTTGGCGTTGCCATGGGCTTGTTCGAGTTCCGCTTGTATCGTACATAACGTCCTAGGTCCTCCTCTTCCATCTGTTGGCGGGATGTTGTCACCACAAACCCCCATCACGACCTTTTGAGTCGGCGAGCGAATTCGTCGTTGTTGCCCTGATGGCTCTCCGAGCATTGCTGATCACGGCCACGACCTTGATGGGCCTGGTCAATGGCGTTGCCGACACCGACACCATTACTTGGGGAGGTGACAACTCCAGAGCCGGTTATCAAACGTAAGTAGGACAATGAAAGTGCGAGACAACCATTCCCGGATACATACATGCCTTTATCCCTCTACAATGACTGACAGACTGTATTTGTTAGAAATCACAACATGGACCCTACCGTGGTCGCGAGCAACCAGTTCGGACAACTCTTTCGAACCAAGTTGCCAGGAACATTCGATGGCCAGGCGGAGCAAGTCTTTTCCCAACCTCTTGTCTACACCCCAAGTGGCAGCGTTAAACAGTACGTGTACTTTGCGACGACTCAGAACAACGTCTACAAACTCGACGCCAAGACTGGACAGGTTGTCGCATCGCGAAATCTGCACATCCCTTTCCTGACTGCTGATCTCGATGGGTGTGTCGATATCAATCCCACGGTTGGTGTCACCTCTACCGGCGTTATCGATCCTGCCACCGATACTCTGTATTTGACAGCCAAAACCTACCTCGACCAAAAAGTCGCCGGGGCGCAGGGCAGACCCAATGGCCGATACTATGCTCATGCTCTTGACGTGAACGATCTCTCCGAGCGACCCAACTTCCCCGTTGATCTCGAGGGCCTCATCGCCAGCAACACCGGCGAGCGCACGTTCCAGGGTGGAATCCATCTCCAGCGTCCGGCCCTTCTCCACACCGGGAACTTCATTTACGCAGGGTTTGCATCCCATTGTGTGCAGTACAACTTCACCGGGTGGATCATCGGTTGGGACAAGACGAGTGGCAAGATTGTCGAGAAATGGGCTACTGAAGGGCAAGGTGTCCCCAATACCATCAAGGGTGGTGGTATCTGGATGTCCGGGGGCGGTATTGCGTCCGACGACAAGGGCTCCATGTTCCTTGCCACTGGAAACGGATACGCCTCTCAGCTGGCCGATGTCCCGGTCGGCGGTTTCAATCCTCCCACATCGTTAGAAGAAGCCGCCCTGCACATGACAATTAATGCTGACGGTAGTCTCCGACTGGTCGACTTCTTCATGCCATGGGAGAAGCGAGCTCTGGATGGTGCAGATAAGGATCTGGGAACTAGTCCTCTTGAGATTCTTCCGAGCCAGTTTTCGTGTGGCGCTGTCAGGAGGATTGGTGTTGTGACGGGCAAGAGTGGCAAGACATATTTCCTTAATTTGGACGACTTGGGCGGATACAAGAATGGCAAAGATGGCCTGGACAGGGTCATTTACGTTTACGAGAATTTGAACTCGGTGTACTCCGGCGCAGGCGTCTACCCCCTCGAAGGCGGCTACGTCTACATCAACGTCATCCAGCACCCGTCCATTGTTCTAAAATTCTCCTGCAGTGGTGGGGTTCCTGGATTTACAAAGGTCGCCGAAACCCCTCAAAACAATGCCTACGTCCTCGGCACCAGTCACGGCACAACTACCTCCCTTAATGGTCAAGAGGGTACTGGTTTGCTTTGGGTTACGGATGTGCAGGGCCTTGGTCTTCGCGTTTACGACGCTGTGCCCAAAGCCGGCAGTCTCAACATGATCCAGTCTTTCAACATTCCTGGGGTCAACAAGTTCTCTCGGCCTGTTTTTGGCGACGGCATCGTCTATATCGGAAGCAATCAGGGTTACTTGTACGGCTTCGGCTCGCCCGTCAACGTGCCTCTCAACTGCACTTCGCCAGTCGACTTTGGATCGGTTAATATCAAGAACAGCAGCCTGAGCAAGCCAGTCATCTGCAAAGCACGCATCGCCCTGACTGTCACTGGAATCGAGCTCAACGACGCCAAGAGCAAGGACTTCACTATTTCAGGCCTTCCGACCACTCCTCTCCAAATGGCTGTAGATGATACCTTTACTGTCAACGCACAATTCTCTCCATCTAGCGTTGGCCTGTCCTCTAATGATATTCTCGTCAACACGACAAATGGCGCAGGCGGCTACAGCAGCAGCACCCACGCTCGTCTCACAGGCACAGGGAAAAGCGCAGGGCCGCTCTTCCAAGTCAGTCCCATCATTGTCACCTTTAAGAAGGCCGTGACCGGACAAGATTCCAATGGGGTTACCGAGACCGTCCTTGCCTCCAACCTGGGTAGTCGGTTACTCACCGTTCAGTCCGTGCTGTATTCCACGACCAGCACAGACGGGCCTTTCCAGAGTTGGGACGGTCAGGGCACCGCTCTGACGGTTGGCAAGTTCACATTTGGCAACATTCCCACTACGATACAGCCCGATGACGCGTCCAGTATCAACATCAAGTTTGATACGTCTGAGAGCGGTACCTCCTCTTGCTACATCAGGGTTGTCACGGATGGTGGTAACGGCACTTTTTCTGTCGCTGCTTCTGCTGGCCCCGGAGCAGTGGCACAGTTTGAATTCCAGACCCCTGATGGCACTGGCTGGGTCAACCACACGTCTGGCACTCCATTCACCTTTGGAAATGTCACTGAGAACAACTCCAAGTCACTCAACTTTCGTGTGACCAACGCTGCTCCTCGAGGTGGCGTACCCCTGTCATTGACAGTGTCTAAGCCCCCTTTCGGCGTCGCAGGACTCGTCCGGGCCCTGAATCAGGTTGATCTTGCTGAGGGCACCTCCTTGGCTCCCGGTGAAAGTGCCAACGCCACGCTTGTTTGCAACGCGCCCTACGCACAGTGGAATACGGCCCCATACAACGGGACGGCACATTGGACCATGAACACCAATGATCCAAATTCCGGTAAACAATTGATTGAGTTTCTCTGCAATGCTGTCGCCGAACAGGCGCCTCCTCTGCTGCCGAATGGTCAAGGCCAGTTCAGGTATGTTGGCTGCTACAAGGACAATACGCCTGGCCGTCAGCTGTCCAATCAGATCCTGGCAAACGACAATATGACCAACGCGGATTGTATCAAGGGCTGTCACGCAAAGGGGCTCACTTTCTGTGCCACGCAGTATCAACGTGAATGCTGGGCAGGCAACACTATTCCTACGACCAAGGTGAGCGACGCCAACTGCAACTACTACTGCAAGGGCGATGTGAAGCAAGTCTGCGGCGGCAATGGAAACATTGGCAACGACGGCACGTACATGTCTTTGTTCGCGGACACCTTGAAGTGGGATGGAAATACCGCGCAATCCGCTCCTCCTCCTGAACCTGTCGTCAACCCGGGTGTATCAGCATACATCAGCGTTGGGTGTTACACCGAGTCAACCAATGGCCGTGCTCTGCCCAATGGCAAAGCCACGGACAAGCAGACTGTCAAGAACTGTGTAGATGCTTGCAAGGCCAGTAACTACATCTATGCCGGTGTAGAATACGGCGGCGAGGTAAGCTGGCAAATCCTTCTTCTGGTCCCGTTCGATTCTTTGGCTAATATCTCGCAGTGTTGGTGCGGCAATGCATGGGGTGGCGGCGCTGTTCCCGCGCCTGCCGCGGACTGCAAAATGACTTGCAATGACAACTCCACGGAGTATTGCGGTGGGCCATCTCGTCTGAATGCATACCGACTTGGCAACGGGACCTCTTCATCTACGACTGCCGCGACTGCCGCGACTCTACCCGTCACGTCCTCGACTTCTAGCTTCAGCAATCTCACCTTGATTTCCGCGAGTGGAAGCGATGCGGTTATAAGCACCACCACCACAGTCACCTCTGCCACCTCTAATATTGTCATGTCATCTGCAACCACCCCATCAACCCCAACACCAACTGCGCCGTACAGGAGAGCCAAGGTTGGCAACTGGGTCCACCAGGGTTGCTGGACAGAAGCTACAAACGGCCGCGCCCTGGTTGATCGCACCTACGCAAATGACAGCATGACTCTCGACTCGTGTGCCAAGTTTTGCCATGGCCTGACCTACTTTGGTGTCGAGTATGGCCGCGAGTGTTACTGTGGCAATGCCCTCCAGACCGGCAGCGTCAATGCTACCAACCAGGCCGACTGCAGCTTCTTGTGCCCCGGCGACAAATCGCAGTATTGTGGAGCTGGCGTTCGACTGGAGCTGTACAAGATTGGTCCAGCTCAAGTCTTGACAGCTTCCTCTTCTGCGCAGACTCTATTCGAAGAACGCATTGGCGATACTGTTGATTCTACAACGACACCCGCGTCCAAATCCTCTCCTTCCACCACATCGGCGGCGGCGACGACAACATCAACAACAACAACAACAACCGCTGTAAACTCGACGACTGGTGCGTCTTCGGCCGCTAGCACCTCTACATCTGCACCGGCGTCTGGCTCCAGCTTGACTCCGACTACGAGCCCGGCCCCCGTAAATAGTTCAGCTGCTGCTACCAACAGCCCAGTCATCAGCACCAGATCTGTTGTCGCTGCCAATTTTGCTGCCAGTGCTTCGAGCTTGCCTCCCACCAGCAGTTCCGTTGTCAGCACCTCAAGCTCTACTTTCTCCAGCAGCTCCAACCCCCCTAGCTCGACATCCAGCGCAACAGGTACATCGAAGAAGGCATCATCAACCACTGCCTCTACCCAGTCAGTCTCACCCACCCCGACCGGACCCGTCATCTCGAACGGCAACTCAAACTTCACTTACTACGGCTGTGTGCTGGAGCCCAATAATGGCCGAATCCTCCAGAAGCAGCTCCTCAACCACGTCAACATGACCATCAACATGTGCCTGCAGACGTGCTGGAAGTACAACTATGCGGGTGTCGAGTACGGCAGAGAATGCTGGTGCGGCAACAAGGTCAACTATGGTGGTAGGGCGGCCACCACGCCTGGAAAGAATGTCACCAACTCACAGTGTAACTTCTTGTGCCCCGGAAATAAGACGGAGTACTGCGGATCACAGGTCCGGCTTTCCTTGTACTCTCGCAAGAACCTACCAAGCGCCTTGACCGGTCGCTGCCTTGAATAATGCGTTTTGTACGCAATGCTGTGATCGCAGCATCCGCTCACGTTATTGTACATCAGGGCATACGCATGCACATATTTTTCCTTTTCAATTGTATATTTTCCTGGCGGGCGCCGATGGACACACTTGGGCGGTTACGGCCTAGGCATATGGGTGAGATGAAACTGGGCGTTTGGGATTTCATGCATCATGGCCCATAGAATGGCATTGATGAATTACGTGACGCAAAGTCACTGGGCTGTATTTTAGTAGGAACTGCGCAGACGTGTAAAACGTGGTGGTCGAATATATATAATTGTTATTCTCTTGGAATCAAGTTGGCGTTGAACAAGAGTTTTTCAGCTCTTGAAACTAGATCGGTCAACATGCCCATGATACAGAATGGCAGTATGGCCGAATTCGCTCTGGTATCCATCCAAACAGCAGAAGACGTCAGAACATGGACTGAATAGCACGTAATCAGAAGAAGCAAAGGGCATCCATCAATCGCGCACTGGGCCCCCTTTCTTTCTAGCTTCCTTTTGCTTTCCTAAAGGTACCTCTTGATCCTAGTTGTTTCCCTCAGTCTCTTGCTACTCACTGGCTCAATCCCCTCTGTAAGTTTGTAAACCGACCCCACTGGATGAACCGCGTCCGTTTCGCCACCCCAGTCCACGGGGACATGTTTGAAACAAACGTTGGCTACCTGCGGGATGTGCTTGATGTTTACTGCCGTCGGCAGCGAAGAGTGACGGACCGCCGACGTGGTGTTGGGACGTGACGTTGCCCGATGAGTGTCGGTTTTCTCCCGAGGCAAAATACGGTGATTGATTCAATGGAGATGAGACTTGTTTATTAAAAACACTTTTTTTTGGCCAGCGGAGACGCTAAATACTTTTATTTGGTATTCTGCGCCCGACATGATCAACCTGGATGACTTTTTGTGTTAAATACAGGCCCCGTCCGTTCAAGATGCTCCGAGCACAGCACACGGCATATATATCTTTTTTTGGTGTGTCGCCGTACAAGATTCAGTAACCAGGTGGCTGCAATCAAAGATGATGCTCACCCTTCAACATGAGGCCGACAAGACTCACTTTTACAAAGACTCACTTCTCAACGAGACGGATACAACCTCCATGTCCAACATGCAACTCCCCGTGTTACGCCCCCCGGTTTCCCACATGCACTCGGATATCCGTCATGGCCAACCCGCAACGTTGGAGTTAGGCCTTGACGATTCCGGAGGCACTGACGGCCGCCCACGCCTGAGAGGTCCATTCACCGCAGCGACAGGCAGGGACGGCGTAACCAGTCTCGGAACTAGCGGGGTACTGGGAATCGGGAGCTGCCACGGAGCGGCAGATGCGCTCCAGTTCGGGGACATGGTCTTTTTTGATGACGCCCTTGGCATCGGCGAACTTGAACCGGGACAGCCTCTCCTGGTTGCATTTGAAGACCAGTCTGCCGTTGGCGCTGACGGCGCCGCGGACGTCGTAGAGGGTGCCGCAGCCGTCTTCGTTGGTCTGGACGAATATGCCATGATGGGAGGCGACGTGTTCGCCGAACCGGACGGTAAAAACGGCGTAGGTGGTCATTTTCTTTCTTTCTTTCTTTTTTTTTCGGGGAGGCGGGGGGTTTTTGTTTATTATTTATTCTTTGTCTCGGAGACTGCAAGTCCGAAAAAAAAAAAAGGATGGGATATAAGCCGTGTCTTGGTATAGATTGAGATACGTCTCGTATAGGTGGTGATGGGTGAAGTTGCGGGAGCCAAGAGCAAGCAAGGGAGCACAGCGTATAGGTGTAGCAGATGAAAGTAGCGTGCAAAGCAAGAGGAATTTCGCAGAGGCGGCACCGCGTTCATATATGCATCGTCCATCAGTCTTCCAATGGTGAATCACGAACAGCTTGCTTGACTGCGTGATTCGCCATGCCATGTAGCACGAGGCCAGTGTGCTGTGCCCAGATCTGTGAAGCAGGATTCTGTATCACGTCGTGCCACGGGTCGGCGTCGTTTGCGTGGGAATGGTTCAGGACGTGAATTGATGTGGTCTTTTGTGTGTGTGTTGTTCATCTTGCTTGCTTGCGCCGGTGACAATCTCGTGCAAACGACGTGGATGCTCGGGATAGGTTCACATCTCAGCCGAGTAACGTGCATTCGGAGTGGAAAATTTTGGGCACAATGAGGGCTGTATGTCGTAGAAAGTCAAGTGGTGATTCGTGAGAGTTGCGTGTTGGCCGGCCGGCCTGTTGCACAGGTCGAGCTTTGCCGGCGAGAAGATGGTTTGCTCCCGCCATTACGAAGCGTCGAGTCGTTGGCCCCGGGATGAGCTTGTTGGTTTCTCGCGCACAACTGAAGGGGATTTTTTTTTCTGGGCAGCAGCCGTGGGTGACTGGGGTGATTGATTCCATGATGATTGATGATTGCTGCGAGATGGATGTGAGTGAGTCTAATCCGTAGGATGATGAACCCCCCCCCCCAACCACCGCATGTGGGGCCCATCGAGACTCCCGGCAGCAGCATCTTCACCCAGCGGCTTCACATCATCACATCATCACATCACCAGTGAGTCCGGATCAAGACCAAAAATGAACAGCCCTGCCTTCGCCACCCCCCTCACTCAGCCCACGCGCTCCGAGGTCCTGGAATGGAGGTTCCCCAAACCACACAGCCATCTCGTCCTGACGGGCCGCTCCCGCGCGGCATGGCACACGTCCTTCATCATCCCCCAGCTCGGCCTTCTCCTCGACGCGGGCCTCTGCGTCAACAGCCAGCGTCCAAAGACCATCTTCCTCACCCACGGCCACGCAGACCACACGCTCCTCGCCTTCGCCTTCGTCCAGACGGCGGCCCCGCCCGACATATACTGCCCCGCCGAGATGGAGCGCGTCTTGGACGACCACATTCTCGCCACCACCATGATGGACCTCGGCGGGCTCGTCGAAGCCAGCAACGCGCACAGCCAGGGCAGGCCGAGGACCCATTTCACGCACGGCGTCCAGCCCGGCGACACAATCACCCTCGGGCGCCAAAGGAGCATCACGGCCACCGTCTTCCGCTGCCATCACACCGTCCCCTGCGTGGGATACGTCTTCAGCTCGCTCTCCCACCGGCTGAAGCCGGGTTACAAATCCCTGGGGGGCGCACAGCTCAGGGACCTCCGGCAATCAGGCGTGGCCCTCACCGAGCCTCATTCCACGCCCATGTTTGCCTTTCTGGGCGATACAACCGCTTCCACGCTTGCTTCTGAACCGTCCTGGCTGCAAGAGGGCATCCCCGTCGTCATCACCGAGTGCAGCTTCTTGTATGACGAGCACAGTCAGCAGGCGGACAAGACGAAGCACACCAAGTGGAGGGATCTGGAGCCCATCATTCGTAAGTGGCCTCGGACGACGTTTGTCCTCACCCACTTCAGTATGCGGTACTCGGACCGGCAAGTTTGCGACTTCTTCACGACACTTCGGCATCTGCCGCAGAACATGGTCATCTGGGCGGATCCCGAGGAATAAAAGGACAAGGTTGCACGCGTATGGCTTTGCTGGACGGCGATCCGGGCTGCTTCAGCTCTGTCGACGAAACCATGTTGGTCATGAATCAAGCCGTGGTTCTACAGGCCCAGCGATATCAGCGAGCTGGCTTGTGCCGTACCACTGACGCGCTCACAACGACTGTGATTGCCGCAATGAGATGCCTGCGAGGTATCAAAAAGCAACAACTTGCATAAAGGTGTTTTGATTTTTTTTTTCCCTCTCTTTATTCCCTCCCCCCCGATATCAAACAATACCTCAAAAATCTCACGGACGCTCGAATGGTCGTGACAGGTGTTCCTGGAGGTTTCATATGTACATTGGGGTGTTATGCGATACATGACAACGCCCCAGAAAGAGGAACCAATCTTTTGTGCCATGTGGCTGCTTCGTGCGTGCTCCCATCTTATTCATGCTCGGCGCGAAGCTCCTTGTACAGAACATGGGCTTACCGAGTCAAGTCGTTGGCGAAAGAACAGAATGCTCCCAAACCATGAATGCGCCCTGTTAGTATAAACATGTGTGGGGGAAAAAAAATAGAGTGCGCGTGATACTGGTCGGGTAAATATCGTGCGGCTTGGAGAGTCTGAGACGGTAATAGTCGTGCATTTGTTCTTCACAGACGCCACACGAGTTATCCAAGTGTATGGTTTTCTTTGGGGGCGTTGGCTATTGCGCAGCCTTGTTCTTCTTCAAGGCCTCAAGAGGTCCATGCGCAAGCAAATCGGCTTCTTCAATGTAGAAAGTTGGCTTCTCCCTCAAGTATTGTTCGTGGAAGAGCTTTGGGTAAGGACCGGGCATTTGCTGACCGACGTCGAGCTTGATCTGGTCGTCTTTTCCGAACCACAGATGACGGATGAAGACACCATGGCAGCCTAAATCGCTCTGTGGATAGCCGTTTGCCTCGGTACATGGCAGCTCTCGAATGTGCTCAGTAAAGTTGTATCGCACAAAGGTGCCGAAGCCCCCTTGATCAGTCGGTTGGCCGGGCCGATTCAGGCGGAACATCTCGCATCCAGGGTAGGGACCGTTGTCGTCGGGACACTTGCTCCAATGGTCCATGATTTTGTGCGTCATTGGATTGTTCTGCGCGACGATGAAGCCGGTGTTGAGATATAGCTTGCCGAATCTGTCCTTGTTGTGGTCCAAATCGGGGTCAATAGCAAGAGCCAACGAGTTGTTGTCGGGATAAAGCTTCCAGTAATTCATCAACCACTCAAAGGGCAAGTCGAGGTGGTGGAAAATGGCGTCCGAGTCCAGATAGATACACACGTCGTGCTCCTTGAGAATCTTGGAGATGACAGGAGGCTTCTTCCACGAGGCGCGACGATCACCTGGGTCGACAGTGTTGACGTAGTAGTACTTGTATCCATGAATTCGCGCTGCATGCACAAGGCAAAGTCAGTCATTATTCACCTCCATCCATCTGAATTCAGTCTGCCCGCCTGCTCGGGGCAGACGGGGCAACCAGGAGAAGCATACCATAAACGTAGTGGTTCAGCAACCCCAACGACAGGCCGTGCACACCATTGGGACTGCCCCAATCCATGGTCTCCGGGCCGTAAATCTCGCCTGATGCATTGAAGCTGCGATTGTCAAGGTCAATGACGCATAGGTTCTCGCGCATGGGCTGCTGCCAGTGAGCCCTGTCCATCAGATTCCACTCGAATGCATCGTATGGCTTGAATTTGTGTGCATCAGGGGTGATAGACGCCCTGTGGAGCTGCTTCAGATAGATATCCCGCAGTTCGTCATCGCTTTCAGAGGCGGCGTCAGAGGGGGCAGGCTTGTGCGAGACGCCGGTGTCGTCGACAACTGTTGGCGCTGAGCCTGCAGTGGACTTGGCATTCGGTCTGTCATGGTAAGTCATGGTAAGCGGGCGAATCTGATTAGCTGGACATTGGTCGCAAATCAATAATGTGCTGTGCGCAGAAGAGAACAATGCCATCATTTTTCCTACCGGATGGGAAACTGCCAGGATTCCAAGTGGTTAAAGACAAGGCCGATGAATGCCGCGACGGAGAAGACGAATCCCACCAGGATGATCAAGCCCTTGGTCGAGCGCGCAGAATGGCCTAGCATGTTGGGCAGCGCAGTGCCGACATGGAGGTGCTGGGGGTGGTCAAGACAAGGAGAGGTTTCTCGGGAGCGAGGATAACAAGTTTAAAAGATGGCGTCTGTTGCACACAAGACGTCCAGGAGGAAGGAAGGCCCAGCAAGCAAGACGAGAAGGCGAATTCGAGACGGGACACGAGTTGACGCGCAGTGACGTTGGCTCCAACCTCAAGTTGGGGTATGCATTGTACATGTATGTAGATGATAGGGGTAATACATAGATGATAAAATACGGATCAAGTTAAAGTCAATTGAAATTGGTGGACTGCCAAGCCAAGCCAAGCGACAGGCCGCGCGTGGCTCGGCAGGGATGACCAAGAGGCCAATCAAAGTCTGGATTGTTTCCCATTATTTCTCTCGCCGTCCATCACGATTTGCCCAGGTCGTTATATGATGACTGGTCACTTAGAATCGGGTCAAGAGCCTTTTTCCCACTGTTGCGCAAATTCTCGCTTCCCTTGGGGGTTGATTCTGCCGTGCCCGTCAGATCATCGATGTCGCTGTCCGAGACCGTCCCCGTTTTCCAGGGAACTACCGGAGGCGGTACCACGGTCAATGAGCTCAGCAGATTATTCTGGATGGCGCTCATGATGGCCAAGTCGACCGGTCCCTGCAGCCCTTTGCCGTTGCCCACCGTGTACAAGAGCCTCTTCGCCCCCTTGAGAGTGACGGCATAGCCGACGGTACATACGCTGTACCACGTTGGCGCGAGCACTCTGACGCGCGTATCGTCGTTGAGATGGACGCCCCAGTCACTGACCTCTGCAGAGAACGCGCCCGACATCCTGATAGCATTGGCATTAGCATGAGTACACAAAGAGTACACAAAGCCAGGAGGGGTGCAGATTGCAATGCCTACTCATGCTTATTTGGCGCAGATGGATCTTCATACACCTCGTGCTTGGGCCGATTATCTTTGTTGGGGATGTCCCAGCAGGAGCCGATATACAGCATATCCCATTCAAGCCCTAACAAGTGTTCATTTCTCTAGTCAGCATGCGATGCGATGCGATGCGATGCGATGCGATGCGATGCGATGCGATGCGATGCGATGCTTTCATTCGACGGTAACAGTTGGTCTGTTGACATCTTACCATACGGTGCGTGTTCCTCTTCATAAGCTGTCGGCGGGAGCTTCCTCAACTCGGTCTGTCTCATGTGACGACTGAGTCTCTCGAAAATATTATGAACGTCGACGTCCCAGTCCGCGTCGTCCTCCAAGATAATGGCACTTGTGACATTCTCGCTGATCATTCTCTGCCACACATCTGCATGGCTTCGCCAGCATCCCACCTGTTCTGGCTTCAGGTTGTTGGCTCCGGCTGGTTTCGCTTTTTCGGCAACCAAGCTGCCGTTCACCTAGAACTACTGTTAGAAGTCTGCCCCTCCATTGACCGAATCGGCCTTTTCTTCTCTCTGAACGAGCAAGATTGTAATGCGGGACATTTACCCCGTCTTGGCGTGTGAGCTCAACGTTGGTCAACGAAGCGAGCATGGTCATCCAGTCTAGTCGATCCGTCCGACTTCCCACGCCACGGCATCAGCTGAGAACTTGCACTCATCAAGTGTACGGGCTTGTGGGACGGTACCTAGGCAAGTTGATCAAGTAGATCTTCTCGAATCCAAGCGTTCGGTTATGTGCTGCTAACGAAATATCCTTATTGGGAGTCACTGGCCACACATCCTCCCGATCCAGAACGCCCATATGATACTGGCGTTGATTCATCCCTTGATAACCCAACAAGAAGAGGACGCAGATCAACACGGCGACTCCGGTGAACTTGGTCCGATTTTGGGGGAGCATTGTGTACATCTTGGAGGAGAACGGCGTCATTGTGCATCAGCATCTGCTGCGAGCGGTATAGCTGCCTCCAAACTGGCAGGAAAGTCGAGACTGAGCACAAAGTCGAAGAAAAAAAGAAGAAGAGCCAGAAATCATATTCTTTCTCGGGAAAATAGAGCGTGACCTGCCCCCTGAACAAGAAGGCGGCGCAAGTATTCATGTGCCTTGCCCGTGCGGGGGTATGTAAGTAATAAGGTCTTTTACGTTTCTATAGGCACATTTCATAAGAAACATGCGGATAATAGCCTAAAGTATCTGTGACAAGGATCATACATACAAGTCAAGGCTCATTATCTTTCCATCGCGCATTGTATCGACGTTTGGTCTTGGGACTCGTTCATTCCCTTTTATTTAATTATTTTCAAATTCTGTCCTAGCTTGATCGTCACGTTCGTCACCAGTAGATCTTGCCACCGTTCAAGACTCACTTCTCATTCGCACGTTGAAGATCATCACACGAGCCGCTGGACCGAATACGATAACGTGTCAGGGCATGCAGAATCCAATTCACATGTACACATCATGTCTGGCAGGGGAGGGGTGGCGCTGATTCCCCCCATCTCGTACCAGTTTGCCGCCATGAGATTAATACGAAATCCCGAGACTTCCGGCCCCCATCGTACCGGTACGGTTGCTTCTCCCACCAGGGCCCGATGTGGCAGACTGGCAACTTGTTCAGACACGATACAGCCCCGGTTCATCAGCCCATTGATTTTGAAAAAAAAAAAAAAAAAAGAGTAAGGCAGAAACTACTCCGTACGATGAACAATACCTTGAATTATGAATATCTCACACGCGGAGTACGAAGTAGAAAGGGACCCACACGTCTTTTCATAGCAACCACATGCCCTGTGCCTCCTTAAAACTCTCATGATATTAGTCCGTACATACGGATCACTCCGTACTGTACATACATGTAGAGAGGTACAAAAAACCGGGGCACGTAGATTTGCAAAAATGAACCACGACGAAGGATCTATATCCATCCAGCACGGGCACAGAGTCCCGGCACATGTCGACTTGATTCCCTGCCCGAAGAAATCAACAGGGCACTCGACGCCCGAGAAGGCTGAGTAAGCTGAGCGCCAGCCACATGTCCTCGCGAACCCTGCTGACGAGAGGTTCGGAACCCGCCCGACTGGAACTCTCTGGTGGCCAGAGTATTGTTTGTAGTGTAGTTAGTGTAGTTTTTAGGAAATTCTTGTATTTATAGTGTAGTTTTTTTCCCTTATAGTGTAGTGTAGTATACTACACTACACTACACTATAAACTACACTACACTATAAAATAATAGGTAATAATATACTTTTTTATAAATTTAAATATACTAGCCTAAGAAGCTAATTTACTTTATAATAAAGTTTTATCTATTCCTTTCTATAAGGGCTAAATATAGTATACTTTATAATTCTAGCTTTAGGGGCCTAGGGATAATAAATCTATTTTCTATTATTATTATTTTAATTAGAGTATTATTTATAGTGTAGTTATTATAGTTTTTAGGAAATTCTTATATTTATAGTGTAGTTTTTTTTCCCTTATAGTGTAGTATAGTGTAGTTTATAGTGTAGTGTAATATAGTAAACTACACTACACTATAAAAACTACACTACACTACACATTGTAGTGCAATACTCTGCTGGTGGCTACAATACACCCCCTGAACTATTTTACAAATCTACATAATAGGGGGAATTAAGCGAATCAGGTGCTAGAAAGGAAATAAAGGAGACAGGGGTAGGTACCTGGATTCCCTTACACCTTATATAGAATTGTTAGGGAGACCTCCTTGAGGTATCGGATGTGTGGATGCAGCCTGCGTAATAACTAGGTTAAAACCCTTAATAAGATAACAGTGGAGATAATATATTAGAAGTACCTCTATAGACTAGTTATTACTATAGCGCACTATATACCTTTTAGGTATAAAAGTTAGGTGCTATCTATACCTCTAATTAACTAAAATTAAACTATTTTTATTATTTATACTAACCCCTACCTTAATAGTTATAAGCCTAGGAGGCTTTAATTACCTTTATTATTAATTATTATAGATAATATAAGCTCTATTAATATTATTAATTTAATACTTACTAATATTAAGAGATAATTACCCTTTATTATATTAATTAGTTAAAGTATATAACCTATACTTTCTTTTAACTAGTATAGTTTTCCTTTATAATACTTAAAGAAACTCTAAATATAGTATTATTATTAGAGAAAAACTAGATTAAATAGTTTATATAAATTAAGAATTATATAAAATCCTATAGTATCTAGAAGTATATTAATCTAAATTAGAATAAACTACTTAAAAAACCTATAATACCTATATACCTATAAAGAGATCTAAGACTAGAGATTATAAAAAATAACCCTAATACTATTAAAGATTAGAAGCTTACTTATAAAAATATAAAAAATAAATATAACTTCTAATATAAAGATTTATAAGTTAATCTTATAAAGTATTATAACCTATTAAAGTAAATACTAAAGATTAGGGAATATATTTATAAAACTCTTTTAAAGAATATTTAAAACTCCTTTAACTTTAATACTAAAAAAAAAAAAAAGAAGTTAGTTTATTAGTACTCTTAAAGAATATTAAAGCTTCTTTAAGATTAGTATAAGCTAAATACTTAGAAAATACTAATTCTTATAGAAATATACCTTAATAATTACTTATAAGCTAAAGGTACTTATAATAAGTATAAATAAGTAGTAATAATAAAGGTACTATAAAGAAATTATTAGAATTTAGAGACTTAATAAACTAAGGAGATAATATTATATAAGTTTATAATTTCTCTTTATAGTAAATTTAAGTTATTTTAGAAAAAATAAAATAATTTACTTAATAAAGATATAAACTAAAGCTTCCTTAAAGCTATTATAAAGTTTAAAAGAGATTATAAAGCTTTATAAAGTATACTAAAGTTAGCTAATATACTTATTACTAATAAATTAAGTAATTAAACTAAATTAGAGAAAAAGAAGTATTTTAAATATATAAACTATAATATTTATAATACCTTAAAGTAGTAGGAATTCTATAACTTATTTAAAGCTATATATAAGCTAGAGGCTATACTAAAGGACTAGGAAGTTAGAAAGAACTCTAAAGAGAATATTAAGAAGTATCTTAAGGAAAATCTATAAGAAAAGTCTAAGGTAATAAGTTAAAAACTAAAGAAAAAGAGTAATAAGATATTTATACCTTTATAAAATCTAACTAATAACTTAGTTATAGTTACCCCTAGTAAAAAAACTATAAATATATTATTATTTATATACTTTAAATAAGGTTAATAAGTAAAGGAAAGTATAAATTTAATAACTAATACTATAAATAGCTTAG
This sequence comes from Epichloe bromicola, assembly GCA_023658445.1. Lineage (NCBI taxonomy): Eukaryota > Fungi > Ascomycota > Sordariomycetes > Hypocreales > Clavicipitaceae > Epichloe > Epichloe bromicola. The sequence goes on from CP098269.1 coordinate 1,201,243, forward strand.
AATTAAGGTAGAATATAGTTTTTTATAACTCTAAAGCTAATGTTTATATATTTAATAATATCCACTAGTTTAATTAATTTAAATTTAATAGAAATATTATAATAAAGGTTAAAGCTAGAGGTATAATATATATAGCTTTAGAATAAGGCCTTATATATATCTCTATTATAGATCCTATATTATAGAATATAAGGATATTAGTATTAGAGACTATATTATTTATTTTAGAATTCTATATTAATCTAGTATTAGTAATAATTCTTATAAGGGTAGGTATTTTCTAGAATTAGAAGAAGTTATTCCTATATTAAGGGATAATACCTATAGCTAAAGTCTATAATATTAATAAGCTTTATATATTATTAAGACTATTAGAGAATCTAAAGAAAGCCTATGCTATATTTAGTAAAGCACTAAGATTACTTATAAAAGGAGATATAGACCTTTAGTATTAATAATATAGTTATCCTAGTATTAAGGTATTTATAGAGCTTATAAATATAGCTTTAGGTATTAAATTAATAGGTCCTAAGCTTATATAGTATAAGATATATACTATAAGTAAAGCTAAGTAATAGAGATTATAGGTTATACCTAAAGGACTTCCTTAAGGACTAGGTTATAGTTTTTTAGTTAATCTAGATTACTATAACTTTTCTTATTAGAATAGTAATAGGTATTAGTATATTTTTACTTACCTTATAACCTTAATATACTTTTTTTATTTATTTAAGATAAAGAATAGGATTTATAATAGCTTCTATATAATAATAGTATTCCTAAGCACTTAATTTAGGGTTAAACTATGCTTTTTATATAGTAATATTAAAAAAGCTCTCTTTATAGAGAATATAAGGGATAAGATAGCTTTTACTAGTATTATAGTCTATAATTTAGCTCCCTTAATACCTAGTTAGAATAAAAAGGTAAAGAGATCTAAGGGGGTAGTTAAGTAAAAAGCTTATACTTTAAGTCTTAAAGCTAACCTTCTATCTAATCTTAATAATAAGGTCTTTAATACTATAGTTTATCTATTAAATTATATACCTTTTAAATATTATAGGAAGTAAACTATACTATATAAACTTTAGTAGGATTAGGCTAGGAAAATAGTCCTTATATACTTAAATATAGTAAAGGTCTAGAAACCTTTAATTATATATCTATAAGCCTATAGATATAAAGCATTTCCTATAACTATAAAGGCTCTAGAGCATATTAAATTATATAATATTGATTTTTTAAATTTTTTTAGGGGTCATAGGTTATGGCCAATGCATCTAATAAAATAAGACAACAATAATTACTAGCAATACCTAGCTAGTATAATAATTAACTTACAAGTAATCTTAACTGTAGTAATAAATAAAACCCTAATAGAAACAAGCTTTAAGGTTATAAATATAGGGGGGGCTATAAGGTTAGATTAAAGTTTGTAATAAACTTTATAGCTGCGTTAGCACAAGAGTTATAGTTCGCGACTATAGTTAAACTTAAATTCGTTCAAGTTTTACTTATAGCATAAATTAATATAATTCCCCCTTTCTCTACGACTGTGTTTGTTCCCACTCTCTCTTCTATCTTATACCTTGTAACTTATACTTACTTAAACACAACTTATTCTAACTTGCCTTAAATCTAATTTGAATCACTAGGTAGGTTATGGGTTACTAATTAACTAATTAACCCCTAACTAATCTAACTATAGTATAGCTAAAGGTAATAAAAAGGGCACTGCCCTATCTAAAATCTTAAATACTATAGTAGAAGAGAAGAAAAGTAAAGGGAAAGGAAGTAAAGATAAATTAAACCTAGAGATAATTAATAGTATTTATAATATAAGGGAAAAAAATACTAAAAAATAAGGGCAAAGTTAATAATAAAATTTATAAGGTAGATAAGAAGAAGATAAAAGAATAGGGCATTAGGGTGTAACAAACTAAGCAGTTTTACCTCGTACTCGGGAGGGGTTAAATTATATAATATAATACTATAGTTAGAGTAGAAAGCTTATATTAGATACCTTATTAGTTATAAAGGCAAGTCCTAGTATATTATATAGGTGCCTTTGCTTTATAATTATAAGGTTATTATATTAGTATATATTTAATTTAATAAGAACTCTTTCTTTAAACTAGAAGAAAAGCTAGAATTAGCCTAAAAGAAGAAAATATTAATAATTACACTACTTAAAGAGCTTAAAGCTAATAATATTAATAAGGAAATTAGTTAAGACCTTATTAGAATAAAATTAGAAGATAAGAATTATAAGAATTATATCTCTTTACCTTTAAATATAAAAGGAGAAAATAAGTAGTTTAAAGTAAAAACACCTCCTTATATAATAAGGGAAAAAGATAACCTTTCTAGTGTATTTTTAACCCCTCCTAACTCTTCTAATAAGGCGCTAGTTACTATAAAGAATATAGAGCTTTAGGTATAAGGTAATAATACGCTATTTTATAAGATTAATAAATTAATATATAATATAATAATTAAATATATAGAGACTACTATAGAGACTAGTAAAATTACTAGTAAAGGCAGTAAGGCTATAGAGAATTATTATCCCTAGGATAATAGTATTAATCTAGATAATATTATTACTAGAAAACGCTAAAGAAAGAAGATATATAAAGCTAGGTAAGTATAGTTTACTTCTGCTTTTTCTATAGTATTATAGGGCGTTTAATATAGTTTATAGATTAAAGATATACTACTAGAACCAGAGTATTATTTGTAGTGTAGTTAGTGTAGTTTTTAGGAAATTCTTGTATTTATAGTGTAGTTTTTTTTCCCTTATAGTGTAGTATAGTGTAGTTTATAGTATAGTGTAGTGTAGTACACTACACTACACTATAAAAACTATATTATACTATAAAATAATAGGTAATAATATACTTTTTTATAAATTTAAATATACTAGCCTAAGAAGCTAATTTACTTTATAATAAAGTTTTATCTATTCCTTTCTATAAGGGCTAAATATAGTATACTTTATAATTCTAGCTTTAGGGGCCTAGGGATAATAAATCTATTTTCTATTATTATTATTTTAATTAGAGTATTATTTATAGTGTAGTTATTATAGTTTTTAGGAAATTCTTATATTTATAGTGTAGTTTTTTTTCCCTTATAGTGTAGTATAGTGTAGTTTATAGTGTAGTGTAATATAGTAAACTACACTACACTACACATTGTAGTGTAATACTCTGACTAGAACCTACCTATTATTATTAAGTAATAGCTTTAGCCTATTATAACTACTAGAAGGAAGTAATTATAAAGGAGCTTTTAAAGCTTCTATTCTTAAACTACTAGAAGAATATACTAGATAAATTATTTAATCTAGAGAAGTAAAAGGAAATTATAAACCTTAGCTAGGTCTTTAAATATAAGACTAATAAGAAAGGAGTAATTATAGAGTTTAAAGCTAGAATAGTTATTTAAGGTAACTAATAACTAAAGAATAACCTTAATAACTACACTATTATACTTATTTTATAATCTCTATATATACTACTTATAGTTTACTATACTAATAATCTTAATACCTAATAATATAATATTTAGAATACCTTCCTATATATAAAGCTTAAAGAACCTATTTACTATAAGCCCCTAGAGAGTATAAATATAAAAGATTATCTCTAGAAGATAATAAGAGTATTATATAGGCTAAGGGAAGCTTCTTAATAATAGTTCTTATATCTTATATAATTCCTATTAAAGCTAGACTTTATATAAGGAAAGGAAGACCTATATATCTTTATAAAGGGCGGATTTATCCTATTCTTCTATATAGATAATATTATAGTAATATACCCTAATAGATTTAAAGTAGAATTTAAAAAGCTTTATAAATAACTAATAAATAGTTTTAATATTAAGGACTAAGGTAACCTAAAGTAATTCCTAGGTATTAAAATTATTAGAAATTATAATACTAAAGAGATATAGTTATTATAGGAATTATATATTTAAAAGATTACTTAGAAATTTATTCCTAATATTATTAATAGTAATTTAAAGAGCTTATCCCTTACTTCTCTTCCTATAGCTATAATCCTTACTAATACTAGTAAAGCTACTAATAAAGAGATTAATTATTATAAAGTAGTTATTAGCTCTTTAGTATATCTATATATTATTAGAAGACTTAATATAGCCTTTATAGTATTAAAGCTTACCTCTTTTATAATAAATCTATTAGTAAAGTATATTAAGCTTACTAAAGAAGTAATTTTATATACTTAGAATATAAAAAAGCTATGTATTTATTACTTAGAAGTAAATAGTTTTAATATACTATTCTCTAGTACTAATGCTTTACTTAGTAATAACCTTAATACTTAGAAATTAATATAAGGTTATATCTTTATTATATATAGTGCTATAATTAATTAGAAGTTAGGTAAGTAATATTATATAATAACTTTAAGTATAGAAATAAAGCTCTTTACCCTAAATTATAGTATAAAAAAGTATATATCTCTAGAAAAACTACTTTATAATATTAAGGTCTATATACTACTACTCTTAATTATCTAGTATAATAATAAGTAAATAATCTAGATTACTAAATATATAGAAGGAAGGCTTTAGACTAGCCTTAAGTACCTTAATATAAATTAAATATAGATTTAAGAATAATATATAATAGGTAATATTAAGGTTAATTAGATAAAGACCTCTAAGATACCTATAGATAGCTTTATAAAGCTACTTTTAGGTTAGATATATAGGGACTTCTACTATAGAATTAGCTTATAAAAGATTTCTATCTAATTATAATACTAGAAATTATTTATAATCTCTTTCTATGCCTTTAATCTCTAGCTTTAATAGATATCTTAGCTAGGGGAGGTATATTAGGGAGACCTCCTTAAGGTATTAGATATATAGATATAGCCTACGTAATAACTAGGTTAAAACCCTTAATAAGATAATAGTAGAGATAATATATTAGAAGTACCTCTATAGACTAGTTATTACTATAGCGCACTATGTACCTTTTAGGTATAAAAGTTAGGTGCTATCTGCACCTCTGATTGACCGAAATTGAACCATTTTTATTATTTACACCGACCCCTACCTTGACAAGAATATTATATACTCTTTTATAGCGTAATATACCCTATAGATTTTCCTTATAGCTCTCTAAAACATTATAGGGGGTTATATGTATGTGTAGCTAATCGCAGCTGTTAGAGAGGGACGAATAACTAGGGCATGTAGATTTGTAAAATAATTCAGGGGGGAGAGTGTACATGTATACACACAGTCCACCCCCTGTTTGATTTTACACGAGTACATGGCTAGGGGTAGCAGGCCAATCATATGCCTAGTTAAGGATTAGCGCACCGCTAAATAGGGTAAGAAGTACCTTATTTTAGGTGTATTTTATTAGGACTATTTAGTATCTTCCACTAGCGCGAATACCCCTATGATATCCCTAACAGCTCCACCCACAGTAACCACTAAGCACTGATAGTGGCTGCCCCGCGTGGGGCTTGTAGATGTGTAAATTCAAACAGGGGGTGGACTGTACAGGGGACAAGTTGGGCCATGGCGTGGTTTGCGCGACACTGAATGGGTGGAGGATTCCGTGCGGAGCAGAGGCAGTTTCATTGACTCCGTACGGACTAGTGATTTTTCAATCATGCAGCAATAGTAACTAGGCCCAAGGGCCCGAAATAGAAGAGGTATCTTTCCACGCAAATTTGTAAGAGGAGTGACCCTCCTGTGATTTATGTTTTCCACACTCCTTTATTAAATCATGTAATAAGGGTTAACGCGTTTTCAGGCTTCCTTTAGAGTTATCGACCTCTATTACGGACGTACAGCCTTTGGTAATAAAGGGTACCTTTGAATCCTAGCCCCTTGTATAGATTTGTAAAATAATTCAAGAGGTGTAGTCCGTATTGTACTGCGTAAATATGATTGCAACGATACGGACACGAACCGACATTATACAGCTCAAGATCCATGTACACGAAGAGAATCCATCGTCATCCGCGCTGCGCTTCTATTCTTCGACACCAATCTCTACCATGCGCCACCTGATAGGCACACAGTCTCGGCTCCAACAAGATGCTCACAAACGCCGCTATGCAGATGCCAGCGCTATCGCTGACAGTCGCAGCACTCAGACTAAACTCTCGCTCGTCCTCGGGAATCTTCTCCATGATCTCCGCGAAACAGTTGACGTATACTGCGCCCCCGAGGAGGCCTTCCCAAAAAATGATGACAAAGATCATGTACACTGACGGGATGAAGAAGTACAGACTCTGCAATACTAGCAGCACCATGTTGCCCACTTGGAGGCAGGAGGGCGCGTAGAGATGATGAATCCGGATAAGCGGCGTTGAGGATCGTGAGATGAACACCCCCAGCTGGTACAGAAAGCCATAGAACGGGTAAAAGCCACGGAACTCTCCAAAGGGAGAGGACTCGACGGGGAACAGAAGAGTCGGCGAGACTCCTTGGTTGATGGTGTATTCGGCCACATAGACCAAGAGAAGGGGTGCCATGTACGGCGCGATCAATGCCCTCGTTCTCCTCAAGTTGTTTCTGAACGAATTGGCGTTTGAAAAATGCACCGAATACGCAGCAGCATGCACAGTCGGCGGTCCCGGTGCTACGCCATGCGGCATTTCCTCCCCCCCCTCCTCCTCGTCAGTGGGATCCCGATCAGGAATCGTCTCGTAAACTTTCCGCTGCGAAACTTGCAGCGGCCCCAGCGGCAGTATAAAGAAGAAGCTCACAAACATGACGGCGGGCAAACAAGCCGAGAAGAGCAAGCTGTCCCTCACGCTGAACCTCGCCCACTCCGTCAAGACGACGTACAACCCCGCTCCCACGAGTCCAGCCGCGCCGGTCCCCGATCCCCATCCCACGAGGCTGACTTGCCCGTAGTAATGCGACAGACCCAAGAAGCTCAGTTCGCCTCCTCCGCTACTGAGACTGGCCAAGACCACGCCAACCATTTTCGCGGCGACGGATTTGGCCGGCGGCGTCAGTGCGACCATGAGCATCCCCGTGGCTGACAAGGCGATGAAGGCGAGGACGCGAAGCCGATAGGGCACTCGGTGTATAAAGTACGGCGCAATAAGCTTGGTAAAGAACGAGGGCAGCACATCGGCAAGGAGGACGACGCCTTTCGGGACAGAGGAGCCGACGAGGTCTTGGGCGGCCGAGAGGATGACGACGTAGAGCACATTATTTATCAGGCCTGTTTGTGTGAAAATCCCACGTCCCATGTTAGCCTGTGTGTTTTTTTTTTTTCTCGACATTCTGACGCAATTCATGTCTTGGGGGTTTTTGAAAACTCACCAAAGAGCCAGAAGGCGATGATGACCTTGGTGTCGGGACGCTGGAGCAAGCCTGCCATTCTGGCACGGTTCGTAGCCCACGAGGAAGCTGGTGTTCCGGACGGCATTGCTGGGCCTGTCATTGCGCCTTGTGCTGCAAGGGAACGGCGGCGGTGGCCGGAGGCGCAGGCATGGCCTTTTGGAATTGGTTTGGTCCATCAATTTGGCAACGTCTGGCGATTGATGAAGTTGATGGGCAAGTCCAGCCGTGTCACGTGCCAAACTCGGATCCCTCAGAGGCCGCAGTTCATCACGAATAGTTCTCTCATTTCGGCAAACAACGGTTTCATCGTTGCTGCGCAGATGATGCCTGACCAAGCAAAGATACCACACACTCGACTTGTCCAGCAGTAATCACTCCCTTCCCGCCCGCACGGCACTAACAATCCGCCAATAGCTTCTTCGGGTCAATCCGTTCTTTTGATCGGCAAAACAGCGGCGTCTTTTTTTTTTTTTTTTTTTTTTGGAGATGGACCCTTGAGAATTACTCGGCCTAACGAAAGCGACCCTTCACTTCAATCCAGCGACCTCAATCGCAACAAACTCCCATCATGGCCGTCGCAACAGACAAGGACGAATCCGCCTGCCCAGTCGACCACAAAGCCCGCGATGCCTGGCTCTCGCAAGCCAAGAACCAAAGCACATGTCCCGTCGACCACCCGCCCTCATCACAAACGCCCTCCTCCAAGACATGGACGCAAACTATTACTTCGTATCTGCCGTGGTCGTCGTCGTCCGCCTCCTCCTCCTCCACCGTCACAGCGACCAATCCCATCTCCAGCAAAAGCCTCGACACCAACCGCGTCATCTCGACCATCCCCAGATCTGTCAACGACCCCGAAGCCTGCCCCGTCGACGGCGGCGCAACCACCAGCGCGGCCAACCACGAGATCGAGTCAGGCGTAGACGCCTCGGGGAACTGGGTGTATCCCTCCGAAAAAATGTTCTTCGACGCCATGAAGCGCAAGGGGTACGATGCCCGCGCGGCCGACATGAAGACCGTGGTGCCCATTCACAACGCTGTCAACGAGCGAGCATGGCGGGAGATCAAGGAGTGGGAGGCGCCGTATCTGTCCAAGTCAAAGTAGGATGGCCTATCCCCCCCCTTTTTATTCCTCACCCATGATTGTCAAGTATCTTTTTTGCAAGAACGTTTGACTGATTTTGCTTTTTTTTCTGCCCTAGCTGCGGCGGCCCTAAGCTTGAGTCGTTTGCGAATAAAAACGACCGCATGACGCCAACTGCTCGGATCAACACCATCCTTGGCTACACGGCGCCTTTTGATCGTCATGACTGGGTGATTGACCGTTGTGGCACGCGCGTTGACTATGTGATTGATTTTTACGCTGGACGGCCAGATGCCAAGGGCAAGGTTGGGCCTAGTTTCTATCTAGATGTGAGACCCAAGTTGAATACGTGGGAAGGTGTCAAGATGAGGACTATGCGGTGGACGGGTCTTGCGTGAGCTCCATCATTGTTGGATTCGTCCCTCTACTGCTGTAAAAAGAAAAAAAATTCTCGCTCTTGTACAAAAGCTTACGATTTGTATGATATCACTGAGGCGTTCTGTTTCTGGCGGGGGAAGTTTACCCAAATTACATAAATGCATGCACGCAGACGAGCTCGCAGGCTCACTTCTTCAATACCAAGTCTCTATTCTGGAGGCTGTCCGTTCTGCCCTTCTCTATCAGATCACACACCGCTATACTACTCTTCACGTCAAAGCCCTTTTCGAGCATGTCGAGGGGGGCAGGACATCGAAAGACAAACAGTTGTGCCATGCGACATCGCATCCGCAATACAAGGACTTTATCATTCATCCTTGTATCATTCAAGTGATTGGACGCGGAGTCGAATCGGGGCAGCGGTCTCGAATGCCTGCGTCTGTAAATCCCATCCGCGCTGTTCCATCGACGTCCACAACTCCTCATCTTCGGCATGCCTTCCATCCGACATGGACGTCCTCTTGTGATCATGAATACAATGCTTCTTCATTTCCCAAGCATCCTCCATGGCGTGGAACCACGCCAGTATGGCATGTTTAGGCTTGCATCCTGCCCAAAGCAGCAATTTGATCTTCGCCAGCCGACTTCCGCGGGGGGATGTGATGAATGAGGTGTGCATTGGGCCGTCCACTACGTCAATCGTGTCCCAGATCCCATGCGAAGCAGCCTGTCTGTAGCTCGCGGCAAATTCGATTCGCGCAATGGGCTCACCTGCACGATTGCGGACGATCGGGACCCAGAAGATGATGCGCTCGCGTTGCGCAACTTGCTCCGGTGTGAGGACTTTGCCCGTCTCCATGTATTCCAGAAAGAGAATCGTGGCCCTCTGGCGATTGAGCGTTGTCATACAGACGCTCCGCACGCCGAGGTAGTTCATCCAGAGATGGGCACAGACCAGAGCAACCATCAAGTAAACGACGCTCCGATGGTCCTCTACCACTTTGACGACGAGCGTGCCGACGAGGAGACCGACGAGACCGACTGCGGTTTCTTGGCTGGCTTCTTTGGCGTTGAGCTCCGCAAGATTATCATGCTTGGCGAAGTGCACACTCAGCGCGGCTTTGCTCGCGCCAGCGGCAACGCCACACATTGCTCGTAGAGCCTCCCCGACAGCGAGGGCTGCGACCTTCCCCTTGGATCCTAAATAGGGACTGTATAGTTCCAAGAAGAACGCGGTGTCGTTGAAGATATCAGCGAGAAACCGGTAGCGCTTGGCGTCAGGTTCAATGCGGAGTCCGAATCGGTGCGCAAATATAATGGTGGCGACGCGGGACATGGCATCCCTGAGGATGGTGATGAGCATGGCAAACGTGGCAGATGAGTTGGCATCGCCTACGCCCAGGCCCTGAAGCAGGGCTCTGCTGGCGAGCAGTGAGGTAATGGTGGAAAAGAAGGCCTGCAGGGAATCGTACGTCTGGTAGGCCAGATAGTCCTTCGACACGGAGTGAGGGTATCCAACGGGGAGGAAGGCATCGTAGAGTACCTTTTTCCATTCGTACAAGGACCTTGCAAGGAAACCTCTTGATGCGTCCTTGGACTGCAACTTCACATTTTTACGGAGTCAGTATAAGCGGCTCGAGATGGAAGATCAGCGACGTGCACGAAACTTACGACAATTACGGCGTCAAAGGGCCGGTGAAGCCAACGACGCTGGACGTTTCCAGACCTGTCAAGCTCCGTTACTTCAACATCGTGGTCATTCTTAATCAACTCGGCGATGCCACGAGGCTTGCAGTGGCCGCCGTTTCGATCGCCAGGGTTGGGGTTCTCCATGTCGGCAACAGCAGTAGGGCTGCACAAGGTCGGTGGATGGATGGGTTTGGGCTGGAGGAAACTAGAAAGTTATCTGCCTGTGGTGCAGCTGGGGGGATTGAAATTAAGGAATGGCTCGGAGAAATTTGCTTCATGTTGTTCGTTGTTCTGGTACTCGGTAGACGAATACTGATGAACGAGGGTTTGATTGCAGCAGGTGAGCGCAGTGCTTGCCAGCTGTCCAGCGGGTGCTGACAGGAGCGGGCGGCAAACGAGACCCCCATTGCGAATCTGGGTCGAGTTCACGCACAGAAAGACGAAGAAAAACACGGGAATGGCTTGTGGTGTCTGTTCAGTGGCAATGGATATTAGTTCTTTTCTTTGTTCATTTTCTTTCCACCCCGATATGGGGAATGCGTGCATACAAAAATGACTCGTTCGTCTACCAACTACCCAGCCAACGCGACACGGCTATCGCTTCACAGGTTGGCCATCTTCACCCACCAAGTACTCTTCCGTCTTCAAAGGCCCCTCGCCAACGCCAGTCATGATGACCCTGCTCACCCCATCTCTCAAGGTGCTAGCAATGCCGTCCTCCAGCTTCACGCTGGACTTGGCAGCGGCGCTACCTTCCTTCCATCCTGAGACGCCGGTCAAGACTCCGGTGAAGGCTCCCAGTATCGCAGACTCATCTTCTTGCAGATAGTATACCACGCAATTGGGACCAGCATCGAACGTGTATGCAGCAATCGTCTTTCCAGCCTCGGCATTGATGGACTCGACCGCGCGAATGGCAGCACGAGACACATCATTCATGTAAAAGATCGGCGGGTATGTGTCGGCGCAGCAGGCGTGAAAGGAGTTGGAGTCGCGCATGGTGACTTCGGCGAATGTCGCAAAGTCCTTGGCCTTGATGGCCTCTTCCATGGTCTTCATGTTGGCGGGCACAATCTGGGTGATTCTCTGCTGGAACAGGCCCGACGTTGCGACCGTTTGCTGCATGCCAGAGGAGGAAGAGACACCCTTCTTGGCGGCACTGACCACGAGAATCAGTGCCTTCATGTTTGGCCAATGGGAAGCTGGTGCAACAAGGTCGGCCACAGAATCGCTCCCATCTGCCTTATCACCCATTCTCCATGCAACGTAGCCTCCGAACAGACTACGGCAAGCGGACCCGGAGCCTTGTCGAGCAACCAGGGACAGCTGTGCAGGGGAGTCGGCAAGTTCGTACAGATTCGCGATGGCCTGAACCAGGGCCGCAAAGCCTGCGGCCGATGATGCCAAGCCAGCAGCTGTGGGGAAATTGTTCTCGGAGACCAGCTTGAGCGGCATGGCTGACAGCTTGGGGAGGGCAGAGTCGGCTGCCTCTAGGGCGGCACGGCGAGCTCGCAGCTCGCGAAAGCATGCTTGGGCCCTTGCGCCAGAGATATCGGACAGCTCGCCATTGAGCATGAGGCTATCGTCTTCGGTATAGGAGGCGGAGCAGGAGGCTGTCGTCAGGGTTCGCAAATCGGCCTGGGACAAGGTGACGGAAAGAGAGCTGTTGGTAGGGAGGTTGAGCTTCGCATCTCGCTTTCCCCAGTACCTGAATCAAGTCTTGTCAGCCTTCTGTACACGATAATGGTCGCACAATGAGGGCTCTTCCTACTTGACCACGGCGATGTTCACCGGCGCCGTCGTGCTGGCTCGATACACCTTGGTGTCCGCCATTGCAAGAGTTGTCGAAGTGGCAGGCTAAGAGATATTCATCAGATATCACAGCTTACCCAACTGAATCGAAGCTTAAAAAGAACGTTCGTACAGCTGTGAGATGCTTTGTCTACACCGCTAAACCCTGGGGAGAAGTTGAATGAAGCTAGAACATATAGTGTTGGGACCGGCATGTCCTATTTGGCCTAGTGCGGGGCTCTCTTGAAAACCCCGCCGTGGGATGTGTTGGACGTGGAGCGCGTGACTTGTTCCCTAGCAAGATGATGATTGAAGAGAAGAGGTTAGATTAAGTCTACCTTGTGGCATACAAATAGACGGATAAAAGCTCCTCTTTTTATAGAGAGAGCATTCAAGCGAAAATTGTATGCGTCTTTGAGTCGTTCTCGCGTTTGGCTACGTGCATCTTCAGCTTCCCTAATACGGTCACATGCGCATGTAATTCGTCATAGACGATTATCCGCCATCGGGCAACAGACCAAGGGTGGGAACACCTACACAATATCAATCGCTCAAGTCATTGCCTACCCTGCATCTCGATGGCGTGAGAATGAAAATCACGGCAAAGACTAGTCACGATATCATGATTAAATAAAATTTGGGGAGACAGGCCGTGTATTATCTGTTTCTTCCCAGCTTTCCTACCCTTGACTGTTTCGCTTGTGTATATCCAACCCATGAATGGTGAGTTGGGTCTTGATTCCAGCCATGCCCAATACTCAACCCCCCCCCCAAAAAAAAACAACAACTCAAACTCCTCCTTGCATGCAAATACTCCGCTGTAACTCAGCCAACCTGTATACGACGAGTCTGTACAAGAGTTCCCGTCAAGATCCAACTCCTCCGCGTGCACGGTCATGCCGTTGCCTTTTGCCAAAATGCCCACCAAATGCCAAAAAGTTCAAGTCGCAGTCCCCATCCTATATGCTTTTGTCTAAGTCGCCGAAAGAGGAAAAGAAGAACAAGAAGAAGAAAATGAAAATGAAAAATTCGGGCATCGTTTTAAAGATATCCAAAAAAGAAGATCGAAATGAAGTCCACGCCGTTGTGCAGCATCCTGGGACCTTGGTCTGCCTGTTGCAGGTAAATCGAGTAGTCCTCATCATCCAGGTAGTATGTCCTTCGAATTATATCTCGAACCTCCTCCGTGTCCTCGGTCCACCCTTGTGCATTATCTGGCCGGCAAGGGGTGTTCGCCCGATACCCAGGATACCAGACATCCACAACCAACGTCTCCTCCCGAGTGAGTTCGCCGACGTCAAATTTCGGCTTGCTTGATCCAATGGGAATGATGATGTAATAATCGGGATGAATTCTTGCTATGGTGATGTTGTATATCCCAAACCGGCGGAAGACGTAGTCCATGCAGCAGGTGAAGTTATCCGTCATGGTGATGGGGGAAGTTTCCATGCCGGTGACATCGATGGATTGAAGAAAGGTTTGGAAGCGGTCATATACAGATGGGGCCCAATGTTGGGTCTTGCCGGTGGCTTCGAGCCATTGGCAGAGCAGTTCACCTTGATCCTGGCGAGGGTCCCACGGGAAGTAGCCCATGATTCGTCTCTCGAAGAGCATTCGTTGCTCGTCGTCGCTGTAGTTGGGATACTGAATCACCCCTTCTGGTATTTGTGGTCGAACCTCGACGAAAGATACCGGTGATGATGATGATGATGATGATGATGATGATGGAGACGACGGCGATGAAGGTGATGGTGAAAAGACTCTGATATTCTTTTTGATCCGGCGTTCTTCTTCTTCTGAATCCGAACTTGAAGCGTCTGAGGGAGAACGCTGGCGGGTTTGACCAAGATCAACAATGTGGCTTATGTCGCCGAGTCCTGAGCGGAAGAGAGGTATGGAAGCAAGTTCGAGCTCATTGAGAGGCTCTTGTTTGATGACTGGATCCATTTTTTGTTGGGTTTTATTTAGGAAATGCTTTGGTAATGTGTTTGTTTTTTAGCGCAGGATGTAGTAATCCGCAGTGTTTGTGTGTGGTTTTGTGGTTTAGTAGTGTTTGTTTTGACGCAAGATATTGGTTATCCGCAGTTTCTCTTAGAGATTTTGCTAGAGGTGTAAAGCAAAAGAGTGATTTTTATTTTTTATTTTTGATGGCAAGTGGTTTTGTGAGAGATGAGATGAGGAAGAAGAATCGTTTCTTGTCAGAAACAGGGGGGAGGACCATTTAAATAGACGGACGCTGGCATTAAAGTTTTCAGTGATGATGGAACTTGCTCAAGAAATTGGCATCATCACTTGCATTATGGTTTCGATTTGGCTCCTGTGCCGAACTCTGATAGGAGTGCATGGTGCAGAGTCTGTAGTGTCAGCCTCGAAGTGGTGTTACGATGCGTAACCTAAATGTGTTGATCACACTGGACGTAAGAAATGAGAATTATGGCGGGCGTCGTGAATAAAGGTAGCTCAAAGCCTTTCGACGAGATGTAAACGCCATCGGTCAACAAGGAACACAGTAGCTGGCAGAAGCAGACGCATACTTTGACCAGAGTACATCGAAGAGGCTGGTTAGAATTGTTGCGCGAAGGATGGTTGTCGCCTGCTAAACTAAACACAAGATACAAAAGAAAAGCATACTGGCACTTGCTTCCCACAAGTATCTGGCAGGCGTGTCGTCGGATGGAAGCGAGAGAGAACTGTAAAGACGTGGCAAGTATGCATCAACACCAAAGCGGTCGGTCCCGGGCCGCCCGGGCCGCTGATATATGAACTCAGTTCTACCTTGATGGAAGTCTGGGACCGCCAGGAACAAATTGGCCCCGCCGCCACGGGAAGTTATTCGGGAGCCAGCCCATTCAACAAGGTTGAGTTTGGCGGGCACACAGTAAATCTCGACTCCAGAAAGGTTCGTCTCGTATCCAGGGTGGAGCCTCTGAATCCTAATTAGGTGGGAAGTGAAAGATCGCTGCAATATGCCATATTTTAATTTATAGTACGTTAGCATATTCTATTCTGCCAGTCAAAAGGCTCCACCGTAGATACGAGACGATTTTTTCAAGAGCCGAGATTTACTGGAACCACCACACGCTAGGAGGAAATGGTTTTGTGGGAAAAAAAAAACCAAAAAAAACAGAGCAAAGTCAGCTCTCAACATCAACAACAGCAGGAATGGAACGCGGCCTCTTGTGTTCGGTCAGGTTTCCCCACGTGGGTGTTGGTTATACAAAGATGGCCTGCGTCTACTATCGATAAGCCGTCTTGCTGATCAGCGCTTTACGTACGAGGTGCACTAGTCAGTCCTGAATCAATCACCCTACTCTTGACGTCATCTGCCCAGCTGATTATCACGACCACGCGACCACGCGATCTGTGCATTTGAGACTCCGACCTGCAATTTCTCAACCATTGTTGCACCGAGAAGCCCATTTTCCTTGCACTTGACGCCAAACTGCCGTCGCCATGGACCACGTCCTTCGTGGCGCACCATTAGCTCTGCATGCCGCTCGCCGAGCCCATTTGTCGTTTGGCCGCGTGCCAATGTGCTGCCGTGGAAGACCAGCCGAGTCCACTCGGTCGGCCACAGCTTATCCGAGCATATGTGTTCTGAGCAGAAACTATAGCGGCGAGTCTGCTGCAGAAAAAGGAACAAACAGCCGTGGCGCAACACAAAGAAAGGCAGATGACCGCCCATGGCATCGAGAGAGCAGTAACGCGTTGCCCAAATCGACCTCCCCGGATCCCTCAGGAGGAGATGCAAGTAAAGGTCGGTGTAACAATCATTCTTCCCGAATTATACATCTCCGGGAAAACACGACTGACTTCAGTGCCAGGCCGACTGCTTACGACACCGACGCGGCTCCTGAAGCTCATCCTGCCGATACCGTTTCATCCTGAACAAGAGCACATCAATGCAGATAAACCAGACAAGAAGCAATGGAAGGACAAGAAAGTTGAGCCTCTGGCACTTCTGATACATCCCCATCAGCCGTTGTCATACCTGGAGAGATTGATACAGGCCGAAATACCACCTCTCCTCGTCAAGGGCGGCGGCGACAAGTTGCCCGAGATTGTCTTTCGAGCCGAAGCGGACTACTCCGGAGATGAGAAAAACAACGAATCAAAGGTCTCGGGAGAACGCCATGATTCCAACGGCGCAAACGTCGCCTCATACTCGGGTCTAGGACACGAGGGTCCCAGCACGCACAAGCCACATTGGGTACGATGGAGCGGGAGCACTGAGATCGGCGACTTTATCAGAGATGCGGCCAGAGGCCGAGAGTTCACCGTCAGTATCGAAGGTCATGACGAGGAGTTGCGGATTGCTGTGCCTAGCTTCAAAGACAGAACATACTACCTTCGCATGAGGTTGCGACGAATGTCTCACGAGATCGATCAAATGGCTCGTGTGAAACGAGAGTGCGACCTCCTCGCGCACAAGGGTGCGCATACGCTGGCAAAAGGCGGGTTTGCAGCCCTCGCTGGCTGGTGGGGAATCGTTTACTACGTCACCTTTCATACGGAAATGGGATGGGATCTTGTTGAACCAGTGACATATCTTGCTGGGCTGACGACCATCATGGGAGGTTATCTGTGGTTTCTGTTCATCAGCCGCGACCTGAGTTACAAGGCTGCAATGAACATCACAGTGTCAAGGCGACAGAACGCTCTGTACCAGGAACGAGGATTCGACCAGCAGCGATGGGATCAGTTGGTTCATGACGCCAACTCTCTGAGACGAGAAATCAAAGTAGCTGCGCAGGAGTACGGTGTGGATTGGGACGAGATGAAGGATCTTGGGGGAGAAGAAGTCAAGGAGGCGCTCGAGGAGGAGAGGAACAGCAGAAAGAAGGAGGACGAGGACGAGGACGAGGACAAGGACGAGGACAAAGAGGACAAAGAGGATGCCAAAGAGCAGAGTCAACAGAAGCAAGAGTCGGGAAGCAGTTCTGGGACGGGCTGATTGCGTAGTTTCATAGCGCGTTTATAGGACATTTCTAGGGCGTTTGTTGCAAGAGCATACGTTTCCCATTTCATCTTCATTTGGCTCTCGAAAACATCTGCTTGAACACCAGCCATGCCATCTCCCAGGATGCAACTTCCTGGTTCATTCTTGTCACATGGAAAAAAAGTATCTCAGCCCACTTCCCCCGCCACATCCCATCCACCTATCCACCCATCCACCCATCCCCATCCACCAGCCTACATCACATCCAATGCCTGGTCTGACGTTTGTCATGATGTCGCCAACCCAAACCATCCGATTTGACCGGGTCCGCCAATTCAGTTATTCCGCGCTTTGTCCAGCGTCGTCGACTCGGGCGTTTATCGCCGACACCTCCAAGTCAATTCCAAGCTGATCACCCTACCAAGACCTTGACCTGGACCTGACCCACACGCCGCATCCGCAGTGCGCCTGGTACATTTTATCAATCGAGCAAGTAACTCAGCAGCGGCAAACGAGGCTCCTGAATGGGGGCATTGGCATGAGCCCAGGATTCTTGCCCGGAAATGACTCCTCAGATCTTGCATCTGCCCGATGGCAAGAAATTCACCGTCGCCCCTGTCTTCGGAGGGATGGGGTTCCGCAGCCATGATCACCATAATCTTCTTCACCCGTATCCGGTGGGCTGGATGACGGTTCTACACACCGAAGAGGAGAGAGTTGAGCTTGAACCTTGCGACCGAGATGCCAGCAGCAGCAGCAGCAGCAGCAGCAGCAGAAATATACACCAAGGCAACTCTCAAACGGCAAGGCATGTCGTCGGGGCAGATCAAGACGAGAATGCGGCACAGCCGAAACCAAAGAGACGCACCAAGCCTTTCCACTTGCCCACACTACAGCATGATACGCTGTTCATATCATCGATCTCGATCCCGTCCAACTCGGAGTTCAAGCCAGCCGTCAGTCCTACGAGGGAAACCGCCATGATGCTGTGGATCACGCTGTACTGGTATTTCCATCAGCCAGAGCCGGACCACGGTCTGAATACGGCAGCCTGCAAGGGGACCCCCGATGGCGCAAAGCCGCGGGGCGATTGGAAAATCAAAATCAAGAGAGATGGTGTTCTCCGTGGCCGGAATCTCATCCCCAAGCTCGAGAGAATGGGGTTGATTGCTTCGGAAGACACTTTTGTCGGGACGAGCATGGACGACAATGGCCAAGAATGGGCCAACATGTTCGTGTCGAAGCGCATGTTTTGGCAGACGCCGGCGCATTTGTTTCTATTCACGTTGCAACCCGTGGCCAAGAGTCGTTCGCCAGGCTTGCAGTCCACCTCTGGCTCTCCCGACACAAGTCAGCCTGGGTCACCGAGAGAAGAAGAAGCATCATCATCATCATCAACCAGGCCTCTGCACTGGCGCTCACCCAGCGGCGGATCGTGCACCCCAACAGGCGGACAGCTAGCAGCAGATGTTCCCGGCGTTCCGATGCCTACTGCACCACCCCCTTCCATGCCGGGCTATCCCATCGGACCTTACTTCTCATCGTCTCACCTTCCGACTTACTATCCTCCTCCCCCGCTGCAGTACATCTACACCAATAACATTCGGCATCCCCTGCGGCCGAAGCCCCCGCGAATGGGAGAGGTATTCTACACTCGCTTCATTGAGAGCATGGGCCAGTACTTGTCCTTCCGCGTGGCGTCGTGTTCGCCACAACCGGTGCCTTACCTCGGTCCAATGGGGCCAAACCCACCCGAGAAGGGCCAGCTATCTTCAATGAGCGACAAGGAGCTCATCCGATCGTGGTTTGAGAATCCTCGGGTGAAGGAATTCTGGGGCGAACACACATCCGACTTCTTGGAAAGCGGACTACGCTCAAAGCACTCCTTCCCCGTCATTGGTCAGTGGGATGGCGTTCCCTTTGGCTTTTTCGAAGTGTACTGGGTGAAGGAGGACACTCTCGGGCGGCATGTTGGCAGCGATGTCGGTGACTGGGATCGTGGGATTCACATCCTGGTTGGAGAAGAGTGGTCGAGGGGACGGGTGGCAGCCTGGCTGACGAGCTTAGTCCACTGGTGCCTGACGTCGGATTACAGAACGATGAATATTTGTTTGGAGCCCAGAGTTGACAACAAGAGGTATGCGCACCCTTCCCTTGTCCCTCTGCAGGTTGTACGAGGCCGCGCACGGAGTACTTTCCGAGGGATGTTGCTAACTCTGGACAACTGTAGAGTTATGAGGCACCTGGATGCCTGTGGCTTCTCCAAGGAGAAGCAAGTGTCATTTCCCCATAAGCAAGCCTGGTTCGTCAAGCTGCGACGTGAGTTTTGGGACGGGCCAGAGCTGTAGTTTGGGATCTGACGATGGGAGCGATTTCTTTTCTTTTCTTGTCCAGAAGGGAGCACGAGCAGGAGCAACGATTGGATATTGACGATATAATACGCTTCTCATTTGTACCTACCTCGACCGTGCTAAAAAGCTTGCGTGCTCGGAAACCATGCCGTGAACTTCCGCCACTTTACAGTACTGTACACAAGACGTGCTGCAACTTGCGACTGCAAAGTGGGCTTGTGGGTCGGGTTGGAAACGACCTTGGCGAGGGATTGAATTGGAATTAAGATCCAACTGACAGTGCATGGGAGAGCACGACATTTTTCATGTATAGCTGGATGCATTTCTCTCGATGAATAACTTGATGTGACTCACCAGCCAGCCAGCCCATGAGAGGCCAAGCCCGTAAGCCTTCGCGTCTAGGAGGGACGATGGCTCATTGCCAACTTGTGCAATCACCATGACAGAGAATGACACAGAATCTGGGAATCGGCAGTTGTTTTCGGTGGCCATTATGAATTGAGTCAAAATGACAAAATTTCATCGCCACCGTCCCCGCCCCCGAACCTTGTCCACCCCCACATCCACCCCCACATCCATCCCAACTCCCAACTCCCAACTCCCCAACTCCCCAATTCCCAAAACGGTTGAACCATGAGCACCATCACCACCATCACCACCATGAACCGCCTCGTCCCTCGCCACGCCATCCGCGTCCCCCTCCGCCGCATCACCCGCCCCTACTCCCAAACATTCACCCCCGGCCCCGCGCCCCCAAGCTCCCCGCCTCCGAACAAGCCGAGTTCGAGCGCCTCCAGCGCAAAGCCTCCGTGTCAACCGCCTTCCAACCCCAACCCGACACCGACACCGACTCCGCGCCCCCCGCGCAGGCAGATGACGACGGCGCCAACCCCGGCCTCTTCCGCGGCGCGCCGCCAGAGTTCAAAGGCGACACGAACCCCAAGACGGGCGAGGTCGGGGGTCCGAAGAACGAGCCGCTGAAATGGGGCGGCGACGGCGACTGGAGCTACAACGGTCGCGTCACCGATTTCTAAGATTCCCTCTGCTTTGCTTCGCCTCGCCTCGCCTCGCTTCCATGCCGGGATGGTCAAGATGGGAAACGAACAAGTGAGCATCGTATCTTGTCCGGAGGATCGCCATGACAGGGGACGTCATTAAAAAAAAAAAGACTTTTTTGCGGATTTTCTTGTCGTGTCTGCTGAGCCGGGAGTGGAAGACCTGGGAGCCGGCATGTTGAAATTGGAGGGCCATGCATACAGCTGGTTTCTGCCGAACGAGCCCTTTCCTCCCAGACACGCTCGACAAGTCCTCATCTTGGGTGGTGCTGTGGTTTGCCTCTCGAGGAGGCCAGTTGTACATCACAGACACGCACCGCTGACACGCACCCTTATTCTTTCAGATTCTGATTTGAGATAAAGAGCAACATCGCTCTTCTAAATTATGTACTATAGGACACTGAAATTGTACAGTCGAGGTAGTTTGCTTCATGCTATTCGAGACCCTCGCTTAACACACCACACATTCACTTCCCATCTGCCTGGACGTCCAGTGCCGCCCTACTGTCGTCGGTTGCGTCAGCCATTTCAACATCTTTGTCCATCGCGCTCTTGTTGGTCTCCTCGGCGGGTTGTGCGGGATCCCTCGTCGCATCAGCTCGATTTTCCTTGTCGCCCTCGCTCTTCGCTCGCTTCGGGCCGTGTCTCTCGACCTCTTCACCCGGCGACTCTGGCTGGTGGTGGTCCTTTACCCGCCGCCTCCAGCCCCCGACAACGTCACCGCTGGGCGGCGCATCGTGCTCCTTTTCCTGCTCCACTTCCGACCCGTTGATATTACCGAAACTGGCTGATACCTCCTTCATGGCTTTGCGCATTCGTTCTCTTCGGGCCTTGCCGCGGAGTCTCGCCTGCGGTTCAGCTCCGTTCTCCACCCAACGAATGCATTTGACCATGTAGCTGATGCCGTCGTGCACCGAGTGACGGTTGCCGAATTGCCCCCCAAACTCCCGGCTGGTGATCCCGTAACGGGTGCAGCTTGTGTACTTGGTCAGCCGTGGAAGGATGAGAATGTTCACGTGCAGGTCGCGATGGGCCGGGATTCCCATGGGCCCTGATGGCGGCGGTGCTGTGATCGCACCTTCTGATTCGTCACTGGGATATTCCGCTGCATGAGATTTGGTCTTTCGCTTGCCGTCCGAGCCATCCCCCAGGTCCAACATGGCTGTATCGACATCGTCTGTCCATTCGCCCTTGATCCATCCCCCGTGAATGCAGGCGGCCACGACATCAGAGTCGTCAGTGTATACATCAGTGCCCCAAAGATACGCTCGTGCAGTGATCTCTTCCCTGGCGACGGAGGATAGATGAACACGTGAAACCTTGACCGTTAGTGTGCAGTTCTCTTTGTCCTTGATCATTTCCCAGGGAAGGGGTTTCGGGTTTGACGAGAAGCCTCTGCGTGTCGGGGTGTTGGGAAGTATGCGACCCGGTTTCAGCTCAGGCTCATAAATAAAATCTCCCAGATGATGCCTCGGGCGATGAGCGACCGAGTGCAAGACAGCCTGGGAAGATACAATAGTCCTTGTCTTGGGGGGGATGACGGGTGCAGCGGGTTTGGCCTGGCTACTCTGCGCTGGTTGGCCAGCCTTCTGACCGTGATGATGATGGTGATGGTGGTGGTGAGGCTTCTCCGTTGGCGAGCCCGTCCGTGTGCTGCCCTTGCTATTTTTGAGTGCAGCAACTCCCGTGGTTGGCGAAGGCACGGCGGCGTCTTGGCCATGGTGATGATGATGGTGATGGCTGCATGATGACGGTTAGAGAGATTTCTTTTCGTTCTTACCCATCTTCTTCTTTGGAAGGTGCCTCACTCGGAGAGGTAGCTTACTGGTGGTGGTGATGTTGATGCGGTTTGGACCTCTTGTTGGCCCGACCCCCCGCAGGTGTCAATCTACCGGCGCTGTCGTCATCGCGGTGATCTTCGTCCTTCAATCTTCGCCTTCTGCCGCCCTTGCCACCTTTGCCTCCATTTTCGGGTCCAGTTTCGGCCGCCTTGTCCGCATCATCTCGTTTTGTACCACTTGGATGCAGAGGTTGGGTCGGGAATGGGTTAGCTGCCGAGGACGCAATGGAGCTCGACATGCCAATACCACTGACACCGCTTCCGATTCCCGAGAACATTCGTCCGAACTCGCTCTTGATGCCTGGCTCAGCTGCAGGCCCAGGCTGCTGGGGCTGTGCACCTTGCACTGCCTGCGGCAAAGGCGACATTCGCCCCTTTCGGTTAATGTCTTGGACGGCCAGCAAGTTCCGTTGCAGCCCATTTGGTCCGTGGTGCTCATCACTGCCCTTGCGCGGAGACTCAAATAATGGACCATGCGCATTGCTGTGACCGGCTGAATTCGGTCCATTGGCTTCCTCGCGAGGCCGAGGCGGGCCATGGTGCGGCGGCGGTTGCTGGTGAACCTGATCCATACGGGCGCGGTCTGCCTCATATTGTTGCGATGGCGGCGCGGGCGCGGACGCAGGCGGGGGGTGGGCGGGATGCGAAGTCGGTGGATACCGTTCAGAAAGAGCAATCCGCCATGAAGGTCCGTGATGCGAGTATGGTCCTGATGCCGGGGGATACTCGGGATGCTGTGGCTGCCGTGATTGATGATCCACGGGGGGTTGGTAACTCGGTTCTGGGTTCGACCTTCCCCATTGGTCTCGAACATCTCGAGGTTCCGGTGGCTGGCCGTAGGGGGACTGATTTGGATGCGCATCACGGTGCCCTAGTTCTCGAGGTGACATATGCTGGCGGCGTGAGTCTGCTCCTCCAGAATATGCTCGCTCCCGGCCGTCTCTCTCCCCATGTTCAGGCACTGGTTGACGATCTCTCTCGGCTCGATATCTGTCGTCGTATGCGTACGGTCTCAAGCCCGGCCGTTCGTGATTGTACTCGATGCCTGCAGGTGCAGGTTGCCGTCCATCGTCTCGGCGCGGATATGCATCCTCGGGACGACCCGCGGCATCTAGCGGTCGTGGCTGCATGGCACTGTAGGGCGGTGTGCCGTGGCCGTTTGCACCAGGTGGAGGTCCCGCGGACATCCGTCCTGGCTCCCTCGAGGTATCAGCAGGTGCAGACGGACGGCGCTGATGGTATCCTCGCGGAGTACCATATCGTTGCATGTCAGGGGTTGTTGCGTAGTGGCCATGGGGAGACGGCGCAGCATTCCCTCGGGGATCATGTGGTCTCGGGTGATCGGGCGTTTGGGGACGACGAAACGGGGGGTATTCGGACGAGGCAGAGTGCATTCGCGGCGAAGCTTGCATCGGCGGTGCATAGCCGGGGCCGGATGCAGGCGGCTGGCCGTGTGGCGAGAAGTGCGGAGGGGGAGGAGGCTGAGAGTCACGCGAAGCAGGTGGAGGTCCTCCCAACATGGCCGATATCGACATGGGCATGCTTCCGGCACTTCCTGATCTGCCAAGAGAACCCAAGGCAGGTAGCTCTCGACCAGACGTGAAGGAAGCAGGAGGTCCCGCTGAGAGAGGAGAGGGCCGAGGAGGAGGAGGCGGGCCGTGGCTCGCAGAGCCCTGCGACTGTGAATGATGATAGCCCTGCCGCTGCCCCCCAGGTTGGCCCTGCGAGGGCGGCGACGTCCCCGGTGGAGGCATAGAGCGACTGAGCTCCCTGGGGATGGAGGTGAGCGACGATGCGCTCTGCGCTCGTGAATGTCCAAGCTCTGGCAAGTTCGCTCTAGAGGCGGCTGAAGGGAAGTAGGGAGAATCTGAGGCTCGGCGATGGGCGGGATACGCAGAGGCCTGGCTGAGGGCATGCGTCGCGAAGGGATGGTGATGGGCGAGGTGCGAGTTGCTGGAGTTGAGATTGGAGTTGGAGATTGAGTCGGAGTTGGACCGTGGCACGGGAGCAGGCTGGCGGTGTCTCGGATCCATGGTGGTACCGAAATTTTAGCTCGAAAAACCCGACCCGTCCAATGAGGCTCGAGCGTGGCGATCCGCAGATGAACGAGGATGGAGGGAAGGGACCACCGAGGACCACCAACAACAAGTTGTCGCGGAACGCAGAGATGATGCCCCGGATTCCGGGGGCTGAAGCCGCTGAGAGGCGTTGGGCCAGCTCTGGCGCATCGCACCTTCAGGCCAGCGAGGAGATTGATGGGCCGGGCTCCCGGCCTTGCTCAGGGAGGAGCCGGCAAGTTGACAGGCACCAGACTGGACTGGAAATAGAAATGATGCGCTCTCGAGTCGGATCGATACCAAGGCTCCGAGGGTTGCCGCTTCGACCACTGCCTGGATACAGGTTGAATGGGGCTAGCACAAGCTGTTTTTGTATTTTCTTTTGTATTTTTTTTGGTATAATGAGAAAAGTTTCAGAAAGTGAACGAGAAGCGCAATAGGAAATGGAAAGAGAGAGAGAGAAAAAAAGGGGGGGCGGGAGAGGCTTTTTTTTTTCCCAGATGGACGAGGGTGTTGGCGAAAACTACCTGTCATGAGAGAAATTCTGCGCATGGTCGCGCGCATCACACGGCGCGAGCCCACATGCGGCACACGATGGAGATGGGGACTGACAGAGCTACTTTCTGGGGATGCTCCAGACATTCCAGATGCTCCAGCCACCGACTACACCGACTAGCAGCAAAATGCGGGCGCTTGGCTTTGGTCGATGTCATTGGGCCCGGAGGATGCAAGAATCCTCCGTCCTGGCTGCCCGCCTACAAACGGTCGACTCTAATAGGATACTGAAGACATGCAGCAATGCAGCAGGTTGCTGATACCCGACCTGGCATTGGTTTGGGAATGATTGGCTCCTGAGTCCTGAGTCCTGACTGCAACCAGCTGCGGTTGACGAGTACGTAATCAGCAAGCCCCTCGTCAGTCAGGACTCAGGAACCTCAAGAGTCAGGACTTTCATCAATTAGGACCCTCGCTTCGCTAGTCAGGACCTTGGTCAAATCAGGGCCTCGTTAGTCAAGACCTTTTGAGAACTTCTATGCCATTCCCTTCCAGGCTTTAGTTGCTGCTTCATGACTCCTCAATGTGCGCCTCGATCTGGGCCAGGCCGAAGCCTGAGCTCGTTCAGCTGTCCTTTTTCCTCTTGAAACTGCAATGTGGTTCTGCCAAAGGGAGCTAGCTACTCGGTGCAATTTCCTTGTCGGGCTCCCTCTCATCTCTATTCTCTTCCATCTGCTTAAATACTCGACGCCAACCCCGCCAGAACAACGACCGACCGCAGCTCGCATCCCACTTCACCCCTCCGCAGTCCGCACACGACTCGACCGCCTCCGCGCCCAATCGCACAAAATGAGACTGCCACTCGCCTTCTTCTTGTCCCTGGTCGCCATTGTCGCTGCTGCCGATGACTCGGCCACCTGCGGCTCGACCGAGTACAGCAGCGATGCCGTCGCCGAAGCCTCGGATGCCGCGTGCCGAATGGTGAAGAATGGCGACGCTGTCGGCTCCAACTCGTATCCTCACCAGTACAAGAACTTTGAGAAGTTCGATCTCAGGAGCCAGGGCGGGCCCTTCTACGAGTTCCCCATTCTCCAAAACGGTCGAGTCTACTCTGGAGGTAAGCCATTCTAGTCCGGTATCTCGGGCAAACCTCGATGAATCAATCGTGATCATGCAAGCCATCGGCCGGGTTGGCGCGCGAGGTTGACAATTTGCAGGTAAGCCTGGCCCCGACCGAGTCATCATCACCAGGGACTGCAGGACGGCCGGCGTCCTCACCCACCAGGGTGCTAGCGGAAACGCCTTTCGCGAGTGCAATATCAGGGCCTCGGCTTCCTCTGCCGTCATCGTTGGCAGTCAATCGGTCCCGGCGTTCTGTTCTGCCATGATCATGTTCGCGTTTCTTGCTTAGCCATTGGCTCGAGCACGCGGTACGAGCTGATAGTATGATGAACTGTTGGATACCCACTTGGATCAGGCGGCTGCGCATCAGTCATGTTTGGAACATTTATACGTCTACGGAGGGGAAATATTGGGAACAAATCGAATGAAGGACCTTCCATCGATGCTATTTGTCGTATGTCCAGGACCACCGTACGAATGGATGATGGAGGAGCACTTTAGAAATCATCGATGGTCTTTTTTTGGCCTCTCGTCCATATTTATCGTGTCCATAGTACGGCGGGCATGTCGAAGGTTTTGGGCGGCACATCTATTTTGGGCGGCGCGTGTAATCTGTAGGATCACAAGACATGACACAATATGTGCTTGCGAGCAGAAAGCGTCTGCGGAAGCCGTTGAGTGTACTCCCGATAAATAGAGACCAGTAGGCAGCAAGAATTGGCTTGAGGCGGGAATCGAGAATGTGACTTTGTGGCCAAACGACAGAAGAGTTGGACTCAAACATCGGCAAGACGTTCATAACAACGGGATGTGCCGAGGGAGTTTGAAAGGCATGGCTATCAAAACTGAGCACAGGCGAGCATCTCCAAGAGGGAAAAGAAGCCATCATGATGAACGCTCAGCCAATGCTCTACCTGCGTTGCTGACAGAAAAGTAGCCAATGTCCACATGAACAAACTTGGCACGAGTCAGCTTCGTTGCCCATGCTACGATGTGGACATGGGAAAGAGAATCACGTACCTGAGACGAGTACAAATCCTGGTCAACATGATGAGCAAATCGAGATGACTAGTCGCAACGTGCGTCAACTCTTGTAACCTGCCGCTATCTCGCATCTCTGGTTTCACCAACTAGCAAATGCTCATTGAAACGGGCTTGGCATACACTCATGTTTTGCTCAAACCTTGTCTTTTTCCTACCCCGGTGACATCTTCCGTGCTGTTTCCGCTCCAGGAGCCTTTCTCGAGTAAGGGGCGTTCCTCCTGGCTACATCAGAACCATTGCCAACATTTTTTTCTACCGTTGCCCCATGCCCTCCTTTCATTTTGAAGCACGATTGTAATGGATGTCAACGAGGGCATTCGGATGGTGGTCAGACCCATGGCATTTGGTAAGTCGAGTCGGCCGGGCCTGCTGCAGCAGCCGTCTCCTCCTCTGTTCCATCCATCTCGTCTCTCCGTGGAACCGGCAGAGGCACGATTCCTTCCCCGAACGACGACAATGGACCCCGACGAATTGGGTGCCGTTCAACCCCCCGGGCGTTGGCTCGTGTCAAGAGCACCGACTTCCAGATGGATCAGTCACTGTTGGCGAAGGAAGGGGTGGAAGCCAGTCAAGAAGGGCCAATTGAGCCGCCAAAGGGGAATAATTTGATAGCGCCGTGCCTCGGCTTTCTCGGCTGTGACCACCCGCGTAAAGCATTGCGGTGCAGTGTTGGATTGATCAAGATGAAAGGGTCTAGAGGGAGCCGTGGTGCAGATTCTAGACCAGCGAGGTGCGGGTATCTTCTTTCTCCTTCGTGTACCGGGTTGTCTCTTTGGGTGAAGAAGAGATATAACGTTGTCTGAAAGCGAGATTGTGAACAATCACGGGTACATTTCATCCTTACTTTGGTCGCATCGCGCAATGAGTCAATGACGGCATCTGTTGTCAGGCCGAGCCGCCAATTGGGCATGGAACATGGCACGGTTACGAACACCGTTGGGGATCAATGAAAAGACGTTGAGATGATTCATTCGCAGGATTCAGGGAAAGGGGGAGCGGGCCTCAGTGGGCCTCAGTGGTCCTCAGTGGTCCTCAGTGGGGTTCTTCATCAGCATCAGCAACAAGAGCCAACTCCAATTTCGAATCCCAGCCGCTTCACAGCACGTTCACGCGTAGGGGAGACGATGGAAACGGATATGCAGACACCGTCCAGTCGAAAACATGGAAGACTTGGGAGCGCTTTCTTACGATTTACGACGACAAAGTTATCTAAGGGAGAGCTTCGTGATGAAGAGCTTATTCATCGCCCAAATGGCAATGTTCTTCGACCGTTCTGGGCCAAGGAGCGATTGCTAAACGAAGCCGCATCACTTTAACTCATTCGCGAAAACACCGCCGTGCCGGTGCCGGCATGCCAACTCTACGTGACAGATGGGGTTGTCCACCTCGAGACGAAACGGATCACGACCGGAGTGCTCCTCGAAGAAATAGACGCAGATTCTCGGCCAGCCGCGGTCGCCACTATTGATGAACAGATGGAAAGTTTCACACCGTCTACTTCGTCGAAATTACATTGGAAGTGTCGACTCAAGTCTTCCGGTATTCCCCCCGCAGCGCGTGTACGATCGTGACAGGCGGTCCCGGGAGCGAATAACGTCGGAAACCGACTGTTTTGTACTTTGCCATAACGATGTTGGACCTCGGAACATTTTTATCTGCCCGAGTACTTTTCAGGTCGTTGGAATCCTAGACTGGGAATTCGCAGGATACTTTCGCCCGTATTTCGAACTTGAACTGTGGAGAGCTTTCAGCTGGGAAGAAGAACAAAGAGTCTGCGACAAGGCGAATTCACATGAACTCGACTTTTTTGGACTCAGGCCGGAGGATTTAGAAGATTCCGTTCCACCATGAGAATTTGAAGGGGGTACTCATGTATGGATCGAGTAGGCGGGTGGCCGCGGCGCTACGTGTCGCATTTAAATACATCAGTCGTGAGGTTACTGTGGTCACCGCGCTGGCGCAGGCTCGAGGTCTCACCTGAGGATTCCTGGAAATTGGACATTGAGCAGAGAAACGAGACAGCCTGGTGACATGGTTGGTTCAGCTGTGGCCGCCTGCACGCGGCTGCTGCGAGGTCACTGAGATGAGTGCAATCTCGATGCACGGCATGCAAGGCTACTTATTATTACTAATTACATTACTAATTACCAATAGGTCGGCGGGCCGCGAGGTGAGTTATGGGGCGGCGGGTTCCACCGAGCGGCCGGAAGATCTACCTCTCTACCAGTCATCATGATGATTTGCGCTTGATGCCCGACATGGAACCAACAAGCTTGGTTGCATCCACATCCCTTTGACAGTCATAAGGCACCAGCTAGGTCGCGGAACCCACCCAGACTCCGATACCTCGCTAGTACCTCTGAACGCTATCCCTGACCGCGAAGGTTACGCTATAGCTGCGATATATTTGATGTACCTCTTTGTATCTCCAGGAATTGCGAGGACTTCTATTATAGTAAGGTCCACACGTAAAATTAAGTACCTTTGATTAACCTTTATTGTGATTGGTCAACCAGCCTGTTCGTGACCTAGCTGGTGCCTTATGACTGTCAAAGGGATGTGCCTGGTGTGTAGCATAGCATTTATTTATTTACGGAGTACATGTAGAGCATTCACGGGTTCCTTCATTTCCTCAGCCAAGCACACTGTGGCCTGCCGGCTAACTGCATAACCCCCGCCTGGCCTGGGTGGTCCGTGCTGGCCAGCGGCCACTTGTAAGTTGTCACACTTCACACTCCAACACTCCAGTCTCCAGAATACAACATATTCTCGTCAACCGCATCAAGAAAGAGACGGACACATGCATAACTAGCTCTCGTTCCGCACATGCCGTGCACCAAAGACGCGCGTGAGACGAGGATGAAAGGCACGTCCACGGTAGGACGCTGCGTCTGCCGTGGAAGCCCGTTGGTCGATGCGACCAAGACAACACGATCCGCCACAGAAACCACGCCCAAGAGAAGCAGAACAACGTCGAGACATCTTCACGCCAGGCTGCGCCCCTAAAATTAGACCCAGACAGCAGGATATAACAACAAAAAGTAAGAAAAAAAAAAGCCAAGAAATCGGCCAGATTGCCAAATCACCAATGAGAGGCGATTCCCTCTCGCCCCTAGATGAGACACCACTAATACTGCAAGCCGCCCAAACCACCGGGTCCCACGACCTCGTCAGACATCATCTTTAGCTCAGCCTAGCCTAGCTGGACACACTCTCCGAGCCACCTTTCGCGCGGTGGTGCGACAACTGAGGTGGGGGGAAAAGCAAAGGAAAAAAAAAAAAAAAAAACCCTGCACTTATTCATCGAGCAGCGCTGCCCCATCCATGGCCGCCCATCTTGAAAACGGCGTCCCTCACCCTGCGCGGGGCTTTGAGCGATTGGTCGACCGCGAGGGGAAGGGGGAGCTAACCACGGGTTCGCGAGGAGGCGCATCCCGAGAATCTTAAATGACGATGAACAAAGAAAAAAAAAAGAACCTTACTGGCGTTGTTTTCTCGCTTGGCCTCGTTTTTGCTTTTCTTTTCCCTTTGTAAGTGGGGGGTATGGGGAGCTTTTCCCGACGGGTTCAAGATGAATGACGGGAGGTGACGTCTTTTTTTTTTTTTTTTTTTTTTTTCCCACGGCGGAACTGGTGACGGGGTTTTCTAGTCCCCTGGAATGAATCGCGTTTTTTTCGGGACAAATTGTCAACTCGTTTCTATCAACGTACGCCTACTTTCGCGCCTGGAACAGCGCTTTCTTTTATTCCCTGCTCGGCTCCGACACCACGGCAGAGGGGGTTGGGGAGGATGCCGCACTAAACTCAATTCCGTCGGCAGCCGTGTTAAGCTTCCTGGCCAACTCCAAAACTCATTTACACATGTTCTCAGTTCTCGTCGGTTATCGGCTTCGGATATGTCACATTTCGAATCGACATTCCCTGCTCTAAAGATCGTTGGGCCCCCCTCCCCACCGCGCCCTACCTCGATCGGTAGTCCACGACGCGAGTGCGCGCATCGAAGCATCAACGACAACTTGAATCCCCCGATGCGCCACGTAGTGTACCGACGGAAGAAAACGTTTGTTTTTGGCCGTGCAAATCCGAGAATCCGGCAAAGCCTCTCATCAACCGTGAGATGACTCGATCGTGGAAAAGCGGGGGAAAAGAGAAAACAAGAGAAAACGAACTGCAGGTACGGCCATGCGGACGTCACGTACAGCCAGTTGCGGGCATCACTCCCAAGAAGCGTGGTAAATTGGCTCGCGGGTTGGGAGAATGCATTTACTTGCTTTTTTCAGAGGAGCTTTCCATTACCCGATGGGTTAAAGATGCAACTCTACTACCTCTGTTCCTTGTGCGGCATAACTTTCCCACGTTGTGAATCAACAACTCCGCAAGTCGATCTGGAACTACGCTGGTTCCGGAAGGAGATGGGCAGGACTAGCCCGATGGATCGTCTCGACAACAAATAACTGTGACTCGGACATTAAACGCACCCGCATGGACGGGACCCCAACTTTTGACTGACGCTATTTCCATGCTTGCCAACTACGGACTGGCAAAAGCAACAAAGTTCCAGCATTGGCTGTACATTTGACCTCTTCCCACTGCCGTGCCACGACCCCTGGCGCCCCCCCGGTTCCCTTTGGCTTTATCCCGCGCGGCAAGAAGCGAGAAAAGCCGATTTACGTCGGGCCAGCGGCGGGACAAGGGAAAATGCACAGGCGCAGGCTAGCAAGAGCCGGTCAGCTTTGATGGCGTCCTTGGTTCCAAGAAGCTGGGACCGAGGACCCGAGCGTAATTTGGAGGGGAAAGAAGATGACGAAAAAAAAGTGCATTTTTCCAAAGCACCTTTTTCACAAGGGATCCCCGTCTTTTCGAATCACAGGACAAGAGGGTGTAACGCTGCGTCTAGATTCGCCATCGCACGAGCAAACCCATAAAGGCCCATTGTCCATCACGCTTCTTGGTGAGAAGCGGAGAAGGAACGAGAACTTTTGTCGCGGTTAATCGCTATTCCTGATGGCGCTGCAGGTAGATCGGTGAGCAAGTTATGCTTGGCCGGAACTTGCAAGCAAAGACCTCTTCACGGCCATGCCATTTCTATTTCTGATTCCGTGCACCGCCGCACCGGTGAGTGGAAGAGTAATCAGTATCGGCCCAATTCGCACCTTGTCGAATTGGAAAGGTAAGCTGTGTCCTCACGGGCTCATCATGTCTCAAGGTGATACAGTGCCAGTCCTATTCTGCAGCTGGGAGAAGCCGTGGGAAATTTTGAGAAAAGACAGTCTACACCTACGCATCATGTTGGCAACGCGAATCCTTAACTCATCTTGTCTTGTCTATCGAATGCGGATTCAGGGACAGCTTGCGGTGGAGATTGACGCATGCGCGGGTGGAGACAGAAAAGGGGCCCGCCCCAATCAGCCCCAGTCAGCCCCAAGCCAGTAAGCATTGTTGGTTAGGAGTTCTAGAACAGCCCCCTTCCATGTTGCCTTGTCGCGACAAGGCCACTGAGAATAAAGAAGCGCCAACGAGTAAACTCTTCAAACAAAAAAAAAAAAAAAAAAAAAACCCAGGAGCAAAAAAAAACAAGAATCAATTGCTCCATTTCTAAGCATGTTACTCCGTCCCTAAGTGAGGAAAACAAGGAAAAAAAAAATACAATGCAGGTTCGCACCTCGAGGTTTTCCCAGTCTTTTTGAAATCCCGTATTGTGTATGCAGTTTCCGATCCTTGCGCCGATGATAAGATTGCATGGCCACTGCCCGACCATGACAAGTGTAGTGAGATGTAGAAATTCAAACAGTTCCTTTCTTCCCCTTTTCCCCCCCTGGTCCTTCCCCTTTCGAGTATCA
Organism: Epichloe bromicola; assembly: GCA_023658445.1. Lineage (NCBI taxonomy): Eukaryota > Fungi > Ascomycota > Sordariomycetes > Hypocreales > Clavicipitaceae > Epichloe > Epichloe bromicola. The sequence goes on from CP098269.1 coordinate 1,234,283, forward strand.
TTGCGCCTAACCCGCTTTGCGGCCGTTGCGGGTGCCGAACGGCTTCGTTATCCTCGTCCCATGTTGTATTGGTGATGGGGGGTCCGCAGCAAACCATGGGAGGCGACGAGCCTTCGCTGCTATTGTGCAGATATGTGGTGCGGATGCGACGCCATCCTGGACGTTGGTCGTCGAATCATTTTGGCCCAGGGGTGATTACTCGGTTGTTGCCTTTCGCGGCAGGCCGCTGAAGTTGAGAGGTTAGCATGATGCAACATGGACGAGCGTATGACATTTGATAGGTAAGGGTGGGCGGGCCTGGTCCAGACATACCACAGATATCGTCGCCCCTGTGATTACAATGGTTGGTCAGCTGTTTGTGGTTCATGAAAAGGGGGGAAGAGAGAACGGAGATGTTGGTTGTATCGCAGCTCTTCGGTAGATGTGCACTGACCAGTATTGCTTGCTGACAATGGTGGGTGGACACCTTCGTTCGGTCTCGATGTACTTGGAGCACCATGACTCGACCAAATGGTAGTGATGCTGGCAGCTCAACTCTTTCTACGACACCAGCTGGTTAACATGTCTCCAGCCATGTATTCGGTATGAAAAATGACCTACGTAAATGTAGTTGCACATGTTGGCTCGAGGACGTCTTTGTTGAGCGGATGTGGGGGGGATTATCAAGACCGGGTGATGGAGGTTGCGGATGGTTCTCAGATAAGAACAGAGGGAGAGAAAAGGTTGATTGGTATGGAAAGTAAGAGCCTTGGTCCAAGCCAAAAGGGTGGTGGAGAGTGATGCTATATCAGAACAAGCACCGAATGTCGGAGAACGGCAGATGAATGGAAAATAAAGCGGAGTGAGTGAGGTGGTCGACGAGAATGTCAAGCAGGTCGGTTGGACGGTGAGACGATGTTATACGTAAGGAAGCGCGAGGTGTGTGTACGTGTATGAGTACGGACCGGCGGAATCAGGTTGGTCTGGCCTATATGCTATGAGACAACAAGAGGCTCTTCAAGGAGGGACGGCGTGTATATGTATTCAGAACAGACAGTCGGAGAAGAAAGTTCTTCTCTTGCATTTCTGCATCACAGGGTCTGGCCTGGTCAACGAGATAGTCCGGGTCTCCGCCTCGCCACATGGCTCTGGCCCTGGCTCTGGCTTCCCCCCTGGGCAGTCCAACACCAACCAAGCAGGCAGGCAGGCAGGCAGCTGTTAGCGCATCAATAAGTTTGCCAGAAGACTTGGTTCGTTGTATGAGGGTGCTGTGGGGTGCCAGGGTGCTTGCTTGCTGTTGCGTTGCACCACCCCGCAGATTTTAGACGAGGGGGGGGGGGCGTGTAGCGTGCGCTGGAGGCTGCGGCGGCGGCGGCGGCGTTCAGCAGAATCAGGTCTCTGGGGGTGCCTGGCCCGGCCGCCCAGGTGTGTGGGTCCCGGGCCAGCGGTTCAGCGAGTTACCCCCAAGCTGACACTATACAGCGCATTTGGTTGGGTATGTACAATGTACGATGGCACGTGTGAGTGAATCGATCTACATGTAGCGAGGACAAGCCCCTGTTTCGATGATTTCCATTGAACAAGAAGAAAGTGGTTTATCCGAGAATGCGTAATTACTCAAGGCTCAATAACATAACACGTAGGGGATTTATTGAGCCGTCCAACCCTACATCATACATAAGCCATTGTATCTGAAAAGTTAAAGACCAGGACGGGCCTTGTCTAGTCCAGGCTTTTCTAGGCTTTCCCTGGCAGGAGCTCCCGACGAATTAGTCAAATGCCGGAGCCCATTCTGAGCTACTAAAAAAGCAGCGCGTTCGTGTTCCAGAGACAAGGCGCTGGTTCTTTCCCCCCATCAACCCAGGCTGGTCCGGCTCCGGTCCCCCTGTCATTCCAGCGCAGTGCCGCCATGGACAAATGTGTCGGTGACTCGGTGGTGGATTCACAGCCGAGTCAATAACCTCTGCCTCATTGTATGTATGTACCTGTATGTACACCAATTAATTCCTCGTCGCCGGGCCCAAGCGTCTTCGAGACGAGACGAGACCGGACATCCAACATGGCCCAAGGCCATACTACTTGCACGACGTGGAAATGTGCATGACTCTCACTTCGCACACTCCTCGCACACACAGTCGGGCGTCTGCATGCTACATATGTATGTACACGTTTCGCAGAGGACGAGAATGTCGATATCGCCAGGGCTCAGACAAACGCGGACTGACACGCAGACAGATGGTACATGGCACCGCGCTCTGGTTCGGCTCCGGTCTGGTCTATGCACGTATGTAGTTTTCATGCGGTATGCAAGTATTATGGGGATGTGCAAACCCCGATGGCCCAACGGTCGGCCAACCTCGAACTGGCCAGGCCTGGCCTGGCTGACGGGTCCACGTTCCAGAGCGAGCCAAGCGCAAGTGAATCAATCATTCAATTGCCAGCCAAACTCGGAGCAGCGGGTGAATAGAAGTGGGCGATGTTCCGTTCAAAATACATTGGGGTACAAGGAATATGGAATCCCGGCCTTTTGAGAACCCGTGTGACTCAAATATGAGCCTGGCTGTGCTTTGCTTGTTGGGCAGTCATGGTGCCATCCGTCGATGCGATGCGATGTGATGCGATTCGATGCGATTCGATCCATTCCATCAACGTTGCCAGCCATTCTCGTACGATATTATGAAAGGCCGGCCCCTGGGGGAGGGACATGTAATTCGATGCTCCGTACGGAGTAGTCCGTAGACGTACGTAATATTAGTACAGAGAACGGATTACGGAGTAGAGTCTGGTGCTTTCCTTTGTTAGGGGCGAAACAGGACAGGGCTGGCTCCCAGTGGGCCAAGGGACGCCACGTTGATGTCAGTTGAGTTTGAACGGGTCAGGCAAGGGCAAGAGGCAAGAGAGCGCAGCACTTGCCAATTTCCGAAAGACGAATCGTCAATTGGTAAAGGTTCGTTTGTGCCTGAACCACATCATCACCATTCTTGTTTTGCGCATCGGTTCACAAGAGCATGTCACTTGACGTCGGCTGGTTTGATGCAAGGAACAGACGTATCCTCCAAGGTGGTCCATGCTGCCCAAATCTACACTACATACGCCTCCTTCCTCCTGGCCGTCTCCTGCGTCATGTCTCCTGTTCTTCCGTTCTCCCATTTTCAAATCGCATCAGCCTCAAATAGGTACGTACATAGGGCATGCGCTCCAGAACAAGACAGGAGTCTCCGGCGCCAACGGTTTTCGAGCTGGGTGGGGCTCATGAGTCAGGGCCACAACGAAACGACAAGTTGCATTGTGTCGTGTGCTTGTGATCTCTCTCCATCTTGTTGAATATCACCTCCCCTCGCTTGCTCGCACACTGCATGAGATGAAGACTGCATGAGATGGCACCCGCAGCTCACTCACTGCTCCACCCACACACCATGTGACCGGATGTACCGAAAAGGGCGGCCGTACCAGATGGAACTTCTCCCTTTTCATGGAATTCATTGTCTCGCGACGGCCCGGCAGTTATGTCTCGGCGTCCATTTCAACAAGGCTATGCCGGCACAGCCGGCATAGCTCAGAAAAATGAACCTATCGGTCGGAAACCAGACGGCAAACATCATGGTTTCGCACCGTGTTCTTCAGTTCCAATCCGAAGGTAGGAGTATCACCATCACGGCATGCCTTGTCTTCTTGTGAGGCGACACCCTTACCATTACCCGTGAAGTCAGGACTGCATGTTTCACATGCCATGATGGTTTGCTGCCCGGAACTGACCTCGGAAAGGGGATTTGAACAAACAATCGAGAAGAGCTCTTCTCGAGGACGAACAAGAGGAGCATGGTGCTCACTACTCGGTCGGACACCAGACGGCAAACATGTCTTGTCCGCTGGCTGGTAAGAAACCAAAAAATAAGACACCTCATTCTGCCCGCCTTGCCCAGTGCCCATGTTCAGCACGAGGGCAGACATGGAGAGTCAAACCGGGACTGGGAACGCTTTATTGTCCGGACTGTTATCCGCGACCAGGCCTTGTGAAGTCCCGGCGACACGGTGGCGGGGAAAAGGCGAACCGAGAATGACCTAAGTGGGTGATGCTTGCGTAAACGATAAAACCCGCAATCTCTGTTTGGACGGCAGATTCTTTCTTTCTTGACGTCGCCTTGGACGTGATATGGATCATGAGGAATGTTGGCGAATGCACGACGCATTTACTCGGTACGATTGGAAACGACGTGATCCATACGTACCTCGCGTCCGTCTGCTTTTCATAAAGCATACCTTTGTAAAGTAGCACACTGACACTACATAGTGTTGACTCTGCCAGCCTGCCAAAGATTCGCTTACAGATCAGATAGATGGTGGGCAACTGGGCAGAAGCGGCCGAGAACCAACCGGGGTATTGTCGTATTGTCCCATCCAGTCCCTCCGTCAATTGTTTGCTCCTCGCGAAACCAAGAATCAGCAAAAACGCCCCTCTCCTTGGTGATGCAAAGAATCCATTGCAACCCCCCCGCCCCCAATCCCGTCATCTGACAGCCGTTGAAGGAAGAGGGGCGCCGTCGGCAAATTGAGCTCTTCCTGGTTATCAATCTGCGCACCATCGTATCCGGGATCCGGGGTGGGGGGGATCGGCACGGGGAGCACGGTCCAATTATCAATAAATACGTACCTTTCTTTCGCGCCCTGAGACGAAAAAAAAAAAAAAAGAAAAAACGGGCATCCAGTTTCATCACAAAAGTCGGGGTCTGCCCCCGCCACGTCGCCGAGATACAAGACACCCCGAGGGCAAGGTTCGCTGCCCAGACTGCAGAACCAGCAACGCTTGCGAACAAATCTGCTGGAAACGTGGCAACGGGCTTATCGCGGCAACCGAAAATCGTGTCGTGCCATGCCGTCAGCCACCTGCGCAGACTGGACCGTGTGCGCATCGGGGGCGGGGCTGTGATGAAGAAATTCACCTTCTCTGTATTATTGCGACATGTCTGAATTGTTTTCCCCAGCGTAACTGGAGGGCTTGCCGAAGACGGGAATTGTCGGAAAACATCGCCGCCGACTAATCCGTAGCTTCTTCCCTTGGCCGTCACGCTATTTACCCAACGTTTTGCGTGAACATGCGCCGATGAAAAACCAAGATCATGGCACGTAATGTGCGTGAGCAACAGGGCAGTACCGCGCGACGCTGAAATGAATGTTTTAAAGTACGCATCGTCGTCTTTAGAGGCTCGAAACCGTCATCCATGTTTTGGGCGTATGCCGCAAGACCAGAGGGGAACACGGCGGGTTTCACAGCAAGTCACCAGATGGGATGGGTCCTGGAAAGAATAATGTCTGAATGAAGCATGAGGGTGCATGTATAGAAACAAGACGATTACGGCTCCTCTGCGAGAGGACGCAGCACTATATAATTTGCAACTGGGATGGCATCTTTTGCCCAAATGATGGATGGCTACGGTCATGGTGGTACAGAACGGACTCTTCGTTGGCCTGCATTTCCCCTATATCTGTGCCCCCTGATATAGTCAGCCATTGGGACCAAGAGGATTAGCCGCCGAGGCTTCTCTATTCTTCCACCGCCGCCACCAACGGTCCGTTTCAGTGATCCAAGAAGGCCTCGATTTCGTCCCGCAACTCGGCAAGATGCTTGCCAAGGGTTTCTTCCTTTGTCTTGACCGCTCGGTAGGAAACGTCCACGACATCTGAGAACATGGACCTGCCGTTTCCACGATCCTCCATCCCTCCATTCGCGTGACCGGGACCGTGACCGGGGCCGTGACCGGGGCCGTGTCCGAGAGCAGGATCCAGCGCCGCCGTGGCCACGCGAAGCCGTGTGAGGAATTCCTCGGCCAGCTGAATAGTGAGGGACATTTGCAGCGATGGAGACGGGTCCACGGAGAACGAACCGACTTGAACGTTGGGAAGTGTCCAGTATCGAAACGCCGAACCCGCATCTGCATGCGCCAGCTCGAGGCGGACGAGACTAAACACTTTCTGGTACATGTCGAGGAGGCGTACGTACGTTGACAGGACGAACATGGAGTTTCCTGGGTCGGAATTGTCCACGCGCGTCACCATCGAGCCTTGTTCACCGCACAGACGATCCAGAACGTCAGCAACTCGTCGCGTAAGCTTGAACATTTCGTCAATGGGGAATCCCTGGTTGGCAAACGTCTCGTCCCCTGGCCTGACGAATATCTGGATATTGCAGGGCACTGTTGCCGGCTGCGGCAAAAGAGACGCGAGGTCCAGGAGACGAGAGTTGATCTCGGCTAGTTGCGCCATCCAGTGAATGTTGGAAGACGTCTCCTTGGTTGCTGGTGCGTTGGCGACGTGGCGCAGTGCGATCTGCCTTGGCCTGTTGCGCAGACGTGATCTTCGCCGCTTGTCTACTATGCTGTGGCCCTGATCCTCGTTCCTGAGACCAGCGACAGATATGATGGGGGGGAACTGACTCCTTTCTGCCGCGGGTGGTGGCGTGAGAGTTGCCTGGTTTGTTGGATGAAAAGCCTCGGTAGGTTGATTTAGAGAATGTTCCCAGTGATCTGGAAAGGACGGGATTGATTGAAAAGCCTCAACAGCGCCGGTGACTGCTCCTTGTGCCAGAGGCGCATGTGCTGGAGGAGAAAAAAAACCCAATTGTTCGAATTGAGCAAAGTCAAAATCTGTGGTGTCTAGAGTTGCTTCAACGATGCTCACACACTGATCGTCTAGCCTGGTGTCCTCTGCCTGGGCAAGGATCGGAAGGCCTTGCAAGGTGGTATAACGATCAGTATCAGGATACAAGTGCACATCAAGGAGGAGCGGCAACAACTGCACATCAGGTCACATACACTGTTCTCCAAGAACGAGATTCAGCTCGCTGGCAGTTCTCCGCCTTTTTGGTGAGCGCCTGCCAACGGGAGGTTTGCTTCCCCCGACAGATTTCTGAGGCGGATGTGCCTGGGGATGTGTTTGGGACTGCGATTGGGCTGGCGGGTTATGTTGGTTTTGCGAAGGAAGTCTTTGTTGTTGGCGTTGCTGCTGCTGCTGCTGCTGATGATGATGATGAAGATTGTGTTGTTGTTGTTGTTGTTCTTGTTGATGTTGCTGCTGTTGCTGCTTCTTATACCGAAGAGAAGGGCTAGACTTGCACTCTGTCTTAAGTCTGATGCAACGCTCACAAGCCTCGTCGCCGACACGCTTACAGCTCAACTTTTGGGAGTGACAACGGTCGCAGGCTTTCCTAATGATGCTATCGGCCATGGTAAGAGTCATATTTTCGGGGAAAGAGAGGTTGGCGAAAGACATGTGGAAGGGTTTAAAAAGATGATGCCGAAATGTGACGTCCATCAAATGTATGCGCCGCTCCGACCTTTTTTTTTTTTTTTTTTGGGCCACGCCTGTGTCGAAAATTTGAGACAATAATTGGCGAAATAATTGGCTACCGACCAAAGGTTTCGTGAAATGCAGACTGCCGCGGCCCCCGGAGCCTGGCTGATCTGCTCAACCCCTATGTTGTGATTGCGATCGCGACTATACGAGATAGACTTTACGGCAAGTTCTGTCAACTTGTGGAACATGCTCGAACCCGAGAATCTGGATGACATGAGACAACAGTAACGAAGCCATTCTTGTTTCCGCTCTGGCGGTTTGCTGGATCTGGGCAGGATCGCTGGGTCATGCAGGTGAAATCGTTCAACCAGCCCCTCGGCTCCAGGCGACAAATATGAACCAATCTTTCCAGAGTTTTCGTATGCCGGTTATACAAGGTCTCATGCCCGAAAGGCTTCAACAAGTGTACCAATCCAGCGGTTCGGTGTCTCACTGTACCCCGAACGGCAGACCCGGGCAATGTCAAGCTGCAACGTACGGGACAGATCCAAATCCGCAGAACTGCTCGAACCTGGAGGTTAGGGTTTGTGTAACGTTACTCAGAGCCTCGATCAAATTTTGCTGGCCGTGAACGTATTTTATTTGTAGCCCTCCTTGCTTGCATCGTGCAATTGAAAGAGAGCCATGATTAATTGACTGAACGCCTGATATTGACTCAGGTGGCGCTTCTTCCGAGACCTTTGACGAGGTGAATGAAGAACATATTATCGCCGAACGGTGCTCGTACTACTTTTGAAAGTCTTCTATGCAACGGCCACGAGCGATGGATCTATTTCCGCCCATGCAATACTTTTGGCGTTGCACGATGCTATAGCCAATGTAGAACGCGTTTGGTGAGATCGCGACCTCACATTCATGATGAGCGCATCGTGGCCAACGCCGGGTTTAAATCATTTGGCCTCTCTCGAAAGGCTGTTACTATAATTCCTAGGTCAAGGTCATGCGCAAAGAAGGACATAAACTCAACCTCGTGGCAGGTGACTCGAATGGGTTCCAAAATGTGACAGTCAGAAGGAGAGCTGAAAGCTCCTACAGGGAACAACTTGCTACCAATCGATGTTAGAAATACTGACAATGGCACTTGCAACATGAAACCGTAAGTTTGGAAGTCTACTGCTCCTCCTGGAAGCTGACAGGAAGCCTGCCACTTGCAATCTTAAACTATCCGCTTTGACCGGTCCATCAGCATTTATCAATGCTCTGCCCCCATTTGATGGGCCCCCATTTGATGGGATGAGCAAGCGAGCGGCGTCAAATCCTCAACCGAGGCATTGGAAAGTAGACCGGCATCCAGAGATTCGGATATTGATGATGAAGCGGTGAAGATGCTGGTAACCGGTTATCTGTGTAACAACGGCAGCAAAACGAGGCATGCGGATGCATCCGAAGCTCAATGGAGATGTTTCGTGACACTTGTTGAGTTTTTTTTTTTTTTGTTTCTCTTCTTTCTTCATCAATTAAGAATGCCAATTGCGCGTTGCAAGCCCAAGGTAGCCCTCGTCAGATCTCGGTGTCAACTTCTAATTCGCGTCGACTATTGACTATGCGCTATCCAACAGCACAAAGGTTGGTTCAAATCAAGGCTTGCTGTTCCCGCTGTTTCCTGCAAACTGCAAGCGAGAGAATTCAGGGACAAGTAAATCGCTTTTCAGTCGCTTCTCATATGCGAAACATATCCGGCTCCCAGTATCCTCGTCGTTCGAAGCTGATTTCTTTATACGAATGGCAGCCAGGATGCCAATAATCTTCACTACTACCCAGCGGCCACATAACTGTCAACAATACTTCATCAACCGCACACAACTCTGGCTTTCTCCACATGGTCCAAGCGAGCCTCTTCTTCAGCGCAGCTACCAAGTTTTGGGAATCGTTCAACTGCTTCAACCTAGCCGTGTCATTCGCCGAGTCCTCGTGCACAATATCGTAGGCTGAGAAGAGAGTCTCGCAAATATCCGACATGACACTTTGAATCGCAGTATGTATCAGCTTATCCTCCAGGCTCCATATATTTTGATGAATATACGCCGGTAGCAGATAGTGCTGCCGGCATAACCGCAACGCTTCTGCCGTCTGGTTGTGGCCCGATTCCTCCTGTACGGATATACCTTCAGGCCGCGCTGGCGCATTGATATACATCTGAGTTGCTACCCGCAATTCGCTTTTGACCAGATCCAACGGTTGTTTCGCTTCAGCTAGTAATGACAATCTGCGTGCGTACCTTGTAACAATCATATCCACGGTAGCTTGCCAGTGAACAGTAAACCTCCTTGCTTTGGTCGCGACATTGCGGAGGTACGCTTTTATATCCTTCAACTCATCAAGACTGGCAGCGGCGAGACGGTGAAGATCTGGCCGATTTGGATCAGTACTTGAAATGTTGACCGGGAAGAAGTAGCCAGACACCATGGAGGAGAAGTCGAGCCTAACTCTGTCACCACCAATTCCATCATACTGTTCTGAAACAGCCCTGGTCCACTGGAACAAGTCCCTGTAAGAGACGTCCCTGACGTCAACAGAGGGATTTTCGCTACCAGAAGTCCGAGTTTGCATGACAAGATCCAGCCCTTTTTCAAAATCGCAGTAAACAACTTCGAAGCCTATTTCCATGCGCATCAGACCGTCGTACCCCCATTGGGCCAGCAAGTTGCAAATGCTCTCGACCCTGCCCCGCTCGCCCATGAAAGAGGGCCGGGATTCTGAAGTCTGATTTTCACGGAGAACAAGATCCTGAGTGTCCAAGGTACCCATCAAGGTCTTTGCAGCACTCATTCCGTCGACGTAGAGCAGATTCAAATCGCGATTTGCCCGATAAGTGTGGAGGTATCCCGGGAAACGAGCATCGTTTTCGGCCAACTCTCCTTTGATACCAGACATTGGCTTTTGCGCTTGATCATGCGCGGAGCTTGTGCTGTCATCTTGGCCAAGAAAATTTCTGGTCCCATTCTTAGCGGAAACAGCGAACGCCTCAGCGTGTTCAACTCCGAAAGCCAACCATTCTGGTTCGGCTGGGCGGTTTGCAGTTTGTGCTCCGTGGTATAGCAAGGTGCCTTCAGGCATTATCGCCGGGATGAAGCTCAATCCATTGTGATATATGGCAGATCCCCACTGCCTGCCCGCAGAGTGTATTGCGTTGAAGATGTGAGGGGCGTTTTCTTCAGCCGTTTGGAGGTCCGGCGCTACTGAAGTTCTTGCATGGACAACGGCGCTGTGTATCGCGGGGCGAGCCGTGATGCAAAAGGCAATGACCCTCAATAGAGGACCTCGAGTCAGCATTATGATGTGGAATTGCCCAACCCAGTAAAAGTCGGATGTGCTGAAAATCGCGGGCTCCAACAGCTGTCGTTTCAAGGCTCATGCCTAGGTTTGAATAGAGTGATGGCTAGGATTTGAAGGTCGCTACTAGGAAGCCAATAGCTAGGGGTGGGAGCCTTCGCGCTTATTTTCAAACTTGATAGAACTGATTCGAGCTGCTTCGAGACGCAGTCAACCAACCTGTTGTGATACTGCCGGCAGGGCTGCCCCGGTATTAATACCAGACCATGACCAGACCATGACCAGACCATGACCAGACCATGGAAGCCTGGCTCCTTCCTACCTTGTCCCACCAGCAACTGCCGGCAGTTGCAGCCGATGTGCGGAGTACGGACTAGTCCATGGCTTCTACTCCGTACGCTCGCACCTCTCGAGTAATATCTCGGGAATTCATTTCGAAACAAATCCACCGCATGAGCAGGGACTTGTCATCCTAATGCAAAATGGCCATGAATCCTGAACGTGTCCGAATGCTTGAAGAGAACGCCGACAGACCGTTCGAGCCATCTCCGACTCCGTTGGACGCCAAGACAATTCGTCTCACCGGTGCAAATCTTTTGGCTTCCAAACTCGACAGTGACATCGAAAATGGGTCGCTAGGCACGACCCTGAGCAAGCCCAAGCCGCAGCAAGAGCCCAATGACCAGAAGTCCCGTTCAATCCCTCCGAAACGACCACATGACGGAGCTGTAGTCAAGCTGATAAAAGTCAAGCGTAGTCGGCACAATGATACGCGAGAAAATTGGAGGGTGCCTCCTCTATTTCCTCCAGGTGCGTTTACCACAGGGTGTGAATGAACGCAGCTGATGTCTCTGACGCCCCGGGAAAAGCACCGCCATCCAATCAACACACAACCTATCTAACAGGTCTGCTCCGCAGCTGGCCGTTGCAACTTGTGCTGGAGCCTGCCGAAACCAAAAAATCATCACCATCGGCGGTCATGGACCATCGAGTCGTCACAGAAGTCGGGCTGGTGATTACAGAAAACATACTTCAACATTCAAACCTGCCCATACTACGACTGCCAAGTGTGGAGGAGGCAGAGAAGGCGATTACCGAATCCCGGTGCTCCATCGCGCGCGTTGCTCGTGGCGAGTTGCTGGAAGATGTCTAGTGCACTCTTTCAGCGAATCAAAAGTATCAGATGGCACGCCAGCTTCGAAAGTTCGTCCAGAAGATGCAAAATACGCCAAGATCCGCCGCCATGATGTCGCGACGCGGCTCGGTAGGTTCTGGACAATTTTCACTCATGCTCGACAAACATTTGAACAGCACATACTGGGCGGTGAGATCCGAGCCTAGCCACGAGGATTTTGTGGCATTCTTGATTTCCTCTTTCTATTCCACCGTGCCGAAGCCCGTCACGGCGACACTGGCCTATGAGTTAGGCGTCGACGCCCGCGTAGGCGTTGACGCCCGCGTTGTCCTCACCCACGGGGAGCTTTGTCCCAGAAATATCATTGTTCATCAAGGCCAGCTTGTTCAGGTAACTGGTTGGGACTGCGCTGGCTGGTACCCAGAATGGTGGGACTATGTCAAGTTTTTTGAAGCTCGGACGAGTGACAAGAACCTTGACTGGTACGATTATGCAAAGGAGATATTTGTCAAGGAGTTCCACACCGAGTTAGCGGCATACCAAGGGGTCGTACGATGCCAAACGCCATGACCCATCGTGGCAAGTATGTTGCCAGATACCTGCAATGGGCGTCGGTCCGTATCGTTTTTGAGGGCGCGTCACTTGATGTGACGTCGTCTTTATCGGCGAAATATTCGCTATTGCCGTGGCCGTTTCTCGGTGTGCAATATGGTTATGATAGGCGCACTCATATATTTTTAGAACTTGGATCCGTCTGATTATGCCGGTTGGGCCATGCAAGTACATATGGTGACAGAAGCTTTGTAATTTACATATATTGAAGAAAAAGAAAAAAGATCTTGTTAGCAGGCATAAGCCGCCGTCGTCATTACTTTTGAAATCGCTCAGAGACAGTGCCCCAGTTAATAACCTCCCAGATGGCACTGAAGTACTCAGCCTTGCGGTTCTGGTATTGCAGATAGTATGCGTGCTCCCAGGCGTCGATTCCGAGAAGAGGCTCGAGATTGCCAGTAACAGGATCCTGATTGGCTCGAGTAGCCAGTCCAAGAGTACCCGAAGTCTTGTCCTTGACAAGCCAGGCCCATCCCGAGCCCTGAATTCCAGCAAGAGCAGCATTGGTCTGCTTTTTTAGGTTTTCGAACGATCCGAAGTCTTTCTTGATGGCAGTCTATGTTCCGATACAGGCTGCGTGTCAGTAACCGGTGTCGTCGTCTCGAGGTATCCCATGAGTGGGTGGGATCTGGGTTCAACGTACCAGAAGCTCGCCCTCGGGCTCACCACCACCGCCCTTGCCATTGGGGGCAAGATTTTCCCAAAAGAGAGAGTGGTTAACGTGGCCGCCACCGTGGAAGTTGAGCAAGGGGGCCTGAGCGGCGGCAGCCTTGGCATCGCCCTTGGCCCGCGCATCACCCAGAGCTTCAATGGCGGCATTGTAGCTATTCACATAGGTCTGGTGGTGCTTGGAGTGGTGGAGCTCCATGATTTGACCGGAAATATGAGGCTCGAGGGCAGCGTAGTCATCTATTTGGTGCGAGCTATCAGCGGCGAGGTTCTTTCCAGCGGCGCATGCGCAAGTTTCGCGCAGACGGACCGCACTGGCTACGTCTCAAGGAGAGGAGGGATCTCGCTTACAAGGAAGGTCAGGCAGCGTAGCCTTGCCGCGGGCGAAGCTGGTGCTGGCCATGGAGGCCATGGGCTTGGCGGCGCGGAGGCCAGCCCGGGGGACGGGCGTGGTGCGAAGCAGAGCAGATGACATGATGGGGAGATGTGCTTCTAAAGCTATGTCAGCAGAAGTGACTTTGTGGTGAATCGAATGCGATGTGACGGAACAAGGCGCGGGTAGATTGTCGTTTGCGGAAATAGAAGCCCCATGTGACGAGTTGGATAGTCGGTGGCTTACCAATTGATTGAAGCGAAGCGGATGATTAATGAGATGGAGTTGGGGAGAAGGACGAGAGCCAGAGAGCTGGGTGAATGGACAATGCGTAGAATGGAGGAGAGGAGAGGAGGAGCTGGAGAGCTTCGTTGGTTTTTCGGGCGACAACGTCGGTCGGCGTCAGCTTGTCGTCACTGTGGATTCGCGTGGGCGGGGCACCTATCGCTGTGCGGCACGTGACTTTTGGCAAAGATATAATCAGAAGGGATAATTAAAGGCAGAAGATGTGATTAAATTAATTATTCTTCTATTATATAAATAGAAAGGTAAAAGCTCTTCTTTTATAGAAAGAGTAGTTATAGTAAATCTTATATACTTTATATTCTAATATTATATATTCTTTTAAGGTATAGTTTAGCTTCCCTAATATAGTCCTACGCGTATAGCGCGTATAATTAGTTATATTCCCTACTACTATATAATATACCCCCTAATTAGTATTAAGGTTATTAAGACTACTAATTATTATATTAACTAGCGGATATATAGTATTATTATTATAGGTAATTCTAATATAAGATTAAAGTAAGCTTTCTTACTTTTATACCTATACTCCCTTCTTATAAAGGCTCTTCTACCTTAATATTTATAGGCTTCCTTTTCTTACCTTTCTAATATACTTTTTATTAATAGCCCCTATATTTTAATTAATATAGCTTCTTTCCTTTTTTATATATTAGCCTAGGCTTAAGAGAAGGTAGATTCCTAGGTAGATTTAACTTCTAAGTAGTATTAAGCCTATATTTTAGCTAATTTAGCCTTAAATTTCCCTTTAGGTAATAGTGCTACCTATAAGAATCTTTCTCCTTCCCTAGCTAGCCCTAAGTAGCCTACTAGTAAGTTATTATCTTCTACTAAGGTAGGAGGAGAGTATACTATATATATACCTTTATAATCTTTATATCCTATTAGGGTATAGGTCTAAGGTAGGTATATAAGGTATAATCCTCTATAATCTTTATAGAAGTAAATAGTTTATTTAAAGCTCTACTCTCTCTCTTACTAAGCGCTAACTCTATAGCCTAGTAAACCTAACCCTTATAGTGCCTTATAGGATATACCCTATAATAAATATATTTAAGTAGGTATTATAAGTAAGGGTAATCTAGGTTACTACTATAAGGTTAGGTCTAGATAATCTTAGAGATACTACTTATATAAGGTTAGTAATTACTATTATTAGCCTTTATATAATACTTATATTCCCCTTACTAAGTAAATATTATTAGCACTAGATAATAACACTAAGGTAAGGCACTCTTAACTACCTCTTCCCTTACTTATTTTCTTATAACTATATAGATAGTTAAATAGTGCTATAAGGCACTATAACTCTAATTAGAACTTATTATAGAGCCGGATTCTATATATAATAAGGTTATTCCTAGTATTAGGGCTAAAGCTACTATTAGGGGTTCTTTATGTTAGGAGCGTAAGGGACAGAGACAGGATCATCACATGATAGAGCACTGGCAGGACCTCGGACCCACTAGGTTAGGGAGGGGACAGCTAGCAGCTAGATAGTCACGTAAGCGTAGGGCGAGGTATTTAGCGAGGACCGCCCATATTCTTGTGGAAGGTCAGAGCTTAAAACCTTTACGCACCTGCCCCTAGGTAGCACCTTTCTAGCTGTGACTGTGAATCTAAGCTATCACTCTGTTCTATTATCTTTCGACCCTTAAGTCATGACACTTTAGTAGTATCTAAGGAGAAGGTAACTATAGTAATAGCCTATCTTAAGGAGGTTATTTGCCTTCTTATATAAGTCCTATCTCTTTTCTTTATTTAGAATAGCGTTTATATATGTGTTTTTATGTAATAGTATTTTAGAGTTTATGTTCTTCTAATTCTATTTACCTTAGTAGCGCTTTACTTACTAAGGAGGGGGCCTTTATATATTTTTCTAGGGTAATTAATTTTATGCCCCCTTATTAATATTCCTACGCTTCCTTAGTAACCTATACGCTTTAAATATTATATTATATACGTAGATCTACTAACCTAAGTATTAATTTAAAGCGTTTAAATTGCTCCTAATTTAACGCCTTTATAAATCTATTAGCGGGCATTTTAGCTATTAGTAAATATATAATCTTAAAGCTTCCTCTCTTAAATTCTTACTTTAACTATATATTATAAATATTAATATAACGTAGTTAAGTGTTTAATCGCTTACTCTTATTTAATATAAGTTAAATTATTTATTAATTATTATAATTAATAACCTAGTCCTTATAAGTATTAAATTTAATATCTCTAAATAGGCACTATAGACTTATAGTCTTCTTTACTATTTATTATAGAGTAAGTAACTTAGCTTCTATTATAGACGTGGTTACTATTATTTAGCGCGTAGCTTTCTAGATAATTAGTCTACTAAATAGAGTGATTAGGTATCCTTATAATAACTTACATATCTTAAGATTATCTATAAATAATATATTACTTAAGATCTAAAGAGCTTAAAGTTTAGTGCTTATACTAAAGCATAGCGTAAGTTTATATATTATAAGTAAATAGCAGATAGCTTAGTCTATAGCCTTTATATACTCTAGTCCTAGATTTATAAGGTATTATAATAACTTTACTACTATAAAGGTAATATCTAGTCTAATTATAATTACAGTGTATAGGATTAACCTAATCTTCTCTTAGTAAATCTTAATTACCTACTTCTTAGCTTTACCCTTAAACTTATAATACTCTACTACTAGGATTAGTATAGTAGGGAAAGTGCCTTTTCCTACTTACCTAAATTTCTCCCTAATCTTACTAATATATGCCTTATAACTAAGATATACCCTTTACTATAGTTAGTCTCTAATAATCTAGATCCTAAGAAAGAATCCTACCTTACCTTTATTATCTAATTTATATGCCTTCTTTAGTCCCTTAGAGATCTAGTTAGTAATCTTCTTATTATCCTTATAAAAGGTTATAAGAATATTATTAATAAAGAATATAAGGAAGATAGTCTAATCTTTTATATAGAATAAGTAAGGCTTCTTTTAGCTTAACTTAAGCCTAAGCTTCTTAAAAGACTTACTTAGCTCTTTAAACTAGAGCTATAGAGAGTCCCTTAATCTATATAATACCTTAAGTAATTCTATATACTCTTTAAGTATAGTAAAGCTATTAGGAAGTTTATATATTATAGGAATTCCCTCTTTTCTATAATTTATATAGAGAAAAGTATTCTTAATATTATACTACCTAGTCTCTAAGTTAAACCTAGTAACTAGTGCTATAAACACATAGAACGCGTGTGTAGTAAGCGTTATAGTATAGGTGTGTTTAATTATTAAGGTATCCTAGAGATCTCCGCGTATATATAAACGCGCCTTATAATAGATTAATATCCCCTTCTTATTAAACTTATAAGAGAATACCTATTTTAATAGTAATAGCTTTAATTAAGCTATAGAATGCTTTATTTACTGCTATATTCCTTATTCTTTTAGCTTATTAATCTCTTTATTTATTATATTAATCTATTCTTCCTTAAATAAATAATCCTTTACTCTTTTCTATAACTTTAGAGGTTTAGCTAGGTCTAATTAATAAACTATCCCTATTTTCCTCTTTAGTTTAAGGAGTAATTTACTTTCCTTATTATAATGCATATTAATTACTAAAAACATGGTTTTATAGCTCTTAAAATCCTAATCTCCTAGAAAGAGCTTATAAGGGTCTTTATCCTTAGTCTTCCTAAATTTAGTAAAGAGGTCTTTTAGGTCCTAGAGACTATTAATAAGAGCTTTACTAGGTCCTTTTCTCTTCCTCCTTAGTGCTAGAGTATAAGAAGGAATCTAGCCCTACTCTCTCTTAGTTTATAATCTTAAGCTTGTTTATATACCTTTATATATTATAACTATTCTAAGGCTCTCTTCTACGATTTCTAGCTATATAGCTAGAGCTCCCTTTAAGCTCTCTATATAGGTAGCTATTCTAGCGTCTACTCCTATAGGTTTATCTTATTACTAGTCTACTTTATTTACTAGCTTAGGTAGTTAATTACCTATTAAGCTATTAATAACTTAGTCCTTAGTATTATATACTTAGTATTCTAGAACCTTATAAGGATATTAGCTCTCCTAAGCCCTTATAGTAATATCCTACTTACTACTTATTAGATCTATTATTATATTACTTCCTTAAGCGTGTAAATCTAGAGCTTTATACTCTATTTTGCTCTCCTAAGCGCCTAGATTAGGAGTCTCCTACTCTCTAATTAGTAGATCTAGTAATAGCTAAGGTGTTTAAAGTCTAATATTCTTATTAAAATAAATAGCTTCTCTCTTCTTTAGTTATAATTAAGAAGTCTATAGGGTATTATCCACCTCTAAGTTTAAACTCTTAGTCTATTCTATTTAAGGTTTAATTAGTGCTAGGAAAAGATTTAACTTATTATCTAATTCTATATTAATCTTAAGGACTTAGAATTATACTTTAAGTTTATTAATTAAAAGCTTAATCGCGCTTTCCTATGCTATATTATAAAAAATCAACTTATTAAACATAATATTCCTCATTATTATAACCTTTCCTAGCTTTAGGATCTAAATGCAATAAATATTAGAGGCAGAATACCTAACTAGATATCTAATATAACCCCTTAGATATATCTTGTAGAACTGTCTATGTTTATTAGCTTTACAATCCCTTTTAAGGGAATAGGCGTAGTAGCTATATACATATAACCCGCTCTAATCTAGCCTTAGGTTAGCTATAGGCTCCTATATTAGTAATTAAGCATTATTATAGAACTAGCTTTCTAGGGTTTCTAGTGGTGTTTTCTAACTAAATTATTAACTAGGACTAATGTTATATAGGTACGCTGCTACTTATATACTCTCTAACCATAGGTTTAGTAGTAGCCCTATGCCTATAAGCATTACATTTAACTATAATATAATTATCTACCCTACTCTTTCTATAGCTCTATTTAGTTTATAAGTATATAGAGGTGTAAGCTTAAGATTAATGCCTTATAAGCGTGCCTACGTTTAGAAGATTATATCTGTAAATTAGCTAATAATAGCGCCTTTATAATCTTGCCTAATCTTTATAATTAATAATCTAAATTATCTTATAACCTATTATTTAAAGTAGATTAGTATATTAAACACTATTACTTATAACTTATCTAGTAATGTATAAACTTAAATTATACCTAAGAACTTATCTTTTATAACTAGTAACTAGTTTATACTATTATAACTAGTTTTATAGTTCTAAAGGTCCTAATAGATCCTCTAGAATAGTCTTAGCAATATATGTTCTAGTGGTTTTCTTAAAATAACCTAGCGGGCGTAGACTAGAGTATATATCTTATAGTCTCTACACTTTATTCTATATAATTACACTCCCCTTATATAAGTGTAACTCTTAGCAAGAGTATCCTTTCTAAGGTAGCTAGAATATAAGTGCTATAGTTCTTTAGGGTCTGCTTATATAGGGCGCGGGTCTCTGCTTAGTTAACTGTATTATAAGCGTTGTTTATTTCCTTCTAAATTAATTATTAAGAATATTACTAGTGCTATAGCTAAATTTACTACTTACTTAGGACTATTATAAGAGGAAAGAGGCTTATATTAAAGAAAAATAATATTATGCTTTCTCTTAAGTTTAGCTAATAATAAGCTCTTATAGAAGGGTCTAATATATAAGGAGTAGTTTGCTTTATAATACTAAACGCCTTTCTTCTAAAGAAGGCTCTCTAATATAATATTTATATAAAATCCTTCTATAAGTGTAATATTCTATAAAGTAAGGTTTTCTATAAGTTCTCCCTTTAGCCTATTAAAAATATTCTTAATTATATAAGTACCTCTTCTTATAATCTAAAAAGAGGTTATTCTAGCCTTAAGGTAATTATTAAATATTTCTTTAAAGGTTCTAGGCTTAAAGTAGTTTATACTATTAATAATATAAAGAGCGCTATAGTTATTAAAGAGGATACTCTCTAAGAGTATATATTTCGTGTTTTCTAGTGTAGTGTAGCTTCCTTTTAGAGAAGCTATACTCTCTAGAATCTTTAGGTTAATAATTACTATAGTAATAGCACTAGGTAATTTCTCTCCTTTATAATCTTTAGTGCCTTTTACTATCTACCTATCCTTTACTACCTTAGTATATAGGTTCTTCTATTCTACGCTCTTATAGCGTTTCTTAACCTTCCTATAGTTAACCTTTATAGAGGGCTTATATCCCTATACCTTCTTATTAGTTACTATATAGTATAAGGTATAGTAAGCTTAGGGGGACTAAAAGTAAGCACTTAGTGCCTTACCTATCTAATAGGGGCACTTCTTTAGGCTATTATTCTTTTAGTCTTACTTCTTATTACCTTAGTTAGAGCGTTCCCTAAGAGTAGTTATATAGCTCCCTTTACTAGAATTAGTATATATAGTTTATATTACCCTATAGTATTAAGTATACTTAGCTATAATGCTTATAAGAGTAATGTTATGGACTGGCCCCTAGGCGACTGCGATAGGGCGTTAATATAGTATTAAGAAACTTAGGGGAAGAAGAAGAAGACTACATAGCTAATCCCCCCTACTCCCCTTATATCCTCTAGGTATCTTATATTAGCCCCCTTTTTATCCCCTACTACCCCCCCTGCCTATATACACTATACTATTACTTAGGCAAAGCCTAAGCCCTTTATATATACCCTTACTAACCCGTTACCCTTAGCCCTCTGCCTGCCTATCATCATGCTAATACTAGCCTACTATAACTAGGTTATATAGTATAGCTATTTCTAATGTTGCCCCTTACGGGTAGAATGTAACACACGCCTACTATTATTATTATCTATTAAGAGTAGGGGTGCGTGTTGTGTCCTACGCTGCCCCTTATTATTATTATCTAATTATAAGTAGGGTATGCGTTATATCCTACCTAACCCCTTATTATTATTATAATAATACTAGCCCCACCCCTACCTACTTATAACTTATCTAACATAGGCATAATTACCCACATAAATATCCCACTTCTTTCTATAATATAACCTTACTTTCCTTATATAATAACCTTCTAAAAACACTATAACTTTATTATGCTTTCTTATCCTATTATATCCTATTTTACGCTATTACCCTATTATTCCTATATTAAAGATACCCCGCCCCTAAGATATAACTACTATACTATAAACTAGATAAGTAGCCACCACCCCTATCCCTATAACGCCCCTAGCCTAAGCTATTAGTAAGTTTCTTATAAAAGGAGACTTAGATAATAAGTAATACGCCACACCCTCCTTACTTTAGCGCCCTTATAGGCTATATATTAAATAATCCCTTACTACTAGTATTATAGATTATTACCCTACTAAGAGTAGGGAGTCCTATCCCCTATGTTATTAGAACTATATTACCTATATCTAGCTAACTAGGTACTTATTTACAGACCTATAACTCTAATATACTCTTAAGGACCTTAAAGCTAAAATTATTAAGAGAGAGCATATTATTACCCCTAGCGTTAATAAGATAGAGATAACTAAGAAGAAGATGCCTATGCTATCTTAGAAGTTCTATTCCCTTACTAGTAGGTGGACTATATTGCTAAATTAAGTGTAGTTTAATCTAGCCCTAGTCTAGTCTACCCTTAGTCCTTCCCCTTTAACTAATATACCCACTATAAATATAACTAGACTTAAAGTTATTCCCTTTATTAGTAGTAGTCCCTTAGCTAGATATAGTATAGGAAACTCTATATAGTAAGTTACTAGCGTCCTATTCTAATAAGGATAATAAGTTATTTAGAGTATAAACGCTATACGTAGAGAACTCTATAAGTAGAATATAGCCCTTCTTAAAGCGCTTTCCCCTTACCACCATAGCAGTAACTAACATAGCTAATATATTAAAGCAGGTAATAAATTGCCTTCTCGCCGCTGTTAATAGCGTTCCCACCTCTTATCCAGGTTAAACCCCATTAATCCTTATATTAGACCTACTTATCCCCTAGCTAGAGCTAGTGGTTACTTAACCTATCTTCCTACTAATAAGTCTAAGAGTAATACCCCTCCCCTATACGTTTACTTTAATCTCCCTAATTATTATTCTACTTACGCTATCTAGAACCTAGGTGTAACCTAAGGTTAGTAGCTATAACTAGTAGGTAGAATAACCTATAGCCCCTATATAAGTGGCTTAGGGTTAAACCACATTGCCTTATAGTATGCCACTATTAATATGAGTTTATCTAGTAGTAAGTCTAACCTTTATAATATAGTAGTGTAAATAGTTTAGATAGAAGTAGGCAGCGGTAAGAGCGTGCCTATATTACTAGAGCTTTTAATAGGTAGATAAGTTTTCTAAAATTAATTTAGTCTATTATAGAATTACATATCCCCCTACTCTGCCTTAAATTTATTAAGGGCTTATATCTTTACTATACTCTCTAGCAGCTCCTATGTTAGTTATAAGTACCCTATCTATTTAACTAAAATATTATGCCTTTTACCGCGCCCTAGCGCATTTTAAGCTACTAGTATTTATTCTACCTAGTATTCCTCTATAAGTTTATTATTATCTTCTACTAGTACCTATTACGGACCTAGATAGGAATCCTATAGTATTTAACTTAGAAGAGGGTCCTCTACTACCTATTTAATAAGGTTAATATAGAAGACTAGGTGTATGCCCCTTAGCACATCCAGGCAGACTATAAGCGGCAACAGCACCTCCACTACTATGTATTTTATAGCTACCTAATCTAATTTCCACAAGGGTTAGTTTATCTTAATATTTCTAAGTAAAAGCTATACCTTATCCCTAACTTAAAAGCGTTCCGCTAGATATCTTAACACTAATATAGTATCCTGCTATTATTGCTATATATAAGCGATTATAGCCTAAGCTAGAAGGGTTCCCTCCTAGAGATAATTTAGGAAATAGATAGCCCTCCCCTTTAGAGTTATAGTAGAAATAGATAAGTTAGGTTATAATTAAATAGGTTTAAGGTTATAGCTATTAAGCAGTTAGTTTAGGCTTACCCTAGTGACCAAAGATAGCCTATTATTTATCGCAAGTTAGCAAGCAGTAAGGTGCTTAGGCTAATCATACTACAAAAAGGAGATAGCTACCTATAATATCACCTATACCTCCTAGTTTGCCTATTCTATACCGCTATTAGTCTATAGGTAATAGGATATAGAGAGTAACTAATCTATTCCCACTAAGGAGCATAGAGTTATCTAGAACTTTCCTAACTAGTCTAATCCTTAATCTATAATAATAGACTACAGAAACCCCTAAAACCTCCACTAGACTACCTTAAATTGTTCTACGCACTCCTTAGCTCTAATTAAAGTTATAGCCTCTAACTAGATAAACTTAGAAAGCCTATTTATAATTACTATAAGGTACTAGGGTCTCTCTTAAGATAACACTAGTAAGTTTATTATAAAATTAATAGAGATCTATAACTAGAACCAGTCTAGGATAGGTAAGGGCCTAAGTAATCCCTAGCATTATAGATAGCTCTTATAGCTGCTAAAATAGTGATAATTCTAGACAAACCTTGCAATATCCTATATTATTTCTATCCTAGTGGAATTATTATTATAGAATCTAAAATATAGTGTTATAGCCTAGGTATCCTATAGTAGGCGAATTATAGTATTATTAGATAAGTGTTATTATTAAAGGCTCCTACTTAGGAACCTAGGTATGCCCCTAGAACTAAAGCGCCCTATAAGCGCTTATAGAATAATTCACTACCTATTCCCTTATTTATACTTTAGGGGGGAACTTCCGCGCCCCCTCCTAAATAGCTCCTAACTAGATACTATAGGTAGGGTCTAAGGTAATAGCCTAGTCCTAAAGTAACTATAAGTGCTTAGAGGCAAAGAGAACCTCTCCTACTAGTAGTACTACCTCCCGCTACCCTTCTAGTGCTAGTAAAAGTCTAGTAATAGTAAGGGGCTATAAAATATATCCTATCCTTAAGGCCCCTCCCTTCTAGTCCTATTCCCGCTAAGAAAGGGTATCTAGGTATTAAGCCTATATACTAGGTCTATAATAAAGATAGAAGTTAAATAACATAAGCGTATCCGCCTAATAGGCCTGCTATTCTATTATTAAATAAGGGGTTATAAAGTATTTAAGATTCTTATAATCTATGTAAATTAAGAACAGCTAGGAAACACCCTATAGCTCCGCCAACCATACCTTAAGGTATAATATAATAGCTAGTAACTCCTTATTATAAATTATATAGTTCCTCTACGCAGGCATAAGGCTAGCGGAATAGTAAGTAACTAGGTATAAAACGCTATCTAGTCCCTACTATAAGAGGTAACCACCTAGGGCAGCACCTAAGTAGTTAGCCTCTACTATAGTAAGGCAGTTAGGGTCCTATTACGCTAAGACTAGGTAGGAGATAAAGGCATCCTTAAGCCTCTTAAAAGCCTTATTCTTCTTAGGTCCCTATTAAAAGGGGATATTCCTCTTAGTTAATTAGATTAGTGGCGCTACTAGTTCTAAAAAATCCCCTATAAAGTTATAGTAGAAGTTTATAAAGCCTAGGAAGCTACGTACTCCCTATAACTTTATAGGGGCGGCCTATTCCCTTATAGCTATAACCTTCGCAGGATTAGGATAAATAGATTGTCCTGCTGTGATAATATACCCTAGGTACTAAACCTCCTTCATAGCAAACACTAACTTATTAAGGTCTAGGTATAACCCCGCGGCCCTTAAGCGGCCTAAGATAAGGCAAACCTTAGCTATATAGTCCTTTCTTAAGCCCCCTAAGTAAACTAAAATATTATCTAAATAAGCTATAATAAAATCTCCTAGTGTATCTCCTAAGGACTTATTAATATAATGCTAAAAGGTTATAGGCACGCTAGCTAAAATAAAGGGATAGACTAACCACTTAAATAGTCTAAACCTTATCTAAAACGCTATTAGGTGCTTATTACCCTTAGTAATTTGTAATTTATAAAAAGCAGTATAAACATTAACCTTTATAAACTAATATACCTAGGATAAGGAGTAAAGTATTTCTTTAATTAAGAGGAGGGGGTAATAGTCCTATATAGTAATTTTATTAAGAGCCTAGTAGTTAATATAAAAACGCTAACCCTTATTTAACTTCTTAATAAGCAGAACCAGGGCTATAGCTAAGGAGGAGCTAGCATAGATCTATCCCTTATCTATTAAGTCTATAATCTAACGCTATACCTTAAGAAGTTAATCTCTTAGTATATTATATAGTGGGCCCTATAGAAGCTTTAGCTTAGACCTATCTAGGGCCCTATATAGACAAATATAGTGGTTAAGAGAACCCCTATAGGGGGGAAGGCTATTAGCCTTTGCTTTATTAAAAAGGTCC
Organism: Epichloe bromicola; assembly: GCA_023658445.1. NCBI lineage: Eukaryota > Fungi > Ascomycota > Sordariomycetes > Hypocreales > Clavicipitaceae > Epichloe > Epichloe bromicola. The sequence continues at coordinate 1,259,317 of CP098269.1, forward strand.
GTAAAGTCCACTAGCTCCCTAGGTAGTATAGACATATCTAGTATTTCTAGCCTCTCCTTAGGGGCTATAAGCTATAATACTATTATTATCTCCCTAAGACTAGTAGTAATAAACCTTATTATAGTGTCCTTAGTCTAATATACTCTATATGCTTCTATAGTATAAAGGGAACTAATAATCCCCTACACTAGTCTCCCTACTACGCTTAGAGGCCTTATATACCTATAAACCCCCTACTAATCTAATAACTAGTAGCTAGTCTACTATGTGGACCACTACCTTATGGTATTCTAACCATAGCAGGCTAAATATAATATCCTAAGTAAGGCCTAGGATAACATATAAATACACTAATAACTCCTAGCTATTAATATTAATTCTAGTGCGGACTATATATATAATTAAAGAGGTATCCTTCCTCTATTACTAGCCCTTCTTCTTTATTTCCACTGCGGTGCAGACCTACCTCCGTTTAGGCAACTATATAAGCTCTAGGCCTAGCTATCTCGCTACTAATTCGCTTATAGCACTATAATAATTATAGCTATAGTTAATCTAAACACTAATATAAGAGTATATATTAAAGAGAATAGGGACTAAGAACAGTAGCTAATCTATATAATAAGTAATATCCCTTTCCTCCTTTATATACTATTTATACACGTTTATTATTATAGTAGCTAGCTAGCCCCCCTGCCCCTATATAAGACTCTGCTTAGGGGTTACTCTTTTTCTAGAGAGTAAGTATTAATTTCCTTATTAGCACTCTCCTTATCCGCCCTATAGGCATTAATATTAACTTATAGTTAGTAAGGTAGGAGAAAGAAGCACTCCTAAATATAGTAGTCCTTAGAGCTATAATATAAATAGCACCCCTCTTAGTAGTATTTAGCTAACTTAGCCTCTAATACCTATTTTACCCTCTATAGCGTATTAGTTAACTTCTAGCCCTTATCCTTATTATCCTGCTTCTTTAACTAGCCTAAGTATATCCTAGCTATATAAACCCCTAACATTAGGGTATCCCCCTTATAGTTAGTCTAGGGCATAGGGCAAGGCTACTATAGACTATATTAGGTCTAATACTTATCCTCTAAGGTAAGCATTTTAATATTAACTATAATACTATAATACTAAGTAACTGTGGTATTATAGTTATCCTAGCTTATACTATAGCTAATACTAACCTCCCTTAAGCGCTTATTAAGCGCACATTAGAGTTTAGCTAGTTTTATATTATAGGTCTAATAGGTCCCTCCTACTATAGCTAGCTTCTCCTTAAAGTAAATAAAAAATATAGTAAAAGACTCCCCTAGGCCCTACTCTATCTAGTTAAGTTCTATAAGGGCTATTTCCTACCTATAGGGGTTAGTAAATAGGGACTTAAGGTAGCTTAAAAAGGTAACTAGATTAAAAGCGTAAAGATTACCCTACTTAAAAAAGGTAGTAACCTAAGCCTAGACCTAGGAGGATAAATTCTAGTAGATAAGCATCTACCTATCCTTATCTATACTAATAAAGTCCCTATCTACCTAAAGCTTATATTCTATAAGGAGCTTCTAAGTAGTAAATAAGGCCTTATTACTATTATATAGGTTACCTAAGGGAATTAGCTTCTGCTTTACCTAGGGGACTAAAGGGACTAGATTAGGGGTAGCGGGCTATGTAGATTACACTATAGGAGCCCCTAGTTAGTGTGTAGTCTATAGTTAGGTTATATGCGTAGTGTTATACACTATAACCTACTCCTAGAGACGCTTAAGCTCTACGCCCTATTTAGTTATTAGATATTAGAGCGTATTAAACTAGGTAAGGTAGGTTATAGGTAGCACTATAGTATCTAAGAGAGGTATTACTATACCTAGATTATATTAGTCCTATAGGTAAAGTATGTCTAATATATCTATTAGGTTATTTATTATTTTTTAGTAGCTATCTCTAAGGACTAAAGGAAGTTTCTTAATTATTATAGACTAGCCCCTAGGTAACTATAATAGGGCGTTAATATAGTATTAAGAAACTTAGAGGAAGAAGAAAAAGACTACATAGCTAATCCCCCCTACTCCCCTTATATCCTCTAGGTGTCTTATTGTCAGGGAGACCTCCTTGAGGTATCGGATGTGTGGATGCAGCCTGCGCAATGACTGGGTTGAAACCCTCGATGAGACAACGGTGGAGATAATATATTAGAAGTACCTCCGTAGACTAGTTATTACTATAGCGCACTATGTACCTTTTAGGTACAAAAGTTAGGTGCTATCTGCACCTCTAATTAACCAAAATTAAACCATTTTTATTATCTACACCGACCCCTACCTTAATAGTTATGAGCCTGGGAGGCTTTAATTGCCCTTATTATTGATTATTATAGATAATATAAGCTCTATTAACGTTATTAATTTAATGCTTACTAATATTAAGAGATAATCGCCCTTTTATTATATTAATCAGTTAAACTACACAACCTATGCTTCCTTTTAACTAGTATAGTTCCCCTTTATAATGCCTAAAGAAACTCTAAATATAATATTATTATTAGAGAAAAACTAGATTAAATAGTTTATATAAATTAAGAATTACGTAAAATCCTATAGTATCTAGGAGTATATTAATCTAAATTAGGATAAACTACTTAAAGAACCTATAATACCCGCACACCCATAAAGGGGTCTAAGACTAGAGATTACAGAGGATAACCCTAATACTATTAAAGATTAGAAGCTTACTTATAAAAATATAAAAGATAAATATAACTTCTAATATAGAGATTTATAAGTTAATCTTATAAAGTATTATAACCTATTAAAGTAGATACTAAAGATTAGGGAATATATCTATAAGACTCTCTTAAAGAATATTTAAGACTCCCTTAACTTTAACACTAAAGAGGAAGGAAAGGAGTTAGTTTATTAGCACTCTTAAAGGATATTAAAGCTTCTTTAAGATTAGTATAAGCTAAATGCTTAGAAGATGCTAATTCTTATAGAAACGCGCCTTAATAATTACTTATAAGCTAAGGGTACCTATAATTAGTATAAATAGGTAGTAATAATAGAGGTACTATAGAGAAATTATTAGGATCTAGAGACCTAATAGACTAAGGAGATAATACTATATAAGTTTATAATTCCTCTTTATAGTAAATTTAAATTATTTTAGAAGAAATAGAATAATTTACTTAATAAAGGCATAAACTAAAGCTTCCTTAAAGCTATTATAGAGTTTAAAAGAGATTATAAAGCTCTATAGAGCGTACTAAAGTTAGCTAATGCGCTTACTACTAATAGATTAAGTGGTTAAAGTAAATTAGAGAAAAAGAAGTGCCCTAGATATATAAATTATAATGTTTATAATGCCTTAAAGTAGTGGGAATCCTATAATTTATTTAAGGCTATATATAAGCTAGAGGCCACACTAAAGGACTAGGAAGTTAGGAAGAACTCTAAAGAGACTATTAAGAAGTATCTTAAGGAGAATCTATAAGAAAAGTCTAAGGTAATAAGTTAGAAACCAGAGAAGAAGAGTAGTAAGATATTTATACCTTTATAAAATCTAACTAATAACTTAGTTGCGGTTACCCCTGGTAAGAAGACTATAAATATATTATTATTTGTACGCTCTAAATAAGGTTAATAGGTAAAGGAAAGCGTGAATTTAATAACTAACGCTATGGATAGCTTAGAATTAAGGCGGAATATAGTCCTCTATAACTCTGGAGCTAATGTTTATATATTTAATAATATCCGCTAGTTTAATTAATCTAAATTTAATAGAAATATTATAATAGAGGTTAAAGCCAGAGGCATGATATATATGGCTTTAGGACAGGGCCCTATATACATCTCTGTTACAGATCCTGTATTATAGAACACGAGGACATTAGTATTAGAAACTACGTTGTTTATTCTGGAATTCCATATTAATCTAGTATTAGCAATAATTCTTATAAGGGTAGGTATCTTCTAGAATCAGAAGAAGTTATTTCTATATTAAGGGATAACGCCTATAGCTAAAGTCTATAACATTAATAAGCTTTATATATTATTAAGACTATTAGAGGATCTAAAGGAAGCCTATGCTATATCTAGCAGAGCACCAAGACTACTAATAAGAGGAGATGCAGACCTTTGGCATTAATAATATAGTTATCCTGGCGTTAAGGTATTTGCAGAGCTTATAAATGCGGCTTTAGGCATTAAATTAACAGGTCCTAAGCTTATGTAGTATAAGATATGTGCTATGGGCAAGGCTAAGCAATAGAGATTATAGGTTATACCTAAAGGACTTCCTTAAGGACTAGGTTATAGTCTTTTAGTTAATCTAGATTACTATAACTCTCCTTATTAGAATAGTAATAGGTATTAGTGTGCTTTTACCTGCCTTATAACCTTAATGCGGTTCTTCTATTTATTTAAGATAAAGGATAGGATTTATAATAGCTTCTATATAATAATAGCGTTCCTAAGCACTTAATTTAGGGTTTAACTATGCTTTTTATATAGTAATATTAAAAAAGCCCTCTTTACGGAGAACATAAGGGATAAGATAGCCTTTACTAGCATTATAGTCTATAATTTAGCTCCCTTAACGCCTAGTTAGAATAGAAAGGTAGAGAGATCTAGGGGGGTGGTTAAGTAGAAAGCTTATACTTTAAGTCTTAAAGCTAACCTTCTATCTAATCTTAATAATAAGGTCTTTAATACCACGGTTTATCTATTAAATTATACGCCTTTTAAATATTATAGGAAGTAGACTACACTATATAAACTTTAGTGGGATTAGGCTAGGAAAACGGTCCCTATGTACTTAAATATAGCAGAGGTCTAGAAACCTTTAATTACATATCTATGAGCCTATGGATGTAAAGCGTTTCCTATAATAACGAAGGCTCTAGAGCACGTTAAATTATATAATATAATACTATAGTTAGAGCAGAAAGCTCACATCGGATACCTTGTTAGTTATAGAGGCAAGTCCTAGTATATTATATAGGTGCCTTTGCTTTGTAATCGCAAGGTTATTGTATTAGCATGTGTTTAATTTAATAAGAACTCCTTCTTTAAACTAGAAAAAGAGCTAGAATTAGCCTAAAAGGAGAAGATATTAATAATTACGCTACTTAAGGAACTTAAAGCTAATAATATTAATAAGGAAATTAGTTAAGACCTTATTAGAATAGAATTAGAAGATAAGAATCGCGAGAATTACGCCTCTCTACCTTTAAATATAGAAGGAGAAAATAAGTAGTTTAAAGTAGAAATACCTCCTTATATAATAGGGGAAAAAGATAACCTTTCTAGTGCACTTTTAACCCCTCCTAACTCTTCTTATAAGGCACTAGTTACTATAGAGAACATAGAGCTTTAGGTATAAGGTAATAATACGCTATTTTATAAAATTAATAAATTAGTATATAACGCAATAATTAAACACACAGAGACCACTATAGAGACTAGTAAAATTACTAGTAAAGGCAGTAAGGTTATGGAGAATTATTATCCCTAGGATAATGGTATTAATCTAGATAATATTATTACTAGAAAACACTAAAGAAAGGTAACACGTAAAGCTAGGTAGGTATAGTTTACTTCTGCTTTTTCTACGGTATTATAGGGCGTTTAATATAGTTTGCGGATTAAAGATATACCGCTAGAACCTACCTATTATTATTAAGCTATGGCTTTGGCCTATTATAACCGCTGGAAGGAAGTAATTATAAAGGAGCTTTTAAAGCTTCTATCCTTAAACTACTAGGAGGATATACTAGATGAATTATTTAATCTAGAGAAGTAGAAGGAAATTATAGACCTTAGCTAGGTCTTTAAATATAAGACTAATAAAAAAGGAGTAGTTATAGAGTTTAAAGCTAGAATAGTTATTTAAGGTAACTAATAACTAAAGGATAACCTTAATAACTACGCTACTACGCTTACTTTATAATCTCTACGTATGCTACTTGTAATCTACTACGCTAATGATCTTAATACCTGATAATACAACGTTTAGAATGCCTTCCTATATATAGAGCTTAAAGAACCCGTTTACTATAAGCCCCTAGAGGGTATAAACATAAAAGGTTATCTCTAGAAGATAATAAGAGCATTATATAGGCTAAGGGAAGCTCCTTAACGATAGTTCTTATATCTTATATAATTCCTATTAAAGCTAGACTTTATATAAGGAAGGGAAGACCTATGTATCTTTATAAAGGGCGGATTTATCCTATTCTTCTATATAGATAATATTATAGTAATATACCCTAATGGATTTAAAGTAGAATTTAAAGAGCTTTATAAATAACTAATAAATAGTCTTAATATTAAGGACTAGGGCGACCTAAAGTGATTCCTAGGTATTAAAATTATTAGAAATCACAATACTAAAGAGATATGGTTATCGTAGGAATTATATATTTAAAAGATTGCTTAGAAATTTATTCCTAATGTTATTAATAGCGATTTAAAGAGCTTATCTCCTGCTCCTATTCCTATAGCTATAATCCTCGCTAACACTAGCAAAGCTACTAATAAAGAGATTAATTATTATAGAGTAGTTATTAGCTCTTTAGTGTATCTATACATTATTAGAAGACCTAATATAGCCTTTATAGCATTAAAGCTTGCCTCTTTTATAATAAATCTATTAGCAAAGCACATTAAGCTTGCTAAAGGAGTAATTTTATATGCTTAGAACATAAAGAAGCTATATATTCACTACTTAGGAGCGGATAGTTTTAATACGCTATTCTCTAGCACTAATGCTTTACTTAGTAATAACCCTAATACTTAGAAATCAACGTAAGGTTATGTCTTTATTATACATAGCGCTGTAATTAATTAGAAGTTAGGTAGGCAATATCGCGTAATAACTTTAAGCATAGAAGCAGAGCTCTTTACCCTAAATTATAGTGTAAAAGAGTATATATCTCTAGGAAGACTACTTTATAATATTAAGGTCTATATACCACCGCTCTTAATTATCTAGTGTAATAATAAGTAGATAATCTAGATTACTAAATATATAGAAGGAAGGCTTTAGACTAGCCTTAAGCACCTTAATATAAATTAAATATAGATTTAAGAATAATATATAATAGGTAATATTAAGGTTAATTAGATAAAGACCTCCGAGATGCCTGTGGATGGCTTTATAAAGCTACTTTTAGGTTAGATACATAGGGACTTCTGCTATAGAATTAGCTTACAAGAGATTCCTATCTAATTATAACACTAGAAATTATTCATAATCTCTTCCTATGCCTTTAATCTCTAGCTTTAATAGATATCTTAGCTAGGGGGGGTGTGTTAGGGAGACCTCCTTAAGGTATTAGATATGTGGATGCAGCCTGCGTAATAACTAGGTTAAAACCCTTAATAAGACAACGGTAGAGATAATATATTAGAAGTACCTCCGTAGACTAGTTATTACTATAGCGCACTATGTACCTTTTAGGTACAAAAGTCGGGTGCCGTCTGCACCTCTGATTGACCGAAATCGAACCATTTTCATCATCTACACCGACCCCTACCTTGACACTTATGTCAGCCCCCTTTTTATCCCCTACTACCCCCCCTGCCTACATGCACCATACTATTGCTTAGGCAAAGCCCAAGCCCTTCACAAGTAATATCTATAGGAAGAGAGTCTAAGGTCTATACTAGTTATATAATCTTGGTTTTTGCCTATTTAGGGTTAAAGTATGCTTTAATTACTATAATAAAGTTATAAATTACATTAGGACCCTAAACTTTATTAATCTTATATATTATAGCTTTCTAGTATAGCTTTCCTTATTACTTATTCTAATACTTAAATTATATATTTATATATTTAGCGTTATTAAGATATACTATATACTTAGCTATAACTTCTACTTTAATAATAACTTAGCTAGGTAAGAACTTCTTCTTAAGTTTAATAGAGATTTAGTAAAGAGTTAGCTTCTTATTATTAGTATTTTCCTCTTTAATCTTATTAATTACTATTATATAAGCATTAGGATTAATAGTACTAGTAATCTAGGTTCTAATAGTCCTCTCTCTTAACTTAGTTACCTTATATACTTAATACTTAGATATATACTAATAAGAAAGGAAGGAAAGAGCCTCTTAGAAAGTAAGCTTAGTCTCCTTACTTCTCTAGTTCCTTATAATAAGAGCTTTATATACCTCTAGTATAATTATAGAGGGCTCTTTAAGATAGTTAGTATTAAGCTTTAGGAGCTAAGGATTAACTCTCTCCTAAATCTCTTAGCTCTAGGTAGCTTACTTTAATACTTTATACTATTCCTCCTATTTATTAGATAAGACTAACTTAATATTAGTCTTAAGACTTAGGTAAGGAGAAGTTAAGGTATTTATTATAAGCATAGATTAGTAGGTAAGGTATAGTATATATATAGGTCTTATATATAGGGGATTTAGTAGAGTTATAGGTATATACCTCCTAGGCTTATAACTATTACTATATAGCACATAACTTTTAGCAAAGATATAATTAGAAGGGATAATTAAAGGTAAAAGATATAATTAAATTAATTATTCTTCTATTATATAAATAGAAAGGTAAAAGCTCTTCTTTTATAGAAAGAGTAGTTATAGTAAATCTTATATGCTTTATATTCTAATATTATATATTCTTTTAAGGTGTAGTTTAGCTTCCCTAATACAGTCCTACGCGCATAGCGCGTACAATCGGTCATATTCCCTGCTGCCGGGCAACAGCACCTGCGTGGGCGAGATTCTGATCTTACGTACTCCGTAAATCTGTCCACATGCTATTCCTGCATCCCTCAGTAATCACGTGCCTTCGCTGCCCAGACGCGTTCTTGTCTTGGAGGGGCAGATCGCGGCACGTGTTACGTAACCATTGTCCCCCGCGACAATGTTACACTGCCAAACGTCCAAGAAACGACAACGACTTCTCCATCGTTCTCGACAGCCACCATGTCGTACTACGACGTGGACGCCATCCTGACTGATGCGGAGGTAATTCCTACTCGCCATATGAGGTCCCCCTCTTGCCGTTCCTGCCCAAGCCCCAATTTTCTGACCAACACATTCAAACCAGAAAGTCCCGTGTCAATTCGAGCTTGACGTCCCATACCTGGGCCACCTCGACAACTCCTCGGGCCTCAAGCCAGGCACAGCGCTATCTCTCCCCCTCTGGCTCGCCGAGATGCTGGCCCTCGCCTCGGCAGGCGACGACTCCAAAGCCCCGCTGACGCTGAACCTCCCGCCCTGTCTGTCCGACCAGGTCATCAACGCACTGAAAGCCGACCCTCGGGCCGTCGCGCTGCGCGACCAAAGCGCGCATTTCTACGGCATCGGCGTCAGGATGCTAGATCTGTTCGACGAGAGAGAACTGGGCGCCGTGTTGAGGAGGACGTTTGTCGTGAGAGCCGGCGACGTGGGCTTGCATGCGCGCAAGGCAGACGAGGGCGTGGGAGGACAAGGGGAGGAATTCCTGCGCGGGCTGGAGGAGTGGGAGAGGAGGCTGTTCAGAAGGGGCCATGAGGGGGTCAAACACTGCAAGGAGTGGGCGGAGAGTGTGAAGAAGATGTGAGGTAAGGGCGTGAAAGACTGGGAGGGGGGGGGCGGCTTGTTTTGTTTTGGGACATTGAAGCAATTTTTTTATGTGTGTGTTTTGTTTCTAGATTGGTGTTCAGAGAGTTGGAAGAGACACGAGATACCATAGACGGGAGCACTTCACGAATCATGACACAAGCAGACGTCTCATTTCGAAATTTCCCCCATGTGTTAAACAAAACGCAAATTACTGACTCCTTAATCCCCTCCCCCAAAACTCCCATCCCACAACCACCACCCCCAGCGCCATCCACCCAAACGTCACTAACATATCACTCAGCTCCAGAAGAACAAAATACCTGTTCGAATACCGCACCAGATGCGCCGTTCCCCCCCAAACCACCCCGTGAGCCACCACCGCCCCCAGCTCACCCCTCACCGCGCCCCCGACGGCCTTCCTCATCGACGGCACAAACCGCCAGCGAAGCCAAACGCCCAGCAGGACGACCTGGAAAGCCGCACACGCCCACTTCGCGCGCACCAAGTCCGCCAGGAACCCTCTCCCTGCGCCGCCGTCGCGCAAAACCCGCCCAGAGGCATACAAGTGCGCCGCGGCCCAGCACGTCTCCGCATACAACTTCTCCGCATGGGCGACACAGAAAGCCATGTACGCGGCGCAGAGCAGGACCCGGACCTTGCCCCGACTCCGACTCCCCGTGCGGCCGTGGCCCACGGCGCCATCCCGCGACAGCCGGCGCCCCAGCAGCCGACGAGCCATGTCGACGGCACGGTTCACAACGAGCCAGGTCCCCGCGTGCGACCACGACAAGTGCGCCGACTCCTCCAGCAGGGAATGGGGCGAGGAGCGCGCGGACCTCATGGCCTCGAGGGCATGCCACCAGATGAACTGGCCGAGGGGCGGGGCAAGGAGCCGCCGGACGTGGTTGATGAGGAGGGCTGCGAGGACGGTGGAGAGCGCCGCCGTGAAGCTATCGCGGGGCAGGGCTTGCTCGAGGATCTGCATCGTGCGAGGACGTGCCGTTGAGCTTGGCGGGGAGGTGGTGAGCAGCGGGACGAGAATGCCATGGCTGAGTTCGAGGAACCTGGCCAAGGCTGTGATGACGGGTGGCATGCTGGCAGGGATGAGAGCTGTCTGGTAGAGGACGTAACGTTGACAAGGGCATAAATCATGGCTCTGTCGTAACGTATGTAGTTGAATCAAAGACTTTAACTTGTGGTAGTGTGGGGCTGGCAACTCAGTTCTCGTCACTAAACGCCTCAAACACGCGGGACTACAACACGTTCTAATGTGCATATTCTCGGCCTTTCGCTCCAGCATGCTTGACTTAACGTGTTCATGGTGTGTATTCTGTATTCTGTGAATACCTTGAACATTGAACGCCTAGGACCTGCCCTCCCCCCATGATTGCGCTGCTGCTGTTATCCAAGATCTACATGTGATCGTATGTTTTCATCGCCAAAATGATCCCCCCCAGAGTAATCCAAGCCAAATGTACACGACTCGCGAGTGTGTCCACGTTCCTGACAAAAGAACACGAGTTCTGTGGTAAGTCAAAGACAAAGAACGAGATAAATAGAGCAGAAAAAAAAGTCATCATCCTGTCGTCAGAAAACTCCTCTAGAACATGACAGACCGGTCGCCAAATATAATCATATCGTCTTTGCCCAATCTGATGTGCGAAGTGTCTGGTCATGACTCCAGAGTACCTGCATGGGCTGTGACCCGAAGCTGACCTCAGAAAACGTGGTCGAAAACAGCGCAATCCCCAGTATTTATGCGATTGTAGTCGTGGCATCACCACAAGACAACCAGATTTCCAAGAATATGAATCAAACGTATCCATTCCCCCAAGTCCGAAAAGATATTTTTGCAAAACTGACTGAACCAAAAAAAGACAAGGAAAAAAGACTGAAAGACGAAACCTTGACCCGAAGAAGAAAAGAGCAAAAGAACACAATCTGGTGCATGTGATGGTGTAGGAGAATGAAAGAGGACAGAAGAAGCAGATGCTTGCGAGGGACGGTTGCAGGAGTCAATCTGACCAGTGGTGGTTGCATCAATGGTAGAAAGCAATAATCACTAGTCAGAATCATCAGAATGACTTCCTTCTAAAGAGCGGCCGGCCCATCGACTGAAACCGCGCAAAAAAAACATTGCAAGAAAGCCACCGCGTCATGAAATGAGACATTTGCTAAATGTTGTTCACGGGCCACGGATAGTTTTGGACTTCGCTGTAAAAGTCGGCAGGCGCAAAAGTCGGGTCAAAGCTGACATCACCATCAACAGAAGCAGAAATGGCATAGATCGGATGGCTGACGTGAGGCATGGTGTCGTAGGAAGTGTCGTTCACATGGGCGACTTCATCCGATGCGGCGCCATCACCAGCAACAAGTGCGCTGGCAAGGTGCGCCTGAGCGGCATCCTGAAAGGATATATCGTAGTCGTAATCGACATCGTAGTCACGCGCATCTCTGTCCACGCCTTGCTTGAAGATCCAGTCAATTTTGTCAACACTTAGAGCATTCGCGCCATCATCAACAACGGAGATTGAGCTGGAGACTGGCTCTTCGTCGTCGTCGCAGCCGATAAGAACCTCCTCGAACCAAAGCTTCAGCTCCGACATGGAAGGCCAATCCCCGCCACCCTTCCCACCTCGTTTCTCATCACTGGGTTTCTTGTTCTTGCCCCGAGTAGCCTTGGGCTTGAAATGGATGCGGCGCAAGTGGTCGGCGGCATTGTAATAAGCGCCATATCTTTTGCCATTTGAGCACGACTTACACTCCGACAATGGCTGAATGGCTATCACCGTAGACACGAGTCCGACTGTGGCCGGATCCCGACACACATACTTCTTGACGACACCCTTGTGTTTGGCGTTGAGATGGCGACGAAGTTCATGATCTCCACGAAAGCCTTCGGGATGCTCATCGCACTTGGTACAGAAGACTTTTGGGCCCTTGGGTCGCCGATATGGAGCCTTCTGTGGGGGAAACTTGCCCCCTCTACCATGTGTTGACGTTTTTTTGGTTGCCAGAGAATCCGATGTGCCATCAAGCTTGGGGCGGAGTTTGGTGACCTTTCCATTCTCTAGTTGTTTCGTCAGAGTCTCGCGAAGGCGACGTTCGGAGTTGGAGCCCAATGATCTTGCGCTTGTGGAGCTAGTGTTGGATACCGAGCGTTGCATCGAGAGCGAGGCGTAAGGAGAAAGGAACACGGCAGTATTGGATGTGGACGGGGGATATCTGTGAGCAGGCGCAAAGCTGGAGCCTATGGCAAGCAAATCGGGATTGGGAACGGAACTCTTTGCACAGTGGGCATCCTCTTCGATCGGCTTATTAGGTCCCTGGGCAGAAAGCTCCTCGGTGTGGCAGGAATGAGAAGACGGAGGTCTCATCATGTTGGCACCACTGCTGCCTCCATAGGCACTGTTCTGCCTTGTAAGCGGCTGGGCAGATTCGAAAGCAGAACGTCCCGACACCATGGAGGGAGGAGCGGATGGTACGACGTTGCTGCGGGCTTCATCAGGTGGCAAGTATGTTCCGGCAGAAGCCAGGTAGGACTGCTCATCGCACCATCTAGCGGAAAGGTAGCTGCTAGGATGAATACCAACTTCGGGAACCATGCTGTTCTCATCAACGCTGGCCAAAGGGCCTTGGCTCAAGGCAGCACGAAAGGGAGAGGGTTCATTTGCAAGGCCCGAAGTGCTAGTGGTGAAGGAAGCGGCTGCACCGCCGTACATAGAGGCAATGTCAAAATCGGAATGGCTGGAGACGCTGCGAGCCCTGTATTGCAAAGGACGGTCTTGTTGTGAACATGCCCGCTGGCGGGTAGGTGCTCGCCACTCGGAGCCACATCGATTCTGCGTTATATGGGTTAATAGACAGTTACAAGGAGAGCTTGAAAAAAAAAAAAAAAAGACCGGACGGGATTGTCTTACATCCATGGCGGCATCTAGGGAAGCTCGGCGATTCCTAGATGGCTGGCTGGTCCAGCATGGAGAAAGGTTGGCGGAGGAGTCTGGCGTGGGCCAATGCTGATTTGCAAGCTGGTTACGGAGCAGCTCGACACAAGCAGTCAGGTTTTGAACTTGGAGTTGAAGCTGGAGCTTTTCCTCTCCATCAGTCGGGTTGCTCGTCTTGTTGTGGTCAATCATTCGGGATGAGTGGTGGCGCTGGCAGCCTCTCACGCTCTCTGCCTGGCGTTTGCAACTGGCCGCGGGTCGAGGGGCCGCGTTTATAGTTAGCGTATGTGTTATAATAGAGTTGTTATATATTTAGGGCGTGTCTTTACCTATTATTTATTATTTTATATATAAGTTAGTGGCGGATGTTTGATGATGGTTGATGGTTGATCCAGTTGTCTCAGACGGTGCGCTGCAAAGTGGAGGGGGTGCAAGGATGACAGATGACGGTGCAAAAGTTATACCGCAGCCTCAGGTTTCAAGGCCGCACAAACAAGTAACGAAACTAGAATGCGGGGACAAGTGATTTGACTATCTGGGTGTAGGATGCTAACAGTCTGATGGTGGCTTATAACAAGCACTATGTTGGAAAAGAGATGAGGGAGAAGGAGGGAGAGATGGGCATGAGGGAGATGGACGGATTAAAAGGCGTTCAGTCCAGCGGCGGCGGCTCGAATGAGGCGACCAGACTCTCTCGACGTGTGTGCCAATCCCCGCCTGCGCCTCGGTGTGCCAATCAAGAGTCAAGTGCACCTTGCTGGTTATAGGGCCTACAGGCGGGTTGAGACCACGCGATGCGGCTCTGGAGTCTTGCACCCCTTGTGCCAGTCAACTTGGGAGTATCCTCCATATATTAATGATAATGCACCTCGACTTCCCAGAAAGGCAATTCGTCGACCGAGCCGGTGGGGGCAACTAAACGCGCATCCGTCAAGAATTGACGCCGCTTTTCCTAATAGACGTGAATGTGAAGAGTCCAGCTGGTGGGTACTCCGTAGTCCCAATCGCACGTCCATGGTGTGTTTAGCTGCTGCCTGCTGGCCCGCGACGGTCATCTGTAGCGGTGCAAGCGATGCTGTCTCGGCGGTGCAAGAAAAAAAAAATTCATCAAAAAAGTGGTGGCATTGGCGAGTCGTTTCATTCCACCAGACTTGCAATTCCTGCGGCCTTGTTGCTCTCCCAAAAGTGTCGGCCACTAACCAATCAAGACAGCCCAACTTGGCGGTTTGGAAAGGATAAGCCCCATTCCATCCGTCAGGACTCAGAGGTCAGCTCCGAGAGCCGTGGCCGGCTTGGGGAAATGCTGAAGGTGTCTTGGCTCGGGAGACGGAGGCCGCTTCGAAAAGTGAGGCGAGCATGCTTCAAGCAGGAGTGAGCAAGTATTACTCCGTAGTCAAGTCCTTTTGTACCCTCCAACGCTCCAACGTGATGGCGCGGCAAATCTTCGGCATTCCGCAATGACACCTTGGCAACTAAAGGACAGGAAGCCAAGTCTCCATCAGCCCCATCGTTCCTCTTTCAGAACCACCAATCTTTTTATGCCCATGTAAGATATAGGACAAGCCGCGGCAAAATGCGCCGTTTCAATCTTGTTCTACTTGCCAGCTTACAACTGGCCGCAGCGCGGTCTCGGAGCTTTACTATCCATGATGATCTGCTTGCCTTTCCTCAGGTACGTCGACGCTGGCTGAGAGTATCGGATCCCCGGGAATGATGACAACTGACCAACACGCGCGCAGTTTGAGGTCATCTTTGCTGAAAAGCGAGTATCCGAAAAGGAGGCACAGGCTCTAGTTGAGCGCAACAACCAACACCCGACATATTCGGCCGAATTCTCACAAGCAACGGCTAACGAGGCTCATGCAACAACGGATGCGGCAGCTGCTGGAGCCTCGAGCTCCGTCGACTCGGACGAAATTGCCGGGTATGCTTACGAGATTCTCAACATGTCCCCGCATCGGTACCTCTGCTCGATACCCGTGATACAGCCGCCTGGTCCGGTGAACGAAACAGAGAATGCGCTAGCAAAGGCCGAAGAGAAAAGAGAACACCACAGGGCTGCCGTTAAGGGCTGGGAGCTTATCAACAATTTTGAAGACAACTGCCTGTACTATGTCTCTGGATGGTGGAGCTACAGCTTTTGCAAGAATCGCGAAATCGTGCAGTACCATGCAATCTCTGTCACTAGCAATGGCCAGATTCCCCAACGCGACCCAAACAGCCAGGAGTATATCTTGGGCCAAGTGCCCTCGCTCCCCGCGACAACGGGAGACAGACACTCGAAAAAGAAGCGTGATACAAACGACCCCTCCCGGCCGCCTGCTGAATTGCAGATAAAAGGCGACCAACGGTATTTGGTCCAACGGCTGGAGGGTGGCACAGTGTGCGATTTAACAGGCAAGGAGCGTTCCATCGAGGTCCAGTATCAATGCGTACCGGGTCTCCAGAACGACAAAATTGGCTGGATCAAGGAGGTGGTCACCTGCTCGTATATCATGATGATCAGTACGCCTCGCCTGTGCAACGATGTTGCCTTTCAGCCTCCCGTGGAGAAGACCGCGAATCCCATTAGCTGCCAGCTCATAACTGATGTCAGCGATTCATCACAGCCCCTCCTAGAGCAGCATGCCTTATCCGCACAGCAGCAAGCAGAGGGCGTGAGTCAAGACGTCAACGAGGCAGAAGCGGACAAGGAGATGACTGAGAATCAAGACGGAACTCCTCAAATTACCGTAGGAGGTATCGTAGTCGGCGGGAAACGGGTACTTTCTACCGGCGACGATGGCGGCAAACCGCTGAAGCTCCAGCAACTAGCCAATCTGTTTGCTCCTCAACCCAAGGTTCTGGAAATCATTGCCCAAGCAGCCAGCAAAGCTGACGGGGGTAAGGTTAAGGAGCTGACGGCCGAGGAGCTTGAAAGCCTCAAGATTGACCCCAAAGCCGTGGAAGAAATGCGCGAAAAACTGAAGAAGCTTGCTGGGGATTCTGGCTGGAAAATGGAGGTATTTCAGATGCACGATAACGATGAGAAGGAGCTACTAGGGTATGTTGACGAACCAGAGGGGACGAAGGATTCGGAGGGCAAATCCGACAAAGCCACGCAGGGTAACAAGCACGACGGCGGCGGTCAAAACGCGAATGAAGAAGCTGAAGACTCGTCGTCAAAGGAGAGGAAAGGTGCGAACTCAAAGGACAGGAAGAGGGGGGGTCGGGAGGGTAGTGAAGAAAAGTTTTACAATCGCGATGAGTTGTAGCTTGTGAAATACATTTGGCGTTGAGGGCTTCTGTGGTACAGTCTGAATACAGTGCTTGTGAGTTGGTGAGCGATGATGAATCTGCGAAATGGTCGAGTTTTGGCGGGGTCGGGGCGTGGTCCAGAATGCATCTATACTAGAATGTCATCGGGTTCTCTATGATGTCTTGTCAAGATATTCGCGTTCTAGCTTCGTCTGCCGTAGCGACATGCATTTCGTGCTTGGTTGATCTTCGCCCTGGCCTCACGGCACCTCCCGAGGTCAGGTTGGATGGTAGGAGACACTGTTATACTATAAAATAAGTACTTATAAACATATAAGTTACGAAAAGTAATATCTCATATCCCCACCGCGTAAGCACACCTTTTAGGGCACTAAAGGTCACTTGAGGTCACCCTCTTTTGCCACCCAGAAAAAGTGGATCGGTACGCAAGTGTAGCCTTATGGTCATCAAAGATATAGCAGCAACCAATTTTTTTTTTTTTTTTTTTTCACAATGGGTCTTCAATCTCGGCACGTCATACTCATCTCCACAACTCCTCGATGCAAGCACTTTAGCACGGGGTTGCGACGGTTAGTTCCGCCGCCGTTGGCCGCTAGTTCGTGATGTCCTACGGAGTAATGTGCAGCCTAGTTCATGCCGCCAGGCAACTGCCACACAAGCTTGCTTTACGAATTTCGTCAGTCGGGAACCTGGTGCGAAAGAATAAAGAAATCGCAGAAGTAGCTTTGCGTGGAAACTACATACAAGAGGTACGTATTCCGTTTTGGGCTTGGTCGCCGCAAATTTCCATAATTCGTAACAACGTCGGAGAAGTTCACATGCTGTTCTGGCGCAGCTTGTGGGACAGTAATTTAGGATGACGATGAGCACACAGAAGAAAAGAAAATTTCCGAGACAAAGCGTGGGCGAAAAAGTAGCCGGGGTGCGATCATCTTGGATGCACAGATGAGTTCATTACGGACTACGTTTGGCCGACTGAAGATTGAGGAGCCCCGTCGTGTCCGCTGGAGAAACGGTCTTTAATGAACTGACTGATTTACACAGTACCCATTGCGGTTGATTCTGTTGTAATACAGCACTCCGCGCTTCGATCCCTGGGTTTCGAGTCCATCATCCTTGTCAAGCCCGGAGTTTGGGGACCCCTGATCCCCGACTGGGTGGTGCACCCCACTGTGCATAATAATCCGTAAATGCACTGTGATTGGCTGAGTGGCCAAGCGACTGTTGGATGTGGAGCACCTGGGTGGGCGTCTGCCGGTTCAGGGGGAATTAATCCTGTGTACTCCGTATGCACAGTGGGTGTAGCTGGGCTGGCAGCACAAAAAGGGCAGGCAGGTTTGAGGATGAGTGCTTGGAGATGTACGGATTAGACAAGACGGAAGATGGTCGAGCGGCCGGAACTTGACAGCACCGCACCAACGCTAGTGAGGACGGTAGACAGTTTGCTAGCCGATTTTATTCTTCGGCATCGCCAAGGTCAAGCTTTCGAGGGTGTGCTGGGATGAACCAGGCAAGATATGAAATCGAGTGCGAGCCGAGAACGAAAAGGGGTTTTTATTTCTATCGTCGCATCTCGTTTCGCTTCCTGCCAGGTGCGGGCAATCGTCTTTGGTTCCCTCATTTGCGCGTTAATAAACCTCCTTGTAGGCGCAAGGCGCAAAGCTGCCGGGTGATGCCCCCGCGACACGAATGGGGCGATACCAGACGGCAAAAGAAAGCAAAGAAAGCAGCTGAACTACCGAGCACTCCGTAATCCGTCGTGCTGGTGGCTCCTCGAGGCGCTCGAGCCGTGCCTTGCGGGCGCCCCGAGCCCTCATCTTTATTAGCGACTCCAGCGCAACCCAACAACGCCTGGCACGCTGGACGAAGCAGCACGGGCCAGCCGACAAGTCAAACTTTCAACGCCACACATGGCTGCTCCATCGCATCGTCTCCACTCCCAGCCATCTTCAATTCCATCCACCATCCACCTACCACACCATCCCTGACCCATCCACCATCCACCATCGCATGGCGCTTGCTGCGACTCTCTCTCTTGCGCTTCATTCCTCCATGTGTATTAACCACCCCCTTGCTTGATTTTGTTTCTGCATTCCAGTCAGTCCCTCTGTTCGAGTTTACTTATTTTGTTGCCAACCACAGCAACCGAAGCAACCGACCGGCCCCAGCGAGGATACCGCATCACGGACGCACGGATTACACCCTGCAAGATCAATCATCCCTTCTTGTCTCGGGTTGCTCTTTGACCAATCGACCAAACTGCGTCGTGGTGTTTCCACTTTAGCCAGTCGCCGCCGGCCTGTGTCTTGCGCTCAACGGTTCGACTGCAAGACAGAATAGAATCGGTCATGGGCAGCTGGTTTTGGCCGTGACACCAGCATTTTCATCACACACATCGCATCGCATTTGTCCTGCTCTTCTTTGCAGTGCCGTCTTGTGCTACTTCTGTCGTCATACTTCTGCTTACTACGATCGACTGCCCCCAGCAGCGAATTGCATTTTTTTGCACTCCCGATACCACGCGACAAAACTGCATATGCGCGCCTCATTTGTTGCTCCAGCTTCAAGCACGATCCTCCTGCCTTGAGATTCTGCGCTCGGTGCTTCGTATCATGCGTCGCTGGCTAGGCGCTTCTTTCTGAGTGGACAAGCGGGTTCTGCAGCGTCGTGAGAAATCACTGTCGTCCATCTTCAAACACTGGCTTACTCTGTATACGGCATGTTTTGCGACTTGGTCACAATCGCCTTTGCCTACAACGTCTGAATGATCCCGAGGATTTCTGCTTTTGACGTCATTGTCTTCGTCGACGGCTTTCTCGCTCTGCCCGATCTTACTTGAGCTCGCTTCTTGGCCATTACGTCTTCTTCCTTGACGGAAATCCTCTACCGAAACCCTGGTCTTCAATTGGCTCAGAAACCTCGCAAGTTCAGAAGTGAGACAAACGAAAAACATCTGCATATAGGCATCAACTTTTCGTCTTGTTTTCTACAGTTCACTCACTACGCTGTGCATCAACAATGGATGGAGCTCAGTCGCAAGTTCGCCCGCGGCAATATCCGCGCCCTCAATCACGATCTTCGACTCACACCAGCGCTTCCAGAATGACCTCAGTCAGTGCCAACAGCTCGTCTTCTCAAATCGCTGCCTCGCCTCAACTTTCTCAATCTCACTCAACACATCGATACCACCACAATCAATGCTCCGCGGGCTCTCCTCGACCGACATCAGGACCTACGCCACCGCTCTCTAGGCAGGAGAGCACCGAGTCGGCACGTCAACCTACAGTCTCATCTTTTCTATTGGAAAAATTGCAAAGGGAGCGTAGAGCCGAAATCGAAAAATCTAACCAGTCGCAGTCGTCGTTGCCAAGGTCCAACCCAGACATGAATGGATCGGCTGAGCTCGGACGAGCCCCGAGCTCTCCTATGAAGACTTCCGCTTCCGAAGCAAATCGACCGTCATCGAGCGCCGGACATGAAAGCGGCAAGAAAAAGGGTCATGGTGTCAAGGAAATGGAACAGGTGATTTCGACTCTTCATAAACAGAACTTCGACTTGAAACTCGAGCTCTACCATCGGCGTGAAAGACAAAGCACGCTCGAGGAGCGGCTCGATGCTCTAGAAAGCGACAGGGTCCGGATGGAAGAAGTGAATGACAAGCTGTTGATTGAATTGGAGAAACGAGACAAAGCGGTGGAAGAAGCCGTGACGATGATAATCAACCTGGAAACAAAGGTGGATCAGCTGTTTCGTGAAAGAACCATGGTGCAGCAAATTGAGAACGAGCCGTTCTTCTGCCCTCGGGATTACGATGTGGGCTACAAGACACCGGTACCCCAAGGCTCGAGGCTGGATGTTGGCAGGATGGATGATGCCAAAGTCGTCAACCGGATGCCCAGCTTTTTGTCCGACAACAGCGAAACAACCAAAAACCTTAGAAACGTATACTTGGACAGCAAGGCCAGTGTTCTGAGTCTTCCACGCGTGGCAGGAAGCTCCCCTGAAGCAGACAACGTGCAAGCTCTGGGCAGCCCTACGTTGAGCGTGCTCAGCGAGAGTTCGTTTGTGAGCGTCTACGGACGAAAGGAGAAGGGTGCCGATACGGATCAGAATGACACGGATGTGGATGAGACTTTGGTCCTGGACGCCACAGAATCCTCCTTCACCAAGAGTCTCGCCGAGAATCCTGCACCGCGCGGAAAGGCTCGTTCAATGTCCTCCAGCAGGACCACGGGCTCACGAACTAGTTCTGCAGGACAATACCAGTCAATAACAGACGTCATTGAAGGATCGCCCCTGCAGCGACTAGAACGACTTGACATGTGTTATGCAAGCAGAAGGGACCCGAGACAACGGGGTCAAAGCCAAGGCAGGGACTTCACAAAGGTTCAGTTCGTCTCTCACGATCGACCGGCGGCACAAGGACCTATGAGACAAGACGAGCGCGATACTCTGCGAAAGGTATTGGCTGATGGACCTGGTGGCGTAAGACTTCACGACCACGGACTGCCGCCAACACCGGACACCATATCGAGCTCGACTTTACGCCGCCTTCAGGGCTCCAGCGATACCCTCTCTCAGGAACCAGACGTCCACGAAGAGAGTAGCAATGGCGTCTCCTTGAATCCCGCGAGCCACGGTGGAAAGTTGCAGAATAGCAGGACAGTGGCATTACCTCAGAGGGGTCAGACGGGGGTAGTAAGCTGGGCGTCGCCTAGTAGATCAACCATTGATTCGCTATTCGAGCATCGTGATCCCCTGATTAGCCGGCCACGCTCGGCAGATGAGTCTACCATATCCTACGGGAGGGGACAAGGCTGGGATAGCGATGACGACGATGACGACGATACCCATTCGCTTCAGTCTAGCCTTGATATTTGGATGCGAGAGGGCGCACCCTCGAGAAATAAGGATCAAGGCTCCCCAGATCTTTCCAGTTTCCCCTCTGGTGGCGGACACAACGGCAGCTGGAACCCGGGGGCCATGTATGGACAAGGCAGCGTTTCGGCAGACAGTACGCAACCCCCTCCCGGCTTTGACTACATGCGAGACCTGTTCTCTCTTCGCCAAGGTCTGTTCGCGCATACCGCGCCGCCCCCGCCAAACCGTCGTTCCAGCTTGCACGCCAGAACAGGATCATCAGAGACCACATCACAAGCCACGGACCATCAGGACAGCGAGAAAGGACCTACATCGGCAAAACGTCGAAGCTACCACAGCAGACAAAACAGTGTGGACCTCGGTCGAGGGGATGCCTTACGAACACCAGTCCAGCGAGATCAGTTTGCACCTCCGCCCCAACCGAGTAGTGACCAAAAGCAGAGGAACTACCCTCCAATCTCCGGCCATCAACACGGAGCCAGGGCTGGCTTGAACAGGCTATTCCGCCGCTCCACTAGCGGTGCACCGGGTGTGCCAGCTTCTTCCAACAACAACCAAACCGAAGCCGCCAGCCCCGAGACGGTCAAGAACCATGACGCCATGGGCCAGCCGTCGTGGGCCAGCCGAAGCTCGGCTGTAGAGGACGACAGAACTGGAGCCACGCCGCCACCCATCACGTTCAATCCACGACAGACGCGGCGGAACACCATGGGAGCAGAGGGTGAATCAGAACGGCCCTCGACGCAAGACCTGCACAGAAGCAAGACCCCTGGGCCGGCTACTGCAGCGGCAGCAGCGGCAGCAGCGGCGGCGGCGGCGGCGGCGGCGGCGGCGGAAGCTGCCGGTGCAGAAGAAGGGTCCGTGACACCTTCGGGGACAGGGACGCGGAGAAAGTGGCTCCCAGGTTTCTCGCGGACAAGCAACTCAAAGAACAAGACCGGATAGGGGCTGTGCCAAATTTGCTGAGTCTAGGGACGATTGCAGAAACAGCACTTCTCCATGTAACAACAATCACAGCGGCATGGGTGTGCACTTCATCTTGATCGTTGGCACGTGATGGAGCGCATCTTTACAAGCAAGTAAAGGGTTGGTCGGGTACAGCCAAGCCAACCGTGGTGAAGCTTAGCTAGGCATATTTCAGGAGCAGCATCGGCGTCTTCTTTTCTTGATTTAGAAAAAAAAAACCAACAGCAGGGGAAATCTTAGCCTAGAATGCATCCAATACTTATAAAAAAATGGGCTGTAGCCCCCAATCTTGACGTGTGTAATGGGCATGCCCCATCATCGAGCGCGAGGTCGTGTAGTATGATGAATATCCCACATTCTGCAACTTACAACCAGGGCAGGACAGGGGGGAAGCTTGTCAATCAGGTAGGCCGGACAGGTGTTTGGATGAAGGGAGTCAGCGCGGAATCCGTCTCGCTTGAATGAGGCTTGTCGTGGCATGATCTAACCTGATGGATGGGACTCGGCACCCCCGCTTCCCGAAAACGGTCTAGGAAGGCGTGAAGTTCAGAGGTCCGATCGCAGTTCCCAAGGCTTATGGTGTTCATGCTCGTCAGATCTCGTCGGCTGCCCGTCCCTGGTATCAGCTGGGTGGGGACTTGGCACTACTTGGTGGTTGGTGAGACGGACGGTACCTGGGCAGGCTGATTGGACATTCCGTGCTCTCCCTGGTCGGGGCTTGCCGGAGATGCATCATACGTCGACGGCTGCGAAATTTCTTCCGAGGGAAACCGCAGAACCTCTTTGTTTTATGTAGGTTGGAAAAGGCTTTTCGTATTTGTTGGGGGCTAATTTTATTGAATGAGGGTCGGGGCTATCTATCCGCGTAGACAACAGTTCCATTCAAGAACGTGGTCCCATTTCTCAGGACGCCCGCCCGGCCGGGGTGCAGCGTCGCGGGCGGGTCGTCGTCGACCGTGCCGTTGGCGTACATGATTCCGTTCCAGGACGAAGCCAGCTGGGGGGTGGTGGTGGTCGAGGGGGCATTCACGGACGACCCTTTGCTGGCCGCGGCGAGCAGCGGGGATCGCCGCGGGTTAATGTCGCAGTTCTCGCTAATCATGTACAGGTTCATGCCGATGGCAAAGGCGTACATCTCTGCGCTGAGCCGGTCCCAGTCCCACTGCTTGTTGACCACCACGCCGATGAAGTCGACCAGCACGGCTGTCGGCCAGCTTTCGGGGCTCATGTTGTTGATGCCCATCCAGTACAAGGCGGGGTTGGTGGGGAGAATGCCAATGTTCTCGATGGACAGCGCCGTCGTGGTGACGGGGTCGGCACTGACGAGCCACTGGCTGATGAGGAACCGGTCGTTCGGGAAGCTGCCGCTTCGGCCGACCGTCTTCCAGTCTGCGACTTGGTCGTTGGCCATCTTCTCGGTGTCGGGCAGGTCGGACCAGTTGTCCCATACGTCCATGCGGGAGGTCTGGTAGATTCCGTCGGCGACGGAGTCCTGCGGGACGTCGGCGTTGAGGTTGCCGCCGAGGAGGAACAGGACGCAGCCCCTGCCGCCGTTCTGGTCCATGAAATAGGATGCTTTTTGCTCATTGAACTTGATGGTGGGGTCGAGATTTCCGCAGCGGTTGTCGACGCCTCGGAGTTTGCCGAAGAAGTTGGTGACAATGTCCGTGTTCCAATAGATGGGCTCGTTTGCGGGCACCTCAAGCATGCCGATTAGGTATCGAACTCTGAAGAAGATGATTTCGCCTGGGTTTTCGGCCGTGAATTGGTTGACTTCCCGGATGACATCATCGAGAGACTCGCCAGTGTTTCCGATGACGACGCCGGCTTTTTCGTCGCTGAGGTGCATGGTCCAGAAGCTGTAGTCGTTCTTGTTGGCTAGTCTGTGGACGCTGCCCACTCGGAGGTCAAAGACGCGGGCGCCGGCACGAAGCTGGTCATAGATGTTGAGGCCTTGGGTTTGTGTATTGGGTTCGGTGCCGACCGAGGCGATCTTGTTGCTAATTCTACTCATGCCGGAATCGTGGGTGGCAGGCATGAGAATGTGCTGGACCTGTCGGTCCTTGATGACATGGTACAGGCCTTTCATCCAGTTGCCTGGGCCGTGCCGAAGAGACGCGATGAACCCGTACGAGTCGCTCCCTGTAATGACCAGAGTGACGGCAGCCTCCTTTCCGGCATCCAGGTACTCCCGCTGGCCTAAGCCCATGCCGCTCAGGTCGAAGATGGTGCGGCGGGGATAGTCATTGGGGATGTTGGTGCGGGCTCTGACTTCGAATCGTTTATCGGTGCCCTCGATGGTGTAGTAGACCTCGCCGCCGTCGTCCTTTGGATCCTTGCCGAGCTGTTTTGTGTACTCTGCAGTGTTTTGGCGGGCCCGCCCTTGTGGGACATCATCCCAGTCAAAAGTGTCCATCTGATACGAATGCGTGAGGCTTCGGTCGAGGATGAATCGGTGGGGGGTCAGATTGACTATGGTGATGTATTGCTTGGCGGGGAAGCCGACTCGTTGGAGAGGAATCAGAGCCCATGGCATGTAGCTTCCTGCTTTGGGCACTTCATTGCTGTATGATCTCTCTTCTTTTCGGCACACATCGTGCGCACTGCGGTTGCATTTCTCAAACAGTTTCGGGGTGGGTGCCGTTGACGCAATCTGGGTGTAAAGGAGCATCGAGATCAAGCTCGCGAATATGGTCACGGTCAACTGACTTTGCCGCATCATGAAGACAGGTATAGCGGCCCGGACACTGCCAGTGTATCCAGAGGTGAGGCTTCATTCAATGTTCACGACCGGAACGACAGACGTGAAGAACTGGCCGGAGGAGACCACGGCATATGTACACCACCAGACTTCTCTCCATGCATTCCTACACCTTCGTCCCTACTCCCTACTCTCCACAAATAGACGACGCCATCCCCTCTCATCGTCGTCCTCGTCGTGCTGGGGGGAGCGTAGAAGTCATGCTGAATGCTACCTCTCCGTCCTAGCGGCGCATTGCTCGTCCCGTGAGCGGTACTCAAAGATGCAGGAAGATGGCCAACTAGTCCGGTCACCAGGTCACGCCCGGGCCACGCCTAGGTCCCGGTGTTGTCTGGTTGCGCCCGTCAGAAGGAAGACTTGACGGCATCAGGTGTGCTGGCTGTCCCATGGTGAACATTGAACAGCCCAGGCGTTTTGCAGGTGTTGCAGCGTCAGCCGTTTATTCACTCACGTCTCGACCTGATGCTCCCCATCGTCAACCGACGTGGGCGGATGAGCAACTTCGTCCGAAGAGTGCATGTGTGTAGGATCGAGACTTCGGCCATGGCAAAGGGTCACGGGTCACGGTGCATTGCAAGCGCGAGGGCGGAACTGAGCAGTGAGGAAGTTGCTTGGGTTTGTCCGGGTTTGTCGCGACACGAATCGAACAACGGATCGAACAACCGAGTTACAGTGGGTCTTGTTAGGTAATTCCGATGCGCACGCTACGGAGTAGACCAATCAACTTGCGAAGGGACTTTATTGACAGGATGGCACCCGCTCTGCGCCGCTCTGCGCCGCTCTGCAAGGCCCACAGTAACATGGGTATCTGTTGCACCTCGTCGCAAGCGTTCAACCGCATGCAGATAACTTGGACGCTAGGACCCACCTGCCTAGTCATTTTCCGGACCTTTAGTAGATGCATAGTACATTTTGTGTGGATAGATTACACTCCCTATGGTACTATCAGGGAGACCTCCTTAAGGTATCGGATGTGTGGATGCAGCCTACGCAATGACTAGGTTAAAACCCTTAATAAGATAATAGTAGAGATAATATATTAGAAGTACCTCTATAGACTAGTTATTACTATAGTATACTATATACCTTTTAGGTATAAAAGTTAGGTACTATCTATACCTCTAATTAACTAAAATTAAACTATTTTTATTATTTATACTAACCCCTACCTTAATAGTTATAAGCCTAGGAGGCTTTAATTACCCTTATTATTAATTATTATAAATAATATAAGCTCTATTAATATTATTAATTTAATACTTACTAATATTAAAAGATAATTACCCTTTATTATAATAATTAGTTAAAGTATATAACTTATACTTCTATTAACTAGTATAGTTTCCCTTTATAATATCTAAGGAAACTCTAAATATAATACTATTATTTAAGAAAAACTAAATTAAATAGTTTATATAAATTAAGAATTATATAGAATCCTATAGTATTTAGAAATATATTAATCTAAATTAGGATAAATTACTTAAAAAACCTATAATACCTATATACTTATAAAGGGATCTAAGACTAGAGATTATAGTAAATAACCCTAATATTATTAAAGATTAAAAGCTTACTTATAAAAATATAAAAGATAAATATAACTTCTAATATAAAGATTTATAAGTTAATTTTATAAAGTATTATAACTTATTAAAGTAAATACTAAAAATTAGGAAATATATTTATAAGACTTTTTTAAAAAATATTTAAAACTTTCTTAACTTTAATATTAAAAAGAAAAAAAAAGAGTTAGTTTATTAGTACTTTTAAAGAATATTAAAGCTTCTTTAAGATTAGTATAAGCTAAATACTTAGAAGATACTAATTCTAGTAAAATTATACCTTAATAATTACTTATAAACTAAAGATACTTATAATTAGTATAAATAAATAGTAATAATAAAGGTATTATAAAGAAATTATTAAAATCTAGAGACCTAATAAACTAAGGAGATAATACTATATAAGTTTATAATTTCTTTTTATAGTAAATTTAAGTTATTTTAGAAGAAATAAAATAATTTACTTAATAAAGGTATAAACTAAAGCTTCCTTAAAGCTATTATAAAGTTTAAAAGAGATTATAAGGCTTTATAAAGTATACTAAAGATAGTAAATATACTTATTACTAATAAATTAAGTAGTTAAAGTAAATTAAAAAAAAAGAAGTACCCTAGATATATAAATTATAATATTTATAATATCTTAAAGTAGTAGAAATCTTATAATTTATTTAAGGCTATATATAAGCTAGAGACTATACTAAAGAACTAGAAAGTTAGAAAAAACTTTAAAAAGAATATTAAAAAGTATCTTAAGGAAAATCTATAAGAAAAGTCTAAGGTAATAAGTTAGAAACTAGAGAAGAAAAGTAGTAATATCTTTATACCTTTATAAAATCTAACTAATAACTTAATTATAGTTACCTTAGGTAAAAAGACTATAAATATCTTATTATTTATATACTCTAAATAAGGTTAATAGTTAAAGAAAAGCGTAAATTTAACTACTAATATAGTAAATAGCCTAAAATTAAGGTAGAATATAGTTCTTTATAACTCTAGAGCTAATATTTATATATTTAATAATATCTACTAGTTTAATTAATCTAAATTTAATAGAAATATTATAATAAAGGTTAAAGCTAGAGGTATAATATATATAGCTTTAGGATAAGGCCTTATTTATATCTTTATTATAAATCCTATATTATAGAGTATAAGAATATTAGTATTTAAGACTATATTATTTATTCCTAAATTCTATATTAATCTAGTATTAGTAATAATTCTTATAAAGGTAAGTATTTTCTAGAATTAGAAGAAGTTATTCCTATATTAAGAAAAAAGGCCTATAGCTAAAGTCTATAATATTAATAAACTTTATATATTATTAAAACTATTAGAGAATCTAAAAGAAGCCTACGCTATATCTAGTAAAGCACTAAGACTACTTATAAAGGGAGATATAAATCTTTAATATTAATAATATAGTTATTTAGGTATAAAAGCCTTTATAAAGCTTATAAATATAGCTTTAGATATTAAATTAATAAGTCCTAAGCTTATATAGTATAAGATATATACTATAGGTAAAGCTAAGTAATAGAGATTATAAGTTATACCTAAAGGACTTTCTTAAGAATTAGGTTATAGTTTTTTAGTTAATCTAAATTACTATAACTTTTCTTATTAAAATAGTAATAAGTATTAGTATATTTTTACTTACCTTATAACCTTAATATAATTCTTTTATTCCTTTAAGATAAAGAATAGAATTTATAATAGCTTTTATATAATAATAGTATTTCTAAGCACTTAATTTAGGGTTTAACTATGCTTTTTATATAGTAATATTAAAAAAGCTTTTTTTATAAAAAGTATAAAGAATAAGATAGCTTTTATTAGTATTATAGTTTATAATTTAGCTCCCTTAATACCTAGTTAGAATAGAAAAGTAAAGAGATCTAAGGGAGTAGTTAAGTAAAAAGTATATACTTTAAGTCTTAAAGCTAACTTTTTATTTAATCTTAATAATAAGGTCTTTAATACTATAGTTTATCTATTAAATTAAATACCTTTTAAATATTATAAAAAGTAAACTATACTATATAAACTTTAGTAAGATTAGGCTAGGAAAATAGTCCTTATATACTTAAATATAGTAGAGGTCTAAAAGCCTTTAATAGTATATTTATAAGCCTATAGATATAAAGTATTTCTAATAACTATAAAGGCTTTAGAGTATATTAAATTATATAATATAATCCTATAGTTAGAGTAAAAGGCTTATATTAGATACCTTATTAGTTATAGAGGTAAGTCCTAGTATATTATATAAGTACCTTTGCTTTATAATTATAAGGTTATTATATTAGCCTATATTTAATTTAATAAGAACTCCTTCTTTAAACTAAAAGAAAAGCTAGATTTAGCTTAAAAGAAAAAGATATTAATAATTATATTACTTAAAAAGCTTAAAGCTAATAATATTAATAAGGAAATTAGTTAAGACCTTATTAGAATAAAATTAGAAAATAAGAATTATAAGAATTATACCTCTTTACCTTTAAATATAAAAGGAGAAAATAAGTAGTTTAAAGTAAAAATACCTTTTTATATAATAAGGGAAAAAGATAATATTTCTAGTGTACTTTTTACCTCTTCTAACTTTTCTTATAAGGTGCTAATAACTATAGAGAATATAGAGATTTAGGTATAAGGTAATAATATACTATTTTATAAGATTAATAAATTTATATATAATATAATAATTAAATATATAAAGACTACTATAAAGACTAGTAAAGTTACTAGTAAAGGTAGTAAAGCTATAGAGAATTATTATCCCTAGGATAATAGTATTAATCTAGATAATATTATTACTAGAAAATACTAAAAAAAGGAAATATATAAAGCTAAGTAAGTATAGTTTTCTTATGCTTTTTCTATAGTATTATAAGGCATTTAATATAGTTTATAAATTAAGAATATACCCCTAGAACCTACCTATTATTATTAAGCTATAGCTTTAGCCTATTATAACCACTAGAAGGAAGTAATTATAAAGGAGCTTTTAAAGTGTAAGAACAAAGGATAGCTAGGCAAGAGGTATAGGGGCACTTGTGTATTTACTAAAGCTTGCTAGGCCTAAGTGTGTTATACGCAGAGTATTGCACTACAATAGATTTGTAGTGTATTTTCTTTTCAACAAATAATATATATCTAATCTTAGAAAATATATAGAGATATAAAACTTCTTTTTTAGATAGATAACTAAAAAACTACAATGTAGTTATATATAAGAGTGGGTCTAAAAGTGGGTCCTTTGACTATAAATTAGAAAAACTACATTTCACTACATTTTAGGACTTAAAATACACTATAAATGTAGTGTTTCTAATTTGTGGCCGCACGGCCCACTTTTAGGCCCACTTTTATATATAGTAATTTTCTTAGGATTTATCTCTATAAGATTACGTAATTTATAGCATAATATCTTTAATAATAAGCTAGCTATAAAATTAAATATAAAAACTACAAAACACACTACACTAACTACAAACAATACTCTGGTTATACGTGCAAGTCGCTATCTTATAGCTAGTGGCTTGCTAGTGTTACGTAAACTTAGCCCTAGGCCTAGTGTGCTTACAGGGGTGTATAAGTGTGGTGTTATAAGTAAGGCCTTATAATTACCTCCTTACTTATAGCTAGGCTTTTAAATAGCTTTTACTAGCTACTCTATAGCTATTTACTAACTAGTAAGGCCTCTAAAATAATAATAAATAATAGATAGGGCTTAAGTATAAATTTACCTATAATTCTTTATTATATTATACACTTTTCCCTTCTATAACTATAGTAATTTTTCTTTAATTATTTCTTATACCTTTAGTTTCTATTACTTTCTAGTTCTTAATTACTATATTTTTATTATAGAAGATAAGTATATTCCCTTAAAAGAATATAGCTATATATATTATTTATATACTAAGTACACTAAGTTTAAGAAATATCCCCTAGTTAAGCTTATATTACTATAGATTAACTATAAATTCCCTTATAATCTATTTATAAATTCTTAAAAGATAAAATATTCTAAGTACTATACCTAATACTATAACTATAGTAATTCTTATTAAACTATAAGTATACTACTCTTTCTATATCTTTTAGTCCTATTTTACTAATAAATTCCTATAAGCTATAGCTATAATAAGGGGTAATTTTATTAACCTCCTTATAGTTTTAGACTAGGCCTAAATACTTATAGATATCTATAGTAATATAGTAAAGAAAAACCCTAAGGACTACTTATTTTTAAAGGCCTTTTACTTCTATATTACTAAGTATTATCTTTATCTAATAATAGGGTTTAACTATATAAATATATTACACTATATTACTTTTAGCTTAACTAAAGCTATAAAAGTTTATTAAGTCTATCTTTTCCCTATATATTTACTAGTCTCTTACTTATATTTAGTAGTAGTATACCTCTATTATATATAAATAGTATATAGTATTATAATAGTAGTTACTTATTATAATATTCCTAAGCCTAATTCTAGGGTATATAAGTATTATAACTATTCTACCCTACCTTACTATATATTTACTAATTTTTCTATAGCTAAACTACTATAAACTTAAGGTTATATAAAATATAAAAATAACTTTATACTTATAATACTTAGACCTAGGATTTATCCCCTAGGGGATAGTAAAATATTATTTTACACTAGTAATACACTAGGTAATTACTAAGAATAAGAATAATACTAAGTATTTTATTTATAGGGATTAGGCTTTTTACTATAAGAGAGTAATAATAAAGAGGTTTCCCTTAACTCTTCTTATACTATAAGTATATTTTCTTTTATTATTTAGTAAGTAGTCTAAGGTAGTTTATATAAAAGTATAATAATAGCTAATAAGGCTAGGCCTTTTTTATTATAACTCTATATCTCTTTAGCTATATTTTACTTATATCTTACTACTTTTATTATTTATTTTACTTTAGTAAAATACCTAAATTATATATTACACACTCTTTATTACTTTTACTAGGACTTATTAGTTATATTTACTAGGCTATCCTTTCTATTTTATAAGGTATTTATTACCTTTATAGGTTTTCTTATAGTCTTTAACCTCCTTAACTTTATATTTATTATCTTTATCTTTAAGATCTAGTATTAATATCTTCTCTTCCCTAGTATTTTTATAGTAATTCTATAGCTCTAGTAAGTTAATATAGAATATATTATATAGCTACCTATATTTTTCTAGTAATACTAGTCTATATACTTATTTTCCTATAGTATTAAGTACTTAAAAAGGTTTAATAAATCTAGGGGTTAGCTTCTATTTTATATCCCTATAAAATAGTCTAGATATTAAGAAGTAAGGTAATTTAAAGTAATTCCTAGGTATTAAAGTTATTAGAAATTATAAAATAAAAGAGATATAGTTATTATAGGAATTATATATCTAAAAGATTACTTAGAAGTTTATTCCTAATATTATTAATAGTAATTTAAAGAGCTTAACCCCTACTCCTTTTCCTATAGCTATAATTCTTACTAATACTAATAAAGCTACTAGTAAAGAGATTAATTATTATAAAGTAGTTATTAGTTCTTTAGTATATCTCTATATTATTAGAAAACTAAATATAGCCTTTATAGTATTAAAGCTTACCTTTTTTATAATAAATTTATTAGTAAAGTATATTAAGCTTACTAAAGAAGTGATTTTATATACTTAGAATATAAAGAAGCTATATATTTACTACTTAGAAGTAAATAGCTATAATATATTATTTTCTAGCACTAATACTTCCCTTAGTAATAACCCTAATATATATAAATTAATATAAGGCTATATCTTTATTATATATAAAGCTATAATTAATTAGAATTTAGGTAAGTAATATTATATAATAACTTTAAGTATAAAAGTAAAGCTTTTTACCCTAAATTATAGTATAAAAAAGTATATATCTTTAGAGAAGCTACTTTATAATATTAATATATATATACTACTACTCTTAATTATCTAGTGTAATAATAAGTAAATAATCTAAATTACTAAATATATAGAAAAAAGGCTTTAGACTAGCCTTAAGTACTTTAATATAAATTAAATATAGATTTAAGAATAATATATAATAGGTAATATTAAGGTTAATTAGATAAAGACCTTTAAGATACTTATAAATAGCTTTATAAAGCCTCTATTAGGTTAGATATATAAGGACTTTTACTATAGAATTAGTCTATAAAAGCTTTTTACTTAATTATAATACTAGGTATTATTTATAATCTCTTTCTATACCTTTAATTTCTAGCTTTAATAAATATCTTAGCTAGGGAGGGTATATTAGGGAGACCTCCTTAAGGTATTAGATATATAAATATAGCCTATATAATAACTAGGTTAAAACTCTTAATAAGATAATAGTAGAGATAATATATTAGAAGTACCTCTATAGACTAGTTATTACTATAGCGCACTATATACCTTTTAGGTATAAAAGTCAGGTGCCGTCTGCACCTCTGATTGACCGAATAGAACCATTTTTCATCATCTACACCGACCTCTACCTTGACAATGGTACAGGTACTTAGTTATTTAAACCGTAGTCCACGCCCTCTTACAGGGTGGGACAACTCAATCCATACCTTCATTTCTGACCCTAGCTGCGCGGTCCAACAGTATCGGATTTTAGCCACCTTCGTCGGCCATAGGATCAATGCATTGAGTCAACCCCATTCCAACGCTCCATGCCCTGATGCTATTCGAGAACGAGTTCACACGTCATAATTACAGAATTGAAGAAGAACGTGGGAAGAGGAAAGAAAAAAAAAGGCATGTCCGCATCATACACATCTCAAGCTTCATTGTCGACCGCCCATGCCTCCACAACTTCCGCCAAGGTATCCTCGCTTCCAACGTTGCCAGGGAACACAACGTAAGGCACGCCACGATGCCGACTAGTCTCCTCGTCGCATCGCCAGAGGGGCACACCGGGGGCAGCTTGTCCCAGAACGCGCGCGCGCCTCATTCTCAAGCCCTTTGTAGCAGTGTCTGAAGCGGTGATGCCGCCCTTGGCAATGATGTATCGCGGACGTACATCAATCAACTCTACCAGTTGAACTAGCGTCTTGGCAACCTTTGATCCGATATTCAGAGAACTCGGACCATCTTGACCTTGGATCAAGGTTCTCGACGTCATAACCAGGACATCGTGTCCTGAAGATATGTGTGTTGAAATCGATGAAGCTGTCTCCCTGATAATCTGCTCAGCGGCATCCTCGGAGGCAATCAGATCGGCCACCCCCAGCTCAATCACGTGCAGCTTGGGTGCCAACTTCTCTCGCAAAACTTTCAATTGAGCCGTCGTCTTGGGCACGTATGATCCCGCTATAATGAGTCCACCTGGCTGATGAAGGTTCGAGGACGGAACAAGTCCCAGGTCTTGCATCGACAGAGGCGGAATTCCTTTGATCCCAAGCCTTGATGAAACGAAGGCCGCGCCTGTCCGGTAAAGGTATCGCCTGCCACTCTTCTCAGCCTCCAGGAGACCAGCCACGAACACGTGCATATCTGACTCTGCGGCTGCGTTGACAATGAAAACTCTGTTGGGATCTGCGGGAACGGATAGCAGTTTCTTGGCAACTGCCTCTGGCCCGCCCACCCTGATTTCGTCCAACGTCACGCTTATCAAGGACGAATCATTGAAGCGTGAGCCGCACTTCTCAAGCACGTACTGGCGAAGATTGGAGTTTTTGTACCCAAAGGTTGCGTCCTGCGCAAATGGCGTCTGGCTGGCGGGCACTAGCACGTCTGCTTCTTTGACGTAGTGTACGTCATTGATGGTATATCTTCCGCCCTGCGCGAAGAACGGTGTGATGACCCAGCCGTCAAAAAGGCCGAGAGCCGCCTCAGCAGCTTCGGGTTCTTCGGGTAGATGACCGCGCAGCGTGGAGTCTCCTCGAAGAACAATCTCAAAAGCCTTGCTCGCTTTCTTCGCCGCTGTTGATACATTTTCGCAAATTTCCTGTATTAGCCTTCGGGCTTCTGCCGATGGTAGGGCGCGTGAATTTGTCAGAATGAAGAAACCGCTTGGGTTGAGGCTGAATTCCGATTCCAGCGTCGCCGAGTCCCATACAGTCAGGACGTCAATGTCGTGACATGTTTG
Source organism: Epichloe bromicola (assembly GCA_023658445.1). Taxonomy (NCBI): domain Eukaryota; kingdom Fungi; phylum Ascomycota; class Sordariomycetes; order Hypocreales; family Clavicipitaceae; genus Epichloe; species Epichloe bromicola. Next base: position 1,294,404 of record CP098269.1, read on the forward strand.
TGTGCCAGTGGGATCGTCGTCGAGCACAACCAGTGTAGGGACATGGCCGCCGTTGACGACTTTGCGGATATCACTCAACACATCGGTGCTATATTCTGGGGGGAGGCGCGCAAGTGTGGCTGCTGCTGGGATGGGCTGGGGCTCGCTGGCGGTGCCAGCCCTTGGGTCAGCCTCGTGTGCGCATGTGTCGTGGTTGCCAGCTTTGCTTGCAACACTTGGTCCGAGCAATTCCCAGAGACGCACGACGCCGGCATCTGACTCCTTTGTCCAGCCATGCGCCGCTCCGCAAAGGTACAAGGTATGTGCTGCGGAGGAGATGGGGGCGCAGTACCCCAGACGGGCAGCTTCGTCGAGAACTATGCCCAGGTCCTTGACAAAGATAGCCAGGGCAGAGTGCGGCGTCCAATCAGCGTCCAGCATCTGCGGAACCCGGTTCTCAAACATCCAACTCCACGCCCCTGATGATTTGATCATGTCAAACGTCAGCTTCGTGTCGATATCGAGGCGCGCGGCAAAGGCCATTGCTTCTGCCGCAGAAGCAATGTGGACCCCCGCGAGGAGTTGGTTGATGAGCTTTACAGATGAGGCCGCCCCTATGCCACCGTCAACGTGACACAGGTTCTTCATGCCGCCGGTCATGGCGAGGAGTGCAGCATGCGCTTTGGAGACGGCGAGGCTTTCTCCAGAGCATATAATCTTGGGAGAGGATCAAAATCAGGTCATGTGTGAGTTGGTTTTTTTTGGGGGGTAAAAATGAGATAAAATAAAAATGAGGACTCTACTTACCGTCAGTGTACCATTAGCTGCGCGAGCGACACCACCACTGACTGGCGCATCCAGCAGTGTGATTCCTCTACCCAACTGTTTCAACTTGAAGTCGAGTTTCCGTACAAAATTCGGGGGCACAGTGGAGCTGAGAATTACAACGGTGCCGTCTGATAGTGCTTCAGCACCACGTCCGCTTCCGAAAAGAACATCGTCAGCCTGGGCCGCATTCTGCACCATGAGCAGTACAATATCTGCCTCCTTAATCGCCGCAGAGGGTGTCGCAGCCGCGGTGGCATTTGATTCATTGGAGATGAATTTGTCCACTGCGGGGCCGTAGACGTCGTATCCCTGCACCTGAAAGCCCGCACGCAGCAAAGAACCGGCCATGCCTTGGCCCATTGCTCCCAGTCCGATCATGCCAATCTTGGAAATCTCAAAGGGACTGCCAGATGGAGTCAGCACACTTTCCAGCCTGGCTCTCTCTGCATTCTGCTTGACCAATTCATGTGAGCCAGGTAGGTAGAGGCGAACAAATCCCGCGTCATCGTCACAGCCGAATCCCTGCGAAACCCCAGCTATGAACAGTTGCTCTACAGCACTGCCCAGGGGCAGCGGGAAGTGCAGTCTTCGAGCCGTTGAAACAACGGTTTTCTAGATTTTCAGACTGTCAGCAGCGCAAATACGGCGTGCGGAGACGGGAGAAGTCCTACCATTTCATGCAAGGTGAATTCAAGTGATACTTGGGGAGTCCAGCTTCCAGCAAGCATTTGAGGGACGCGAGTTTCAAACGCAGATGAGCTTCCTGCAGCATTGCTGATGATGTCGAAGGTGGCTTTGGTATTGAGGCCAGCTCTGGCTGCGAGAGCCATGGCTTCAGCTGCCGTGGCAGTGTGCAGGCCAAGTAGAAGCTGATACACAAGCTGTGCTTTGGAAGCTTGGCCCAGCTGGCCCGGAATCACATACAGCTTGTCTGACAATGTGTGCATGAAGTGTTTTGTCGATTCGATGGCCTCACCGGAGCCAGACACGAACACTGTACTAGCGGAACCCTCCGCGCGGACTGAGCTGGCGACTATGGCCATGTCCACGACGGTAACATCTTGCCGACCACGTTCCGCAAGCTTTTGGGGGAGTGATTCATAAAATGATGGCAGGACTGGCGTGCTTATAACAAGAACAGCTTGCTTGGGCAGTGCTGTTTACTTGATGGTTACTTTGTGGTTCGCTGTAATACAACGGCAGCAAAGGATGCTGCCGTGTTCAATTTTGGAAATCGTACCTGAGATAACCCCCGAGGCTGAATCAAAGAGAAGACGGTTCAATCGTCCCTCGTCCGTTGTTGTACAGACGAGAATGTGACTGTTTTCGGCAACGCCCCTGGGGGAACCAGCTGCCTTGGCTCCCAGGTTGACAAGGTTTTCTAGGACGATGGCATCCTCGCCGTAGACAAGAACGAGGTATTCGGAAGTAGAAAGGACGCTGTGCAATGACTCTGGGTTCAGACCCCCGAGACCGATGGTGCCAACGATGCCAACGCTGGTCGGCTCGTTGCCCGATGCGGTCATCTTTGTCGGACGAAGGATGTGCTTTGTGACTTGGTAGACTACTAGAAACGCAAAATGACGATTTGTCCCGAGGGATGGATTCACAAAAGAATCTAAACTCTTTCTGGTATCAGGCTTTTGTTGTTGAGGCCGACCCAGTCAATCAACAAACGGCTCTTCTCTTTGCTCCCACCTCAGGGGTAATTTCCGCGGGCAATCATTTGATTCAACGGGCACACGGATAGAAACCCGCAGACAGCGCAGCGCCCCAGATTGCTTGGTGAAGATTACCAATTGATCACGCTTGGCTGTGGACACGTGCGGTGGCGTGTGCGAGGAGATCGACACCGACCCCCTCGTTGGCGATTGTGCAGAGTCTGGGGCGGGGCACGAGTCGGGCAAAAGAGTTCATCCATCGTCGGTCTTTGTCCCGCCCCATTTTACTCTTTCCTTCTTCCAAGCTCGATCACTCGAGCAGACCCATTCTTGGGCGCGGACTTCGTTCCTTCTCAACATATCGAATGTATCATGAAGCGAGCGAGGTTTGATTCTTCGCAGGTCAGCCCTCCTAGCGAATCTGGCGACCATCAACCCAAGATCTCGAGGAAGATTCGTGCCTGTAGGTCATCCATCTCCCGCGCTGCTGTCCTACCCCCCCACCCGTATTTGGCGTGTCTCACCCCCGGACCTTCTTTCGGGATCCTCAAGTCCACGTGTTGCATGCGATGCTTGTGTCTGCTTGTGTCTGCTTGTGTCTGCATGTGACTGCATGTGTCTGCTTGCACAGCTTGGTGCTAACTCTTTGTGTAACCTTCAGGCCAGGCATGCCAGAACCGCAAGATCAAGTGTGATATGGAGGCCGGCCAGGAACAATGCGCGCGTTGCTCCAGGCTTGGCCTCAAGTGCATCGTCAACAAGAGTTTGCAGACGCTTTTAGACGGCGAAAATGAGTGGAAGAAGAGCATTGAGGCTCAAATGCAAAGCCTTCAGGCCGCATTGTCGGAAGTCCAGCAGACTTTAAACATGGCGCGTCCATTGCCTACGCGGCCATCCAGCAGCGTAGAGGGCCATGACTTCGCAAGAAGCGAGGGTTCAGCCACGTCAGCGCAGGGCATGCCGCAAATCCATCGCGATGGCATGGGGCCGATCCTTCCGACAGGCATGACCAGAGAAAATTCTGTCGAAGCCGAAGCACAAGAAGGCGATGATCAGGCCATGGTCAATGCGCCAATGGCCAGTCTCTTCGAGGTCACCAAGCTGCGCAATGTTCGCAGTGATCCTTGGGCAAGAATGCATCGGCCTCCCAGCCGGACTCAGAAGGCTGACTTCATCACTCAAGGCAAGTTTGCCCTTCGGGAGGCGGAAATGCTGTTTGCAAGGTTTCGGGAAACTCTAAACGCCTACCTTTGGGGTGGCATCGCACTTGTCCATGACACCCTGGATGAGGTGAGAGCATCGTCATCACTTCTCACTGCGGCTATTCTTGCCGTGACTGCTCTGCACGCACAGGATGATGGCCGCGCGTTTGATGTTTGCTACCCGAATTTCCTGGAACTTGTCAGCCAAGCCATGTTGGACCGATATCACGCACTCGACGATGTTCGTGGCTTGTGTATCGGAGCCTTCTACCTCTCAGATCTCAGCTGGAAACTCTCGGGCCTGGCAGTAAGAATCGCTACAGAGCTGAACCTGCACCAATTCTGTGCCATGGCTTCGAGACATCGGCCAGAGTATGTTGAAGAAGCTAGATTGTGGTATTTCTTGTATGTGTGTGATCACCACTTCAGCATTGCATATGGACGACCACCCGTCATCAGTGAAAGCTCGACTTTGTCTTGCCATGAAGATTTCCTGCGGTTGCCGGGAGTGACAATGTCAGATTACCGCCTACACAGTCAAGTTGGAGTATTCATTATCCTGAGTCGAATTTACCATGCCTTTGGGCCTGACCGATCGAGGATGATTGCCAATGATGAATTTGAAATTCTGCGCCGATTTGACATTGACCTGGCGCGATGGCGCGACCAGTGGAAACCACGCCTTGGTGGGTAGCTAGTGGAAAGTCAAAATGCAAAACGGCGGTGCAATCGCTAACTCTTTAGTTCAGCGCCCAATCCCCACGTCGCCGACTACCCCGCGAAAGGAGTCATTCTTCACTACCACTTTGCCAGAGTGCAGCTGTTCTCCGTCTGCTTGCGGGGGCTACGTCCTACGGAGCAGTATAGGATGTCGAGCGAGCGCCGAGAATTCGTGAACCTTGCCGTTGGCAGCGCCTTTGCAGCCCTGGAGCTCATTCTCAACGACCCTGATATGCGACCCGCCGTTATTGGGGTGCCGCTGTACTTGCTCACCACGATTGCGTATGCTTGCCTGTTCCTCATGAAGGCCCAAACTCAGTGGAAATCAGCACAGCTCGATATTCGATACGAGAGCGTGGCCTCCATTATCGAAGGCATCGTGGTTCTGTTGGAAGAAACCAGCCCTTGCGTTCGACACGTTGCTCATCACTTGGGTCGGGGGCTCAATGGGATGCTCGCGAAGTTTCGAAAACACAACGCCATGGAAAGACAGCAAATCCAACAAAACGGACAGTCGGTGCCTCTCCCCTATGCGGACGGCGGCGCATGGCCCGATTGGAACAGCTGGATGTTTGGGACGACGAACATGCCCAATCAATTTCCCCTGGACCAAGAACAGCAGTACGGACTTAGTTTTCTGGATGCTCTCAGTTCGCAGATGCCGGGTTAAGCTGTGGCTGGTGCAGTACGGGGGCATGTAATTATGACGAGGCCCAATATATGACATGATGTAGAGCCCGCCATGATTTTTGTTGACGCCCGCTGAGAAAGAAGCAACAGCTCCAGACTCGTGACATGAGCCAGATATTTCATTGGCAAGCCCGTAAAGCCCCACTATAACAGCCGGGCGCCACCCCAATAATCAGGAACGCCTCTCGATTCTGCGAATCACTCGCAGCTTCTTGTTGACGCGGTCGAAACCATTTTCCCCACGCAACCCAAGGCAGAAATTGGCGTCCAAGATGGAACAGCCACCGCACATTCCATTGTCTTTGTGGTTGATTTTTATGACACAACTTGGTCCTCGAGCGGTCCTCGAGCGGGAAGAAGACCGCGCCGCGGATTGTTCAAGGTAAGACGCAAGCACGGCATATAGACTGAATAAAGCGAAGAATTGCCGGCCCCTTCACCAGAACAAGAGCAAGAGGCAGCCAGCCATAAATATGAAGCAGAAGTGGAAGTGGAAGTGGAGTCTCTCGACTCCTTCCCCCATGGGGCTGGCAAGAGCGGGAAGGGTGGACAAGTTCATAACTTGTCGACTTCATCATTTGTCAACTTCATCATTTAACCCCCCTCCTCTTTGCCACAGCTCGTTCCACCCAGGATGGTGAAGATGGTGACCGCCGATAGGGCCCAACCCGTCACAATGCACGAGGAGAAAAACTCGTCGGGCGTCAGCAACAATGAGCAGGCGGAGGCTCTTCGAAACTATGTACCCAACTCGGCAGAGGAGAAGAAGCTCGTGCGCAAGATTGACATGTTCCTTATGCCGATACTATGGATCATGTACATTCTCAACTACGTCGATCGCACCAATATTGTACGCCATCATCCCGTCATCCCGTCATCCCGTCATCCCATCATCCCGTCATCCCATCATCCCATCATCCCTCTTCTTCTTGCCTCTCGACATTTCCTTCCACTGACTGCCCATTGTTCTCAACTTTGCTGACCGCAAAAACACAGGGCAATGCAAAGATTGCCGGCATGGCGACAGAGCTGAGCCTCGACGATGACCGCTACGCGTGGGTCCTGTCCGTCTTCTTCTTCGGCTACCTCGTCTGCGAAGTGCCATCCAACATGATTCTCAGCCGGAGCAAGCCCTCCATCTTTCTGCCCGCCATAATGCTCGTCTGGGGCGCTCTCAGCGCGTTGATGTCCATCTCGAAATCATACGGTGCCCTGCTGGCCTTCAGGTTTGTGCTGGGCTGTGTCGAGGCGGGCTTCTTCCCTGGCGTCCTGTATTACCTCAGTTGTTGGTACACAAAGGCCGAGCTCGGTAGGCAGGCAACCCGCCTTTCCGAATCAACATCTCTCTTGTGACGAGGCACCGCCACAACGGGCTTCCATTTGTCGAGAACCTCTTGCAATCCGAGGTCGCAGGCGCTAACGAAAACGTCCTCTTCAGGCAAGAGATTCGGCATCTTCTACACAGCTGCCGTCCTGTCTGGCGCCTTCGGCGGCATCCTGGCAGGTGGCATCACGGAGCACTTGCGCAATGCTCATGGCATCTCTGGCTGGCGTTGGCTCTTCATTGTCGAGGGCACCACGACCGCCGGAGTGGCCATCGTGGCTAATTTCGTCCTGCTCGACTACCCCAGCACATCAGCGCGTCTCACGCCAGAGGAGCAGAAGCTGGCCTCGATTCGAATCATTGCCGACGGAATCGCAAACGGGGGAGACTCGGGCCGTCGTCGTTTTACCCACCGGCAGGCCTTTGTCGCTGCTGTTGCTGACCCGAGGACGTACATGTTTCTTGTTCTGTTCATGCTGGACGTCGGAGCCGGAAGTAAACTCACTCATTCCCCCCCCCCCTCCTTTCCCTTTCCCTTTTTTTATCCACCATGACGGGGGAGATGATCATCTGAGCTGACGCGTTTTCCTTCCTTTCTTTCCTTCTATTTTTTGCGAAACCGCCAGCGTTCAGCTACTTCATCCCCACCATTACCGTCATGCTGGGTTACACCACCGTCAAGGCCCAGTACATGACGGTCCCCATCTACGCAGTGGCAAGCGTGGGCCTCAACATCCTGGCGTGGTCGTCGGACCGAACGCAAGACCGGCGGTGGCACATCACGGCTGCGCTGGCCCTCGGCTTCCTCTCGAGCGTCGTCTGCGCCATCGTCCAAGCCCCCGTGGTGCGCTACGTGATGCTCTGCTTCCTAGCCACAGGCATCTGGTCTGCCTTGCCTCTCATCCTGTCCTGGGCCAGCAACACCATCAGTCTGCCCCCGGAGAAGAGGGCCATTGTCCTCGCCCTCGTCAATGCATTCGGCAACTTCTCGAGCGTGTACGGGAGCCGAATCTGGCCCGAGGAGGACAACCCGGCGTTCCACATCGGGTTCGGCGTCACGGCCGGCTTCCTCGGCGCGGGCATGATTCTTGCCGCCTTGATCCCCGTCATGTGCAAAGCCGTCAAGTCCGAGGGCACGCAGGCCGAGAAGGAGCTGTGGCCTGCGCACGTAACGAGACCAATGATTGATGCGGCCTGTGTTTCTCCCTTTCAGAACGTACTTGTGAAGAAATGAAATCACTCAAACGTCATTGGCAGCAGGCTTGGAATCGGAACACTACTTTACTGGAAAAAAAACAAAAACAATTGGCTAATGCAACACCAAGATGAAATTTTTATCCCTTGGATCAAAACCCCCAGCCATCATTTCTCACAAATGCCACAAATGCCACAAATCCTGGAAACCTCCAACTTATAAACGAAAGAACCCCCTTGCCAACATACACACACCGGCTGAATTCCTCCAACCTAGTAGTATACACCCCCTTTACGTCTATTTCACGTGTGCCCAGGGTCCGGTGTTGTCTTCCAAATAAAAACGCAATATAGTTTGAATAATTATGGTAAAGTTACTATGATTCGTTGTGCTATTTCCATAAAATTTTCCGGGGGGGGACTTGCGCGGCAGGAGAAGAGAATTACGTCCAAGAAACGGTATCTAGTGTTACTTTACGCACAAAGCCAAATAAAATGAGACTTGCCCGGCTAAATCGCCCACTTTTGTTTTCGATTCAATACACTCCATCGTTTTTTTTTCCCGTCCATTCGCGTCCAGTCAGCGATCTGCTCACTCGAGGTGGGACTCTTCGGCGGGGGCACCTTCGTCCCAGCCGTGCTGCTCCTCATCGACGTCATCATCATCCACGGTGGCGTCCTGGTACTGCTGGTATTCAGAGATCAAATCGTTCATGTTGGACTCGGCCTCGGTGAATTCCATTTCGTCCATGCCTTCGCCCGTGTACCAGTGCAAGTACGCTTTGCGTCGGAACATGGCGGCAAACTGGTCCCCTACACGCTTAAAGATATCCTGGATGGCTGTGGAGTTTCCGATGAATGTGGACGACATCTTGAGGCCCTTGGGAGGTACAGTGCACATGGAGGTCTGCACATTGTTGGGGATCCATTCGACGAAGTAGGCCGAGTTCTTGTCCTGGGTCTTGCGCATCTGGTCCTCGACTTCCTTTCCGGAAATGTTGCCACGAAACATGGCCGAGCAGGTGAGGAAGCGACCATTGCGGAAGTCGGACTGGGCCATCATGTTGCGCGGGTCGAGCATCTGCTGACTGAGATCGGCGACAGTGACGGATCGGAAGGAGTGGCTACCGCGGCTGGTCAAGGGGGCAAAGCCAACCATGAAGAAGTGAAGACGTGGGAAAGGCACCTTCGTGTTTTGGAAAGCGGGTCAGCAACGCATATATAAGTTTGTAGCACGAGTGGGGGTGGGTTTGAGTTCTTACCAAGTTGACGCAAATCTTTCGTAGATCCGAGTTGAGCTGGCCGGGGAAGCGAAGGGAGGTGGACACTCCAGACATGACGGTCGAGATCAGATGATTGAGATCGCCAGTGGAGGGGTTTGCCAGCTTCAGGGTACGTTGGCAGATATCGTACAAAGCCTGGTTGTCAATGCAAAAGGTTGCGTCCGAGTTCTCCACCAACTGATGAACAGACAAGGTGGTGTTGTAAGGCTCGACAACAGTATCAGAGGTCTGGGCAGACGGGACGACACTGAATGTGGCCAGCATGCGGTCCGGGAATTCTTCATTGGTACCGAATTAGCCCCCCCCATTCGTAGTGCATTCTCGTTGAAGCAGATAGCAAGTTGCTTCGGGTGCCTTCTTACCCTCTCGGATCTTGGACAACAGCAAAGTTCCCATGCCAGATCCGGTACCTCCACCGAGCGAGTGCGTGATCTGAAAGCCCTGCAATATCTCGCAGCTTTCGGCTTCACGGCGAACGACATCAATGACCTCCTCTACCAGCTCTGCACCTTCTGTATAGTGGCCCTTGGCCCAATTGTTGGCCGCGGAGGACTGGCCAAAGACAAAGTTATCGGGGCGGAAGAGACGGCCCAATGGGCCAGCCCGCACGGCATCCATGGTTCCGGGTTCCAAATCGACGAGCACTGCGCGAGGGACATATTTATTGTTCGAGGCCTATTTTTGGACAAAGGACGGAGAGTTCGTTAGGAGGCCAGTATATGGGTACGGACGGAGGGCAGGTTCCTCACCTCGTTGAAGTAGACACTGATTCGGTCAAGCTGGAGTCGGTTGTCGCCATGGTATCTAGCGCAGTTCCATCACTGTAAGCGGAGGCCTGGAAGGGCGAAGCGGTTGGAAGAGCGGCAATGGCAGGAGAAGAAGGACTTACTCGCCGTTGTTGTCCAGGCCATGCTCGCCGAGGATGTTCTGCCAGAATGCGGTACCGACTTGGTTGCCCTACAGCACAAAGAGTCAGGGGCAGATGAGGAGTCGTTGGATCCAAGAGGTAACTTACACATTGGCCAACCTGAAGATGTACCTATGGAATGACAACGGTGCCAGAGGTCAGTCTCAGAACAGTGCCTGCCTACGCACCAACAGGGATGGACATACGATCTCGGGCATCTTCACACTCGACCAGACGCGAGGTCAGGTATTCCCGCTGGAGAGAGGTGAGAGACTTGAGGGGCGGATGACAAGCAAGCTGGATAGCTTGAAGAAGGGGATTCGAAGGCGGGAGCAGGATGGCCAATATTTGAAAGTCGGAAGTTGCGAGCGTTTTGGGGGGAGGTGGTGATTAATTGGGCAACCTGGTGCCCGTGACAACGCGATACCTCGAAATGGGATGGGGTTTGTGCCGGTACAGAGTACCAGGCACCCAACTTGCAAATCTTGTGAGATGAGGCGCCCAAAGGGGTCAACATTGGTTGCTGACATAGCAGGCGAGGTCCACTGAAAGGCGCAGGGGTACCATTGACCAATAGCAAGGAGGCTTCCGAATCTGAAAGAGTCTGTGTGAATCATGAATTGCGCTGCAATGCGCCGCGTTTTTTCATTTTCCTTTTCCTTTTCAAACTGATCTTGTTGAACCTGGGCAACTTGGGCGGTGCAGTCGCCGGCTTCTTTTTCATCATTCGGAAGAACGACGCACGACGCTTCATCTCGGGACGTGGAATTTTATTTGGCACGATTGGACTTGACAGCAATGATTCACACTGACATCTTGGTTCGCACAGCCCAGGCGTTGTGTCGCCGGCGGCCGCCAATGGGGGGTTCTTCAAGATGAAAGATGCATCAATCAGTTGGTAGTTTAAAATTGCAGTTTTGTGTTCTCCTTGGTTCAATCGTGGCGTCATATGCAACATCGCTGAAACATGGAGCCCCGCGCTTAAAAACGTATGTACATAATGAAAGATCTTGCTCATGGTGATAAGATCCTTTGCTTCCAGAGCATCGCTTCTCTCTTACAACCCAGAACGCATGTATCAATTTCTGCGCAATCACAGAGGCTCTTCCAGTCGAACTATATATATACTTATGAAGTACCAGAGCAGCCGACAAAGTTGTTTCCGCTGGCACCGGAATGGGTGAGGACACCGGCGAGCTGGCACCCGTCGGTGATGATGACACGGTCAGGGCCGGGAGAGCCTAATCAAGTATTATGAGCCAAGCCGCCCGGTTCATGGTTCCAGGTGCTTCATCATGTGCATCATGTGAAGCATACGGATGGGAAAGCTTACCGCCGCCGTAGACCTTGCCGGACTTGAGGATGGGGAACTCATTGTAGGGACCCGAGACGCCATTGAATTCGAAGCCCTCGTAGTTGTTGTACCGGTGAGGATAAGAAGAAGAACCAGCTTCTTCACCGTCCCTGACGTAGCCGCAGGCAGCATTAGCAGCGGCCTGGACAGCAGAGCCGCTGTACTTGACGCTTCCGCAAGTGGTGCCCGAGGCCCGGTCTTGGAGATCCGTGGGGGCGGCGGTGACCAGGGCCACGAGGGAGAGCAGGCTGACAACGGAGAACTGCATGTTGGCGGGTGTAAGAGTGTCCGTCGAGGCGTGACAAGAATGGAACGCGAGAAAGGATCAGGAGTAAAAAAGATGTGCGTGGGTATAGTGGCATACGAAACAATGAGGCAGTGGGCAGCAAGACCATCTTAAATCCCCATTTACACCCGGGGCTCGAGAAGTACCGACTTCATGATAAGACGGCGGGGGATACAGCCACGAACAAACACCTGTCGATCGGCGAACAGCCGTGTTCGACTAGGAAAGTGAGATGATGCCAAGCAGGGCAAGCAGGGCAAGCACAGTCAGCTCAGCTCGGCTGTGTGGACGGGACGGGATGGGATGGGAATGCGCCATGCCCAACTCGGGGTGTTTGTTTGCCAGCCAAACCGCATCATCACCTGTGCCAGATGCCCCTCACCATCTTGGAAGGTCGCTCGTCGTCGTCGCCCGTCGTCGTCGCCCGTCGTGGATCAGCATCCTAGCGACCGTCAGTTTCATGTCTGGCTCTATCCAGTCGTCAATCTACTCGCCCCATGCCGAGAAGGGATGTCCCCGAGGAGAGGCGTGTTTGGCGTAGCCATCAATCGCCCATCTCATTTCAGCTCAGCCTGTGCCTCCCGAGTCCTGAGCAATTCAAGCGGTCTCGTCGTCATGTCCACTTCGTAACACTCCGAGCAGGGTCCAAGATGACCCGACCGAACTCCAAGAACCCCGTGGCTACCAACAAGAGCAAGAGCGGCATGGCACGCTGTCGAGTCGACCCGCTCATCTGTGGACTTGTACGGATCCGTAAGACACAGCACAACAGGAGAGAGTACGCGAGGACGGTTCGCCCTTGTTGTTGCACGCAGCCATTGTAACCCATTGTAACCCATTGTAACCCATTGTAACCCATTGTAACCCATTGTAACCCATTGTCAGCAATCAGCTGGCCAACACCATGACGGATCAGGAAGGTGGTGCGGATTCTTAGCCGCACTTTCCTATCCAAAAGGTAAACTCTAACAGAGATGATGATAAATACCAGATAATGCCACCGATTTGTTCAAGATCCTCAGGTGGGGCTCCAGCCATGCATGCATCAAAGGTACACATGACGTTCTTTTGCTTCACATCTCGATATGGAAGAGGGCAACAACTATCGGGATGATTACATTCAATGACAACTCATTGGATGCGCCCTTCTTCTACAGAGATGCATTATTCCAAAGTCAATTCAAGGATCGCATGATCAAATATTCAGAGGCGCCGTTAAGCCTAACAAATTTACATGGCAAAAGTCTCCTCCTGGATCTGGCTAGTCTAGACCCTTTCACCGTTCTGTGCACCACTTTGTCCCTGTTGACCACGCTGGTTCTCGTTACCAGCCTCGCCTTTTTGAGCGCCTCCCTGTCCCTTTTGGCCGTTCTTGTTGTTTCCAACCTGGCCGTTCTTGCTGTTTCCGACCTGGCCATTCTTGTTGTTTCCAACCTGGCCATTCCTGCCATTTTGGGCACCGTTCTGACCCTGCTGACCATTCTGGCGATTCTGACCGGCTTCATTGCCGTTGTTTCTAATCTGGCCGTTCTGGTTGTTATTCTGATGCTTGTTCCCGTTCTGGTTATTATTGACACTCTGGTTGCTATTCGAGTTCTTATTTACGTTCTGGTTGCTGTTCTTGTTTCCGTTCTGGTTCTGGGACCCGTTCTTGTTTCCATTCTGGTTCTTGTTCCCGTTCTGGTTTCCATTCTGGTTCTTGTTCCCGTTTTGGTTGCCATTCTGGTTCTTATTCCCGTTCTGATTGCCGTTCTTGCTTCCGTTCTGGTTCTGGGACCCGTTCTTGTTACCATTCTGGTTCTTATTCACGTTCTGATTGCCGCTCAGGTTCTTGTTTCCGTTCCGGTTCTTGTTTCCGTTCTGGTTATTGTTTCCGTTCTGATTCTTTCCGTCCTGGTTCTTTTCGTTTTGATTGCCGTTCTGGTTCTTCTTGCCGTTTTGATTCTTTTCGTTCTTGTTTCCGTTCTGGTTCTTCCCGTTTTGACCATTCTGACCAGCGTCGGTGCCATTGTCTCTGCTGGCATTGTCTTCAATCCGGCCGTTTTGGTTTTGGTTGCCGTTGTTGCCAACCTGTCCCCCGTTGTTGTTATGATTGTTATTATTATTGACAGCGTTGTTTCCGTTATTGGTCTTCTTCTTATTGTTGCCAGCGTTGTTTACGTTACCAGCTCTGTTGCCGTTGTTGCCAACCTGTCCCCCGTTGTTGTTATGATTGTTATTGTTATTGACAGCGTTGTTTCCGTTATTGGTCTTCTTCTTATTGTTGCCAGCGTTGTTTACGTTACCAGCTCTGTTGCCGTTATTGCCAACCTGCCCTCCGTTGTTGTTGTTGTTCTTGTTCTTATTGTTGCCAGCGTTGTTTCCGTTGCCAGCTCTGTTCTTTCCCTTCTTTCTCTTGCCGCCTTTTTCGGCGTTGTTCTTGCCATTCCTCTGGCCAGTTTTCTTGCCATTCTTGCCTTTGCCAGCACCTGCATCAGGAGTAGTGCCATTGTTTCCAACAGCACCGTTGTTCTGCTGGTCGTTCCCTTGTCGACCGTTTCTCTGTTGACCACCAGCATTTTGGCTGACGAAACCACAACCAGTCTTGCCAGCCTGAAACTGGGCACCAACACCAGAGCAAAGACCTGGACCCCCATTCTGCTGTGCGCAGCAGTTGGATGCACAGTCTTTATTGCTCAAGCATTCTCCAGTAATGAACTGCTTTCCTTGTCCGTTGCCCACGTTGTTGGCGCCGGCAGGATCGGGTCCGGCTGCATAGACCGTCACGGCCACTGATATCCAGGGGTCAGAAGACTGAAGACAAATCGGGACTCGATTTCAAAACTTACGGGCAAGAGCAGAGGCTAAGGCGATGCGAACCATGTCGACAACAGTGTGTGAGAGTAGTACCTAAAAATATACTCAATGTTATATAGATAGGTAATATCTCGAGAAGGAATAAAAAGAGCTGAAAAGAAACGGAGCACCAGTGCTACCCGTGAAGAATTATGAGAAACGAGGTTATAACAAAATCGACTCCAGGTCGTTTGATGAAGTAAGGTGCGCTAAAGACTGAGAGGCAGAGCAGAGGGAGAGAAAAACAGCATTGTGAACAGAACTGTCTCATGGTATATATATATATATATATATATGTGCATGTATATACGTATTTTCGGATGGCGGAAACGAGTGCCGACAATCACTTCTCCAAGTCGAACTAGTCCGATGTAATGATCCCAGACATCAGACATTTCGGTTTGGGGTGAAACTCGTCTTCCAACTTGACTTTCTGCCATGCCCTTGTCGTGAACTGATGGGACGAGGCAACCCCTCAGATATCTCTACCCTACCGCGGATTCGGGAAAATTTGCACGCCGCAGCCTGCGTGCGCTGCGCTGCGTGCGCTGCGTGCATTGTGTCCATCGATGTTTGAGAGTGTAGGGGCGTAGAGGCAGATCCGCGACAAGCGGTCCATTTCTCGCGACACGAGTTGTTGCACCTTGGACGCAGCCACGAGACGACAGCTGGGGACTTTGAAACCGCCATTCCCTTGCTGTCTAGTCTCAAGAATAGCTTCCATTCCGTCGTGGGTCTTTGGTTCTGATCAAGCGAAAACTTTCTCCGGAGGTGATATAGGCAGGGTCAGATTCCTGCTTCACAATGCAGCCTTGTCGAGGTGGACAATGGATTACGTAATGAGGGCTCGGGCACTCATCACATGACGCACCGTCGCACACGATAAGCCCACGAAAGCCCACGAAAGCCCACGAAAGCCCACGATAACTTTTGAACTCGGTCAATGGACTCGATGACAGCAACCCTTGCCAAATCTCACCTCGGTCCTGCCGTTCGCCCTACCGTTGACTTTTCATCGTTGGCTTTTCTTGGTTGGGTCGCACTGATCCCGAGTAATGCGTATGCTATCGAGATGGGTTGTTGTCACGGATTTCCGCAATAGGGAATGTTGTGGGATCCAACGGCAACTCAGGAGTCAGGACTCGGGACTCAGGACCCATCAATATCTAAACATGGCCATGCTAAAAAGCTTGGCTCAGCCGTGGCGTTGATCAAACCCGTCTGGGACATGGGCCGAACTCTGGCATGAGTTGAAGTGCGTAGAGACTCAACGTGGAATGTCTCAACTTGGAAAGTATTGCCAAGACGCAAGAGATCACCACGCGTAGCAGACTGTTTTTTCCTCGCCTATTTTGCCTCGACTTTTTGTTTCTTTTCTTTTCGGTTTCTTTTCTTTTCTTCCTTTCTTCTTCTTTCCTCTTTGGCGCCGCCATGGAAAAAAACAGGGCAAGGAAATGCAAGTCAGCCTGTGATGTTTCAGCCATGGCTCGTTACAGACTTTAGGTGCTCTTTTTTTTTTGTTTTTTTTTGTTTTTGCCTCCGGCCGTTCGACTTCACGCACGAATCGCTCATGCCTGCACCAGTCTGCGTCAGAGAGAGGAGCGTACTTTGCGGTGAGTCGTGACCGTACCTACTGGCTCCCTGACGTGACATGTTCAATGGAGCGAACTCTTCTCCTTGTACGTTTTCGCATCAGAAACCGCCCGATCGCTCATGCATGCTTCCGTCTTTCCCATAATACATGATGCAGCAAGAGTGAAGTGAACGCTTCCAGCACATCATGAACCTCGGTGTTTCTCGAAAGTTTCGTAGTTCCCCCACGTGTGTTGGACTTGTGCTAGTGCATGGCTTTCTCCCGCGAGGCATGAAAACGCGCAAACTATACTTTTTTTTTTTCTTTTTTTCCTTTTTTCTGATCGTAGAGGTTCACGAGTCACACGGCGCAACTCGATGGCAAACCTGCTGACCACAAGCATTTCGAACAAACATTCTGGCGTCGTCGTTGTCAGGTCGCACCTCGAATATTTGCTTCAATCTTCAATTTTTTACTACCCAGTCCACACGCGCATTCATCACGGAGACCCAATGCTGCCGAACAATTTTTTTGAGCGCGTAGCATAGCCCCTTCCCACAAGATACACGTCGTGTCATGACCCAACTTCTTGTGTTCACGTCTCCTTTCGATTCCAGTCTCGGGCGCCGCGAAGCGAGTTGTGGTATGAAACACAACAGCCCGACATGAATCTAAACAACAGCATCAAGTGTTTTCCCCATTTCGCAACTGACTAACGTTCAGGCGAAGGCGGCAAAAGCCTAGACGACCCGTTGCTTGTAAAGCCAAAGCTCGACGATGCTACATGTTTTTATTTAATGCACTCGGCCCACTGAATTCTCAAACCCCGGTTCCACGTCGCAAACATTCACACGCCAAGTCAGGACCAGGAAAATTAGGCGGGCATCTAGTCATGGTTCAAGTCCCATGGAATCCCGAGACGTTTGCAGTCCTGTATAATCCCGCGTGCTAGCACCGCGTCTCCATGCAGGCTGCATCTTTGTAGTTGACAGCTTTTCTCCCTCTTCACGGCATATTCATAATGGCAGTATGGGCATCAGAGGCCGGCGCATGAAAACCAAGACGGCGCAGGAAGCGAAGAATGGAAGCCCAACGTATCACGTCGCGCTGAAACCACAGCCTTTTCGTCGGTCAGAATTCGGACGGCTCGTCATCCTACTCGCGATGCACACAAAGTAATCAGGCTCTATTTTTTGAAATATACGCGAAAGTGAGCATCAGCTCCTCATGCTAGGTATCATAATATGTAGAATATCATCAGTCGTGCAAAATTGAGCATAAACAAGAGCCGCAGTTCCTATGATTCGAGAGATTCGTACTTTTGCTCAGCGCGCTCGAAAGCCCTGTGCAGGGGAATTTCGGCCAGAGCAACAATCCTTGTCTTTTTGGCGAATTTCCAAACAAGGTATGCAGTTAAGACGAGAGGAATGTCACTTTGAGCGAGGTCAGTCGGAGTGAGAGAGAATGGCGAGAGAATGACAAGCTTACAGGTACGCCGAGACGAAAGTGCTGGAGCTCCAGTTTCCCCTGGTGAAGACAGTGAAGCCGCTGGTCAAAATGATGACGGCGCACATGACGAGTGCAAAGTACGAGCTGTACACTGCGCGCAGCCAACGTTAGAAAGTATTCGTGAGGGCGAGTGGGGGGAGGGGGGCGGTTGCGGCGGGATGAAAGAGGCACTTACGAGTCCACGAATTCCACCAGGGAAGACGGGCGAGCGGAATGGCCTGCTTCTCCATGGCCAGCCGCAATCGGATGTGGTTGACGAGGATGGAAACCCAGGAGACCAGCACGCCGGCCGACGTTAATCTGACCAGCCATTCGAAGACGGTGATGGCGTCGTTGGACAGGCTCATGAAACTCAGGAAGCTGAAGGCGATGAACAGGAAGACGCACATGTACGGCACGCCCCACGAAGTAGTCCTCAGGAACATGCTGGGAGCCTGCTTCTTGACGGCCAAGGCATACAGGACACGGGTTCCGGCAAGGAGGCTCTGGTTGGAGGAGGACCAGGCAGACGTGATGACGACGGCGTTGACGACGGACGAGACGGCAGGAAGGCCGGCGGCCTCGGCGGCGATGACGAAGGGGCTCTGGGCCGTTGTCGAACCGCCGCCCTGCAGGCGAGGGTCGTCGCTCCGAACGAGCATGCCCACGATGAGAATGGCCAGCATGTAGAACAGGATGATGCGGATGAAGACGTTCTTGCACGCGGCGGGGATGGCCTTCCTCGGGTTCCTGGTCTCGGTGGCAGCCATGGCGATGGACTCGACACCGGCAAAGGAGAAGACGGCGCCAGTCATGACGCTCCAGTAGCCGAGGAACTTTCCCCAGCCGCCCGAGGCCATGTACTCGACGAACGGGCCCGGGTCCCTCCAGCGGTCAAAGTACACGGGCGGCGTGCCGGGAACACCGCCCAGGTCGATGACCAGGCCGAGGATGATGAGGAAGACGACGAGGAGGATCTTGAGCACGGCGAAGAAGAACTCGACCTCGCCAAAGATCTGGACGAGGGAGATGCCGACGACCAAGGTGAGGACGATGAAGACGACGATCCACACCGAGGGGTTCAGGTCCGTCCAGACCTGGAACAGGACGCAGATGGCGGTGATTTCGGCCGGGATGGACAGCATGTTCCCGTAGACGAGATTCCACCCGACGGCGAACCCCCAGGCGGGATCCACGAGGAACTCGGCGTGCCGCACGAAGCCGCCCGTCACGGGGAGCAGCGCCGCCACCTCTCCCAGCGCGAACTGCACGGCGCACACGACGAGGCCGACTGTCGCGTAGCCGAGCAGGGCGCCGGCCGGGCCCGCCGTGGCCACGGCGAATCCCAGACCGAGGAACAGTCCCGTCCCGACCGCGCCCGCGATGCCGAGCATGGAGAGATGCCGCTCGGCCAGGCCGCGCTTCAGATCGCGACCCTCGGCGGCGGTGACGAGGTCGCCGTCGGCGTCGTCGTCGTCGTCGTCGTGCGCGAGGGGCGGTCCCGAGGTCGTCCTCGTGACGCCGTCGGTGGGAGCCAAGCCGGGCGTCGTCCATGTCTGCGCATGCTGCTGCCCGCCTTTGTTGGCGTCGCCGTCTCTGTCTCCGTCTCTGGTGACGGCCTCGAATCCCGGCGGCATGCCGCCGACTGCATCTTCTCCGTCGTTCCTGGCGCCCGTTGCGCGCGCAAGAAGGCCTTTCAACGGCATGGCTTGGCGATGATGGAAAGAAGAAGAGAACAAGTCTGACTGAACTCCCGAGGATGAGCCAAGACGCCGGCTTCGGCTGCAAGGACGGCCAAGGTATCGCGACAAGCCGCGTGCGACGTTGAGAAGAAACGTGTCGCCGAGCGACAAACTGAGTCGCGTGTTTTTTCTCTTGTTCATCTTTTTTTTTTTTCCATTTTTTTTTTTTCCTGCACTAGCCCCATCGACGGGCCCACTTTGGACCCCTTGTCTTGTTGACAAGCCGTTGTTCGGTTACATCCGGACCGCGCCAGCTGGAGAGAGCGAGAGACCCCCCACACATGTCGTGATTACAACATGTGCGAGACGGTGTGGAAAGTGATGATGATGAATTCAGCCATCTAGGCTATCCACACGTGGCATAACGAGGCTATATCCCGAGGGCAAAGAGGTTTGCCTTGCCCCAAGTGCAGACATGTCGCAATCAGCCGCGAAGAGGAAAGGGACTGCTACATCCTATTGAAGCAGCCAGGCCAACTAGGCCAAAAACGGGATGCGCACCCCTAACAGTGGCTGCGATAAACGAGCACATAATGCTCAACACATCCAACAACAAGTGATGAGTGCTGGTGTGATTTCTTTTCTGCAGTCCGGGACCCCCCAGATCCCCGCTCCTTGGGGCAAACGTCATGTTGTTGATGCAATCAAGGCAAATCCGCCGTTGGTACTTGTAAAAGATGCAGTCCGTTCAAAGTGAACAAGTCGTCTTTCGGGCCGCGTATGAGGGAGGATATCGGACCTGGGCCTCGCTTTGGGACGAGGCCGACGACTCGGACGAGGCCGACGAGGCCGACGCGGAAGAGGATATTCCCGGAGAAAACCGGAGGTCGCCTCACGGACCTTCACTTGGCATTACCCCACCACCCACATACATATTTTCTCCAACATTATTTTCGCGAACAAGCTCACTGTCAAGGGGGAAAAGGCAGTCATGCCCTCTGTCGCCGTTCCACGAGGATTCGGTTTTGCAGGTGGCTTCACGTGGCGCGGCAGCCATTCTTTTTCGTTCCAGACTCACGTCCCGCAACGGGGACTGCAGAATGCTTAGGAATGCTTAGGGCAGCACAGCACGTACAACCATATTCCCGTCCTCATGCCTGCCTGGGCATCAAAGAGACGCCCATAAGGCTACATTTTCGTACCGACAAGGGTTACTAGCCAATGGAAAACATTGCTATTTGAGGAACATTCTAGCCTATATGGCCTATACTGATTTACATTATTATACAAGTACTAATAAACTCCCAAGTTGCAAAGAATAGTATCCCGCAACCCCACCGCGTTAGCACACGCCGCGGGGCCTGATCATGTACGAAAGGTGTTGGACCGCGTAGCTAGGATCAGAAATGAGGGCATGGATTGAGTTGTCACACCCCGTAAGAGGGTGTGGACTACGACTTGAATAACTAAGTACCTGTACCATAGGGAGTGTAATCTGCCCATATGAAATGTACTATGCATCTACTAAAGGTCCGGAAAATGACTAGGCAGGTGGGTCCTAGTGTCCAAGTTGTAAGTTGTCTGCATGCGGTTGAACGCTTGCGACGAGGTGCAACAAAATGTCACTTGAGGTCACCCCCCCCCCCTTTTGCCAGCGCCAGGAAAAGTGGGTCGGCATGAAAGTGTAGCCTTTAATATGGACATCAAAGAGATATTGTATTCTCGGCCAGATGGGCGGAGCTTATGCGGCTCGGTGTTGGACAGCCGTTCTGTCTGCAGACGGTGGGTGGAATGTGACTAGCATCAGGGTTCGTGGTACAATCGCTTTGTTGTGCATCCCTTTGACAGTCATACATGTGTAAGGCACCAGCTAGGTCACGAATAGGCTAGTTAACTAATCACGATAAAGGTCGATCAAAGGTACTTAATTTTGCATAGATACCTTGATAAAACTAAAGTCCTAGTAATTTCTAAAGGTATAAAGAGTTACATCGCACACATCGCAGCTATTACGTAACCCTCGCGGTTAGGAATTGTGAGGCCCCACTCACAACACCGCACCTGCGCACCCCCGCAGGCACGCCAGGCCTAGGGCTAGGTCCACGTGACACTGGCGAGCCACTAGCTATAAGACAGCGACTCGCACGCACAACACACTTAGGCCTAGCAAGCTTCAGTGAATACACAAGTGCCCCCATACCTCTTGCCTAGCTATCCTTTGTTCTCACAGGAATGGCGCTTAGGGGTACGAGCGAGGTATCGGAGTCTGGGTGGGTTCCGTGACCTAGCTGGTGCCTTATGACTATCAAAGGGATGGAACATGCTTTCTTCGCAGCGACGTTCGGATCTAGCTCCGAGCTGGCCGCTATTGCGATTGGGTGAAGGAAACCACCCCCCTTCTTCTCACTTGTTGTCGTCTACATACGTCCATGTCGTGATATCAGTTGCCTCCGGAGCAATAAGTGGCCGCAGCTGCTCTGTCCGTGACGAGTTTTTTACGAGTTCGCGTCCACTTCTTAGTGGATTCAGCCATTGGTGACGCTGCAGTGTACGTGGTC
The DNA here is from genome assembly GCA_023658445.1 of Epichloe bromicola. Taxonomy (NCBI): domain Eukaryota; kingdom Fungi; phylum Ascomycota; class Sordariomycetes; order Hypocreales; family Clavicipitaceae; genus Epichloe; species Epichloe bromicola. Next base: position 1,315,968 of record CP098269.1, read on the forward strand.
GAGACGAAGAGCCATCATCTTCAAAGAAATGGAACAAGAGGCTTGTAGTACTCGCAGACCCAGTCCTCGAAACTGATGCCCCTTCAACTTGCGATTGGTCTTGCTGGTTGGAATTTCAATTTCTCCTGCCCCAACTCCGTCTGTGGCCACCAAGTCCATACCTTCCCCCGCCCCCAATTGTTCACAAGGGAATCGATGACATGCATTCATTTTCCATGCATGTTCCATTCTTGTGTTCCATCCACGTTCGTCCACGTGCTCACTGCAGGAACGTCTTCCTTCGCACGAGGTCATCAGCCCTACTACCAGTTGGCCGCCGACCGCGCTCATCCGCTCACGGCCGACGGGTGGTGGCCCTTGTCTCACTCACGAGTCAAGTCACGACGGAGACCATCATGCGACTTGGCGGCCAGCAAGAGCGGCAGGGTGGGGAGGGGGGCAGGGAGTCACCAGACAAACGATTCACAACCCAACAAGTCCCCGCGGCAGCTTTCGACAAAGCTCAGGCATGAGGTATCGTGGCTGAATCCCCTTTCACATCCTGCCTCTGTCTGTCTATGTGTCTGTCTGCGCGTGCCTGATGGACTGATGGACTGATGGACTGATGGACTGATGGATTGATGGACTGATGGACTGATGGACTGATGGATTGATGGACTGACGGATTGATAGATTGATGGATTGATGGACTGACTGACTGACTGACTGACTGACTGACTGACTGACTGACTGACTGACTGACTGACTGACTGACTGACTGACTGACTGACTGACTGACTGACTGACTGACTGACTGACTGACTGACTGACTGACTGACTGACTGACTGACTGACTGACTGACTTGACTTGACTGACCGACCGACCGACACTGACTGATCCACCGCCCAATCCCCTTGCTAGCCGCGATTCAACGGCTTCACTTTGAGATTCGAAAACCAGCAGAAGCGGGGCGGGACGGGGCACGAGTTGCCAGGGTCCGGCAGGGGTCAAACGGTCAAACAGAATGGTCTCCCCGGATTGGTTGCCGAGGGGGGCTCCGTGTGGAAATGGAATCAGCCCGACTGGTATACAGAGTCCGACATATTTCTAGAAGATAGTAGCGGCAGCGGCAGTAGCCGTGGCCGAGTCAAGCTCCGAGTATATACTTGTAATATATATCCTGTTCTTTCTTCACGTCCAGATCCTCCTAGATCCTCCCAGATATTCTTCGATCCTCCCAGATCCTCCGTCCATCTAGCGAGCAACCAGACGGCACAATGCACACCGAGTCGGCCGTGATGGATACATCTCGAGATACCCTCAGTGCCCGCCTTGGGCACACACAATCAGAAACCAGTGGCCGCTGGCCGCTGGCATCCTCCTCCGGCTGTTGGTCGAGCCTTGATGACACCAGCCTTCAACATCTCAGCCCTCCCCAAGCATCATCGTTTGGCCTCTTCAATCAGCGTCTGGTGGGTTTATATCGCAGGTGAAACAGTCTTTCCCGTCGCTCGCCCCAAGCTGACAAAGGGTCTCGTCCCTGCAGGATCCGGAGCCAGTACTCGGCGACTATGGCCACGTCTCTCAGGAGAGCAGCAGTGCAGGTAGCACCCCTGGAAGTGATGACTCCGCTACGTCAAACCCCGAGTATGCAAAAGATCAATCGTCAGGCGAGAAGAAACCAGCCGCTCCATGTCGCGAGGACCATTATCAAGATGCGCTGCTCAGCGGCTTGAATGTAAGAGATGTTTCCATATACACTGAGGTGGTCCTATGCGTGCAGCGAAGGGGGGGGGGGGGTCCTTGACATCATCTAGGCCTTGGGGGTCGTTTCGTTGCTTGAAGCTTCGTTCTATACACCGGCTGACTTTTTCCTGTCTCGCAGCGCCGTCGAGCCCAAAATCGAGCCTCGCAAAGAGCTTACCGACAACGCAAGGAGCAGCGAATAAGGGATCTGGAGCAGCTCCTCCAAGAGTCGGAGAAGAGGGAAGCAGCCCTCATTCATTCCTTCTTCTTCCTGCAAGAGAAACATCGGCAGCTCTGCATAGAGAAAATGGAGAAGTCGCAGGGCGGCGCATCGTTCCCCGTCCAAGACATGTCACATCTTGATCCTGCTCTGGGGCCTGCTCCAGGGCCCGAATGGTCCGTCATGTGACGACGACGCGCGACCCAAACCGAGGGGCGTTCTTGACCGGCAGAAACTCATTGGCCAGGGAAACGAGTTTCCCGTACGCACGTGGCATGACGTAAGTGAAGCTAATCTTACCATGTCTCTTGTTTATTTTTGATTTTCTTCTCCTCCTCATCATTCGTCATAGCCAATGCAGTAAATTTCATTTTTAATTTATCCTTTCCTAGCCTCGCCAGGCCATCGCTAGCAGGATAATCAACATGTACATGAGGGACGTTAGGATTTCCTAGTGCGACGAGGGTTGCAACCCAGCGCGGGCACAAGCTTCGGGGCTGCAGGATGCTGCAAGGTCAAACCAAATTAGAGACCCTTTGTGGCTGCGTTGACGCAAGCTTGCGCAAGTTTCGAACGCAGATGATGACCGTGGTCTCTACGCATGGCGTTAATAGACGTTTACATAGAGTTAGATTAGCGCCATGGAAGTGTGTTCTTAACTCGCAACGTTAACGAATGCATTCAGTTCACAATTTGCAGCGAGTCGCAGATTGATCCTCCATCGCTTTGAATACAAGAAAGAGGCAGCATTTCTACATTTTCAAAAGACGTCTGTTTTCTACACACAGAGATTTGTTTCGATACACAGAGATTTGTTTCTATACACAGAGATTTGTTTCTATACACAGAGATCTGTTTCTACACACAGAGATCTGTTCATACACACATAGATCTGTTTCTACACATAAAGATCCGTGAAAATGAGCGCTCCTTCCTCGTCCCCGTCAACGCCAGGCCACGCCACAGGTATGTCGATTCCCACTTGATCCCACCTGCCTATGCAAGGCGCTGTTGCAGTTCCAATTATTCTCGAGAATGACTTTGCCATCCCTTTATCGCATCGCATGGGCTCTTGATCTTGTTCACGAAGCCCCCGCGGGTCAAGTCACGCTTGAGTCTATTCTTACCTTCATGAACTAGACCAGTCAAGCGAGAAAGAACTAAACCAGTCAAACGAAGAACAACTAGACCAACGAAACGAAGAACAACTAGACCAACGATACGAAGAAGCACTTGCCATGCGTATCGGGGGACTGCCCCCCCAAGTCCGAGATGCCATACTCGGCACTGTTGCATTTCCTCGTCCTGAACTCGCCCTGACCGCCATCAGTCCGGACCCGAGACGCGATCACCTCGTCGAGCATTTCCTCGTCCAGCCCTTCCCCTCAAGCGCCGTGCATTCTTCGATGGGGATTCTAGAAGCTCTGCTCATATCCAACGCTTCCGGCGTGCTTCTCCAGCTCGACATACAGTCCTACTGGAATCTTCGACAGGTCAGCAGACGAGCTCGCCATGTCGCCTCGGACATCCACCGATACCGCGTCGTCGCCCAAGTGGCGAGAGATGTCATGCGAGCCATGCTGCGCTGCGGGATCGCGAAGCACGTCCGGGTTATTGACCTGTACGACGCCCTCGCGTCGTCCATATGCAGGTTCTGCGACGACAACATCGGGGACTTCTTGTTCATGCCTCAGGTCTCGCGCTGCTGCTTCGCCTGCCTGCAAAGCTCTCCTCGCCTGGACATGGTGAATCTCGACGAGGTCAAGTTCTGCCGGGGCCAAAAGACGTCCCTCAAGTTGTTTCGCCGCCTCTTCCCCGTGCTGCGGACCCTCCCCGGCAGTTACTCGATGGAGCAGATCAGCAACGTGACCCGGAGCCATATCGCCCCGAAATCGCTCGCCTCGGAGCCTCTGGCTGCCGAGCTGGGCATGAAGCCAGGAGAGATTGACATGATCGAAGATCCTCTGGGACGCTATGCGGCATCCATCCGCTTTCCGTTCTTTGACATGGTCACCTCTTATGTTCAGCGCGGCGTCTATTGCAAAGGTTGTTACGTTGCCTCGAGAAACCCGGGAAACCCGGCCTGTGCCGCGAGTGCCGCCCGTCTTCGTGATGGCTCCACGCGCTTGTACACTGAGCGAGGCTTCATGCGCCATTTTTTGACGTGCTCCAATGCTATCAGGCTGTGGAAATATAGCGAAAGGGAGAGGCGTATCGTAGGCCGGCCCACGCTGGATTTGGTCCCCTATGTCATTGGCGACGAATGACAGACAGACAGACACTCTTGTGTGGTTACAAGGCGGTCGGTCCATGGACAAACAGGTAGGCACAACTTGAACTTTTTGCGGAAACGAATTGTCCTGTCCAGCTAACTTGAACCTTTTGCGGAAAGGAATTGTCCTGTCCAGCCAAATTGAACAATGCCACGATGGCGTGGTAAAAGGAGGATGGGCAGCCGATGGCTGAAATGGCCTTTTATACTATACCCAGAAACAACGTGGATACTGTACCCAGAAACAACTTTTATACTGTAACCCAGAAACAGACATTGTGCTAGGTAGGCTGTGCGTTGGCTAAAGAATTTGCTCTTCACGTTTTGACTTATTCCCGCCCCCGTCTCGTATATTCTCATGGTTCTCCGTCCCAACCCATACAACCTACACACTCAAAGGCTGCGCCATGCCCGGATGGGCATTGTACGAGATCCTCCCCGCAGGCAGGAAGAACAGCGCAACGAGCGCCCCTCGCCTCACCCGAGGGTAATGATGTGTCCCCGGCGCGGGACTCGTCCACCCGGCCCCCTGCCACCCGCGCATCCCCATCAACTGAGCCCCCTCGTCAATCGGCACCACGCAGTTGATCTCCCCGTACGGGTGCCCGTGGTACTGCCCCGTCAGGTCGTCTGCGCCAGCGCAGTCCATGTAAACGGTCGTGATGCTAAAGTAGCGCGTCTCGGCCGACGGCAGCGCGACCTTGCCGCGCCTGTAGTTCGGCCCAGAAATGTCCGTCTCGGCCACCCATCCTTGCCGGAGCCCCGCCCGGATGTACGCGCAGAGGTCGTCGTAGAAGGGTGTTCCGGGCCCGAAATCCCTGTTCAGCCTATCTTCTAGATCTTTGCCCGGCGTGCTGGCATGGATTAGCAAACTTTTTCCACCTGGGGTGAACGGGGTGACAACGTTGACGTACGTACAGGTCTTCAACGGTGGCGAGGAACTCGGCGCATCGGTCGACCAACTTGCGGGCCGTGGGCCATTGGGAAAGGTCCAGCACGGATGCTGCGTCCGTATTCCGGTCCATCTTGGGATTTGCTACTAGTTATCAATGTATCTTTGGAAATGGTGGAAATGCGAAATGGTGCCCTGTCATGGCGGCTCCGACATGGAATGACAATCATGGCTATGGGCCTTATTATGGATGGGCCATTGGTTGCAGGAACAGAGGCGGGGAGGAGAAGGCCCCCCCCCCCAAATTTAATTGCCGATAATCCGTAGACCGGCACGATCCATCGGCTCCTGTCGCCGGGAATAGCAAGCAGTACGTATGGAGAGAGAAACATGCACATGTGCTTTCCGAGATGAGCAATGCTCGTAAATATGCTCCGTAAGTATGCTATCTCAGGATCGAGTTGTCTCTAGCGTGGAGGCTGTGGAGGCTGTGGAGGCTACTCCCATACTCCTCCTACAATGTCGCATTACTAATAAAGCCGCCTTCCGAGACCAACATTGGCGGTTTATCGCCGGGGGAGCGTCCATTTCTGTATTTCCAAAGTCTGCTGAGTTCCCTCACCTTGACGCCGCCCTTGGTGCGTCTCCTTCCCGTCACCCCGTGTACCTCTACTGGCGTCGAGATATCGCCGGTTCCGAAGCCTTCAGTCCCTAGGTAGGATATCTCAAAGGCTTCTCGAGTATTCGCCATGCTGTCGCCTTCTTTACCAAATTTAATAACCTCATTCATAAACTCATTTTCTTCATCAGCGCCGGTGAATTCGCCTGTCCTGGGGTCGCGTTTCAGAGGAAACATTCCACCAAGGTAGTGCTGGTTGAACTGATGGCCGCCACTGCCAGTTGCGCGGTTGAAAAGGCGTCCCAAGAATCGTGGAAGCTCACGAGGTCCCATTCTGTTTGTGGCAAAGTGCAGCACGCCCCACAGAGCCAGAAAGTCGGTCGAGTGAGCGTAGTGTTCTATGTGGCCGATTGCCCTGTCCTTGGCTGCACACGATGCGCGCGATGCGCGCGATGAGGGCAGAGATGCAGACGTCATCTGGCCAAGCAAAGTCGAAGGGCTCTGTCCGGCGACAATCCCTTTTCTTGCTTCCACAGGGCTATCAGCGGGCGATGAAAAGCTTGATTCGGAATAAAACGTGCTGATCGCAGTCAAAGGGTCGGATACTTCAAGTTCCTGAGAAGCGATGCGCCGATGAGGATTGTTGAAGTGATTTGCTGCGTTTCCAAACGTATACACTTCGAGCTTGGAAAGTAGATCTTGGGGCATCTCTTGCAACAGCCAGTCGAGCACAAGCCCCCCTTCAATGCCTCCTTGCGAGTGCAGGATGAAGATGACTTTAGACTTGCTTCGGTCGTACAGAACATCACGGAGAATTCGATAACAAATACGCACGTCGCTAGTTGCATAGGTACAGTTTCGTTGGATCAGGCATTCAACGACGTCGAACAATATTCCTGCCGTCCTGTTGTGAATGCCGAGTACAGGTCGACCAAAGGTTATCGCCAGCCTATTCAAGTTGTTCTTCATCCAGTGTTCTCTGTTGAGACGTGGTCAGCGGTAGCGCTACGACACTTTCCCAAGGGGGAATCAAAATGAAGGGGGGACAGCTTCTGCTTCAAATGCATACCCAGCCGCGACGCCGTTGAGGAACACCCATTGCTCGTGCGCATGCTCCGGTCGCGCTTCAGCATACTTCTCGTCCGAATGGAAGGTGATCTCCTTGCTATTGAGCAGCTTGCACAGAGCCCAGTTCAAGGTCAAGAAAGCCGCCACTCCCAGAGCACTCATCCATAGCGGAAAGATTATGGCCACAGGAAGTACGACGAGGAAAGTGAGCTGAAGAACCGCGAGTACAAAGTGAATTGCGACGCAAAAGATGTTCTTGAAGCTCGGGTACAGTTCATCAAGCTCGTTGGAGCCGCTTGGCCGGAGCGGCAGAATAACCCATGGCAACGCCCAGCAGTAGACGAAGAAATAATAAATATCTCGGAGGAGAAGCTTAAAGGGAAGATCCGTGTAGCAGTAATTGATGACTGACGTGCCGCCAATCTGGGATCGATAAAACTCTGTCGCCGAAACCATGGTGTCGAAGCGAAGAGACTCGGGAAGAAAATGACGCATTCATCTCTCAAGAAAGAGGCGAGTACTGAGGATGAACTTGCGTTGCATCGCCGTGTAGTCATGTGTCGTGGCTTTCAATGTCATGGAAGGTCAGACGCGAAGCTGAGCTAGGCAGCTGGTGCAGCTGGTGCAGCTGGGCGTGACGGTCGTGACGTTCGTCGCGGTTGCCGCGGGCTTGGCGCCCGCGCAAAAGGCAAGGGCGGTCCATAGCAGCTGCCTTTTTCGGTCCGTGTGACACGGTGTAGAAAGTGAAGATGATGTATTCAGCGATCTAGGCTATTCACACATGGCGAAAAGAGGCTATATGACTACATATGAGGGCAAAGAGGGTATTTTTGCCCTAAATGCTGAGATGTTGGATAATCCAAGGTTCTTCGCAATTATAGCCGCGAAAGAGGGGAAGATATCGCGAAGAGAGTGATGCCTAAAATGTGAGGCTGTAACATTCAACAGTCCGCATCATTCTCGCAACGCCCTTTGTTGCTGGAGGCAGTTTTTGGACACGTTGATGGGTGAATCTCTTCCAACTTGCCATCAAGTGTGGCATTCATCCTCTCCCACCATCCAGCCCAAAGCACGAACGCTGAGGACTCCCACCACCCAGCCCAAAGCACGAAAAAACGCCGAGGATCATGTAGACGCCAGCCCGACACAACCGACATTCCCATCATGTGTAGAGAATGGACCACCGGGAGACGAAACAAACGCAGTCGCAGCGCCGTCCGCAGACGACGGTAACGCGAACCATGGACCCAGAGTAGACCTACAATGTGATGAAGAGTGCATGCAAAAAAAAAAAAAAAAAACGCGACACCCTGTTTGAGGCGAATACCCGATCCCATCTTCGTCTTGTCAACTACCAATGCCCTCCCTACATGTACGGTTGCGGGATGATGAGTCTATTAACCATTCTGTTCACTTCCACCTCCCATCTGCCGGAAACGCCCATGCAAGGCAGTTCTGACCAAGGCATGAACGAGTCTCGAGTAACAGCGTGACGGCAATGGGGGATCCAGGTACCCCGACATGTGGTGTGCATACAGACGATAAGAAGAAGAATAAAGTAAAACAAGAACCTATCTGATGAAGCCCGTTCTAGAACTTGCCGAGCATAACATCAGCATCCAACGCATCATCTCGTCCCAGGGTGTGCATTCCCCCTAGATTGTTTTACCATCTACTCCGTATGCTCACCGTAAGTTGCCCCCAACCACGCACCAACAACCTCGGGAGTCGTCCCCCAGCATGTCAAAATGCCTAGCCACAGTGATTGCAGCTAGGCCCAAAGAAACCCCTCCCTCTGCCAACATGTCGACGGCCATGTCATGCCGGCTCGGCGGGTGCACGGGAGAATGACGGGGTTTCGTTCAAGAAGACGCTGGGCAAATAGTACACCGCCGGCAAGTTTGGGCTCACAGGCCCCCCGTCCGAGAGTATGGCATTGCGATGTGCAACGTGGACGTGGACATGAATCGTTTCATCCACAAGGGGGGGGGGGGGCAGTTGGAGGGAGCATTGATCCGAACAATGGCCTCCGGCACGGCACGTCCTCGTGGATGTATAGATGAACCATTGAAAACTGAAACCAGACGAGTGTCAGCACTACGATGCTAGCGCCCGTCCGCGAGGCCGGACAATCTGCTTCTTCTTCTTCTTCTTCTTCTTCTTTTTCAGGTCTTTCGTGTCAGTCAGTATGGGTTATCGTGGCCCCGCCCCGTCGACGATCGTGATGAAAAGTCGAGAAGGGGGCTCTGGCGGGGGACATGCGTCGTCCCCCCCGCGTTACATAGAGTGGCACACGCACCCTCTAGGTCAAACCAAGCGACGCGCCAATGCGTGGTGTCGGCAGACAAAACCCCCCCTGGAGCCGAGCCCTGAGACCTCAAGGCAGTTTGCGGCTCCGGCAGGACCGAGACGCAGAAGCAAGAAAGGCAGACGCAGGCGCAGGCAAGACACAGACGCAGACGCAGGCGCAGGCGCAGGCGCAGGCGCAGAGAGAGAACTCATGCATGCCCGTTCCTTGGACAAGTCGCCGACGAGAGTGGAAATCATGGCGGCACTGCTGATCTCCTTCCGGTCGCGGGGCTGCAGTGCAGGCCATCAAATCGCATTCATTCATTGCCTTTGCATCTTTTTCCCTTCGCCCCGTTGGCCGATCCATCCCGGTCCCTTCCCGTCGCCGGCCCGGCCCTTGCTCCTTCTTGCTTGCTGCGCTCGTGCTTGTTCTTCTGTTGACCGAGTTATCGGCTCTTTCTTCATGTTATTAAATCATGGTTGGTAATCCGCATTTTTCCACAACACCAAGAGGTTGACCCCCCCCCCACAGCCGGCATCTTATTCGTTCGCAACCAAAGAAACAGGGGCTCTCTCCTCCCCCTGTTGAGTCCCTTGACGGACGCCTAAACATGCATCTGTCAAAAATTGATTATGCATCTGCCGTTAGTCCTAATCGGGATAGACGACCCACACATCTAATTTTAGTGTGGCTCGCGTCCATCAATCAATCTTCGTAATAATGTTAATTTAATTGCGATGCCTATAATAAGTGTGTTTTCTGTGTTTTTCAAAGGTGTTGATGTTATTGAAGCTATTGTGGTTGTGGGTTGGTTTGCCTGCATTGACGATGCGGGCTGCATTATAACAGGCGGTGAAATGTGGCAATATTAATTGTCGCTATGGCTACGAAGATAAATAGACGCGAGCCACACTAAAATTGGGTGTGTGGGTTGTTGTCTATCCTGATTAGGACTAACGGCAGATACATAATTAATTTTTAACAGATGCATGTTTAGATGCCTGTCCCTTGACCCCTTGACCCAAAAAAAAAAAACAGGGGATTGCAAAAGGTGAACGCAAAAGTGGACCGGCGGTGGACCGGTCCCGTGAAAATTCTAATCTCCAACCTTACATACCCGGCCATGCAGTGACATTTGTACGAGCTGCTGCGGGAGCCATGCCATGCACGGATCCTGGTCCTGTGAGGCATGATGGGCCGTTTCGTTTCACTGTGGCCCGTACGAGCGAGTCGGACACCTTGAAGTTGGGGAGGGGGGCAGGGGAGGAGGAGGGATCGAGATGTCTGGCTTGTCGGTAGCAGTTTTTGATTTCTATTCCAGTCACAACGCTCATCATGTGCAAGCTGTTTTATTCTCGAGGTGCGAATATTGTAAGCTCTCTAGTTTCCCAGTCAAAGTTTTCAAAAGAAAGTCCTCGCAGTGGAGAAGATCATTTTCAGTTTAGAGAAAAAAAAAAAAAAAAAAAAGAACGCCTTGCTTCACATCATACTCTTCTGCTATGATGCTGGTGGTATCAATTCCATCTTGTTCCTTCGACCGAGCCAGGTCGCGACGCGTGGATGTTGCATGCTGCATGCTGTGGCGGTGTTGAATGTCTAGTCTCTATGCCCCCTGGGTCACGTCCCGAGTCATCAACGCCCCCTTCTGTGAGGATCATCTCCATTGTCTCGTACAAGTCGTCGATGCACTCAGTCGGAGGACTTGTGCATGGAACCGGTGACGTAGTTCTCGGAGCCGAGAGCGTTGATGGCCTCGACATCCTCGGGGAAGAGCTTGAAGTCGAAGCTGTCAAGGTTGCTCTGGATGCGCGAGGCGGTCAAGCTCTTGGGCAGGACGACGTTGCCGCGCGCGGCGTTCCAGTTGAGCAAGATCTGGGCAGGCGTCTTGTTGTACTTCTTGGCAATGGCGTTGATGGTGGGATCCTCGAGCTTGTTGCCGCGAGCCAGCGGGGAGTAGGCCTCGATCTTGATGCCGTGCCTGTTGCAGAGCTCGACCAGGGCCTCGCGCTGGCAGAAGGGGTGGACCTCGACCTGGTTGACGGCGGGCACGACGCTGGCGTTCTCGAGGAGGTTCTCGATGTGGGCAGCGCCAAAGTTGGAAACACCAATGGATCTGACCTTGCCGAGCTTCTGGGCAGTCTCGAGAGCACGCCAGCTCTCCAGCCGCTTCTGCTCGTCCTCGGCAGGGGAGTGCATCAGGTAGAGGTCGAGGTAGTCCAGACCGAACTTCTCCAGGGAGGAGCAGAGGGCGTTGAAGGTGGCCTCGTAGCCGTGGTCGGCGTCCCAGAGCTTGGAGCAGATGAAGACTTCCTCGCGAGGAGTGCCAGTCTTGCCCAGCCAGCGGCGGATGGCACGTCCGCAGGCTTCCTCGTTGGCATAGCGGGCAGCCGAGTCTATGTGACGATAGCCGGCCTCGAGGGCCGCCGTGACGGCATCTTCGGTCTCTTGGCCGTTGGGAGCCTTGTAAACGCCGAGGGCCACCTGGGGGATGGAGTTGCCGTCGTTCAGCCTGATGGAGGCGACAGATGTGACCGAGGAGACGGAGCTGCTGTGAGATCGGGACTGAACGTCAACAATCTTCTTGACCGAGATGTTTCGCCCGGGAGAGGCCTCGGGGGAGATTGCGGAGGGAGCCATGGTGAATTGAATCACAAGAGATGTGAGCGCGAGGAACGGGGAGGGGGGGGGGGGTGGAGGGTTTCAACGAGACAAGAAGGAACAGCGAACCTGTCGCATGTGCTTGAAAGCAGTTGTGGATGAAGGGAGATGAAGATGGAAAGTGATGGAAGTTGAAATTCATGACGCCTTATATATTCGAGCACAATACCTGATACCTGGGCCTCTCATCTCTCATCCTTTCAGTTCATAACTCGCCGACACGGACAAGCAAGCCCCCCACCTGATCTCCCAAGGCCGCCCTCGTACCCGTGATATCTGCGTGTTCCTGACTCCAAGCGGGATGCCGCCATATGGTGACGCCCCTTGCTATAATCCAGGGACACCCGACGGACCGTTGCGAACGAGTCAGGGTGAAGCAGCAGCCTGGGCGTTGGTCCCAGTAGTAACCCCGTCCGGCGGTGTCTAGGATTCCACCAACTGCACACGGGTGAAGTTGCGGTGGATGAGATGGCAATGACGCAAGTGCGGCATTTTATCTTTATCAGGAACGGACGGCCCCAATCAATGATTTTTCTTCATTTGTTCCTTCTTCCTCAATCGAATGTCGGGTTTTCGTGTCTCCAGTGTTCCCAACCGCAGATGTGCAGCAAACCGTCGCATCGTGGGCTAAGATGGAGACTACATGTGACACTATGACGATTTGTCGGTGGAGCTGCGTATCTACACAGCACGTAACCAGATCCTAGCAAGATCCAGTTCCCCACTCTTGAGATGGGGCACAACCAACCTCATTGGCGATCCAGTGGGCCGCTTCTGTGATTTTTTTTTTTTTTTTTTGCTTCCCCCTTTTTTTTTCCTTTTTTTTTTCTTTCCCTGGGCCGTTTGTTTATCAGGACTGCTTGCCTATCTTGGTCCCGGACACCGCATCGGTGCAGTGATCTCATGGTGGCAGTTGCATGTTTTGAATTTGCCGCTACCCTGTTGTCGCAAACCCCCACCTTGAACTTGTTCGGCTTCGTAGATGACCAGACCAGACAAGACGCAGACGTTGTTTTGGTGGGCAGGAACAAAGCAGAGACGCAGGGACGCAGGGACGCAGGGACGCCGCAGGGACAGAGACGACATCAGCGAGGCGTTGGTCCGTAGACATGGCAAGCAAATGCACCAGCCGCACTGGGCTCTGCCTTGACGCCGTGCGACGAAGCCGTCTGCATCGGGTCGCGAATTGCTCCGAAGTTGCTGGGGCGGTGGAACTCCAGGACTAGGGACTACATAGACGATCCCAAGGGATAGTGGGCATCAACCGTTACAGGCGGCGGGGGCGCCTGAAAGAGCCCCTGTGGCTGTGGCCTCCAGCCAGCGAGGCTTGTTGATCGCTGCTTTACAAAATTACATGTGAGTCGAAACTCCCAGGTTTTTCGGCTTCGTCCAAACGCATCATGCCGACTGGCTCGCCGTCCAATGAGGAAGCACATGACGCACCATGAGAAGATCTGATGTTGCGGCCTCTGTGCCTACAAATGGACCAACAGAGCTCCGGTGACTTGGCGATGGGGTCCTGCCCTACACAAGGGCAACACGTACACATGCAGTAATGATTTTTCAATCATGCAGTAGTAACTAGGTCTAAAACAGAAGAGGTATATTTCCACGCAAATTTATAAGAGAAGTAACCCCTTGTAATTCATGTAAGTAAATTAGGGCATAGGAACTAGCTAGTTCACTTGGTGGAATTACTATAGGCCGCAATAGAAGCTCTGTATCTCTAAAAGATAGCCTAAAACGCGTTTTCGCTTTTGTGTATATTTAACAAAATAATGTAGAATGCATGAATTACGGGAGGTTACTTCCCTTATAAATTTACGGGCGCGGGTACCTCTTCCGCTTTAGACCTAGTTACTACTACATGATTGAAAAATCACTACTGCATGTTTACGTGTTGCTTGTGTATGCCAGACTCATAGTAACCCTAACCACTTTCCAGCGTCTTGGCCTTGTCCAGAATGCACGGCCAAGTTGGAATTCGTCATGGTAATGAAAATCAGCAATGCTGTAAAGTACGGCGGTGGGTAAGGCGGTAGGCCACGATATTCTCGCGTACATGCACCTCACGCCGCATGCCCGCCAGGGATCCCGTACAAGAAAGAACATGGGCCCCCGGGTTCGAACCATAACCCAGATTTCTCGTCGAGGTTCAAGACCCAGTCAAATGCTGTCTTCACGAAACGTTGTGTCATGTTGCTCTGCAATCCACTCACGGTCCCGAATTGTAGCTTCGCAAGGACCATCTATATGTATCTGCTCTGTGGTGAGAACCCTGCAGTTTCCCCCCCCCCCAACCCAACGGAACGGCTAATCAGACTTGTGACCAGATTTGCCTGCTTTGATTCGCCGTCTGTTGCTCCAAGACGACTTAGGGCGGCGACTTCACGAACAGCTTTCCGATGACAGTTTCCACGGCGTGGGTGGCATCGTCACCTATCGCGGATGTCTCCAATCCGTACACGAGCTCCGATGCAGACAGCAACCTGCCAGGGCCAAGCGGCCGTCGCTCGACCGGGTCGTGACGACGTTCGACGGGGTGCAGCTGTGCGACGCAGCTTCTGAATCCCAGAGTCAAGGTTCACGCACTCATCGTGGCGTTATGTTCATCATCTTTTAACAAACTGGAGGGGTTTTTTTTTTTTTCTTTTTTCTTTGGAGAAAATACTTCGTGCCACGCCCCCACCGTTCCCATTCTCGGCATCACCACTCCTGGAATCGTGTGTGGATCAAAACTCATCGCGAACCCCGGAAAGGAACGCCGTCACGCCTCGCCGCAAGCACGAGATTACGCACGTCAGAGCGCCGCCACGCCATATCAATCACTCCAAGCTCCAACCAAAGGCGTCTCTCCAAGCTCCAACCAACGGCGTCTCGCCCAGAGGACCCCCCCCCCTCCGCGAACCAACGAAACCCCAGCGCAACTTGTCCCCAAAGTCGGGAAGAACCCCTCTCTTCCCCTCCCTCACCAGCTTTCCTTCCTTCGACGCCCATCTCCTCGAGAACTCGAACCCCGCGAGGGATTGTGCGCTCAAGATGGCGGATTTTATTATTATTATTATTTTTTAAAAAGCCTAACCCTCCCCTCCCTCCCCTCCCCTCCCCTCCCTCCATCACCTACGACCAGGCCGTCGACACGGCCCTCTGCCACGGCTGCATCGAACGGCCGGCGCGGCGTGAAGCGCCGCAGGAACAGCTCAAGTGGTAAGGTGCAAGATGGAAGAGATGTAAAGAGGGAACAAACACGGTCGCTAGTGGCATTGACAACTGTCGTCGAATTCACCCCTTTCGTTGCACTAGTGCATCATCCCTTGGTGAAACCAACAGTCGCAGAGGAAGGGGGAATCACGTTAATTTATGCGCCCCCCGTATTCGTAACCTTAAGCATGTTCCTATATCGGGTTCTATCCATCACTGCGGTCGCTCTTATTCGTAAATTAATTATTATACTAGCTAGGTATCGCTAGCAATTGTCATGTTTCTCTTGAATTAGATGCATTGGCCACAACCAATGAACACAAAAAAATGATAAAAAAAAATTGTATCATACTCTTGAAGAGCGTACAGGGCGTCGATTAAGTTGTATTGTGCAAGAATGGTCCCTCGCTGAGTTGGCTCTACCAACCGTCGTCTTCGTCGTCTTCGTCATCTGACCATTCGCCAGCCATTGTGCTCAGCAGCCCGTCCTCATTCTCCCCTTTGTCGTCTTCGTCGTCTTCGTCGTCTGTCCCTTCACCAGCCATTGTGCTCAGCAGCCCATCCTCATTCTCCCCTTTGTCGTCTTCGTCGTCTTCGTCGTCTGTCCCTTCACCAGCCATTGTGCTCAGCAGCCCATCCTCATCCACGTCTTCGTCATCTTCGCTATCCACGTCGTCCTCATCCTCCTCGTCATCTTCCTCTTCCTCTTGCGAATCACTCCCGGGGTCTGCGCCATTCTCTTGCGCCTCCTCTCCATCTTCGTCATCAGAAACTGACACCATTCGCGTAGGTTTCACTACTCGTCGAGTCGATACAACTTCCACCTCACTTTCGTCGTCTGCATGGCGGCCACCGTCATCATCATCTGAATCGAGAACCACCCGAGGCTGCCGGGCTCGCTTTGTCCGTGGCTCGCCATCCTCCTCTTCGTCATCGTCATCAGAATCCACGACAATGGCCTTGCGCTTGCGTGACCTCTGTACGGGAGCACAAGCATCACCCTCACCCACAATCTGGACATGATCGGATTCCGGGCTCGAAAAGCGCCCGGCATCTCCGGGAACCACTTCGTCCTCGGACGAGCCCCCCGACTCGAGAATCTCATCGTCGTCGATGCCCTCGCTTTCATACACGTCCCAGTCGGTCCCCTCTTCAGAATCGTCATCGTCATCGTCATCGTCACCGTGGTCGCCATATTCGACTTCCGAATCCCCGCTGCCGTCGTCGTCGCCCAAGTCCGGGACATCCTTGAGGAGCCTCAGGACGTTGTATTGCGAGATTCCCTCCTCCAGCTCGAATTCGACCATCGGCCACATCTCGACGCCAACCTCGACATCTTTGCCGCGCGAGAACAGCTTCGGGATCGAGTACTTGGCAAAGTCCGGATGCCCATCCACGTCGGGCCAGCAAAACAGCGACTGCGTATCCTCTCCCAGGCCAGGCTCCTTCTCGTACGTCTCCACCATGTACGCGTGTACATGGTCCGTGACGCACCACCGTATCTGACCAGCCGTCTGCGACTCGGCCGGCGTGTGAACGTACAGCCTCCTCAGGTTGCGGAATATGCCCTTCATCGCGGGGATGGCCTCGTCGACGGGCCCGTTGAGCATGCCCCCGAAGAACAGCTCCCAGGGGTTCACGGCAATGTTCTGTATCTCCCTGGAGAAATCGGGCAGGAAGTAGTCCTTGCCAGCTTTCAAGCCTTGCAGGATGATGACATCCGTCTCCTTCCTGAATCGGACGATTGCGTCTCCGGAGCCCGCATCCATGCCCAGCTCCTCGGGGAATTTCTGCACCACGATGCTCCTCGACTCCCGATGGGTGGACAGCATGACCCTCAGCTTCTCCGTTTGATCTGCCAGGGTGGGGTGGTCTTTGACAGAATGATGGTCCGGCCGTTCCATGATGGCCGAGCTGGGCGAGAGCGTGAATTGCAACACGCGTGCTTTGGCCGTCAGGTCGGGGCAGTAGAACTGCCATATGCGGTGCCTTAATTCCGGGGGCAGCTGCATGAACTGAGGAAAGGCAAGGTGCGCGGCGTGAACCCCGTCCAAACGGTCCGACACGTCTGAGAAGCAGTCATTTTCCGACTCTTCGGCCTCGTCGTCGATGAGCACACGACCATTCTGACCGTCTGAGGAGTAGTCATCTTCCGACTCTTCGGCCTCGTCGTCGATGAGCACACGACCATTCTGAACGTTGGCATCCGAGGCGTCACTGGCGATGCTAGTATCGTCGTCTGTTTCGGCATCAAGCAAAGACATCATCTCCTCGAGAAAAGTGTGGCAAGCGTTGTATTGTATCTGATTCCAAACAGAGCCGGGACGGTATAATGCGCAGTTGCGATTTTCCGCAATCTCATCTTCGGCACTCCAGGCTTGCTGTTCTCCTTGCCCCGGCCTGCAAGGGTGAATGTGGAATGAATGATGCTGGCAGCTGGCTTGGCCGGACCTCTAAACACGCATCTGTCATTTTTTGATCACGCATCTGCCGTTAGTCCTAATCGGGATAGACGACCCACACACCCAATTTTGGTGTGGCTTGCGTCTATTAATCTTCGTAGCCACGGCGACAATTAATATTACCACATCTCACCGCCTATTATAATGCAGCCCGCATTGTTAATGCCTATATTTACACTAACGCTAAGTTAATCATTACCTAATAATCCCCCTAAGGAGGAGCCTAGTTAGATGCAATTTATTTACTATAATCCGCTAGTAAGGCACCTGCAATAGCTTTAAAAAACACAGAAAACACACTTATTATAGGTATTATAATTAACTTAATATTATTACGAAGATTAATAGACGTGAGCCACACTAAAATTAGGTGTGTGGGTTGTCTATCCTAATTAGGACTAACGGCAGATGCGTGATCAAAAAATAACAGATGCGTGTTTAGAGGTCCGGCTTGGCCCGGCAAATGGGCGCCGCTTTTTTTTAATTCTAATTTTTTAATTCTTTCTTTGGGCGGGAGAGGTGGGCGCATCGCATTCGATTACTCAGCACATTTGGCGGGATTGTCCCTGCGACTTGTGAACTTTGGTCCTTTCTCCACCAAAATGAGTGGGCCTGATCCTGCAGTTCACAACACGAATCAGGAATCGATAGAAGATCCATCTCCACCCTAGACCTCTAAACACGCATCTGTTGAAAATTAAACACGTATCTGCTATTAGTCCTAATTAGAATAGATAACCTATATACCTATTTTTAGTATAGCTTATATTGTTAGAACAAGCATGATATTAACAAGGATGCGCGCCTCTAATTAGCTAGGCGCGTTGCATCGTGGACCTATATGTCTAAGCCAACCGCGCTATGGTTGGAATTAGTATATATAGCCTCTTTGTGTATAACCCTAATTAAGGCCCCTTTTCCTATTATAAATAACATACCTTATATGCTTTTATTTAATCTCTCTTTTTACTTCTTTTAGTAAACTAGGATATATAATAATTATATATAATTTAGTCTAACCCTAAAAACCCTATATATAGGTCACTAGTATCCTATAGAACTAATACTAATTAGTAGTTATCTCTATAAATACTATAGATTAGTAAGGTTATAGAAAAGGTATTAGTATTTATAACTTACCTTATAAAATAGGAAGGCTATTAAATAATACTAGTATAGTAAGAAAGAAGTATATTCTAGCTTTTCTTTTACCTTAAGTAACTAGAACTAGCTCTGTACTAAATCTAAGCTTATTATAGTAATTAAGGCCTAGTTAGTAACTAATTTAACCTATCTTTATTTATTTAATTAGTATATCTATTATATAAATAAACCCTAGGGGGTGTATTTTTTTATAATAAGAAAGGAATTTTAATTCCTAGTAACTAATCTTAAGAACTTACTAAGGGGTAAAGATAATAGCCTTACTTAGAATTCTTTAAATCTTTATGTTTTCTTTATTTTCCCTATATCTTTATTTACTACTAATATAATAGTAGAATATTAGAATTAACTAGAGGGATTTAGACTATAAGATATTTTTACAACTATAAACCTATTCCTTTTCCTAAGAATACTATAAGAGAAGTTAATCTATAGGTTATATCTTACTTTCTTAAGTATATTCCCTTTAATTTATACTAGTATATTATATAATAAGCACTAGAATAAGAGAAATTATTTAATCTTAAAGTAATTACTACCTCTAAAGAGATTATAGCCTAGATTTTTATTAAGAAAGTAACCTATAAATATAAAAACTTGTACTAATAAACCTTATTTACTATCTTTAATAATAACTTTAAAGAATAAAACTAAGAGATATTTAAAGTAATAAATCCTAGAGCTATAAAGATTCTTTAAGATTTCCGTTTCTTTAGTAGTATTTATATAGACTTATAAAGTTACTAAAGAATAGTAGTCTTACTTAAAGATATTATTAATTATAGTAAATTCTATAATTAAAATAAAGAAAAGATATAGGAAGTTAGAAGAAAGTATTTTATTTCTAAAAGATAATTAGTAAACTAAGACTTTTATAAAAACCTTCTCCTTATTAATATCCTTTTTCTTAAAAACTAACTAAAGTAATAAACTACTATATAGTATTCCTAATCCCCTTAAAAGATAGGCTAACCTTTATTAAAGTAACTACTTAATCTTAATAAATTCTATAATAATAAGTGTGGAAGGATTGCAGACGAAGGCAAAAGAGTGATTAGAAGAGAAGATAATGATAGAATTGCTATCTAGGAATTCGTACGGAAAAGGAAGCTTATTATAAGCTTTAAATCTATTAGAAATAAACAAAGGTCTTTAAATAAAGCCTGTAGTAAAGCGCGATAGCAAACGCGATACGGGAAGCTATATCGTTAAACAAAGAAATAATGCCTAATATCTAAGGCTATAATATAAGGCTATAAATACTCTTAACACCACCCCTAGTAGTATATCTAGCTAATAATATAAGGAAGAAAGGAAAAAGGAAGAAAATAATAAGGGTGTTTATAAGTTCTCTAAATCCTCTAAAATTGTGAGGCCCCGCCCACAACATAGCGTGCACACCCCACAGGCATGCTAGGCCTAGGGCTAGGTCCACGTAACACTAGCAAGCCGCTAGATAAAAGCCAGTGACTCACGCGTATAACACTTAGACCTAGTAAGCTTTAGTAAATATATAAGTACCCCTATACCTCTTACCTAGCTATTCTTTATTCTTATAATTCTAAAGCTTCTCCTACTAGCTACCTAAGAGTAATATAGGGGGAGAACTACCTAATCTATAAGAGTAATATTAGATAATAACTAAGGGCTACTAGATAAGGGTAATACTATAGCTAAGAATATACCCTATTCTATAGGTATTATAACTAAAGATATACCCCTTACTATCTATACCTAAGCTATAGTAATAGTAGAGTAAATTACCTAGCTTAAGGAACTCTAGAAACTATAGGAAAGAGAGTAAGAGCTCTAAGATCTATTATAGTATAATATAGAAGAAGAATAATTAAAAAGGTAGTAAAGAGCTAGTACTTCCTTAAGCTATAGTAGCTAAGAGGTTAAAGTTTAGAATATTACTAACCTCTAATATCCTATAAACCTATAGAGATATAAGATATAGATTAATAACCTAAACTATACCTTTAATAGGGTAAAGAAGAAGTTCTAATATAACTACTAGAAGATCCTTTTTATACTTAACTATATATATATTAATTATAGGGTAAGATAGGATAGATACCTTAAAGAATAGTAGGCTAATAGCTAGGATAACCTTAAAGATAACTAGGATAAATTTTAGACCTAGATACTTACGCTACTTTAGGACTTAGCTAATTATAATATATAAATAGTAATGTAATTAGAGAATACAAAGCAACGCAAGGGTTAAAGCCCTATTAAGTTTAGTATCTTCTTAGATTCACTAGAGAAATATCTAGAAAGAGCCCTAGAAAAGACTTATACCCTTATATTCTTTATAAAGTTACTCCCTAACCTATAGGATCACATTAACCTACACGCCTCTATTACTAATAAGACTTAAGAAGAGGTTATATAACTTACCTAGTAATTCTAGGAGGCTATGCTAAAGAATAAGCAAAAATCTAAGTAATTAGGAGATAAAGGCCTATATAAGAACCCTTAGCACTATAGGAATAACTCCCTATAAGGTTATAGACCTTATAAAGATTAAAGGAATAAGGACTAGGAGAAAGGCCTAGCTACCTACCTAAACACTACTAAACCTAGGGATAAGATATAGTATTATAACTATAATAGTATAGGATACCTTATATATTACTATAAGAAACCTAAGAAAAAGCCCTAAGAAGGCCTAGAAAACTCCCTAAGGTAGAAGTAGATGCCCTTACCTCTACCTCTAATACTAAGGTGCTAATAGGGCATCGGTTTCACACACTAGTTACTATTTATAGGCATAAAGATATTAAAACAGTAGCTAATCTAGATAGTTACGCTAAGATTAATATAATTAGCGTTAAGTTTATAAGAACCTATAAACTTAACTAGGCTAAGGCCACGGCACCTATTATTAAGGCAGTAGAAGCCCTTATAGTCCCTTAATATAGTATCTATAAGGTACCTATTATAATTAAGGACTTAAGAGGAGAAAAAAGGGACCTTAAGCTACTATATATAGCTATAGATAGAGACCTAAGAGTAGGGGGAAGCCCTATATTAATTAGAATATATACCCTTATAGAAGAATATATATACCTTTACCTATATTTATAAGAATAGTGGTTTAAGAAAGGAAAAGTAGCCTTTTTACTATTAACTCCCTATAAATTTGTAAAAGTAATATATAATAAGACTATTATATATGCTATTATAGGGGTTATAGAAAATAAGTTTATTGCCCTTAAAGATAATAAGAAGGCAAAAGTATATAGAACTATTAAAGATATTCCCCTAGAACTAT
The DNA here is from genome assembly GCA_023658445.1 of Epichloe bromicola. Taxonomy (NCBI): domain Eukaryota; kingdom Fungi; phylum Ascomycota; class Sordariomycetes; order Hypocreales; family Clavicipitaceae; genus Epichloe; species Epichloe bromicola. Next base: position 1,337,820 of record CP098269.1, read on the forward strand.
ATAAGTTTAAAGACATATTTACATTAGATAAGGCAGGAAGCTTACTATTAAGAAAAGAGACTAACTATATAATTAACCTAGTACCTAGGGCTATACCCCTATATAGACTAATCTACCCTCTCTCCTAAAGTAAGCTAAAAGAACTCTATAAATATATTAATAAAAACCTATAGAAAGGCTAGATAAGACCCTCTAAGAGCCCTATAGGCGCGCCTATTCTATTTATACTAAAGAAAGATAGGACGCTCTGGTTATATATAGATTATTAGGGACTTAATAGAGTAATATAGAAGAATCACTACGCTCTCCCCCTAATTTCAGAGATCCTAGATTAGTGCTAAGGAGCTCACTACTTCTTAAAAATTAATATTAAGGATATATACTATTAAATTTATATTAAAGGAGGTAATAAGTAGAAGACTATGTTTTATACCTATTATAGACACTATAAATACCTTATAATACCCTTTAGGTTAACTAATACCCTAGCTACTTTTTAAAGTTATATTTATAAAGTGCTTTATAGGCTAGTTAATACTATTTATATAGTATATCTAGATAATATCCTTATTTTTTTAAAGATATAGAAGGAATACACTATATATATTAAGGAAGTTTTAGAATATATAAGATTAGCGGAGTTATATATAAAACCCTTAAAGTATTTATTCTACTAGGAGTTAGTAGAGTTCCTAGGGTTTATCCTATTAGTTAATAGGATCTTAATAGATACTTACTAGGTTAATATAATCTAAGAATAGAAAGAGCCTATAAGCTTTAAGGATATATAGTCTTTCCTTAGGTTCTATAACTTCTACTAATAGTTTATCTATAGATACTCTAGGATTATAGCACCTCTTTATATGTTAATAAAAGGCAGTTAAAATAGTATCTAGACTAGGAAGTTTATATTTAGAGTAAAGAAATAGCTAGTATTTAACTAGCTAAAAAAGGCCTTCTAGTAAGCGCCTCTCCTCTATTATTATAACCTAAGTTAACTAGTGTGTATTAAGATAGATGCTTTAATCTTTATAATAGTAGGAATCCTATCTTAATAGGATAATAAGGGCTATTAGCATTTAGTAGCATTTTAGTTAAGGAAATTCATAGACACTAAGCGTAATTATAGTATAGCTAATTAAGAGCTACTCACTATAGTAGAGTTATTTAAACACTAGTAACACTATATTAAGGGCGTGGTAAGCCTAGTTAAAGTCCTATTAGACTACTATAACCTATAGACCTTTATAAGGTAGTAGAAGTTAAATAGAAGGTAGGTAAGGTAGTGTATATTCCTTTACCCCTTCTACTTTATAATTAGGCATAGACCTAGGAAAAGTAACCTAGCGGATATACTATTAAGAAGGCCTAATTATAAGGGCAAACCCCTAATAAATAGGGCACTATTACTAGAACTTTAAAGGAAGATAATACCTACTAAAATAGTAGAAAAAGAGAAACTAATATATTAAAGAAAACATAATAAGATACCTTTAGGGGAGGAAAATACCCTAGTCTTAGGCGTAGAGAGGCTTAATAAGATATCTTTAGGGGAGGAAAATACCCTAGCCCCTATAGAGAGAATAGCTATAGTAGCCTAGTTAAGAAGCTAGTTAGCCACTATAGATCTAGTAAAAGGTTAGCTAACTAAAGGGGATTTTAAGGAGAAGGTAGCGTATGTCTAAGACATCAGCGTAGCATAAGAGATATAGGGGACTATTATATTACTAGATCCCTACTAATCTAGGCTAAATAAACTATTAGCGTAACTACTATAGAAGGCATAGGATTAAAACCTAGATCTATAGAGATAGAACAGTAAGATTAATAACTCCCTAGTAAAAGGGAAGGGAAAGGCTAGTTTATAGTTATATAGCATAGGGGGTCTCCTATTATACTAAGACTAGGTAGTTATTCCCTAGGAGCCTATCTTATAATAGGAGCTTCTATAGCTACACTATAATAATCCACTAGTAGGTTACTTTAGGACTAAGCACACTCTAGAGCTACTAAAGTATTACTTTTAGTAGCTAGCTATAAGTAAGTCTATTTTAGACTATATTATAAGCTATAGGGTTTACTAATAGGTAGTAGCTAGAAGGCATTGCCTATATAGAAGCCTTAAATCGCTGCTAATACTAAGGTAACTATAAATAGAAATCTTAATAGACTTTATTATAGGGTTACCTATTACGTAAGTAGGTAAGTAAGAGACTAATATAATCCTAGTAATTATAGACTAATTTACTAAGTATTCTATCTTCCTACCTATAACTACTACTATTAACATAGCTAAATTAGTAGAACTTTTCTATAAAGAGATTAAGCTATAATTTAGAGCCCTAGAGGGCATTATATCTAATAGAGGTTCGGTCTTTATAAGCTAATTCTAGTTAGACCTATACTACCTATCTTAGGTAAAGCGGAGGCTTTCTATAGTATTTTACCCCTAAACTAATAGGTAGATAGAAAGAATAAACTAAGTACTTAAGCACTATCTTTAATATTTTATTATAGAGAACTAATAAATATAGCCTAAGCTACTCCTAATAGCTTAATTTGCCTATAATAATATAGTAAATAGGAGCACTAGCTACTCCCTAAACTATTTACTTATAGGCTATTTACCTAAGTTTTATCTAGCTCTTAGGGATAAGAGCTAGGAAGGGAAGGTACTAGAAGTATATATATATATTATAAAGCTATATAAAGTTAGAGAGTATCTAAAGGAGAACTAGGCTAAAGCCACTAAAACCTAGGTAAAGTACTATAACTAGTATTACTAGCTATTAACGCTATATTAAGGTAACCTAGTACTACTATTAGCAAAGAATATTAGGCTTAAGGATATAAAATAGAAGCTAACCCCTAGATTTATTAGGCCTTTTTAAGTACTTAATACTATAGGGAAATAAGCATATAGACTAGTATTACCTAAGAAGTATAGATAGCTATATAATATATTTTATATAAGCCTATTAGAGCTATAGAATTACTATAAAGACACTAGGGATAAGGATATACTAATACTAAACCTTAAGAATAAAGAAGATAAGTATAAAGTTAAGGAAGTTAAGGACTATAAGAAGACCTATAAAGATAATAAATACCTAGTAAAATAGAAGGGTTAGCTAAGTAAATATAACTAATAGGTTTTAGTAGAAGATATAGAAGGCACTTAACGTGTAATTTAAGTATTTCACTAAAGCAGATTATATAAGAAAGGTAGTAATATATAGGTAAGTTATAGGTAAAAAGATATAGAGTTATAATAAAAAAGGCCTAGCCTTATTAGCTACTATTATACTTCTATATAAACTACCTTAGACTACCTACTAAATAATAAAAGAAAATATACCTAAAGTGTAGGGAGGGTTAAGGGGAACCCCTTTATTATTACCCCCTTATAGAAAAAAGCCTAACCCCTGCGAATAAGATACTTAGCGCTATTCTTATCCTTAGTAATTACCTAGTATATTACTAGTATAAAATAATATTTTACTATCCCCTAGGGGATATACCCTAGGTCTAAGTATTATAGGTATAAAGTTATTTTTATATTCTATATAATCTTAAGTTTATAGTAGTTTAGCTATAGAAGAATTAGTAAATATATAGTAAGGTAGGGTAGAATAACTATAATACTTACACACCCTAGAATTAGGCTAGGGAATATTATAATAAGTAGCTACTATTATAACACTATATATTATTAGTATATAATAAAGGCATGCTACTACTAAATATAAGTAAGAGACTAGTAAATATATAGTAAAGAGATAAACCTAATAGACCTTTATAGCCCTAGTTAAGCTAAAAGTAATATAGTATAATATATTTATATAGTTAAACCCTATTATTAGATAAAGGTAACACTTAGTAATATAGAAGTAAGAGGCCTCTAAAAATAGGCAGTCCTTAGGGTCTTCCTCTACTATATTACTATAGATATCTATAAGTATTTAGGCCTAGTCTAAAACTATAAGGAGATTAATAAAATTACCCCTTATTATAGCTATAGCCTATAGGAATTTATTAGTAAAATAAGACTAAAAAATATAGGAAGAGTAGTATACTTATAGTCTTATAAGAATTACTATAGTTATAGCATTAGGTATAGCGCTTAGAATATTTTATCTTTTAAGGATCTATAAATAGATTATAGGGAAATTAATAGTTAATCTATAGTAATACAGGCTTAGCTAGGGGATATTTCTTAAACTTAGCATATCTAGTGCGTAAATAATATATATAGCTATATTCTTTTAAAGGAATATACTTATCTTCTATAATAAATAGGTAGTAATTAAGGACTAGGAAGGGATAGAAACTAAAGGTATAAGAAATAATTAAAAAATTACTATAGTTATAGAAGGGAAGAGTATATAATATAATAAAGAATTATAGGTAAATTTATAGTTAAACCCTATCTATTATTTATTATTATTTTAGAGGCTATTACTAGTTAGTAAATAGCTATAAAATAGCTAGCGAAAGCTATTTAGGAGCCTAGCTATAAGTAGGGAGGTAATTATAAGGCCCTGCCTATAATATAATATGCACACCCCATAGGCATACTAGGCCTAGGGCTAGGTCCACGTGACACTAGTAAGCCACTAGATAAAAGCCAGCAACTCGCGCGCATAACACTTAGACCTAGTAAGCTTTAGTAAATACACAAGTGCCCCCATACCTCTTGCCTAGCTATCCTTTGTTCTCACAAAAATATATCCCTTTTTAAAGTCCCTAGCCTTTATTATATAAAGAAGGCAAATAAAATTAGCGTATTTAATACGTTCTAAACCTTTAGTAAATCTATCTATAATTATTTAATTTATACTAATCTATTAAAGATAAAATTCCCCTTAATATACTTTCTATATAATTTACTTATACTATAAATTAATATAATAAGTATATCCCTTATGCTTCTTATTAAGTATATTAGCTTTTATATTCTAGCTATTTATAAATATAAGTAATAGGTATAATTACTTAATCCTAAAGTTATTAAGAAAGTAAGCTACCTAGAGTATTAAGAGACTAGTTAGTGTAAGGTTAATAAATTCTACCTCTATAGAACTAAGAGCTATAAGAGTTTATTTCTTTTATTACTAAAGGATATATTTACCTATAAGGGTTATAATATACCTAGTGGTTGAACATGTAGTATCTAGGTTATTAGTAAGAGAGGTATTACTAAATCCCTTTACCTAGAGTATTAACTTTAGGTCTAAAGGAGTATATTCTCTAAGAATAACTCCTAAATTATCTACCCTAGTAAGGTATTACTAAAGGTATTTCTAAAGATCTATATATATTTATTTTAGCGCTAAATTTACACTATAGAGTTAATTAACTATAAATATAATATTAGGTTATATATATACTAAAAGCTAGTTAAAGCTTCCTATGTATTTTACCTAGTTAGAGAGGTTATAGGCTATATTAAGCTCTTTCTAATTTACTAGAATAACTATCTTTAGAAGCTAAGGGATATTTATAGTATTAAGGTTTTTAATATTAAATTTCTTTATAATAGTCTTTATATAGAGTTTTTAGTAAAGAAGAATTATTTAATTAGTGTAATTATAAATAAACTTAATACTAAGAAAAAGCTTAATATTACCTAGGTGCTTTACCTTATAGTACTTTTATAATTCCTTAATAATATCTAGAATAATTATAAGGGTCTTTCCTATAATAATTATATTATCTATATATAGAAGAAGTATAATATTATTATATTAAAAGATATAAAGCTTACTAAATAGTTACTTAAAGCCCTATTACTTAAGTTCCTTAGTAATATTATCTAACTACTAAAGAGAAGAAATTAGTAGACTATAGAGAGCTCTCTTAAGCTTATAAACTCTAGTTATACTATTAGAGTAACTATAAGGTTATTTAATATAGATATTCCCTTATACCTTAGTATTAAGAAAAGTATTTATAATATTATATTACTACTAATTATAGTTAAAGACTATAATAAGTATATAGAATACTTATTAAGAAACTAGGTATATAATTACTATGTAAAGGTCCTTATTACTAAAGACTTCTAGGTTTTAGTTATCTCTTATAACTTATTATACTTTTAAGTATAGCTCCTTATTAATTAGGTATTTTACTATATAAACTTACTAGCTATTAAAGATCTTAGTGTCTTTAGGAAGGAATACTAGATTCTAGTACTTCTTTTTATAGATTTTAAGGAGTTTCTTTTTCTTAGTCTCTAGAAGGTATAATAGTTATCTATAGCTTTAGCCTTAAACTAATTAGATAGAATGTTAATCTTTGTGTTAGCTATATTAGCTACTTTAATTATTAGGAAGGCATATAATATAGTGATTTCCTTTACTTTATTATTATATAGGTTATTATTATAGTATTAAATCGCTAGGTTTAATTAGTAAGCACCTCTAGGTAGGGCTTTCTTCTTGCCTAAGGTTATAATATTAAGATAATCTTAATATATATTAGATTAAAGTAATTATCTCTATAGTTTAGGTTTAGGTTTAGGCTTAAGTTATTATTAAATAATAGTATTAGTATTATTATTATTATCTTTAGCTTCTTTATCTAGGAAGGCCCTAGGCTAATGCCTTAGAAAAGCTATATTCTCTTTAATAATTTATTATTATTAACTTATAAGTTCCCTATAAGGAAGACTCTTAGATAGTATTAGGAGAAAGCTCTAGGATAGTAATAACTTAGTTCTAATAGGAGGATTATTTTCCTTCTTAAAAGAGTAGTAGTTTTTATTAATTTCTAAGGTAACTAAGGAAGTATTTAGGAAATAGACCTTCTTCTATTTAGGTCTAGTATAAGGTTAAGAATAAGGTTTCTCTATAAGTAGAATATTAATAATATAGTAACTCTCTTTAGTAAAAGAAGGGTTAATAAGATTTATAATATATAATATATTATTAGCCTTAAACTTAGTAAGTATAAGTATATCTCTCTTATTAAAGTAAATATCCCTAGTGTGTATAATCCTCTAGTCCTCTAGGATCTAGACTTTATATAGATAATATCTAGGGCTATTTATGCCTATAAGTTAACCCTTTTTAGCTTATAATACTATCTTTTATAATTAAATATAGCATTTATTAGAAATATATATATATATATAATATATCCCTAGGTTTGTAAATAATAGATTAAGGCGTTATTTTTTAGGCCTAGGATATTAAACATTACCTATTAAGGTAACTAATTATCCTTATTACTATATATAGGTAATAGATTAGTAATTTTAGCTATGTGCTTTATAGCATAAGGCTAGAGAAGCTCTAGTAACTCTATGTTAATTATTAAGCTTATACTATTTCTATAAGGGTTTAACTAGCTTATTTAATAATACCTTAATAGGCAGGGATATATAGAGCACTAGTCCTAAAGATAATTCCTTTATTCTAATAAAAGGTTTTAAACTTCTCTTTAAGGAATTTAGTTATATTATCTATATAGAAGTATTTAATAGTAAACCTACTACTTATATTCTTAATAGTAGTCTTCTAAGCTTAGATTACTTTAACTACACTAGATTTATTAATAGTTATAATTACCTAATAAAAATAAGTATAAGTATTAATTATATATAGTATATACTTCTTCCCCCTAAAGCCTTTAGGCTTATATTTAATATAGTCCTAAAATATATAAGAAAGAAAGGTTATTATATTATTAGAGTTCTCTTAATAAATTATCTAAGGGGCCTTTAATAAAAGATAAGTAAAACACTAAAAATTAATAAGTAAGGTAAGGTTAATTATAATTCCTATGTCTTTATAGGCTAGTAAGATTTATTCTTTCCCTATATAGCTAAGTCTCTTATATAAAAGGGCGAATTTTACCTTCTTAGTAATAGATTTACTTAATAAAGCTATAAAGTTAAATTAAGGTTTCTCTTCTTAAAGAATTAGAGAGAAAATATTAGATTTCTAATTATAAGAGCTAATAGCCTTACCTATAGACACTAAGATTAATTAATCTTTAAAACTATTTATAATAATACCTTCTTACTTAAGAAAACCTAGTAAAATTATATTAACTTTAGCCTTTAGTGCCTATTATACATTAGGAAGCTCTAGGTAACCTTCTCTAATTAGAAGTTTAATATTACTAATACCCCTAACCTTAAGATATTTACTATTACTTACTATTATTAGTTTAGTATTAATATAGGTATTTAAATATATAAACCACTTAGTAAAGTTAAAGGTATAAGTATTATAACCTATATTAAGAATATAGTTATCTTTAGTAAGGTAATTTATAAGTATTTAAAAGAAATAGTCCTAGTTAATTACTATAAGAGAGAGATTACTTCTTATAGTAATAATATTAGAAAAAGTAGTTATAGTTATAGTTATAGGTATAGTTATATTATCCTTCTTCTTAGGCCTCTTCTCTAGATAAAGCTTCTAATAACTATCCTTTAAATAAATTAGTTATCTAGGAGAGATTAAGTAACTATAATTAAGCTTTATAGTCTAATTAGTCTTATTTTTCTTTATTAGAGTTTTATTATTAGATTTTGTATTAGTATTAGTATTAACCTTAGTATTCTTTTATTAAGTATTAAAGTTAACCTTTTAGTTCTTTTAGGGCTTATTAGCCTTATATATTAAATATATAAGTATATTCTCTTTACTTAGCCTTACTTTAGAGAATCCTTTAATCTTCTAAGTATTATAAATCTTAGGTATAAAACCCTTAATAGCTTTAATTATTTAGAAGACCTAGATAATATTAGAGATCTTCTTAATCTTATAAATTTAGTTCTAAAGGTTCTAGTAATAGTCTAGCTAAGCTCTTATTATTATAAAATTAGCTCTTTTTAATTATAAAAACTATTAAAGTAGCTTAATAATAGCTAAATTAGCCTTAAAACTATAATTACTTTTTATTAGAGATATTATCTTAGTAATAGGCTTTATATTAGTTTATTTTATATAAGTTAAGTTCTTTTAAACTTAGGAAAAAAAGGCTTTACTAAATAATAGAAAAGAGAATAATATAGTACTTATTAGTTTATTAAGACTAAGAAGTCTTACTAGTTAAATATATAGTAAGTTATATAATATAAACTTATATTTAGATTAAGATTTCCTATTCTTTAAAGTTCTCTACTCCCTTTAGAGGTATAATAATAGCTATTCTTATATACTACACTTTAGTAATATTATTAAGTTTACTTAAGTCTAGTTAGGTAGCTTAAATATTAGCTAGAGTAGTAAAAGCACTACTAGTGTTATTACTTATATTAAAAGAAAGAATAGATAAGGTTATATACTAAAGTATATATACTCCTACTACTATAAATACTTAATACTAATTAATATTAGTCTAGTTAAGTAGGAGTTATAGTAGTAGCTTTTAATTAATTAAATTACTATATAGTTACTAATATATAGAGTTATAAAGTTAAAAGTATAAGTACTCTTAGGTACTTTAAGATTTACTTAAAAGTTTTACCTTAGCCTAATTAGAGAGTAATATATTATAAAGAATTTACTATACTTACTTTACTTACTTTACTATATACTACTATACTTATAATAAAAATCACTACTTAAATAGCTATAGATCTAGATTATTAGTTTTAGGTGCCTAAGGTAGTTCTATAAGGAATATCTTATCCTAGCCTACTATTTACTAAGATTTACCTAGAAAAGTCTAACTTTTTATATATATTATAAAAGTTATAATATATTAAGTAATATAAATATTTATAACTTAGAGAAAAAGGTATTATAATTATAAATTAAAAGGAATATAATAAAAGGTTATATATTTAAATCTAGAAGATATAAAATTTTTATAACTTCTTATATAAAAGAAAAGGATAAATATAATTAATCTAATCTTAACCTTTTATAGTGTTATTAGTTTAGGTAAGAGAAAAGGGTCTTTATACTACCCTACTAGTTAAGTAATTTGCTTTAATAAGATATTAGGAAAAGATATATAATTATATATAAGACTATTATAGTTAGATAAAAGGGTTAAATAAAAAGAAAGAAAAGGGCATGGTTATAAGCGCTAGGCTTATAACCTGTGGAAGGATTAAAAATAAAGGCAAAAGAGTGATTAGAAGAGAAGATAATAATTGAATTACTATCTAGGAATTTATACGGAAAAGGAAGCTTATTATAAGCTTTAAATCTATTAGAAGTGAACAAAGGTCTTTAAACAAAGCCTGCAGTGAAGCGCGATAGCAAACGCGATACAGGAAGCTACATCGTTAAACAAAGAAATGATGCCTAATATCTAAGGCTACGATGTGAGGCTGTGAATACTCTCAACAATAAGAGTATTAAGTATAATACTAAGAAGCATAATATTCTTAATATAAAGCTCTTAACTTATTAAAGGAAGTATAAGATACTAGGTATTATATAAGAATAGTTAAGCTATAGTTTTAAGTTTATACTAAAAGGTAGACCTCTCTAGTACTTTCTAGAGAACCTTTTAGGCTAAGGAGACCCTTAGGACTTCCTAACTCTTATTAGTAGGATTAGGTAGAAGTTTAAGATAGATAATATATATTAGAAAAACTATCTATTATAAGGAAAGTTATAACTACTTACTATTATCTAAGAGAACCCTAATAAGTTAAAGATTAAGTATTTTAAAGACCTTATAACTAAGCTCTTAAGTCTTTAAAAAGCGAATTCTTATAGATTCTAGTTAGAATTAGACCTTTATAGCTAGATTCTAAATACCTATAAAGGAATCCTAGAATATACAGATCTTCAGGGGAAAATATTCGCGGAGGGGCAGGTGCCCTACAGGGGGTCCTTTCGTACCTGACCCACCTAGCTAGCTAGATTCTAGAGGCTTCTATCGCTGCTATCATCGCCGGCTGCAGAAGTCATTAATTCAATGCCTCTAGCATCGATTTCATTAATTTAAAGACCTCTAGCATTGATTTTATCAATTTAAAGACCTCTAGCATTAATTTTATTAATTTTAAGACCTTTAGTATTAATATTAGAAGATAAGTTATCTAGTCAGCAGTTAGATTCAACGGAAATCCAACGCGAGAAAGTCTAGCTACTTTATTATCTTAGTTATTTACACTCACAGATTTCTAAGATTTTAGGTCTTTTAATTACCTAAGTTTAATATTTATATTTAATAATAGGGGCTTTAAAATATTAGTTAGGTTATTATTCAAAGCTAATGGAAGCCTATATTAATTAACTTATTAAATTTATTATAAGTAGTAAGGAAGCCTACCTTCTAATATATAAGTAAATTCCCTTAGCCCTTAGTTAGAATATTAGTTAATATTATATTTATTATACCCTTTAAAAGTGTGGCTTCTAATAATATTAAGCCCTAGTTAAGCCCCTAATATTAGAAGCTAATTACTAAAAGTAGCTATAATAAGCTCTTAACTATAAGTCTTAGTCTTTATATGATTAAGCTAAGGTCCTTTAGTTAGATAAATCTTAGATTAATTCTAGTAGCTATAGGGTTAGCTTTATAACTTAAAGGATTAAAGAAGCCCTTAACCTAACTTATATTATTAAAAACATTATAAAAAAAGGGCTTTATATTTTAGGGTTACCTTTCTATATAAGCTAAAAAGGGCTTATTTCTCTTCTAGGAAAAGGAATAGGGAACTATTAACACTAAATCTTATACTAAGTAATATATACTACTAATTAATAGTAAGATTAGATATTATTCTAATTATTAACTAATATAAGATAATACCCTAGGCTACTTATTAAATTTAATATCTATTAAACTTTAAGAATAAGGAATTTATATAATTTCTTAGCTACTTTTTTTACCTAATTTAAACCTAATAGAGAATATATAAAATTAGATAAAGGACTAGATTTAATAATATTATCTATAAGAGATAACCTTATATAATTATCTTTAAATAATAATAATAGACACTTAGAATATAATGCCCTTAGATTATCTTATTTAGCTAGTTAAGAGCATGCCTAACTATTACAAGGCTATTATCGCCGCTAACGGTTATCACATATTATACTAGATTCTATTAATATTATTGTTATTAATATTATTAAATCCGTCAATTTCATAAGCTTTAATGTAGCCATAAGACCTTCAAATCATTAAATTCAACGGATTCAACGGATTTAACAGATTCAACGAGGCCTCAGACCCCTCAGGCCACAAGGGCCCTATATGTGGGTTGATTACGATACATCCCCCCTCCCTGACGAGACCTGTGGATCCGACTCCAATTACCCCTACAGGACTGTAAGGCCTATATTATTAATCCTCCTATTAACCTCTAATGCTTTTATAAATAGATAAGGATATTAATTAGTAAATCTAAAGCTTTAATTAATTAGTAGTAGTTCCCTACAGAAGCTAATACTAAGGAATACTTTTAGACTAACTATAGATATAATAGTAAGGGTAGAGAAACCTAATACGGTTGATCTACATCGAAAGGCAAGCCTCCCCACCTAAAAAAGTGTTACATATATAGCAAAGAAGGTTATTAGTCAACCAAAAACTCTGATCTTGAGCTTGCAATCCGATTGCGTAAGGAAGGAATCATTAAGACCCCTAGCGAACCCTTTAAACTATTTACTAAGGCTGAGATTAATGCTCTAATTAAATAAGGCGTGTTTAAATTCATTAGATATAATAAGGAAGAGTATAGTAGAGTTCGAATCTTTAATTCTTATATTATTAATAAGGTATAGGGCAAGATAACGGATCTATATAAGAAGTTAAGGCTTATAATCTAAGGCTACGACAATAAGGAGAAGCTAGTAATCCTTACATAGGCTCTAATAATCTAGCAAGCTAGCTAATGATTAATCCTTATAATAATGCCTTTGTTGTTATTACTAGGCCTTATTCTCTAGCTTTATAACATCACATAGGCCTATGTGTAGGCATAGACGCCCCTTAGCTATATTATTCTAGCCTAAATCACTATCTAGATTTATTACCTATACCCTAGAGATATAATAATATAAGTTATTAAGCCTCTATATAGTATTACAAAAGCTAGCATATACTAGTAAGTAATGAATTATTATTATTATGGAGAAAGGCTCTAGATAATAACCTCTATGTTTAACTTATGCTTACTTATAATAATAAAGGAGAACCTAACCTTTATATATATAGGGATGTAGACTAATAATATAATTAGACTATCTAACTATAAGTTCTCTTAATAAGAGAAAGATTAATTAGTTACTATTTCTTTTACTACTAAACTAAAGTAAATCCTTTTTATAGGAAACCTATGTTAAAAATAAGACCTATTTTTAGCCCTTTCTAGTTAAAGAACCTTTATATTACTAAGCTTGCACTGCAAGCTTGACAGCTGCACTGCAGCTGTCAACGGTTGCGAAGGTGGTTACAAATGACCACGTTGCAGCTGTTAATAGCTGCGACCAACCGTGTGGATAACTAATGTCAATTAGTGTTATGGGCACGAGTGTGCCTATAACCCTAACCACAAGTAATTAGGTAAGCTAGGGTGACATAAGCAGACTACCCTATAGTGGTAATATAAGTAGCTTACCCTATAGCTATCTTTAATAGCGATTTTCTCTTTAACTAAAGGTTATATAAAAGTCTTATATATAGCAAATTATTGCTAGAAGATAGGGCTTTTTTTTTATATAGTAATATTTTTTAGACTAAAATTTAGTGCATATAGGTTGCTAGTATGTATAGTAGTAAGTTAATTTTTTAGATTTTATATATAAATAAATTTTGCGAAAAATAAAAAGTGGCTTACAAGACCCCGCTAGTAGCCTAGGCCCGCCGATATAGTTAGTAGGTCTATAAGAGGAAGAAGATCTTTTTAATCTAGCTAGTTAGCTAGGCCTCTTAACTAATAGCCGCATTGCCTAAATAAACCAACTAAAATCAATTCTATTGCTTTATTAGTTACTATAAAAGTGATCTAAATTAAATTCTATTAGTTAATAACTACTACTACTTCCGTTGCGTTGCGTTAATAAAAATCAACGCTGCGGCTCTATTAGTCCTAGACCGTAGAGCTTGCACTTGTACAGCTGTTACTAGCTAGCATTAGCTCCCTACATTTTAATAGGTTATAAGCCTAGTTGTTTATTACTATAGATTCTTTTTATACTACTTTTACATTTAGTTATAGAAGACTTCCCTTCTATAAAAAAGGAAGGACCTGCAAGATAGAAGCTAATTCCCTTCTATAAAAAGGAATTATTATAGTTACAGAAGACTTCCCTTCTATAAAATAGGAAGGACCTGCAATTATAGAAGTTTTCCCTTCTATAAAAAGGAAATTCAGTGGGATAGAAGTTATTTTCTCTTCTATAAAAAAGGAATTTTAGCACGAATAGAAGACTTCCCTTCTATAAAATAGGAAGATAGATACTAAATTAAAGGGAAAGGGGGCATAATCGCCCCCTAGTGCGCAAGAGGTTCTAAATAACTAGCTAAAAAAGCAGGCTATTAAGCAACAAGCAACTATTAACAAGCTATTAGAGAAGCTAGAGAGCCTATCTATTGCTATAAATAGTCATATAGAGGGTGTGGAATAGGCTAAACCTACTAGTCAGAATCTAGAACAAGCATAATAAGTTAAATCTAGCTCTATATAAGCTACCTTTAATAATTTAATTATTAAGGAATTTAATAAGAGGGTTTATAGCTTTCTAGAGACTACTAGGCTTAAAGGAGCTGAAAATTTTAAACAATAGAAACAAGCCCTAGCTATCCAATTTAGAGCTTTAGGCATGCCTAATTTTCTAGATAAACTAGAGAGTTCTAGGGCGCTAGGGGACTCTAACTAAGCTATTATCCTAATGTTACTAAGGGATAGTTATATAGAAGGTCCACAGGCCGCTATAACTTAGTAAAAATCACCTAAAGAAGCCTATAATTTACTTATAAGGTAGTATTCACATAGCATTAAAATCTAAAGAGGGTCTCTATATTTAGAATTTTATAACCTAAATTTTTAGAATTATAAGGGATCTTTAGAGTCCTTTAATATAGTCTTTAATAATCTACTAGCTAGATTATTAATTTCTAGGGTACTAATTAATCCTATTAATTAGGTTAATTAATATCTTTAATCCCTTAAATTAACCTTCCCTTAGTAGGCTAAGAGATAACAATTTAGCATATGTATAAATAAGGCTATAGGGGCACCTATAGAAGCCCTAAACCTTTAATTTCTAATAGCTAACCTTATAGCAGAACAGAGGGATAAATTATCTATAGTATCTAAAGCTCTAAATTATAGGGCTAAAGACTAAGAAAAGGGTGCTAAAGAGAAAGAAAAAGCCCCTAAAGGTTAGAAGAAAAAGAAAGAAGACTCTAAAGAAAATAAGAGCTCTTCTAATTCTAATTCTAAGAAGAAGAAAAGAAGCAAAGGGTTCTAAATTAGATAAAAAGGATAATAAAGACTCTACAGAGGGGTCTTTTATACTAGGCAATTACAACCTTTCTAATAGTGCTCTTAAACTATATAAGAAACCTAGTCTTCACAAGACTAGTTATAAGAGCTCTAGCAATAGTAGCTCTAAATCTAGCTCTAGTAAATTGGATAATAAAAAACAAGAAATTAAGACCTTAAATAGTTTTAATTATTATAGTAAAGACATAAAAAAGGCCCTATTATATAATATAGGTTTAACTATATATATAGTTAATTCTAGGGAGGTCTTTAGAGATTATACCCCTTATAAAAAGGGGGAATCTAACCCTATTATAACTAGTAGTAGTCATATTTACACTAAGGGTTATAGTAGTGCTGTTTTTAAGGTCCTATATTAGAAAAATCCAACTAAATATAGGACCTTAGTGCTTAAAGATACGCTATATTTTCCTTAGCTTAATGTTAATATAGTTAGCGGTCTTATGTATTATATATCTAGTGGTTGCCTTATAAAGAACTATCTTTATCTTAAAGATAGGTCTTATATTATAACCTTAGATATAGAAAAATATAGTTTTTTCTTTTACGTTAAAAACCAAACTACACTAAATTTATATAAAGGGCCCTGTAATTCTTATTATATCTAACCTTTTACCTATGCTAGCTTTAAGGGTTATAGTTACCCTATAGAGGTTTAAATTCCCTCTAAAAAGCTAGATTAGGCTTCTAATTTAGATAAAATTAACAAAAATAATAATAATATTAAAGAAATTATACAGGATAATTTAGGGGAATTAGTCCCTTTTTCTTTGCCTATAGCCCTAGGTTAGGTCCCTTATAAATCTAAGGAAATAGATTTAGGGGTATTAGAGGGCCCTAGTAATAGAAAAGGGTCCCTAATACCTCTCTAAGAGGCCTGTGGTTCTTAAGGGGCCTAGCAGGGGACTAGTAAAGAAGGCCCTAATCTAGATCCTAATTTAGGCCCTAAAGATCTTTAATATCAATGGTTATTAGAACTAGCTAGCCTATAGCATATATAACTAGGGCACCTAGGGCTTCCTTTGCTAAAGAAAACTAGCTTAATTACTAAAGGAATCCCGGATTTTTCTAAAATTAAGGATAAGGACTTTAAGTGTATAGCTTATAACTAATCTAAAGCAGTGAGAAGACCTAGGAAATTAGCTATCCCTACCCCCCTAGAGCTCTAGATTAAATAGAGGGGGATACGCTAAAAATCAGTCCTACGCTGTATAATAAATAGTTAATTTACTTATTTTTAGTTAATTAAAAAACTAGATATAAGTAGGTGTTCTTGTTACCTAACAAGGAAGGCCTAACTGTTTATAGGGCTATTAAAGGCTTCTTTAGAGGGCTTAAAAATTAACTAGGTTAATATCCTAGGCACCTTCACTTTAATAGGGACTAAGAAATCAATTCTAGTTATTAAGATTAGTTAAATTCTAAAGGGATTAAATTTATAACTTCTAGTCCCTATATCTATAAGTAAAATAGATTAGCAGAGCGTTTTATTTAAACTATTCTAGATTAATTAAGGGCTACTATTTAGTGGGCAAAATTACCGTTATTTTTATAGTGTTTTATATTACCTATAGTTATTTACCTTATTAATATAACTACTAATACTACTAAGGATCAAAGCCCTAAACAACTGCTATCTAGGGAGCTAGATAGGCCCTATACTACTAATATTAGTAGTATTAGGGCTATAGGATCTTACTATAAGATTCTAATTCCCCTTAAAAAATAACTAAAAGCCTAAAAGTTAGTAGCTAGAACTATCCCTAGAAGACTCCTTACTACACTAGGTTTAAACACCTACCTAGTGTATATCCCTTCTAAAAGACTAGTTATAAAAACTAGCTTTATTAAGATTATAGAACCTATAGGCCCTATTTCTAAAGGCTTACCTAGGATTTCTATAGGGAATAACCCTTTAGAGGGGGAAAATCTAGATAATTAATAAGATCTAGATTATGATTTAAAGGATTACCCTATAGATAATATAGGGGACCCTATAGGTTAAGAAAAACTACCTATAAGACCTAATTAACCCCCCAAAGGTCTGATTCTAAAAGCCCTAGAGGGGGCGCAGCCTATATCTTAACTAGGAAATCAGATTTTAACTCCGGACCTGATTTCTAATAAAATTACTAACTTTAACCCTAATATTAACCCTATAGATATTAATATTAGTTCCCCTTCTTCTCTAGATTTTATAAAAGAAATCTGCTTTAAGGTATAGGAAAAGCTAAAGGAAAAGAACCCTAATAGCCCTAAACCTAAGACCTAGAAGTAAGCTATATCTAGTCCTAAAAAGGATAAATAGATAGAAGCTACCTTTAAAGAATTTAAATAGCTTCTAAAGGCTAGTACTTTTAAATTTATAGGGAAAGATAAAATCCCTAAGGGCCAAAAAGTACTGAAAAATAGGCTTATTTATAAGCTTAAAAAGGATAAAGAAAATAATCCTTTAAAATATAAGCCTTAACTTATTGCTAAGGGATTTATGCAAATCAAAGGTCTTAACTATCTAGAGACCTTTGCCGCCATAAGCATCCCCCCTAGCTAGAGGATTTTACTAGCCCTAGCGGCTTGGAATAACTAGGAAATTAAACAGATTGATTTTATAGGAGCTTTTCTTAATAGTTGTTATGGACTCGAGCTATGAGCTTGGGTTAATTACGGCTCCGGAAAGTATGCGGTATAGCTCCGGAGAGTACGCGGACATTATATAATTAGGTTAGGGCTTAGACATAGACTACGCATAGGCTATATATAAGCTACTATATATCTAGGCTTTATATAACTACTAGTATAGTTCTTTTCTCCTTCTATAAGAATAATATTCTTACTTTAAACGCTTATATATAGTTACTATAAGGCTAGTTTATTATATATATTATTCTTTACTATAGAAATATAATAGCTAGCGGAAATACTATTACTACTAGAAAGAATAAATACTAATAAGTTATTAACTCTCTAGGAGCTAATTAAAAATTAGGCTTAATAAATTACTTACCTTAAGGATAGGTAGGATACTACCCTTATACTACCATAACCTAAATGTAAACCCCTACCTATAGGACCCCTATTTAATAGTAATAGGGTCTTATTTATAGTATAGAGGGGCCTAATATCTTATAAGTTACTTACTAATAAGGTATTTATTAGAGATAATTAGGATTAATAGTGTTTTATATATTAAAACCTATTACTAAAGGTCTAAGCTAAGGTAGCGCTATACTTTAAGAAAGAAGACTTACTTAACTAGAACCTAAAGGAATTCCTTAGTTACTTAGGGGAAATATTTAATAACCCCTATTATTAGGAGTTAGCTATTATAGAGCTTAACTAGTTAATATAGTAATAGAATAAATAGTTTAGTAACTTTTATATTTATTTTAAATAAAAATTAGCACTAGTAGGGGGATTAGGGTAGGATAATATAGTAAAGTTATTAAAGCTATATATATTACTAAATAAGTAAATATATAATTATAGCATAGGGTAGGATATGCCCTAGGCTAATTATATAGCTATAGTAGTATAGTTCTATAGTATTATACTAGATATTAAATTATACTAATTAGAGAAAAGGCACTAGGTATAGAAGTAAGGTAACTAGCTACTAAATTTATATAAGGCTAAGGCATAGGATATAAATACACCTATAATAGCTATTTAGGCTATAGGTATAATAAGGACTTAGTCTAGATCTAGAAAATCTATAAAATACTAGAGATTAGGTAATAAAGGGGGGAGATATACTAATTAGGTTATATAGGATATAATTAATTTACACTATAATAAGGGGTAATGCTTATAATATACCTTCTCTAAATATTTTATCTCTATATATCCCTTATGCCTTACTATTTACCTATAGAAGAAGATATTAGTTAATATATATAATATAAGGATAGCTACTACTACTAACTCTAGTATAAAGTCCTTAGAGTAATTAGGAAAAAAGTAATCCCTTTATTAAGTTATTTAAATAAGGTTAGGGAAAGAAAGTATAGAGAGGCTTTATAGTATATAATTATTACTAATAAGGACTTTAAAGAGATTTAGAGTAATATAAATTCCTTACTCTTTTTAGTTCTTACTTTAATTAATAAGACTACCTTTATAAATACTTAAGTTAATATAGGTTATAACTACTACGCTACTATAAGTAAATACCTTATCTAAAAACTTTAATTAAAATACCTCTCTCTTATAACTAAGAGGTTAGTTTATACTATAGTTAGTGTAAAATAAAGGGGAAAGGAAAGCTATAAAAAATAGTTATATATCTTATATATTATTTATTTTTAGGTGGATTTAGATAGATAGGAGACGCTAGTTATAGTGTATATAATTCTAGGTTTAACATAATAACTTATCCTTAGTATACTATAGATAGCGCGCTATAAAATTAAATTAGATATAGCCTAATGCTAGTTATACGTTAGGTTAGCTAATAACTTATATATATAGGTTATAGCTAATAGGAAGGTAGATAATCCTATAGTATCTATCTTAGAGTCTATGTTTATAGGAATAGTTTATAGGTTAAAAAGGTAGAAAAAGCGTATTTAACTATACGCTATAAGCTTATAAAAAATTATATTAATTTTATAAATTAACGCTATACTAAAGGCTATAGAGAAGGACTTTCTTGCATTATTACTAAAGGTATTATAGGACTTTAGGGATTTATTCCTTAAGGGTAAGGCAAATGCCCTACTACTACACTAGGGTAAGTTAAATTACTATATTTAGCTAAAATAGGATATAGATAGGAGCAAGCTAGAGCTTCCTTAGGCACCTCTTTATAATATACCTTAGGAATATTTACTAGAAATCTAGAAGTAAGTAACTAACTTAATAGATAAGGGCTAGATCTAGGTAAGCTTCTCTTTAGTAGTAGTACTAGTATTACTAGTAAAAAAGCTAGGGGGTAGTTAGAGGTTCTATATAAACTACTACGCCCTTAATAAGATTATAGAGTAGGACTAGTACCCCTTACCTTTAGTAAAGAAAATACTTTATTCCTTAGCTAGGGTAAGGTAGTTTATAAAGCTAGATATATAATTAGTATTCTATTAAATATAGATTACTAAGGGTAAGGAGCACTAGACTACCTTTTATATAAGGTTTAGATTATTTAAGTAGTTAGTTTACCTATTTAGGTTAGTAGGCACTTCTATAACCTTTTAGAGGTATATTAATAGAGTATTAGGAGGGATGCTAAGTAACTATATTATAGCTTATCTTAATAATATCTTAGTTTATTTAGGAGGGTTATATAAGGACTATATATAAAAAGTCCGCGGGGTATTATCTTAGCTATAATAGGCAGGCTTAAACCTAGATATAAAAAAGTGTGTTTTTACTACTAAGGAAGTTAAATACCTTAGGTTTATTATCTAAGTAAGGAAGGCTATTTGCCCTAATAAGGAGAAGATTACTACTATCTAGGATTAGGAGGCCTTAATATAGGTCTAGGGAGTCTATAGATTCCTTAGTTTTACTAACTTCTATTATAATTTTATACTATAGTTCTTAGAGATAGTAAGGCCTCTTATTAACTTAATAAAGAAAGGCGCCTTATTCTAGTAGATAGATAAGTGTAATAAGGCATTTAAGACACTAAAGCTTGCCTTTATATTATATCTAATCTTAGCTTAATAGGACCCTAATAAGAACATATTAGTAAAGGTAGATTATTTAGGGATAGTATTAGGGGGATATCTCTCCTAGTTTAATAATAAAGGGATCTTATATCTAGTAGCCTACTATTTTGTAAGGTTATAGCTAGCTTAACGGAACTACACTATATATAATAAGAAGCTACTAGTAATTATTGCCTACCTTAAGGCATAGTTAGCTAAATTATATAGTGTTAGTAAGCTATTTATAATATTAACTAATTATAAGAATTTAGAATACTTTACTACACTAAGGGAGATATTAGAGTAGTAGGTAAGATAGGTAAAGACTCTAGCTTTTTTTAACTTTTACCTTTATTATAGGCTAGGGATATAAGTAAAATAACCTAATATGCTATCTAGACACTATTAGGAGGTCTTATAATAGGAATATATAAAGGCTATAATAGTACACTTAGCTATAAGCCTAGCCTAGTTCTATTTTAAATAATATTAACTACACGTAAATATAAGACCTATAGCTACGCTAGAGATAGGCACTTTAGACACTAATATATCCTTATTCCTATAATTTCCTACTAGAAGGTTATTATTTATAGATAAGCACCTCTAGTCCCTATAGGACTAGTCTATAACGCGTAATAATGCTTATAGGTTATAACTTAAGTTAGTAGTAGCTAGGGCTAGGAAGTTTCCTAGTGATATAAACATAAGAGAATAGATTATAGACTACTAGATTAGCGTAAAAGAGGCGCTATAATTTCGCGGCTAGACTTAGGTCCCTAAGTAAGAACTATTAACTATAATATTAATCTAATAGGTTTATAACTTACCCTTACTAGGTTACCTAGGGTAGAATATAATATTTAAGGCATTATAAAGGGACTTCTATTAGGATAGTATATTATAAGATATTGCGCGCTTTATATAGAATTATGACTACTATAGAGAATAGAAAAGCTAGTAGCTATATTAAGGCTTACTAAAGCTAATTCTACCTCCTAATAAATACTAGTTATAAATATCTATTAATTTTATAATAGACCTCCTAGCTTAAGAGCTAACTAACCCCTAGTTTCTAATAGTGATTATAGATTAGCTATCCAAATACATTTAGCTTAAGGCAATAATATTAATAGAGGCAAAAGCATACGTGGAATATTTTAAGTATTACTAGTGGTGGTTTTATAGTTTTCTATTATAAATTATTATAGATTGCGGTTTAGATTAGCTTAGTACCTTCTAGACAGAGCTTTATAATAAGGTTAGAATGTAGTAGTTACTCTCTATATTACATTACCTATAGATAGATAGAGGTATAGAGAGGGCAAACTAAGAGGTATAGGTAGTACTATAGGTAATACTTTCCTTTTCATAGTTTAAATAGCTAGATTATCTACTAGCTTACTAGCTTGCCTTAAATAATAGGGATTTATTAGTAATAGAAGTTAGTGTAAACATAGCCCTTTATAGTTTTAATATGCCTATAATCTAGAAACTATTAGTCTTAGGAATATTAGTAACCTTAGTAAAGGGATAGGCTTAGGCTTTTCTATAATACTTAAGGGATAGTATAGAGCTAATATAGGTAGTAATAGCTTTTATATAGTAGTAGTAGTAGGAGAATATAAATAGTAGTTATAGGCTAGCGAAGCGTTTCTAAGTTAGGGACTATATATAATTAAACCTTTATAATATTAAGACAAACTATCCTTATAAAAAGTTAGATTAGGTTATAGCTAAATATAAGGTAATTAAAGTCCCTATGCTATTAACTATTAAATTAGATATTCTAAGAGGACTATATCCTATCTTTTATATAGATCTAGTGTAGTAGGTAGTAGATAACCTATTACTAAGTTAAAAGCTAGCTAATAAATAGCCGCCGCTAGATCTAGTAATAACAGATACTAATAAAGGCCTCTTAGAGTAGTAGGTAGAGGATATCCTTACTACTAAAAATACACTAGAAAGAGAATCTAATTAAAATATTTTAGTTAAGTAAAAGGGTTATATATAGCTAACTTAGGAGCTATTAGAAAACTTATATAATATAGAGGCACTTAACTAATTTAAATTATAATAAGGTAATATATAGATAAATAGTAAACTAAAAAGGGTGCGATTTAATTTAGCTATAGATAATTATAGCACTTATACTCCTCTAATGCGTGTGTAGTCTAGCGCTACTTATTTACTATAATAAAAATTTAATTAAGGAGGGGGGGAGCTACTATGTTATTATTAACACTTATAATGCTCCTAGGCAATAGTATAGGTTAGCTCTATAATAGACGTAGCTAGGGCACTAACATTATTATTGCTTTACTACTAGGTTGTGAGAACAAAGGATAGCTAGGCAAGAGGTATAGGGGCACTTGTGTATTTACTAAAGCTTGCTAGGTCTAAGTGTTATGCGTGCGAGTCACTAGCTTTTATCTAGTGGCTTGCTAGTGTTACGTGGACCTAGCCCTAGGCCTAGCGTGCCTACAGGGGTACGCAGGTGTAGTATTATAAGTAAGGCCTTATAATTACCTTCCCACTTATAGCTAGGCTCCTAAACGGCTTTTACTAGCTACTTCACAGCTATTTACTAACTAGTAATAGCCTCTAAAATAATAATAAATAATAGATAGGGTTTAAGTATAAATTTACCTATAATTCTTCGTTATATTATATACTCTTCCTTTCTATAACTATAGTAATTTTTCTAATTATTTCTTATGCCTTTAGTTTCTATTACTTTCTAGTCCTTAATTACTATATTTTTATTATAGAAGATAAGCATATTCCCTTAAAAGAATATAGCTATATATATTATTTACACACTAGGTACGCTAAGTTTATAAAATATCCCCTAGCTAAGCTTATATTACTATAGATTAACTATTAATTCCCTTATAATTTATTTATAGATTCTTAAAAGATAAAATATTCTAAGCGCTATACTTAATACTATAATTATAGTAATTCTTATAAGACTATAAGTACACTACTCTTCCTATATCTTTTAGTCCTATTTTACTAATAAATTCCTATAGGTAATAGCTATAATAAGGGGTAATTTTATTAACCTCCTTATAGTTTTAGACTAGGCCTAAATACTTATAGATATCTATACTAATATAGTAGAGAAAGACCCTAAGGACCGCCTGTTTTTAGAGGCCTCTTACTTCTATATTACTAAGTATTACCTTTATTTAATAATAAGGTTTAACTATATAAATATATTATACTATATTACTTTTAGCTTAACTAGGGCTATAAAAGTTTATTAGGTTTATCTCTTCCTTATATATTTACTAGTCCCTTACTTATATTTAGTAGTAGTATACCTTTATTATATACTAATAGTATATAGTATTATAATAGTAGCTACTTATTATAATATTCCTAAGCCTAATTCTAGGGTATATAAGTATTATACTTATTCTACCTTACCTTACTATATATTTACTAATTCTTCTATAGCTAAACTACTATAAACTTAAGGTTATATAAAATATAAAAATAACTTTATACTTATAATACTTAGACCTAGGATTTATCCCCTAGGGAATAGTTAAATATTATTTTACACTAGTAATACACTAGGTAATTACTAAGGATAAGAATAGCGCTAAGTATCTTATTTATAAGGGTTAGGCTTTTTACTATAAGGGAGTAATAATAAAGAGGTTTCCCTTAACCCTCCCTATGCTTTAGGTATATTTTCTTTTATTATTTAGTAAGTAATCTAAGGTAGTTTATATAGGAGTATAATAGTAGCTAATAAGGCTAGGCCTTTTTTATTATAACTCTATATCTCTTAGGCTATATTTTACTTATATCTTACTACTTTTCTTATTTATTTTACTTTAGTAAAATACCTAAATTATATATTACACGCCCTCTATTACTTCTACTAGGACTTATTAGTTATATTTACTAGGCTATCCCTTTTATTTTATAAGGTATTTATTACCTTTATAGGTTTTCTTATAGTCTTTAATCTTCTTAACTTTATATTTATTATCTTTATCTTTAAGATTTAGTATTAGTATTTTCTCTTCCCTAGTATTTTTATAGTAATTCTATAGCTTTAGTAGGCTAATATAAAATACATTATATAGCTAACTATATTTTTCTAGTAATACTAGTCTATATGCTTATTTTCCTATAGTATTAAGTATATAAAAAGGTCTCATAAATCTAGGGGTTAGCTTTTATTTTATATCCTTAAGCCTAATATTCTTTACTAATAGTAGTACTAAGTTACCTTAATATAGTATTAATAGCTAGTAATGCTAGTTATAGTACTTTACCTAGGTTTTAGTAGCTTTAGCCTAGTTTTTCTTTAGATACTCTCTAACTTTATATAGCTTTATAATATATATATATACTTCTAGTACCTTCCCTTCCTAGGTCTTACCCCTAAGAGCTAGATAAAACTTAGGTAAATAGCTTATAAGTAAGTAATTTAGGGAGTAGCTAGTGCTCTTATTTACTATATTATTATAGGTAAATTAAGCTATTAGGAGTAGCTTAGGCTATATCTATTAGTTCTTTATAATAAAATATTAAAGGTAGTACTTAAGTACTTAGTTTATTCTTTTTATTTATCTATTAGTTTAGGGGTAAAAAGCTATAGAAAGCCTTTACTTTACCTAAGATAGGTAGTATAGGTCTAACTAGAATTAGCTTATAAATACTAAACCTCTATTAGATATAATACCTTTTAGGGCTCTAAATTATAGCTTAATCTTTTTATAGAAAGGTTTTACTAATTTAGCTATATTAATAGTAGTAGTTATAAGTAGGAAGATAGAATACTTAGTAAATTAGTCTATAATTACTAGAATTATATTAGTCTCTTACTTACCTACTTATATAATAGGTAACCCTATAATAAAGTCTATTAAGATCTCTGCCTATAGTTACCTTAGTATTAGTAGTAATTTAAGGCTTCTATATAGGCAATACCTTTTAGCTACTACCTATTAGTAAACCTTATAGCTTATAATATAGTCTAAAATAGACTTACTTATAGCTAGTTACTAAAAGTAATATTTTAGTAGCTTTAGAGTATACTTAGTCCTAAAGTAACCTACTAGTAAATTATTATAGTATAGCTATAGAAGCTCTTATTATAAGATAGGCTCCTAGGGAATAACTACCTAGTCTTAGTATAATAGAAAACCCCCTATACTATATAACTATAGACTAGCCTTTCCCTTTCCTTTTACTAAGAAGTTATTAATCTTACTATTTTATCTTTATAAATCTAGGTCTTAATCCTATACTTTCTATAGTAGTTATGCTAATAGTTTATTTAGCCTAGATTAGTAAGGATCTAGTAATATAATAGTTCCCTATATCTCTTATACTATACTAATATCTTAGACACACACTACCTTCTCCTTAAAATCCCCTTTAGTTAGCTGACCTTTTACTAGATTTATAGTAGCTAACTAGCTTCTTAGCTAGGCTACTCTAGCTATTCTCTTTATAAAGGCTAGGGTATTTTCCTTCCCTAAAGATATTTTATTAAGCCTTTCTATGCCTAAGACTAGGGTATTTTCCTCTTCTAAAGGTATCTTACTATATCTTCCTTAATATATTAGTTTCTTTTCTTTTACTATTTAGGTAGGTATCTCTTCTTTTACTATAGTAGGTATCTCTTTTTTTACTATTTTAGTAAGTATCTTTCCTTTTACTATTTTAGTAAGTATTTTTTCTTCTACTATTTTAGTAAGTACTATCTTTCTCTAAAGTTCTAGTAATAGTGCCTTATTTATTAGGGGTTTGCCCTTATAATTAGACTTTTTTAATAGTATATCTACTAGGTTACTTTTCCCTAGTCTATGCCTAATTATAAAGTAAAAGGGGTAAAGAAATATATACTATCTTACTTACCTTTTATTTAACTTCTACTATCTTATAAAGGTTTATAGGTTATAGTAGTCTAATAAGACCTTAACTAGGCTTACTATGCCCTTAATATAATATTACTAGTGTTTAAATAACTCTATTATAGTAAGTAACTCTTAATTAGCTATACTATAATTACACTTAGTGTCTATAAACTTTCTTAACTAAAAGGCTACTAGATACTAATAGCCCTTATTATCCTACTAAGATAGAATTCCTACTATTATAAAGATTAAGGTATTTATCTTAATATACACTAATTAACTTAGGTTATAATAATAGAGAAAAGGTACCTACTAAAATATATCTTTTAGCTAGTTAAACACTAGCTATTCCTTTACTTTAAATATAAACTTCCTAGTCTAAATACTATTTTAACTACCTTTTATTAGTATATAAAGAGGTACTATAATCCTAGAGTATTTATAGATAAACTATTAGTAAAAGTTATAGAACCTAAGGAAAGACTATATATCCTTAAAGCTTATAAGCTCTCTCTATTCTTAGATTATATTAACCTAGTAAGTATTTATTAAGATTTTATTAACTAATAAAATAAACCCTAAGAACTTTACTAACTCCTAGTAAAATAAATACTTTAAGGGTTTTATATATAACTTTACTAACCTTATATATTCTAAAACTTCCTTAATATATATAGTATACTCCTCCTATATCTTTAAAAAGATAAGGATATTATCTAAATATACTATATAAATAGTATTAACTAGCCTATAGAGTGCTTTATAAATATAGCTTTAAAAGGTAGCTAGGGCATTAGTTAACCTAAAAGGTATTATAAGGTATTTATAGTATTTATAATAGGTATAAAATATAGTCTTTTACTTATTACTTTCTTTAATATAAATTTAATAGTATATATTCTTAATATTAATTTTTAAGAAGTAGTAAGCTTTTTAGCACTAGTCTAGGATCTCTAAAATTAGGGGGAAAGTATAGTAATTCTTTTATATTACTTTATTAAGTCCCTAATAATCTATATATAATTAGAGTATCTTATCTTTCTTTAGTATAAATAGAATAAGTATACCTATAAGGCTCTTAGAGAGTCTTATCTAGCTTTTTTATAGGTTTTTATTAATATATTTATAAAGCTTCTTTAGCTTACTTTAGAAAAGAGAGTAAATTAGTCTATATAGGGGTATAGCCCTAGGTACTAGGTTAATTATATAGTTAGTCTTTTTTCTTAATAATAAGCTCCTTACCTTATTTAATATAAATATATCTTTAAACTTATATAGTTTTAGAGAAATATCTTTAATAGTTTTATATACTTTTACCTCCTTATTATCTTTAAGGGTAATAAACTTATCTTTTATAACCCTTATAATAGTATATATAATAGTCTTATTATATATTACTTTTATAAACTTATAGGGAGTTAATAGTAAAAAGGCTACTTTTCCTTTCTTAAACTACTATTCTTATAAGTATAGGTAAAGGTATATATATTTTTCTATAAGAGTATATATTCTAATTAATATAAGGCTTCCCCTTACTCTTAGGTCTTTATCTATAGCTATATATAGTAGCTTAAGGTCCTTTTCTTCTTCTCTTAAGTCTTTAATTATAATAGGTACTTTATAGACACTATATTAAGGGATTATAAAGGCTTTTACTACCTTAATAATAAGTACTATAGCCTTAGCCTAGTTAAGTTTATAGGTTTTTATAAACTTAATACTAATTATATTAATCTTAGTATAACTATCTAGATTAGCTACTATTTTAATATTTTTATACTTATAGATAGTAACTAGTATATAAAACTAATACCCTATTAGTACCTTAGTATTAGAGGTAGAGGTAAGGGTATTTACTTTTACCTTAGGGAGTTTTCTAAGCTTTCTTAGGGCTTTTTCTTAGGTTTCCTATAGTAATATATAAAGTATCCTATACTATTATAGTTAAAACACTATATCTTATCCCTAGGTTTAGTATTATTTAAGTAGGTAGCTAGGCCTTTTTTCTAGTCTTTATTCCTTTAATCTTTATAAGGTTTATAACCTTATAGGAAGTTATTCCTATAGTGCTAAGGGTTCTTATATAAGCCTTTATCTTCTAATTACTTAGGCTTTTACTTATTCTTTAGTATTACCTCCTAAAACTACTAGGTAAGTTATATAACCTCTTCTTAAGTCTTATTAGTAATAGAGGTATATAGGTTAATATAATCCTATAGGTTAGGGAGTAGCTTAGTAAAGAATATAAGAGTATAAGTCTTCTCTAGGGCTCTTTCTAGGTATTTCTTTAGTAAATCTAAGAAAATACTAAACTTAATAGGGCTTTAACCCTTACACTACTTTATATTCTCTAATTACACTACTATTTATATATTATAATTAGTAAAGTCCTAAAGTAATATAAGTATTTAAGTTTAAAATTTATCCTAGTTATCTTTAAGGTTATCCTAGCTATTAGCCTACTATTCCTTAAGGTATCTATCCTATCTTACCCTATAATTAATATATATATAATTAAGTATAAAATAGATTTTCTAGTAGTTATATTAGAACTTTTTCTTTACCCTATTAAAGGTATAGTTTAGGTTATTAATCTATATCTTATACCTCTATAAGTTTATAAGGTATTAGAGGTTAGTAATATTTTAGACTTTAACCTCTTAGTTACTATAGCTTAAGAAAGTACTAGCTTTTTACTACCTTTTTAATTATTTTTCTCTAGTATTATACTATAATAAATTTTAGAGCTTTTACTTTTTTTTCTATAGTTTCTAGAGTTCCTTAAGCTAGGTAATTTACTTTACTATTACTATAGCTTAGGTATAAATAGTAAGGGGTATATCTTTAGTTATAGTACTTATAAAATATAGTATATTCTTAGCTATAGTATTACCTTTATCTAGTAGCCCTTAGTTATTATCTAATATTACTCTTATAGATTAAGTAGTTTTTCTCCTTATATTACTCTTAGGTAGCTAGTAAAAGAAGCTTTAGAATTATAAGAATAAAGAATAGCTAAGTAAGAGGTATAGGGGCACTTATATATTTACTAAAGCTTACTAGGCCTAAGTGTGTTATATATACGAGTTACTATCTTATAGCTAGTGGCTTACTAGTGTCACGTGGACCTAGCCCTAGGCCTAGCGTGCCTGCGGGGGTGCGCAGGTGCGGTGTTGTGAGTGGGGCCTCACAAGAATGCCTTCCTACACGCAAAGCTTAAAGAACCTATTTACTATAAGCCCCTAGAGGGTATAAACACAAAAGGTTGTCTTTAGAAGATAATAAGAGCGTTATATAGGCTAAGGGAAGCTTCTTAATAATAGTTCTTGTATCTTATGTAATTCCTACTAAAGCTAGAATTTATATAAGGAAGGGAAGACCTATGTATTTTTATAAAGGGCGGATTTATCCTGTTTTTCTATATAGATAACATTGTGGTAATATACCCTAATAGATTTAAAGCAGAATTTAAAGAGCTTTATAAATAACTAATAAACAGTCTTAATGTTAAGGACTAAGGCAACCTAAAGTAGTTCCTAGGTGTTACGTGGCAGAACACGTGCAGTACATAGAGGCTGCCATACAAAAGCTAGATTTAACATCTTAGTTTAGGAATTCAACTTACTTCATACATATTATATCACCCCTAACAGTAGCTTTCACAAGTGAACTTAGTACGACTTATGACCTGTTGAATCCGTTGGCCCCTCTGACGGAATCGACCTTCTATCGTGCAAAGCCAGCACGTAACACTAGGCATTAAAATCATTAGAAATTATAATACTAAAGAGATATAGTTATCATAGGAATTATATATTTAAAAGATTGCTTAGAAGTTTATTCCTAATATTATTAATAGCGATTTAAAGAGCTTATTCCCTGCTCCTCTTCCTATAGCTATAATCCTCGCTAATACTAGTAAAGCTACTAATAAAGAGATTAATTATTATAGAGTAGTTATTAGCTCTTTAGTGTATCTATATATTATTAGAAGACTTAATATAGCTTTTATAGTATTAAAGCTTATCTCTTTTATAATAAATTTATTAGTAAAATATATTAAGCTAGCTAAAGGAGTAATTTTATACACTTAGAATATAAAGAAGCTATGTATTTACTACTCTAGAGTGGATAGTTTTAATATGCTATTCTCTAGTACTAATACTTTACTTAGTAATAACCCTAATACTTAGAAATTAATATAAGGTTATATCTTTATTATATATAGCGCTATAATTAATTAGAAGTTAGGTAGGTAATATTATATAATAACTTTAAGTATAGAAGCAAAACTCTTTACCCTAAATTATAGCGTAAAAGAGCGTATATCTTTAGGGAGACTGCTTTATAATATTAAGGTCTATATACTACTACTCTTAATTATCTAGTGTAATAATAAGTAAATAATCTAGATTACTAAATATATAGAAGGAAGGCTTTAGACTAGCCTTAAGCACCTTAATATAAATTAAATATAAATTTAAGAACAATATGTAATAGGTAATATTAAGGTTAATTAGATAAAGACCTCTAAGATACCTATAGATAGCTTTATAAAGCCTCTATTAGGTTAGATATATAGGGACTTCTACTATAGAATTAGCTTGCGAGAGATTTCCGCCTGATTATAACACTAGGAATTATTTATAATCTCTTCCTATGCCTTTAATCTCTAGCTTTAATAGATATCTTAGCTAGGGGGGGTGTATTAGGGAGACCTCCTTAAGGTATTAGATATATAGATATAGCCTATGTAATAACTAGGTTAAAACCCTTAATAAGATAATAGTAGAGATAATATATTAGAAGTACCTCTATAGACTAGTTATTACTATAGCGCACTATATACCTTTTAAGTACAAAAGTCAGGTGCTGTCTGCACCTCTAATTGACTGAAATTAAACCATTTTTCATCATCTACACCGACCCCTACCTTGACACTTATATATATAACACACTTAGACCTAGTAAGCTTTAGTAAATATATAAGTGCCCTATATCTCTTACCTAGCTATTCTTTATTCTTATAATTCTAAAGCTTCTCTTACTAGCTACCTAAAAGTAATATAGGGGGGAAAACTACTTAATTTATAAGAGTAATATTAGATAATAACTAAGGGCTACTAAATAAGGGTAATACTATAGCTAAGAATATACTATATTCTATAGGTACTATAACTAAAGATATACCTCTTATTATCTATACCTAAGCTATAGTAATAGTAAAGTAAATTACTTAGCTTAAGAAACTCTAAAAACTATAGGAAAAAAAGTAATAGCTCTAAGATCTATTATAGTATAATACTAGAGAAAAATAATTAAAAAGGTAATAAAAAGCTAGTACTTTCTTAAGCTATAGTAGCTAAGAGATTAAAGTCTAGAATATTACTAATCTCTAATACCTTATAAACTTATAGAGATATAAAATATAGATTAATAACCTAAACTATACCTTTAATAGGGTAAAGAAGAAGTTCTAATATAATTACTAGAAAATCCTTTTTATACTTATCTATATATATATTAATTATAAGGTAAGATAAAATAAATACCTTAAGAAATAGTAAGCTAATAGCTAGAATAACCTTAATAATAACTAGAATAAATTTTAGACTTAGATACTTATACTACTTTAAGACTCTATAAATTATAATATATAAATAGTAATATAATTAGAGAATATAAAGTAGTATAAGAGTTAAAGCCTTATTAAGTTTAGTATTTTCTTAGATTTACTAGAGAAATACCTAGAAAGAGCTTTAGAAAAGACTTATACCTTTATATTCTTTATAAAGCTACTCCCTAACCTATAGGATTATATTAACTTATATACCTCTATTACTAATAAGACTTAAGAAAAGGTTATATAACTTACCTAGTAATTCTAAGAGGCTATACTAAAGAATAAGTAAAAACCTAAGTAATTAGGAGATAAAGGCCTATATAAAAACCCTTAGTACTATAGGAATAACTCCTTATAAGGTTATAGACCTTATAAAGATTAAAAAAATAAGGACTAGGAGAAAGGCCTAGCTACTTACTTAAATAATACTAAACCTAGGGATAAGATATAGTGTTTTAACTATAATAGTATAAGATACCTTATATATTACTATAGGAAACCTAAGAAAAAGCCCTAAGAAAGCTTAGAAAACTCCCTAAGGTAAAAGTAAATACCCTTACCTTTACCTCTAATACTAAGGTACTAATAAGGTATTAGTTTTATATACTAGTTACTATCTATAAGTATAAAGATATTAAAATAGTAGCTAATCTAAATAGTTATACTAAGAGTAATATAATTAGTATTAAGTTTATAAGAACTTATAAACTTAACTAGGCTAAGGCTATAGCACTTATTATTAAGGTAGTAAAAGCTCTTATAGTCCCTTAATATAGTATTTATAAAGTATTTATTATAATTAAGAACTTAGGAGAAAAAAAAAGACCTTAAGCTACTATATATAGCTATAGATAAAGACCTAAGAGTAAGGGAAAGCCTTATATTAATTAGAATATATACTCTTATAAAAGAATATATATACCTTTACTTATATTTATAGAAATAGTAGTTTAAGAAAGGGAAAGTAGCCCTTTTATTATTAACTCCTTATAAATTTATAAAGGTAATATATAATAAGACTATTATATATACTATTATAAGGATTATAGAAAATAAGTTTATTACTCTTAAAGATAATAAGAAAGTAAAAGTATATAAAACTATTAAAAATATCCCTTATAAACTATATAAGTTTAAAGATATATTTATATTAAATAAGGTAAAAAGCCTACTATTAAGAAAAAAGACTAATTACACTATTAACCTAGTACCTAGGGCTATGCCCTTATATAGACTAATTTACTCTCTTTTTTAAAGTAAGCTAAAGAAGCTTTATAAATATATTAATAATAACTTATAAAAAGGCTAAATAAGACCCTTTAAGAGCCTTATAGGTATACCTATTTTATTTATACTAAAGAAAGATAGAATACTTTATTTATATATAAATTATTAGAAACTTAATAAAGTAATATAAAAGAATTACTACACTCTTCCCTTAATTTTAGAAATCCTTAACTAATACTAAGAAGCTTATTACTTCTTAAAGATTAATATTAAGGATATATATTATTAAATTTATATTAAAAGAGATAATAAGTAAAAGACTATATTTTATACCTATTATAAACACTATAAATACCTTATAATACCTTTTAGGTTAACTAATACCCTAGCTACTTTTTAAAGCTATATTTATAAAGTACTTTATAAGCTAGTTAATACTATTTATATAGTATATCTAGATAATATTCTTATTTTCTTAAAAATATAAAAGAAGTATACTATATATATTAAGAAAGTTTTAGAATATATAAGGTTAGTAAAGTTATATATAAAACCCTTAAAGTGCTTATTTTACTAGGAGTTAGTAAAATTCCTAGGTTATCCTATTAGTTAATAGGATTTTAATAGATATATACTAGGTTAATATAATTTAAGAATAGAGAGAGCCTATAAGCTTTAAGGATATATAGTCCTTTCTTAGGTTTTATAACTTTTACTAATACTTTATTTATAAATACTCTAGGATTATAGTACCTCTTTATATATTAATAAAAGGTAGTTAAAATAGTATTTAGACTAGGAAGTTTATATTTTAAGTAAAGGAATAGCTAGTATTTAACTAGCTAAAAAAGGCCTTCTAGTAAGTGTCTTTTCTCTATTATTATAACCTAAGTTAACTAGTATATATTAAGATAAATACTTTAATCTTTATAATAGTAGAAATTCTATCTTAATAGAATAATAAGGGTTATTAGTATTTAGTAGCCTATTAGTTAAGGAAGTTTATAAATACTAAATATAATTATAGTATGGCTAATTAAGAGTTACTTACTATAGTAAAGTTATTTAAATACTAATAATACTATATTAAGGAAGTAGTAAGCCTAGTTAAGGTCTTATTAGACTACTATAACCTATAGACTTTTATAAGGTAGTAAGAAGTTAAATAAAAGGTAAGTAAAGTAGTGTATATTCCTTTACCCCTTTTACTTTAAAATTAGGCATAGACTAGGGAAAAGTAACCTAGTAAATATACTATTAAAAAGGTCTAATTATAAGGGTAAACCCCTAATAAATAAGGTACTATTACTAGAACTTTAAAGGAAAATAATACTTACTAAAATAGTAAAAGAAGAGATACTTACTAAAATAGTAAAAGAAAAGATACTTACTAAAATAGTAGAAAAAAAGATACCTACTATAGTAAAAGAAGAGATACCTACTAAAATAGTAAAAGAAAAGAAACTAATATATTAAAGAAAATATAATAAGATACCTTTAGGGAAGAAAAATACCCTAGTCTTAGGTATAAAGAGGCTTAA
Source organism: Epichloe bromicola (assembly GCA_023658445.1). Classification (NCBI taxonomy): domain Eukaryota; kingdom Fungi; phylum Ascomycota; class Sordariomycetes; order Hypocreales; family Clavicipitaceae; genus Epichloe; species Epichloe bromicola. The sequence goes on from CP098269.1 coordinate 1,373,189, forward strand.
TAAGATATCTTTAGGGGAGGAAAATACCCTAGCCTTTATAAAGAGAATAGCTAGAGTAGCCTAGTTAAAAAGCTAGTTAGCTACTATAAATCTAGTTAAAGGTTAGCTAACTAAAGGGGATTTTAAGGAGAAAGTAGTATATATTTAAGATATTAGTATAATATAAGAGATATAAGGGACTATTATATTACTAGATTCTTACTAATCTAGGTTAAATAAACTATTAGTGTAACTACTATAAAAGGCATAGGATTAAGACCTAAATCTATAGAGATAGAATAGTAAGATTAATAACTCCCTAGTAAAAGGGAAGGGAAAGGCTAGTCTATAGTTATATAATATAGGGGGTCTTTTATTATACTAAGACTAGGTAGTTATTCCCTAGGAGCTTATCTTATAATAAAATCTTTTATAGCTATACTATAATAATTTACTAGTAATTTACTAGTAAGTTACTTTAGGACTAAGTATACTTTAAAGCTACTAAAGTATTACTTTTAGTAGCTAGCTATAAGTAAATTTATTTTAGACTATATTATAAGCTATAGGGTTTACTAATAAGTAGTAGCTAGAAGGTATTACTTATATAGAAGCCTTAAATTACTACTAATACTAAGGTAAATATAGGTAAAGATCTTAATAGACTTTATTATAGAATTACCTATTATATAAGTAAGTAAGTAAGAGACTAATATAATTCTAGTAATTATAGACTAATTTACTAAGTATTCTATCTTTTTACTTATAACTACTACTATTAATATAGCTAAATTAGTAGAACTTTTCTATAAGGAGATTAAGCTATAATTTAAAGCCTTAGAAGGTATTATATCTAATAGAGGTTTAGTATTTATAAGCTAATTCTAGTTAGACTTATACTACTTATCTTAGGTAAAGTAAAGGCTTTTTATAGTATTTTACCCCTAAACTAATAGGTAAATAAAAAAAATAAACTAAGTGCTTAAGTATTACTTTTAATATTTTATTATAAAGAACTAATAAATATAGCCTAAGCTACTTCTAATAGCTTAATTTACCTATAATAATATAGTAAATAAAAGTACTAGCTACTCCCTAAATTATCCCTTATAGGCTATTTACCTAAGTTTTATCTAGCTCTTAGGGGTAAGACTTAGGAAAGGAAAGTGCTAGAAGCCTATATATATATTATATTTTCTATTATTCTTTTAAGAAAAACTTTTAAAATCTTTCCGCACTAACCTAAAGGTCTGGATTTACATCTAAAATATAAACCACTTTAATATTTAAAATCCTTGCCCTTACTTTACCCCCTCTAGGATATTATATTATAATAAAGCTAGTAGTAGGAGTGCAAATAAGACGCTAATAGTAATTAATAAGGGATTAGGGGGACTAGCTTAGAGTAGCCACTACCTAAACATAGGTATAGAATAGTTTAATGTCTAGAGACATAAAGATAACCTAATAGTAGATTAGAATTAGTTTAAATATCCTAATAATATAAAATATTATAATAAGATTACTAGCCTTATCCTAAGCAATAAAGTTACCTAAGTGTAGCGTATTATAATAGCTATAGCCTATAAGGTAGTAAACTATGCCTAAGCTAAAGTAAAAGCTATAAATACTAATAATAATAATATTTACACTACTAAAGAAGCCTTAAAATTAGCCCTTAAGGAAGTTATTAAAGAGAAAGCTAAGAATAGCAATACCCTAACCTAGGTAAGTATTATAGCTAGGCTAGCACTAAGATAACTAAACTCTAACCCCCCCCCCTCTAAATCCCTAGATAATAATATAGGGAAGTACTTATAAAAGGAAATACTATATAGGAATTACTCTAGTCTAGGGGTGTAGAAGATATAGTTATAGTAATAAATATAGCTACTAGGTAAGCCTTAGTAATAGTAGCTAGAAGACTCCCTAGTAGTAATACTATTATTACCTTTAAAGGAAATATAGTATAATATAAAGAAGACTAGAAATAGATTACTAAGGTATTTAGACTAGAAGTAACTATCTACTACTATATACTTAGCGTTATTATTAAAGGATTTCTTATAAAGTATATCTTTATTAAAAACCTAGTAACTAAGATTAGAAAAGTAAATAAAGTAAATATAATTAAAGTAACTATAAGGCACCCCTAAGGTAAAGGTATTTAGTAAACCACCCTAATTCTTAGTTTAGCTAAAGTTAAAGATACTAATAAATTATACTAAGATAGAATAGTATTTAAAGTAAAGCTATTCTAATCTAAACTATATAATAAGACCTTATAACCTAGATAGTGCTATAACTACTTCTAAATAGAATATATTATAAAGTTCTATAAGGTAGCTCTAAGGTATAGTAGGTATAGCACTAGCTAATATAAAGATAAAGAGATATCCTACCTAATAAAGACTAGGTAACTAAAGGAGAACTATATTCTTTACTCTAGGCTATACCTAGCTTAGTTAATAGACTACCTTATACTAAAAGAGAAGTAAAATATAGTAAAAGTAAGATACCTAGAATAACTATTTTATTTTATTACTAGCACTATAAATAAAAGCCTATCCCTAGCCTAGGAAGGGCCTAGTATAGTAGTAAAACCTATTATTATAGTTAGAAGGAAAAGAGGCTACCTTATAAACATAGAGAGAAGTGCTAAATAACCTAGGTCTAGGAGTATTAGATAATATATAAAATAACTTAGAGCTAGAATAGAGCTAGTATATAATAGTAAAGACTAACCACCACCCCCCTAAGTAATATAATAATATTATAAGTCCTCTTCTAAAATATAAATAAAAGGGATAGCCTAGTATATATTACACTTCGCTACTAAACTAATATAAATATAATTATAATCTAAGAATAGAAATATATAAAGAACCCCTAGCCCCTAGCACTAGCTCTTACCTAGTTCTAGCTAGTATACTATAATAGGTATAATACTATATATATAAATAAGAAGCATAGTATAGGGTTATAGTTAGCCTAGGGAGGAACTAACTAGTTACTAGTGGAAATATAAGGGGTTAATATCTACTCCCTTTACTTAGAAGGATATAGTAATAACTAGAACACCCCTATATAAGATATTAATATAGAGGAGCCCTATAGCTAAAGCGTATTTATAGGTAACTTTAACCTTAAACACCCCCTCTAGGATAGATTAGATAGGATAACTAATAGAGTAAAGAAATTACTAGACTTTATAAGCTAGTAAAGGCTTAGTTTAGTAATACCCTAAGGAGAGCTTACTAAATAGTGTAAAGATAAAAGAGATAGCACTATAGACCTAGTGTAAGTAACTTCTAATATCTAAGTATACTATAATAGCGTAGAAGAACTTACTAGGTCTAACTATATCCTATAACTAATTAGTATCTTCACTAACTAATAAGATAATACCCCTAGGACCCTTAGACACACCTAAAACGCAATTAATAAACTATATATAAAGGCAAAGGTAGTAATATAATTTAGGCCTAAGAACGCCCTAGAACTATATAATAAAGAAGGGATTAACGCATATACTATATAGCTTATTATAAACCTCTAATAAATAGTAAATAAGGTAGCCCTATAGAAGCCCTAGGGGCTCCCTAGACTAGAAGTATAGTGGTTAAGAATAGTAAAAAAGGTAGTTACTAAAGCTAGATAAGCTAAAAGGTAATAAAGGCAATAGAGAATAGAAGTAAACTAGAAGGCCTATACTAAGGTAGATAAGGACTAAGAATAAATTATTAAAATAGAAAGAAAGAATATATAGAGGGAAGCTTTATAAAAGGCTAATATATAGGAAAAGGATAGGGAAGTGTAAAGACTAGAGAGATAGGCCTAGCTCTAAAGCTAGGCCCCCTTAGAGCTTCCTAGACTACTAGAACTAGAAAGAACTAATAATAACCTAAACCTAGCTACTATATATAAAGATAAAGTAAGTATACTAGTATAAAGGTTCTTCCCTAAACCTATAGTAAACCTCTCTTATATCCTAGACCTCTCCTTCTTAGAAATAGATAATACACTATTTCTAGATAAAGAATAGTTTAGAGTAGAAGAAATATTAGATATTCTCTTAAATATAGCTAGCTAGAAATCCCTAGGTAATAATAAACTCCTAGTAGGCCTTATTAAGGCCTATAAAAAGCTAGCTAAGGAAGCTATAACCTAACTCCTTAATATAGTCCTTAAAGTAGGATATTTCCTAGCTTAGTTTTAAACTATAAGAGTAGTAGTAATTAGAAAACTAGGCAAAATAATAAAAGAGATAAGGAAAGCTAATACATAAAGACTTATCTCCCTATTAAATATTATAGGAAAGATTATAGAAGTAGTAATTATAAGGTAGCTTATATACTTTACTAAAGCAAAAGGACTTCTACTAGAACTATAGATAGGAAATAGAATAAATAGGTTAATAGAAACTATAATTAGAGTTCTAGTAAAATATATAAAAGAGGCCTAAAGTAAAGGTAGTATTACCTTACTAGTATAAATAGATATCTTATTAGTATTTAATAGGGTTAGCTACCTATACCTAATTACCTTACTAATTTAAATAGAAATCTTATATTAGCTAATAGCTATAATATAAAGCTTTCTTATAGATAGAATAAGCTAGCTTAGCTTTAATAGCAGACTATTAAGACTATTTATAATTAAGGCTAGTACCTCTTAGAGATTACCTCTCTTACTAATTCTTTTTCTCTTATACTTAGTAAAACTCTATATATACCTCTAGGCTATTCTAGGTATAGTAGCTATTAGATTTGCTAATAATATAAATATTATAGTATTTAGAAAGAATATAGCATAGACTTAGAGAAGACTTAAGGTAGTATAGAAAATCTATAAGAAATAGGTAAAGAAAGTAAGTATAAAGTTTAACCTAGTAAAAACTAAACTTATATATTTTAGTAAGGCCTATTAGCCCCCCTAGGCTAGGGTCTAACTTAGAGTAAATAAGATAGTGCTTATAGAATTATATAGATTTCTTAGAGTATAGGTTAATAGGAAACTAAACTAGGGTGCTTATAAGAATATCCTTAAGGGTAAATTTACCTAGTAATAACTTACACTCTTTATATTAGTAGTATTAGCCTAGGGCTATAGCTTTAGAGATACTAGGCTCCTATATATATAAGTAGTCTAACCTATCCTTACCTATAGGGTAAGCACTTACTATACCCTAATAAAAAAAGGAGGAAACCTAAGAGAGATAGTTAGAAGCTTTATAGTAAACTAATTAGCCTATCTCTAAACTATAGCTAGTGTGTTTAAGAACACCCCTATACTATAATTAGAGGTTAAAACCTATATCCCTCCCTTAGATCTTTACTTAAATAAGATAAAATAGAAGTTTAAGAAAAGAATAGGAAATAGTAAAATAGTAAATAAAATATAGGCTATAGCTAACTTAGTAAAGATAGTATTATAATATAGAAGAAGACTACCCCTAGCTAATAATAAACTAAATATATAACTATATAAGGAATAGAAATAATAATAGAAAGACTAGTATAGTAATAAACTATAGAGATAGCACTAATATAGAAGAGAGCTAACTAAGAACTACTTACTTACTTATAACCTAAAGAATATATAGAAATTCTATATAAGACTAGATAAATATATCTCTTTTATAATAGTATAATTATATATAGAAAAGATTAGCCTTAATAAGTTCCTATTTTAAAAACACATACCTAGGGTAATTTTACCCTTATATAGCTATAGCTATGTAGTTAAAGACTAATACTATATAATAATTAACTATAGTAAGTATAACTATAGGCGCCCCTAAATATAATAGCTTAGAGATATATAGGAAGTAAGGCTAGCCCTAAATAACCCCCTAAAGGTAAGGGCTATAGCTAAATAGTTCTTAAGTATAAGATAACTCTAATATTATATATTAGTATAAGACCTAGTATTTAGCTAACTTAGACTATAGGAAGACCTAAATTACTTTTAGAGTATTAGAGTAGACTAATAAGTTACTAAAAATAGCCTAGGAAAATTAATAGATTATATAGTATAGCCTTAGAGGTAGGCTAGATTAGATATAAAATTATATTAAAAGAGAATATTATATATCTAGAACTATTATTAGATTAATTTTAACTAAAACTTATAGGTATCTTATTATACTAGCCTACCTCTAATCCTTTACTAAACTATTTCCTAACTATTACCTTACTTCTTCTTAAAAAGAGAAATAGCTTTCTTTATAATCTTAGCTTTCCCCTTAGTAAGGAGGGTAGTAGCTAGAAGCTAGTTTACCTCTATAGCTTAAGTGTCTAGCTACTTAAACTAATAAAGAATCTTAAAGTAATAATCTTTAGTAAACCTAGACTTAGCCTAGTCTAGGCTTATTACTATAGCACTCTATTTTTTCTTACTATAATTCTTAGTGTAAAGCTTCTTAACCTAGTCTATATAATTATCTAGGACTTAAATAAAAAATATTAGCACTAGACTAGAGCTACTACTACACTAGTATAGAACTACTTATATTACCCCTAGTAACTATATTAGCCTAAGTGTTAACTAACCACTAGTGCTTAGTTTATATACTAGTAATATTTAGCTTTAAATAGATTAGTATTAGAATAGGTTTAGAGTAGGGTTAATACTACTAGTACCTTACTATACCTACTATTTTATACCTAATAGTTAAAGCACGCTCTAGATATTACCCCTTTATACTATAATTAGCCCTATGCCTAGACTAGATTTAAACTAACTTACTAATAATATTATAGTATTAATACCCTAGATAATTAAGCAAACAGGACTTATAGGAAATATATTATATTAATTAAGGCTTACTTAACTACCCTAGATTAGACTTAAAATAGGTGTAGAATAGGACTAGAAATAACTTACTTCTAAGTTCTTTTCTAAGGCTTACTCTAACTATTTTTTAGTTAGGGACTTCCTAGGGTATTAGTCTAAAGTTAAGAGTTCCTAGGTAGATTAGGACTAGAATAGCACTAAAATAGCACTAACTATAAAATTACTTATAGAAGGCAAAGCTATTATACTAAATTTAATTATTTCCTATACTAAAAATTAGTAATTAAACTAACACTAGACTAGAAAAGCCTTAAATAGCTTAGAAGAAAAGAAGGGGAAAAAGAACCTATAGGAAGTTTAATAAAGGAAGAGAAAAGAGGTTAGAACCCTATAGGGAGAAAAGCTCTCTCTTATACTTAAGAGAGGGGGAGGGGGGGAGAAATTAGATATTACTTAAAAAACAAAGCACTAGGTAATTAACTAGATAAATAATACATAAATAATCTAGGTACTAAGACGCTCTAATATTAACTCTAAACTACCTACCCCCTATTATATATAAATAAAACTAGGTACTCTAACTTTATAAGAAGTCTAGCCTAGTAATAGATTAGAACTAGCTAAAAAGTAAGGTATTAGAGAAGATAGTAAGAAAGTAAACCTAAAGTAAATTACTACTCTAAATTAGAATTTATAGTAAAATAAAAGGAAATAAAAAGGAAATAAAAAGGCACTAAATAAGTATAGCATAAGGCTAGGCTAAGACTAATTAAAGCTAAACACACTTATTACTATATATTTCTTATTTATTTTTCTTTTCTATAGGATAAGGCTAGCGTAAGCTAGCGCTAAATACCTATAATAGACTACACCTAGTGTAGCGTAGGCTTATAGCAGGGCTAGCGCTAACCTAAAAATAGATATAAGGGGGTTTTTCTTCCTAATTAAGGGTTTTCCCTCTTAACTTAGGAGCTAGAGTACTAGGAATAGCTACGTAACCTAGCTAGCTAGCGTAAACAATATATATATATATTATAAAGCTATATAAAGTTAGAGAGTACCTAAAGGAGAACCAGGTAAAGGCTACTAAAACCTAAGTAAAATACTATAATTAATACTATTAGCCTTTATTATTAAAAAGAGGTAACCTAGTACTACTATTAGTAAAGAATATTAGGCTTAAGGATATAAAATAGAAGCTAACCCCTAGATATATTAGACTATTCTAAGTGCTTAATAGTATAGGTAAATAAGTATACTAACTTATATTACCTAAGAAGTATAGATAGCTATATAATATATTTTATATAAGCTTATTAAAGCTATAGAATTACTATAAAGACACTAGGGATAAGGAAATACTAATACTAGACCTTAAGGATAAAGAAAATAAGTATAAAGTTAAGGAAGTTAAGGATTATAGAAAAACCTATAAAGGTAATAAATACCTAGTAAAATAGAAGGGTTAGCTAAGTAAATATAACTAATAGGTTCTAGTAAAAAATATAGAAAGCACTTAATATATAATTTAAGTATTTTACTAAAGTAAATTATATAAGAAAGGTAGTAATATATAAGTAAGTTATAGGTAAAGAGGTATAAAGTCCTTATAAAAAAGGCCTAGCTTTATTAGCTACTATAATACTCTAAACTAAAAGAAAAGAAAAAATCCTTAAACTACCTATAAAATAATAAAGAAAAACACACCTAAAGGGTAGCTAAAATAAGAGAAAATCCCTCTATAGTAGCATTACTATATATTAATACCTAAGTCCTATAAATAAAATAATCCCTAGTATTCTTATTCTTCTTAATTACTAGGGAAATAGTATAAGAAAACTAGTACTTTAATATAAGCTAGGCTATATACCCTAGGTTATAGGAACTAAGATATAAGACTATTTTTGCCTCCTAGGTAGTTAGGAGCTAGTAGTAGTTTACCTATAGAAATATTAGTAAAGAACTACTAAATATATTACAAGAATACTTATAATCCCTAGGGTAAGGCCTAGGAATATAGTAATAAGTAATTATTACTATAAAACTATATACTACTAGTATATAATAAAGGTATTCTATATAGAAGGATTAGTAAAATACTAGTAAATAGGTAAGGAAATAATAATAAACCTAGTAATACTTTATAGTATTAGTTAGACTAAATATAATATAGTGTGCTATATTAGTATAATTAAAACTAAGTATTAACTTAGCTAAAAGCTTAGTAAAATACTAGTAAGTCTTCTCTATAAAGATAAAATTATTATTATTATTATCTATAGTATTATTATCCCTATAGGTATCTAGTAAAGTTTAGACCTAGTCTAAGAGGGATAGGAGATTATTAAAATTACTTACTATTATAGCTATTAGCTAGTAAAAGTTAGTAAAAAGGAACTAAAAAAAATATAGAAAAAGAGAGAACTACTATATTATAAAGGTTACTACGTGTTAGGAGCGTAAGGGACAGAGACAGGACTATCACATGATAGAGCATTAGTAGGACCTCGGACCCACTAGGTTAGGGAGGGGTTAGCTAGTAGCTAGATAGTTATATAAGCGTAAGGTAAGGTATTTAGCGAGGACTGCCTATATTCTTATAGAAGGTTAGAGCTTAAAACCTTTACGTACTTACCCCTAGGTAGCACCTTTCTAGCTATAACTATGAATCTAAGCTATCACTCTGTTCTATTATCTTTCGACCCTTAAGTCGTGACACTACGCTTAATATACTAAATATATTACTTAGACTACTTCTCTTTAGATAGATTTACTACTAAAAGGTAGGGGAAAAGATAACTAATTTATAGTAGTATAGGCTTTATAGGTAAATTCTTTTTAAACTTTATATATATAGTATAAAGGTAGTGTATATAACTATACTATTTTAAGGGAATTATTAATATATTAGTAGTAAGAGAGTAGTAATTAATAAATTAAGAGAGAGTATATGTCATAACTTAAGGGTTAAAAGATAATAGAACAGAGTAATAGCTTAGATTAATAGTTATAGCTAGAAAGGTACTACCTAGGGGTAGGTACGTGAAGGTTTTAAGCTCTAACCTTCTATAAGAATATAGGCGGTTCTTACTAAATACCTTACCTTACGCTTATATAACTATCTAGCTACTAGCTAACCCCTCCCTAACCTAGTAAGTCTAAGGTTCTACTAATACTCTATTATATAATAATCCTACCTCTATCCCTTACGCTCCTAATATAATACTCCCTCTTTATATAATTATCCTTAATTATATAATAAGCTACTTACTTAGGGCGTTTATACTATATAGTCCTAGGGGCTATAGTTAATAGAGGATTTAGGTTAGGTATAATATATTATAGTGTAATATATTATTAAAAATAATAATACTAATAATACTAGGGTATAAATATTATTATCCCCCTATTTATTAATTCTAAATAGTAACCTATTTACTACTCTAATATAGTAAAGTAAATACTCTTTACCTTATACTAATAGTTCTAAGAGAGTAAATACCCTATATTAAATTTTATAATTAAGTTAAATAAATAAGGTATTAGACACTATATATATAAATAGACTTATTTATAGGTCTTAGTAATATAGTAGTATAGTTACTATATATTTATAGCTATTAGTATATTTATAAATAGTAATAATAATAGTAAATATTATAATCCCTATATTAGCTATATATAGTGTATAGATTACTTAGGGGGTCTATAGTTAATATAAAAAGGACTAAATCTTCCCCCCTTATATATACACTTCCTTTCCCTTATATACTATCTAACTATTATAAGTTTCTTTATCTTTACTTATTTTCTCTTTACTACTTCCTTACTACTAATCTATAGCTAGCTTATAATATTTAAAATCTATTTATTAACTCCTACTTTACTACTAGGTTTACCTCTATAGGATAAACCCTTAGGAAAGTTACTAGAGAAGTTACCTTAAAAAAGAATAGTATTTAAAATTTTTATATAAGTTTACTACTTTCTTACTAGGTTATTACTACTAACTTATAGCTAGTAATACTAAAATTCTATATATATAGTATAGTTAGTAAGTTACTATATAAAATATATAGCCTAAGAATAGTACTTATACTATTCCTTAGTATCTTAAGAAAAATAAACCTTTTCCTATAAAGTATAATAACTCTTATAGTATAATCTTACTACTTCTTTACTTCTTATAGTTACTAACTTATAGTAGTAAACTTAGCTAAATATACTTATTATACCTAAAATAATAAGATATATATTAGAGTATAACTACCTATTCTAAGTCTTTAGTTTTAAAATACTAACTTACTACTAGTACTTTACTTAAATTATATAGCTTTATAAAAAGCTATTTAATATTATTAAAGCTATGCCTAAGGGAGATTACTACTACCTTAATAAAGTAAGTATATCCCTAGTTCTCTTAACTTAATTACTACTAATATACTAATAGTCTCTTATTTACACTAAGTAAAAACTATATAATACCCTCCTAAAGACTAAAAATACTAATAAGTATAAGTATATTTATTATACTTAGGTAACTACTAAAGTAACTTAGGAAGCTAAGTATAATAAGCACACTACTATAGCATAGCTAGCTAATACTACTAACCTTAAGGTCTAAATTAATATTATAAACTACCTTTACTATATATATAAGAATATCCTAATAGTAAGTTTTTTAAATATTTATAAGTACTTCTTTACTAACTTACTAGTAGTTTACTTCTTATACCTCTAGGCTTCTTACTTATATTAGTCCTTCTAAGTTACTTAGAGAGCTCTATATCTTTATATATAGGGAAGGTAACTTTTCTAATAATAAAGCCCTAGTGTCTCTAAAGGCTTCTATACTTATTATTACTATAGTCTCTAAGGAAAATAAGGGTAAGGATAAGGATAAGAAAATACTTTTTAAGTAATTATTACTAAGTAGTTATATTATAATTATAAGAGTAATATAATTATATCTTTTTAGAATATTACCTTATATTATTTACTATATTTATAGGGTATTACCTTATATTATTTACTAAGGGTAGTTTTACTACTATAACCTAGCTACCTAGTTACTACTTATAGTTATAGATAATATCCTTTATAATAAAATCCCTCTTTAATACCTATAAATTCTCTAAGCTATTATAGCCCTTTTATTTAACTAGGTACTTATAATGCCTACTATTATAATAATATAAGATAATTCTTTTTACCTTAAACTCTTACTTATTATCCTTAATATTATCTTATAGTAAAGAAGTATTTACTATATTACTTAAGTCCCTTTTAAAGAGTTTAAGGCTTATAATATTAAATATATTATATAACTATATTCTAGTAGGTAATTCTAGCTAGTAAGCTAGTTTATAACTCCTAACTACCCTTATAATCTTATAAGAGCCTAGGTACTTTATAGTTAACTTTTTACTTAGCTATCTTAGGTTAATATTCTTTATAAATAGTAGAATATAATTACTAACTTTAAATCTCTTTAAGGTTCTTTTCTAGTTATAGTATTTCTTATACTAAGCTTATAAGTTAATTAGAAGCTATTTAATTATAGTGTGTTTCTCTCTTAATAATAATACTTTACTCTTAGCCTAATTATTTATAAGTAAAATATTAGGTATTACTTACTATAAGCCCCTAGGGTTATATTCTTATAATGCCTCCGCTAGTATATAGCTATAAGTTATATAGTTACTAGTATTATATATAAATTATACTATTAATAGGTTATTAGCCTAGTTAGTTTATTTAGCGTAGGAAAAAGCCCTTAAATAATATTCTAAGACCTAGTTTAATTGCTCTATTTACCTATTTATCTATAGGTAAAAAGTAGTGCTTAGTAACCGCTTAGTTATAATAAGATAGTAAAAGGTTATCTAAAATCCGCTTATAAATATAAAACCTTAGTTTATTATAATACCTTCTAGGGCTTTATAATCTCTAAAGATATATTCTAGGAATATAGTTACTAACCTATTACTTATTAGTTATATTAAAATAAGGATATAAATACTATACTTTATAAAATAGTCTATAATTACTAAGATTATATTATAGGTCTAGTTAGTATCTTTAACTAGTAGTAATCTAGTAATAAAATCTATTAATAGTTCTTAAAAAAGGTAATCTAGCTTTAGTAAAGTAGCTAACTTACTATATAGCTTATAGTGCCTTAGCTTTAAAACTTAATAGTTTATATAGGTACTAATATATACCTTTATATCTTTCTTTATTATTAGCTAGTAGTACTAACTTATAATTTAATAAAGCGTCCTACTAACTCCCTAATACCTAGTAGTAAGGTTATTATATATTAATAGTAAAATCTCTTTTCTTATACCCTAGGGAATATAAACTTAACTCTTAAATATTAATAGCTTAGAGAGTCTAATTAACTATATTTATAATACTTCTAAGTTACTACTCTTAAGTAGCTTTCTCTAATATATAGTAAACTTATTATTTTACTATATACCTAATAATAATACTTAAATTAAAATATCTAATTCTAAGCTATTATCCTAAGTATTAGAGTTAAACTTAGAAGAGGTTCTCTAAATAGCTTAGATTCTTACTATAATATCTCTATAAGTAGCTAGCTTATAAGTTACTTCTAGTCTTATAAGTATACTATAGTTAAGTAGTATTTCTAAGGGGCGCCCTTACTACTTACTAGTAACTATACTAGCTAAAACACCTCTTTTAGTAATATCTAGTCTTATAGCTTCCTTAAAAATATAGCTAAGTTATATTTTCTTAAAACCCTAGATATTCCTATTACTATTATAAGGTCTTTATAACTAACTATCTACTATATTAAATAATAATATAATAAAACCTATAGTATTTCTATTACTACTATAAAGTTCCTATTAATTAGTATTTATAAACTTAGATAAGAAGTTTAGTAGCTATAAGGTTACTACCTTTACTTTCCTATTCTTACTTATATAATCTACCCTCCTTAATAATATATTAGTAAGGTTTAACTTACTAGCCTTATATTTAATCCTAAAGTTAAATAAGTATAGCTTATTAAGCACTACTACCTACTTACTAGTTAGCTATAGCTTTATAGCTAGGTACTTATAGTTTAAGTAATCTATTACTACTATAATTAAGTAAGTTAAGTATACTAGGTAATACCTCTATACTCTAAAAGTCTCTTAGATTACTAATAATTTAGTATTTAGCATAAGGTAGTATAACTTAGTATTAGTTAACTTCCTTAATATATATATAACTAAGTGCTAGTAACCTAGCACTAATATTATAAGTATTACTTTAATAGTAAAACCTAATATATTTATCTTTACTCTTAATAGAGTAAGTAAGTTAAAGTGCACTAAAATTAATACTTTCTAGAATAACTTCTAGAGTTCTCTAAATATAGCTAGCTTATAAGGTTCTAGCTTAAAGGTTACTAGTTATCCCCCCTTAAGTTAGTTTATTAATAAAATAACTACTTTACTATACTACTTAATAAAATATTAATAAAATCTAGTAAACCTAAGAAATAATTAGATATCTAGGACACTATAAGGTATTAGCTATATTATAATTACTTTTACCTATAATAGTTCTATTATAATACCTTACTTAGATATAATAAATCCTAAGAATTTAACCTTTATAACTAAAAATTAACACTTCTTAAGGTTAATAAAAAGCTTTATATTATAAAGTCTACTTAGAACTTATTTAATATAGCTTATATAAGTAGCTACATTACTACTATAGATTAGGATATTATCTAGGTAGATAATATAAATATTATTTATAATATTCTTAAGAACTTTATTAATATACTTCTAGAAAGTTACTAGTATATTAACTAATTTAAATAGTATTATAAGATACTTAAAATGCCTATATTTATAATAGAATACTATCTTTTACTTATTACCTAAGTAAATATATAGCTAGTAGTATATATTTATTAAATTAAGTTTTATCTAGATAACTATACCCTTTAAGTAATTAAGGATTTTAGTAATTAGTATTAAAGGAGACTTATTCTTAATAGTAATCTTATTTAGGCTCTTATAATTTATATAAAGCCTTAATTTCCTTTCTTTCTTTAGGATAAATAAAATTAAGGCCTTAGCTAGGCTAATAGATTTTCTAATCTATCCCTTTTACTATATATTTATAAAATACTCCCTAAGCACCTCTAGCTCTTTCTTAGCTAAGTTATATATTAGCCCCTAAGGTAGTGTTTTCCTTTTTTCTAATTTAATTATATAAGTATAGCCCTCTAGTTTAGGAAGTATTCCTACTAAATCCTTATTAAATATATCTTTAAATTCTAAGTATTTCTCTAAGAGCTTTAGTTTATCTATATTATTACTTAGCCTTTACTTAGTTATAAGTTACTTATTACTTAAACTATCTAAGGATCTTAAGTTAGCTATAATATATTACTTATATAACTTATAGGTATACTCTAAGATTATTATTACTTCTTTACTACTTATTTCCTAAATTAGCTTTAGTAAGTTTACTAGTAAGTTTTCTTCTAGTTTTTTTCCTTTCTTATTCTTTAGGCTATTTAAGATAACTTTTACTAAACCTAATACTAAAGTAACTACTAACTATTTTAATACCTTATATACTTTTTACTTACCCTAAGTATATAAGAGGTACTTTTTTATTACTAAGTATCTCTAAAACTTCTCTTTTTAATATATTACTATAGGTTTATATTCTTTAATTTAGTCTATACCTAGTAGTAGCCTTTCTTTAGTATTAGTAATAAAGTAGCTAACTTAGTAAACCTTTATAAACCCTATACTATTTTTTATTAATACTAATCTCCTTAGAATTCCTTAATATAAAACTATATTCTTACTTATACTTTTAAGGTTTTAATCTATTTTTTTAACTCTTTTCTAATTCTTCTTAGATAATAACTTTAGGTATATAGTTAAGGATTATATACCTAAATCTATTAGTGCCTTTACTACTACCTACTAGTAATCTTATTATAAAGATATATAGACTCTAACTCTTAGGTCTACTAATTTATCTATAATAAGCCCCCTATCCTAGGTTTATATAAATAAAAGTAGTATTTTATTAGGATTAGATACTTTATTCTTACTATAATTATACTTCTCTATAGTATATTTATTACTCTTATAAATAAAGTAGTCTAATAAATAGTAAGCTATTAAGATATATCTAGGCTTCCTATATTTATAATATATAATAAAGAATCTTCCTACTTACCTTTTATTTTATTATTATAAGTTATCTATAGGTAAAGTTAATTACTATTACTTTTTCTTATAGTCTTAACTTTTCTTATAACTCTATATTAGTTTTATTACTACCTTTACTTTCTTACCTTAGCCTTATAACTAGCTCTAAGTAGTTAGAAACTCCTAGCTAAGTATTTACTTTCTTATAATATTATTAAGGCTATTAATAAATATATAGATTCTTAGTTATATTAGGATTAGTTTAGGTAAGTTAGATTTAACCTTAGTCTAATTCCTAATAAAGGCTTAAAATAATTAGCTATTACCTTACTAAAGATTTAGTAATAACTTAGTTACTTCTAAGTATTTAGTATTCTTATTTATTATTCTAGTCTTTAGCTATATAATAAAGCTTACCTAATTATAGTCCTTATATTCTATATAACTATCTATAGCTATATAATATATCTATTATTACTTTATATTATTAGTAAGGTATTTACTAGTATAAGCTACCTTTATTATATTATTATAAAAGGTATATTAGTCTAATTTAAATAATATATTTAAGTCTACTAGGAAATTCTAGAGGTTTTTTATAAGTATTTCCTTTATATAATAGTATTTATAGCTATATCTTAATAATACTATATTAGTATATATTTACTACTTACTTAGTACCTATTAGTAAAGTAAGTATAGGAGTAGTTAGTCTAACCTAAGGGGGTGGATTTATAAGTCCTTACTAGATTCTAGCTAATAGTAAGTTTACCTAAAGCTCCCTAATTTTTACTTTTATTTATAGAATTTCCTATATTTTCTATATATATTATAGCTTAGCTTATATAATATTATAACACTATTACACTACCTCCTTAATACTATTATTCTTAATTTTAGTATTATTATCTAGATTAGTCTTAGGTAGTATCTAATATACTTAATTATTAGTATTTATTATTTAAGTATTTACTATATTACTACTACCTTACTTATCTATAGTATTACTACTAGGGGGTATAGGTATATTTTATATAAATATTCTCTAGGGTATTAATATTATAATCTAGCTAATAGTCTATTACCCTAAAGGGATTAAGAGCTTAATTTATTATAACTTAAGGGTTAAAAGATAATAAAATAAAGTAATAGTGTGAGAACAAAGGATAGCTAGGCAAGAGGTATAGGGGCACTTGTGTATTTACTGAAGCTTACTAGGTCTAAGTGTTATGCGCGCGAGTCGCTGGCTTTTATTTAGTGGCTTGCTAGTGTTATATAGACCTAGCCCTAGGCCTAGTATACCTATAGGGTGTGCACGCTATATTATAGGTAGGGCCTTATAATTACCTCCTTACTTATAGCTAGGCTTCTAAATAGCTTTTACTAGCTACTTTATAGCTATTTACTAACTAGTAATAGCCTCTAAAATAATAATAAATAATAAATAGGGTTTAACTATAAATTTACCTATAATTCTTTATTATATTATATACTTTTCCTTTCTATAACTATAGTAATTTTTTAATTATTTCTTATACCTTTAGTTTCTATCCCTTCTTAGTCCTTAATTACTATATATTTATTATAGAAAATAAGTATATTCCTTTAAAAGAATATAGCTATATATATTATTTATACACTAGATACACTAAGTTTAAGAAATATCCCCTAGCTAAGCTTATATTACTATAGATTAACTATTAATTTCCTTATAATCTATTTATAAATCCTTAAAAGATAAAATATTCTAAGCGCTATACCTAATACTATAATTATAGTAATTCTTATAAAACTATAAGTATACTACTCTTCCTATATCTTTTAGTCTTATTTTACTAATAAATTCCTATAGGCTATAGCTATAATAAGGGGTAATTTTATTAATCTCCTTATAGTTTTAGACTAGGCCTAAATACTTATAGATATCTATAGTAATATAGTAGAGAAAAACCCTAAGGACTACCTATTTTTAGAGGCCTCTTACTTCTATATTACTAAGTATTACCTTTATCTAATAATAGGGTTTAACTATATAAATATATTATACTATATTATTTTTAGCTTAACTAGGGCTATAAAGGTTTATTAGGTTTATCTCTTTACTATATATTTACTAGTCTCTTACTTATATTTAATAGTAGTATACCTTTATTATATACTAATAGTATATAGTATTATAATAGTAGTTACTTATTATAATATTCCCTAGCCTAATTCTAGGGTATATAAGTATTATAGTTATTCTACCCTATCTTACTATATATTTACTAATTCTTCTATAGCTAAACTACTATAAACTTAAGATTATATAGAATATAAAAATAACTTTATACCTATAATACTTAGACTTAGAGTATATCCCCTAGGGGATAGTAAAATATTATTTTATACTAGTAATATACTAGGTAATTACTAAGGATAAGAATAGCGCTAAGTATCTTATTTATAGGGGTTAGGCTTTTTACTATAAGGGGGTAATAATAAAGGGGTTCCCCTTAACCCTCCCTATACTTTAGGTATATTTTCTTTTATTATTTAGTAGGTAGTCTAAGGTAGTTCCTATAGGAGTGTAATAGTAGCTAATAAGGCTAGGCCTTTTTATTATAACTCTATATCTCTTTACCTATAACTTACCTATATATTACTACCTTTCTTATATAATCTACTTTAGTAAAATACTTAAATTATATATTAAGTGCTTTCTATATCTTCTACTAGAACCTATTAGTTATATTTACTTAGCTAACCCTTCTATTTTACTAGGTATTTATTACCTTTATAGGTCTTCTTATAGTCCTTAACTTCCTTAACTTTATACTTATCTTCTTTATCCTTAAGGTTTAGTATTAGTATATTCTTATTCCTAGTATCTTTATAGTAATTCTATAGCTCTAATAGGCTTATATAAAATATATTATATAGCTATCTATACTTCTTAGGTAATACTAGTCTATATACTTATTTCCCTATAGTATTAAGTACTTAAAAAGGCCTAATAAATCTAGGGATTAGCTTTTATTTTATATCCTTAAGCCTAATATTCTTTACTAATAGTAATACTAGGTTACCTTAATATAGTATTAATAGCTAGTAATACTAGTTATAGTACTTTACCTAGGTTTTAGTAGCTTTAGCCTAGTTTTCCTTTAGATACTCTTTAACTTTATATAGCTTTATAATATATATATATACTTCTAGTACCTCCTCTTCCTAGCTCTTGCCCCTAAGAGCTAGATAAAACTTAGGTAAATAGCCTATAAGTAAATAGTTTAGGGAGTAGCTAGTGCTTTTATTTATTATATTATTATAGGTAAATTAAGCTATTAGGAGTAGCTTAGGCTATATCTATTAGTTCTCTATAATAAAATATTAAAGGTAGTGCTTAAGTACTTAGTTTATTCTTTCTATCTACCTATTAGTTTAGGGGTAAAATACTATAGAAAGCCTTTGCTTTACCTAAGATAGGTAGTATAGGTCTAACTAGAATTAGCTTATAAAGACTAAACCTCTATTAGATATAATGCCCTCTAGGGCTCTAAATTATAGCTTAATCTCTTTATAGAAAAGTTCTACTAATTTAGCTACGTTAATAGTAGTAGTTATAGGTAAGAAGATAGAATACTTAGTAAATTAGTCTATAATCACTAGGATTATGTTAGTCTCTTACTTACCTACTTATATAATAGGTAACCCTATAATAAAGTCTATTAAGATTTCTATCTATAGTTACCTTAGTATTAGTAGTAATTTAAGGCTTCTATATAGGTAATACCTTCTAGCTACTACCTATTAGTAAACCCTATAGCTTATAATATAGTTTAAAATAGACTTACTTATAGCTAGCTACTAAAAGTAATACTTTAGTAGCTCTAGAGTGCGCTTAGTCCTAAAGTAACCTACTAGTAAATTATTATAGTGTAGCTATAAAAGCTCTTATTATAAGATAGGCTCCTAGGGAATAACTACCTAGTCTTAGTATAATAGAAGACCCCCTATACTATATAACTATAGACTAGCCTTTCCCTTCCCTTTTACTAAGGAGTTATTAATCTTACTATTCTATCTCTATAGATCTAGGTCTTAATCCTATACTTTCTATAGTAGTTACACTAATAGTTTATTTAGCCTAGATTAGTAGGGATCTAGTAATATAATAGTCCCCTATATCTCTTATACTACGCTAATATCTTAGATATATACTACCTTCTCCTTAAAATCCCCTTTAGTTAGCTAACCTTTTACTAGATCTATAGTAGCTAACTAGCTTCTTAACTAGGCTACTCTAGCTATTCTCTCTATAGAGGCTAGGGTATTTTCCTCCCCTAAAGATATCTTATTAAGCCTCTTTATACCTAAGACTAGGGTATTTTCCTCCCCTAAAGGCGTCTTACTATATTTTCTTTAATATATTAGTTTCTCTTCTTCTACTATTTTAGTAAGTACTATCTTTCTTTAAAGTTCTAGTAATAGTGCCTTATTTATTAGGGGTTTGCCCTTATAATTAGACCTTCTTAATAGTATATCTACTAGGTTACTTTTCCTAGGTCTATACCTAATTATAAAGTAAAAGAGGTAAAGGAATATATACTATCTTACCTACCTTCTATTTAACTTCTACTACCTTATAAAGGTCTATAGGTTATAGTAGTCTAATAGGACTTTAACTAGGCTTACTATACCCTTAATATAGTATTACTAATATTTAAATAACTCTACTATAGTAAGTAGCTTTTAATTAGCTATACTATAATTATACTTAGTATCTATAAATTTCCTTAACTAAAATACTACTAGATACTAATAGCCCTTATTATCCTATTAAGATAGGATTCCTACTATTATAAAGATTAAAGTATCTATCTTAATATACACTAGTTAACTTAGGTTATAATAATAGAGAAGAGGCACTTACTAGAAGGCCTCTTTTAGCTAGTTAAATACTAGCTATTCCTTTACTCTAAATATAAACTTCCTAGCCTAGATACTATTTTAACTACCTTTTATTAATATATAAAAAGGTACTATAATTCTAGAGTATTTATAGATAAACTATTAGTAGAAGTTATAAAACCTAAGGAAGGACTATATATCCTTAAAGCTTATAGGCTCTTTCTATTCTTAGATAGTATTAACCTAGTAAGTATTTATTAAGATCCTATTAACTAATAGGATAAACCCTAGGAACTTTACTAACTCCTAGTAGAATAAATACTTTAAGGGTTTTATATATAACTTTACTAATCTTATATATTCTAAAACTTCCTTAATATATATAGTATATTCCTTCTATATCTTTAAAAAAATAAGGATATTATCTAGATATACTATATAAATAGTATTAACTAGCCTATAGAGCGCTTTATAAATATAACTTTAAAAAGTAGCTAGGGTATTAGTTAACCTAAAGGGTATTATAAGGTATTTATAGTGTCTATAATAGATATAAAATATAGTCTTTTACTTATTACCTTCTTTAATATAAATTTAATAGTATATATCCTTAATATTAATTTTTAAGAAGTAGTAAGCTCCTTAGTACTAGTCTAGGATCTCTAAAATTAGGGAGAGAGTATAGTAATTCTTCTATATTACTTTATTAAGTCCTTAATAATCTATATATAACTAGAGTATACTATCTTTCTTTAGTATAAATAGAATAGGTATACCTATAGGGCTCTTAGAGGGTCTTATCTAGCCTTTTTATAGGTTTTTATTAATATATTTATAGAGTTTTTTTAGCTTACTTTAGGAAAGAGGGTAGATTAGTTTATATAGGGGTGTAGCCCTAGGTACTAGGTTAATTATATAGTTAGTCTCTTTTCTTAATAGTAAGCTTCCTACCTTATCTAATATAAATATATCTTTAAACTTATATAGTTCTAGGGAAATATCTTTAATAGTTCTATATACTTTTACCTCCTTATTATCTTTAAGGGTAATAAACTTATCTTCTATAACCCCTATAATAGTATATATAATAGTCTTATTATATATTACTTTTATAAATTTATAAGGAGTTAATAGTAAAAAAGCTACTTTTCCTTTCTTAAACTACTATTTCTATAAATATAGGTAAAGGTATATATATTCTTTTATAAGGGTATATATTCTAATTAATATAGGGCTTCCCCCTACTCTTAGGTCTTTATCTATAGCTATATATAGTAGCTTAAGGTCCCTTTCTTTTTCTCTTAAGTTCTTAATTATAATAGGTACCTTATAAATACTATATTAAAGAACTATAAGGGCTTTTACTACTTTAATAATAGGTACTATAGCCTTAGCCTAGTTAAGTTTATAGGTTTTTATAATCTTAATACTAATTACATTAATCTTAGTGTAACTATCTAGATTAGCTACTATTTTAATATCTTTATACTTATAGATAGTAACTAGTATATAAAATTAATACCCTATTAGTACCTTAGTATTAGAGGTAGAGGTAAGGGTATTTACTTCTACCTTAGGGAGTTTTCTAGGCCTTCTTAGGGCTTTTTCTTAGGTTTCTTATAGTAATATATAAGGTATTCTATACTATTATAGTTATAATACTATATTTTATCCCTAGGTTTAGTAGTATTTAGGTAGGTAGCTAGGCCCTTCTCCTAGTCTTTATTCCTTTAATCTTTATAAGGTCTATAACCTTATAAGAAGTTATTCCTATAGTGCTAAGGGTTCTTATATAGGCCTTTATCTCCTAATTACTTAGATTTTTGCTTATTCTTTAGTATAGCCTCCTAGAATTACTAGGTAAGTTATATAACCTCTTCTTAAGTCTTATTAGTAATAGAGGTATATAGGTTAATATAATCCTATAGGTTAGGGAGTAACTTTATAAAGAATATAAGAGTATAAGTCTTTTCTAGGGCTTTTTCTAGGTATTTCTTTAGTAAATCTAAGAAGATACTAAACTTAATAGGGCTTTAACCCTTATATTACTTTATATTCTCTAATTATATTACTATTTATATATTATAATTAGTAAAGTTCTAAAGTAGTGTAAGTGTCTAGGTCTAAAATTTATCCTAGTTATCTTTAAGGTTATCCTAGCTATTAGCCTACTATTCTTTAAGGTATCTATCCTATCTTACCCTATAATTAATATATATATAGTTAAGTGTAAAAAGGATCTTCTAGTAGTTATATTAGAACTTCTTCTTTACCTTATTAAAGGTATAGTTTAGGTTATTAATCTATATCTTATATCTCTATAGGTTTATAGGATATTAGAGGTTAGTAATATTCTAAACTTTAATCTCTTAGCTACTATAGCTTAAGGAAGTGCTAGCTTTTTACTACCTTTTTAATTATTTTTCTTTAGTATTATACTATAATAGATCTTAAAGCTTTTACTCTTTTTCCTATAGTTTCTAGAGTTCCTTAAGCTAGGTAATTTACTTTATTATTACTATAGCTTAGGCATAGATAGTAAGGGGTATATCTTTAGTTATAGTACCTATAGAATAGGGTATATTCTTAGCTATAGTATTACCCTTATTTAGTAGCCCTTAGTTATTATCTAATATTACTCTTATAAATTAGGTAGTTCTCCTCCCTATATTACTCTTAGGTAGCTAGTAGGAGAAGCTTTAGAATTATAAGAATAAAGGATAGCTAGGTAAGAGGTATAGGGGCACTTATATATTTACTAAAGCTTACTAGGTCTAAGTGTTATATATGTAAGTTACTAGCTTTTATCTAGCAGCTTGCTAGTGTTACGTGGACCTAGCCCTAGGCCTAGCATGCCTGTGGGGTGTGCACGCTGTGTTATAGGCGGGGCCTCACAAATAGCTTAGATTTATAGTTATAGCTAGAAAGGTACTACCTAGGGGTAGGTATATAAAGGTTTTAAGCTCTAATCTTCTATAAGAATATAAGTAGTCCTTACTAAATACCTTGCCTTATACTTATATAACTATCTAGCTACTAGCTAACCCCTCCCTAACCTAGTAGGTCCGAGGTCCTGCTAATGCTCTATTATGTGATAATCCTATCTCTATCCCTCACGCTCCTGACAGTATATTATAAGATTAAAGTTTACCTTAAGCTAGGATAATATATTTATAAAAGGAAAAAATAAGTAATATAATAGGAATATAATAGTGAATTTATACTAAATAGATATTTATATTACTATAGAATAGATCCCTATTTATTATTATTATAATAGCCTAATATAGTAATCTTATTATTATTACTAACTAGTAAATAGCTATATCTTAGGTAGTAATTTAAAGCTATTTAGGAGCCTAGCTAGAAAAGGGGGGGTAATTATAAGGCCTTACTTATAATATAAGTACACTACACTAGCGCACCCTGTAGATAAGCTATGCCCTAGGGCTAGGTCTATATAATACTAGTAAGCTACTAGCTATAAGCTAGTGACTTGCATATATAACACACTTAGACCTAGTAAGCTTTAGTAAATACATAAGTGCCCTATACCTCTTGCCTAGCTATCCTTTGTTCTCACAGCAGCAGGCTAATAACATCGCACTACGTGAGGTAAAAGGTACCTTAGATTATATATATTTTACTAGTACTACTTAGTACTCTTTACTAGCGTAAATACCCCTATAGTATCCCTAATAGCTCTATACACTATAGCCACTTAGAGTTAATAGTAGCTGCCCCACGTGGGGCTTATAGCGAGTGTAAAATCATTTAGGGGTTAGACTATATTACTGCAAAAAATATAGAGAAAACACTTATAATTAACACTTAATAATACTATAAGGATTAATAGTATAAGCTATATTAAAAATAGGTCTATAGGCAATTTATTCTTATTAGAACTACTCCGTAGGAGCAGATACGTGTTAATTTTTAATAGATGCGTGTTTAGGCATCCCTCCGCCCTGCTCATTCACTTAGCTGCTCTAGTAAGCGGCTGGACTTGACCATCGTCCACCGTCTGATATGGGCAGCGTTCCGGTCCCCATTGAGAAGTGCCACGGAGCAATTAGGACTACTTCTGCTTGTTGAATTGTGTACAACTCTACAAGTAGTGACGGACGGATTGCACAGAGGGTTGCGCCAAACAAACTGCTAATTGTGTGCTTGCAACCGTGTCTCAACCATCCCCTGCCGCCGTATAATACACACGAGTACTGTCAATTTTCAAACTCAACGCCGCCCACTTGACCAATGTCATTCAGAAAAAAAATTCTCGAGGGACGAGCCATCCGACACGCTCTGAGAACGCCTAGGCCAAAAAATATGAGGCCAAACCGCGTGATATAAGCGCAAGGAATGAACGCCCCGTACCCGCCGAGCCATCCAAGGAATATAAAATAAAAGACCAACAAATTAAACAAGTGGTATGCCTGTCAGGAACGCCGTGGCTATAGATTTCAATGACGCAACAAAAATCCCCCTTGGCTGAAGAGGTTGCTTAATCAAACGCACTCATCCAGACAAACACGCCAACAGCACCGCCGAGCATCAAAACCGTAACGAAGCCCGCACCTGCCTTGTCAGCCATTGTGATGGGTTTCACCGGTCGTTCACCGTTGTCTTTGCCGCCGGCGTTTGGATTTCCTTTTGACGTTCCACCTGTGCCGTTCGTAACTGGTGGGCTTGTCTCGTCGATGAGAAGACTCGAGACCGCGGCCAACACATTCATTGCTTCACCCGCACCCGTGGTTTTGTCAGTGGCAGGATCCACGAATTTGCCGAATGACCAGTAAAAGCCGCACTGGCGACCCGTTTGGCCACCAGTACACTGCTTGACTGCCGCCTCTGTAGATTTACGCAAAACCGGAAGAATCTTGTCCCTAGTATAGGGGGCGACCTGGGTAACAACGGATAACCATCGATGAATATAGCCCTTGAATGACAGCATGTCGGGAGTACATGTCCCCTTTCCAGCCTTGCCTTCGCAAGGGACCTCGTAAGCAATATCGTTGGGGAAGAAATTCTTCAAGGTGTATCCAAGCAGCCCGTCCAGAGCAGTTTTCCACTTGGTGTTTCCATCAGTCTGTCGAGCCATGTCAGTTCTTGGCATCACGGTGAGCAGGGGGAGGTCGTTCATCACATACGTAATTGTACATGAAAGCGGCACCTTGTATCAGAACACCAGCATTGTATGAGAAGGTAGCCTCGTTGACATCGGTGCAATTCTTGTCAACGTGCGCGCCGTCGTATGCTGCCCAGGATTGGTGATTGATATATTTGTGGTCCCACATCCAGTCCCAAGCCTTTTCAGCACGTGTCGCATAAGTGTCGTTCTTGGTATATCGGGCTAGGCGAGCGCCCATGTTAAAGAAGATTCCGTTGGCAATAGCTGTGGCAGGAAATTAGCAAATGTTCAGATCTAAATATCAGAAAACACCACCCCCAATCCATACTATTCTTGTATCCATATCCCTGATTGGAAAAAGGAATCTGCCACCGCAGTCCTCCACCACATGTCTCGTCGTATCGGCTGGGGTCGGCTTGGGTATTCCATACAGCTTGGGCAAGGGCGAGCCACTGGGGCTGATCTTGTGGTGGATCGGGAAATTTGTTCTCGGCAGCCAGCATGGCAGACATGCCCCAAAAGCCTTGATCGTCGTTTCCGAGGGACATGGTGTGGTTGCTAGGCATGAAGTTCTTGTTCTCGCCAACCTGGTGTAGCATTCCTTGCATAACAACCTTGTTGTAAGACGAATCTCCCGTTAACTTCCAGTAGTCCATGTATGTGGCCATCATGGCGCCACCTTCCCACCAGTAATACGGACCCTTCCCAGATGCAGGAGGGCCTGGTAGAATCCCGGGAATCTCTCCGGATTGGTTCCCTTTGTAATAAAGCATCAGGTCGTACGCCAGTGTTCGCGATGATTCGCGGATACTATCTAGTAAGGCTGTGTCAGCAATGGTGGCAAAAGATCATGTCGCGTTTGAGAAATTGCAAGTATTGCAAGAGCTCCAAGCCATCATTCATACCCGGAGAATCAATTTTGTAATACTGCGCATCGACTGCACCCAACAGGAACAGTCCTCCTAGTACGGCAAGTTTTGCCGATGAGAATAGTGATGAAACCATGCTGTCGAGTACCGCAGCGGTCGACAAAAGTATGTAGCAACAGGCTTGCTGTATCTCAACTAGCTCTCAGCGATATTTCGGATGCGGGCAAAGAAGATGGTTGAATGATTCTGCTCCGAATATGATGGAACAACGTTGGGTGGAGATTGGGTGGAAATCGGTATCGATGAAATTAGATGGTTAATATCTTGCGCCCAGCGAATGCGACCGTAGCCGGCGGGAACCGTGGATCGAGCGAGTGACAAGTAAAATTAGAAACGGATAGAACAGAGGAAAGGTCGAGCAGAGAATCTCTTGTCGGAAGGAGCAACGTGTGGATGAAGACCTCCAGGAGTGAGGGCTAGCGTTGAAGAAATGTCACCAAAGGGGGGGGGGGATCTCTGAAACTTCAGACGGCAGGGTTCAAGAAGATGGAGGAAGAAGAAGAAAGAAAGTGGGGGAGGGCCAGCAAGTGAGCATTGCCGTGTATTGTTATGCCATGGTGCCAGGCACCAGAGTGTATGTATGTAGGCTCGTTGGCGGCAGACAAAGGAGTCTTGGCATTGGCATGCAGGACGCCAAGTGTGGATGGCCTCGAAATGAGCTTGAGCAGAGTGAAAGCAACAAGACTCTGGGCGCCACGGGGCTGTGCATGAGAGGGGCAGAAAAGAACGGGAAAAGGGTGCGCGGTGTGGGTTCCGTTTGCTTGGCATCAGCAGAGAGCATTCATCATGGCCGTCATGACCACTTCAGCCAGCACTGGCCCAGCAGCAACTTGACAGGGCGGGCCCAGCAGAGCCGGACGATCATTGCCGTGGCATTTGGAATTATTATCGACGGGCCATTCACTCTGTTCAGGATGGTTGGAAAGTGTCTGGTGGCTTCGGCAACGATTCACCCAAACGTCGCCCAGGTTAGTGGTTTTTTTTTTTTAGAAAAAAAAAAAAAAAGTAAAATTTTAAGGTTAATCATTCCTGTGCCCAATGATTGATTTCCTGGGCCTTTGTTGCCAACCAACCCCATGCGCGGCCCATGCGCGGCCACGCGTTAGTAAAAATCCGTCGTCGCGACATTATCACCAACAACCATGACCATGATCGACGTGTTCCGGGGCGGCGACGGTGCGCCAAGGTTACTCGGAATATGGAGCAACTGCATCGGCGTCGATGGGTTGTTGCAATCAATGGCTTTTGCAGAGTCCTCGTACAAATCTACATGACAGGGGTAATTGAGCCAATCAGATGTCATCTGGGAAATGAAGGAGACAGGGGCTAGTACCCTGCGCATTTTCTTTGTAGCTCTCTACTAGTAGTATGACTCATATCTGATCATAGCTGTTAGAGAGGAACGAATAACTGGGACATGTAAATTTGTAAAATAATTCAGGGCAAGTAATACGGAACACAGGTTAAATGGCCAAAGACATCAGTGGCCGGAACAATGACGGACCAGCCCCGTGTGCCTCAACAATTTGACCCTTCCAATACCGGCAAGACGGGCAATCACGTGCATGTCTCGATGAAAACCGCAACAAACGTTTTTTCGGGCTTGAAGCGCCTGTTCCGTTCCGCCATCTGATGAGTAGTACAATGCATGCATGATCCCCGCGGACATGACGTTTGCCACTTACCGGCAAAGTCCAAGGTACGGAGTAATAGTGTCTCGAATCCGACATGGCGGCCCAAGTCGTGGTCGCGCGTCCTCCGGCGCCATTAAACACTTTCCATCACAATGCCACAGTTGAGCCGCGGTGAGGTTCGAGTCTACGACGCATTTGAACATGGGGAAGTTGGGAAGCAAGTCGTGTTGAGAGTATTCACAGCCTCACATCGTAGCCTCAGATATTAGGCATTATTTCTTCGTTTGACGATACAGCTTCCTACATGGCGTTTGTTATCGCGCTTTACTATATAGGCTTTATTTAAAGACGTTTGTTTACTTGTAATAGATTTAAAGCTTATAATAAGCTTCCTTTTCTATATAAATTCCTAAATAGTAATTCTACATTATCTTCTCTTCTGATCACTCTTTGCCTCCGTCCGCATCCCTCCACAAGTCGTGTGACACCCCCCGTGACATTCTTAACCGAGACATTGAATATTCATCGAGTTCAAAAGACTGATCGTATCGTATTACTATATATGCCTAAAAAATCCTAGACCCGTGCTCACTCTATCTGCGGATATGTCGTCATATATTTTCGAGTATTTGACGTGTCTCGGTTCTTCGTGCGTGAGGTGTGTCCGCCAGTCCATGATTTCTTCCGAGGCAAGACGAGATGAAATTTAATTCGCTGCGTTGCAATCAATGGTTTAAAGGGCTCCGCTCGGGAAGCCCGATCCAAACTGCTCCCTTAAGGAAGGTTCGCGGGCTTGTAGCTCTTATCGGGAGTGACCTTGTGGCCATTGGCAAGCTCGCCGTCGGTATAGCTGGGGTATGTAATCAGGCTGCAGGGGAGAAGAACAGTCTTGTCAGCATGAGGGATTCGAAGCATGTTTCTTGTTGTTCAGCTACATACCGGTTCTTGTTGTCGACCACGGCAAAGGTGGTGAAGCCGTTGCCCTCGCCGAACTGGCCGCTCCAGCCCGAGGTCACGGTGTAGTCGCCGAATGTCTGGGCAGGGCCATTGTTGCGAGAGGCGCCCACGTTGCCGTTGCGCTTGGTGACGAAGCTGACTCCAGTTCTGGAGAAGCGCTTGGGGTTGATGGTGAAGTCGATGGTGCACTTGTTGTCCTGGGCGTCGCAGTTGCGGACGACGCCCTCGAAGACGGTATCGGGAATGCCAGACGAGGCCATCATGGACATCTCCATGGGGGCGGGGGCGCCAACCACGGAGGTGGCGGCGAAGAGGGCGGCAACGATGGTCTGCGTGAAATGCATGGTGGTGGATGTATATGTTGGGCAAGATGTTGTTCTTGAGATTGGAATGATGTGCGGTGAGGTGAGATGGATATGAGGATAACAAGACGGAGCAGGCCTCTCTCTTTATAGAAATCCCAGAAGCTCTCCCCCATCGCCGCCCCGGACGATGCCCGACATCATACGTACACACATGAGAAATATACGAGAAACATACGAGAAATAGACAATATTACCATGGCGTGTGCCATGCATCATCCATCGTGGTTTGTGGGTTGCCGGCCGCCCCCTCAGCCGCAAGCTCGATGCCGGATGGGGAAACCTACATTGGCCCTACCCCCCACCTCGTAAAGACGCAAAGACGCAAAGACGAAGACGCATCGACCCCATGATGACATGATGACCATGTTGTCTCTCATCCTGCTGTGCGACGCATGGATAAATGTCCCACGGGGTTGAGATGCGGGTCACTGCCGCGATGCGATATTGACAGCCAGTGTTACTCGACGGGCGGCGCATCCCATGCCATGCCATGCCATGCCATGCCAGGCCCGGTCACCGGACATTTGCATGTTTCTCACGGATCGCCCGGGGCGGGGACAGGCAGACCGGGGGCAACCATTTCGATGACGGCCACAACAAAGTTGCCAAGGTGCTAAAAACCTCGTATCGGCCTCGAATACGGACGACTCGGAAGCGTAGCGTAGCGCACGCAGCCCACGTCATGCTGCCCACATACGGACGGGGCGCGGAGCAATAAAATGGGAAGCGGAGTGAACGGCCGGCCGCGTCCAAGTCTAAAAAAAGGAAAAAGAAATCTCCGTGGCCATGCGCATTTACATGTACACGGGGGCTCCAACAAACTCTCCCCATGTCCGTCGGAAGGCCCAGGACTGACTTGCCTGACAAGACATGACATAATGTTTTACTCGACGGAGCAAAGTCAGTTCTCGCACACGGACCCGGCTGCCAAGGGTTGCCGTGCGCCGTGTTATCCGTCCTGTTACGTACTTGCATACTTTGAACTCGGTGACGTGACGGCGATGCGGGAGTTTTTCTCGCCTTCAACTTGTCAATGCAAAATGGGTTGCAGTTGCAGTCAGCATGGTGACCCTGGAGCCGGCTCGGAAAGCGAAGCAAGATCGTGGAGCCGCACTGCGCCCGTCCGTCATCATTGGTCGCCCGATCTGCCAAACGGATTTTGCGGGGCGGGCCAACAGTTGGTTGGCTGTGCCATTTTTTGCCGCCATGCCGAGATGGCTGCTGATGCTATTTTTGCCACGGACATGCCACGCAGGCCGAGCTGACTGACGTGGGCTTGGGGTAGGGAATCGGAAACGGATTCGGTGAAAGTTGTGGTCCGGACGGGTGTACTAAAGTGCCGCAAATGCGTGGGATGCCCGGACAAGGACGCTGAGGAACTTATGCTATCGGGCTTTTGGGTAGGGCAAGGCTCTTGATGCCATGAGAGGCAGAGGAGGGGAGATTTGGTTTTACATAGGGACAAGAGATGGGAAAAAGAGTAAGTATTGGGCACATGTCCTTCTCATCCACGTCCCGTGCCGTGTCCACAGCTCTGAAATCGTTTCATTATATATATATACATATTTGTAACCTTGAAGCTTGTTCCTATATCAGGTTCCATCCCGGTCGCTATTATTCGTATATTGATTACTATGCTGGCTAGGTATCGCTAGCCATCGTCATGTTTCTCTTGAATTAGATATATTAGCCACAACTAATGAACACAAAAAAATATAAAAATCAAAATATATATATATATATAAACTTCATCGAAACATGTTCAGCAACCGCTGGACTGGCCAGGCATGGGTATCCCTATATCTCTCCACCATGGTCCGAATAGCTCTTCTCTCATAATGGTCCGTGAAAAAGTCTCCATACACTTGGATGCCGAACGCGGCGTGGACGAGAGCAGGCGGCGAGGCGGGATTGCATAAGGCGATGCCACTCTGCTCCAGGAGGAGCAGCCTTACGTCGTTTTCAACTTGTCGCCAGCTGGAGCGTGACGAAGGGTATAGCCTACGAGGGGGTTCAGCTCAGTTTACCCGGCAAAATAACAGTGCTCGAATTGTGTACCATACCTCAGCTGTGGATTCTCAGCTACCAGAACGGACTTGGCCAGGAGGCTGAACTGTATGCTCGTGACTTCGATGTTGGACCGGTACCAGACGGTTGGGAAGATTTCACCCAGGGCTTTGTCGGCGGGCCTTCTGAAGAGGGGCTGTATGTCGGCCAGGACGGCATTCTCGAGATGTTCTTGCTGATCCATTAACCTCGCTGTGATTCCCCATGTCAGTAGTTGTTCGCGTCGTGTTTTGTCATCAACCGGTTGTGGGGGGGTTTTTTTTTTCTTTTTTTCTTTTTTTTCTGGTTGATGGGTTGGTTGGATGGTCGGTCGCTTACACCACTCTATTGCCGAGTAACCGCCCCATTTCCATTTCGCGACCTGTACCAGGTGCATGACGCTCTTGTTGGCTGGTGAGGCAATGTGCCAGAACTCCGGTGGTAGGATCAGCTGGGGAGCTTCTAAGCGCGTGAAGGAGTGATAGATTTCCTGCCGCAGAGCCATCCAGTAGCTCGCCTGCATCAAGCTTCTCCGGCCAAAAACGGACTGCGAGGGAAGACTCCTCAAGACTGCATCTATAATGGCAAGGAAGTTGACCCGTTTGCGAGCTCCAGAGTGGACGGTACTGGGTTGGCCGGATAGCTGAAGCTGGTCGTCTTCGTTGTCAATCTCCTCGAGCTGGCGGAGGATGACGGCAGTCGCCACAATGCTGTCCCGATAGTCGTCGTCTTGCACATGGTGAAACTGTCGAAGAGCGGGCATGCAATGGAGCATATATTCCACCGCCGAATGCTCGTCCAGATGGGTAAGGAGTTGGCCGTGGTAGAGTATCCCTTGCGGAGTCTTGTACTGGGGGAGACGGCAAAGATGGCGAGCCGCCACTGCGAAGACGGCGTTGAGCAGATGAGCATGTTCCCTGGCTCTGTCGGGCACTACCAGATGGAAGTGCCGGCTTTCGTCGCACAAATCGAACTGCATCGCTGTTAGCACGGGCGGCCCATGCATGTAACCATGATCAGGCGGTTGGACGTTGTTACCCAGTGGGAGATTTCCTCGGTCCAGTATCGCAGGAGACACGCTTCCTGAACATTCTCCAGCGGAAACGCTCGTCTGTCGCCGTCGGTGGAATGTGTATAGGCTATGCTCGATGACTTGGCATGGGGCGAGTGATCCGTGTAGCCTTGGGTGACGGGGGGGGGTGTTGTTCCGCTCTGGCTGCCGCCGTACAAGTTGTTGGACCCGACCTGGGGAAGTGATGACACGATAGGGGACTCTTGATTGGAAGACAACTCTACCGTCTGGAGCCGCGAGGCTTGATCACTTCCGAAACTGTCCGAGTGGTGGTGCATCAGACCTGGCATGAAAGTCGTCGCATCAAGGGCCGATGGATCTGTAGGATCGGCATCCATTACCTGCGAGTCGTCCGAGGAGGCATCTGGTGAGGGCCGGGTAAGTTTGCCCCCCTCCAGGAGGGAGGCACGCCTATTCCCATTCTCCCCCGCAGACGCAATCATGGTCGACCAAGACGGCGAAGCACTCTGATCGGGGCTCATGGGCTCGCGAGCAGCGGTGCCACCACGGGCATGATATCGAACTGAACTTGGTCATGAGCTTGCCGGGCACGCGAGCCATGTTGGAGGAATCGCACTTACAGTGACGGGCCTCACTGTTGACCCATTTCTGGTCTCGTGAGAAGCTCGCAACAGAGCCATGCTTGAACACCGTCTTCTTCACAGGCCGCGTGCACGGAAGCGCCTTGATCTGGCATCGCCGACATTTCGGCCGCTCTTCGTCACCTGGGGCTCCGCGTGAGTTGGGTGTCTATGACGGGACACGCAAGAAAAGGAGGGAAAGAAGAGGAGAGAGAGAGGCATGGTTGCGTCGCTTACATTTGACATGTTTTTCTGCTTCAACGTCAGCATGCTGTGCTGTGCTGTGCTGGGCTGTGCTGGGCTGTGCTGTGCTGCGCTGTGGGGGCCATGGGCCAGTCGGAGTGCAGCCAGTGAGGTTGATGATGATTTCGCTCCCAACTTACCTTTGCATTGGGTGCAGGGATGCTTGACGGCCGGCATTTCCTGCTTGAGCGAAGCTTGAGCGAACGTCTTTTCTGAATGGAATGAGAAGGCTGCGCGCGCCGAGGACACACAACTGGGGCGCGGGACCGGTGGAAATAATAGATGATTGAGGAAAGCGACGGCGATGGGCCCAGCAATCGGGCAACGACAAAAAGGTGAACCCCAAATAAAGGTGGTGCGAAAGCTGACAACGGTGGGTTGTGGGTTGGTGGGTGAAGCGAAGAAATCGTCAGTCAGCCTGGTGATTGGCACTCGAAGACGGGAGGGTGGGACTCGTTGAGTCGTTGGTATGCGGCCCGGTCTGTGTACGGAGCATGTGTTTATACAATAATCGTCAACTCGTCAACTCGTCAACTCGTGCGGGAATAGATGCATCTTTCGCCCGCGATGGATGGAAGAGATGTGAATTCTGCGAATGACGAGCGAATTGGGACCTTGATTTCCCGACCCCTACCAACGAGCGAGCGAACGAACGAACGAACGAACGAACGAACGAACGGCCAGTTGAGCGAGACGAATAAACCGAAACTCGACTTGGCCAAACGTTTCAACCGTCTCAACCGTCTCGACCGTATCCTCGAGGCATCCATCACATACTGGGCAGGCGCATCGCCACCCGCTCTAGCTTCTTCCGTGGGCTGGAACGTGGTGGCTTGTTCATCAAACCTTGGACAAAGTCGATGGTGAACGAGCATCAGCTCATTGCCTGGGCTTCAGCGACCGGGAAAAAAAAAAAAACACACCAAACTCTGCTCTTGGCCAGGTCTCGTCGGATTCTGCTTCCTCAGCCGCGTCTCCGTACGTGCAACATTCATTTGATTGTCGACAACGATTCCGTACTGCCGCCAATCGCAAAACGATGCAGGGTGCAGGGACCGCCAAGTGCCGCTTCCTCTCAAGGTGTCACCAAACGATGTTGTGCACGGGGCATCTCTCGGAGACATGGCGTCCCGCTCCGTCTTCAAACAAGATGCAAACGAACAGAATTGGTGCGGGGGGGAATATCAAAAGCGTGTCAAAAATTGGACACGCGTCTGCCGTTAGTCCTAATTATGTAGGATAGACAGCCCACACACCTTTTTTAGTGTGGCTCGCGTCTATTAATCTTAATAGTATTATTAAAAGTTAATTGTAAGTGTGTTTTTTATGTTTTTATAGTAGTATAAAATAGCTATATCTTAGGGAAGAAGTAATTATTATAATGTTATAGTATATTATATTAAGAGATTATAGGCGGTGAGATATAGTAATATCAATTATCGCTATGGCTACAAAGATTAATAGACATACATAAGCCACACTAAAAATAGGTATGGGGGTCGTCTATCCCGATTAGGACTAACGGCAGATGCGTGTTTAATTTTTGACAGATGCGTGTTTAGAGGTTCCGTTGTTGCAAGAGGGCGACACCAGCTGACAGACAAGGTGGAAACAAGCCATCCAGGGCCAGGGGAGGGGAGTTTCAGCCCTTCCCCCTGTTTGCCTCCTTGGCATGAGCCAATCGCCAATGGAGAGAAGTTGCAGCGCGAATCGTGACCTGCAAACTTCACATCGCAGTCCAGATCCCCCCGTTTCGCTTGCACAAGATTGTCACTTGCATTGTGGCAAGGGACAGCCATGTTCATAGTAGAAGGGACCGAGGATAATGAATGCAACGTACCATATCTCACTTTGCCATGAGAGTGAATGATGCGACTTGCCTCCTCTGGAGTCAGAGCGCTTTGCTGAGGTCACCAGCCACTCACTTCTCCGGAGAACCGCCCGCGCCGCCATTGACTCTCACAACATGACATCCGCTCCGCCGTCTACTTCACGCCCACGGGCTCAGAAGCCGGAACACGTAATGGACGCAAGATTCACTACCATGAGGGCTGGAGTCGGGGTGTGGAACGGCATCCGGGAATAGTCGTCCCACGGTCCCCTGAATCTGATCAACGTCATGGCTTACTGGCGCGACGTTCACGGCCACGGCGCGATATACCGACACACGTCACATACCGTGCTTTGTCTCCATTATATGCCGGTGATGCGTACTACATCATAAAGGATGGAAGCAAAGGACAAGCGCACCATATTGTTGCGGAGAAGAGGCAAGCAGAATGAAAAAGGCCCAGGTCAATCTTGAATGGGCATCGCCGGCAAATTAGTCCGATGCTCTTCTATGCAAACTATAGTTAAAAAAAAAAAGAAGAAAGAAGAATCATGCTTCCCATCCCATCCTATCCCTTTCCAGTTTTGTACAAGTTGTAAAAAATTTCGTGAGGCATATCGCATCACTCCGCCTCGGGTACATCAGCTGTGCTCATGACAACGGAGAATTGACCTCCGGCCGCAGCGCCAATGAGTTTTCTGCCCTTGATGTCCTTGCCCCTCATACGCTGGACGGTGTGCACGTCGTCCTCGTTGCCCAGTCCCAGCTGACCGACTGATCCAAACCCAGTGGCAAAGCCGACACCTTCCTTGTTGATGAAAATGGTATGGTCTGTTCCACAAGCGACTGTTTCCACGTCGCCGATTTCGGGCACCGCAGTCGGGCGCAGGCAAATACGCGGCTTGTTGTACTCGTCATGTCGCACAAGGGTGTCGTCCTCAAGTTGGGTCTTGGAAAGCTCGATTCCGAGTTGGCCACCATCTAATCGGCCCCAAACAAAACATTTTCCATCAGAAGTAACCGCCGAAGAATGGTGACCGCCGCCATCCAGCATTGTGACACCCTTGCCACAGAGATCAGGGATCTTCATTGGGTACGGGAGAATAGCTTCATCACCGCCGGCTTCCTTGGCATATCCAGCTTCACCAAAGCTGTTGAGTCCCCATGCCCAAACATTGTCTTTGCGGTCGATGGCAAAGGAGTGATATTCGCCAGAAGCAATGTATTTGATGGGACGGGTGCAAACTCGGACCTGGCGGGGGAGAAGTGTCTCGGACTGATAACGCCCAAATGGTTGGCGGCCAAGCTGATTTTGCTCATAGGATCCCCAGCCCCAAACTTGGCCAGATTTGTCCAGTGCCAGAACGTGATTAGCTCCGCAAGCAATCTGCGTGATATTATCCAATTCGGGAATCAAGATGGGCTCCGTCTGAATTTGGACTACGCCGCCGTTCTTGTCGTAGCAGAAACGGCGGTTTCCTTTAGTGTCCTAAATGATTGTTGTTAGTTGCATATCATGGACAGGCGCAAATACTCTTGCTGCTGCTGCTGCGACTCACTCGGAAGGCTCCCCATCCATAAACGTTTCCACTCGCGGTCAGCACAAAGCTACAGCTGTCACCAGCAGCTACCTGTGTAAAGACTGTTCCTTTGGCAAAATGCTTGGAAGGGACCTCTGTTGGCGAGCATTCACGAGGATTCAATTCGCCGTCTTCGTCTTCGCTGTCAGACGCTTCGTCGTCCATGTCCTTCAAGGCACCTTCCCACGTGGTGTCTCTCCCCAACGCGCCTTCATCGTTGACACCCCAAGTTAAAATCTTATTGTCGGCAGTGAGAGCGATGGTGTGCATACCACCACAAGCAAGCTGTACAACATGGTGTGCAGATTCTTGGTTGGGATCGAGCGCTGGGATCAATTTGGGAACCAGGGCGGCGGTGCGCTTGGGACCGAGACCAAGCTCACCACACTCGCCACTGCCAAAGGAGAAGACGGCCATTGGCTCGGTGGGCGTCTTGTTCAAGATGACAGGCTCCTCGACAGCCTTTTCCTCCTTCTTGGTAGACTTCTTGGGGGCGGCTTTCAGCTTTGGTTTCTCGGCAGGAGCTTCGGTCTTGGTGGCCTTCTTGCGGCGGGTGTCGGTGGCATCCTCCTCATCATCGGCCGCGGCGCGCTTTCGCTTCGTCGTTGCTGGCTTTGTGCCATTACGCGATTTCCCATTGATTCCTTGATCGCAGCGTTAGAATGTATGTTTCGGCGCTGAGATAGGCCGCCTAGAGCTGGTTGAGCTCAAGGTGCCAGGTCGCGTCTTGAACGTGTCCGTTACTGACCAGAGGATTTTTTAGCAGCAACAGGTGCGCTTTTGACAGGCATTTTCTTGGTGGCCTTGACAGCAGCTGTGCCATTTGGCTTAGCCTTCTGTCTTGTGCTGGTGAGCTTTTTCGACGCCATGGTTGATGATTTCTAGGAAGGTTTGGCAAGAAAATGAGAAAAAAAAAAAAAAAAAAATAACAACAGGCAAGCGTTGGTGACAGAGGTCGAATTTTTTCTTGGCTTACTCATTGGAGCACCAGCCTTGTTTCAAACAAAGCATTTGTCGAGGTGGCTTTGGTGGCGGCCATCGAAGTGGGGCTCGATTGGGCCTTCTGTCTTGCACCTTCAATCATTCATCCATCATCAGTGCTTTGTTTCGCAGCGATCAAGGGACGTCATCCCGGCTCAGAGATGATGAAACACCATTTGAGCAACGTCTGGTTCATTTTGGCCGGCAACATCCCGTTTGTCCAGGCAGGTGGTAGCCAGACAGGCAACTTCGTCTGTTGCGTAGCTTATTTTCACTTTTATTATCCTAGGGGTACCGAAT
Source organism: Epichloe bromicola (assembly GCA_023658445.1). Lineage (NCBI taxonomy): Eukaryota > Fungi > Ascomycota > Sordariomycetes > Hypocreales > Clavicipitaceae > Epichloe > Epichloe bromicola. Next base: position 1,411,718 of record CP098269.1, read on the forward strand.
GATGATAGAATGACCAGTGCTGGGCGCCAACTTCACTGCCGACGTATTCACCCAGATTCACTGGACAAAGACCCCACGATAAGCATGCACAGAGGGAAAATGGATGTTTGACTGATCGTGCATCGAATACCAGAGCAGAGCCACCAAAGCCTCGGCCCAGGAGTCGGCGAGACTGGTCTCGGTTACAAGACGCGTAGCTCATCCTGGTCCCTCCAACGAACGCCGGACTGAAGTAAAGTTAGTGCAAGGCCGGTTGAATCCCCGCCCTGCGTCTAATAAGTAGCCGAGAATCTCCAGTGTCCGCCCGCGAATTACTACTGTGAATGAAGGGCCGTCATGACTCATGGAGCCTCATTACTTGGTTTCCTTTCAAGGTAGCAAAATTCGCATCCAGAGAAGCCGAGAATTAGCACATCACATCTGCTTCGTTCAGATAGCACTGGGCTCGTCTTGCATTCTAAGCTTGGGCCATTTGCCCTTCACTACGACAACGTTCATGAGTCGGTGACCACAATGGCTTCGAGGCTATCCCAGCGGCTTTGGAAGGCTAATTCAAAGGTGTCTGCTCAAAAGCTCTGCTTTGTTGGAGAAACATTCGCCGCTGACCTGCCTCCTATAGCTTGCAAGGAAGGGACAGACGCGGCAATTGAGTTTACATGAATATCAGGCCCAAAATTTGTTGAGGGATGTACGTCGAGTTTCGTGTATAGAAATTACGGATTCACACTGACTGCGGACAAATTCAGCATGGCGTTCCAGTGCCTCGTGGTCGAGTCGTGGGGACGGCGAGCGAGGCTCGAAAGGCTGCTGAAGAGCTAGGTGAGCCCTTTGCGCAAGCATTCCTCCCATCATGTCATCATTCTCGGTATTCACAGACTCGTCCCAGGTGTCCCGTGCATAATCAAGGCTCAGGTGCTGGGTGGCGGCAGAGCGGGAGGCAAGTTTGGGAGTGGCCTCGAGAGCGGCATCCAGGCAACGTCTACCCCGTCCGGAGCCGGAGAAGTGGCAGGCAAGATGCTCAACCAAAGACTGAAGACCAAGCACAGCAGCTCCGACGGATCTGTTGTCGAGAAGATTCTTGTCACAGAGTTTGCAAGCTGCGATTCAGAATGGTACCTGGCCATGACGATTGACCGTGAAAATTATCGTCCAGCAATCATCATATCCAAGAAGGGGGGTGTCGATCTCGACATCCTGGTCCAGGAATACCCCGAGACGCTCTTCACATTCAATTTCGGCGTCAGTGAAGGAATTACAGATGCCTTGATTCACGATATTGAACAACATTTCGGTACAAGCGGGCAAGAAACTGGTCACCTGAGGCAAGTTCTTACTCAACTGCACAAGATCTTCGTCGAGCGTGAAGCGACCCACCTAGAAATCAATCCCTTGGGTCGTTCAGCACAAGGCAGCTTCACGAGTCTAAATGCCTCCTTCACCTTTGACAAGGCCGCCGAAAGAAGGCAAGCAGACCTGTTCGCGCTGCGTGACAAAGCACAAGAGGTGCAGGATGAAGTGGATGCCGAGAAGCATGGCCTCGTGTATGTGAGGATGGATGGAAACATCGGCAACGTTGTGAACGGAGCTGGCTTGGCCATGGCAACCAACGATGCAATCGGCTTTCATGGTGGCGCAAGTGCCAATTTTCTTGACGCTGGTGGCAAAGCCACAAAGGACACGATGATACAAGCGTTTCGCATCATTACGCGAGACGAAAGGGTAAGGGCCATCTTGGTAAACATTTATGGCGGTATGTGTGCTGAGATGGTGAAACCACTCACAAGGGCGCGAACTAACAAGACGCAGGTCTGACGAGATGCGACATGATTGCAGAGTCCATCATCGGTGCAACTGCTGAACTGGGCATCTCCGTGCCCATGGTGGTGAGGTTACAAGGCACAAATTCTGAACAGGGATTGAAGATGGTAAGCACCAAAGATATCTTGACCTTGATTCTTTACTCTTGTCTTTATTCACGCGCGATGCACCAGCTCAAGGAAGCCAATCTTGGATTGTTTGTCGAGTCGGGTTTTGGCGATGCTGCGAGGCGGGTGGTTGAACTTGTTCAAACGTGAATCCGGGTAGTAGGTAGTAGGTACTTGCTCCAGCGTCGGCGCTGTTGAGGATCACACGGTTAATCGAACGTACAAGAGACAGATATGAACCTAAAGAATTAATTTGTTCCCCCACGCCCCCGCTAACGGGGCTTCACGGCTGGAATGTTGCCCGGCAGCAGGGAATATGACCGATCGTACGCGCTATGCGCGTAGGACTGTATTAGGGAAGCTAAACTACACCTTAAAAGAATATATAATATTAGAATATAAAGTATATAAGATTTACTATAACTACTCTTTCTATAAAAAAAAAGCTTTTACCTTTCTATTTATATAATAGAAGAATAATTAATTTAATTATATCTTTTACCTTTAATTATCCCTTCTAATTATATCTTTACTAAAAGTTATATACTATATAGTAATAGTTATAAGCCTAGGAGGTATATACCTATAACTCCACTAAATCCCCTATATATAAGACCTATATATACACTACACCCTACTTACTAATTTATACTTATAATAGATACCTTAACTTCTCCTTACCTAAGTCTTAAGACTAATATTAAGTTAGTCTTATCTAATAAATAGGAGAAATAGTATAAAGTATTAAAGTAAGCTACCTAGAGCTAAGAGATTTAGAAGAGAGTTAATCCTTAGCTCCTAAAGCTTAATACTAACTATCTTAAAGAGCTCTCTATAATTATACTAGAGGTATATAAAGCTCTTATTATAAGAAACTAAGGAAGTAAGAAAACTAAGCTTACTTTCTAAGAGGCTCTTTCCTTCCTTTCTTATTAGTATATATCTAAGTATTAAGTATATAAGGTAACTAAGTTAAGAGAAAGGACTATTAGAACCTAAATTACTAGTACTATTAATTCTAATACTTATATAATAGTAATTAATAAGATTAAAAAGGAAAATACTAATAATAAGAAGCTAACTCTTTACTAAATCTCTATTAAACTTAAGAAGAAGTTCTTACCTAGCTAAGTTATTATTAAAGTAGAAGTTATAGCTAAGTATATAGTATATCTTAATAATACTAAATATATAAATATATAATTTAAGTATTAGAATAAGTAATAGGGAAAGCTATACTAGAAAGCTATAATATATAAGATTAATAAAGTTTAGGGTCCTAATATAATTTATAACTTTATTATAGTAATTAAAGCATGCTTTAACCCTAAATAGGTAAAAACTAAGATTATATAACTAGTATAGACCTTAGACTCTCTTCCTATAGATATTACTCTTATAAGTATTATAGCTAAGTATACTTAATACTATAAGGTAATATAAACTATATATACTAATTCTAGTAAAGGAAGCTATATAACTACTCTTAGGGAATACTCTAACTAAGGTAATAAGAAGTAAGACTAAAAGAATAATAGTCTAAAGAAGTGCCCCTATTAGATAAGTAAGGCACTAAGTGCTTACTTTTAGTTCTCCTAAGCTTACTATACCTTATACTATATAGTAACTAGTAAAAAGGTATAGGAATATAAGCCCTTTATAAAGGTTAACTATAGGAAGGTTAAGGAATACTATAAGAGTGTAGAATAGAAGAACCTATATACTAAGGTAGTAAAGAATAGGTAGATAGTAAAAGGTATTAAAGATTATAAAGAAGAGAAATTACCTAGTGCTATTACTATAGTAATTATTAACCTAAAGATTATAGAGAGCATAGCTTCTCTAAAGGGAAGCTATACTACACTAGAAAATATAAAATATATACTCTTAGAGAGCACTCTCTTTAATAACTATAGTACTCTTTATATTATTAATAGTATAAACTACTTTAAGCCTAGAACTTTTAAAGAAATATTTAATAATTACCTTAAGGCTAGAATAACCTCTTTCTAGATTATAGGAAGAGACACTTATATAATTAAGAATATTTTTAATAGGCTAAAGGGAGAACTTATAGAAAACCTTACTTTATAAAATATTATACTTATAGAAGGATTTTATATAAATATTATATTAGAGAGCCTTCTTTAGAAAAAGGGTATTTAGTATTATAGAGTAAACTACTCCTTATATATTAGACCCTTCTATAAGAGCTTATTATTAGCTAAACTTAAGAGAAAGTATAATATTATTTTTCTTTAATATAAGCCTCTTTCCTCTTATAATAGTTCTAAGTAAGTAGTAAAGTTAGTTATAGCACTAGTAATATTCTTAATAATTAATTTAGAAGGAAATAAATAACGCTTATAACGTGGTTAACTAAGCAAAGACCCGCGCCCTATATAAGTAGACCTTAAAGAACTATAGTACTTATATTCTAGCTACCTTAGAAAGGATACTCTTACTAAGAGTTACACTTATATAAGGGGAGTGTAATTATATAGAATAAAGCGTAGAGACTATAAGATATATACTCTAGTTTACGCCTACTAGGTTATTTTAAGAAAACTACTAGAATATATATTACTAAGACTATTCTAGAGAATCTATTAGGACCTTTAGGACTATAAGACTAGTTATAATAGTATAAACTAGTTACTAGTTATAAAAGATAAGTTCTTAGGTATAATTTAAGTTTATATATTACTAGATAAGTTATAAGTAATAGTATTTAATATACTAATTTACTTTAAATAATAGGTTATAAGATAATTTAGATTATTAATTATAAAGATTAGGCAAGATCACAAAGGCGCTATTATTAGCTAATTTATAGATATAATCTTCTAAACATAGGCACGCTTATAAGGCATTAATCTTAAGCTTACACCTCTGTATACTTATAAACTAAATAGAGCTATAGAAAGAGTAGGGTAGATAATTATATTATAGTTAAATATAATGCTTATAGGCATAGGGCTACTACTAAACCTATAGTTAGAGAGTATATAAGTAGTAGTATACTTATATAATATTAGTCCTAGTTAATAATCTAGTTAGAAAACACCACTAGAAACCCTAGAAAGCTAGTTCTATAATAATGCTTAATTACTAATATAGGAGCCTATAGCTAACCTAAGGCTAGATTAGAGTGGGTTATATATATATAGCTACCACGCCTATCCCCTTAAAAAGGATTATAAAGCTAATAAACACAGATAGTTCTACAAGATATATCTAAGGGGTCACATTAGATATCTAGTTAGGTATTCTGCCTCTAATATTTATCGCATTTAGATTCTAAAGCTAGGAAAGGTTATAATAATAAGGAATATTATGTTTAATAAGTTAATTTTCTATAATATAGTATAGGAAAGTATAATTAAGCTTTTAATTAATAAACTTAAAGCGTAATTCTAAGTCCTTAAGATTAATATAGAATTAGATAATAAGTTAAATCTTTTCCTAGCACTAATTAAACCTTAAATAGAATAGACTAAGAGTTTAAACTTAGGGGTAGATAATACCCTATAGACTTCTTAATTATAACTAAAGGAAAGAGAAGCTATTTATTTTAATAAGAATATTAGACTTTAAATACCTTAGCTATTACTAGATTTACTAATTAGAGAGTAGGAGACTCCTAATCTAGGCACTTAGGAGAGTAAAATAGAGTATAAAGCTCTAGATTTACATGCTTAAGGAAGTAATATAATAATAAATCTAATAAGTAGTAAGTAGGATACTACTATAAGGGCTTAGGAGAGCTAATATCCTTATAAGGTTCTAGAACACTAAGCATATAATACTAAGGACTAAGTTATTAATAGCTTAATAGGTAATTAACTACCTAAGCTAGTAAATAAAGTAGACTAGTAATAAAATAAACCTATAGGAGTAGACACTAGAATAGCTACCTATATAGAGAGCTTAAAGGGAGCTTTAGCTATATAGCTAGAAATTATAGAAAAGAGCCTTAGAATAGTTATAATATATAAAGGTATATAAATAAGCTTAAGATTATAAACTAAGAGAGAGTAAGGCTAGATTCCTTCTTACACTCTAGCACTAAGGAGGAAGAGAAAAGGACCTAGTAAAGCTCTTATTAATAGTCTCTAGGACCTAAAAGACCTCTTTACTAAATTTAGGAAGACTAAGGATAAAGACCCTTATAAGCTCTTTCTAGGAGATTAGGATTTTAAGAGCTATAAAACCGTGTTTTTAGTAATTAATACATATTATAATAAGGAAAGTAAATTACTCCTTAAACTAAAGAGAAAAATAGGGATAGTTTATTAATTAGACCTAGCTAAACCTCTAAAGTTATAGAAAAGAGTAAAGAATTATCTATTTAAGGAAGAATAGATTAACATAATAAATAAAGAGATTAATAAGCTAAAAGAATAAGAAATATAGTAGTAAATAAAGTATTCTATAGCTTAATTAAAGCTATTACTATTAAAATAGGTATTCTCTTATAAGTTTAATAAGAAAGGGATATTAATCTATTATAAGGCACGTTTATATATGCACAGAGATCTCTAGGATACCTTAATAATTAAATATACCTATACTATAACGCTTACTACATATACATTCTATATATTTATAGCGCTAGTTACTAGGTTTAACTTAGAGACTAGGTAGTATAATATTAAGAATACTTTTCTCTATATAAATTATAGAAAAGAGGGAATTCCTATAATATATAAACTTTCTAATAGCTTTACTATACTTAAAGAGTATATAGAATTACTTAAGGTATTATATAGATTAAGGAACTCTCTATAGCTCTAGTTTAAAGAGCTAAGTAAGTCTCTTAAGAAGCTTAGGCTTAAGTTAAGCTAAGAGAAGCCTTACTTATTCTATATAAAAGATTAGATTATCTTCTTTATATTTTTTATTAATAATATTCTTATAGCTTTCTATAAGAATAATAAGAAAATTATAAACTAGATCTCTAAGGGACTAAAGGAGATATATAAATTAGATAATAAAGGTAAGGTAAAATTCTTTCTTAGGATCTAGATTATTAGAGACTAACTATAGTAAAGGGTATATTTTAGTTATAAGGTATATATTAGTAAGATTAGGGAGAAATTTAGGTAAGTAAGAAAAGGCACTTTCCTTACTATACTAATCCTAGTAGTAGAGTATTATAAGTTTAAGGGTAAAGCTAAGAAGTAAGTAATTAAGATCTACTAAGAGAAGATTAGGTTAATCCTATATACTATAATTATAATTAGACTAGATATTACCTTTATAGTAGTAAAGTTATTATAATACCTTATAAATCTAGGACTAGAGTATATAAAGGCTATAGACTAAGCTATCTACTATTTACTTATAATATATAAACTTACAATATACTTTAGTATAAGCACTAAACTTTAAGCTCTTTAGATCTTAAGTAACGCATTATTCGCAGATAATCTTAAGACACACAAGTTATCACAAGGATACCTAATTACTCTATTTAGTAGACTAATTATCTAGAAAGCTATACACTAAATAATAGTAACTATATCTATAATAGAAGCTAAGTTACTTACTTTATAATAAATAGTAAAGGAGACTATAAGTCTATAGCGCTTATTTAGAGATATTAAATTTAACGCTTATAAGGACTAGGTTATTAATTACAATAATTAATAAATAATTTAACTTATATTAAATAAGAGTAAGCAATTAAACACTTAACTATATTATATTAATATTTATAATATATAGTTAAAGTAAGAATTTAAGAGAGAAAGCTTTAAGATTATATATTTACTAATAGCTAAAATGCCCGCTAATGGATTTATAAAGGCATTAAATTAGGAGTAATTTAAACGCTTTAGATTAATACTTAGGTTAGTAGATCTACGCATATAATATAATATTTAAAGCGCATAGGTCACTAAGGAAGCGTAGGAACATTAATAAGGGGGTATAAAATTAATTACCCTAGAAAAATATATAAAGGCCCCCTTCTTAGTAAGTAAAGCGCTACTAAGGTAAATAGGATTAGAAGAACATAAACTCTAAAATACTATTACATAAAAACATATATATAAACACTATTCTAAACAAAGGAAAGAGATAGGACTTATATAAGAAAGTAAATAACCTCCTTAAGATAGGCTATTACTATAGTTACCTTCTCCTTAGATACTACTAAAGAACCCCTAATAGTAGCTTTATGTCACGACTTAAGGGTCGAAAGATAATAGAACAGAGTAATAGCTTAGATTCATAGTTATAGCTAGAAAGGTACTACCTAGGGGCAGGTATATAAAGGTTTTAAGCTCTAACCTTCCACAAGAATATAGGCAGTCCTCGCTAAATACCTCGCCCTACGCTCACGTAACTATCTAGCTACTAGCTATCCCCTCCCTAACCTAGTAGGTCTAAGGTCCTACTAGTGCTCTATTATATAATAATCCTATCTCTATCCCTTACGCTTCTAATATAATACCCCCTCTTTATATAATTATCCTTAATTATATAATAAGCTACTTACTTAGGGCGTTTACGCTATGTAGTCCTAGAGGCTATAGTTAATAGAGGGTTTAGGTTAGGTATAATATATTATAGCGTAATATATTATTAAAAATAATAACACTAATAATACTAGGGTGTGAATATTATTATCCCCCTATCTATTAATACTAAATAGTAACCTATCCGCTACTCTAATATAGCAAAGCAAATACTCTTTGCCTTATGCTAATAGTTCTAAGAGAGTGGATACCCTATATTAAATTTTATAATTAGGTTAAATAAATAGGGTATTAGACACTATATATATAAATAAACTTATTTATAGGTCTTAGTAATATAGTAGTATAGTTACTATATGTTCGTAGCTACTAGCATATTCGCGAATAGTAATAATAATAGTGAATATTATAATCCCCGTATTAGCTATATATAGTGCGTAGATTACTTAGGGGGTCTATAGTTAATATAAAAGGGACTAGATCTTCCCCCCTTATATATATGCTTCCTTTCCCTTATATACTATCTAACTATTATAAGTTCCTTTATCTTTACTTATCTTCCCTTTACTACTTCCTTACTACTAACCTATAGCTAGCTTATAATATCTAAAATCTATCTATTAACTCCTACTTTACTACTAGGTCTACCTCTATAGGATAAACCCTTAGGGAAGTTACTAAAGAAGTTACCTTAAAAAAGAATAGTATCTAAAATTTCTATATAAGTTTACTACTTCCTTACTAGGTTATTACTACTAACTTATAGCTAGTAATACTAAAATTCTATATATATAGTATAATTAGTAAGTTACTATATAGAATATATAGCCTAAGAATAGCACCTATACTATTCCTTAGTATCTTAAGGAGAATAAACCTTTTCCTATAGAGTATAATAACTCTTATAGTATAATCTTACTACTTCTTTACTTCTTATAGTTACTAACCTATAGTAGTAAACTTAGCTAAATACGCTTATTATACCTAAAATAATAAGATATATATTAGAGTATAACTACCTATTCTAAATCTCTAGTTTTAAGACACTAACCTACTACTAATATCTTACTTAAATTATATAGCTTTATAAAAAGCTATTTAATATTATTAAAGCTATACCTAAGGGAGATTACTACTACCTTAATAAAGTAAGTATATCCCTAGTTCTCTTAACTTAATTATTACTAATATACTAATAGTCTCTTATTTACACTAAGTAGAAACTATATAATATCCTCCTAAAGACTAAAAATACTAATAAGTATAGGTATATTTATTATACTTAGGTAGCTACTAAAGTAGCCTAGGAAGCTAAGTATAATAAGCACACTACTATAGCATAGCTAGCTAATACTACTAACCTTAAGGTCTAAATTAATATTACAAACTATCTTTACTATATATATAAGAATATCCCTATAGTAAGTCTTTTAAATATTTATAAGCACTTCTTTACTAACTTACTAGTAGTTTACTCCCTATACCTCTAGGCTTCTTACTTATATTAGTCCTTCTAAGTTACCTAGAGAGCTCTATATCTTTATATATAAGGAAGGTAACTCTTCTAATAATAAGGCCCCTATACCTTAAAAGGCTCCTATGCTTATTATTACTATAGTCTCTAGGGAAAATAGGGGTAAGGGTAGGGATAAAGAAATACTTTTTAAGTAATTATTACTAGGTAGTTACGCTATAATTATAAGAGTAATATAATTATATCTTTTTAGAATATTACCCTATGTTATTTACTATATTTATAGGGTGTTACCTTATGTTATTTACTAAGGGCAGTTTTGCCACTATAACCTAGCTACTTAGTTACTGCTTATAGTTATAGATAATATCCCTTATAATAAAATCCCTCTTTAATACCTATAAATTCTCTAAGCTATTATAGCCCTTCTATTTAACTAAGTACTTATAATGCCTACTATTATAATAATATAAGATAATTCTTTTTACCTTAAACTCTTACTTATTATCCTTAATATTATCTTATAGTAAAGAAGTATTTACTATATTACTTAAGTCCCCTTTAAAGGGTTTAAGGCTTATAATATTAAACATATTATATAACCGCATTCTAGTAGGTAATTCTAGCTAGTAAGCTAGCCTATAACTCCTAACTACCCTTATAATCTTATAAGAGCCTAGGTACTTTATAGTTAACTTCTTACTTAGCTATCTTAGGTTAATATTCTTTATAAATAGTAGAATATAATTACTAACTTTAAACCTCTTTAAGGTCCTTTTTTAGTTATAGTATTTCTTATACTAAGCTTATAAGTTAATTAGAAGCTATTTAATTACTATGTGTTTCTCTCTTAGTAATAATACTCTACTCTTAGCCTAATTATTTATAAGTGAAATATTAGGTACTACTTACTATAGGCCCCTAGGGTTATACCCTTATAACGCCTCCGCTAGTGTGTAGCTATAAGTTATGTGGTTACTAGTATTATATATAAATTATACTATTAATAGGTTATTAGCCTAGTTAGTTTATTTAGTGTAGGAGAAAGCCCTTAAATAATATTCTAGGACCTAGTTTAATTATTCTATCTACCTATCTATTTACAGGTAAAAAGCAGTGCTTAGTAGCCACTTAGTTATAATAAGATAGTAAAAGGTTATCTAAAATCCGCTTATAAATATAAAACCTTAGTCTATTATAATACCTTCTAGGGCTCTATAATCTCTAAAGACATATTCTAGGAATATAGTAGCTAACCTATTACTTATTAGTTATATTAAAATAGGGATATAAATACTATACTTTATAAAATAGTCTATAATTACTAAGATTATATTATAGGTCTAGTTAGCGTCTTTAACTAGTAGTAATCTAGTAATAAAATCTATTAATAGTTCTTAAAAAGGGTAATCTAGCTCTAGTAAAGTAGCTAACTTACTATATAGCTTATAGTGCCTTAACTTTAAAACTTAATAGTTTATATAGGTACTAATATATACCTTTATATCTTTCTTTATTAATAGCTAGTAGTACTAACTTATAATTTAATAAAGCGTCCTACTAACTCCCTAATACCTAGTAGTAGGGTTATTATATATTAATAGTAAAATCTCTTTTCTTATCCCCTAGGGAATATAAACTTAACTCTTAAATATTAATAGCTTAGAGGGTCTAATTAACTATATCTATAATACTTCTAAGTTACTACTCTTAAGTAGCTTTCTCTAATATATAGTAAACTTATTATTTCGCTATATACCTAATAATAATACTTAAATTAGAATATCTAATTCTAAGCTATTATCCTAAGTGTTAGAGTTAAACTTAGAAGAGGTTCTCTATATAGCTTAGATCCTCGCTATAATATCTCTATAAGTAGCTAGCTTATAAGTTACTTCTAGTCTTATAGGTATACTATAGTTAAGTAGCGTTTCTAAGGGGCGCCCTTGCCGCTTACTAGTAACTATACTAGCTAGAATACCCCTTTTAATAATATCTAGTCTTATAGCTTCCTTAAAAATATAGCTAAGTTATGTTTTCTTAAAACCCTAGATATTCCTATTACTATTATAGGGTCTTTATAACTAACTATCTACTATATTAAATAATAATATAATAGAGCTTATAGTATTCCTATTACTACTATAGAGTTCCTATTAATTAGTATCTATAAACTTAGATAAGAAGTTTAGTAGCTATAAGGTTACTACCTCCGCTTTCCTATTCTTACTTATATAATCTACCCTTCTTAATAATATATTAGCAAGGTTTAACTTACTAGCCCTATATTTAATCCTAAAGTTAAATAGGTATAGCTTATTAAGCGCTATTACCTACCTACTAGTTAGCTATAGCTTTATAGTTAGGTACTTATAGTTTAAGTAATCTATTACTACTATAATTAGGTAAGTTAAGTACACTAGGTAATACCTCTATACCCTAAAAGCCTCTTAGATTACTAATAATTTAGTATCTAGTGTAGGGTAGCGTAACTTAGTATCAGTTAACTTCCTTAATATATATATAACTAGGTGCTAGTAACCTAGCACTAATATTATAAGTATTACTCTAATAGTAAAACCTAATGTATTTATCTCTACTCTTAATAAAGTAAGTAGGTTAAAGTGCACTAAAATTAGTGCTTCCTAGAATAATCTCTAGAGTTCTCTAAATATAGCTAGCTTATAGGGTTCTAGCTTAAAGGTTACTAGTTATCCCCCCTTAAGTTAGTTTATTAATAGAATAACTACTTTACTATACTACTTAATAAAATATTAATAAAATCCAGTAAACCTAAGGAATAATTAGATATCTAGGACGCTATAAGGTATTAGCTATATTATAATTACTTCTACCCTTAATAGTTCTATTATAATACCTTTCTTAGATATAATAAATCCTAAGAATTTAACCTCTATAACCAAAAATTAACACTTCTTTAGGTTAATAAAAAGCTTTACATTACAGAGTCTACTTAGGACTTATTTAACATAGCCCACGTAAGTAGCTACATCGCTACTATAGATTAGGATATTATCTAGGTAGATAATGCAGATATTATCCATAATATCCTTAAGGACCTTATTAATATACTCCTAGAAAGTTACTAGCGCGTTAACTAATCTAAATAGCATTATAAGATACTTAAAGTGCCTATATCTATAATAGAACACTATCTTCCACTTATTACCTAAGCAAATATATAGCTAGTGGTACATATCTATTAAGTTAAGTTTTATCTAGATAACCGCGCCCTTTAAGTAATTAAGGATTTTAGTAATTAGTAGTAAGGGGGACTTATTCTTAATAGTAATCTTATTTAGGCCCCTATAATTTATATAAAGCCTTAATTTCCCTCCTTTCTTTAGAACAAATAAAATCAGGGCCCTAGCTAGGCTAACTAATCTTCTAATCTATCCCTTTTGCTACATGTCTATAAGATACTCCCTAAGCACCTCTAGCTCTTTCTTAGCTAAGTTATATATTAGTCCCTAAGGAGGTATTTTCCTTTTTCTAATTTAATTATATAAGTATAGCCTCCTAGTTTAGGAAGCGTTCCTACTAAATCCTTATTAAATATATCTTTAAATTCTAAGTATTCCTTTAGAAGCTCTAGTTTATCTATATTATTACTTAGCCCTTACTTAGTTATAGGTTACTTATTACTTAGACTATCTAAGGATCTTAGGTTAGCTATAATATATTACTTATATAACTTATAGGTATACTCTAAGACTATTACTACTTCCTTACTACTTATTTCCTAAATTAGCTTTAGTAAGTCTATTAGTAGGTCCTCTTCTAGTTCTTTTCTCTTCCTATTCTTTAGGCTATTTAAGATAACTTTTACTAAACCTAGCACTAGAGTAACTACTAACTATTTTAATACTCTACACACTCTCCGCTTACCCTAAGCGTATAAAAGGCGCTCCCTTATTACTAGGTATCTCTAAAACTTCTCTTTCTAATATATTACTATAGGTTTATATTCTCTAATCTAGTCTATGCCTAGTAGTAGCCTTTCTCTAGTATTAGTAATAAAGTAGCTAACTTAGTAAACCTTTATAAACCCTATACTATCCTTTATTAATACTAATCTCCTTAGAATTCCCTAATATAGAACTATATCCTTACTTATGCTTTTAAGGTTTTAATCTATTTTTTTAACTCTTTTCTAATCCTCCTTAGATAATAACTTTAGGTATATAGTTAAGGATTATACACCTAAATCTATTAGCGCCTTTACTACTACTTACTAGTAATCTTATTATAGAGATATATAGACTCTAACTCTTAAGTCCACTAATTTATCTATAATAAGCCCCCTATCCTAGGTTTATATAGATAAAAGCGGTATCTTATTAGGATTAGATACTTTATTACCGCTATTATTATACTTCTTTATAGTGTGTTTATTACTCTTATAAATAGAGTAGTCTAATAAATAGTAAGCTATTAAGATATATCTAGGCTTCCTATATTTATAATATATAATAGGTAATCTTCCTACTTACCTTTTATTCTATTACTATAAGTTATCTATAGGTAAAGTTAATTACTATTACTTCTTCTTATTATCTTAACTCTTTTTATAACTCTATATTAGTTTTATTACTACCTTTGCTTTCTTACCTTAGCCCTATAACTAGCTCTAAGTAGTTAGAAACTCCTAGCTAAGTATTTACTTTCTTATAGTATTATTAAGGCTATTAATAAATATATAGATTCTTAGTTATATTAGAATTAGTTTAGGTAGGTTAGATTTAACCTTAGTCTAATTCCTAATAAAGGCTTAAAATAATTAGCTATTACCCTACTAAAGATTTAGTAGTAACCTAGTTACTTCTAAGTATCTAGTGTCCTTATCTATTATTCTAGTCTTTAGCTATATAATAAAGCTTGCCTAATTATAGTCCTTATATTTTATATAACTATCTATAGCTATATAGTATATCTATTATTACTTTATATTATTAGTAAGGTATTTACTAGTGTAAGCTACCTTTATTATATTATTATAAAAGGTATATTAATCTAATTTAAATAATATATTTAAGTCTACTAAGAAATTCTAGAGGTTTTTATAAGTATCCCCCTTATATAATAGTATCTATAGCTATATCTTAATAATACTATATTAGTATATATTTACTACTTACTTAGTGCCTATTAGTAAAGTAAGTATAGGAGTAGTTAGTCTAACCTAAGGAGGTAGATTTATAGGTCCTTACTAGGTTCTAACTAATAGTAGGTTTACCTAAAGCTCCCTAATTTTTACTTCTATCTATAGAATTTCCTATATTTTCTATATATATTATAGCTTAGCTTATATAATATTATAATACTATTACACTACTTTCTTAATATTATTATTCTTAATTCTAGTATTATTATCTAGATTAGTCTTAGGTAGTATCTAATACACTTAATTATTAGTATTTATTATTTAAGTATCCACTACACTACTACTACCCTACTTATCTATAGTATTACTACTAGGGGGTATAGGTATATTTTATATAGATATTCTCTAGTGTACTAATATTATAATCTAGCTAATAGTCTATTACCCTAAAGGGATTAAGAGCTTAATTTATTATAACTTAAGGGTTAAAAGATAATAAAATAGAGTAATAGCTTAGATTTATAGTTATAGCTAGAAAGGTACTACCTAGGGGTAGGTATATAAAGGTTTTAAGCTCTAACCTTTTATAAGAATATAGGCAGTCCTTACTAAATACCTTACCCTACGCTTACGTAACTATCTAGCTACTAGCTATCCCCTCCCTAACCTAGTGGGTCCGAGGTCCTGCTAGTGCTCTATTATGTGATAATCCTGTCTCTGTCCCTTACGCTCCTGACACTTTAGCCCTAACACTAGGAATAACCTTATTATACATAGAATCTAGCTCTATAATAAGTTCTAATTAGAGTTATAGTGCCTTATAGCACTATTTAACTATCTATATAGTTATAAGAAGATAAGTAAGGGAAGAGGTAGTTAAGAGTGCCTTACCTTAGTATTATTATCTAGCGCTAATAATATCTACTTAGTAAGGGGAATATAAGCGTTATATAAAGGCTAATAATAGTAATTACTAACCTTATATAAGTAGTATCTCTAAGATTATCTAGACCTAACCTTATAGTAGTAACCTAGATTACCCTTACCTATAATACCTACTTAAATATACCTATTATAGGGTATATCCTATAAGGCACTATAAGGGTTAGGTTTACTAGGCTATAGAGTTAGCGCTTAGTAAGAGAGGGAGTAAAGCTTTAAATAAACTATTTACTTCTATAAAGATTATAGAGAATTATACCTTATATACCTACCCTAGACCTATACCCTAATAGAATATAAAGATTATAAAGGTATATTTATAGTACACTCTTCTCTTACCTTAGTAGAAGATAATAACTTACTAGTAGGCTACTTAGGGCTAGCTAGGGAAGGGAAAAGATTCTTATAGGTAGTATTATTACCTAGAGGGAAATTTAAGGCTAAATTAGCTAAAATATAGGCTTAATACTACTTAGGAGTTAAATCTACCTAGGAATCTACCTTCTCTTAAGCCTAGGCTAATATATAAAAAGGGAAAGGAGCTATATTAATTAAAATATAAGGGCTATTAATAAAAAGTATATTAAAAAGATAAGAAAAGGAAGCCTATAAATATTAAGGTAGAAAAGCCTTTATAAAAAGGGAGTATAGGTATAAAAGTAAGAAAGCTTACTTTAATCTTATATTAGAATTACCTATAATAATAACACTATATATTCGCTAGTTAATATAATAATTAGTGGTCTTAATAACCTTAATACTAATTAGGGGGTGTGTTACCTAGTAGTAGGGAATATAACTAATTATACGCGCTATGCGTGTAGGACTGTATTAGGGAAGCTAAACTACACCTTAAAAGAATATATAATATTAGAATATAAAGTATATAAGATTTACTATAACTACTCTTTCTATAAAAGAAGAGCTTTTACCTTTTTATTTATATAATAAAAGAATAATTAATTTAATTATATCTTCTGCCTTTAATTATCCCTTCTAATTATATCTTTGCTAAAAGTCACGTGCCGCATAGCGATATAGAACACATCGGGGAAGGCGCGACGCAAACCGCCCAGAGTGAATCCATGTTCATAAATTGGATTGGGTTTTCCACCTCTCGGCAGCCACCCGTCGTCACCATCTCCTCTCGTGAAGAAATCCGGCCATTGCAAATCCAAGATGGCGAGCACGGATAAGGACCCGGAAACCATTGCTTTCGCAAAGACGCTCTCTAACATCCCGTGGTGCGAACAATACGAAAGGATGATCTCGGGGCAATTGTATGTCCCCAGAATGAAAAGCATCCCCTTCTGATTCTTCAGCACCAACACTGTCCCGACTTCCCTAGATACGACGCGCAAGTCAAGGAACTTGTAGAGGGTCGGTTCCGCGCCAGACGCCTCATGCACAAATACAACAACCACTTCCCCGATGACGCCACGTCGGACTCTCTAGTCGCGGACAGAGAGGCCATGCTGAAGCAAATGTTGGGCAGTATCGGCCAGGGAGCCTTCATTGAGCCACCGCTCAACATTGACTATGGGTGCAACATCTCTATTGGTCACACGTTCTACTCCAACTTCAAGTAAGCCACCAGCGATGTCGCCCACTCACAACATGCGCATTCAACCTGATCATGTACCAGTCTTGTCATTCTGGATTGCGGCATGGTCAAGATTGGAAACCGCGTCATGTTTGGCCCATTCGTGTCCATCTTTGCCGCTACCCACGAGACGGGCGTGCAATCACGACGCGACGGAGTCGAGTATGCCAGGTCTGTCGAGGTTGGGGACGATTGTTGGATCGGCGGAAACACGACGATCATGCCCGGCGTGAAGATCGGCAAGGGGTGCACCATCGGAAGTGGCTCTGTTGTGACAAAGCCGATCCCTGATTTCTCGGTGGCCATCGGAACGCCAGCTAGGGTTATCAAGACGGTAGGTGCTGTACCTGACGTCGAGTAAAGTAAAGATTCAATTGGTAGAAGTAGGTATACTCAGAAGCCGTAGAGCCTATAGCCAGATCAGCATACGTCCACGTACAGCCGGAGGACCGGCGTCGTTACGGTGAAAAGGGACTCTTTTACTTTTTAAACCAGGTGAATTTGGCATTTCAATCCCCCCCCCCCCAAGTTGAGACTGAATTCTATTTTTGTTTTGCGCATCCCAATCTAGAACCTGTCCGTACAGTTTAGAGATCCTCCCCATCTTACCACCATCCATTGCTCGTACGAATAACATTTTTTTCTCTTGTCCAGTGCCACGTTAGTCCTTCTTTTTACCGATACGAGGAAAGCAAAACCAAATTCCAAGCATAACGAACAACAAAGAAAGCACAATTGGCTGCAAGACCTTTGGATCCTGTGCTTGCGCCAACATGCCAGTCACAAACGGGACAACGGCAGCACCACATCCGCCAAAAGCAGACGCAAATCCGATGACGACAACATGGTGCTGACGAGGCAACAGTCTGCTCGCGACAAAAATGGCATTAGGAAAAAGAGGGCCGAGAAAAAAACCCTGGAAGGCGACGGCGACAGCGGAGACATAAAACTGAGGAACCAGCCAAAAGATGAGTTCCAGCCCCGCAGCCGCCCCAATATACATCTGTCGGACGCGTTAGTGACCCCTCGCATGCTCGGATGAAGCAGAAGAGAGAGTTTTCCTACACCAGTGGAAAACTTGACGCCCAGCCGAGGAGTCACGAATCCTAGAGTGGCACAACCGAAGGTGATGCCAAGCGAGAAGCCAACAGCCGACATGCCACTTGCGAACGGCTCGCCGTTTCGAACACGCAGCATGAAGACGACGATCCAGCCTCCAAGGGCAACCTGGACACCGAAGAAGCAGAGGAGGAACAGTGCTGCTACCCAGGAGACTCGAGCGGACGGCATCTTGAACAGGGCGTCGGTGAGGCCCGTCTCCTTTTCAAGTTCGTTGGTCTTGTAGAGCCGTCGGTACTCCGCGCCAGAAGATTCCCAGAACGCCCATGCCAGAAAGAGCGTTTCGACAGCTGCCAAGCCAATCTATCAAGGAGTCAACAAAGGGGATTTCTCCGGTCTTTACAGAAAAAAAAGGGGAAGGGAGAGGGGGAACGAGAAAACAAAACTCACCATGATATAGTAGAACGAAAACCATTGCAAATCTGCCTTTGTGACAAGCGTTGTGGCAATCAACGGACTGACCACACTACCTACACCATAAAAGGCGTGCAAAAACCCCAACAGCTCACTAGAATTGGCGAGGCTGCCAACCCACGCATTCCACGCCGCGTCCACCACTCCGTTTCCAAACCCTGCGAGAGCAAATGCAAACACAAGCGCCATGTAAGGCGGGTGCAGTGCGATGATGGTGTAGGCCGCTACGTGGCAGCCTCCGCAGATGACGGCGATCCCTCGCTGTCCCAGCTTGTGATGCAGGTAGTTGCTCAGCAGCGCAGACGACACATAGCCGATGACGGGGGAAAGGAAGACGAGGGAAACGACAATGTACGAAAGATGGTAGTAGCTCTTGAGCTGAGCATGCAACTGTTAGTGCTTTCGTCACCGATGCGGACCCCGGGGGCGCGAGAGATTGCGTACATATGGAATAAGAGGCTGTCGATTGCGAGTTCGGTTCCCCAGTCAGCAGTGAGCACGGCTTTCGTGAGTTGGCGACATGGGCTCCTCCTCCATATTGCGACTTACGCCGTACGCAGCATCGTTGGCCCCCATGACCAGGAAACAAAAGAATGCGGCGGCGAGACGGATCATGCTCGCGGGCGACTCGTTCCACCTCTTTGCGGCGGCCGAGACGGCAGGTGTCGGGCAGGGTTCCGGGCCGTCATTCTCTCCCAGAAGAGAGGCTCCTCCTGAGGAGGACGGAACGTGTGCTCTGATGATGCGTCGTGGCTCCTGGTCATCCGGCTTGATGGGCGCTGGCTCGGTCGGCAGGTGGTTCAGCTGAATGGCTAATGGCCGGAGCCATGGTTGCGGTGGTTGACACGGCATGATGAGCTGGAGATGTTTTCTCCAGGTCGCCGAGCAATTGGCAATTATTCCCTATGTAGGATGTAGCTATTTTATATGACCATGGACGATGCTATTAATTTTTATAATAATAATTAATAAACGCAAGCCGCACTAGAATCAGGCAGGTGGACCGTTGATCCAGATCCACAGACTATAATGCGGTATGTATCGCTGTGCGGCACGTGACTTTTAGTAAAGATATAATCAGAAGGGATAATTAAAGGCAGAAGATATGATTAAATTAATTATTTTTCTATTATATAAATAGAAAGGTAAAAGCTCTTTTTTTATAGAAAAAGTAGTTATAGTAAATCTTATATACTTTTTATTCTAATATTATATATCCTTTTAAGGTATAGTTTAGCTTCCCTAATACAGTCCTATATGCATAGCGCGTATAATTAGTTGCGTATAATTAGTTATATTCCCTACTACTAGGCAATACACCCCCTAATTAGTGTTAAGGTTATTAAGACTACTAATTATTATATTAACTAGTAGATATATATTATTATTATTATAGGTAATTCTAATATAAGATTAAAGTAAGCTTTCTTACTTTTATACCTATACTCCTTTCTTATAAAAGCTTATTTACCTTAATATTTATAGGCTTCCTTTTCTTACCTTTTTAATACACTTTTTATTAATAGTCCTTATATTTTAATTAATATAGTACCTTTCCCTTTTTATATATTAGCCTAGGCTTAAGAGGAGGTAGATTTCTAGGTAAATTTAACTTCTAATTAGTATTAAGCCTATATTTTAGCTAATTTAGCCTTAAATTTCCCTCTAGGTAATAGTACTACTTATAAGAATCTTTCTCCTTCCTTAGCTAGCCTTAAGTAGCTTACTAGTAAGTTATTATCTCTTACTAAGGTAGGAGAAAAGTATACTATATATATACCTTTATAATCTTTATATTCTATTAGGGTATAGGTCTAGGGTAGGTATATAAGGTATAATTTTTTATAATCTTTATAAAAGTAAATAGTTTATTTAAAGCTTTACTCCCTCTCTTACTAAGCACTAACTCTATAGCCTAGTAAACCTAACCCTTATAGTGCCTTATAGAATATACCCTATAATAAGTATATTTAAGTAGGTATTATAGGTAAGGGTAATCTAGGTTACTACTATAAGGTTAGGTCTAAATAATCTTAGAGATACTACTTATATAAGGTTAGTAATTACTATTATTAGCCTTTATATAATACTTATATTTCCCTTACTAAGTAAATATTATTAGCGCTAGATAATAATACTAAGGTAAGGCGCTCTTAACTACCTCTTTCTTTACTTATTTTCTTATAACTATATAGATAGTTAAATAGTGCTATAAGGCACTATAACTCTAATTAGAACTTATTATAAAGCTAGATTCTATATATAATAAGGTTATTCCTAGTATTAGGGCTAAAGCTACTATTAGGGGTTTTTTAGTAGTATCTAAGGAAAAGGTAATTATAGTAATAGCCTATCTTAAGGAGGTTATTTACTTTCTTATATAAGTCCTATCTCTTTTCTTTATTTAAAATAGTATTTATATATATATTTTTATATAATAGTATTATAGAGTTTATATTCTTCTAATCCTATTTGCCTTAGTAGCGCTTTACTTACTAAGGAGGGGGCCTTTATATATTTTTCTAGGGTGTAAGAACAAAGGATAGCTAGGCAAGAGGTATAGGGGCACTTATGTATTTACTAAAGCTTACTAGGTCTAAGTGTGTTATATATGCGAGTCGCTAGCTTATAGCTAGTAGCTTACTAGTATTATATAGACCTAGCCCTAGGGCGTAGCTTATCTATAGGGTACGCTAGTGTAGTGTACCTATATTATAAGTAAGGCCTTATAATTACCCCCCCTTTTCTAGCTAGGCTTCTAAATAGCTTTAGATCCCTACCTAAGATATAGCTATTTACTAGTTAGTAATAATAATAAGATTACTATATTAGGTTATTATAATAATAATAAATAGGGGTCTATTCTATAGTAATATAGATATCTATTTAGTATAAATTTACTATTAAATTCCTATTATATTATATATTTTTTCCTCCTATAAATATATTATTTTAACTTAAGGTAAATTTTAATCTTATAGTATACTCTCTCTTAATTTTTTAATTACTACTCTCTTACTACTAATATATTAATAATTCCCTTAAAATAGTGTAGTTATATATACTACCTTTATACTATATATATAGAGTTTAAAAAGAATCTACCTATAGAGCCTACGCTACTATAAATTAGTTATCTTTTCCCCTGCCTTTTAGTAGTAAATCTATCTAAAGAGAAGTAGTCTAAGTAATATATTTAGTGTATTAAGTATAGTAACCTTTATAATATAGTAATCCCCCCTTTTTCTATACCTCTTTAGTTCCCTTTTACTAACTTTTACTAGCTAATAGCTATAATAGTAAGTGATTTTAATAATCTCCTATCCCTCTTAGACTAGGTCTAAACTTTACTAGATACCTATAGGGATAGTAATGCTATAGATAATAATAATAATAATTTTATCTTTATAGAGAAAACTCGCTAGTATCTTACTAAGCTTTTAGATAAGTTAATGCTTAGTTTTAATTATACTAATATAGTATACTATATTATATTTAGTCTAACTAGTGCTATAAAGTATTACTAGGTTTATTATTATTTCCTTATCTATTTACTAGTATTTTGCTAATCCTTCTATATAAGATACCTTTATTTTATACTAGTAGTATATAGTTTTATAGTAATAATTACTTATTACTATATTTCTAGGCCTTGCCCTAGGGATTATAAGTATCCCTATAATGTATTTAGTAGTTCTTTGCTAATATTTCTATAGGTAAACTACTACTAGCTCCTAACTACCTAGGAGGTAAAAATAGTCTTATGTTTTTATTCTTATAACCTAGGGTATATAGCCTAGCTTATATTAAAGTACTAGTTTTTTTACGCTATTTCCTTAGTAATTAAGGAGAATAAGAATACTAGGGAGTATCTTATTTATAGGACTTAGGTGTTAATATATAGTAGTGCTACTATAGAGGGATTTCCTCTTATTTTAGCTACCCTTTAAGTGTGTTTTCCTTTATTATTTTATAAGTAGTCTAAGGATTTTTTCTTTTATTTTAGTTTAGAGTATTATAGTAGCTAATAAGGCTAGGCCTTTTTTATAAGGACTTTATACCTCTTTACCTATAACTTACCTATATATCACTACCTTTCTTATATAATTTACTTTAGTAAAATACTTAAATTATATATTAAGCGCTTTCTATGTTTTTTACTAGAACCTATTAGTTATATTTACTTAGCTAACCCTTCTATTTTACTAGGTATTTATTACCTTTATAGGTTTTCTTATAGTCCTTAACTTCCTTAACTTTATATTTATCTTCTTTATCCTTAAGGTCTAGTATTAGTATATCCTTATCTCTAGTGTCTTTATAGTAATTCTATAGCTTTAATAGCTTATATAAAATATATTATATAGCTATCTATACTTCTTAGGTAATACTAGTCTATATACTTATTTCCCTATAGTATTAAGTACTTAAAAAGGCCTAATAAATCTAGGGGTTAGCTTCTATTTTATATTCTTAAGCCTAATATTCTTTACTAATAGTAGTACTAGGTTACCTTAATATAGTATTAATAGCTAGTAACACTAGTTATAGTACTTTACCTAGGTTTTAGTAGCTTTAGCCTAGTTCTCCTTTAGATACTCTTTAACTTTATATAGCTTTATAATATATATATATACTTCTAGTACCTCCTTTTCCTAGCTCTTACCCTTAAGAGCTAGATAAAACTTAGGTAAATAGCCTATAAGTAAATAGTTTAGGGAGTAGCTAGTGCTTCTATTTACTATATTATTATAGGTAAATTAAGCTATTAGAAGTAGCTTAGGCTATATTTATTAGTTCTTTATAATAAAATATTAAAGGTAGTGCTTAAGTACTTAGTTTATTCTTTCTATTTACCTATTAGTTTAGGGGTAAAGTACTATAGAAAGCCTTTACTTTACCTAAGATAGGTAGTATAGGTCTAACTAGAATTAGCTTATAAAGACTAAACCTCTATTAGATATAATACCCTCTAGGGCTCTAAATTATAGCTTAATCTCTTTATAGAAAAGTTCTACTAATTTAGCTATATTAATAGTAGTAGTTATAGGTAGGAAGATAGAATACTTAGTAAATTAGTCTATAATTACTAGGATTATATTAGTCTCTTACTTACTTACTTATATAATAGGTAACCCTATAATAAAGTCTATTAAGATCTCTATCTATAGTTACCTTAGTATTAGTAGTAATTTAAGGCTTCTATATAGGTAATACCTTCTAGCTACTACCTATTAGTAAATCCTATAGCTTATAATATAGTCTAAAATAAACTTACTTATAGCTAGCTACTAAAAGTAATGCTTTAGTAGCTCTAGAGTGTACTTAGTCCTAAAGTAACCTACTAGTAAATTATTATAGTATAGCTATAGAAGCTCCTATTATAAGATAGGCTCCTAGGGAATAACTACCTAGTCTTAGTATAATAAAAGACCTCCTATACTATATAACTATAGACTAGCCTTTCCCTTCCCTTTTACTAAGGAGTTATTAATCTTACTATTCTATCTTTATAAATCTAGGTTTTAATCCTATACCTTCTATAGTAGCTATACTAATAGTTTATTTAGCCTAGATTAGTAAGGATTTAGTAATATAATAGTCCCCTATATCTCTTATACTACACTAATATCTTAGATATATATTACCTTCTCCTTAAAATCCCCTTTAGTTAGCTAATCTTTTACTAGATTTATAGTAGCTAACTAGCTTTTTAACTAGGCTACTCTAGCTATTCTCTCTATAGGGACTAGGGTATTTTTCTCCTCTAAAGATATCTTATTAAGCCTCTCTATACCTAAGACTAGGGTATTTTCCTCCCCTAAAGGTATCTTACTATATTTTCTTTAATATATTAGTTTCTTTTCTTTTACTATTTTAGTAAGTACTATCTTCCTTTAAAGTTCTAGTAATAGTGCTCTATTTATTAGGGGTTTACCCTTATAATTAAACCTTCTTAATAGTATATTTACTAGGTTACTTTTCCTAGGTCTATACCTAATTATAAAGTAAAAGAGGTAAAGGAATATATACTATCTTACCTACCTTTTATTTAACTTCTACTACCTTATAAAGGTCTATAGGTTATAGTAGTCTAATAGGACTTTAACTAGGCTTACTATGCCCTTAATATAGTGTTACTAGTATTTAAATAACTTTACTATAGTAAGTAGCTCTTAATTAGCTATACTATAATTATACTTAGTATCTATAAATTTCCTTAACTAAAATACTACTAAATACTAATAGCCCTTATTATTCTATTAAAATAGGATTCCTACTATTATAAAGATTAAAGTATTTATCTTAATATACACTAGTTAACTTAGGTTATAATAATAGAGAAGAGGCGCTTACTAGAAGGCCTCTTTTAGCTAGTTAAATACTAGCTATTCCTTTACTCTAAATATAAACTTCCTAGTCTAGATACTATTTTAACTACCTTTTATTAATATATAAAGAGATACTATAATCCTAGAGTATTTATAGATAAACTATTAGTAAAAGTTATAGAACCTAAGGAAAGACTATATATCCTTAAAGCTTATAGGCTCTTTTTATTCTTAGATTATATTAACCTAGTAAGTATTTATTAAGATCCTATTAATTAATAGGATAAACCCTAGGAACTCTACTAACTCCTAGTAAAATAAATACTTTAAGGGTTTTATATATAACTTTACTAATCTTATATATTCTGAAACTTCCTTAATATATATAGTATATTCCTCCTATATCTTTAAAAAGATAAGGATATTATCTAGATATACTATATAAATAGTATTAACTAGCCTATAAAGTGCTTTATAAATATAACTTTAAAAAGTAGCTAGGGTATTAGTTAACCTAAAGGGTATTATAAGGTATTTATAGTGTTTATAATAGGTATAAAATATAGTCTTTTACTTATTACCTTCTTTAATATAAATTTAATAGTATATATCCTTAATATTAATTTTTAAGAAGTAATAAGCTTCTTAGTACTAGTCTAGGATCTCTAAAATTAGGGAGAGAGCGTAGTAATTCTTTTATATTACTCTATTAAGTCCCTAATAATCTATATATAATTAGAGTATTCTATTCTTCTTTAGTATAAATAGAATAGGTATACCTATAAGGCTCTTAAAGGGTCTTATCTAGCCTTTCTATAGGTTTTTATTAATATATTTATAAAGCTCCTTTAGCTTACTTTAGGAGAGAGGGTAGATTAGTCTATATAGGGGTATAGCCCTAGGTACTAGGTTAATTATATAGTTAGTCTCTTTTCTTAATAGTAAGCTTCCTACCTTATCTAATATAAATATATCTTTAAACTTATATAGTTTTAGGGGAATATCTTTAATAGTTCTATATACTTTTACCTTCTTATTATCTTTAAGGGTAATAAACTTATCTTCTATAACCCCTATAATAGTGTATATAAGGGTCTTATTATATATTACTGTCAAGGTAGGGGTCGGTGTAGATGATGAAAATGGTTCGATTTCGGTTAATCAGAGGTGCAGACGGCACCTGACTTTTATACCTAAAAGGTACATAGTGCGCTATAGTAATAACTAGTCTACGGAGGTACTTCTAATATATTGTCTCCACTGTTGTCTTATTAAGGGTTTTAACCTAGTTATTGCGCAGGCTACATCCACATATCCGATACCTTAAGAAGGTCTCCCTAACACACCCCCCCAGCTAAGATATCTATTAAAGCTGGAGATTAAAGCTATAGGAAGAGATTGTGAATAATTTCTAGTGTTGTGATTAGATAGGAATCTCTTGCAAGCTAATTCTATAGTAGAAGTCCCTATGTATCTAACCTGAAAGTGGCTTTGTAAAGCTATCTACAGGTATCTTAGAGGTCTTTATCTAATTAACCTTAATATTACCTATTATATATTATTCTTAAATCTATATTTAATTTATATTAAGGTGCTTAAGGCTAGTCTAAAGCCTTCCTTCTATATATTTAGTAATCTAGATTATCTACTTATTATCACACTAGATAATTAAGAGCGGCGGCACACGGACCTTAATATTATAAAGTAGTCTTCCTAGAGATATACGCTCTTTTACGCTATAATTTAGGGCAAAGAGCTCTGCTTCTATGCTTAAAGTTATTACGCAATATTGCCTACCTAACTTCTAATTAATTATAGCGCTATATATAATAAAGATATAACCTTATATTAATTTCTAAGTATTAGGGTTATTGCTAAGTAAAGTATTAGTACTAGAGAATAGCGTATTAAAACTATCCGCTCCTAAGTAGTGAATATATAGCTTCTTTATATTCTAAGCGTATAAAATTACTCCTTTAGTAAGCTTAATATGCTTTGCTAACGGATTTATTATAAAAGAGGTAAGCTTTAATGCTATAAAGGCCATATTAGGTCTTCTAATAATATATAGATACACTAAAGAGCTAATAACTACTCTATAATAATTAATCTCTTTATTAGTAGCTTCGCTAGTATTAGCGAGGATTATAGCTATAGGAATAGGAGCAGGGGACAAGCTCTTTAAATCGCTATTAATAACATTAGGAATGAATTTCTAAGCGATCTTTTAAATATATAATTCCTGCGATAACTATATCTCTTTAGTATCGCGATTTCTAATAATTTTAATGCCTAGGAACCACTTTAGGTTGCCCTAGTCCTTAATATTAAGACTGTTTATTAGTTATTTGTGAAGCTCTTTAAATTCTGCTTTAAATCCGTTAGGGTATATTACTATAATATTATCTATATAGAAGAATAGGATAAATCCGCCCTTTATGAAGATATATAGGTCTTCCCTTCCTTATATAAAGTCTAGTTTTAATAGGAATTATATAAGATATAAGAACTATTATTAAGGAGCTTCCCTTAGCCTATATAACGCTCTTATTATCTTCTAGAGATAACCTTTTGCGTTCATACCCTCTAGGGGCTTATAGTAAATAGGTTCTTTAAGCTCTGTATATAGGAAGGCATTCTAAACATCGTATTGTTAGGTATTAAGATTATTAGCGTAGTAGATTACGAGTAGTATATATAGAGATTATAAAGTAAGCGTAGTAGCGTAGTTATTAAGGTTATCCTTTAGTTATTAGTTACCTTAAATAACTATTCTAGCTTTAAACTCTATAACTACTCCTTTTTTATTAGTCTTATATTTAAAGACCTAGCTAAGGTCTATAATTTCCTTCTACTTCTCTAGATTAAATAATTTATCTAGTATATTCTCCTAGTAGTTTAAGGATAGAAGCTTTAAAAGCTCCTTTATAATTACTTCCTTCTAGTGGTTATAATAAGCTAAAGCCATAGCTTAATAATAATAGGCAGGTTCTAGTAGTATATCTTTAATCTATAAACTATATTAAACGCCCTATAATACCGTAGAAAAAGCAGAAGTAAACTATGCCTGCCTAGCTTTACGTGTTACCTTTCTTTAGCGTTTTCTGGTAATAATATTATCTAGATTAATACCATTATCCTAGGGATAATGATTCTCCATAACCTTACCGCCTTCGCTAGTAATTTCACTAGTCTCTGTGGTGGTCTTTGCGTGTTTAATTATTATGTTATATACTAATTTATTAATTTTATAAAATAGCGCATTATTACCTTATGCCTAAAGCTCTATATTCTCTATGGTAACCAGCGCCTTATAAGAAGAGTTAGGAGGGGTTAAAAGTACACTAGAAAGGTTATCTTTTTCCCCTATTATATAAGGAGGTATTTCTACTTTAAACTACTTATTTTCTCCTTCTATATTTAAAGGCAAAGAGGTATAATTCTTATAATTCTTATCTTCTAATTCTATTCTAATAAGGTCTTAACTAATTTCCTTATTAATATTATTAGCTTTAAGTTCCTTAAGTAGCGTAATTATTAATATCTTCTCCTTTTAGGCTAATTCTAGCTCTTCTTCTAGTTTAAAGAAGGAGTTCTTATTAAATTGAACACATGCTGATATAATAACCTTATAATTACGAAGCAAAGGCACCTATATAATATACTAGGACTTACCTCTATAACCAATAAGGTATCTAATATAAGCTTTCTACTCTAACTATAGTATTGCGTTATGTAATTTAATATGCTCTAGAGCCTTCGTTATTATAGGAAACGCTTTATATCCATAGGCTTATAGATATGCAATTAAAGGTTTCTAGACCTCTACTATATTTAAGTATATAGGGACTGTTTTCCTAGCCTAATCCTACTAAAGTTTATATAGTGTAGTCTACTTCCTATAATATTTAAAAGGTATATAATTTAATAGATAAACCACGGTATTAAAGACCTTATTATTAAGATTAGATAGAAGGTTAGCTTTAAGACTTAAAGTATAAGCTTTCTACTTAACTACCCCCCTAGATCTCTCTGCCTTTCTATTCTAACTAGGCATTAAGGGAGCTAAATTATAGACTATAATGCTAGCAAAGGCTATCTTATCCCTTATATTCTCTATAAAGAGGGCTTTTTTAATATTACTATGTAAAAAGCATAGTTAAACCCTAAATTAAGTGCTTAGGAACACTATTATTATGTAGAAGCTATTATAAATCCTATCCTTTATCTTAAATAAATAGAAGAACCATATTAAGGTTATAAGGTAGGTAAAAATACACTAATACCTATCACTATTCTAATAAGGAGAGTTATAGTAATCTAGATTAACTAAAAAACTATAACCTAGTCCTTAAGAAAGTCCTTTAGGTATAACCTATAATCTCTATTACTTAGCCTTGCCTATAGCATATATCTTACACTATATAAGCTTAGGACCTATTAATTTAACGCCTAAAGCCGCATTTATAAGCTCTGCAAATGCCTTAACGCCAGGATAACCATATTATTAATGCTAAAGGTCTATATCTCCTCTTATAGGTAGTCTTAGTGCTCTACTAGATATAGTATAGGCTTCCTTTAGATCCTCTAATAGTCTTAATAATATATAAAGCTTATTAATATTATAGACTTTAGCTATAGGTATTATCCCTTAATATAGAAATAACTTCTTCTAATTCTAG
The DNA here is from genome assembly GCA_023658445.1 of Epichloe bromicola. Taxonomy (NCBI): domain Eukaryota; kingdom Fungi; phylum Ascomycota; class Sordariomycetes; order Hypocreales; family Clavicipitaceae; genus Epichloe; species Epichloe bromicola. The sequence goes on from CP098269.1 coordinate 1,441,819, forward strand.
AAGATACCTGCCCTTATAAGAATCATTGCTAATACTAGATTAACGTGGAATTCCGGAATAAACAATATAGTTTCTAATACTAATGTCCTTGTGTTCTATAATATAGGATCCGTAATAGAGATGCGTATAGGGCCCTGTCCTAAAGCTATATATATTATGCCTCCGGCTTTAACCTCTATTATGATGTTTCTATTAAATTTAGATTAATTAAACCAGCGGATATTATTAAATATGTGAACATTAGCTCCAGAGTTATAAAGGACTATGTTCCGCCTTAATTCTAAGCTATCTATAGCGTTAGTTATTAAATTTACGCTTTCCTTTACCTATTAACCTTATTTAGAGCGTATAAATAATAATATATTCGCAGTCTTCTTACTAGGGGTGACCGTAACTAAGTTATTAGTTAGATTTTATAAAGGTATAAATATCTCACTACTCTTCTTCTCTAGTTTCTAACTTATTACCTTAGACTTTTCTTATAGATTCTCCTTAAGATACTTCTTAATAGTCTCTTTAGAGTTCTTCCTAACTTCCTAGTCCTTTAGTGCAGCCTCTAGCTTATATATAGCCTTAAATAAATTATAGGATTCCCACTACTTTAAGGCATTATAAATATTATAATTTATATATCTAGGGCACTTCTTTTTCTCTAATTTACTTTAACTACTTAATCTATTAGTAGTAAGCATATTAGCTAACTTTAGTATGCTCTACGGAGCTTTATAATCTCTTTTAAACTCTATAATAGCTTTAAGGAAGCTTTAGTCTATGCCTTTATTAAGTAAATTATTCTATTTCTTCTAAAATAATTTAAATTTACTATAAAGAGGAATTATAAACTTATATAGTATTATCTCCTTAGTCTATTAGGTCTCTAGATCCTAATAATTTCTCCATAGTACCTCTATTATTACTACCTATTTATACTAATTATAGGTACCCTTAGCTTATAAGTAATTATTAAGGCGCGTTTCTATAAGAATTAGTATCTTCTAAGTGTTTAGCTTATACTAATCTTAAAAAAGCTTTAATATTCTTTAAGAGTGCTAATAGACTAACTCCTTTCCTTCCTCTTTAGTATTAAAGTTAAGGGAGTCTTAAATATTCTTTAAGAGAGTCTTATAGATATATTCCCTAATCTTTAGTATCTACTTTAATAGGTTATAATACTTTATAAGATTAACTTATAAATCTCTATGTTAGAAGTTATATTTATCTTTTATATCTTTATAAGTAAGCTTCTAATCTTTAATAGTATTAGGGTTATTCTCTATAATCTCTAGTCTTAAACCCCTTTATAGGTATGTAGGTATTATAGGTTCTTTAAGTAGTTTATCCTAATTTAGATTAATATACTCCTAGATACTATAGGATTCTATGTAATTCTTAATTTATATAAACTATTTAATCTAGTCCTTCTTTAATAATAATATTATATTTAGAGTTTCTTTAGGTATTATAAAGGGGAACTATACTAGTTAAAAGGAAGCATAGGTTGTGTAGTTTAACTAATTAATATAATAAAAAGGCGATTATCTCTTAATATTAGCAAGCGTTAAATTAATAACATTAACGGAGCTTATATTATCTATAATAATTAATAATAAGGGTAATTAAAGCCTCCTAGGCTTATAACTGTTAAGGTAGGGGTCAGTGTAGATAATGAAAATAGTTCGATTTTAGTTAATTAGAGGTATAGATAGCACCTAACTTTTATACCTAAAAGGTACATAGTGCGCTATAGTAATAACTAGTCTACGGAGGTACTTCTAATACATTGTCTCCACCGTTATCTCATCGAGGGTTTCAACCCAGTCATTGCGCAGGCTGCATCCACACATCCGATACCTCAAGAAGGTCTCCCTGATAATTACTTTTATAAATTTATAAGGAGTTAATAGTAAAAAGGCTACTTTTCCTTTCTTAAACTACTATTCCTATAAATATAAGTAAAGGTATATATATTCTTCTATAAGGGTATATATTCTAATTAATATAAGGCTTTCCCTTACTCTTAGGTCTTTATCTATAGCTATATATAGTAGCTTAAGGTCTCTTTTTTCTCCTCTTAAGTCCTTAATTATAATAGGTACCTTATAAATACTATATTAAGGGAATATAAGGGCTCCTACTACCTTAATAATAGGTACTATAGCCTTAGCCTAGTTAAGTTTATAAGTTCTTATAAACTTAATGCTAATTATATTAATCTTAGTGTAACTATCTAAATTAGCTACTATTTTAATGTCTTTATACCTATAGATAGTAACTAGTGTGTAAAACTAATACCCTATTAGCACCTTAGTATTAGAGGTAAAGGTAAGGGTATTTACTTTTACCTTAGGGAGTTTTCTAGGCCTTCTTAGGACTTTTTCTTAGGTTTTTTATAATAATATATAAGGTATCCTATACTATTATAGTTATAATACTATATCTTATCCCTAGGTTTAGTAGTGTTTAGGTAAGTAGCTAGGCTTTTCTTCTAGTCCTTATTCCTTTAATCTTTATAAGGTCTATAACCTTATAAGGAGTTATTCCTATAGTACTAGGGATTCTTATATAGGCCTTTATCTCCTAATTACTTAGGCTTTTACTTATTCTTTAGTATAGCCTCCTAGAATTACTAGGTAAGTTATATAACCTTTTCTTAAGTCTTATTAGTAATAGAGGCGTGTAGGTTAATGTGGTTCTATAGGTTAGGGAGTAGCTTTATAAAGAATATAAGGGTATAAGTCTTTTCTAAGGCTTTTTCTAAGTATTTCTCTAGTAAATCTAAGAAGATACTAAACTTAATAGGGCTTTAACCCTTATATTACTTTATATTCTCTAATTACGTTACTATTTGTGCGTTATAATTAGTAGAGTCCTAAAGTAGTATAAGTGTCTAGGTTTAAAATTTATTCTAGTTATTTTTAAGGTTATCCTAGCTATTAGCCTACTATTCTTTAAGGTATCTATCTTATCTTACCTTATAATTAATATATATATAGTTAAGTATAAAAAGGATTTTCTAGTAGTTATATTAGAACTTCTTCTTTACCCTATTAAAGGTATAGTTTAGGTTATTAATCTATATCTTATATCTCTATAAGTTTATAGAATATTAGAGATTAGTAATATTCTAAACTTTAATCTCTTAGCTACTATAGCTTAAGGAAGTACTAGCTTTTTACTACCTTTTTAATTATTTTTCTCTAGTATTATACTATAATAGATCTTAGAGCTTTTACTCTCTTTCCTATAGTTTCTAGAGTTCCTTAAGCTAGGTAATTTGCTTTACTATTACTATAGCTTAGGTATAGATAGTAAGGGGTATATCTTTAGTTATAGTACCTATAGAATATAGTGTATTCTTAGCTATAGTATTACCCTTATCTAGTAGCCCTTAGTTATTATCTAATATTACTCTTATAGATTAGGTAGTTCTTCTCCTTATATTACTCTTAGGTAGCTAGTAGGAGAAGCTTTAGAATTATAAGAATAAAGAATAGCTAGGTAAGAGATATAGGGGCACTTATATATTTACTAAAGCTTACTAGGTCTAAGTGTGTTATATATATAAGTCACTAGCTTATAGCTAGTGGCTTGCTAGCGTTATGTAGACCTAGCCCTAGGGCGTGGCTTATCTACGGGGTGCGCTAGTGTGGTGTACCTGTGTTGTGAGTGGGGCCTCACATAGGGTAATTAATTTTATACCCCCTTATTAATATTCCTATGCTTCCTTAGTAACCTATACGCTTTAAATATTATATTATATATGTAGATTTACTAACCTAAGTATTAATCTAAAGCATTTAAATTATTCCTAATTTAATACCTTTATAAATCTATTAGTAGGTATTTTAGCTATTAGTAAATATATAATCTTAAAGCTTCCTTTCTTAAATTCTTACTTTAACTATATATTATAAATATTAATATAATATAGTTAAGTGTTTAATTACTTACTCTTATTTAATATAAGCTAAATTATTTATTAATTATTATAATTAATAACCTAGTCCTTATAAGTATTAAATTTAATATCTCTAAATAGGCGCTATAGACTTATAGTTTTCTTTACTATTTATTATAGAGTAAGTAACTTAGCTTTTATTATAGATATAGTAACTATTATTTAGTATATAGCTTTCTAGATAATTAGTTTACTAAATAAAGTAATTAGGTATTCTTATAATAATTTATATATCTTAAGATTATTTATAAATAATACATTACTTAAGATCTAAAGAGCTTAAAGTTTAATGCTTATACTAAAGTATAGTATAAGTTTATATATAATAAGCAAATAGTAAATAGCTTAGTCTATAGCCTTTATATACTCTAGTCTTAGATTTATAAGGTATTATAATAACTTTACTACTATAAAGGTAATATCTAGTCTAATTATAATTATAGTATATAGAATTAACCTAATTTTCTCTTAGTAAATCTTAATTACCTACTTCTTAGCTTTACTCTTAAACTTATAATACTTTACTACTAGAATTAGTATAGTAAGGAAAGTGCCTTTTTTTACTTACCTAAATTTCTCCCTAATCTTACTAATATATACCTTATAACTAAGATATACCCTTTACTATAGTTAGTCTCTAATAATCTAAATCCTAAGAAAAAATCCTACCTTACTGTCACGACTTAAGGGTCGAAAGATAATAGAATAGAGTGATAGCTTAGATTCATAGTCATAGCTAGAAAGGTGCTACCTAGGGGTAAGTATATAAAGGTTTTAAGCTCTAACCTTCTATAAGAATATAGGCAGTCCTTACTAAATACCTTGCCCTACGCTTATATAACTATCTAGCTACTAGCTAACCCCTCCCTAACCTAGTAGGTCTAAGGTCTTACTAATACTTTATTATATAATAATCCTATCTCTATCCCTTATGCTTCTAATATAATACCCTCTCTTTATATAATTATCCTTAATTATATAATAAGCTACTTACTTAGGGCGTTTATACTATATAGTCCTAGGGGCTATAGTTAATAGAGGGTTTAGGTTAGGTATAATATATTATAGCGTAATATATTATTAAAAATAATAATACTAATAATACTAGGGTATAAATATTATTATTCCCCTATCTATTAATTCTAAATAGTAATCTATTTACTACTCTAATATAGTAAAGTAAATACTCTTTACCTTATGCTAATAGTTCTAAGAGAGTAAATACCCTATATTAAATTTTATAATTAGGTTAAATAAATAGGGTATTAGATACTATATATATAAATAGACTTATTTATAAGTCTTAGTAATATAGTAGTATAGTTACTATGTGTTTATAGCTACTAGTATATTTATAAATAGTAATAATAATAGTAAATATTATAATCCCTATATTAGCTATATATAGTATGTAGATTACTTAGGGGGTTTATAGTTAATATAAAAGGGACTAAACCTTCCCCCCTTATATATACACTTCCTTTCCCTTATATACTATTTAACTATTATAAGTTTCTTTATCTTTACTTATTTTCTCTTTACTACTTCCTTACTACTAATCTATAGCTAGCTTATAATATCTAAAATCTATTTATTAACTCCTACTCTACTACTAGGTTTACCTCTATAGAATAAACCCTTAGGGAAGTTACTAAAGAAGTTACCTTAAAAGAGAATAATATTTAAAAATTTTATATAAGTTTACTACTTCCCTACTAGGTTATTACTACTAACTTATAGCTAGTAACACTAAAATTCTATATATATAGTATAGTTAGTAAGTTACTATATAGAATATATAGCCTAAGAATAGTACCTATACTATTTCTTAGTATCTTAAGGAGAATAAACCTTTTCCTATAGAGTATAATAACTTTTATAGTATAATCTTACTACTTTTTTATTTCTTATAGTTACTAACCTATAGTAATAAACTTAGCTAAATATACTTATTATACTTAAAATAATAAGATATATATTAGAGTATAACTACTTATTCTAAGTCTTTAGTTTTAAAACACTAACTTACTACTAGTGCTTTACTTAAATTATATAGCTTTATAAAAAGCTATTTAATATTATTAAAGCTATACCTAAGGGAGATTACTACTACCTTAATAAAGTAAGTATATCCCTAGTTCTTTTAACTTAATTATTACTAATATACTAATAGTCTTTTATTTATACTAAGTAAAAACTATATAATACTCTCCTAAAGACTAAAAATACTAATAAGTATAAGTATATTTATTATACTTAGGTAGCTACTAAAGTAGCCTAGGAAGCTAAGTATAATAAGTACACTACTATAGTATAGCTAGCTAATATTACTAACCTTAAGGTCTAAATTAATATTATAAACTACTTTTACTATATATATAAGAATATCCTAATAGTAAGTCTTTTAAATATCTATAGGTACTTCTTTACTAACTTACTAGTAGTTTACTCCTTATACCTCTAGGCTTTTTACTTATATTAGTCCTTCTAAGTTACCTAGAGAGCTCTATATCTTTATATATAAGGAAGGTAACTCTTCTAATAATAAGGCCCCTATACCTCTAAAGGCTTCTATACCTATTATTACTATAGTCTTTAGGGAAAATAGGGGTAAGGGTAAGAATAAGAAAATGCTTTTTAAGTAATTATTACTAGATAATTATATTATAATTATAAGAGTAATATAATTATATCTTTTTAGAATATTACCCTATATTATTTACTATATTTATAGGGTATTACCTTATATTATTTACTAAGGGTGGTTTTACTACTATAACTAAGCTACCTAGTTACTGCTTATATTTATAGATAATATCCCTTATAATAAAATCCCTCTTTAATACTTATAAATTCTCTAAGCTATTATAGCCCTTTTATTTAACTAAGTACTTATAATGCTTACTATTATAATAATATAAGATAATTCTTTCTACCTTAAACTCTTACTTATTATCCTTAATATTATCTTATAGTAAAGAGGTATTTACTATATTACTTAAGTTCCCTTTAAAGGGTTTAAGGCTTATAATATTAAACATATTATATAACTATATTCTAGTAGGTAATTCTAGCTAGTAAGCTAGTCTATAACTCCTAACTACCCTTATAATCTTATAAGGGCCTAGGTACTTTATAGTTAACTTCTTACTTAGCTATCTTAGGTTAATATTCTTTATAAATAGTAGAATATAATTACTAACTTTAAACCTCTTTAGGGTTCTTTTCTAGTTATAGTATTTCTTATACTAAGTTTATAAGTTAATTAGAAGCTATTTAATTACTATATATTTCTCTCTTAGTAATAATACTTTACTCTTAGCCTAATTATTTATAAGTAAAATATTAGGTATTACTTACTATAGGCCCCTAGGGTTATACCCTTATAATACCTCCGCTAATGTATAGCTATAAGTTATATAGTTACTAGTATTATATATAAATTATACTATTAATAGGTTATTAGCCTAGTTAGTTTATTTAGTGTAGGAGAAAGCCCTTAAATAATATTCTAGGACCTAGTTTAATTATTCTATTTACCTATTTATCTATAGGTAAAAAGCAGTGCTTATTAACCACTTAGTTATAATAAGATAGTAAAAGGGTATCTAAAATCCGCTTATAAATATAGAACCTTAGTCTATTATAATACCTTCTAGGGCTTTATAATCTCTAAAGATATACTCTAGGAATATAGTAGCTAACCTATTGCTTATTAGTTATATTAAAATAGGGATATAGATACTATACTTTATAAAATAGTTTATAATTACTAAGATTATATTATAGGTCTAGTTAGTGTTTTTAACTAGTAGTAATCTAGTAATAAAATCTATTAATAGTTCTTAAAAAGGGTAATCTAGCTCTAGTAGAGTAGCTAACTTATTATATAGCTTATAGTGCCTTAGCTTTAAAACTTAATAGCTTATATAAGTACTAATATATACTTTTATATCTTTCTTTATTAATAGCTAGTAGTACTAACTTATAATTTAATAAAGTATTTTACTAACTCCCTAATACCTAGTAGTAGGGTTATTATATATTAGTAATAAAATCTCTTTTCTTATTCCCTAGGGAATATAAACTTAACTCTTAAATATTAATAGCTTAGAGAGTCTAATTAACTATATTTATAATACTTCTAAGTTACTACTCTTAAGTAGCTTTCTCTAATATATAGTAAACTTATTATTTTACTATATACCTAATAATAATACTTAAATTAGAATATCTAATTCTAAGCTATTATCCTAAGTATTAGAGTTAAACTTAGAAGAGGTTCTCTAAATAGCTTAGATTCTTACTATAATATCTCTATAAGTAGCTAGCTTATAAGTTACTTCTAGTCTTATAGGTATACTATAGTTAAGTAGTATTTCAAAGGGGCGCCCTTACTACTTACTAGTAACTATACTAGCTAGAACACCCCTTTTAATAATATTTAGTCTTATAGCTTCCTTAAAAATATAGCTAAGTTATATTTTCTTAAAACCCTAGATATTCCTATTACTATTATAGGGTTTTTATAACTAACTATTTACTATATTAAATAATAATATAATAGAACCTATAGTGTTTCTATTATTACTATAGAGTTCCTATTAATTAGTATTTATAAACTTAGATAAGAAGTTTAGTAGCTATAAGGTTACTACCTTTACTTTCCTATCCTTACTTATATAATCTACTCTCCTTAATAATATATTAGTAAGGTTTAACTTACTAGCCCTATATTTAATCCTAAAGTTAAATAAGCATAGCTTATTAAGCACTATTACCTACCTACTAGTTAGCTATAGCTTTATAGCTAGGTACTTATAGTTTAAGTAATCTATTACTACTATAATTAAGTAAGTTAAGTATACTAGGTAATGCCTCTATACCCTAAAAGCCTCTTAGATTACTAATAATTTAGTATCTAGTATAAGGTAGTATAACTTAGTATTAGTTAACTTCCTTAATATATATATAACTAGGTACTAGTAACCTAGTACTAATATTATAAGTATTACTCTAATAGCAAAACCTAATATATTTATCTCTACTCTTAATAGAGTAAGTAGGTTAAAGTGTAATAAAATTAGTGCTTCCTAAAATAACTTCTAGAGTTCTCTAAATATAGCTAGTTTATAGGGTTCTAGCTTAAAGGTTACTAGTTATCCCCCTTAAGTTAGTTTATTAATAAAATAACTACTTTACTATACTACTTAATAAAATATTAATAAAATCTAGTAAACCTAAGGAATAATTAGATATCTAGGACGCTATAAGGTATTAGCTATATTATAATTACTTCTACCCTTAATAGTTCTATTATAATACCTTTCTTAGATATAATAAATCCTAAGAATTTAACCTTTATAACTAAAAATTAACACTTCTTTAGGTTAATAAAAAGCTTTATATTATAGAGTCTACTTAGGACTTATTTAACATAGCCTATGTAAGTAGCTATATCACTACTATAGATTAGGATATTATCTAGGTAAATAATATAGATATTATCTATAATATCCTTAAGGACTTTATTAATATACTCCTAGAAAGTTACTAGTGTATTAACTAATCTAAATAGTATTATAAAATACTTAAAATACCTATATTTATAATAAAATACTATCTTCTACTTATTACCTAAGTAAATATATAGCTAATAGTATATATTTATTAAGTTAAGTTTTATCTAGATAATCACGCCCTTTAAGTAATTAAGGATTTTAGTAATTAGTAGTAAGGGGGATTTATTCTTAATAGTAATCTTATTTAGGCCCCTATAATCTACGTAAAGCCTTAATTTCCCTCCTTTCTTTAGGATAAATAAAATTAGGGCCCTAGCTAGGCTAACTAATCTTCTAATCTATCCCTTTTGCTATATATCTATAAGATACTCCCTAAGCACCTCTAGCTCTTTCTTAGCTAAGTTATATATTAGTCCCTAAGGTAGTGTTTTCCCTTTTTCTAATTTAATTATATAAGTATAGCCCCCTAGTTTAGAAAGTATTCTTACTAAATCCTTATTAAATATATCTTTAAATTCTAAGTATTCCTCTAGGAGCTCTAGTTTATCTATATTATTACTTAGCCCTTACTTAGTTATAGGTTACTTATTACTTAGACTATCTAAGGATCTTAGGTTAGCTATAATATATTACTTATATAACTTATAGGTATACTCTAAGACTATTACTACTTCCTTACTACTTATTTCCTAAATTAGCTTTAGTAAGTCTACTAGTAAGTTCTTTTCTAGTTCTTTTCCCTTCCTATTCTTTAGGCTATTTAAAATAACTTTTACTAAACCTAATACTAAAGTAACTACTAATTATTTTAATACTTTATATACTCTTTACTTACCCTAAGTATATAAGAGACACTCCTTTATTACTAGGTATTTTTAAAACTTCTTTTTCTAATATATTACTATAGGTTTATATTCTCTAATCTAGTCTATACCTAGTAATAGCCTTTCTCTAGTATTAGTAATAAAGTAGCTAACTTAGTAAACCTTTATAAACCCTATACTATTCTTTATTAATACTAATCTCCTTAGAATTCCTTAATATAAAACTATATTCTTACTTATACTTTTAAGGTTTTAATCTATTTTTTTAACTTTTTTCTAATCCTTCTTAGATAATAACTTTAGGTATATAGTTAAGGATTATATACCTAAATCTATTAGTGCCTTTACTACTACTTACTAGTAATCTTATTATAAAGATATATAGACTCTAACTCTTAGGTCTACTAATTTATCTATAATAAGCCCCCTATCCTAGGTTTATATAAATAAAAGTAGTATCTTATTAGGATTAGATACTTTATTCCTACTATTATTATACTTCTCTATAGTATATTTATTACTCTTATAAATAAAGTAGTCTAATAAATAGTAAGCTATTAAGATATATCTAGGCTTCCTATATTTATAATATATAATAAAGAATCTTCTTACTTACCTTTTATTCTATTACTATAAGTTATCTATAGGTAAAGTTAATTACTATTACTTCTTCTTATAGTCTTAACTTTTCTTATAACTCTATATTAGTTTTATTACTACCTTTACTTTCTTACCTTAGCCTTATAACTAGCTCTAAGTAGTTAGAAACTCCTAGCTAAGTATTTACTTTCTTATAGTATTATTAAGGCTATTAATAAATATATAGATTCTTAGTTATATTAGGATTAGTTTAGGTAGATTAGATTTAACCTTAGTCTAATTCCTAATAAAGGCTTAAAATAATTAGCTATTACCTTACTAAAGATTTAGTAGTAATCTAGTTACTTCTAAGTATTTAGTATTCTTATCTATTATTCTAGTTTTTAGCTATATAATAAAGCTTACCTAATTATAGTCCTTATATTCTATATAACTATCTATAGCTATATAATATATCTATTATTACTTTATATTATTAGTAAGGTATTTACTAGTATAGGCTACCTTTATTATATTATTATAAAAGGTATATTAGTCTAATTTAAATAATATATTTAAGTCTACTAGGAAATTCTAGAGGTTTTTATAAGTATTCCCCTTATATAATAGTATTTATAGCTATATCTTAATAATACTATATTAGTATATATTTACTACTTACTTAGTACCTATTAGTAAAGTAAGTATAGAAGTAGTTAGTCTAGCCTAAGGAGGTAAATTTATAAGTCCTTACTAGGTTTTAACTAATAGTAAGTTTACCTAAAGCTCCCTAATTTTTACTTTTATTTATAGAATTTCCTATATTTTCTATATATATTATAGCTTAGCTTATATAATATTATAACACTATTATACTACCTTCTTAATACTATTATTCTTAATTCTAGTATTATTATTTAGATTAGTCTTAGGTAGTATCTAATATACTTAATTATTAGTATTTATTATTTAAGTATTTACTATATTACTACTACCTTGCTTATTTATAGTATTACTACTAGGGGGTGTAGGTATATTTTATATAGATATTCTCTAGTGTGCTAATATTATAATCTAGCTAATAGTCTATTACCCTAAAGGGATTAAGAGCTTAATTTATTATAACTTAAGGGTTAAAAAATAATAGAATAAAGGAATAGCTTAGATTTATAGTTATAGCTAGAAAGGTGCTATCTAGGGTAGGTATATAAAGGTTTTAAGCTCTAACCTTCTATAAGAATATAGGCAGTCCTTGCTAAATACCTTACCCTATACTTACGTGACTATCTAGCTGCTAGCTAACCCCTCCCTAACCTAGTGGGTCCGAGGTCCTGCTAATACTCTATTATGTAATAATCCTATCTCTGTCCCTTACGCTCCTAACACTTACCTTTATTATCTAATTTATATGCCTCCTTTAGTCCCTTAGAGATTTAGTTAGTAATCTTCTTATTATCCTTATAAAAGGCTATAAGAATATTATTAATAAAGAATATAAGGAAAATAGTCTAATCTTTTATATAGAATAAGTAAGGCTTCTCTTAGCTTAACTTAAGCCCTAGCTTCTTAAGAGACTTACTTAGCTCTTTAAACTAAAGCTATAAAGAGTCCCTTAATCTATATAATACCTTAAGTAATTCTATATACTCTCTAAGTTAGTAAAGCTATTAGGAAGTTTATATATTATAGGAATTCTCTCTTTTCTATAATTTATATAGAGAAAAGTATTCTTAATATTATACTACCTAGTTTCTAAGTTAAACCTAGTAACTAGCGCTATAAATATATAGAATACATATATAGTAAGTATTATAGTATAGGTATATTTAATTATTAAGGTATCCTAGAGATCTCTCTATATATATAAATATACCTTATAATAGATTAATATCCCTTTCTTATTAAACTTATAAGAAAACACCTATTTTAATAGTAATAGCTTTAATTAAGCTATAGAACGCTTTATTTACTACTATATTCCTTATTCTTTTAGCTTATTAATCTCTTTACTTATTATATTAATCTATTTTTCCTTAAATAGATAATCCTTTACTCTTTTCTATAACTTTAGAGGTTTAGCTAGGTCTAATTAATAAACTATCCCTATTTTTCTCTTTAGTTTAAGGAGTAATTTACTTTCCTTATTATAATATATATTAATTACTAAAAACATAGTTTTATAGCTCTTAAAATCCTAATCTCCTAGAAAGAGCTTATAAGGGTCTTTACCCTTAGTCTTCCTAAATTTAGCAAAGAGATCTTTTAGGTCCTAGAGACTATTAATAAGAGCTTTATTAGGTTCTTTTCTCTTCCTCCTTAGTGCTAGAGTATAAGAAGGAATCTAGCCTTACTCTCTCTTAGTTTATAATCTTAAGCTTATTTATATACCTTTATATATTATAACTATTCTAAGGCTCTTTTCTATAATTTCTAGCTATATAGCTAGAGCTCCCTTTAAGCTCTCTATATAAGTAGCTATTCTAGCGTCTACTCCTATAGGTTTATTTTATTATTAGTTTACTTTATTTACTAGCTTAGGTAGTTAATTACTTATTAAGCTATTAATAACTAAGTTCTTAGTATTATATACTTAGTATTCTAGAACCTTATAAGAATATTAGCTCTCCTAAGCCCTTATAGTAGCATCCTACTTACTACTTATTAGATCTATTATTATATTACTTCCTTAAGTATATAAATCTAAAGCTTTATACTCTATTTTACTCTTCTAAGCACCTAGATTAGAAGTCTCCTACTCCCTAATTAGTAAATCTAGTAATAGCTAAGGTATTTAAAGTCTAATATTCTTATTAAAATAAATAGCTTCTCTTTTCTTTAGTTATAATTAAGAAGTCTATAAAGTATTATTTACCCCTAAGTTTAAACTCTTAGTCTATTTTATTTAAGGTTTAATTAGTACTAGGAAAAGATTTAACTTATTATCTAATTCTATATTAATCTTAAGGACTTAGAATTATACTTTAAGTTTATTAATTAAAAGCTTAATTACACTTTCCTATACTATATTATAAAAAGTTAACTTATTAAATATAATATTTCTTATTATTATAACCTTTCCTAGCTTTAGGATCTAAATATAATAAATATTAGAGGTAGAATACCTAACTAGATATCTAATATAACCCCTTAGATATATCTTATAGAACTATCTATATTTATTAGCTTTATAATCCCTTTTAAGGGAATAGGCATAGTAGCTATATATATATAACCCGCTCTAATCTAGCCTTAGGTTAGCTATAGCCTTTTATATTAGTAATTAAGCATTATTATAAAACTAGCTTTCTAGGGTTTTTAGTAGTGTTTTCTAACTAGATTATTAACTAGGACTAATATTATATAGGTATACTATTACTTATATACCCTCTAACTATAGGTTTAGTAGTAGCCTTATACCTATAAGTATTATATTTAACTATAGTGTAATTATCTACCTTACTCTTTCTATAGCTTTATTTAGTTTATAAGTATATAAAGGTATAAGCTTAAGATTAATACCTTATAAGCGTGCCTATATTTAAAAGATTATATCTATAAATTAGCTAATAATAGCGCCTTTATAATCTTACCTAATCTTTATAATTAATAATCTAAATTATCTTATAACTTATTATTTAAAGTAGATTAGTATATTAAACACTATTACTTATAACTTATCTAGTAATATATAAACTTAAATTATACCTAAGAACTTATCTTTTATAACTAGTAACTAGTTTATACTATTATAACTAGTCTTATAGTCCTAAAGGTTCTAATAGATTCTCTAGAATAGTCTTAGTAATATATATTCTAGTAGTTTTCTTAAAATAACCTAATAGGTATAGACTAAAGTATATATCTTATAGTCTCTATGCTTTATTCTATATAATTATACTTCCCTTATATAAGTATAACTCTTAGTAAGAGTATCCTTTCTAAGGTAGCTAGAATATAAGTACTATAATTCTTTAGGGTTTACTTATATAAGGCATAGGTCTTTACTTAGTTAACTATATTATAAGTATTATTTATTTCCTTTTAAATTAATTATTAAGAATATTACTAGTGCTATAGCTAAATTTACTACTTACTTAGGATTATTATAAGAGAAAAAAGACTTATATTAAAGAAAAATAATATTATACTTTCTCTTAAGTTTAGCTAATAATAAGCTCTTATAGAAGGGTTTAATATATAAGGAGTAGTTTACTTTATAATACTAAACGCCCTTTTTCTAAAGAAGGCTCTCTAATATAATATTTATATAAAATTCTTCTATAAGTATAATATTCTATAAAGTAAGGTTTTCTATAAGTTCTCCCTTTAGCCTATTAAAAATATTCTTAATTATATAAGTGCCTTTTTCTATAATCTAAAAAGAGATTATTCTAGCCTTAAGGTAATTATTAAATATTTCTTTAAAGGTTCTAGGCTTAAAGTAGCTTATATTATTAATAATATAAAGAGTGCTATAATTATTAAAAAGAGTGCTCTCTAAGAGTATATACTTTATATTTTTTAGTATAGAATAGCTTCCCTTTAGAGAAGCTATACTCTCTAGAATCTTTAGGTTAATAATTACTATAGTAATAGCACTAGGTAACTTCTTTTCTTTATAATCTTTAGTGCCTTTTACTATTTACTTATCTTTTACTACCTTAGTATATAGGTTTTTTTATTTTATACTCTTATAGTATTCCTTAACCTTCCTATAGTTAACCTTTATAAAGAGCTTATATCCCTATACTTTCTTATTAGTTACTATATAGTATAAGGTATAGTAAGCTTAGGAAGACTAAAAGTAAGTACTTAATACCTTACTTATCTAATAGGGGCACTTCTTTAGACTATTATTCTTTTAGTCTTACTTCTTATTACCTTAGTTAGAGTATTCCCTAAGAGTAGTTATATAGCTCCCTTTACTAGAATTAGTATATATAGTTTATATTACCTTATAGTATTAAGTATACTTAGCTATAATACTTATAAAAGTAATATCTATAGGAAAAGAGTCTAAGGTCTATACTAGTTATATAATCTTAGTTTTTACCTATTTAAGGTTAAAGTATGCTCTAATTACTATAATAAAGTTATAAACTATATTAGGACCCTAAACTTTATTAATCTTATATATTATAGCTTTTTAGTATAGCTTTCCTTATTACTTATTCTAATACTTAAATTATATATTTATATATTTAGTATTATTAAGATATACTATATACTTAGCTATAACTTTTACTTTAATAATAACTTAACTAGGTAAGAACTTTTTCTTAAGTTTAATAAAGATTTAGTAAAGAGTTAGCTTCTTATTACTAGTATTTTTCTCTTTAATCTTATTAATTACTATTATATAAGTATTAGAATTAATAGTACTAGTAATCTAGGTTTTAATAGTTCTCTCTCTTAACTTAGTTACCTTATATACTTAATACTTAAATATATACTAAAAAAAAAAGAAAAAAGCCTTTTAGAAAGTAAGCTTAGTCTTCTTACTTCCCTAGTTTCTTATAATAAAAGCTTTATATACCTCTAGTATAATTATAAAGAGCTCTTTAAGATAGTTAGTATTAAGCTTTAGAAGCTAAGAATTAACTCTTTTCTAAATCTCTTAGCTTTAGGTAGCTTACTTTAATACTTTATACTATTTCTTCTATTTATTAAATAAGACTAACTTAATATTAGTCTTAAGACTTAGGTAAGGAGAAGTTAAGGTATTTATTATAAGCATAGATTAGTAAGTAAGGTATAGTATATATATAGGTCTTATATATAGGGAATTTAGTAAAGTTATAGGTATATACCTCCTAGGCTTATAACTATTATTATATAGTATATAACTTTTAGTAAAGATATAATTAGAAAGGATAATTAAAGGTAGAAAATATAATTAAATTAATTATTTTTCTATTATATAAATAGAAAGGTAAAAGCTTTTCTTTTATAAAAAGAGTAGTTATAGTAAATCTTATATACTTCTTATTCTAATATTATATATCCTTTTAAGGTATAGTTTAGCTTCCCTAATATAGTCCTACGCGTATAGCGCGTACGATCGGTCGCGTACAATCGGTTATATTCCCTGCTGCTGGGCAACAGTATGCGCATTTTTACAGTGGGTTCAGGTAATTTCGAAGACGCCGCCTGCGACCGTGTACAGTGTAGTGTACAGTGGGTGTCCTCCGTACTAGATGATTTTCGGAATTACCCGAGACCCACTGATATGTACTACATTACACTACTGTACATGCACGAAGTAGTCCTGTTAAGGTAGGGGTCGGTGTAGATGATGAAAATGGTTCGATTTCGGTCAATTAGAGATACAGATAGTACCTAACTTTTATACCTAAAAGGTACATAGTGCGCTATAGTAATAACTAGTCTATAGAGGTACTTCTAATACATTATCTTCACTATTATCTTATTAAGGGTTTTAACCTAGTTATTATATAGGCTATATCTATATATCTAATACCTTAAGGAGGTCTCCTTAATATACCTCCCCTAGCTAAGATATCTATTAAAGCTAGAGATTAAAGGTATAAGAAAAGATTATAAATAATTTCTAGTATTATAATTAGATAGGAATCTCTTATAAGCTAATTTTATAGTAGAAGTCCCTATATATCTAACCTAAAAGTAGCTTTATAAAGCTATTTATAGGTATCTTAAAGGTTTTTATCTAATTAACCTTAATATTACCTATTATATATTATTCTTAAATCTATATTTAATTTATATTAAGGTGCTTAAGGCTAGTCTAAAGCTTTTCTTTTATATATTTAGTAATCTAGATTATTTACTTATTATTATACTAAATAATTAAGAGTAGTAATATATAAATCTTAATATTATAAAGTAGTCTTCTTAGAGATATATACTTTTTTATACTATAATTTAGGGTAAAGAGCTTTACTTCTATACTTAAAGTTATTATATAATATTACTTACCTAACTTCTAATTAATTATAATACTATATATAATAAAGATATAACCTTATATTAATTTCTAAGTATTAGGGTTATTACTAAGTAAAGTATTAGTACTAGAGAATAGTATATTAAAACTATTTACTTCTAAGTAGTAAATATATAGCTTCTTTATATTCTAAGTATATAAAATTACTTCTTTAGTAAGCTTAATATACTTTACTAATAGATTTATTATAAAAAAGGTAAGCTTTAATACTATAAAGGCTATATTAGGTTTTCTAATAATATATAGATATACTAAAGAGCTAATAACTACTCTATAATAATTAATCTCTTTATTAGTAGCTTTATTAGTATTAGTAAGGATTATAGCTATAGGAAAAGGAGTAGGGAATAAGCTCTTTAAATTACTATTAATAATATTAGGAATAAATTTTTTAAGTAATCTTTTAAATATATAATTCCTATAATAACTATATTTCTTTAGTATTATAATTTCTAATAATTTTAATACCTAGGAAATACTTTAGATTACCTTAGTCCTTAATATTAAGACTATTTATTAGTTATTTATAAAGCTCTTTAAATTTTACTTTAAATCTATTAGGGTATATTACTATAATATTATTTATATAGAAGAATAGGATAAATCTACCCTTTATAAAAATATATAAGTCTTCCCTTCCTTATATAAAGTCTAGCTTTAATAGGAATTATATAAGATATAAGAACTATTATTAAGAAGCTTCCCTTAGCCTATATAATACTCTTATTATCTTCTAGAGATAACCTTTTATATTTATACTCTCTAGGGGCTTATAGTAAATAAATTCTTTAAGCTTTATATATAGGAAGGTATTATAAATATTATATTATTAGGTATTAAGATTATTAGTATAGTAAACTATAAGTAGTATATATAGAGATTATAAAGTAAGTATAGTAGTGTAGTTATTAAGGTTATTCTTTAGTTATTAGTTACCTTAAATAATTATTCTAGCTTTAAACTCTATAACTACTTCTTTCTTATTAGTCTTATATTTAAAGACCTAGCTAAGATTTATAATTTCCTTTTACTTCTCTAAATTAAATAATTTATCTAGTATATTCTCCTAGTAGTTTAAGAATAAAAGCTTTAAAAGCTCCTTTATAATTACTTCCTTCTAGTAGTTATAATAGGCTAAAGCTATAGCTTAATAATAATAGGTAGGTTTTAGTAGCATATCTTTAATCTATAAACTATATTAAAATACTATAGAAAAAGTAGAAGTAAACTATACTTACCTAGCTTTATATATCTCCTTTCTTTAGCGTTTTCTAGTAATAATATTATCTAGATTAATACTATTATCCTAGGGATAATAATTCTCTATAGCTTTACTACCTTTACTAGTAATTTTACTAGTCTCTATAGTAGTCTTTATGTGTTTAATTATTATATTATATACTAATTTATTAATCTTATAAAATAGCGTATTATTACCTTATACCTAAAGCTCTATATTCTCTATAGTAACTAATGCCTTATAAGAAAAGTTAGAAGGGATTAAAAGTATACTAAAAAGATTATCTTTTTCCCTTATTATTTAAGAAAGTATTTTTACTTTAAACTACTTATTTTCTCCTTCTATATTTAAAGGTAAAAAGGTATAATTCTTATAATTCTTATCTTCTAATTCTATTCTAATAAGGTCTTAATTAATTTCCTTATTAATATTATTAGCTTTAAGCTCTTTAAGTAATATAATTATTAATATCTTTTTCTTTTAGGCTAATCCTAGCTTTTCTTCTAGTTTAAAGAAAGAGTTCTTATTAAATTAAATATATACTAAAATAATAACCTTATAATTATAAAGTAAAGGTATTTATATAATATACTAGGACTTGCCTCTATAACTAATAAGGTATTTAATATAAGCTTTCTACTCTAACTATAGTATTATATTATATAATTTAATATACTCTAGAGCCTTTATTATTATAGGAAATGCTTTATATCTATAGGCTTATAGATATATAATTAAAGGTTTCTAGACCTTTACTATATTTAAGTATATAAGGACTATTTTCCTAGCCTAATCCTACTAAAGTTTATATAGTATAGTCTACTTCCTATAATATTTAAAAGGTATATAATTTAATAAATAAACTATAGTATTAAAGACTTTATTATTAAGATTAGATAGAAGGTTAGCTTTAAGACTTAAAGTATAAGCTTTTTACTTAACTACCCCCCTAGATCTCTTTACCTTTTTATTCTAACTAGGTATTAAGAGAGCTAAATTATAGACTATAATACTAGTAAAGGCTATCTTATTCTTTATATTCTCTATAAAGAGGGCTTTCTTAATATTACTATATAAAAAGTATAGTTAAACCCTAAATTAAGTACTTAGGAATACTATTATTATATAGAAGCTATTATAAATCCTATTCTTTATCTTAAATAAATAGAAGAACTATATTAAGGTTATAAGATAAGTAAAAATACACTAGTACTTATTACTATTCTAATAAAAAGAGTTATAGTAATCTAGATTAACTAAAAGACTATAACCTAGTTCTTAAGGAAGTCCTTTAGGTATAACTTATAATCTCTATTACTTAGCTTTACCTATAGTATATATCTTATACTATATAAGCTTAGGACTTATTAATTTAATACCTAAAACTATATTTATAAGCTTTATAAATACCTTAATACTAGGATAACTATATTATTAATACTAAAGGTTTATATCTCCTTTTATAAGTAGTTTTAGTGCTTTACTAGATATAGTATAAGCTTCCTTTAGATTCTCTAATAGCCTTAATAATATATAAAGCTTATTAATATTATAAACTTTAGCTATAGGTCTTATCCCTTAATATAGGAATAACTTCTTCTAATTTTAGAAAATACCTACCCTTATAAAAATTATTACTAATACTAGATTAATATAGAATTCTAGAATAAATAATATAGTCTCTAATACTAATATCCTTATATTTTATAATATAGGATTTATAATAGAGATATATATAGGGCCTTATTCTAAAGCTATATATATTATACCTCTAGCTTTAACCTTTATTATAATATTTCTATTAAATTTAGATTAATTAAACTAGTGGATATTATTAAATATATAAACATTAGCTCTAGAGTTATAGAGGACTATATTCTACCTTAATTCTAAGCTATCTATAGTATTAGTTATTAAATTTATACTTTCCTTTACCTATTAACCTTATTTAAAGTATATAAATAATAATATATTTATAGTCTTTTTAGTAGGGGTAACTATAACTAAGTTATTAGTTAGATTTTATAAAGGTATAAATATCTTACTACTCTTTTTCTTTAGTTTCTAACTTATTACCTTAGACTTTTCTTATAAATTCTCCTTAAGATACTTCTTAATATTCTCTTTAAAGTTTTTCCTAACTTCCTAGTTCTTTAGTATAGCCTCTAGCTTATATATAGCCTTAAATAAATTATAGAATTCCTATTATTTTAAGGTATTATAAATATTATAATTTATATATCTAGGGTATTTCTTTTTCTCTAATTTACTTTAATTACTTAATCTATTAGTAATAAGTATATTATTAGCTAACTTTAGTATACTTTATAAAGCCTTATAATCTCTTTTAAACTTTATAATTACTTTAAGAAAGCTTTAGTTTATACCTTTATTAAGTAAATTATTCTATTTTTTCTAAAATAACTTAAATTTACTATAAAGAGAAATTATAAACTTATATAGTATTATTTCCTTAGTTTATTAAGTCTTTATATTTTAATAATTCCTTTATAGTACCTTTATTATTACTACTTATTTATACTAATTATAAGTATCTTTAGCTTATAAGTAATTATTAAGGTATATTTCTATAAGAATTAGTATTTTCTAAGTATTTAGCTTATACTAATCTTAAAGAAGCTTTAATATTCTTTAAGAGTACTAATAAATTAACTTCTTTTCTTTCTTTTTAGTATTAAAGTTAAGGGAGTTTTAAATATTCTTTAAGAGAGTCTTATAGATATATTCCCTAATCTTTAGTATTTACTTTAATAGATTATAATACTTTATAAGATTAACTTATAAATCTCTATATTAGAAGTTATATTTATTTTTTATATTTTTATAAGTAAGCTTCTAATCTTTAATAATATTAGGGTTATTCTTTATAATCTCTAGTCTTAGATCTCTTTATAGGTATATAAGTATTATAGGTTCTTTAAGTAATTTATTCTAATTTAGATTAATATACTTCTAAACTCTATAGGATTTTATATAATTCTTAATTTATATAAACTATTTAATCTAGTTTTTCTCTAATAATAATACTATATTTAGAGTTTCTTTAGGTATTATAAAGGGAAACTATACTAGTTAAAAGAAAGTATAGGTTATATACTTTAACTAATTAATATAATAAAGGGTAATTATCTCTTAATATTAGTAAGTATTAAATTAATAATATTAATAGAGCTTATATTATTTATAATAATTAATAATAAGGGTAATTAAAGCCTCCTAGGCTTATAACTATTAAGGTAAGGGTTAGTATAAATAATAAAAATAGTTTAATTTTAGTTAATTAGAGATATAGATAGTACCTAACTTTTATACCTAAAAGGTATATAGTGTACTATAGTAATAACTAGTCTATAGAGGTACTTCTAATATATTATCTCCACTATTATCTTATTAAGGGTTTTAACCTAGTTATTGCGCAGGCTGCATCCACATATCCGATACCTCAAGGAGGTCTCCCTGACAAGTCCGTATGGAGTAGTGGCCTGGCAATCAGTGGCAGTGGCCAGTGGCCAGTGGCTCTCCCTGGCTCTGCAGCGGGGGCAGGGTTCTGATCGGCATCAGGATTGGTTCGGAGAAATTTGCCGGAACAACTGGCATTTGTTCACTTCGCCAAACGTGGCTCAGCCCTACCGACCCAACAACTTCTTCATCGTGGTCCCCATGACGCCCGGGTCAGGAACGATTACCGCGCCAGCATCCTCCAAGGCCTTGGCCTTCTCAGCAGCCGTGGCATCTCTCGCCGTCAGTATCGCGCCTGCATGCCCCATGGTCTTGCCGCGCGGGGCCGTCTGCCCTGCAACCATGGCCACTATCGGTTTCGGATGCCGTGCTGATCTCCGGTACTCCTTGATCATCTCCGCTGCTCGTAGTTCCTGCTCACCGCCAATCTCCCCAATCACGACGATGCCTTCTGTTTCCTCGTGGTCGAAGAAGACCTTGAGGGAGTCGACTATCGTTGTGCCTGAAATGATGAGTCAGCTCGCCGTATGGGCCTGAAAAGGCTTTTCTCCCGTCTCTCTCTCTCTCTTTTTTTTTTATTTTTTTATTTTTTTTAAGGGGAGGTTTGGGGGCGTCCCTGGTGTTCCGTGACGTACCAGGCATGGAATCGCCTCCCACAGCAATCACAAAGCTCTGTCCCAGCCCAGCCGCGCTCGTTGACCCTACCGACTCGTAGCTCAGCGTTCCCGACTTGGACACGATGCCCACGCAACCCCTTTGATACTGGCGAAACGGCATGATTCCCACGCGACACTGGTCTGGCGCAATGATGCCCGGACAATTCGGTCCCACGAGCCGAGACCTGCCCTGCGTCCGCAGCACCTCCTGCACACGGAGCAGATCGTGGACGGGAATGTGCTCGGCCACGGAGACAACGACGGGTACCTCTGCCTCGATGGCTTCAATGATGGCCTTGGCGGCAAATTGGGCGGGCACAAAGACGGCGCTCACGTGTGGCTTGGCCTGTGCCATTGCCTGTTCTGGACTGTCAATGATATCGCCCCCATCCTGGTCCTCTGCGTTGCCCGATCTTGTTCCGTTTCTTCTGCTTCAACAGCACCATCACCGGAGGGAAATTTGTGTGTGCTGAACGTACTTCTCTCACGGTCCCAAACACGGGCAGATCAAGATGTACTTGGCCGCCCTTTCCAGGCGAGACGCCGCCCACAACTTTGGTGCCATACTCTATGGTATCTTTAGCATTTGAAGTCGCCTAGTTCGTCCCTGATGTCAGCATTCGTGTGGCTGTCAAGAAAGGGGGGGGGGGTTCCGCGACGCGCGCAAACGGTGTCGCCGTACTGCCTGGCCCGTGAATCCTGCCATAATATCACAATCAGCTTCTCAGCTGCGCTCCAAGTGGTCCCACGGCCACTCACCTTGGTATATGATGCGTGTGTTCTCGTCGATGTGTCTCAAATTGTCTATCGTGCAGTCGTAATCCGCCATGCGCCTGCTTGATGTCGAGAACGCTCGGCGAGGGGGGTACTGGCAGATGCCGCGCATGCGGAATGCGACGCGCAACATGATGCTGGTGTTGTTGTTTCGATGGCCCACGAGTAAATCACATGTACGCTGCTGCACTGCTGTGATGTCGAGGCCACATCAGTGATTGCCCGTTACAAGAAGACTTGACGGGCACAAAGGCCGAGGTAAGTCGTGGACAAGCCGGCGAGGTCGACGGCTACAAGGCCTCGGCAATAAACTCGACCCCGCCATCTCCCCGGGTCAGGTCCGGTCCGGTACTGCGCTCGGTGATGTCACCACATGGTGGGTGCCAAAGTCCATCAGCGTGGTGAGACGCTTCCCACGCGTAGACACTTCTCCCTAAGCGCCTTTAGCCGGGATTGCGAGGGAGCCCATCTCCGCGTTGAATGAAACCACGCCTCCCCTCGTGCCAGCATCATACACGGCAATCCAAGCCGTCTACATGCCGTATGCTGACGGTGTGACCTGCCATCCTCGCAGGCGTTTCATAAAGGACGTAAGGACTTCATGTGAATATCGACGAAAAAACATCGCCGCTTTATGGATGTTAGCTCAGCCATGGCTCAGGGTGCTCGAATCCATCACCCACCAATTCGGAGGCCTACAGATATTTCCTATAAAGTAATACTGTCACCTACAACTTCCCATGCCTCTTACAAAACGACGTGGGCGGAAGGCCCAGGATCCAAATAAGCTTGTAGAAAGGGCAATCTTATGGCCTTTCCCTCGACCGCTCCCAACTTGATCCGTACCCAGTCAGGAGCAACTTAGGGGAAGCCAGTGAAGAAAGGTATCAACGTGAGCTTAAGCATTGGGAAGCGTAAGTTTGTTTTGATATCATTAAGGACTCGCTGACTTGCTTTTAGGTATAAGAAAAGGTTTGCAGGATTATCACCGCTGGATATGCAGACTCTAAAACATTTTGCGAAATTCCTTGCACTATCTAAGCTGAGGACTTCTCAATGCTAAATTGAAGGTGAAGGGCTAGTATACTGTCAATTTATCAACATTTGGACGGTTAGGAGCTTGGTGGTAGACCTCCAGTGGGGTGAGCTGGAATGCCACTCGAGTCGGACGCCAATCATCACAGGCCATCATGATATGCGCCTGCAATAATTTTGGTTGAGATTTCGGGGAAGGGTGCAGGAATGATCCGAAGATGAAACTCACGTGGAAGCAAGCAGATGCATGTATATGTGCAAAGTTGTGACTGAATTGAAGATGTTGAGAGTATTCACAGCCTCACATCGTAGCCTCAGGTATTAGGCATTATTTCTTCGTTTAACAATACAGCTTCCTATATTGCGTTTATTATTACGCTTTACTATAGGCTTTGTTTAAAGACCTTATTTACTTCTAATAGATTTAAAGCTTATAATAAGCTTCCTTTTTCCCTAGATTTATAAATTCCTAGATAGTAATTCTATTATTATTTTCTCTTCTAATTACTCTTTTACCTTTATTTATAATCTCTCTATAGGTTATAAGCCTAGTGCTTATAACTATACCTTTTTCTTTCTTTTTATTTTACCCTTTTATCTAACTATTATAGTCTTATATATAATTATATATCTTTTCCTAATATCTTATTAAAGTAGATTACTTAACTAGTAAGGTAGTATAAAGACCCTTTTCCTTTACCTAAACTAATAACACTATAAAGGTTAAGATTAAATTAATTATATTTATTCTTTTTCTTTTATATAAGAAGTTATAAAAATTTTATATTTTCTAGATTTAAATATATAACCTTTTATTATATTCCTTCTAATTTATAATTATAATACCTTTTTCTCTAAGTTATAAATATTTATATTACTTAATATATTATAACTTTTATAATATATATAAAAAGTTAGACTCTTTTAGGTAAATCTTAGTAAATAGTAAGCTAGGATAAGATATTCCTTATAGAACTACCTTAGGTACTTAAAACTAATAATCTAGATCTATTACTATCTAGGTAGTGATTTTTATTATAAGTATAGTAGTATAGAGAAAAGTAAGTAAAGTAAGTATAGTAAATTCTTTATAATATATTACTCTCTAACTAGGCTAAGGTAAAACTTTTAGGTAATCTTAAAGTGCCTAAGAGTACTTATACTTTTAACTTTATAACTCTATATATTAGTAGCTATATAGTAATTTAATTAATTAAAAGCTATTACTATAACTCCTACTTAACTAAACTAATATTAATTAGTATTAAGTGTTTATAATAATAGGAGTATATATACTTTAGTATATAACCTTACCTATTCTTTCTTTAATATAAGTAATAATACTAGTAGTGCTTTTACTACTCTAGCTAATATTCTAGCTACCTAACTAGACTTAAGTAAACTTAATAATATTACTAAAGTATAGTATATAAAAATAGCTATTATTAAGCTACTTTAATAGTTCTTATAATTAAAGAGAGCTAATTTTATAATAATAAGAGCTTAGCTAGACTATTACTAGAACCTTTAGAACTAAATTTATAAGATTAAGAAAATCTCTAATATTATCTAGGTTTTCTAAATAATTAAAGCTATTAAGGGTTTTATACCTAAGATTTATAATGCTTAG
The DNA here is from genome assembly GCA_023658445.1 of Epichloe bromicola. Classification (NCBI taxonomy): domain Eukaryota; kingdom Fungi; phylum Ascomycota; class Sordariomycetes; order Hypocreales; family Clavicipitaceae; genus Epichloe; species Epichloe bromicola. Next base: position 1,468,502 of record CP098269.1, read on the forward strand.
AAGATTAAAGGATTCTCTAAAGTAAGGCTAAGTAAAGAGAATATACTTATATACTTAATATATAAGGCTAATAAGCTCTAAAAGGACTAAAAGGTTAACTTTAATACTTAATAAAAGAACACTAAGGATAACACTAATACTAATATAAAATCTAATAGTAAAACTCTAATAAAGAAGAATAAGACTAATAAAACTATAAAGCTTAATTATAGTTACTTAATCTCTCCTAGATAACTAATTTATTTAAAGAATAGTTATTAGAAGCTTTATCTAGAAAACAGGCCTAAGAAGAAGGATAATATAACTACACCTATAACTATAACTATAACTACTTTTTCTAATATTATTACTATAGGGAGCAATCTCTCTTATATAGTAATTAACTAGAATTATTCCTTTTAAATACTTATAAATTACCTTACTAAAGATAACTATATTCTTAATATAGGTTATAATACTTATACCTTTAACTTTACTAAGTAGTTTATATATTTAAATACTTATATTAACGCTAAGCTAATAATAGTAAGTAATCGTAAATATCTTAAGGTTAAGGGTATTAGTAATATTAAACTTCTAATTAGAGAAGGTTACCTAGAGCTTCCTAATATATAATAGGCACTAAAGGCTAAAGTTAATATAATTTTACTAGGTTTTCTTAAGTAAGGAGGTGTTATTATAGATAGTTTTAAGGATTAATTAATCTTAGTATCTATAGGCAAGGTAATTAGCTCTTATAATTAGAAATCTAATGTTTTCTCTCTTATTCTTTAAGAAAAGAAACCTTAATTTAACTTTATAGCTTTATTAAGCAAATCTATTACTAAGAAGGTAAAATTCGCTCTCTTATATAAGAGACTTAGCTACGTAAAGAAAGAATAAATCTTACTAGCCTATAAAGATATAGGAATTATAACTAACCTTACCTTACTTATTAATTTTTAGTATTTTACTTATCTTTTATTAAAGGCCCCTTAGATAATTTATTAAGAGAACTCTAATAATATAATAACCTTTCCTTCTTATATATTCTAGGACTATATTAAATATAAGCCTAAAGGCTTTAGGGGGAAGAAGTATATATTATATATAATTAATACCTATACTTATTTTTATTAGGTAATTATAACTATTAATAAATCTAGTGTAGTTAAAGTAATCTAAGCTTAGAAGACTACTATTAAGAATATAAGCAGTAGGTTTACTATTAAATGCTTTTATATAGATAATATAACTAAATTCCTTAGAGAGAAGTTTAAAACCTTTTATTAGAATAAAGGAATTATCTTTAGGACTAGTGCTCTATATATCCTTACCTATTAAGGTATTATTAAATAAGCTAGTTAAACCCTTATAGAAATAGTATAAGCCTTAATAATTAACATAGAGTTACTAGAGCTCCTCTAGCCTTATGCTATAAAGCATATAGCTAAAATCACTAATCTATTACCTATATATAGTAATAAGGATAATTAGTTACCTTAATAGGTAATATTTAATATCCTAGGCCTAAAAAATAATACCTTAATCTATTATCTATAAACCTAGGGATATATTACGTATATATATATTCCTAATAAACGCTATATTTAATTATAAAAGATAGCACTATAAGCTAAAAAGGGTTAACTTATAGGTATAGATAGCCTTAGATATTATTTATATAAAGTCTAGATCCTAGAGGACTAGAGAATTATATATGCTAGGGATATTTACTTTAATAAGAGAGATATACCTATACTTACTAAGTTTAAGGCTAATAATATATTATATATTATAAATCTTATTAACTTTTCTTTTACTAAAGAGGGTTACTATATTATTAATATTTTACTTATAAAGAAACCTTATTCTTAACCTTATACTAGACTTAAATAGAAGAAGGTTTATTTCCTAAATACTTCCTTAGTTACCTTAGAAATTAATAAGGACTACTACTCTTTTAAGGAGAAAGATAATCCTCTTATTAAAACTAAGTTATTACTATCCTAGAGCTTTTTTCTAATACTATCTAAGAGTTCTCCTTATAGGGAACTTATAAGTTAATAATAATAAATTATTAAAGAAAATATAGCTTTTCTAAGGTATTAGCCTAGGGCCTTCCTAGATAAGAAGCTAAAGATAATAATAATAATGCTAATACTATTATTTAATAATAGCTTAAGCCTAAACCTAAACCTAAACTATAGAGATAATTACTCTAACCTAACACACATTAAGATTATTATAATATTATAACCTATAGCAAGAAGAAAGCCTTACCTAAAGGTAATTAATAGTTAAACCTTACGATTTAAAACTATAATAATAACCTATATAACAATAAAGTGGAGAAGATTACTATATTATATGCCTTTCTAATAATTAAAGTAGCTAATATAGCTAACACAAAGATTAATATTCTATCTAATTAGTTTAAGGCTAAAGCTATAAATAACTATTATACCTTCTAGAGACTTACTAAGAAAAAGAAACTTCTTAAAATCTATAAGAAAAAGTACTAGGATTTAGTATTCCCTCCTAAAGACACTAAGATCTTTAATAGCTAGTAGGTTTATATAGTAAAATACCTAATTAATAAGGAGCTATACCTAAAAGCATAATAGGTTATAAGAGGTAACTAAAACCTAGAAGTTTTTAGTAATAAGAACCTTTATATAGTAGTTATATACCTAGTTTCTTTATAAGTGTTTTATATACTTATTATAGTCTTTAACTATAATTAGTAGTAATATAATATTATAAACGCTTTCCTTAATACTAAGGTATAAGGGGATATCTATATTAAATAACCTTATAGTTACTCTAATAGTATAACTAGAGTCTATAAGCTTAAGAGAGCTCTTTATAGTTTACTAATTTCTTCTCTTTAGTAGTTAGATAATATTACTAAGGAACTTAAGTAATAGGGCTTTAAGTAACTATCTAGTAAGCTTTATATCTTTTAATATTATAATATTATACTTCTTCTATATATAGATAATATAATTATTATAGGAAAGACCCTTACTATTATTCTAGATATTATTAAGGAATTATAGAAACACTATAAGGTAAAGCACCTAGGTAATATTAAGCTCTTTCTTAGTATTAAGTTTATTTATAATTACACTAACTAAATGATTTTTCTTTACTAAAAACTCTATATAGAGACTATTATAAAGAAATTTAATATTAAGAACCTTAATATAACTAATATACCCTAGCTTCCTAAGACTATTATTCTAGCAGACTAGAAAGAACTTAATATAGCCTATAACCTCTCTAACTAGGTAAAACGCATAGGAAGCTTTAACTAGCTTTTAGTATATATATAACCTAATATTATATTTATAGTTAATTAACTTTATAGTATAAATTTAGCGCTAAAATAGATATATATAGATCTTTAGAAATACCTTTAGTAATACCTTACTAGGCTAGATAATTTAGGAGTTATTCTTAGAGAATATACTCCTTTAGACCTAAAGTTAATGCTTTAGGTAAAGGGATTTAGTAATACCTCTCTTACTAATAATCTAGATACTAGATATTTAACTACTAGGTATGTTATAACTCTTACTAGTAGATATATCCTTTAGTAATTAAAGAAATAAACTCTTATAGCCCTTAGTTCTATAGAAATAGAATTTATTAACCTTATACTAACTAGTCTTTTAATACTCTAAGTAGCTTACCTTTTTAATAACTTTAGGATTAAGTAATTATACCTATTACTTATATTTATAGATAGCTAGAACGCGAAAGCTAATATTCTTAATAAGTATAAGGGATATACTTATTATATTAATTTATAATATAAGTGAATTATATAGAAAGTATATTAAGGGGAATTTTGTCTTTAATAGATTAGTATAGATTAAATAATTACTAATAGATTTACTAAAGGTCTAGAATATATTAAATACGCTAATTTTATCTGCCTTCTATGTATAATAAAGGCTAGGGACTTTATAAAGGGATATATTTTAGAGAACTTAGAGGACTTAGGGGACCTATAGATACCCTTATTTTCTTCCTTTTTTCTTTCTTCCTTATATTATTAGCTAGATATACTACTAGGGGTAGTGTTAAGAGTATTTATAGCCTTATATCGTAGCCTTAGGTATTAGGCATTATTCCTTTATTTAACAATATAGCTTCCTATATTGCGTTTATTATCGCGCTTTACTATAGGCTTTGTTTAAAGACCTTATTTACTTCTGATAGATTTAAAGCTTATAATAAGCTTCCTTTTTCCCTAGATTTACGAATTCCTAGATAGTAATTCTATTATTATCTTCTCTTCTGATCACTCTTTTGCCTTCGTCTGCAATCCCTCCACAGAAGACAAAGTACAATGGTTCTGCGATTCGACGGAACCGCCTGGAGACCAGGAAAAGACTATGTAGCGGCTTGGAGAGTGGACGTGCGGGAAAGCTTGAGTACTGGTCAGAGTACAAGGTCGATAAATGAGAGAACTACAGGGGGCTTACCAAGGACTGGAGCAGTTCTTGGGGAAGTCTTTGAACATCATATCAACAAGTTCTTTGGGGAGCTGGTCAAACATGTTTGCAGTTGTTAACTCAAAGTGGGCAGCTGTGAGCCTGTGAATCTGGGATGACTGTGTTGATTAAGCAGGTGGTCAATTGAAGTTCAGAATTGACTTTTGCTAAATAGACAGAGCTTTGAGAATATTTTATCACAAGATTATAGGAGCCAAAGCAAAGCAGCTGGGTCGTCTGCCTGTTTTCCTGTGAACCAACAGCCACTGGTTGCAGATGCCAAGCGGCCCAATTTCTAACCTGCGCCCCTTTCTCCCCGGATGTGCTAGCGCGAACAACCTGGCACAATCACGTTTATTGGAACAATATTCATACTTCAAGGATTGCGATTTAGTAGACTTGCAGTCTTCCCCAGTTCCAGTTTTTTTATCATTAGTGAATCGTTGCATTGCTTAACCGGGAGCTTGCCCCTGAACCCCTGAGCTAAACAAATTCCGCCGGCCCGCGAGACAACACCTCAGGGGGCGGGACAAGATGGGCGCAGTGTCTCGGGAAAATCTATGGTTTGCAAAACTTTACCGGTACAAATTGCTGTAACCCCCTAAGATAGGGCAAGTCCACGTTTTGATAGTCTCTCGTAAATCACGACATCTTGATGCGAGTCGTAATCGGTCCCTTCTTCGTCTGCAACACAACCAGGTCATGGTCATACGTGAGGTCCTCAATCGTAGTCTCGAAAAGTTCGGCTTTCGGAATAACTCGAAACGCAATCAGGGCGGCCATGACGTAGACCTCGCACTGCGCAAGACTGCAAGACACACTGTCAGCATGAACTCCGACTTCGACATGCCCCGTACTTGACACCGGGAATAAACTCACCTCTCGCCAACGCACACCCGAGTTCCCTTTGAAAACGGGATGAGAAATTTCTGCAGCTTGTAATCAGGCTTGCCGTCGGGCAGCAGCCACCGCGAATAAGCGCAGTCACAAGTAGACGTCAGTCTCAACTTAACACTTGGTCGATGTGATTATCGTTGGCAAGACAGAACAAGCAAAGTACACAACTGAATGGGGGCTGGAAATTTTTTTTCAGGCAGATGAGTATTGTCGCTCGTCTCCTTGATCGTCGCCGTTTTGGGGGTTTCTGAACGACTGGCTAGAAGCAAGGCTCAGAACCCAGTTTCAGGGAAATATAAAGAAACAGAAGCATGCCAAGGCACTGGTAATCTAATCTTTCTTGAAGCATCAATACTAATGGTTTTATACTATTGACAAGTGACTTTGATGTATAGTTCGATATCCGCACCGACTACTGCGAGCCAGGACACGATGTTAATTTCCTAGCTGTTCGAACACCTACCGGCCAGGTTCCAGCTAAACTATCAATGGATTCGGGACTAACATACTGTTAAGGTAGGGGTTGGTGTAAATGATGAAAATGGTTCGCTTTCGGTTAATTAGAGGTGCAGATAGCACCTAACTTTTATACCTAAAAGGTATATAGTACGCTATAGTAATAACTAGTTTATAAAGGTACTTCTAATATATTATCTCCACTATTATCTTATTAAGGGTTTTAACCTAGTTATTACGTAGGCTATATTTACATATCTAATACCTTAAGGAGGTCTCCCTAATATACCCCCCTTAGCTAAGATATTTATTAAAGCTAGAGATTAAAGGCATAGGAAAAGATTATAAATAATTTCTAGTGTTATAATTAGATAGGAATCTCTTATAATCTAATTCTATAGTAAAAGTCCCTATATATCTAACCTAAAAGTAGCTTTATAAAGCTATCTATAAGTATCTTAGAGGTCTTTATCTAATTAACCTTAATATTACCTATTATATATTATTCTTAAATCTATATTTAATTTATATTAAGGTACTTAAGGCTAGTCTAAAGCCTTCTTTCTATATATTTAGTAATCTAGATTATTTACTTATTATTATACTAGATAATTAAGAGTAGTAGTATATAGACCTTAATATTATAAAGTAGTCTTCCTAGAGATATATACTTTTTTATACTATAATTTAGGGTAAAAAGCTTTATTTCTATACTTAAAGTTATTATATAATATTACCTACCTAACTTCTAATTAATTATAGCGCTATATATAATAAAGATATAACCTTATATTAATTTCTAAGTATTAGGGTTATTACTAAGTAAAGTATTAGTACTAAAGAATAGCGTATTAAAACTATCTACTCCTAAGTAATAAATATATAGCTTCTTTATATTCTAAGTATATAAAATTACTCCTTTAGTAAGCTTAATATACTTTACTAATAGATTTATTCTAAAAGAGGTAAGCTTTAATACTATAAATACTATATTAGGTTTTCTAATAATATATAGATATACTAAAGAGCTAATAACTACTCTATAATAATTAATCTCTTTATTAGTAGCTTTACTAGTATTAGTAAGGATTATAGCTATAGGAAGAGAAGTAAGGGATAAGCTCTTTAAATTACTATTAATAATATTAGGAATAAATTTCTAAGTAATCTTTTAAATATATAATTTCTATAATAACTATATCTCTTTAGTATTATAATTTCTAATAATTTTAATACCTAGAAACCACTTTAGGTTACCTTAGTCCTTAATATTAAGACTATTTATTAGTTATTTATAAAGCTTTTTAAATTCTACTTTAAATCTATTAGGGTATATTACTATAATATTATTTATATAGAAGAATAGGATAAATCTACCCTTTATAAAGATATATAAGTCTTCCTTTCCTTATATAAAGTCTAGCTTTAATAGGAATTATATAAGATATAAGAACTATTATTAAGGAGCTTCCCTTAGCCTATATAATACTCTTATTATCTTCTAGAGATAACCTTTTATATTTATACTCTCTAGGGGCTTATAGTAAATAGGTTCTTTAAGCTTTATATATAGGAAGGTATTTTAAATATTATATTATTAAGTATTAAGATTATTAGTATAATAAACTATAAGTAGTATATATAAAGATTATAAAGTAAGTGTAGTAGTGTAGTTATTAAGGTTATCCTTTAGTTATTAGTTACCTTAAATAACTATTCTAGCTTTAAACTCTATAACTACTTCTTTTTTATTAGTCTTATATTTAAAGACCTAGCTAAGGTTTATAATTTCCTTTTACTTCTCTAAATTAAATAATTTATCTAGTATATTCTCCTAGTAGTTTAAGAATAGAAGCTTTAAAAGCTCCTTTATAATTACTTCCTTCTAGTAGTTATAATAGGCTAAAGCTATAGCTTAATAATAATAGGTAGGTTCTAGTAGTATATCTTTAATCTATAAACTATATTAAATGCCCTATAATACTATAGAAAAAGCAAAAGTAAACTATACTTACCTAGCTTTATATATCTCCTTTCTTTAGTGTTTTCTAGTAATAATATTATCTAGATTAATACTATTATTCTAGGGATAATAATTCTCTATAGCCTTACTACCTTTACTAGTAATTTCACTAGTCTCTATAGTAGTCTCTATATATTTAATTATTATATTATATATAAATTTATTAATCTTATAAAATAGCGTATTATTACCTTATACCTAAAGCTTTATATTCTCTATAGTAACTAGTGCCTTATAAGAAAAGTTAGAAAGGGTTAAAAGTATACTAAAAAGGTTATCTTTTTCCCCTATTATATAAGAAGGTATTTTTACTTTAAACTACTTATTTTCTCCTTCTATATTTAAAGGTAAAGAGATATAATTCTTATAATTCTTATCTTCTAATTCTATTCTAATAAAGTCTTAACTAATTTCCTTATTAATATTATTAGCTTTAAGCTCTTTAAGTAGCGTAATTATAAATATCTTTTTCTTTTAGGCTAATTCTAGCTCTTTTTCTAGTTTAAAGAAGGAGTTCTTATTAAATTAAATATATACTAAAATAATAACCTTATAATTATAAAGCAAAGGCACCTATATAATATACTAGGACTTACCTCTATAACTAATAAGGTATCTAATATAAGCTTTCTACTCTAACTATAGTATTATATTATATAATTTAATATACTCTAAAGCCTTTATTATTATAGAAAACGCTTTATATTTATAGGCTTATAGATATATAATTAAAGGTTTCTAAACCTCTACTATATTTAAGTATATAAGGACTATTTTCCTAGCCTAATCCTACTAAAGTTTATATAGTATAGTTTACTTCCTATAATATTTAAAAGGTATATAATTTAATAAATAAACTATAGTATTAAAGACCTTATTATTAAGATTAGATAAAAGGTTAGCTTTAAGACTTAAAGTATAAGCTTTTTACTTAACTACCCCCTTAGATCTCTTTACTTTTCTATTCTAACTAGGTATTAAGGGAGCTAAATTATAGACTATAATACTAGTAAAGGCTATCTTATCCCTTATATTCTCTATAAAGAGGGCTTTCTTAATATTACTATATAAAAAGTGTAGTTAAACCCTAAATTAAGTGCTTAGGAATGCTATTATTATATAGAAGCTATTATAAATCCTATCCTTTATCTTAAATAAATAAAAAAACTATATTAAGGTTATAAGGTAGGTAAAAACACACTAGTACCTATTACTATTCTAATAAGAAAAGTTATAGTAATCTAAATTAACTAAAAGACTATAACCTAGTCCTTAAGGAAGTCCTTTAGGTATAACCTATAATCTCTATTACTTAGCTTTACCTAAAGTATATATCTTATACTATATAAGCTTAGGACCTATTAATTTAATGCCTAAAACTACGTTTATAAGCTTTATAAATACCTTAATACTAGAATAACTATATTATTAATACTAAAGGTCTATATCTTCTTTTATAGGTTATTTTAGTGCTTTACTAAATATAGCGTAGGCTTCCTTTAGATTCTCTAATAGCCTTAATAATATATAAAGCTTATTAATACTATAAACTTTAGCTATAGGTCTTATCCCTTAATATAGGAATAACTTCTTCTAATTCTAGAAGATACCTACCCTTATAAGAATTATTACTAATACTAGATTAACATAGAATTCTAGAATAAATAATATAGTCTTTAATACTAATATCCTTATATTTTATAATATAGGATCTATAATAGAGATATATATAAGGCCCTATCCTAAAGCTATATATATTATACCTCTAGCTTTAACCTCTATTATAATATTTCTATTAAATTTAAATTAATTAAACTAGCGGATATTATTAAATATATAAACATTAGCTCTAGAGTTATAGAGGACTATATTCTACCTTAATTCTAAGCTATCTATAGTATTAGTTATTAAATTTATACTTTCCTTTACTTATTAACCTTATTTAGAGCGTATAAATAATAATATATTTATAGTCTTCTTACTAGGGGTAACTATAACTAAGTTATTAGTTAGATTTTATAAAAGTATAAATATCTTACTACTCTTTTTCTTTAGTTTCTAACTTATTACCTTAGACTTTTCTTATAGATTCTCCTTAAGATACTTCTTAATATTCTTTTTAGAGGTTTTCCTAACTTCCTAGTCCTTTAGTATAGCCTCTAGCTTATATATAGCCTTAAATAAATTATAGGATTCCTACTACTTTAAGGTATTATAAATGTTATGATTTATATATCTAGGGCACTTCTTTTTCTCTAATTTACTTTAACCACTTAATCTATTAGTAGTAAGCGCATTATTAGCTAACTTCGGTACGCTCTGCGAAGCCTTATAATCTCTTTTGAACTCTGCAACTGCTTTGATTTTGTGAAGGTACGAATATCTCGCTACCCTTCTTCTCCGGTTTCTAACTTATTACCTTAGACTTTTCTTATAGATTCTCCTTAAGATACTTCTTAATATTCTCTTTAGAGTTCTTTCTAACTTCCTAGTCCTTTAGTATAGCCTTTAGCTTATATATAGCCTTAAATAAATTATAGGATTCCCACTACTTTAAGGTATTATAAATATTATAATTTATATATCTAAGGCACTTCTTTTTCTCTAATTTACTTTAATTACTTAATCTATTAGTAGTAAGCGTATTATTAGCTAACTTTAGTATACTTTATAAAGCCTTATAATCTTTTTTAAACTCTATAACTACTTTAAGGAAGCTTTAGTTTATACCTTTATTAAGTAAATTATTCTATTTCTTCTAGAATAACTTAAATTTACTATAAAGAGAAATTATAAACTTATGTAGTATTATCTCCTTAGTCTATTAGGTCTCTAAATCCTAATAATTTCTTTATAGTACCTTTATTATTACTACCTATTTATACTAATTATAAGTACCTTTAGCTTATAAGTAATTATTAAGATATATTTCTATAAGAATTAGTATTTTCTAAGTGTTTAGCTTATACTAATCTTAAAGAAGCTTTAATATTCTTTAAGAGTGCTAATAAACTAACTCCTTTTCTTTTTTTTTAGTATTAAAGTTAAGAAAGTCTTAAATATTCTTTAAAAGAGTCTTATAGATATATTCCCTAATCTTTAGTATTTACTTTAATAGGTTATAATACTTTATAAGATTAACTTATAAATCTTTATATTAGAAGTTATATTTATCTTTTATATCTTTATAAGTAAGCTTCTAATCTTTAATAGTATTAGGGTTATTTACTATAATCTCTAGTCTTAGACCCCTTTATAGGTATATAGGTATTATAGGTTCTTTAAGTAATTTATTCTAATTTAGGTTAATATACTCCTAGATACTATAGGATTTTATATAATTCTTAATTTATATAAACTATTTAATCTAGTCTTTCTTTAATAATAATACTATATTTAGAGTTTCTTTAGGTATTATAAAGAGAAATTATACTAGTTAAAAGAAAGTATAGGTTATATACTTTAACTAATTAATATAATAAAGGGTAATTATCTCTTAATATTAGTAAGTATTAAATTAATAATATTAATAGAGCTTATATTATCTATAATAATTAATAATAAGGGTAATTAAAGCCTCCTAGGCTTATAACTATTAAGGTAGGGGTTAGTATAAATAATAAAAATAGTTTGCTTTTAGTTAATTAGAGGTATAAATAGTACCTAACTTTTATACCTAAAAGGTATATAGTGCACTATAGTAATAACTAGTCTATAGAGGTACTTCTAATATATTATCTCCACCGTTATCTTATTAAGGGTTTTAACCTAGTTATTGCGCAGGCTGCATTCACACATCCGATACCTCAAGGAGGTCTCCCTGACACATACCTATTCAGGCCATTCATGACTCCATATTATCAATTACTGACTCGCTCTTGATTTCTGCGCGTTTTCGAGCACCTTGGTGACGCAACTGATACTTGATTGACCCACTTCTTATTGATGAAGCATGTGGGACGGTGTGGAAAGTGATGATGTATTTAGCTATCTAGGCTATCCACACATGTGGCAAAACGAGGCTATAGGTACGAGGGCATAGAGGGCATTTGCCTTAAGTGCTAAAGTACCGTAATCCATAGCCTTAAATAGGGAAGGTATTATAAGTAATACCTAAGATATAAGGCTGCAATATCTAACACTACCCCTAGCAGAATATCTAGCCTAAAAATAAGGCTATAGATATAGTTAGTCTATTTACTAAGATGCTTACTTTACTAAAGTTATATCTAATATAAAGTCTCTTACCCTTATTATATAAAGAAAACATAAGAAATTACTATATTTAATTCACTTAAAACCCTTTATTATTCTATTTATAATTATTTAATTAGTTCTAATCTATTCTAGATAAAAATAACTCTATAAAGTTTTCTTTATAATTTATTTATACCTTATATTAATATAATAAGTATAACCTCTATGCCTTTTATTTAGGATATTTACCTTTATATTTTAGCTATTTATAAATAGTAATAGTAGTTATTATTAAGGGATTTTAAAGTCCTTAAGTAAATTTACTACCTAAAGTATTAATAATCCTATTAGTATTAAATTAATAAACTTAGCCTTTATAAAGCTTAGTATAACTAGTAATTATTTCTTCAATTACTAAAGAATTATATCTCTTATAAGTATAATAATATAACTTATTATTAATCTCCTTATCTTTAAATTATTAGTAAGAGAGGTATTACTATATTTTTTTACTTAAAGAATACTATTTAGATTAATTAAGTTATTATTAAGTCCCTTACTACCTAGTATAATTCCTAAATCCTATAATTTAGTAAAATATCTCTAAAGGTACTTTATAAGTTATATATAAATCTCCTTTAGTATATAATTTACACTATATAAATAATTTAATATAAATATAATATCTAGTCTTATATATATTATAAGCTAGTTAAAGCTTCTAGTTTTTTATACCTAATTTAATAGGTTATAAATTATTAGAAGACTCTTTTAATTTATAAGAATCTTTACTTTTAGTAACTAAGAGGTTATAAATATTTTACTAGTAGTAACCTTAAATCTCTTTATAATACTTTATATATAGAGATTCTAATATATTAGTATTATTTAGTTATTTCTATTATAAATAAATTTAATACTAAGAAATAGCTTAGGGTTTTCTAAGCACTTTAATTTATATTACTTTTAAATTTTAGTAATAATAGATTTAACTATTATCTTATTCTTTACTATAATAATTATATTATTAATATAAAGAAAAAAAAAGACTTTTTTTTAATAAAAGATATAAATGTTAGGAAAAACCAAGGTCCTGCGCAGGTAAAGACAGATAAGTCCGTTGTATTAAAGTTAATAATAGTTGCTATAAGAGAGAAGAGAAAAGAGGGAAATCTAGCTATAAAGGAAAGTAAGTGAAACGCAGAAGTAAGGCCTAAAAAGGGGGTAGTAAAGGATATAGCTAATCGCGTTATATGTATCCTTTAGCTAACCTACTAGGCCTATATTTAGTCTAGTCTTTAGCTATAATTAAGCTAATAAAGATATAGAGAAATTAACACTAGTAGTCTCTCTTTTTCTTTATAACTAAAGAAGCCTAAAAACGTAATAAAAATTAAATTAAAGGAAAATAAATATAAGTAAATCCCTTAATAGAAATCCAGAGCTCTAATTAGCTTAGTTAGCATTAGTTAATTTAATTAATCTAATTATAATAAATCCTCCCCTTTCTTCTCTATTAAAGCTCTCTTTATATTACTCCTAAAGGTCTCTTAACCTAGCCTTCTATATAAATTATTAATTTATTTAAATTAATTAAGGTTATAAGAGCCTAATTTAGCAATACCTTTATTATTATATTAGCTAGATTATTACCGCTATTAATCTATCTAACCTTATAGATATTATATATATAATATCTATGCCTTAAACTATACTATATAATTTAGAGGTAAGCGCGCTATATATAACCTACTTACTCTTTATTAAGCTATATGTAATAATATTACCTTTTATAATAAAGGTATTATTATCTTATATTATCTTATTTCTAATTATAATAATATAGCTAATTTATAAGCTTAGGTCCTTATTATTAGTAAGTAATCTATCTATAAACATAAAGAGCTTTGCTTCTTTAAGGGTTAAAGGGATATATTATAGCCCTCTCTATTAGTATTTAATTTGCTATTTAAGGCGTTTATTAAGCTATGTAATATTATTAATAGAGGGTTCTTAGTATTAAGCTATAATTAATAGGTTATATAATACTTCTAGTTAACACATAGTTGTAATGTAACTTCCTTAGGCTCTCTATTCTATATAGTCTTGCTTTGCTATTAGGGATTAAGAATTAACTTTCTTAATCTTTTTACTTTAGCCCTTCTAGGTTAAGGTTAATAAATTATTAGTATTCTAGGTTAAGATATAGCTATTAAAGATAAGGGGATTCCTACTTATTAGTTACTATTTTTCCTTAGCTATAAAATTAGCCTTCTAGAGCTCTTTTTCTTCTTTATTAAAGAAGTTATTATTACTTAGGCCTAATATATTATCTATTTGCATTCTAATGATTCCTAAGAGGTTTTCTAGGGCTATAATTAATAAGTAGGGATTGTAGGTTAAGGTTATTATATTAAGGTTATCCCTATAGTGGCAAAAGTACGTTGCCTACTAGTAGGTTCTAGCCTCTGTAATTCTATAAAGGGGCTTAATTACCTCTATTACTATACCTTTAGGGAAAAGGTATATAATCTATTTTAGTAATCTTATAATAATTAGCCTATTAAGCGTTGTTTACGATTAAACATACGCTTATATAATATTATAAATCTAGAGGTAAATCCCTTTTTGCTTTAATAAAGGGGCAATAGCTATAATTAACCATTAGCTTACTTGTTATATTATTAGTAATTATATTAAAATAAATTCCTTCTCCTTATTATTATAGCTTTATATAATAAGGTAGGATTTCTTATATAGTAAGTCTATTCCCTTACCTTTAATCTCCCTAATAATATAAGAATTAAAGATTCTATAGCTACTATACTTTATTAGGTTAAACTTAATAAATCTAAATATATTATAGGCTTATAGGGTATTAAGCTTAGTTTAGTTAGACTACTTAAAGAGCTTACCTAGAGTTATAATCTTTTCTTCTTAGTAAAGTTAAAGAGTAAGGTTCTAATTAGCCTCTTCCTTTACTATAAGGAATACTATAGTTAGTATTTCTATAGCTATAATCTCTTTAATAAGGGCTTATTCTTAATCTTTATTAATAAGTATAAAGGGTAATTTAGCCTTAATAGTCTCTTACTTTATAATAAGGCTATTAGCTTTATAGCCTCCTATAGGGGTAGCCTTTACTACTTTAAGATAAGCTATAGAGTCTTATACTCTATAGCCTCCTATAAGGGCTATTTTAGCTTTATAAGCCTCTATAGGCCCTTCTTTAGCCTTAATAGCCTCTATAGGCCTATCTACGCCTTAGTTAGTGTAGAATTTAACTATAAAGGCCTTTCTTAGCCTTCCTTATTTTCTCTTAGCTAGTGCTAGTAGCTTTTCTTTCTCTTTCTCTACTACTTTATTTTCTATAGTAGTAGCTAAGTCCTAGCTATTAGTAGTAGTTACTAGTTTAGTAGTGTGCTTCTCTATAGCTTAGGGGTTTATATCCTAAGGTCCTAGCCTCTTTATAATATATAGGTCTTTATAGTAAGGCTTTACTACTATAAAGCAGAACTTTACTAGTCTATAAGGTATATTAACTATATAGGTCTCCTTATTAGTAGTAATTAATCTATAAGGGCTATACTAGCTACCCTTCTCTCTTTATATATATATATTAGCCTATAAAGGTAGCTAATATAAAGTATTATATTAGGGCTATTCTAGGTGCTAAGGGTATTATAGACCTGCTATAATACTAAGTAATAGCGGACCTTATTAGTAGCCTTCTAAATTACCTTAGCATATTAAATAATAGAGATACTTAGTAGTAACTTATCTATTATCTATAGGTAGGCTCTAAAGACTAGTAAAGTTAGCACTAGTTTATTAGGGCTTACTAAGTTATTAATAGCTTTAATAGCTATTTAAAGGCATTATTCTAGCGTAATCTCTATGCTAATTAAGTCTATAATAATCTTATAAGCCTAGTGTAAAGGTCTATAAAAAGTATCTTTTAACCTTTCTAATGCTATTATAAGCTTTAATTAGTATCTTATTAGTCTTAATTAATATTAATTAGGTATAATGCTTAAACTTAGTAAAGAAGAAGTTATTACCTATATTATAAATAATCTAATCTAGAGGTCTAAGATATATATTAATCTAGCATTCTCTAATAGTATCCTAGATATCTTAGGCCTTTTATTTCCTTAGATTAAGAAATTAGGCTGCTTAGAATAAGGTTACTAAGTTAATAACATAAAGGACTAGTTAGTTATTAATCTGTATAATATTAATAATAATCTTATAGTTAAAGTTATAGTTATTCTTAATTATAAATTTAAATTAGCTAGGGGCTTTTCTATTTATCTAGTAGTGGTGGCATACTTTAGTTAACTTCTTAATTGCCTAGTGTTTAATATTATAACTAGCTTATTAAAGAATTTTTATAAGTTATTAAATAGAAGGGTAACTAAAGTAATAATATAATTAATAGATCTCCCCTTCTAAGAGGTAGAAGGTAATTATTTCTTTTACCTCTAGTAACCACTAAGGGTATTCTTATTATTATACTATAGGTATAGTTTTATTACCTTAAATAAGAATATTTATAAGGTTATTAATCTTAACTTACTTCTTATCTATATTAGTAATTAAGAAAAGGAAGGGGGTAGCTATATTAAGAATATAAAATTTAAGCTCTCTAAGCTCTATAAGTACGCGAAGAATACCTTTTATAATTACTAATCTAGCACTAAATATAACTACTTATAGTTTATAAGGAGTTATCTTTAATAAAGGTATTAATCTTATTAGAGCTTTTACTTATGCCCACCCTATAGTTAATTTCCCTAAGGCACTAGTATTAGGTATAATGCCTCTAAAAACCTATTTAGAATAGTGTTCTTTAGAGATATAGTAAGTAAGGCCTTTATTAAATTCTTAAGGTTTAAAAGGCTCTTACTTAAGAAAAGCATATTAAAAAGCTTAATTATCTAGAGTAGTAAGGACTTTAGTATTAATAAGGTTATAGTTAGTTTATAGTTTTAAATAAAAGAATTATATAATACTTAAATATACTACTAATAATAGTTTTTCTATATTATTATTATTATTATCTTAAGCCTTTATATAAGCTATAATATAAGGCTCCTAATCCTAGTTAGGGCCCTTATTAGGCTCTTTATTACCTAGCCCTTTATAGAAGGTAAGGAATACCTAGAAATTTTTTCTCTAAAGGGGGTAACTAGTAGGCTTTACTAGTAAACTAGTAGTCTCTTTACTTCTTATATTCTTTAGTAAAGTAATTAGAAGACTAATAACTATTCTTACTATATATAAAGCAGCGCTATAGGCTATACCTAGGGCTATGCCTATAATAGCCTCCTTAACTATAGGGTTATTAACTATATTAATAATTAGTAAATATAACCTCTAGAGGGTTTTTCTCCTAGTACTAAAGGAATTAGGTAGATCTCTTATTTAATTCTATAATTATAATTACCTTATAGAGGTCTTTAGTAAGACTCTTAAAGCCTAGGGAGTGTATATATTCTACTATCTAATATTTAGGTACACTAGCTATAGCATTTAATATTTACTTATAAAGCTTAGTATTTATAGTATTAGAAAGGTAAAGGCCTCTATAAATTTTCTTAAGTGTAGTAAGCGTAATCTTAAGGTATTTAAGTTTATTTTTCTTAGGGTTCTTAATAATTATATTATTAAGTATTATACTACTCTATTTATAGTAGTAAAACTACTAATTACTTTTTATCTTAAAGTGTTAATAGATTTAAGTAATTATATCTTAATAGAAGAGGTTCTGCTTAAAGAGGTAATTAAGATAGTATTATTTAGTATTACTAATTAATATAATAGGGAAGGCCTTCTAATAGTGTATTTAAGGGAGGTTAATTCTATTATATTTATTCTTAAAGAGTGTGATCTTTAGCGTAAGGAAGTTATATAGCTTTCTACTATATTAATTACTATCCTTATATATCTTTATAAGTTCTAAGATTTTCTTTATAATCTAATCTTTAGAAAGGAATTTCTATATAGAAGGGGTGATTTATTATAAATAATAATCCTTAGGGTAAAGTAATTAATATAACTATAATTATTATATTAGCTCTTAAGGAGGTTAAAGAGAATATTATAACTAGGGAAAAGAGGGTTCTAGGGTAGGTAATTAGGGAAGTTAAGGTTAGTGCTCTAGAGGTTTAGAAGATTATAATCTTTCTTTAGGCTATAATAGCCTTAACTCTTATTAGACTACTTCTTCTAGTAATTATAAAATTAGTAATCCTTAGCCTTATTTTATAATAATACTATTTTCTCTTAAGGAATTTTATAGCTTCCTAATAATACCTCTATTAGCTACCTTAAAGGTATCTTAGGACTAGCCTATAAAGTCTTCTTAGAATAACTCCTAGTGATTAGTATTCTTCTAGCCTTAATACTTACTAAGATTAATAAACCTTATAATATAGTTATTAAGCTTAGCTATTATAGTAGTATAAGGGTTTATATTAATTAGTTCTTTCTAATCTATTATAATAGCATTAGAAAATAGCTATAAATATTTTAGTAATTTACTTTTCTTAGGCCTTTCTAACTTAATTACTAGATATATAGAATACTTACTATTACTAGTAGTAGTAACCTAAGGAGTTTCCTCTCTTAGTAATAGAATAGGTATATATATAGGTTTAGCTTATAGTTACCTAGCTTTTATAGTAGCTTAGGATTTGCCTCTTATTAATAGTCTAGTTAATTCTATTATAGAAGCTTATGTATTTACCTATCTTTAAATCCAAAGCTCTACGCGTAATCCCTAGTGTCTGGATATTATATATATAAAGGATATCTTTTATGCTTAAGAATTATTATTAATAATAAGGGAAATAAGGAAAAACAGTAAAAACAGCAGAAATAATAAAAGTAATAAAAGTAGTAAATTAATAGAATTAACAGATTAATAGGGATAAATAAATAATAGGAATAAATAAATTAATAGGGATAAATTAATTAATAGGGATAAGTAATTCTCTTATTTTTTAAGAATAGAAGGAAAATAGAAGTTATATATTCTAAACTAGGCTAAGATAGTTATAGTTAATAATATAAAGAGGGCAAGATAGTAATAGTTAATAATAACCTTATAGATAGAAAATAGAAGGAGAAAGAGAGGGTATTTATATATATATATAGAGGAAAAAGAGCGATTTATTTAATATATACTAGAAAGGGCTACCTAGCTAAAAAGTATAGGGTAAATAGCACTAAAGGTAAAGGGGGGTAAGAGATAAGTAGTAAATATTGAAATGTAGGGAGCTGATGCCAGCTGGCAACAGCTGTACAAGTGTAAGCTCTACGGTCTAGGACCAATAGAGCCACAACGTTGATTTTTATTAACGCAACGTAATAGAAGTAGTGGCAGTTATTAACTAATAGAATTCAATTTAGATCACTTTATAGTAACTAATAGAATAATAGAATTGATTTTTAGTTAGTTTATTCGGGTAATGCGGCTGTTAGTTGAGAGGCCTAGCTAACTAGCTAGATTGAAAAGATCTTCTTCCTCTTATAGACCTACCGACCGTATCGGCGGGCCTAGGCCGCTAGTGGGGTCTTGCAAGCCACTTTTTATTTTCCGCAAAATTCATTTATATGTGAAATCTAAAAAATCAACTTACCACTATATATACTAGTAACCTATATGCACTAAATTTTAGTCTAAAAAATATTACTGCATAAAAAGAAAGCCCTATCTTCTAGCATTAATTTGCTATATATAAGACTTTTGTATGACCTCTAGTTAAAGAGAAAATCGCTATTAAAGATAGCTATAGGGTAAGCTGCTTATATCACCACTATAGGGTAGTCTGCTTATGTCACCCTAGCTTACCTAATTACTTGTGGTTAGGGTTGTGGGCACACTCGTGCCCACAACACCAATTGACATTAGTCATCCACACGGTTAGTCGCAGCTATTGACAGCTGCAACGTGGTCATTTGTAACCACCTATGCAACCGTTGACAGCTGCAGTGCAGCTGTCAAGCTTGCAGTGCAAGCTTAGTAATATAAGGTTCTTTAACTAGAAAGGGCTAAAAATAGGTCTTATTTTTAACAGTAAATACTTATTAGGAGAGGTTATAAGTATATTAGAAGGAGAGGTTATAAATATAGGAGGTTATAAGTAAGTTAGCTAGCTTAGCTAAGGTTATTTAACATTAGGTTTAAAGTAAATTCAATTATTTAGTTAAGTTTTCTTATAGTAGGTATAGGATTAGTCTTTTCTATTAAAAATAAATACAATAATAGGAGAAGTTAATCCTAGGGTTTGTAATAGACATAAAATCAATCCTTTTTTAAAAATAAATATAATAATAGAAGAATTAATCCCTTAGAAGCCTAATAAGCCACTTCTAGGGATTTAAGTCTTTTCCTTTAGCACACTCTAGTAGTTATACCTCTTTACCTAAAAGTCCTAATAATAAGTAAGTAATAATAGCGTTTGTAAAAATGTCTCTTCTTATAATTCCTAGCTTATCTATAGTTATAGTTAACCACTAATTAGTGTTAGGAAAAACTAAGGTCCTGCGTAGGTAAAGATAGATAAGTCTATTGTATTAAAGTTAATAATAGTTATTATAAGAGAGAAGAGAAGAGAGGGAAATCTAGCTACAAAGGAAAGTAGGTAAAACGCAGAAGGCCCGAAAAGGGGGTGGCGAAGGATGTAGCTAATTGCGTTATGTGCATCCTTTGGCTAACCTACCGGGCCCACATTTGGTCCGGTCTTTGGCCACGATTGAGCCAATGAAGATCCGGAGGAATCAACAATAAAGCTTTTACTTTAAATAAGTAAAGCCTTACTTCTTAAGCTTCTTTAAGATATTATCTAACTACTAAAGAGATAATATTAGAAAACTATAAAGAGCTTTATTAAGCTTATAAATATATTTTATTTTATCTCTATATCTATAAGGCTATCTTATATATACTTTAACCTATACCCTAGTATTTAGAAAAGTATTTATAATATTATATTATTCTTACTTATAGCTAAGAATAGTAATAATAGTATAGAAAATATATAGAGAGACTAGATATATAATAGCTATATAAAGATCTTTCTTTTTAAATACCTTTATATTTTAATTACTTTATATAATTTATTAAGCTTTTATATATAAAGGCTTATTAATTAGGTATTTTATAGTATAAACCTAGTACTTATTAAAGATTTTAATATTTTCTAGAGGTATTATAAGAGTTTAGTATAGCTTTTCTTTAATTTTCTTTAGTTTCTTTAACTCTATAGGTTTTTAGAAAGATTAATAATTATTTATTTTCTTTATTTTAAACTAATTATTAGAAATCTTAATCTTTATATTTACTAGATTTATTACTTTAAGTATTAAGAAACTATATAACTTTAGAGTCTCTTTCTCTTTATTATAGATATTATTCTTATAGTACTTAATTATTATATTTAATTAATATTTAGGAAGGGCTTTCTTCTTACCTAATATAATAATATTAAGGTAATTATATTAAGAACTTGCTTATTAACTAAGCCTTAGCTTAGATACCTTATGGTTTTGTTATTACTATATAATACTATTATTATTATCTTTAGCTTCTCCTTTCTCTTTAGGAGCCTCTTTAGTCTTCTCCTCTTAGGAGAATTCCTTTTCTTAAGGAATAATAGTATTATTATATATACTTTATCTTAGGTTCTCTAGGAGTTTTCTTTTTTTAGAACTTATAGAGAGAGATAGGAGGAATTATTATAGTAAAGGTAACTATAGTAGTAGTATTACTTTTATAGGATTATTACCTATATTATTATAACCTATAGCCTTAATTTCTATAGATTACTTACTTAGTAGTTTTACTATAAATTATATATTCCTTATAACTAGTTAATTAATTAGAATATTAATAATATAATATTCTTTCTCTTTAAATAAAGGGTTAATAAGCTTTATAATATATAGATTATTATTATTATTAATTTAAGCTAGTATATTACTTTTATTAAAGTAAATATTCTTTATATAAACTAGCTTTTACTTATTAGAAATTTAAATCTTATAAAGGTAATACTTTAGTCCCTTTATACCTATAAGTCTACTAATCTTAGCTTTGAAAGCTATTTTTCAAGACTTTATATAATATTTATTAGGGATTTATATATATATAAGGTATTCTTAAGTTTATAAGTAATAAATTAAGGTATTATTTTAAAAAAAGTCTCTTATAGTAAACTACTATTATTAGTATTATTTATAGGAAGTAAATTAGTAATCTTAGCTATATACCTTATAGTAAAAGGCTATAGTATTTTAGGGAGTTATAACTTAATTATTATAAATCTTATTACTTTTATTAGAATTTAACTTATATATTTTATAATATCTTAATAAATAAAAATATAAGAAGTACTTATATAAAAAATAATTTCTTTTTTTAATAGTAAATCTTAAACTTTTCCCTAAGGAATTTTATTATATTATTTATATAAAAATATTTTATAATATAATCTTTACTTATATTCTTTATAGTAGTTTTCTAAGCTATAATTACTTTAACTATATTAAGTCCCTTACTACCTAGTATAATCCCTAAATCCTATAATCTAGTAAGATATCTCTAAAGATACTTTATAAGTTAAGTGTAAATCTCCTTTAGCATGTAATTCGCACTATATAGATAATTTAACATAAACGCGATATTTAGTCTTATATATATCGCAAGCTAGTTAAAGCTTCTAGTTCTTTATGCCTAATCTAATAGATTATAAATTATTAGAAGACTCTTCTAATCTACAGGAATTTCTACTTCAGGTAGCTAAGGTATTATAGATATCTTACTAGTAATAACCTTAAATCTCTTTATAATATTCTATATATAGAGATTTTAATATATTAGTATTATTTAGTTATTTCTATTATAAATGAATTTAATGCTAAGAAATAGCTTAGGTTTCCCTAAGCGCTTTAATTTATATTACTTTCTAAGTCTAGTAATAATAGATTTAACTATTACCTTATCCTTTGCTATAATAATTATATTATTAATATAAAGAAAGAGAAAGATACCTTCTTAATAAAAGATATAAAGCTCTTGCTTTAAATAAGTAAAGCCCTACTTCTTAAGCTCCTTTAAGATATTATCTAACCACTAAAGAGGTAATATTAGAAGACTATAAAGAGCTTTATTAAGCTTATAAATATATTTTATTCTATCCCTATATCTATAAGGTTACCTTATATACACTTTAACTTATACCCTAGTATTTAGGAAAGCATTTATAGCGTTATATTATTCCTACTTATAGTTAAGAATAGTAATAATAGTGTAGAAAACGCGTAGAGAGACTAAGTGTATAATAGCTACGTAGAGATCTTCCTTTTTAAATACCTCTATATTTTAATTACCTTATATAACCTATTAAGCTTTTATATATAGAGGTATATTAATTAGGTGTTTTATAGTGTAAACCTAGCGCCTATTAAAGATCTTTATATCCTCTAGAGGTATTATAAGAGTCTAGTATTACTTCTCTTTAATCTTCTCTAGTTCCTTTAACTTTATAGGTCTCTAGAAAGAATAATAGTTATTTATTTTCTTTATCTTAAACTAGTTATTAGGAATCTTAATCTTTATATCTACTAAATTCGCTACTTTAAGCATTAAGAAACTATATAACTTATAAGTCTCTTTCTCTTTATTATAAATATTATCCTTATAGTACTTAATTATTATATTTAACCTTTATTAAGGGTATACTCTCTTTTTGCCTAATATAGTAATATTAAGGTAGTTATATTAAGGGCTAGCCTATTAGCTATATCTTAGCTTAGAGGGTTTACCTTATTATTATTAACTAATATTATTATTATCTTTAGCTTCTTCTTTCTCTTTAGGAGCCTCTTTAGCTTCTTCCCTGTGAGAACAAAGGATAGCTAGGCAAGAGGTATAGGGGCACTTATGTATTTACTAAAGCTTACTAGGCCTAAGTATATTATACGTGCGAGTCGCTATCTTATAGCTAGTAGCTTGCTAGTGTCACATAGACCTAGCCCTAGGCCTAGTGTGCCTACAGGGGTGTGTAGGTATAGTGTTATAAGTAAGGCCTTATAATTACCTCCCTACTTATAGCTAGGCTTCTAAATAGCTTTTACTAGCTACTCTATAGCTATTTACTAACTAGTAATAGCCTCTAAAATAATAATAAATAATAGATAGGGTTTAACTATAAATTTATCTATAATTCTTTATTATATCACGCACTCTTCCTTTCTATAACTATAGTAATTTTTTTAATTATTTCTTATGCCTTTAGTTTCTATTACTTTCTAGTCCTTAATTACCGTATTTTTATTATAGAAAATAAGTATATTCCCTTAAAAGAATATAGCTATATATATTATTTACACACTAGGTACACTAAGTTTAAGAAATATCCCCTATCTAAGCTTATATTACTATAGATTAACTATTAATTCCCTTATAATTTATTTATAAATCCTTAAAAAATAAAATATTCTAAGCGCTATACCTAATACTATAACTATAGTAATTTTTATAAGACTATAAGTATACTACTTTTCCTATATTTTTTAGTCTTATTTTACTAATAAATTCCTATAGGCTATAGCTATAATAAGGGGTAATTTTATTAACCTTCTTATAGTTTTAGACTAGGCCTAAATGCTTATAGATATCTATAGTAATATAGTAAAGAAAGACCCTAAGGACTACTTATTTTTAGAGGCCTCTTACTTTTATATTACTAAGTATTACCTTTATCTAATAATAAGGTTTAACTATATAAATATATTACACTATATTACTTTTAGCTTAACTAGGGTAGTAAAGGTCTATTAGGTCTATCTCTTCCCTATATATTTACTAATTCTTCTATAGCTAAACTACTATAAACTTAAGGTTATATAGAATATAAAAATAACTTTATACCTATAATACTTAGACCTAGGATTTATCCCTTAGGGAATAGTAAAATATTATTTTACACTAATAATATACTAGGTAATTACTAAGAATAAGAATAGCGCTAAGTATCTTATTTATAGGGATTAGGCTTTTTACTATAAAGAGGTAATAATATAGAGGTTTCCCTTAACTCTCCCTATGCTTTAGGTATATTTTCTTTTATTATTTAGTAAGTAATCTAAGGTAATTTATATAGGAGTGTAATAGTAGCTAATAAGGCTAGGCCTTTTTTATTATAACTCTATATCTCTTTAGCTATATTTTACTTATATCTTACTACTTTTCTTATTTATTTTACTTTAGTAAAATACCTAAATTACATATTACACGCTCTCTATTACTTCTACTAGGACCTATTAGTTATATTTACTAGGCTATCCCTTCTATTTTACAAGGTATTTATTACCTTTATAGGTTTTCTTATAGTCTTTAATCTCCTTAACTTTATATTTTTTATCTTTATCTTTAAGATCTAGTATTAGTATCTCCTCTTCCCTAGTGTCTTTATAGTAGTTCTATAGCTCTAGTAAGCTAATATTGATTTTTTAAATTTTTTTGGGGGTCATAGGTTGTGGCCAATGCATCTAATAAAATAAGACAACAATAATTACTAGCGATACCTAGCTAGTACAACAATTAACTTACAAGTAATCTTAACCATAGTAATAAATAGAACCCTAATAGAAATAAGCTTTAAGGTTATAAATACAAGGGGGGCTGTAAGGTTAGATTAAAGTTTGCGATAAACTTTGTGGCTGCGTTAGCGCAAGATACAGTCATAGTTCGCGACCGTAGTCAAACTCAAATTCGTTCGAGTTTTCTAGTAAGCTAAAATAAAATATATTATATAGCTAACTATATTTTTCTAGTAATACTAGTCTATATACTTATTTTCCTATAGTATTAAGTACTTAAAAAGGTCTAATAAATCTAGGGATTAGCTTCTATTTTATATCCTTAAGCCTAATATTCTTTACTAATAGTAGTACTAAATTACCTTAATATAGTATTAATAGCTAGTAATACTAGTTATAGTACTTTACCTAGGTTTTAGTAGCTTTAGCCTAGTTCTTCTTTAGACACTCTCTAACTTTATATAGCTTTATAATATATATATATACTTCTAGCACCTCCCTTTCCTAGCTCTTACCTCTAAGAGCTAGATAAAACTTAGGTAAATAGCCTATAAGTAAGTAGTTTAGGGAGTAGCTAGTGCTTCTATTTACTATATTATTATAGGTAAATTAAGCTATTAGGAGTAGCTTAGGCTATATCTATTAGTTCTTTATAATAAAATATTAAAGGTAGTGCTTAAGTACTTAGTTTATTCTTTTTATTTACCTATTAGTTTAGAGGTAAAACACTATAGAAAGCCTTTACTTTACCTAAGATAGGTAGCATAGGTCTAACTAGAATTAGCTTGTAAATACTAAACCTCTATTAGATATAATACCTTCTAGGGCTCTAAATTATAGCTTAATCTCTTTATAGAAAAGTCCTACTAATTTAGCTATGTTAATAGTAGTAGTTATAGGTAGGAAGATAAAATACTTAGTAAATTAGTTTATAATTACTAGGATTATATTAGTCTCTTACTTACTTACTTATATAATAGGTAACCCTATAATAAAGTCTATTAAGATCTTTGCCTATAGTTACCTTAGTATTAGTAGTAATTTAAGGCTTCTATATAGGTAATGCCTTCTAGTTACTACCTATTAGCAAACCCTATAGCTTATAATATAGTCTAAAATAGACTTACTTATAGCTAGCTACTAAAAATAATACTTTAGTAGCTCTAAAGTGTACTTAGTCCTAAAGTAACTTACTAGTGGATTATTATAGTGTAGCTATAGAAGCTTCTATTATAAGATAGGCTCCTAGGGAATAACTACCTAGTCTTAGTATAATAGAAGACCCCCTATACTATATAACTATAGACTAGCCTTTCCCTTCCCTTTTACTAAGGAGTTATTAATCTTACTATTCTATCTTTATAAATCTAGGTCTTAATCCTATGCCTTCTATAGTAGTTACGCTAATAGTTTATTTAGCCTAGATTAGTAAGGATCTAGTAATATAATAGTTCCCTATATCTCTTATACTATGCTAATATCTTAGATACACACTACCTTCTCCTTAAAATTCCCTTTAGTTAGCTAACCTTTTACTAGATTTATAGTAGCTAACTAGCTTCTTAACTAGGCTACTCTAGCTATTCTCTCTATAGAGGCTAGGGCATTTTTCTCCCCTAAAGATATCTTATTAAGCCTCTCTATGCCTAAGACTAGGGTATTTTCCTTCCCTAAAGGTATCTTACTATATCTTCTTTAATATATTAGTTCCTATTCTTCTACCCTTTTAGTAAGTATCTCTTTTTCTACTATTTTAGTAGGTACTATTTTCCTTTAAAGTTCTAGTAATAGTGCCCTATTTATTAGGGGTTTACTCTTATAATTAGACCTTCTTAATAGTGTATTCACTAGGTTACTTTTCCTAGGTCTATACTTAATTATAAAGTAAAAGGGGTAAAGAAATATACACTATCTTACTTACTTTTTATTTAACTTCTACTACCTTATAAAGGTCTATAAGTTATAGTAGTCTAATAGGAGTTTAACTAGGCTTACTACGCCCTTAATATAGTGTTACTAGTATTTAAATAACTTTACTATAGTAAGTAGCTTTTAATTAGCTATGCTATAATTACGCTTAGTATTTATAAATTTTCTTAACTAAAATACTACTAGATACTAATAGCCCTTATTATCCTATTAAGATAGGATTCCTACTATTATAAAGATTAAAGTATCTATCTTAATATATACTAGTTAACTTAGGTTATAATAATAAAGAAGAGGCACTTACTAGAAGGCCTCTTTTAGCTAGTTAAATACTAGCTATTTCTTTACTCTAAATATAAACTTCCTAGTCTAGATACTATTTTAACTACCTTTTATTAATATATAAAGAGATACTATAATCCCTAAGTATTTATAAATAAACTATTAGTAAAAGTTATAGAACCTAAGGAAAAACTATATATTCTTAAAGCTTATAGGCTCTTTTTATTCTTAGATTATATTAACCTAGTAAGTATTTATTAAGATCCTATTAACTAATAAGATAAACCCTAGGAACTTTACTAACTCCTAGTAAAATAAATACTTTAAGGGTTTTATATATAACTTTACTAATCTTATATATTCTAAAACTTCCTTAATATATATAGTATATTTCTCCTATATCTTTAAAAAGATAAGGATATTATCTAGATATACTATATAAATAGTATTAACTAGCCTATAGAGCGCTTTATAAATATAACTTTAAAAAGTAGCTAGGGTATTAGTTAACCTAAAGGGTATTATAAGGTATTTATAGTATTTATAATAGGTATAAAATATAGTTTTTTACTTATTACCTTCTTTAATATAAATTTAATAGTATATATTCTTAATATTAATTTTTAAGAAGTAGTAAGCTCCTTAGCACTAGTTTAGGATCTCTAAAATTAGGGGGAGAGTATAGTAATTCTTCTATATTACTTTATTAAGTCCTTAATAATTTATATATAATTAGAGTATCTTATCTTTCTTTAGTATAAATAGAATAGGTATACCTATAGGGCTCTTAGAGGGTCTTATCTAGCCTTTTTATAGGTTTTTATTAATATATTTATAGAGCTCCTTTAGCTTACTTTAGGAGAGAGGGTAGATTAGTCTATATAGGGGTATAGCCCTAAGTACTAGGTTAATTATATAGTTAGTCTCTTTCCTTAATAGTAAGCTTCTTACCTTATCTAATATAAATATATCTTTAAACTTATATAGTTCTAGGGAAATATCTTTAATAGTTTTATATACTTTTACCTCCTTATTATCTTTAAGGGTAATAAACTTATTTTCTATAACCCCTATAATAGTATATATAATACTCTTATTATATATTACTTTTATAAATTTATAGGGAGTTAATAGTAAAAAGGCTACTTTTCCTTTCTTAAACTATTATTCCTATAAATATAGGTAAAGGTATATATATTCTTCTATAAGGGTATATATTCTAATTAATATAAGGCTTCCCCCTACTCTTAGGTCTTTATCTATAGCTATATATAGTAGCTTAAGGTCCCTTTTTTCTTCTCTTAAGTCCTTAATTATAATAAGTACCTTATAGATACTATATTAAGGGACTATAAGAGCTTCTACTACCTTAATAATAAGTACTATAGCCTTAGCCTAGTTAAGTTTATAGGTTCTTATAAACTTAACACTAATTATATTAATCTTAGCATAACTATTTAGATTAGCTACTATTTTAATATCTTTATACCTATAGATAGTAATTAGTATATAAAACTAATGCCCTATTAGCACCTTAGTATTAGAGGTAGAGGTAAGGGTATTTACTTCTACCTTAGGGAGTTTTCTAGGCCTTCTTAGAACTCTTTCTTAGGTTTCTTATAATAATATATAAGGTTTCCTATGCTATTATAGTTATAATACTATATCTTATCCCTAGGTTTAGTAGTATTTAGGTAAGTAACTAGGCCCTTCTCCTAGTCCTTATTTCTCTAATCTTTATAAGGTCTATAACCTTATAGGGAGTTATTCCTATAGTGCTAGGGGTTCTTATATAAGCCTTTATCTCCTAATTACTTAGGCTTTTACTTATTCTTTAGTATAGCCTTCTAGAATTACTAGGTAAGTTATATAATCTTTTCTTAAGTCTTATTAGTAATAGAGGTATATAGGTTAATATAATCCTATAGGTTAGGGAGTAACTTTATAAAGAATATAAAAATATAAGTCTTTTCTAGGGCTCTTTCTAGGTATTTCTCTAGTAAGTCTAAGAAGATACTAAACTTAATAGGGCTTTAACCCTTATATTACTTTATATTCTCTAAATATATTACTATTTATATATTATAATTAGTAAAGTCCTAAAGTAGCGTAAGTATCTAGGTCTAAAATTTATCCTAGTTATCTTTAAGGTTATCCTAGCTATTAGCTTACTATTCCTTAAGGTATTTATCCTATCTTACTCTATAATTAATATATATATAGTTAAGTGTAAAAAGGATTTTCTAGTAGTTATATTAGAACTTCTTCTTTACCTTATTAAAGGTATAGTTTAGGTTATTAATCTATATCTTATATCTCTATAGGTTTATAAGATATTAGAGATTAGTAATATTCTAAACTTTAACCTCTTAGCTACTATAGCTTAAGGAAGTACTAGCTCTTTACTACCTTTTTAATTATTTTTCTCTAGTATTATGCTATAATAGATCTTAGAGCTCTTACTCTCTTTCCTATAGTTTCTAGAGTTTCTTAAGCTAGGTAATTTACTTTACTATTACTATAGCTTAGGTATAAATAGTAAGGGGTATATCTTTAGTTATAGTACCTATAGAATATAATATATTCTTAGCTATAGTATTACCCTTATCTAGTGGCCTTTAGTTATTATCTAATATTACTCTTATAGATTAGGTAGTTCTTCTCCCTATATTACTCTTATAGATTAGGTAGTTCTTCTCCCTATATTACTCTTAGGTAGCTAGTAGGAGAAGCTTTAGAATTATAAGAATAAAGAATAGCTAGGTAAGAAATATAGGGGCACTTATATATTTACTAAAGCTTACTAGGCCTAAGTGTTATACGCGCAAGTCGCTGGCTTTTATCTAGTGGCTTGCTAGTGTTACGTGGACCTAGCCCTAGGCCTAGCATGCCTGTGGGGTGTGCATGCTGTGTTATGAGCGGGGCCTTACAAACAGGTTTTAGCTAGTTTAGCTAAGATTAAATATCTAGATACTAAGTTAATGCCCGCAGACGGTCTTACGAAACCTCTTACAAGACCTCTTCATTAGGCTTTTATTAAGCTTCTAGGGCTTAATAACTTCTAAAACCAACAACCAAAAAAAAAAAAAAAAAAAACCCTTCAATAGGGAACCAAAAACAACGTTGAAAAGGGAGCTATATTTAACTATAGCTAGGATTTAAAAAAGGGTGCTTTTTTATCTTTTCCTATTTTTCCTTTTTTCTACTATTTTTATCTAAAAGTTATTGCTTACCCTATTATTATCTTATATGCTTTTATTTACTTATATATAAGTCTTTTATAAAGGGGGTGTTAAAAATAAGACCTATTTTTAGCCCTTTCTAGTTAAAGAACCTTTGTATTACTAAGCTTGCACTATAAGCCTAATAGCTACACTATAGCTATTAATAGTTACGAAGGTGGTTATAAATAACTACATTTCAGCTGTTAACAGCTATGACTAACTGTGTAGATAACTAATATCAATTTGTGTTATAGGTATAAGTGTGCCCACAACCCTAACCATAAGTAATTAGGTAAGCTAGGGGAATATAAGCAGACTACCCTATAGCTATCTTTAATAGTGATTTTCTCTTTAACTAGAGGTTATATAAAAGTCTTATATATAGTAAATTATTGCTAGAGAATAGGGCTTTTTTTTTATATAGTAATATTTTTTAGACTAAAAGTTAGTGTATATAGGTTACTAGTATGTATAGTAGTAAGTTAATTTTTTAGATTTTACATACAAATGAATTTTACGGAAAATAAAAAGTGGCTTATAAGACCCTGCTAGTAGCCTAGGCCTACTAATATAGTTAGTAGGTCTATGAGAGGAAGAAGATCTTTTTAATCTAGCTAGATAGCTAGGCCTCTTAATCAATAGCCACACTGCCTGAATAAAATAACTAAAATCAATTTAATTACTCTATTAGTTATTATAAAAGTAACCTAAATCGAATTTTATTAGTTAATAACTACAACTACTTCCGTTACGTTTACGTTAATAAAAATCAACGCTGCAGCCCTATTGGTCCTAGACCGTAGAGCTTGCACTTGTACAGCTGTTGCCAGTTGGCATCAGCTCCCTACATCTCAATAATTAATAATATAATTATTATAGTAAAGAATAAGGTAATAGTTAAATCTATTATTACTAAACTTTAAAAGTAATATAAATTAAAGTACTTAGGGAAACCTAAGCTATTTCTTAGTATTAAATTTATTTATAATAGAAATAACTAATCAATACTAATATATTAGAATCTCTATATATAAAGTATTATAAAGAGATTTAAGGTTATTACTAATAAGATATTTATAATCCCTTAGCTACTAAAAGTAAAGATTTCTATAGATTAGAAAAGTTTCCTAATAATTTATAATCTATTAGTGTTGGGAAAAACCAAGGTCCTGCGCAGGTAAAGACAGATAAGTCCGTTGTATTAAAGTTAATAATAGTTATTCTAAGAGAGAAGAGAAGAGAGGGAAATCTAGCTATAAAGAAAAGTAGGTAAAACGTAGAAGTAAGGCCTGAAAAGGGGGTGGCGAAGGATGTAGCTAATAGCGTTACGTGTATCCTTTAGCTAACTAACTAGGCTTATATTTAGTCTAGTCTTTAGCCACAATTAAGCTATTAAAGATCTAGAGGAATTAACACTAGTAAAGCCTCTTTTTCTTTATAGCTAAAGGAGCCTAAAAATATAATAAAAATTAAATTAAAGAAAAATAAACATAAGTAAATCCCTTAATAGGAATCCAAAGCCCTAATTAGCTTAGTTAGCATTAGTTAATTTAATTAATCTAATTATAATAAATCCTCCCCTTTTTCCTCTATTAAAGCTCTTTTTATATTACTCCTAAAGGTCTCTTAACCTATTCTTCTACATAAATTATTAATTAATTTAAATTAATTAAGGTTATAAGAGCCTAATTTAGTAATGCCTTTATTATTATATTAGCTAGATTATCACTGCTATTAATCTATCTAACCTTATAGATTTCGTGCCTCTTATATAATTAATAAAGGGCTATAATATTAATTATTAGCCTCTTCTCCTTTATTATACTAAGCTTAATAAGATATTTATATAATAAGAAAGAGTTAGTATAGAGTATTATAGGGATTTAAGGTATCTTTAATTAGTCTATTACCTAATTAAGCATTATAGATATCGCGTATATAATATCTGCGCCTTAAACTATACTATATAATTTAGAGGCAAGCACGCTACGTGTAACCTACTTACTCTTTGTTAAGCTATATGTAATAATATTATCTTTTATAATAAAGGTGTTATTATCTTGGATTATCTTGTTCCTAATTATAATAATGTAGCTAATTTATAAGCTTAGGTCCTTATTATTAGCAAGTAATCTATTTATAAACATAAAAAGCTTCGCTTCTTTAAGGGTTAAAGGGATATATTATAGTCCTCTCTATTAGTGTTTAATCTGCTATTTAAGGCGTTTATTAAGCTATGCAATATTATTAACAGAGGGTTCTTAGTATTAAGCTATAATTAATAGGTTATATAATGCTTCTAGTTAACACACAGTCACAATATAGCTTCCTTAGGCTCTCTATTCTATATAATCTTGCTTTGCTATTAGGGATTAAGAATTAATTTCCTTAATCTTTTTACTTTAGCCTTTCTAGGTTAAGGTTAATAAATTATTAGCGTTCTAGGTTAAGATATAGCTATTAAAAATAAGAGAATTCCTACTTATTAGTTATTATTTTTCTTTAGTAGTAAAATTAGCCTTTTAGAGCTCTTTTTCTTCTTTATTAAAGAAGTTATTATTACTTAGGCCTAATGTGTTATCCGTTTGTATTCTAATAATTCTAAAGAGGTTATCTAGGGCTATAATTAATAAGCAGGGATTATAGGTTAAGGTTATTATATTAAGGTTATCCCTATAGTAGTAAAAGTACATTACCTACTAGTAGGTTCTAGCCTCTGCGATCCTATAAAGAGGCTTAATTACCTCTATTACCGTGCCCTCTAGGAAAAGGTATGTGATCTATTTAGGTAATCTTATAATAATTAGCCTATTAAGCGTCGTTTGTAATTAAACGTACGCTTACGTAATATCATGAATCTAGAGGTAGATCCCTTTTCGCTTTAACAAAGGGGCAATAGCTATAATTAACCGTTAGCTTACTCGTTATATTATTAGCAATTATATTAGAATAAATTCCTTCTCCTTATTATTATAACCTTACACAACAAGGTAGGATTTCTTATATAGTAAGTCCGTTCCCTTACCTTTAATCTCTCTAACTATATAAGAATTAAAGATTCTATAGCTACTATACTTTATTAAGTTAAACTTAATAAATCTAAACATATTATAGGCTTATAAGGCATTAAGCTTAGTCTATTTAGACTACTTAAAGGGCTTACCTAGAGTTATAATCTTTCCTTCTTAGTAAAGTTAAAGAGTAAGGTTTTAGTTAGCCTCTTCCTTTACTATAAGGAATACTATAGTTAGTATTCCTATAGCTATAATCTCTTTAATAAGGGCTTATTCCTAATCTTTATTAATAAGTATAAAGTGTAATTTAGCCTTAATAGTCTTTTACTTTATAATAGGGCTATTAGCTTTATAGCCTCCTATAGGGGTAGTTTTTACTACTTTAAGATAAGCTATAGAGTCTTATACTCTATAGCCTCCTATAGGGGTTATTTTAGCTTTATAAGCCTCTATAGGCCCTTCTATGCCTTAGTTAGCGTAGAATTTAACTATAAGGGCTTTTTTTAGCTTTCTTTATTTTCTTTTAGCTAGTGCTAGTAGCTTTTCTTTTTCTTTCTCTATTACTTTATCTCCTATAGTAATAGCTAAGTCCTAGCTATTAGTAGTAGTTACTAGTTTAGTAGTATACTCCCCTATAGGCCTTTCTATAATATATAGGTCTTTATAGTAAGGCCTTATTACTATAGAGTAGAACTTTACTAGTCTATAGGGCATATTAACTATATAGGTCTCCCTATTAGTAGTAATTAATCTATAAGGGCTATGCTAGCTACCCTTCTCCCTCTATATATATATATTAGCCTATAAAGGTAGCTAATATAAAGGCGTTATATTAGGGCTATTCTAGGTGCTAAGGGTATTATAGACCTACTATAATACTAAGTAATAGCAGACCTTATTAGTTACCTTCTAAATTACCTTAGCGCGTTAAATAATAGAGACGCTTAGTAGTAACTTATTTATTATCTATAGGTAGGCTTTAAAGACTAGTAAGGTTAGTACTAGTCTATTAGGGCCTGCTAAGTTATTAATAGCTTTAATAGCTATTTAAAGGCATTATTCTAGCGTAATCTCCGCGCTAATTAAGTCCGTGATAATCTTATAAGCCTAGCGTAAAGGTCTGTGGTATCTCTTAACCTTTCTAATGCTATTATAGGCTTTAATTAGTATCTTATTAGTCTTAATTAATATTAATTAGGTATAATACTTAAACTTAGTAGAAGAGAAGTTATTACCTATATTATAAATAATCTAATCTAGAGGTCTAAGATATGTGTTAATCTAGTATTCCCTAATAGTATCCTAGATATCTTAGGCCTTTTATTTCCTTAAATTAAGAAATTAGGCAGCTTAAAATAAGGTTACTAAGTTAATAATATAAAGGACTAGTTAGTTATTAATCTACATAATATTAATAATAATCTTATAGTTAAAGTTATAGTTATCCTTAATTATAAATTTAAATTAGCTAGGGGCTTTTTTATTTATCTAGTAGTAGTAGCACACTTTAGTTAACTTCTTAATTACCTAGCGTTTAATATTATAACCTACTTATTAAAGATTCTTTTTAAGTTATTAAATAGAAGGGTAACTAAAGTAATAATATAATTAATAAATCTCCCCTTCTAAGAGGTAGAAGGTAACTATTTCTTTTACCTTTAATAACTACTAAGGGTATCCCTATTATTATACTATAGGCATAGTTTTATTACCTTAAATAAGAATATTTATAAGGTTATTAATCTTAACTTATATCTTATCTATATTAGTAATTAAGAAAAGAAAGGGGGTAGCTATATTAAGAATGTAAAATTTAAGCTTTCTAAGCTCTATAGGTATGTAAAGAATGCCTCTTACAATTACTAATCTAGCACTAAATATAACCACTTATAGTTTATAAGGGGTTATCTTTAATAAAGGCATTAGTCTTATTAGAGCTTTTACTTATACCTGCCCTATAGTTAATTTCCCTAAGACACTAGTATTAGGCATAATACCTCTAAAAACCTATTTAGAATAGTATTCTTTAGAGATATAGTAAATAGAACCTTTATTAGATTCTTAAGGTTTAAAAGGCTCTTACTTAAGAAAAGCATATTAAAAAGCTTAATTATCTAGAGTAGTAAGGACTTTAGTGTTAATAAGGGTATAGTTAGTCTACGGTCCTAAATAAAAGAATTACATAATGCCTAAATATACTACTAATAATAGTTCTTTTATATTATTATTATTATTATCTTAAGCCTTTATAAAGGCCGCAATATAAGGCTCCTAATCCTAGTTAAGGCCCTTATTAGGCTCTTTATTACCTAGCCCTTTATAGGAGGTAAGGAATACCTAGAATCTCTTCTTTAAAGGGGGTAACTAGTAGGCTTTACTAGTAAACTAGTAGTCTTTTTACTTCTTATATTCTTTAGTAAAATAATTAGAAAACTAATAACTATTCTTACTATATATAAAGCAGCGCTATAGGCTACGCCTAGGGCTATGCCTATAATAGCCTCCTTAACTATAGGGTTATTAACTATATTAATAATTAGTAAATATAGCCTCTAGAGGGTTTTCTTCCTAGTACTATAGGAATTAAGTAGATCTCTTATTTAATTCTATAATTATAATTACCTTATAGAGGTCTTTAGTAAGACTCTTAAAGCCTAGGGAGTATATGTATTTTACTATCTAATATTTAGGTACACTAGCTATAGTATTTAATATTTACTTATAGAGCTTAGTATCTATAGTATTAGAAGGGTAAAGGCCTCTATAAATTTTCTTAAGTGTAGTAAGCATAATCTTAAGGTATTTAAGTTTACTTTTCTTAGGGTTCTTAATAATTATATTATTAAGTATTATACTACTCTATTTATAGTAGTAAAACTACTAATTACTTTTTATCTTAAAGTGTTAATAGATTTAAGTAATTATATCTTAATAGGAGAGGTTTTGCTTAAAGAGGTAATTAAGATAGTATTATTTAGCATTACTAATTAGTATAATAGGGAATGCCTTCTAATAGTGTATTTAAGGGAGGTTAATCCTATTATATTTATTCTTAAAGAGCGTAATCTTTAGTGTAAGGAAGTTATATAGCTTTTTACTATATTAATTACTATCCTTATATATCTTTATAAGTTCTAAGATCTTCTTTATAATCTAATCTTTAGAAGGGAATTTCTACATAGGAGAGGCGATTTATTATAAATAATAGTCCTTAGGTTAAAGTAATTAATGTAACTGTAATTATTATATTAGCTCTTAAGGAGGTTAAAGAGAATATTATAGCTAGGGAAAAGAGGGTTCTAGGGTAGGTAATTAGGGAAGTTAAGGTTAGTGTTCTAGGGGTTTAGAGGATTATAATCTTTCTTTAGGCTATAATAGCCTTAACTCTTATTAGACCACTTCTTCTAGTAATTATAAGATTAGTAATCCTTAGCCTTATCTTATAATAACACTGTTTTCTCTTAAGGAATTTTATAGCTCCCTAATAATATCTCTATTAGCTATCTTAAAGGTGTCTTAGAACTAGCCTATAAAGTTTTCTTAGAATAACTCCTAGAGGTTAGTATCCTTCTAGCCTTAATACTTACTAAGATTAATAAACCTTATAATATAGTTATTAAGCTTAGCTATTATAGTAGTATAAGGGTTTATATTAATTAGTTTCTCCTAATCTATTATAATAGCGTTAGAAAATAGCTATAAATATTTTAGTAATTTAATCTTTTAAGGCCTTTCTAACTTAATTACTAGGTATATAGGATACTTGCTATTACTAGTAGTTATAACCTAAGGAGTTTCTTCTATTAGTAATAGAATAGGTATATATGCAGATCTAGCTTGCGGTTGCCTAGCTTTTACAGCAGCTTAGGATTTACCTCTTATTAATAGTCTAGTTAGTTCTATTATAGAAGCTTATGTATTTGCCTGTCTTTAAATCCAAAGCTTCACATGTAATCCCTAGTGTCTAGATGTTGCGTATGTAAAGGATGTCTTTTGTGCTTAAGAATTATTATTAATAATATTAATAATAGGGAAAACAGGGAAAATAGTAAAAAACAGCAGAAATAATAAAAGTAATATAAGTAGTAAGTTCTAGGCTAGGCTAAGATAGTTTTAGTTAATAATATAGAGGGGGCAAGATAGTAATAGTTAATAATAACCTTATAGATAGAAGATAGACAGAGAAAGAGAGGGTATTTATATATATATATATAGGGAAAAAGAGCAATTTATTTAATATATAGTAAAAAGGGCTACCTAGCTAAAAAGTATAAGGCAAATAACACTAAAGGCAAAGGGGGTAAGAGATAAGTAGTAGATACTTCTTAGGAGAGGTTATAGGTATATTAGAAGGAGAGGTTATAAATATAGGAGATTATAAGTAAATTAGCTAGCTTAGCTAAGGTTATTCTCTATAGATACCTATTAAAAGTAACAGAGGTTATAGGTCTATTAGCTAGCTTAGCTAAGGTTATTTAACGTTAGGTCTAAAGTAAATTTAGTTATTTAGTTAAGTTTTCTTGTAGTAGGTGTAGGATTAGTCTTTTCTATTAAAAATAAATATAATAATAGAAGAATTAATCCCTTAGAAGCCTAATAAGCCACTCCTAGGGATTTAAGTCTCTTTCTTTAGCACACTCTAGTAGTTATATCTCTCTACCTAAAAGTCCTAATAATAGGTAAGTAATAATAGTGTCTATAGAAATATCTCTTCTTATAATTCCTAGCTTATCTATAGTTATAGTTAACTACTAATTAGTATTAGGAAAAACTAAGGTCTTATATAGGTAAAGATAGATAAGTCTATTATATTAAAGTTAATTATAGTTATTCTAAGAGAGAAGAGAAAAGAGGGAAATCTAGCTATAAAGGAAAGTAGGTAAAACGCAGAAGTAGGGCCTAAAAAAGGGGGTAGTGAAGGATATAGCTAATAGCGTTACGTGCATCCTTCGGCTAACTGACCGGGCCTACATTTAGTCTGGTCTTTGGCCACGATTAAGCCGATGAAGATCCGGAGGAATTAACAATTAGATTAGGTATAAAAAACTAGAAGCCTTAACTAGCTTATAATATAAGACTAGATATTATATTTATATTAAATTATCTATATAGTATAAATTATATACTAAAGGAAATTTATACTTAACTTATAAAATACCTTTAGAGATATCTTACTAGATTATAAAATCTAAAGATTATACTAGGTAGTAAGGGACTTAATAATAACTTAATTAATCTAAATAGTATTCTTTAAGTAAAGGGATATAGTAATATCTCTCTTATTAATAATTTAGATATAAGGAGGTTAATAGTAAGTTATATTATTATACTTATAAGAGGTATAATTCTTTAGTAATTAAAGAAATAATTACTAGTTATACTAAGCTTTATAAGGGCTAAGTTTATTAATTTAATACTAATAGGATTATTAATACTTTAGGTAGTAAATTTACTTAAGGACTTTAGAATCCCTTAATAATAACTAGTATTACTATTTATAAATAGCTAAAATATAAAGGTAAATATCCTAGATAAGAGGCATAGAGGTTATACTTATTATATTAATATAAGATATAAATAAATTATAAAGAAAACCTTATAGAGTTACTTTTATCTAAAATAGATTAGAACTAATTAAATAATTATAAATAAGATAATAAAGGGTCTTAAGTAAATTAAATATAGTAATTTTTTATATTTTCTTTATATAATAAGGGCATAAGACTTTATATTAAATAAGAATACTTTAGTAAAGTAAGTATCTTTATAAATAGACTAACTATATCTATAGCCTTATTCTTAGACTAGATATTCTACTAGGGGTAGTGTTAGATATAGTAGCCTTATATCTTAGGTATTACTTATAATACCTTCCTTATTTAAGGCTATAGATTATAGTACCTTAGCACTTAGGGCAAATACCCTCTTTACCCTTGTACCTATAGCCTTGTTTTGCCACATGTGTGGATAGCCTAGATAGCTGAATACATTTATCATCACTTTCCACACCGTCTCACATTAGTCAGGGTTGACTCTTGTGGATCTTATTGTTTCCTGGTGCCACTTACGAGGCAATCCACTCGTCAGCGTCCGCTTTGACGCTGGCATAGTTGGGATTTTGGCGGGCCGGAACCGACATGAGTGAGCAGAAGAGGTCGGGAAGGATGAGAACCTCCCCCTTCGAATGATCTTGAAATTCTAATGTTTGGCGTCGTTGTAGACCCCGTTCCCGATCATCATCTCGGACTTGAAGCCGCCGTCGAGTTGGACCATGATGATTGTCTTTTTTAGGTTTGATTGTTCTATGTTGGATAAGTAATCAAGTTCATCAATGCCTCTTAAACTTCTCAAGGTCTGGCAAGATCATACGATGTAGGTCTTTATTATATTTAAAGCGTGGCATATAGTAAAAGATCTCCAGGCTCCAACTCTAATGTCTAGATATGGAAGGACGCCGTCCACGGAAAGGAATCCGTCATGTCGTCAAAACATAAAGCGCCACCGACGCGCCCCGGCCTTGTCTTTCCCATTTGAGCATGATCCCGTCCGTAGCGGTCCGTCCCTGACGAAGCACTGCCACAGTACGAAGTACAAGAGGGTGGTAAGCAATCCTATTCCGGATGGCCAACGTGAGCCTCGATCCTTTCGTAACCCATCGGTCCCGGACAAAACATTGCCACAGTACAAACAATACAGGAGGGTGATAAGCACCCTATTCCGGATAGCTAATGTGATACTCTCAGCCCTGAGTAAGCCAGCCCCGGGGGCCCCGTGACCCGAGTGGGGTTGTTAGCGATGCTGCAAGATTACGCAAGATTACGCAATATTGTAGCTTACTGGTCGAACGGCTTACAGTGTGTCCCAGCAATTCCGAAGCAGCAGCAACGGCGACTCCGGTGGAAATTCTTCCGAATTACTTAGACCCCACTGTATTAAGTCCGCGCGGCCCAGCAAGCTTTGGGGTCTGCAACGTTTTCAGGGCTTAGGGGTAATACTGTAGCTTACTGGTTGAGCGGCTGGTTTGGTGAGGGATTGGTGCCCCGCTATTAGAACGTGTCTAGCACGTGGGGCCCCACAAACTTGGGGGCTAGAACGTTTTCAGGGTCTTGGGGAATAGAATTAGGAAGGTGCGGCTAAAGTGCTATGCAGAGGCTTTATTACCATCTCCTTGAGCGTGCTAAGGCTTATGGGTTAGTAGGGCCCCCACAGCCCCCATGCCACAAGGTTAGTAACCGCGTGGGTACGCGTTGCTTATCTAAGATAATCAATGGGGTAATATCTCCTTAGGCTTCATACACCTTGTGGGTCGGTGGGGCCCCCTGCCACAAGGTCAGTGACCGCGTAAGTACGCGAAAGTGTGGTGTAGCAATATATGTAAGGAAAATTAGTAGTATATTTACTATTAGCCTATTTATATATAAGCAAATGTACCTCTAATCCACTTCTATCCGATTGGATATAGACCCTAGTTAACGTGACTCCACAAGGTGTATAAAGCCTAAGGAGATAGTATTCTATACTAGGGAAAATCACTAGTATATCTATTATAGGCTAATTCACACATAAATCTATATACTTCTGATGCACTTTCATCTGATTGGATACAGACCCTGGCTAAGGTGACTCCACAAGCCTTAGCACGCTCAAGGAGATAGAACCCGGGCGATGTCAGGTGCGCGACCGTACGCGGGCGGCCTAATAACCAATTGTAAGGTGCAATGTTAGCGAGAGCTAGCATTGGTGGATCTTTGGGTCTAGTGGCTTAATTTGGCACACCTTCCGGGTTCTGACAGGCGACCTGTACTACTATTGTCAAGGTAGGGGTTGGTGTAGCTAATAAAAAAGGTTCCATTTGATTAATCAGAGGTGCAGACAGCACCTGACTTTTATACCTAAAGTGTACATAGTGCGCTATAGTAATAACTAGTCTATAGAGGTACTTCTAATATATTATCTTTACTATTATCTTATTAAGGGTTTTAACCTAGTTATTATATAAGCTATATTTATATATCTAATACTCTAGAGGGCTTTCCCTAATACACTCCCCCTAGCTAAGATATTTATTAAAGCTAGAGTTTATAAGTATAGGAAGTAATTATAATAAATTCCTAGTATTATAATTATATAGGAATCTTATATAAGCTAATCTAGTGATAGAAATCCCTATATATCTAGCCTAATAGAGCCTTTATAAAGCTATCTATAAGTATCTTAGAGGTCTTTAACTAATTTACCTTAATATTAGTATATTACCTAGGGTATACTACTCTTAAATCTATATTTAATTTATATTAAGGTACTTAAGGCTTATTTAAAGCCTTCCTTCTATATACTTTATAATATAGATTATTTACTTATTATTACACTAGATAATTAAGAGTAGTAGTATATAGACCTTAATATTATAAAGTAGCTTACTAAGAGATATATATTTTTTTATACTATAATTTAAGGTAAAGAGCTTTACTTTTATACTTAATATTATTATATAATATTACTTACCTAACTTCTAGTTAATTATAGCACTATATATAATAAAGATATAACCTTATATTAATTTATAAGTATTAGGGTTATTACTAAGGGAAGTATTAGTACTGGAAAATAATATATTAAAGTTATTTATTTCTAAGTAGTAAATATATAGTTTCTTTATATTCTAAGTATATAGAATTACTCCCTTAGTAAGCTTAATATACTTTACTAATAGGTTTATTATAAAAGAGGCTAGCTTTAATACTATAAAGGCTATATCTAGTTTTCTAATAATATATAGATATACTAAAGAGCTAATAATTACTTTATAGTAATTAATCTCTTTATTAGTAGCTTTACTAGTATTAGTAAGAATTATAGCTATAGGAAGAGAAGTAGTACTTAAGCTCTTTAAATTTTACTTTATATCTATTAGGATATATTACTATAATATTATTTACATAAAAAAACAGGATAAATCTATTCTTTATAAAGAAATATAGGTCTTTCTTTCCTTAAATGAAGTATAGCTTTAATAGGAATTATATTAGATATAGAAACTATTATTAAGGAGCTTCCCTTAGGCTATATAATACTCTTATTATTTTCTAGAGATAATCTCTTATATTTATTTCTTCTAGAGGCTTATAGAAAATAGGTTCTTTAAGTTCTAGATATAAAAAAGTATTCTAAATATTATATTATTAGGTATTAAGATTATTAGTATAGTAAATAGTAAGTAGTATATATAAAGATTATAAAGTAAGCATAGTAGTGTAGTTATTAAGATTATTCTTTAGTTACTAATTACCTTAAATAACTATTCTAGCTTTAAACTCTATAACTACTTCTTATTAGTTTTATATTTAAAAACCTAGCTAAGGTTTATAATTTCCTCATAGTATTTTAGATTAAATAATTTATTTAGTATATTCTTCTAGTAGTTTAAGAATAGAAGCTTTAAAAGCTCCTTTATAATTACTTTTTTCTAGTAGTTATAATAGGCTAAAGCTATAGCTTAATAATAATAAGTAAGTTTTAGGGGTATATTCTTAATCTATAAACTATATTAAGTGCCTTATAATACTATAGAAAAAGTATAAGAAAACTATACGTACCTAGCTTTATGTATTTCCTTTTATTAGTGTTTTCCAGAGTATTGCACTACACTACACTATAAGTAAAAAAAAACTACACTACACTACACTACAACACTACAAGTGTAGTATTAGGTAAAAAAGAAAGTGGGTCTTTTTAGTATATAATAATAATATAAGAATTATAAGAAAGCTATTAATTTAAAGCTTATATTATTAGCTATTTAATTAGATTAGTTATTTAAGTTATAATATCTTATAATATCTTATTATTTTAAATCCTTTTATTATAACTAGGGCTATATATAATGTTATAACGTTTTAATAATACTATTATACTAAATACTTTATTTTACTAATATAACTTATAGAAAACCCTTCTTATTATATTATTTACTATTACTATAAATTATTTTCTATTTTTATAAATTACTACTATTATTTTTAATTAAAAAATTCTTAAAACTAAAGTAATAAAATAAAATAAACTTAATAATAGTAGCTTATAATAGCTTGTAATAGCTTATAATAGCTTATATTACTAATATTACTAATAATACCTATATTAGTAATTACTTATAATATTCCTAGTGTTAAAGTTTAATTAAAAATAAATAAGTAATAAATAAAGAAAATATAAATATAAGTAAGTATAAGCTAATTACTATAGAAAAAGCTAGACTTTTTAGTTTTTTAGTTTTTTAGTATTTTAAGATTTTTAAAAATATTAATAAAATAAAATAGTTTTCTCTATTATATTTTTTTATATTATTATAATAGTTATTAGACTTACTAGGGTTAGGGTTAGGGGTAAAAGTAGCTTATAATAGCTTATAGTAACTCTTATCGTACTAATTCTAATTTATTATATAAAAGTGGGTCTAATACTAGCTCTAAAATTAGGTTAAACTAATTATTATTAGAGTTATTAG
This sequence comes from Epichloe bromicola, assembly GCA_023658445.1. NCBI lineage: Eukaryota > Fungi > Ascomycota > Sordariomycetes > Hypocreales > Clavicipitaceae > Epichloe > Epichloe bromicola. The sequence continues at coordinate 1,513,126 of CP098269.1, forward strand.
AGTTATAATAGTAACTATAGTAATTATAGTATATTATTTAAAAGTGGGCCCTATTAGCTCTGAAAAAAGGTTTAACTAGTTATAATTAAGGCTATTAGAGTGATTATAGTTATTATAGTTTCTATAGTTTATTATTTAAAAGTGGGCCCTAGTATTAGCTCTAAAAATAGGTTAAACTAATTGTAATTAAGGTAATTAGAGTTATTATAGTTATTATAATAATTATAGTATATTAAATAAAAGTGAGTCTAAGTCTTATTTCTATAAATAGGTTTTACTTATTTTTTATAGCTTAACTTAGTTATATAGCTTAATTTAAATAATACTATTATTATAAGAATAATACTTTATATATATTAGTATATTATATTCTTTCTTTATATATTATAGTTATAAGATATCTAAAGTTACTAGATATAACTTCTTATAACTTTAGAATTATAAAGCTAAAAGTAAATTTAAATTACTTTAAATAATAAATAAATAGTTTAAGCTATTTTTAGGTTTTTATTCTATTACTAATAATATTTAGAAACTAAATATATATTTCATTAACTTCTAGTTATTTATTTGGATTTATAAATTAATTATTCTATTTTAATATATTAGTTTAGGGTATTTTTTTAATTAAAGTTATAATAATAATTTCTAGAAATATAAAATAAGTTATAGTAATAGTAAATGATATAATAAGAAGGTTTTTCTTTAAGTTATATTAGTAAAATAAAGTATAAAGTATATTAGGATTCTTAAAAAAGTTATTATACTATATATAACCCTAGTTATAGTTAAATCCTTAAAAAAGTCTAGAATTATAAATTATATAACTAATTAGATAAAATAGCTAATAATATAGATATTATATTAACTAATATCCTTCAAATCCTTATAATAATATAAGTTAATAAAAAGACCCACTTTTCTCTACCTAACACTACATTTGTAGTTTTTGTAGTGTAGTAGTGTAGTTACTACACACTACACTACACTACACTATAAGTAAAAAAAAACTACACTATAAATACACAATTTTCCGAAAAACTACACTAACTACACTACAAACAATACTCTAGTGTTTTCTACTAATAATATTATATATTATTTACGCTAGATAGCAATTTATGCTTTTACTAGTACTCCTGCGGTAATGTTGCTTTGTAGTAGGAAAACTATACTAGGTTACTAGTTATCTAGTTATTGGATAACTAGATAACTAGTTAGTTGCCTAGTTAGGTGAAAAACCTACTACGATATGTTTTCTACGTATATGGTTCTAACTTGTGTGTGTTTAATATCTACATATATACTATTTATAACGATATTCCTCCAACTATCCCCGTTTTCTATAATCTAGTTCCTAAATCCGTTGATTATATAATGTAGTTACAAACCCTAGCTTAAAATTAGACCCTAGAGCTCTAGGTATTCTAGCTAATTTATATAGCGAAGTAGCTTGTTTAATTCGCTTATAACATAAGGAAAAGTAAGGCTTAAATCTACTTTTCCTTACGTTACAATTAGTTCAATTCTAGAGGTGTGACTAAGACCTCTAAAATTATGCCCCGTGTGGGAATCGAACCCACAACCTGCCCGGAACAGGCCTCCACAGCGTGTAACCACCACGCCACGGGGTCTAGTAATAATATTACCTAGATTAATACTATTATCCTAGGGATAATAATTCTCTACTATCTTACTACCTTTACTAGTAATTTTAGTAGTCTCTATAGTAGTCTCTATATATTTAATTATTATATTATATATAAATTATTAATCTTATAAAATAGTATATTATTACCTTATATATAAAATTCTATATTCTTTATAGTAACTATTACTTTCTAAGAAAAGTTAGGAGAGGTTAAAAGTATACTAAAAAAGTTCTTTTTTCCCCTATTATATAAGGAGGTATTTTTACTTTAAACTACTTATTTTCTTCTTTTATAATTAAAGGTAAAGAGGCCTAATTCTTCTCTTCTAGTTCTATTCTAATAAGGTCTTAACTAATTTTCTCTTTAATATTATTAGCTTTAAGCTCTTTAAGTAGTGTAATTATTAATATCTTTTTCTTTTAAGCTATTTCTAGCTCTTTTTCTAGCTTAAAGAAGGAGTTATTATTAAATTAAATATATACTAATATAATAACCTTATAATTATAAAGTAAAGGTACTTAGATAATATACTAAGACTTATCTTTATAACTAATAAAGTATTTAATATAAGCTTTTTACTCTAACTATAGAATTATATTATATAATTTAATATACTCTAAAGCCTTTATTATTATAGGAAATGCTTTATAGCTATAGGCTTATAAGGTATAATCTAAGTCCTATAATATTTAAATAGTATTTAATTTAATAAATAAACTATAGTATTAAAAACCTTATTATTAAGATCTAATAAAAGCTATACTTTAAGGCTTAATATATAAGCTTTTTACTTAATTACCCCCCTAGATCTCTTTACCTTTTTATTTTAACTAGGTATTAAGGGAGCTAAATTATAGACTATAATACTAGTAAGGGCTATCTTATTATTTATACTCTTTATAAAAAGAGCTCTTTTAATATTATTATATAAAAAGTATAGTTAAACCCTAAATTAAGTGCTTAGAAATACTATTATTATATAAAAGTTATTATAAAAGTTATTTTTTATTCTAAAAAAATAAAAGAACTATATTAAGGTTATAAAGTAAGTAAAAATATACTAATATTTATTACTATTCTAATAAAAAAAGTTATAGTACTTTAAATTAACTAAAAGCCTATAACCTAGTTCTTAAGAAAGTCCTTTAAATATAATTTATAATCTCTATTACTTAGCTTTACTTATAGTATATATCTTATATTATATAAGCTTAGAACTTATTAATTTAATACCTAAAGCTATATTTATAAGCTTTATAAAGGCCTATATACTTAAATAACTATATTATTCATACTAAAGCTTTATATCTCTTTTTTAAGGTAGCCTTAGTACTTTACTAAATATAGTATAAGCCTCCTTTAACTTATCTAATAGCCTTAATAGTAAATAAAGCTTATTAATATTATAGACTCTAGCTATAGGCCTTATTCTTTTATATAAAAAGCACTTTTTCTAATTCTAGAAGATTCTTACTTTTATAAGAATTATAGCTAATATAAGATTAATATAGAATTTTAGAATAATTAGTGCTTTCTCTAATATAATTATCCTTAGTATTTAAGATACTAGATCTATTACTAAGATATATACTAGACCTTTACCTAAAGCTATATATATTATACCTCTAGCCTTAACCTTTATTATAATAGTATTATTAAATTTAGCCTATTTAAACTAATAAGGGTTATTAAAGATATAAATATTTACCTTAGAGTTATAAAGAACTATATTTCTTTTTAATTCTAAGCTATTTACTATATTTAAAAATAAGATAATATCTTTCTTTAAGTATTAAAAGTACTTAGAGTATATAAATAATAATATATTTATAGTTTTATTACCTAAGGTTACTATAATTAAGTTATTTATAAGGTTTTATAAAGGTATAAAGATATTACTACTCTTTTTCTCTAGTTTCTAACTTATTACCTTAGACTTTTCTTATAAATTCTCCTTAAGATACTTCTTAATATTCTCTTTAAAGTTTTTCCTAACTTTCTAGTTCTTTAGAATTACTTTTAGCTTATATAAAGCCTTAAATAAATTATAAAATTCCTATTACTTTAAGGTATTTCTAATATTATAATTAGTATATTTAGTATATTTAGGGTATTTCTTTTTTTCTAATTTACTCTAACTATTTAATCTATTAGTTATAAGTATATTAGCTATCTTTAGTATACTTTATAAAGCTTTATAATCTCTTTTAAACTTTATAATAGCTTTAAGAAAGCTTTAGTTTATATTTTATTAAGTAAATTATTTTATTTTTTCTAAAATAACTTAAATTTACTATAAAAAAAATTATAAACTTATATAGTATTATCTCCTTAGTTTATTAGGTCTCTAGATTTTAATAATTTCTCTATAGTACTTTTATTATTACTACTTATTTATACTAATTATAAGTATATTTAGCTTATAAGTAATTATTAAGGTATATTTCTATAAGAATTAGTATCTTTCTAGTATTTAGCTTATACTAATCTTAAAGAAATTTAATATCTTTTAAAAGTACTAATAAACTAACTTTTTTCCTTTCTTTTTAGTATTAAAGTTAAGAGAGTTTTATATATTCTTTAAAAAGGTCTTATAAATAAATTCCCTAATCTTTAGTATTTACTTTAATTAGTTTATATACTTTATAAGATTAAATTATAGGTCTTTATATTTAAAGTTATACTTATTTTTTATATCTTTATAAGTAAGCTTCTAATCTTTAAAAGTATTAGGGTTATTCTTTATAATCTCTAGTCTTAGACCCCTTTATAAGTAAGTAAGTATTATAGGTTTTTTAAGTAGTTTATTTTAATTTATATTAATATACTTCTAGATACTATAAGATTCTATATAATTCTTAGTTTATATATACTATTTAATCTAGTCTTTCTTTAATAATAACACTATATTTAGAGTTTCTTTAAATATTATAAAGGGAAACTATACTAGTTAATAAAAGCATAAGGCTATTAGTTTAACTAGTTATTATAATAAAAGGGTAATTATCTCTGAATATTAATAAGTATTAAATTAATAACTTTAATAAAGCTTATATTTTCTATAATAATTAATAATAAGGGTAATTAAAGCCTCCTAGGCTTATAACTATTAAGGTAGGGGTTAGTGTAGCTAATAAAAAATGGGTTATTTAATTAATTAGAGGTATAAATAGCACCTAACTTTTATACCTAAAGTATATATAGTACACTATTGTAATAACTAGTCTACAGAGGTACTTCTAATATATTATCTCTACCGTTATCTTATTAAGGGTTTTAACCTAGTTATTACGCAGGCTGCATCCACACATCCGATGCTCTAGAGGGCTCTCCCTGACAACTATAGACTTCCATTATTTCTTGGGATTTATGCCTAGTAGTTTACTGCGTTACTGCGAGCTGGGGTAAGGACCAGGGGAGGCGACAGGGGATCGTAATATCTCCTTAGACACGGTCTACCTTGTGGAGTCACGTCAACCACGGTCTGTATCCAAACGGATAGAAGTGGGTTAGAGGTATATTTATTTATATATAAATAGGCTAATAGTAAATATACTACTAATTTTCCCTATATAAATTACTACACCACACTTCGCGTACTTACGTGGTCACTAACCTTATAGTAGGGGGGCTGTGGGGGCCCCACTAACTCACAAGGCTTAGACCCGGAGATAGGAGAAACAGCTAGGGGGTGAATATAAAGTTCATTACGGACGTCTAAGTCAAAAGTCGTGTCCCCTGCACGCGACCCCAGTCAAGGATATAATTAGCCAGCGGGGTCGTAGTCTCATCGGGTAAATTAAATAAGAGGCTTACCTCTTCTCTAGTTCCCCTCTCTTTGCCCGCTTTTACTACTAATAGTGCTATAACTATTGCTAAAGTTGAAATAATTTGCTTAGAAGGGGATAACAACTATTACGAAGGTCGCGAAGGTCAAGCTAACGGTCAGAGGGTTTAAAGGGTTATTTTATGATTAGAGTTTAAAGATAAAGATGCTGCTACTACTGCTGCTATTAATGATAATAAAAGAAGGTGGGTTTTTGACACTCGCGAGCTTGACAGTCCTGACAGTCCTAATGACCTTAATGCCTTAGATTCTAGTAATGCAAAGGAAGAATCTAATAATAACTAGGATAAGTTACTTTTATATATAGTTTATATAGCAGAGGTACATTGTTTAATTTTCCTTGTGTTATTCTAGGCTATTTATGTGCCTTAGGCCACTCTAGGCAGCAGCGTGCAGGGGACACGACTTTTGACTTGGACGTCCGTACCGAGCGTTGCTATTCGGAGCTGTGTTTTCTTGCTAGTTAGCGCTATACTCACATAAGGATTTGTCCTAGCCGCATTTAGTTAGCTAGCTTAATTACTACACCCTCCCGTAGAAAATATATATAATATTATAGAATTAAACCCCGCACTCTAAACTACATTATAATAACAGTAGATTTTTTAATTAAACGCGTATAAGGCTTGCGAATTTGCTTAAAAACGTAATTTCTAGTGTTTTCTTTAATTATAAACACTTTAGCTAGCCTAACTAATTATTCTAATCTCTTCTAACCTCTTTAACTATTTACACTAGCTACTATGTAGCTATAATTATAACTATATAGTAGCTATAATAGAGGTAAGCTTCCTATAGCCTATCTTACTACTAATTATAATTACCTTAAAGTTATATATAAAGTTAATTTTCTTATAACCCTCTTTAACCTTAAGGCCTCTCTTATAGCCTCCCTTATAGCCTTCCTTATAGCCTCCCTTATATTAATTATTATAATAATACTTCTTTAACTTTTACTTATATTTTTATATACCTTATACTTAAATTTAGTTTTCTAAAGCCTCTTAAGCCTTAAGTTAATAGTAGCTATAGTTAAGGTAGTAGTTTAGGGAGTATAAGGCCTTACTAAGAGCTCTAAATAAAGGGTTAAGACTCTATAGGTTTAAATTAATTACTTTTATATTATAAGGCTACCTATAGTAGTAATTAATAATAAGAGAGTCTTAGATTTAAAGCATTAGATTATTAAAAGGCTAGTAATAAAGATTAGATAATTACTATATATAAACTATATATAAGGTTAATTACTAATATACTAGTAAGCTTTATAGCTACTAGTAATAATAAATATTATACCTTATAAGCATTTAGTATTATTTAATTTAGTTATTAATAATATAGGTATAGGGAAGTAAAAATTACTATTAAAATTAATAAGGCTACTTATAGGCAGAGAGTAAATATAGCCTTAACTATAAAGCCTTTAGGAGATTAAACTATTAAAGAAGAAGATAAATAGTAAAAAAGGTAATCTTAGTAAGTAGCCTACTAAGCTAATTCCTTCTAAGATACTACTTCTTTTACCTTATTATATTCTTTATAAGTAAGCTAGTATATCTATTATATATATCCTTTAGTATATATATTACTATAAGAAAAAGATAAAGAAAATCCCTAATACTTATAATAATATAAGACTTTAGATTCTAATAAGATAATTTAGTTAGGCTATTAGTATATCACTCAAGATTATAGTAGAATAATATAAAATAAAGTGCCTATTACTTCTACTTAAGAAGCTACTAGTCCTTTATATACTCTATAATATCCTTTTACTATAGATTATATATATCCTTTATCCTCTGCTAAATAGCATTAAAGGAAGTAACTTTACTATTATATATTAGTAGCTTAAATACCTTAAAAAGCCCTATAGGGCTATTATTAAAGGTATTATAATTATTATTATTAAGGTCTATAGAAGAGGGTTTAGTGCCTTTAATATCCTTCTAATTATAAAGAATTTAAGCTTAAACCCTTATAAGAATATACTATATATAAAGCTACTACTATACTTTAGGAAAGATTATCTAAAGGGCGTTTTTTAATGTAATCTTATAGTTTATAATAATAACATAAGAGCAGGGAATATAGTGTTTATCATAGACCGCGTTTAATATTATAAGTAGTTACTTATAGCTTTTCTTTATTTTAGATAATAAAAGCCTAAAGCTAAGGTTTATAACTATATTCTAATTAGTAATAGTAGTTACTACTATTATATAGAGTTTAAAGCTATTTATTTTATATATATTATTAATACTAATAATATAGGAGTAAATCTTCTATTTATTAATATATTTATAGGTAGTCTAGAGGGCTAATTATAGCTAATTATTAGGGTCTAGATTAATCCTATAAGGGTAGCTACTATTAATTAAAGACTATATAAATTACTATATGCCTATAAGCCTATTAAGAGCCTTAATTTAAATCTATTAATAGTTATTATAGATATCTTTAATTATAGCTACTAAGTTAGGGAATTTAATTTAAAGTAATTAACAGGCCTTATAAGCAGGAATACCTTATAGTTATAAAATCTCTTAAAGTAATACCCTATAAGCTACTATACATTGCTAATAGAGAGTGTAACTATTAGGGCTAATAGATTAAGGGTAATTATAATAAGTAACTTAAATAGTGTATAGCTAAGTGTTATACATTCTTATACTACATTTTACCTAGAGCTTAAATAGGTAATTATAAAGCTAGGTACTAGTTATATAAATGCCTTAAGATTTAGAAGGTCTTTGCTTACTATAGTTATAATAGATTAGAATATTTACTATAGCGTGCTCTCTATAGATTAGTTAATAATTACTACTAGACTTCTTAGTAAAGGTATAGCTATAAGAGTAGCCCTATTTGTTAGTTCTACAGGATACCAGTGACCTACGCGTAGGGTTTTCGGGGTTAGACTAAATTATACATAATTATTATACATTCTAGTCTACTAAAAGAAGCAAAAAGAGAGATTAAATAAAAGCATATAGAGTGCGTTATTTATAATAGGAAAAGAGGCCTTAATTAGGGTTATATGCAAAGAGGCCACATATGCTAATTCTAACCGCGGCGCGGTTAGCTTAGATATATAGGTCTATAATATAATACGCCTAGCTAATTAGAGGCGTGTATCCTTATTAATATTATGCTTATTCTAACACTAGAAACTCTCTCTTTTGATATGATTATTAATAAGTAATATTAATAAGGTAAGAGAAGGGGAATTAAGGAATATATAAGATTAAATAATTATATATAATATTATAGGGAAAGAGGGGGTAAAAGTAGTAAGAAATAATATCTAATTTATAAGCCTATTAAAGGATAAGTAGGACTAATCTAAACACCTTTAATATTATTATATTAATAATAGAAGCTATAATTATATAACCTACTCTTCTATTCTAATAGTTACTTTATTACTTATAATAAACCTCTTAAATGCCTTATTTAGCAATGCCTTTGTAAATGCATTAGCAAGGTTATTATTCCTATTAATCTATCTAATCTTATAGATCTTACGCTACTTGTATAATTAATAAAGGGCTATAATATTAATTGTAAGGCGCTTCTCTTTTATAATACTAAGCTTAATAAGATATTTATATAATAAGTATAAATCCATATAGATAATAATAGGAATTAAAGGGAGGTTTAATTAATAAGTAATTAATCTAAGTGTTATTAAAATTATATAAGCTATATTAGCACTAGTAACTATACTATAGATCTTAGAGGTGAGTACACTTCTTATAACTCTTTTACTCTTAGTAAAGCTATAGTATATAATATTACTATAAATTATAAAGGTGCTTTTCTTTTAAACTTTACTAGTAAGGATAAGCATATATCCTAGCTAGGAAGTAAGGTCCTAGTTATTAATAAATAATCTATCTATAAATATAAAGAGCTTTACTTTCTTAAGATTAAATAGTATAAAGCTTAATCCTTATTCTAAATAGTTAATTTACTATTAGATCTATTAATTTAGGCTCTTTATATCTTAAGGCGTTAGGTCTTAGTATTATACTATAATAAAGAGGTTAAAATAGGCTTTAGGTTAATAAATTAAGGTAATATATATGTCTTAAGCTTATTATTCTATATATACCTATTTTAAATTATTTAGTAGGATTAATTAAAGCTTTCTACTCTAACCTTTTTATTATAGTATAATTATATTATTTTAAGAGTAATAATACTACTATTAAAGGTTAGTAAGTTTCTTATAAAAAGGATTTACTTTAGTTTAGTAGTAAAAGAAATAGTAACTAATTAATCTTTCTCTTATTAAGAGAACTTATAGTTAGATAGTCTAATTATATTATTAGTCTATATCCCTATATATATAAAGGTTAGGTTCTCCTTTATTATTATAAGTAAGTATAGGTTAAACGTAGAGGTTATTATCTAGAGCTTTTCTCTATAATAATAATAATATATTACCTACTAGTATATACTAGGTTTTATAATACTATATAGAGGCTTAATAACTTATATTATTATATCTCTAGGGTATAGGTAATAAATCTAGATAGGGATTTAGGCTAGAATAACATAGCTAAGGGGCGTCTGTGCTTACACATAGGCCTATGTAATGTTATCAAGCTAGAGAATAAGGCCTAGTAATAATAATAAAGGTATTATCACAAGGATTAATTATTAGCTAGATTGCTAGATTATTAGGGCCTATGTGAGAATTACTAGCTTTTTCTTATTACTATAGCATTAGATTATAAGCCTTAACTTCTTATATAGATTTATTATCTTACCCTTTATCTTATTAATAATATAAGAATTAAAGATTTAAACTCCACTATATTCTTCCTTATTATATCTAATAAATTTAAATACACTTTATTTAATTAGAGTATTAATCTAAGCCTTAGTAAATAGTTTAAAGGGTTTACTAGGGGTCTTAATAATTCCTTTCTTATATAATTAGATTATAAGCTTAAGATTAAAGCTTTCCTTAGCTAATAGAAAGATATTAGTCTTATCTTTTATTTAATTTATATAATTAATATTAGAAATAATAATAGGAGAGTTCTTTTAAGGTTTTCTAAGTTCTTACTTTAGGGGAATAATAGAAAAGGTAGTTATAGGTTATAAAGAGGTGTCTTAGTTCTCTATACTCTTAAGTGGTCTTTTCTTATTAAAATCTTTATAAAAAGGCCTAATAGAGGTTAATCTAAAGGCCTTAGGGCCTTAAGGGAGCATAAGAGTATAAGTCTTACCTTCTATAGCTAAGAGCTTATAGAGGCCTCTTTATCCTTTACCTTTACACTATATATATATAAGTAATCCTAGTAAAAGGTTAATAGTACTAAAGGTATTAGAACTATTCCTTATAGTAAGAGTATTACTAACCTGTTACTAGGTATAGATATATTTAACTTCCTTTATTACTAATTAGATTATAAGGGCTTATTATATAATATCTAGTAATAGAGGTAATTCCTTAACTATATAAGGGTATACACTAAAAACAAGAAGTATTAGTATAAGACTATTTAGTCCTATAGTATTATTTATAGCTTTAACTACTATTTATAACACTATAGGCTCTAGTATTATGAGGCATTCTATCTAATAATATTATAAGCTCTTTGAAGTAGCTTATAATATTATTTAACTTTACTAATGCTATAGTAAGCCTTAATTAGTATATCCTTAATTTTAATTAATATTAATAATATAAGCTACTTAAATTCCTTACCTTCAAAGGTTATTCTAGTGTCTATAATAATTATATCTAGAGGGCCTAGATAGATATTAATCTAGTAAAAATAGAGTGCTTCCTATATAGTTTTTATAAAGATATCTTTAATAAATCTAGCTATATTAAAGAATATAGCTATATTAATAACTAATAAAATAGGGTAATTATTATTAATATATATAATATTTATAATAATTTTATAGTTATAGGTATATTTATCCTAAAGGGTAAATTTAAACCAATATAGGCTATTTATATATAATTAACACTACTAGTAAGCCTTAGTTAACTTCTTAATAGCATTAAACTTAACCTTATACCTTAATTTATATAGTAAATTATAAAGATATCTAATAAAAAGGTATCTAAAGCATTAATATAATTAATAGAGTTTAGCTTTTATAAGATAACTCTAAGTAATACTTTTTTTCTTATTAAGAAGTATTTATATATACCCCTATTTATATATAATAGAAACCTTAATATTCCCTTACTATAAAATATTTTCTAATATATAAAAGTTAATTTTTAAGTAAGTTATATTATTAAGGTATAATAAAAAAGAAGTATTTATAAAGATTACCTAAAAATAAATAATTCTAAATAAAGTTAGCACTTTAATTAATCTAAGCGCTATAATTAGGTCTCTAAGGCTAAATTTAATCTTTACTTTCCTAGTATTTAACTTATTAAGTATAATAGTTGGTATTATACTTTATAAAGCTAAGAATTAAGAGTAGCTTACTAATAAATATTCTACAGCACTTATATTAGCTATAATACCTTTAAAGGTTTTAGATAAATATTATCCTTTAAGTATAAATATACTTAGTACCTTATCTAGTTCCTAAAGATTAAATAAATCCTTCCTAGCTAAAGTATAAGTTACTACTTTACTAGTAAGAATCTTAGTAGTTATATAGCTATTATAAGTAGTCCTATATATAAAGAAGCTTATAGGTAATTACCTATTCTTATTTTCTTTACTAAAACTAAGTTTTATTAGGTATTAGTTAATATTATTATCTTTAGCTAATTTAGAATTTCTAGTACCTTTATACTAAGTAAGAAATATATTATATAAAGAAGTTAATAAATTTATATAAGAATAGTTTTTAAATTATTAGAATACTTTCTTCTAGTCTTTATTAAAGTGCTTAGTTAACTAATACCTTTCTTTACTATATATATAATACTTTTTTAGGTAAGGAGGCTTACCTTTTAATATAAATTAACTATATTAGGTTTCTTTACCCTTACTATTATACCTATAGTTAGTCTAAAAGTATTCCTTAGTATTAGCTTCCATAGGGAACTACTACTAATTAATTAAAGCTTTAGATTTACTAATTAATATTCTTATCTATTGATAAAAGTATTAGAGATTAATAGGAGAATTAATAATATAAGCCTTATATTCTAGGATTCCTTTATAGGCATTTAGAATCCAGCTATAAAGGTCTAATTCTAACTAGAATTTATAAGAATTTACCCTTTAAAGACTTAAGAGCTTAGTTATAAGGTCTTTAAAACACTTAATCTTTAACTTATTAGGGTTCTCTTAGATAATAGTAAGTAGTTATAACTTTCCTTATAATAGATAGTTTTTCTAATATATATTATTTATTTTAAGCTTTTACCTAATTTTACTAATAAGAGTTAGGAGGTCTTAAGGGTTTTCTTAGCCTAAAAGGTTCTCTAAGAAGTACTAAAGAGATTTACCTTTTAGTATAAACTTAAAACTATAGCCTAACTATTCTTATATAATACCTAGTATTTTATACTTTTTTTAATAAGTTAAGAGCTTTATATTAAGAATATTATACTTCTTAGTGCTATACTTAATACTCTTATTATTATAGAACTTATTAAGATTAAGTAGTTACTTTAATAAGGGTTAGCTTATCTCTTAAGGGAAAATAGGAATAGTTAACTCTTATTCAAAAGGTTTTATAGTTTTATATTATAAAGAGAAATTATAATACTTTATTATAAAAAAAGGAAATAAAAGAAGTATAAATTTATAGTTAAGAGCTTATAATAGAAGAATTTCCTTTATTATTATACTTTTACTTTATAATTAGTATACTTAGGGATTAGTATAATAAAGTCTAGAAATAAAATAAAAGAGATTATAGTAGTTAAGGGAATTAGGGATATTATATAATAGCCTATTACTTTAGTTAGTCTTTAAGAAAAGGGATATTAATAAGAAGAAGGTCTTTATAGAAGTCTTAGTTTACTAATTATTTCTTAAAAATAAAATACTTTTTTCTAACTTCTTATATCTCTTTTTTATTCTAATTATAAATTCTATTATGATTAATAATATCTTTAAGTAAAACTACTTTTCTTTAGTAACTCTATAAGTCTATATAAATACTACTAAAAAAAAGAAAATCTTAAAAAATCTTTATAGCTTTAGGGTTTATTACTTTAAATATCTCTTAGTTTTATTCTCTAAAGTTATTATTAAAGATATTAAATAAGGTTTATAAATATAAGTTCTTATATTTATAAGTTACTTTCTTAATAAAAATCTAGGCTATAAGTTCTTTAAAAGTAGTAATTACTTTAAGATTAAATAATTTCTCTTATTTTAGTACTTATTATATAATATACTAGTATAAATTAGAGAGAATATACTTAAGAAAGTAAGATATAACCTATAGATTAACTTCTCTTATAGTATTCTTAAGGAAATAAGTAAGTTTATAGTTAAAGAGAATATTTTATAATCTAAATCTCTTTAGTTAATTCTAATATTTTACTATTATATTAGTAGTAAATAAAGAGATAAGGGAAATAAAGAAAGTATAGAAGTTTAAAGAATTATAAGTAAGGCTATTATTTTTACCCCTTAGTAAGTTCTTAGAATTAGTTACTAGAAATTAAAATTCCTTTTTTATTATAAGAGAATATACCTCCTAGGGTTTATTTATATAATAGATATACTAATTAAATAAATAAAGATAGGTTAGATTAGTTACTAACTAGGCCTTAATTACTATAATAAGCTTAGATTTAGTATAAAGCTAGTTATAGTTACTTAAGGTAAAAAAAAAGCTAGAATATACTTCTTTCTTAGTATACTAGTATTATTTAGTAGCTTTCTTATTTTATAAGATAGGTTATAAATACTAATACCTTTTTTATAACCTTACTAATCTATAGTATTTATAGAGATAACTACTAATTAGTGTTAGTTTTATAGGATACTACTAACCTATATATAGGGTTTTTAAGGTTAGACTAAATTATATATAATTATTATATATTCTAGTTTACTAAAAGAAGCGAAAAAAGAGATTAAATAAAAGCACATAGAGTGTGTTATTTATAATAAAAAAGGGGGCCTTAATTAAGGTTATATATAAAGAGGCTATATATACTAATTCTAACCGCGGCGTGGTTAGCTTAGATATGTGGGTCTACGATGCAACGCGCCTGGCCAATCAGAGGCGCGCATCCTTGTTGATATCATGCTTGTTCTAACACTATTATTATAAAAAGTTATAGAGTTTATTAAAGGTATTAAATTATAGTAAGGGGGGTAGTAGTAAGATTATAGTTATTAGGTTACTTTTAATAGGTATATTATAGTCTATACTATATAAAATAATGAAATTATTATAGAATTAAATATACTATATAAGATTAGATATTCTTATAATAGAATTTAAGGCTTTAGTAGTAATATTAATAAATATAGTAGTATAACTAATAAAAGTAGTAATATTAAAGGAAGAAGGTTAGTTATACCTAGGAGAATTAGTAGGTAGCTACTAATATAGCTACCTAAAGGTGCGGCGGGCGGGGGTAATAGGCCTGTAATACTAACTATTTTTTTTGCTAGGGAGTGTTATACAAATTTAGTGGCGGGGCGTGGGATGTGGGATGTGGCCGTATCACATTGTGGGTACAGCGCTGACTAGCAAGAAAACACAGCTCCGAATAGCAACGCTCGTCCGTACCGTGCTCAGGTATAGAGTCATGGACCTGTCCTCATTGCCTGTAACCTGGATCACCTTGCCCAGCGTACACTCCTGCTCCGGGTTTTCCGCTAGATACTAGCCCTGAGATATCCAGGAAATCTAGAAATCATGTTTAGTACTCTACGGCAAACGTTTGGTAATGGAGACCAACTCCACAGCGTGGAGATTGTCCCGCCCTTTGACAAGGAAAGGACATCAATGCGGACGGCCTGCGAGAGATGCCGCATGCAGAAGGTAGGCAGAGCACGTTCATTCATCATTGTCTAGTTGAAGTCTTTCTCGACACACCGTAGAGACTTGCATTTGACATCCATGACACTAACTAACGTTGCGTTGCTTTTAGTCCAAGTGCGTGAGCGGCGAGAACGGCTGTATGCTGTGCGTTGCCAAGAACCGAAAATGCGAGTACTCGGTCGTCTCGAGGCCTCGAAGGCGCGCGCCCAGCGTCGCTAGTGGTGGTTTAGAGTCCCGGAACGACGACAACAACCTGGTTATTAACCAGCACAAGCAGTCGGACCAGGCGGGGACAATTGAACGCCCGTCTCGAGTGCAGACTACGAGACAATCATCGCCATTATCGACGTCGTCGTCATCCCCCGAAAGCCAAGTGAGGGTCGCACCAGACTCGCAGCCCTCGCTTCAGGACAATAGCATTGCAACAGCCGGGTCAGATACAGGCGTAGAAGATGCGCAGCGACTCTTTTTCAGCGGCACACTCTTCCCAGACTCGCTTGGGCAGGTCCCGGCCGACTTTCCGCAGCTCGACCCCGCCGCCGGGGACTTCTTTGGGAATATGGCCGGCCCCACGCCCATGGCTGTCGCGAAACTCGGGGCAGGCCTCGGTGGTAGTGGTACAGCCGAAACATCAACCGCTCGAGGAGACAGAGGCAAGCACGATGACAACAAATCCCTCCACACTCCGCCGTCGGCAAACAGCCTGTTTGAATTCGGTTTGGACCAGATGGACTTTCTGATGGATACCTCGCACATCCCTACTACCACGATGGCTCCCAGTGCCCACGATAACAAAGTCACAACCGAGGCCCAGCCTGCGACTCATTTCTCAACACCGCCAGATTTGGATGCCACCTCCACTTCTACATCTTCATCTTGCTGCTGCATGATGACAGCTGTGAGCATCTACGAGGCCTTGCAGGCTCAGCTCATTTGGGGCGATCCCATTGCCGGCCCGTCGCCGGCACCAAGTCCCAAGTCTGCGTCGACGGACTCGCCATACTCGTCTGGGTGGTCCTGGTCAGGGTCAGGGTCAGGGTCAGGAGTAGACATGGGATCAGGCTCGGCAACATACCAGACAACGCCTCCCATGACCCCGCAAACGATTCTACAGCGCCAGAAGACCATGCTTGTCCGTTTCGAGTCCCTCAGGTGTGGCACCTGCTGGTCCCGGCCGGACTTTGTCATGCTGATAATCACCATGTGCGATCGCATGCTAACCAGTCTGGAGGCGGTCGAACGTTTCGTTTGCAGCAAAACCGATAACACAAACGAGGTTAGTTCCAACACCACCGCTGCGGCAGACGTCCACACCATGACAACATCACGCGCAGAGCTAGATCTGACACCCCCGTCCCGCTCACGCCAGGTCCTGCAGCCTCGGATGAATGCTTGGCAGATCGACGACGATGACGAGCAGGAATTAGTCATCAGCCTGATCAAGTCCCGCGTAACGAGGCTCGGCAATGTGATCGCCATGGCTGAGGGCACAGGGAGCGCAAACGCGTGGCTTTGGCACGAGAGGCTGGCTCAGGCGCTGCGGAAGAGGTCTAACAAACTTCTTATTTCTTTGTCGTTTCGCGGCTTTCCTTGACCTAGTTTCGCCCTATTAGTTGTGGGGAGTTTATATAGACTGGTTAGAATGGCCCCTTTGGAATTAATCAAGGGGCAAGCACTTTCTCTGAGCAATTTAGACAAGTGGAATGTAGAAAACTCTGTTCAAGTGGAGGAGGAATATAGGTAGCCACACTACGAGTTATAACATCGAGGTCTCATAACGTTTTATACAGCTACAAGATAAATCATAGTCACATCTTCCAAGTCCAGCTTCTATTATCGTACGACTTCCTGCCCGTGCTGCATAACTTTCAACGTCTGTCTTCGATTGAATGATACGACCTCTTAATTTCCGGGATTCAGACACGCATCCAGTGTTGCAGTTCGTTCAGACTCGCAGCTGCGATGGAACCTTGCCGCTTTGGGCATACTTGTTGGATATAGCAGCCTCATATCTTAGGCATCACTCATAATACCTTCCCTATTCGAGGCCTTGGATTAAGGTATATTAGCACTTAGGGTAAAGACCCTCTTTACCCTCGTACCTATAGCCTTGTTATGCTATATATATAAATAGCCTAGATAGGTAAATATATTATTATTACTTTTTACACTATCTTATAGGTTATAAGCCTAGCACTTCTTATTATACCTAGTTACACTTAGCTATTTTTTTTACTATTAAAAAGTTATATATAATTACACTAGAAACCTTAATAATATCTAGAAGCGTATAATTATATAATTTAAGGGGTAGTAAATAACCCCTTTTTTTAATAAATAACCCCTGTTGGGATCACTAAGGCTGTTGCAATAGATACACTAGTGCACAAAAGGGGTGTCTTTAAAGGTATAATAATTATTAGTTACAAAGCTATCTAGAGGGTTGTGTGGCTATATGAAAAGGGGGAACGCGAGTTATATATGCTTACCTCGCGTATAGGTGTAGCTAATTATAATGTAGCATTACTATATATACTTCACTTTCCTTAGTGGTTAATACGTGGTTAACCTAGTTATTATAATACTAGTAGTTTTCTCTTTTTAAAGAAAAGTAGGTTAGAAGTAGATATAAATATTAAAAAAGGAAAGAAGTAAGTCTATAATATATATAATCTATTTATAAGAAAAGTAGACCTAGATATTAAATTTAGGATCTTATTAGTTATTAATAAAAGGAAAAGGAGGCGAATCTATAGATTAGAAAGCGGTTAGGATTAAGAGCTTTAAAGAGCTTAAAAATATAATAAAAACAGAAGTAAATATAAGTAAATCCGATTAGCGGATATAAGCCTCTTATTAGCTTAGGTAATAGTTAACCTAGACTCTTTATCTAGTTTATCTAGTTAATAGTCTCTTTACCTATCCTTTAATATAGATTATAGCCTTATTTATATTAATAAAGGTCTTAAGACTCTTATTTAGAGATACCTTTATTATTACGTTAGTAAGGTTATTATTACTATTAATCTAGCGGACTTTGCAAATCTCGCGGCGTTTATACGATTATAAGAGGGCTATGATATTAATTATAAGGCATTTCTCTTTTATAAAGCCTAGCTTTATAAGGCACTTATATAATAAAAAAGAGTCTATATAGATAATTATAGGAATTTAGTTAATCTTTAGTTAGTCCGTGATTATATAAAGGGTTGTGGTAATTACGTAGGCTATATTAGCACCTTACACTATTATATATAATTTAGAAGCAAGGGCGCTATAGGTTATATGTTTGCTTTTTATTAAGCTATACGTAATAATGTTTCCTTTTAATATAAACGCGTTATCTTAAGCCTCTTTATTACTAATAATAATTATATATCCTATCTAGGAACTTAGATCTTTATTATTAGTAAGAGATCTATCTATAAACATAAATAACTTCGCGTTTTTAAGGTCTAGAGGTATATAGCGTAGACCTTGTTCTTAATGTTGGATTTGCTAATCTAGTCGCTTATTTAATTAAGTTATATTATTAGTTATAGGATCTTAGTGTTATGTAGTAATTAAGAGGTTGTAGAGGGCTTTAGGTTAATAAACAGTTATAATATAACTTCCGCAGGCTTATTATTTGATGTAATCTTACTTTATGGTTAATAACTTCGTGTTAATTTGCTTAATCTTCTTACTTTAACCTTTCTAACGTAGTTCTATTGAATTATTAGTGTTCTATATAAGGATGTAACCATTGAATATAAGGGGATTTTTAGCTAATAGTTTCTGCTTTAGTTTTGCTAAGAAATTCGCTTTTTAAAGCTCTCTTTCTTTAAGGTTATAGAATTCCTAGTTACTAAGGCCTAATGTATTGTTAGTCTATATTCTAATTACTCTAAAGAGATTATTATTATTATTATCCGTGATTAATAAGCATAGATTATATATTAAAGTGATTATCCTAAGCTAGTCTTTGTAATAACGGAAGTAGGTCACTTACTAATAGGTTCTTACTTTAGTAATTCTATATAAAGGTTTAATAACTTCTATTATTATACCTTTAGGGAATAGATATGCAATCTATTCTAGTAGCATCACGATAATTATCCTAGCAAGTTTTGTTTTTAATTAAACGTATGCCTATATAATGTCTTAAATCTAAAGAATAATTCCCTATTATCTAAGCGATAGTAAGATTACTATAATTAATCGCTAACTTAAATGTTAAATCATTAGTAACTAGGTTAGGATAACTTCCTTTCCTTTATTATTTATTCCTTAGATTATAAGGCATGACTTTTTGTATAGTATTATAGTTCCTTTGCCTTTAATTTCTCTAACTATACGAGATTTAAAGAGTCTCTTATTACTATGCTTTAATAGGTTAAAAGTATAAATCTAAACATATTATAGGCTTATAAGGCATTAATTTCTATTTAGTCTAATTACTTAAAGGGTTTACCTAGCATAGTAATCTTCCTCTCTTAATGTAACTAAAGGGCTAGATTCTAATTAGCTTCTTCCTTTGCTATAAGAAACACTTTACTTAGTGTTTTATTAGCTAAGAGTTTCTCTATTAAGGCTTTATCTTAATCTTTATTTATAAGAAATACTATTATACTAAATTTATATTTAGTATTTTAAGCTTTATCTTCCTTCTAGCTAAAGTAAACTATAAGCTTCTTTTATAGTCTTTTATATTTTCTCTTAACTTATAGGACTTCCTTATTTCCTTCTAAAGCTTTAGAAATAGCTTCTTTAGTAGTAGGTTTATTATTATTTATAGCCTAGTCCTTATCTTTAGGCGTTAATTCTTAGAGTTCTTTAATATAGTGTAAGTTATAATAATATAGTTTAACTACTATTAACTAGAATCTAGTTAGTCCTTAGGGCATTTAAAGGGTATAGGTCTCTCTATTAGTTATAAGAAGCCTATAAAGGCTATACTATCTATTCTTTTCTCTCCATACGTGTATATCTAATTATAGCGGAAGCTAGTATATAGGTAGGGTATCTAGGCTATTATAGGTTTATAAAGTATTATTAACTTATTACTTTACTAGAAGTTATTAGACTTTATTAGTAGCTTTGCAAATTACTTTAGCTTATTAAATAATAAATACACTTAGCGGTAACTTATTAGTTATCTATAAATATACACTAAAGACAAGAAGGGTTAGTATAAGGCTATTCAGGCTTACTAAATTATTTATAGCTTTTATAGCTATCTAGAGGCGTTATTTAGGCGTAAGATCTTAGCCTATAGAGTCTATAATAATTATATAGGCTTATCTTAATAGTCCGTGATAGTATTTAACCTTTCTAACACTATTATAAGCTTTTACTAAAACCTTATTAATCTTAATTAATAGTAATTATATATAGTGCTTAAATTCTAATAATATAAAGTTCTTTCTAGTATTATAAATAATCTAATCTAGAGGACCTAGATAGGTATTAATCTAGTATTTACGTAGGGCGTTCTATATATCACAGGCTTTCTGCTTATTTAGGTTAAGGAATTAGGCTACTTAAAATAAGGTTATAGAATTAATAACGTAAAGGACTAGTTAGCTATTAATTTAAACAATATTAATAATAATCTTATAGTTAAACTTATGGTTATCCTTAACTATAAACTTAAATCTACCTAAAGACTTTCTATTTATTTAGTAATAGTAGTAAATTTTAGTTAATTATTTAATAGCTTTAGTTTTAATATTATAACTAGCTTATTATAGTATTTTCACAAGCTATTATACTAAAGGGTAACTAAATTAACAATATAACTAATAGATTTCCATTTCTAATAGGTAAAAAGCTACTATTTCTTTAGCTTCTAGAGTCCACTAAGAATATCCCTATTTCCTAATAATAGGTATAGTCTTATTACCTTAAATAAGTATGTTTATAAGGTTATTAAGCTTAACGCGTAACCTATCTATATTATCTAAGGAGAATAGGAAGGGTATGTGCGTGTTAATTATATAAAAGGAGATATTGCCTAATTTAGTAAGTATATAAATTACTCCTTATGTAATTACTAATCTAGCACTAAATTAAATATCTTTCTCTTGTATTAGCTTAATTCTTAGTAATAGTATTAATCTTATTAGGGCTTATACTTATCTAATTCTAGCTATTAATATACCTAAAGCTCCTATATTAGGTAAGATACCTCTAAAGACTTTATTAGAGTAGTGTTTCTCTAAAATATATAATGTTTTTACTTTATAAAAAGGATTATACTTAAGATATATATATTTAAAAGCTTAATCTCTTAAGGTTTTAATAATATTATTATTATCTAGTTATACTTCTAATATAAAGAATTAGGTAATACTTAGGTAGTTAAACTTTAATATAGAGGTCTCCTTATTATTATTATTCTTATCTTTATTATTATTAGACTTAATAAAAGCTTTAGCTAATTCCTAAGCTTTATCTATAAGGTTATCTATTTCCTTAAATCCTTAGCCTTTATAAGCAGTAAGGAATACTTAGAACTTTTTCTCTATAGGAGGTATTTAATACCTTTTGTTTTTCTACTAGTGTTCTTTTACTTCTTAACGCTCTTTATCTATATAGTTTATTAACTAATAACTATTCCTATTATAGATATAGCATTTACTATTATTATAAGCTTAGTTACAATAACCATAGCCTTTGCTATAATTATTATATAGTTAGCTATAATAGCAGTCTATAAATATTACTTCTAAATTATTAGAATTAACATTAATAGTATGCTAATTAAATTAAGTAGCTAATTTACTAGCTTTAGTAATAGAGATTAATTTACAGAGGTCTCTAGTAAGTTCTTTAAAGCTAGGTAAATAATTATATTTAGCTTATTTACATTCTAAAACACTAGAGATAGCGCTTAATATTTAATAATAAAGCTCTATATTAACTATTAATAGGGGAAAGAGCCCTCTATAAATATACTTAAGGGTTATAAGCATAATCTTAAGGTAATCTAGCTTAGATTTATTAGGATTCTAATTAATAATATTCCTAAGTGTTATATTATTCTATTCTTAGTAATAGAACTATTAGTTACTTTCTATCTTAAAGCATTAATAGATATTATTAACTATTTGCTTATATATAAAGCCTTTATTTACTAGATAATTAAGGTAATACTATTTAGTATTACCTAAAAGCATAATTAGAAAAGCTTTATATATATATTCCTAGGGGAGGTTAAGTCTATTATATTTATTCTAGAATAGGTTAATCTTAGGCGTGATAAAGTTATATATTTTTCCGCTATAATAGTTATTATCTTTTTATCCTTTTATAAGTTTAGAGATCTTTCTTATAATCTAATCTTTAGATAGGATTATTAAAGCTTATATAGTTAGGGTTACTTATAGTTAAGTAACTAGGGTTAGAGTAATCTAGGGTAGTTATAGTTATAGTGTATTTCCTCTTAGGAGTAGCTAAGTAATAGGAGGATTATTAATAGGTAAGTATTAGGTTAAAGTGCTAAGAAAAGGGGAGTTATAAGGTAAAGGGTTTATAATAAAAGGGTTATTAATAGTAGGGTTATTAATAAAGAGAAATTTGCCTATAGCTATTTACTTTATGATTTTATTTTTAGGCTATAGTCCTATTATATTGTCTTTAAGGACTTAGACTAGCGAATTAATAATTTTACTACTTTAATTTTAAATAATATAGACGCTATTCTTATAGAGGTAGTCTTATAGTTTATATACTAAAGGTTATAAGGCTTATTTAAGTATTTCTTTAGTCTAGCTATAGAGGTTATTACAGAAGATCTCCTAAAGGGCAAGATCTTTATATTAGCCGCTCTTATAGATATTAATTATCTAAGTAATATGGTTATTAAGCTCCTAGTCTTTAGCTGTTACGTGGCAGAACACGTGTAGTACATGGAGGCTGCCATACAAAAGCTAGATTTAATATCTTAGTTTAGGAATTTAACTTACTTTATATATATTACATTACCCCTAATAGTAGCTTT
Organism: Epichloe bromicola; assembly: GCA_023658445.1. NCBI lineage: Eukaryota > Fungi > Ascomycota > Sordariomycetes > Hypocreales > Clavicipitaceae > Epichloe > Epichloe bromicola. Next base: position 1,536,566 of record CP098269.1, read on the forward strand.
TATAAGTAAACTTAGTATAACTTATAACCTATTAAATCCGTTAGCCTCTCTAATAGAATTAACCTTCTATTGTGCAAAGCTAGTATATAATAAGTAGTAGTAATTAGAGATTCTTTTATTATACCCTTCTAGAAGCCTAGAAATAACCTATATATCTAAAACTAACTATTTATAATAGTAATATACTAATCCTTAGAGTATCTTCCCACTCTCTAAAAATAAACTATATATTATTTACTAGTTTTATGCTTTTAATAGCATAAATCCAGATTTTAATTATTAAAAATAGAAACTTATTAGGATTAATAATTAAGAGAATCTAAACTAACTTATAAGATATAAATTTAATAATAAAGTAGTAGAAAAATAGGAATAGCTAATATATTAAGACCCCTCTATTTATTAGAATTTAGTAGATCTATAAGCTATATATTACACCTAGAATTAAGTTAAATCCTATATCTAAAAAGCTAAAACTAGAGGCTTATTTAATAAACCTAATAAATTAATAGGTAGTAAGGTATTAGAAAGGCTATTTTAAAACACTCTTAGTCTAGCTTATAGTACTACTACTATAGGAACTAGGAGTAGTATAAGAAAAGATAAAAATAATAAAGAAAAGGGGATTATAAACTATCCTAAAACTAATATTACTACTTAGAATATTAAACCCCCTAATTAGTTAATAGAGTTAAATCTAAAAGACCTACTACTAAGACCCTTAGAATACCTAAAGAATCCTAAGGATTCTTATACTAAGACTAGTAAATATAATATAGTAAGGATAATATAAGGGATTTAGGAATAGTAATAAGTATTATAGTAAGCTATAGAGAAGATAGTATTAGGGATAGACTAGCTAGTAATAAGATTAATAACCAAAATTAGAAGCTTATAAAGCGTAAGTGCCTTAGTAGGTTTAACGCTATTAGCATAGAATACTAACTAAGAATTACTATATCTAGCTAATAAATAGGGTTAGTATAATAGGTATCTATATACTAATAGAGGAATAACTAGACTATTAGTATAATTATTCCTACCCTAATACTAATAAGGACTACTATAACTATAGCTAGGACTATTAGTATAGCTAGGACCGCTAGCATAACTAATATAGCTAGAATATTAGCAAGGATACTTATAACCTTAGCTAAGTTCTTACTAGACTTAGTAGTAAGGACTATACCCTTTAGACTAAGGTTAGTATGCTAATTCTAGAAATTAAAGAAGAACAGACCTAGTATTACACTAAAATTAGTATAACTAGCGAATAGAAATAGCAGAACAGAATACAGATTTAACGTGGAAGATTACAGATATTAGGCATTTTAAGCCTCGTAACAAACCAGAAGAGGCTAGCAATGACCTTATTATATATGACGGAAAGCAGACTATCTTCTATGACATCAAATTATGGATCTAGGTAGTTGAAGATCACTTACATCGTGCTAATCCTAGCTGTTAGGATATTATTTAGAAGATGATTTTCCTAAGTGATCTATCAAGTCTTGAAACCTTCATTAGGATAGCCGGATTCCTTTGTAATGGAATTCCATAGTTTAACATACAAATCTAACTATTACAAATACGGAAAACAGCGCTATTAAGGGAATTCTATAAAAATAATAAGAAAATTATTAGTATCTTAAAACTAGTATAAAAAAGGAAGATATAGTAAAAGACGTTTTTACTAACTAAGTAGGAGAAAAAGGCTTTTAAAGATATTAAAGCGTTCCTAAGTAAGAAACAAACCCTATAGCATCACGATTTATAAAAGCTACTTTTCCTTAAAATTAATACCTATAAGGAAGGATTTAGGTTATATACTTTCTAATTATAAGAAGAATAGGATAGTTAGAGCGTCCCTAGAAAGGATATTAAAAATTACTAAATATAGCTAATTTTATTTCTTTCTAGGGTAATATTAAGTGTTAAGAAGTAGTATAGTTTAACTAAGGTAGAAGTGGCTATAATTACATAAAGTGTTAGAAAACTTTAGAAAATAGTCTAATCTAATAACGCAATAGTTAATATATTAACTAACTATTCCCTAGTAAAATGGATTATTAAGCATACCTTATTATTAATAATAGATTTAGATAAGGCTAATCTAAAACTAGTAAAAGTCACGAATTATTTATTATAATTTAACCTTAAGGTAACTTATATACTAGGGATACTAAATATAGTGCTAGATATGCTTTTAAGACTGCTAGTAAAAGTAACCTACTAGGAGGTAGTATAGAAAAGCTAATATAATAAATTAGATATAAGCGCTTATTTTATAGGTAAGGAGTATATTATAACCGCGATTATAGATAATAGTCTTAAAGCTAGAATTATTATAGGATATTAGTATAATTAAAAGTTTAGCTAAATTATTATAGTAATATAAGCCTACTAAGAAAGGTAAGTAGTAAAGAATACTAGAGTTAGACTAAAGATTCCTTTATATAGATAGGACTTACGTAAGGATAGTCTATTATATTACTATAGTAAAGATAGATTTTTCTGTCTTTATATTCTAACTATAGAGGTTAAATCTATCCTATAACTAGTCTATAATAAATAGTAATATTTTAGAATTACTTAAATAGTAGTAAAGCTTTATTTAGTTTATTTTCTATATATAAGTTAGTAGATTTGTAATTATATAGCCTATTATGTAGTGTGTTAGGAAAACGTAATTAATTATTTAAAGCTACCTAGGGAGTTATAGCTATTATAGCTAAAGCTAATGCTATTTTATATAATCTTACTTAATTTTATTATAGATATACTAGAAGTATTAGCTACTAATATAATATAGTAAATAGAAGGATATGCTATATATAATTTATTATATCTAGTAAACTACCTATTTAGTAAGAGAACCCTTCTAATACTAGGATATATAATATATCTAGTGGAAATTTAGGCAGAATTACTCCTTTATGCCTTATATATTATAGACTAGGGATTACTAAGATAAATTATTAGTAATAAGGACCTAAAGTTTATATCTAATATATAGAAAGAGATATTTAGGTATGTAGGAGTTAAACTCCTTATAGGTATAGTGTATTATTTATAGATAGATAGAATAGCTAAAAGAAAAAACCAAATAGTAATAATTATAATACATTACTATATAGTAATAGATTTAGATATAATATAGACTATAATACTCCTAGCACTATAGTATTAATTAAATAACACTATAGCTATAAGCATAGGGTAGGCTCCTAATAAGTTACTATATAGGTTTTATTCTCTAAGTATTATTAATCTTCTTTCCCTAAATAATATAATTAATATAGGAACTAGTATAAATAATATAGTAGTGCTATAAAAGTTATACTAGTATAAGGCCTAACTAGTAATTATAATAGTAGCTACCCTTGCTAAAATTTAGTATAATAACCGCTATAAACTAGTTAATATTAACGTAGGAGATATAGTTTATCTATAATTATATAAGGGATATAAATTACCTAGGAAACCTAAGAAGAAATAGTTACTATAAAAGGCAGGACTATATAAGGTACTAGAAAAGGTAAACCTATTAGTATATTAATTAGATTTCCCCCTAAATTTATAAGTCTATCTAGTGGTTTTTATAGTGTAAATATAGAAGCTAGTGTAAGAAAAGGACCTATTTAATAGGGAAGAACTAGCTTTACTACTAATTATATTTAATAATCTAGAGGAAGTAGACTATTAGGAGATTAAATAAATCTATAGTTATTAGGTTAAAATCTCTAAAAGGAATAAGACTATAAAAGTAGAATTCCTTATCTAATAAAAGGGATTTACTACTAAGAATAACTAATAGATAGCTAAAAGCAAGATATAGGTTAATATAGCTAAGATAATAGAAGAATACCTTAAAAAGAACCTAGTTAATTAGGAAAGAGAGTATATAAAGAGGGGCATAAATTTGCCTATAGAGCAATAATAGTAAAGGAATAGAGATATTTTGTAAGTAGTTAGATTTAACTAGTTAGGGCAAAGCCACAAGGCCTTTTCTTATATATATATTTTATTACACTAACTAGGGGAAGCTTACTACACTCTTACTTTACATTATCCTCTAATACCCTACTACTTTTACGTAGTTAAATTTAATATAAGTATAGTTATTTTTATTTTAGTCTTATTTTCCTTTATATTATTTATTTCTAAGAATAATATTATATATAACACAAAAGCTTTTATATAGTTAAATTTAATATAAGCGTAGTTATTTTTATTTTAGTCTTATTTTCCTTAATATTTTTACTTCTAAGAATAATATTATATATAATATAAAAGTCTAAAAACTATTAGAACTAGAGCTAAATTAGCTATAGGAAATATAGAAGTGTAGTAATTACTAAAAGTACTAAGTAAGACTTTATAATATTATACTAGAAGTTAAATATAAGTTTTATAGGTAATATATAAACCTATATAATAACCCTTTAGCTATACTAGATTTTATTCTATTTAATAATAAGGTTAGTATATAGGACTAGATACTCTATAAGTAAATATAAGTAGCTTATTTATATATTTAAGTACTAGTATTAGAATAATAAAACTAGTTATTAGGATAGCTTATAGTTACTAATTTAGTATAATAGTAATCTACTATATATAGTAAAAGAGCTAAATATAACTAGTAAATTAATAAGATTTTAGTGTAGCTAGGAACTATAACCTACTATAAGAGGGTAAAGTTCTAAAACTGCCTTCTAGATTAAGTAAACTAAAATAGCTAATTATACTAATTCTTACTTATAATATAATAAGTTATATAATTATAGCTATAATAGCATTAAGATAAATCTAGTATATAATAAAATAAGGTAGATAGACTATTACTATTAGTAAAGGAAGGTAGTAGAAGTACTAATAAAGCGGCTAGAGTTATATAGGTAATAGTTAATAAAGAGAAGTAAATAGAGAATAATAATAATATAGTAGATATTATATTAGATTTATCCGTAGAAAGGCAAATAAGGGATTAAGCTATATAGGATTTAATTAGAGAGAATTATATAAGAAAGAAAAGAAAAGAATTAGTATAAAAAGAAGATAAATCTAGAAACTTACTAACTAAGGAAGGTAAGAGAGAAGTAAGATTTAACTTAACCTAATTAAGAGTAGGATTTATTAAGCTAGAATTAGAACCTAAAAGCAATAAAGATACTAAGTTTAGGGAAATAAAGGTTAATAATAGTATAGTAAAAAGTAAATTTAATAAGGAGGTTAAAGAGATACCTATAAAGTACCTTATTAGACTATTATAAGTCTATAAATAAATAGTAAAGCTTAATTTTAAGCTACTATTTACTAGATTTAGAAAGCCTAGATTAAGAGTAAATACTTAAATACTAATACCTAATATTAGCATAGTAGCGTGTAAGAGAGTAATAGAAGAATTTAATATAGTATATAAAGAAAGAAGTATAAAGGGAGTTAATTTTAGTAAATTTAGATATATAATAGTAGGTTACTAGAAAAAGATATAGGATATTAGGGATATAATATAGACCTATATATATAAATTTACCCTTAAGAGCGCTAAGATAGTATTTAATAGTTTAGAAGTAAATTTAAAGGATATATACTTTATATTATAGTAAAATATAGTTATTTAAATTTTTACTATTTTTAAAGAGTAAAGGGTTACTTTAGTAATAAAGTAAGCAGTAGTAAGATAGGTAGGAAAGCTTATATATTAGGTTACTATTAATCTAATAGAGTATAAAGTAATAAGGAGAGTAAAGAACTAGGTAAAAATAGTAGTAGTAGCTTTTTATAATAGTGTAATAGTTAAATATAGATAATAGATAGCTATATATAATAGTATGTTATCTTTACTACTATAAGCTAATATATTAGCTCTTTGTTTTATAAATAAATATAGTATAGTAAATAGTATAATTATAGGAGTGCTAGCTAGTATTAGATATGTGGATTTGCTCTATATTAGTATAGAAAATAAGCTAGTACTAAAATTATCTAAATCTTAGTAGACTAAGGAGATAAATAGGTAATATAAATAAAGTAAAATTAATAACTTAATTAATAAAGTTAATACTATTAATAAGTAAATTAATAAAATAGAAAAGGAGTTTACCCTTACTAAAGAGTAAGTAAATATAGTATTTAAAGCTATTAAAGAGTTAGTAAAGGAGGTTTATAAGCTAATAGTTATAATAAAAGAGAATTTAAAAAGTATTAAAAGTAAGTTTAAATAAGTATTAGAAATATTAAAGAGTTATAAAAAGAAGATCTCCTAGTGTAATTTAAGTGAAATTCTAGTTAATATTAATAAATAACTTAATGCTTTAAAAAGGGATATAGCTAAGAAAACTAAAGATAAGAAGAAGATTATAGAATTAGTATCTATAGTCTTAAAGATATTAAAGGTAATATAGAATTAGGAGGTAAAAATTAAGAATCTTATAAATAAGTAGAAAATATTTAAGAAGGATATAAGGAAAATAAGATTAGCTTTAGTAAGGCTAATTCTAGTAATAGGAACCCTAGGAAGATAGATTTAGATATTACTAGCTCTAGAGACTCTAATATAGCTAACCCTAGTTTTAGTAATACTAGCTCTAGTAACACTAGCCTTAGGTAAAACTAATAGGTAATAAGGTAAATTATATTAGGGAACACTAAAATTAGGTAATAAGTAACCTTAGGGCGAAATAGGACCTTTACTAACGCTAAGTAAGAGACTTAAACTACTAGGGAAGCCTAGTTTAAATATATAAGTAGTTTAGCTAGATACCTAATTGTCAAGGTAGGGGTCGGTGTAGATGATGAAAATGGTTCAATTTCGGTTAATCAGAGGTGCAGACGGCACCCGACTTTTGTACCTAAAAGGTACACAGTGCGCTATAGTAATAACTAGTCTACAGAGGTACTTCTAATACATTATCTCCACCGTTGTCTTATTAAGGGTTTTAACCTAGTTATTACGTAGGCTACATCCACATATCTAATACCTTAAGGAGGTCTCCCTAATACACCCCCCCTAGCTAAGATATCTATTAAAGCTAGAGATTAAAGGCATAGGAAGAGATCGTGAACAATTTCTAGTGTTATAATTAGATAGGAATCTCTCGCAAGCTAATTCTATGGCAGAAGTCCCTGTATATCTAACCTAAAAGTGGCTTTATAAAGCTATCCGTAGGTATCTTAGAGGTCTTTATCTAATTAACCTTAATGTTACCTATTATATATTATTCTTAAATCTACATTTAATTTATATTAAGGTGCTTAAGGCTAGTCTAAAGCCTTCCTTCTATATATTTAGTAATCCAGATTATCTGCTTATTATCACACTAGATAATTAAGAGCGGCGGCACGTGGATCTTAATATCGTAAAGCAGTCTTCCTAGAGATATACACTCTTTTACGCTATAATTTAGGGTAAAGAGCTTTACTTCTATGCTTAAAGTTATTATATAATATTACCTACCTAACTTCTAATTAATTATAGCGCTATATATAATAAAGACATAACCTTACGTTAATTTCTAAGTATTAGGGTTATTACTAAGTAAAGCATTAGTGCTAGAGAATAGCGTATTAAAACTATCCGCTCCTAAGTAGTAAATACATAGCTTCTTTATGTTCTAAGCGTATAAAATTACTCCTTTAGTAAGCTTAATATGCTTTACTAATAGATTTATTATAAAAGAGGCAAGCTTTAATGCTATAAAGGCCACATTAGGTCTTCTAATAATACATAGATACACTAAAGAGCCGATAACTACTCTATAATAATTAATCTCTTTATTAGTAGCTTTGCTAGTGTTAGTAAGGATTATAGCTATAGGAAAAGGAGTAGGGGATAAGCTCTTTAAATCGCTATTAATAATATTAGGAATAAATTTCTAAGCGATCTTTTAAATATATAATTCCTATAATAACTATATCTCTTTAGTATTACAATTTCTAATAATTTTAATACCTAGGAACTACTTTAGGTTGCCCTAGTCCTTAACGTTAAGACCGTTTATTAGTTATTTATAAAGCTCTTTAAATTCTACTTTAAATCTATTAGGGTATATTACTATAATATTATCTATATAGAAGAATAGGATAAATCCGCCCTTTATAAAGATATATAGGTCTTCCCTTCCTTATATAAAGTCTAGCTTTAATAGGAATTATATAAGATATAAGAACTATTATTAAGGAGCTTCCCTTAGCCTATATAACGCTCTTATTATCTTCTAGAGATAACCTTTTATATTTATACCCTCTAGGGGCTTATAGTAAATAGGTTCTTTAAGCTCTATATATAGGAAGGTATTCTAAATATTATATTATTAGGTATTAAGATTATTAGTATAGTAAACTATAAGTAGTATATATAGAGATTATAAAGTAAGCGTAATAGTGTAGTTATTAAGGTTATCCTTTAGTTATTAGTTACCTTAAATAACTATTCTAGCTTTAAACTCTATAACTACTCCTTTTTTATTAGTCTTATATTTAAAGACCTAGCTAAGGTCTATAATTTCCTTCTACTTCTCTAGATTAAATAATTTATCTAGTATATCCTCCTAGTAGTTTAAGGATAGAAGCTTTAAAAGCTCCTTTATAATTACTTCCTTCTAGTAGTTATAATAGGCTAAAGCCATAGCTTAATAATAATAGGTAGGTTCTAGTGGTATATCTTTAATCTATAAACTATATTAAACGCCCTATAATACTATAGAAAAGGTAGAAGTAAACTATGCCTACCTAGCTTTATATATCTCCTTTCTTTAGCGTTTTCTAGTAATAATATTATCTAGATAATACTATTATCCTAGGGATAATAATTCTCTATAACCTTACCGCCTTTACTAGTAATTTCACTAGTCTCTATAGTAGTCTCTGTGTGTTTAATTATTGCGTTATATACTAATTTATTAATTTTATAAAATAGCGTATTATTACCTTATACCTAAAGCTCTATATTCTCTATAGTAACTAGCGCCTTATAAGAAGAGTTAGGAGGGGTTAAAAGTGCACTAGAAAGGTTATCTTTTTCCCTTATTATATAAGGAGGTATTTCTACTTTAAACTACTTATTTTCTCCTTCTATATTTAAAGGTAAAGAGGCGTAATTCTTATAATTCTTATTTTCTAATTCTATTCTAATAAGGTCTTAACTAATTTCCTTATTAATATTATTAGCTTTAAGCTCCTTAAGTAGCGTAATTATTAATATCTTCTCCTTTTAGGCTAATTCTAGCTCTTCTTCTAGTTTAAAGAAGGAGTTCTTATTAAATTAAATATATACTAATATAATAACCTTATAATTATAAAGCAAAGGCACCTATATAATATACTAGGACTTGCCTCTATAACTAATAAGGTATCTAATATAAGCTTTCTACTCTAACTATAGTATTATATTATGTGATTTAATATACTCTAGAGCCTTTATTATTATAGGAAACGCTTTATATCTATAGGCTTATAGATATATAATTAAAGGTTTCTAGACCTCTGCTATATTTAAGTATATAGGGACTATTTTCCTAGCCTAATCCTACTAAAGTTTATATAGTGTAGTCTACTTCCTATAATATTTAAAAGGTGTATAATTTAATAGATAAACCACGGTGTTAAAGACCTTATTATTAAGATTAGATAGAAGGTTAGCTTTAAGACTTAAAGTATAAGCTTTCTACTTAACTACCCCCCTAGATCTCTCTGCCTTTCTATTCTAACTAGGCGTTAAGAGAGCTAAATTATAGACTATAATACTAGTAAAGGCTATCTTATCCCTTATATTCTCTGTAAAGAGGGCTTTTTTAATATTACTATATAAAAAGTATAGGTAAACCCTAAATTAAGTGTTTAGGAATGCTATTATTATATAGAAGCTATTATAAATCCTATTCTTTATCTTAAATAAATAGAAGAACCATATTAAGGTTATAAGGCAGGTAAAAACACACTAATACCTATCACTATTCTAATAAGGAGAGTTATAGTAATCTAGATTAACTAAAAGACTATAACCTAGTCCTTAAGGAAGTCCTTTAGGTATAACCTATAATCTCTATTACTTAGCCTTGCCTATAGCATATATCTCGCACTATATAAGCTTAGGACCTGTTAATTTAACGCCTAAAGCCATATTTATAAGCTCTACAAATACCTTAATGCCAGGATAACCACATTATTAATACTAAAGGTCTGTATCTTCTCTTATAGGTAGTCTTAGTGCTTTACTAGATATAGTATAGGCTTCCTTTAGATCCTCTAATAGTCTTAATAATATATAAAGCTTATTAATATTATAGACTTTAGCTATAGGCGTTATCCCTTAATATAGAAATAACTTCTTCTAATTCTAGAAAATACCTGCCCTTATAAGAATTATTGCTAATACTAGATTAACATGGAATTCTAGAATAAACAACATAGTCTCTAATACTAATGTCCTTATATTCTATGATACAGGGTCCGTGATAGAGATACATACAGGGCCCTATCCTAAAGCCATATATATTATGCCTCTGGCTTTAACCTTTATTATAATATTTCTATTAAATTTAGATTAATTAAACTAGCGGATATTATTAAATATATAAATATTAGCTCTAGAGTTATAGAGAACTATATTCTACCTTAATTCTAAGCTATCTATAGCGTTAGTTTAAATTCACGCTTTCCTTTACCTATTAACCTTATTTAGAGCGTATAAATAATAATATATTTACAGTTTTCTTACTAGGGGTAACTATAACTAAGTTATTAGTTAGATTTTATAAAGGTATAAATATCTTACTACTCTTCTTCTCTGGTTTCTAACTTATTACCTTAGACTTTTCTTATAGATTCTCCTTAAGATACTTCTTAATATTCTCTTTAGAGTTCTTCCTAACTTCCTAGTCCTTTAGTGTAGCCTCTAGCTTATATATAGCCTTAAATAAATTATAGAATTCCTATTACTTTAAGGTATTATAAATATTATAATTTATATATCTAGGGTACTTCTTTTTCTCTAATTTACTTTAACTACTTAATCTATTAGTAGTAAGCGTATTAGCTAACTTTAGTATACTCTATAGAGCTTTATAATCTCTTTTAAACTCTATAATAGCTTTAAGGAAGCTTTAGTTTATATCTTTATTAAGTAAATTATTCTATTTCTTCTAAAATAATTTAAATTTACTATAAAGAGAAATTACAAACTTATATAGTATTATCTCCTTAGTTTATTAGGTCTTTAGATTCTAATAATTTCTCTATAGTACCTTTATTATTACTACCTATTTATACTAATTATAGGTACCCTTAGCTTATAAGTAATTATTAAGGTACGTTTCTATAAGAATTAGTATCTTCTAAGTGTTTAGCTTATACTAATCTTAAAGAAGCTTTAATATCCTTTAAGAGTGCTAATAGACTAACTCCTTTCCTTTCTCTTTAGTATTAAAGTTAAGGGAGTCTTAAATATTCTTTAAAAGAGTCTTATAGATATATTCCCTAATCTTTAGTATCTACTTTAATAGGTTATAATACTTTATAAGATTAACTTATAAATCTCTATATTAGAAGTTATATTTATCTTTTATATCTTTATAAGTAAGCTTCTAATCTTTAATAGTATTAGGGTTATTCTCTATAATCTCTAGTCTTAGACCCCTTTATAAGTATATAGGTATTATAGGTTCTTAAAGTAGTTTATCCTAATTTAGATTAATATACTTCTAGATACTATAGGATTCTATATAATTCTTAATTTATATAAACTATTTAATCTAGTCCTTCTCTAATAATAACACTATATTTAGAGTTTCTTTAGGTATTATAAAGGGGAACTATACTAGTTAAAAGAAAGTATAGGTTATATAGTTTAACTAATTAATATAATAAAGGGTAATTATCTCTTAATATTAGTAAGCGTTAAATTAATAATATTAATAGAGCTTATATTATCTATAATAATTAATAATAAGGGTAATTAAAGCCTCCTAGGCTTATAACTATTAAGGTAGGGGTTAGTGTAGATAATAAAAATGGTTTAATTTCGGTTAATTAGAGGTGTAGATAGCACCTAACTTTTGTACCTAAAAGGTATATAGTGCGCTATAGTAATAACTAGTCTACGGAGGTACTTCTAATACATTATCTCCACCGTTGTCTTATCGAGGGTTTCAACCTAGTTATTGCGCAGGCTGCATCCACACATCCGATACCTCAAGGAGGTCTCCCTGACACTAATAAATAACGCTAAGAATGCCTGTATTATAGGAGATAAATAAGATATTACTAATACTATTAGGAAAATAGATAAAAAGGGTAGTAACCCCTAGGTAAATAGTGTTACTAACTATAAGGGTAATAATCACTATAGTAGTAAAGCTATAAGCTAAGGAGGATAAATTTACTAGATTACTAGATTAAATAAATAATATAGAATATTAAGGTATAAATTAGGGGTATTTAGAATAATAAGGGAATAGAGGAATTTAGTAGTTACTAAGAGGAAATAATAAAATACAGTAAAGATAGAGTATTAATAATAGGATAGGAAGATTTTATTATTTAATTTAACAAATTTAATTATAGGATTAAGGAATATATATTATAAGGAGAGTTATATAATATTAAGTAATACTATAAAATAATAACTATAGATATAATAATTAGCGCGCTAAACGCGTTTTTCTTTAGTGTAACTTTAATAACTACACGTTTTAATATTATTTACTTTAGATAGTAGCTAAATTTAGTTATAGTTTAACTATATATAACTAGGATAGTTATCTTTTTAGCGTGCCTAGCACTTATTATATAGTAGAATATATGTAGTATATAGAGGCTGCTATACAAAAGCTAGATTTAATATCTTAGTTTAGAAATTTAACTTACTTTATATATATTATATCACCCCTAATAGTAGCTTTCATAAGTGAACTTAGTATAACTTATAACCTATTGAATCCGTTGGCCCCTCTGACAGAATCGACCTTCTATCGTGCAAAGCCAGCACGTAACATTAGCGTTCTAAGGGTCTAGTTCTTTAGAGCTCTTCTAGTTAGTAGTAATAGCTAAGGTATATTTTTAGAGTTATTATAGTAAAGTAGATTTATCAGGTCTTTTAGGATATATAGTTTAAGTAGGCTGCTTTTCTTTTATAGTCTATAATAATTCTTATTTATTACTAGAGAGGTTTATTATATCTTATTTAGCTAGTAAAGCTAAGGGATTTTTTAACTAGTGGGGGTTAAGTTAATCTTAGGTTTAAGAAGGATGCTTCTAGAGCTATAATTCCTAGTTAGTTAATTAGTTTTCTTATAATAGACAATAGAATTAATTCTTATATTAGTAGCTCTTAACTTACTAATAGAAAAAGGTTAATCCCTTAGAAGCCTAATATCTAGTATCTAGAGTCTATCTTCCTTTAGCACGCTTCCTTAGTTAACTAAAGGAAGGTCTTTTCTTATATAGACCTAGCTATCTATGGTTTTTTAACTACTAATTAGTGTTAGGATTACTAAGGCTATTATAATAGATACACTAGTGCACAAAAGGGGTCTCTTTAAAGGTATAATAATTATTAGTTATAAAGCTATCTAGAGAGTTATATAGCTATATAAAAAGAGGGAACGTAAGTTACATGTGCCTGCCTCGCGTATAGGTATAGCTAATTATAACATAGCGTTACCGCACGTGCTCCACTTTCCTCGGTGGTCAATACGCGGTTGACCTGGTTGTCGCAACAACCCCTTTAAAAAGGTATAATTAAATTAATTAAGTAGGCCTTTATTTAAAAAAAAAATCTCTCTTTATATAAGTAGGATTTAAATATATAACCTTTATAGTGTTAATTAATAAATTATAATTATAGTATTTATAATACTATTAGTATAAATAACTATATATTAAGATTTAGAAATAACTTTAAAAAAGTTAGACCTTTCTAGGTAAATCTTAGTAAATAGTAAGCTAGGATAAGATATTTCTTATAGAACTACCTTAGGTACCTAAAACTAATAATCTAGATTTATTACTATCTAAGTAGTAATTATTATTATAAGGTATATGTTAGAATAAGCATGATATTAACAAGGTTGCGTGCCTCTGATTAGCTAGGCGCGTTGCATTGCGGACCTATATATCTAGCCTAACTACGCTATGGTTAGTAGTATACTTATATGTCAGAACCTAGAAGGGGTGCTAGGTAAGCCATTAGACCAAAAGATCCACTAATGCTAGCTATTGCTACATTATACCTTATAATTAATTATTAGGCCACCTGCGTACGTGTGCACCTAATAATCATCCCTCCACTCTATAAGGCTTACCCTAAGCTATACTAGCCCTACTAGCACGTAGCAACCTAGGAACTTAAATAGGCCTAGACCTCCGTGGCCTCTAGGATAATCAACCAATTGTGAACCCCTAAGGCCTAGTACGCACAACACTAGGCCTATACATCACATGCACGTGACCCCTACGGGCGTAACCGTACCTGCCCTGTGAGCCTAATATAAGATATCTAGCCTAGCAATTCGACTATACGGGGACTGACCGCACGGGGACTTGAACCTAGGACTAGCATAACTAGAAGACCTGTGATAGCTAGCATTAATATCAGAACCTAGAAGGTATGCTAGGTAAGCTATTAGACTAAAAGATCTACCAATGCTAGCTATCGCTGCATTGCACCTTACAATTGATTATTAGGCCACCTGCGTACGTGTGCACCTGACATTATAGTACTAATACTAATTAGTAGTTATCTTTATAAATACTATAAATTAGTAAGGTCTTATAGAAAAAGTATTAGTATTATAAACTTACCTTATAAAATAAAGAGGGTACTATATAATACTAGTATACTAAGGAAAAAGTATATTCTAGCTTTTCTTTTACTATTATATAACTATAACTAGCTTTATACTAAATCTAAGCTTATTATATTAAGTAAGGCTTAGTTAGTAACTAATTTAACTTATCTTTATTTATTTAATTAGTATATCTATTATATAAATAAACCCTTAGAAGTATATTTATTAAATAATTAAAGCCTAGTTAGTAATTAGTTTAACTTATCTTTATTTGTTTAATTAAACTTACTAAAAGGTAAAAATAATAGCTTTACTTATAATTCTTTAAATTTTCTGTATTTTCTTTACTTTTTTATTTATTACTAATATAATAGTAAAATATTAAGATTAACTAAAGAGATTTAGTTTATAAGATATTTTTGTCATAACTTAAGGGTCGAAAGATAATAGAACAGAGTGGTAGCTTAGATTCATAGTTATAGCTAGATAGGTGCTACCTAGGGGCAGGTGCGTAAAGGTTTTAAGCTCTAACCTTCTATAAGAATATAGGTAGTCCTTACTAAATACCTCGCCCTACGCTTACGTAACTATCTAGCTACTAGCTAACCCTCCCTAACCTAGTAGGTCTCAGGTCCTGCTAATGCTCTATTATGTAATAGTCCTGTCTCTATCCCTCACGCTCCTGACAATTTTCTTTAATTATAAACTTATTTTTTTTTCTAAGAATACTATAAAAAAAGCTAATATATAAGTTATATTTTATCTTTTTAACTATATTTTCTTTAATTTATATTAGTATATTATATTAGTATATTATATAATAAGTATTAGAATATAAGAAATTATTTAATTTAAAAGTAATTATTATTTTTAAAGAACTTATAGCTTAAATTCTTATTAAAAAATAACTTATAAATATAAAAACTTATACTTATAAACTTTATTTATTATTTTTAATAATAACTTTAAAAAATAAAACTAAAAAATATTTAAAGTAATAAATTCTAAAACTATAAATTTTCTTTAAGATTTTCTTTTTTTTAGTAGTATTTATATAAACTTATAAAGTTACTAAAAAATTATAGTTTTATTTAAAAATATTATTAATTATAATAGATTTTATAATTAAAAAAAATATAAAAAGTTAAAAAAAAGTATTTAAATTTTAAAAAATATATAAAAAATTAAGACTTTTATAAAGACTTTTTTTTAATATTTTATTTCTTAAAAACTAACTAAAGTAACTAATTACTTTATAGTATTTTTAATTCTCTTAATTACTATAATTACTTTTATTTTATTTCTAAACCTTATTATACTAATCTCTAAGTATACTAATTATAAAGTAAAGGTATAATAATAAAGGTAATTCTCCTATTATAAGCCCTTAATTATAAACTTAGATTTCTTTTATTTCCTTTTTTATAATAAAGTATTATAATTTTCCTTTATAATATAAAAAAACTATAATATCTTTTTAATAAAAATTAACTATTTTTATTCTCCCTTAAGAAATAAGCTTATTAAGATTAAGTAATTACTTTAATAAAGGTTAGCTTATTTCTTAAGGGAGAATAAGGATAGTTAATTTTTATTAAAAAGATATTATAGTTTTATATTATAAAGGGAAATTATAATACTTTATTATAGGAAAGAAAATAAAGGGGGTTTAAGTTTATAGTTAAGGGCTTATAATAGAAAAATTACCTTTATTATTATACCTTTACTTTATAATTAGTATACTTAAGAATTAGTATAATAAAGCTTAGAAATAAAATAAAAGTAATTATAATAATTAAAGAAAGTAGAAATACTATAAAGTAATTAATTACTTTAGTTAGTTTTTAAGAAAAAAATATTAAAAAAAGAAGGCTTTTATAAAAGTTTTAATTTTTTATATATTTTTTAAAAATAAAATACTTTTTTCTTACTTTTTATATTTTTTTTAATTATAAAATCTATTATAATTAATAATATTTTTAAGTAAAACTATAATTTTTTGGTAATTTTATAGGTTTATATAAATATTACTAAAAAAAAAAATCTTAAAGAATTTTTATAGCTTTAGAATTTATTACTTTAAATATTTTTTAGTTTTATTTTTTAAAGTTATTATTAAAAATAGTAAATAAAGTTTATAAGTATAAGTTTTTATATTTATAAATTACTTTCTTAATAAAAATCTAAGCTATAAGTTCTTTAAAAGTAGTAATTACTTTTAAATTAAATAATTTCTTATATTTTAGTACTTATTATATAATATATTAGTATAAATTAAAAGAAATATAGTTAAGAAAGTAAAATATAGCTTATATATTAGCTTCTTTTATAGTATTCTTAAGAAAAGAGATAAGTTTATAATTAAAGAAAATATCTTATAATCTAAATCTCTTTAGTTAATCTTAATATTTTACTATTATATTAGTAGTAAATAAGAAAGTAAGGAAAATAAAAAAAATATAGAGATTTAAAGAATTATAAGTAAAGCTATTATCTTTACCTTTTAGTAAGTTTAATTAAATAAATAAAGATAAGTTAGATTAGTTACTAACTAAGCCGTAATTAATATAATAAGCTTAGTATTATAACTTAAGGGTCAAAAGATAATATAATAGAGTAATAGCTTAGATTCATAGTCATAGCTAGACAGGTACTACCTAGGGGCAGGTGCGTAAAGGTTTTAAGCTCTAACCTTCTATAAGAATATAGGCAGTCCTTGCTAAATACCACGCTCTATGCTTATATAACTATTTACCTACTAGCTAGCCCTTTCTTAACCTAGTAGGTTTAAGGTTTTACTAATACTCTATTATATAATAGTCCTATCTCTATCCCTTATGCTTTTAATATAATACTCTCTCTTTATATAATTATCCTTAATTATATAATAAGCTACTTACTTAGGGTATTTATACTATATAGTTTTATAAGTTTTAATAAATAAATAGTTTAGGTTAGGTATAATATATTACGGTATAATATATTACAGTATAATATATTATTAAAAATAATAATACTAATAATACTAGGGTATAAATATTATTATTCCCCTATTTATTAATTCTAAATAGTAACCTATTTACTACTCTAATATAGTAAAGTAAATACTCTTAGCTTTATATTAATAGTTCTAAAAAATAAATACCCTATATTAAATTTTATAATTAGGTTAAATAAATAGGGTATTAAATACTATATATATAAATAGACTTATTTATAAGTCCTAGTAATATAGTAATATAGTTACTATATATTTATAGCTATTAGTATATTTAAGAATAGTAATAATAATAGTAAATATTATAATTTATATATTAGCTATATATAGTATATAAATTACTTCAGAGGTCTATAGTTAATATAAAAAGGACTAATTCTTCCTCCCTTATATATATACTTTTTTTTCTTTATATACTATTTAACTATTATAAGTTTCTTTATTTTTACTTATCTTTCCTTTACTACTTCTTTACTTTTTATAGTTACTAACCTTTAGTAATAAACTTAGTTAAATATACTTATTATATATAAAATAATAAAATATATATTAGAGTATAACTACCTATTCTAAGTCTTTAGTTTTAAGATACTAACTTACTACTAGTGCTTTACTTAAATTATATAGCTTTATAAAAAGCTATTTAATATTATTAAAGCTATACCTAAGAGAGATTATTACTACCTTAATAAAGTAAGTATATCCCTAGTTTTTATAACTTAATTACTACTAATATACTAATAGTTTTTTATTTATATAAAGTAAAAATTATATAATACTCTCCTAAAAACTAAGAATACTAATAAGTATCAGTATATTTATTATACTTAGGTAGTTACTAAAGTAACCTAGGAAGCTAAGTATAATAAATATATTACTATATTATAGCTAGCTAATACTACTAAACTTAGGGTCTAAATTAATATTATAAACTACTTTTACTATATATATAAGAATATTCTAATAGTAAGTCTCTTAAGTATTTATAAGTATTTCTTTACTAACTTACTAGTAGTTTACTCCTTATATCTTTAGGCTTCTTACTTATATTAGTTTTTCTAAGCTACCTAGAGAGCTTTATATCTTTATATATAAGAAAGGTAACTTTTCTAATAATAAAGCGCTAGAGCTTTCTAAGGCTTTTATACCTATTATTACTACTACCCCTAAGGGAAATAAAGGTAAGGGTAAGGAGAAGAAAATAGTCTTAGAGTAATTATTACTAGGTAGCTATATTATAATTATAAGAGTAATATAATTATATTTTTTTTAGAATATTATACTATATTATTTACTATATTTATAAGGTATTACCTTATATTATTTACTAAGGGTAGTTTTATTACTATAACTTAGCTACTTAATTACTACTTATAGTTATTAATAATATTCTTTATAATAAAATCCCTTTTTAATACCTATAAATTCTCTAAGCTATTATAGCCTTTTTACTTAACTAGGTATTTATAATACTTACTATTATAATAATATAAGATAATTCTTTTAACTTTAAACTCTTATTTATTATCCTTAATATTATCTTATAGTAAAGAAGTATTTACTATATTTTTTAGGTTCCCTTTAAAAGGTTTAAGGCTTATAATATTAAATATATTATATAAATATATTCCAGCTAGTAATTCTAGCTAATAAGCTAGTCTATAACTCCTAACTACCTTTATAATCTTATAAAGGCCTAGGTACTTTATAGTTAACTTCTTACTTAGCTATCTTAGATTAATATTCTTTATAAATAGTAAAACATAATTACTAACTTTAAACCTCTTTAGGGTCCTTTTCTAGTTATAGTATTTCTTATATTAAGCTTATAAGTTAATTAGAAGCTATTTAATTATAGTATATTTCTCTCTTAATAATAATATTTTACTCTTAGCCTAACTATTTATAAGTAAAATATTAGGTACTACTTACTATAAACCCCTAGGGTTATATCCTTATAATACCTCTACTAGTATATAGCTATAAGTTATATAGTTACTAGTGTTATATATAAATTATACTATTAATAGGTTATTAGCCTAGTTAGTTTATTTAGTATAAAAGAAAGCTTTTAAATAATATTCTAGGACTTAGTTTAATTATTCTATTTACCTATTTATCTATAGGTAAAAAGCAGTGCTTAGTAGCTGCTTAGTTATAATAAGGTAGTAAAAGGTTATTTAAAATTTGCTTATAAATATAAAACCTCCCCTCCTGAGTACGAGGTAAAACTGCTTAGTTTGTTACACCCTAATACCCTATTCTTTTATCTTCTTCTTATCTGCCTTATAAATCTTATTATTAACTTTGCCCTTATTTTTTAGTATTTTTCCCTTATATTATAAATACTATTAATTATCTCTAGGTTTAATTTATCTTTACTTCCTTTCCCTTTACTTTTCTTCTCTTTTACTATAGTATTTAAGATTTTAGATAGGGTAGTGCCCTTTTTATTACCTTTAGCTATACTATAGTTAGATTAGTTAGGGGTAAATTAGTTAATTAGTAACCTATAACCTACCTAGTGATTTAAATTGGATTTAAGGTAAGTTAGAATAAGTTATGTTTAAGTAAGTATAAGTTATAAGGTATAAGATAGAAGAGGTATTATATAGAGAGTGGGAATAAATATAGTTATAGAGAAAGGGGGAATTACGTTAATTTATGCTATAAGTAAAACTCAAACGAATTTAAGTTTAACTATGGTCGCGAACTATAACTCTTACGCTAATATAGCTATAAAGTTTATTACAAACTTTAATCTAACCTTATAGCCCCCCTATATTTATAACCTTAAAGCTTGTTTTTATTAGGGTTCTTTTTATTACTATAGTTAAGATTACTTATATATTAATTATTATCCTAGCTAGGTATTACTAGTAATTATGGTTTGCTTATTTTATTAGATGCATTAGCCACAACTAATAACCCTAAAAATTTTTTAAACATCAATAAATATAAAACCTTAGTTTATTATAATACCTTCTAGGGCTTTATAATCTCTAAAGATATATTCTAGGAATATAGTTACTAACCTATTACTTATTAGTTATATTAAAATAGGGATATAAATACTATACTTTATAAAATAGTTTATAATTACTAAGATTATATTATAGGTTTAGTTAGTATCTTTTACTAGTAGTAATCTAGTAATAAAGTTTATTAATAGCTCTTAAAAAGGGTAATCTAGCTTTAGTAAAGTAGCTAGCTTATTATATAGCTTATAGTACCTTAGCTTTAAAATCTAATAGCTTATATAGGTACTAATATATATCTTTATATCTTTCTTTATTATTAGCTAGTAGTACTAACTTATAATTTAATAAAGTATTTTACTAACTCCCTAATACCTAGTAATAAGGTTATTATAGGTTAATAGTAAAATCTCTTTTCTTATACTATAAGAAATATAAACTTAACTCTTAAATATTAATAGCTTAAAGAGTTTAATTAACTATATTTATAATACTTCTAAGTTACTACTCTTAAGTAGCCTTCTCTAATATATAGTAAACTTATTATTTTACTATATACTTAATAATAATACTTAAATTAAAATATCTAATTCTAAGCTATTATTCTAAGTATTAGAGTTAAACTTAGTAAAGGTTCTCTAAATAGCTTAGATTCTTACTATAATATCTCTATAAGTAGCTAGCTTATAAAATACTTCTAGTCTTATAAGTATACTATAGTTAAGTAGTATTTCTAAGGAATACTCTTACTACTTACTAGTAACTATACTAGCTAGTATACCTCTTTTAGAAATATCTAGTCTTATAGCTTCCTTAAAAATATAGCTAAGTTATATTTTTTTAAAATCCTAAATATTCCTATTACTATTATAGTATCTTTATAACTAACTATCTATTATATTAAATAATAATATTATAAAACCTATAGTATTCCTATTATTACTATAGAATTCCTATTAATTAGTATTTATAAACTTAGATAAGAAGTTTAGTAGCTATAAGGTTATTACCTTTACTTTCCTATTTTTACTTATATAATCTACTCTTCTTAATAATATATTAGTAAGGTTTAACTTACTAGCCTTATATTTAATTCTAAAGTTCAATAGGTAAAGCTTATTTAGTGTAGTTACTTACCTACTAGTTAGCCTTAGCTTTATAGCTAGGTACTTATAGTTTAAGTAATCTATTACTACTATAATAGGGTAAGTTAAGTATACTAGGTAATACCTTTATACCCTAAAAGCCTCTTAGATTACTAATAACTTAGTATTTAGTATAGGGTAGTGTAACTTAGTATTAGTTAACTTTCTTAATATATATATATAACTAAGTACTAGTAACCTAATACTAATATTATAAGTATTACTCTAATTATAAAACCTAATATATTTATCTTTACTCTTAATAGAGTAAGTAAGTTAAAGTACACTAAAATTAGTACTTTCTAGAATAACTTCTAGAGTTCTCTAAAAATAGCTAGCTTATAGGGTTCTAGCTTAAAGGCTACTAGTTATCCCCCTTTAAGATAGTTTATTAATATAATAATTACTTTATTATACTACTTAATAAAATATTAATAAAATCTAGTAAACCTAAGGAATAATTAGATATCTAGGACGCTATAAGGTATTAGCTATATGATAATTACTTCTACTTATAATAGTTTTATTATAATACCTTTCTTAGATATAATAAATCCTAAGAATTTAACCTCTATAACTAAAATTTAATACTTCTTAAGGTTTATAAAAAGCTTTATATTATAGAGTTTACTTAGGACTTATTTAATATAGCCTATATAAGTAGCTATATTACTACTATAGATTAGGATATTATCTAGGTAAATAATATAGATATTATTTATAATATCTTTAAGGACTTTATTAATATACTCCTAGAAAGTTACTAGTGTATTAACTAATCTAAATAGTATTATAAAATACTTAAAGTGCTTATATTTATATTAGAATACTATCTTTTACTTATTACCTAAGTAAATATATAGCTAGTAGTATATATTTATTAAGTTAAGTTTTATCTAAATAACTATGCTCTTTAAGTAATTAAGGATTTTTATTATAGACTAGCCCCTAGGTAACTGCGATAGGGCGTCGATATAGTATTAAGAAACTGAGGGAAAGAAGAAAAAGACTACATAGCTAATCCCCCCCTACTTCTCTTATATTCCCTAGGTATCTTATATTAGCCCCTTTTTTATCCCCTACTACCCCCCTACCTATATACACTATACTATTACTTAGGCAAAGCCTAAGCCCTTTATATATACCCTTACTAACCTATTACCCTTAGCCCTTTGCCTACCTATTATTATGCTATTACTAACTTACTATAACTAGGTTATATAGTATAGCTATTTCTAATATTACCTCTTATAGGTAAAACGCGCTACGCGCTTATTATTATTATTATCTAATAAGAGTAAGGGTATATATTATATCCTACGCTACCTCTTATTATTATTATCTAATTATAAGTAGGGTATATATTACGTCCTACCTAACCCCTTATTATTATTATAATAATACTAGCCCTACCCCTACTTACTTATAACTTATCTAATATAGGCGTAATTACCTATATAAATATCCTACCTATTTTTATAATATAACCTTACTTTCCTTATATAATAACCTTCTAAAAACACTATAACTTTATTATACCTTCTTATTTTATTATATCCTACTTTATACTATCACCCTAGTATTCCTATATTAAAGATACCTTACCCCTAAGACATAATTACTATACTATAAACTAAATAAGTAGCTACTACCCCTATCCCTATAATACCCCTAGCCTAAGCTATTAGTAAGTTCCTTATAAAAGGAGACTTAGATAATAAGTAATATACCACACCCTCCTTACTCTAGTGCCCTTATAAGCTATATATTAAATAATCCCTTACTACTAGTATTATAAATTATTACCCTACTAAGAGTAAGGAGTCCTATCCCTTATATTATTAGAATTATATTACTTATATTTAGCTAACTAGGTACCTATCTATAGACCTATAACTCTAATATACTCTTAAGGACCTTAAAGCTAAAATTATTAAGGGAAAGTATATTATTACCCCTAGCGTTAATAAGATAGAGATAACTAAGAAGAAAATACTTATACTATCTTAGAAGTTCTATTCCCTTATAAGTAAGTAAACTATATTACTAAATTAAGCGTAGTTTAATCTAGCCCTAGTCTAGTCTGCCCTTAGCCCTTCTCCTTTAACTAATATACCTACTATAAATATAACTAGACTTAAAGTTATTCCCTTTATTAGTAATAGCCCCTTAGCTAGATTTAGTATAGAAAACTCTATATAGTAAGTTACTAGTATCTTATTCTAATAGGGATAATAAGTTATTTAGAGTGTAAACGCTATATATAGAGAACTCTATAAGCAAAATATAGCCCTCCTTAAAGCGCTTTTCCCTTACTACTATAGTAGTAACTAATATAGCTAATATATTAAAGCAAGTAATAAATTACCTTCTTACTACTATTAATAGTGTTCCTACCTCTTATCTAGGTTAAACCCTATTAACCCTTACACTAGACTTACTTATCCCCTAGCTAGAGCTAGTAGTTACTTAACCTATCTTCCTACTAATAAGTCTAAGAGTAATACCCCTCCTTCTCCCCTATATATTTACTTTAATCTCCCTAATTATTATTCTACTTACGCTATCTAGAACCTAGGTATAACCTAAGGTTAGTAGCTATAACTAGTAGGTAAAATAACCTATAGCTCTTATATAAGTGGCTTAGGGTTAAACTACATTACCTTATAGTGTACTACTATTAATATAAGTTTATCTAGTAATAAGTCTAACCTTTATAATATAGTAGTGTAAATAGTTTAGATAGAAGTAAGTAGTAGTAAGGATATGCCTATATTACTAGAGCTTTTAATAGGTAGATAAGTTTTCTAAAATTAATTTAGTCTATTATAAAATTATATATCCCCTTAATTTACCTTAAATTTATTAAGGGCTTATATCTTTACTATACTCTCTAGTAGCTCCTATATTAGTTATAAGTACCTTATTTACTTAACTAAAATATTATACTTTTTACCATGCCCTAGCGTATTTTAAGCTACTAGTATTTATTTTACCTAGTATTCCTCTATAAGTTTATTATTATCTTCCACTAGTACTTATTATAAACCTAGATAGGAATCCTATAGTATTTAACTTAGAAAAGGGTTCTCTACTACCTATTTAATAAGGTTAATATAGAAGACTAAGTATATGCCCCTTAGTATATCTAGGTAAACTATAAGTAGTAATAGTACCTCTACTACTATATATTTTATAGCTACCTAATCTAATTTCTATAAGGGTTAGTTTATCTTAATATTTCTAAGTAAAAGCTATACCTTATCCCTAACTTAAAAGCATTCTACTAGATATCTTAATACTAATATAGTATCCTACTATTATTACTATATATAAGTAATTATAGCCTATACTAGAAGGGTTCTCTCCTAGAGATAATTTAGGAAATAGATAGCCCTCCCCTTTAGAGTTATAGTAAAAATAGATAAATTAGGTTATAATTAAATAGGTTTAAGGTTATAGCTATTAAGTAGTTAGTTTAGGCTTACCCTAGTAACTAAAAATAGCCTATTATTTATTATAAGTTAATAAGTAGTAAGGTGCTTAGGCTAATTATACTATAAAAAGGAGATAGCTACCTATAATATTACTTATATCTCCTAGTTTACCTATTCTATACTACTATTAGTCTATAGGTAATAGGATATAGAGAGTAACTAATCTATTTCTACTAAGGAGCATAAAGTTATCTAGAACTTTCCTAACTAGTCTAATTCTTAATCTATAATAATAGACTATAGAAACCCCTAAAACCTCTACTAGGCTACCTTGAATTATTTTACACACTCCTTAGCTTTAATTAAAGTTATAGCCTCTAACTAGATAAACTTAGAAAGCCTATCTATAATTACTATAAGGTACTAGGGTCTCTCTTAAGATAATACTAGTAAGTTTATTATAAAATTAATAGAGATTTATAACTAGAACTAGTCTAGGATTAGTAAGGGCTTAAGCAATCCCTAGTGTTATAGATAGCTCTTATAGCTACTAAAATAGTGATAATTCTAGATAAACCTTATAATATCCTATATTATTCTATCCTAGTAAAATTACTATTATAAAATCTAAAATGTAGTGTTATAGCCTAGGTATCCTATAGTAGGTAAATTATAGTATTATTAGATAAGTATTATTATTAAAGGCTCTTACTTAGGAACCTAGTGTTGGATATAGCAGCCTCACATCTTAGGCATTACTTATGACACCTTCTGTATCCGAGGCCATAGATCACCATGGATCGAGGTACATGGGCACTTAGGGCAAATGCCCTTATAGCCCACGTATCTCTAGCCTCGTTGTGCCACATATGTGGATAGCCTAGATAGCTAAATATATTATTATTACTTTCCACACTGTCTTATAGGTTATAAGCCTAGAGCTTCATAACTCCTACTTAACTAAATCAACAACAATTAGTATTAAGTAATTACGGTAATAGGAGTATATAAATTCTAATATATAACTCTCTTATCGCTCCTACAAATTATAATATAGCTAACAAGACATTTAATAACATAAGTTTCGCGGCAGGACTATCCACATAGGTAACCTAAATAACCGCAGTAACCGCGGTGACTCTAATATAACTAGAAGAATATAATAATATAATAAAAAATTAGTTCTCTAGGATTATAGTTATCTTACCCCTTAAAGGGGCGGAAAATTTTAAGGAATAGGAGATTTTAGTTAAGATATAAGTCTAAATTATATAATTAATAAAGCACTTCACTAGGGAAATTCTATATTCTCCTATAATAGATAAATATTATACTATTCTTATATCTATTATCTAGTAAAGCCTTTCTTCTTAAGTCTAGAAAAACCTAATACACGCAGGGTAGACTAAGACTATACTAGTAACTAAAATAATAGATTTAATTAGAAATAATTACGGCTTTAAAGCTAACTTAGCGATTATTAAATTACTCCACGAATTCTTAAAGTCTAAGAAGTTAAACTTTATAACTACTTAAACCTAGCTTAATTACTACTAAAATCTATAGAATTAAATTAATAAGATCTAGGTAATTCTAGATATTATATAGGTATTATAAATAATTAAGGTAGTAGAAGACTCTATACCTAAAGTCTATAGCTCTTAGAAGATAAAAGGCTTCTCTAAAGTAGCTTTAAAGAAAGAGAATATACTTATATATTTAATATATAATATAAATAAGCCTCTAAAGAACTAGAAGGTGAACTTTAATACCTAGAGTAAGTCTAGTGAGAACGCTAAGTCTAAGGATAATAAGAAGAGGAATAATACTATAGAGACTATAAAATTAGAGTGTAGTTACTAGATTTCCCTTAGCAGGGTAATACACATAAAGGATAGATACTAGAAGCTTTATCCTAAGAAGATACCTAAATTAATACAAAAGAAAAAGTTAAATCTAATAATTACTACTTCCCTAGATATTATTACTACTAGGACAAATCTTTTACTAATAGTAGTAAATTATAATATACTAACTATATATATAAATACTAAAGATTATCTTATAAAGGATAATTATATTCTAGATACTAGATGTAACACACACACATTTAATAACATAAAGTGGTTCACGTATTTAAATACTAATGTAAACGCAAAGCTAATAATAGCAAGTAATAGTTAGCATCTTTATATAGATAGAATTAGAAGTATATGCCTTCTAGTTAGGCATAGCTTTTTAGAGCTTTCTAATACGTAATATGCACTAAGGGCAAAGGTTAATATAATCTCCCCTAGACTTCTTAAAAGAGAAGGTATTATAATAGATAGTTATAAGGATTATTTAATCTTAAAGGGTATAGGACTACTAATTAGTTAATACTAATAGAAAGCTAATATTATAACTCTTATGCTTTAGGATAAAGAACCCTAATTTAATTTCATAGCCCTTATAAGTAATTTAATTACTAAATAAGTTAAATTTAGTCTATTATATAAATAACTTGGTTATGCGGGCAAAGACTGTATTATTAAGGCTTGTAAAGAAGCCAGAATCTTAATTAACCCTTAGTTACTAATAAAGTTTTAATGTCTAGCATGCTTACTAGTAAAAGCTTCTTAGTAGATTAATCGCGATAACTTAAATAACACCACGTATTTCCTATTATAGGTATTCTAGGACTTTATTAAACATAAGCTAGAAGGATTTAGTAGTAAAAACTATATATTATATTTAATTAATATTTACACGCGTTTCTACTAGGTAATCCTAACTATTAGTAAGTTAAATATAGTTAAAGCTATTATAGCCTAGAAAACTACTATAGAGAATATAAGCAGAGGTTATACTATAAAGTGCTTCTATATAGATAATATAATAGAATTCCTTAGGGAGAAGTTTAAGACCTACTATTAAAAGGAAGGAATTATCTTCTATACTAGCGCTCCTTATATACCTATATATTAAGGTATTATAGAACGCATAGGATAAACCCTTATGGAGGTAGTAAGGTCTATAATAATTAAGTTATAACTTCCTAAGCTACTATAGCCTTTTACTATAATATATATAGCTAAGATTATAAATTTACTTCCTATAAGCGAAACTAAGGATAGTAGCTTACTATAAGAGACTCTTTTTAAGATACTAGGTCTTTAAAACAATGCCTTAATTTAATACTTGCGAATATAGGGATATCTTATATACGTACGAATCCCTAATAAATATTATATAAAGGCTTAGAAAATAGCTCTAAGAGCTAAGATTAGAAGACTAATAGGTATAGAGAGACTAAAGTGTTATCTCTATAAGATCTAGATTCCTAATAAATAAAAGGTAATTTAGGCAAGGGATGTTTATTTTAATAAGAGTAATACACTAGCCTAAATTAATAATAATAAAGAACTATATATTACGGAGCTTATTAACCCTTCCTTTAAAGAGGAAGGACGCTATATTATTAATATTCTAATTAAATAAGCCTTACTATTAAAGAATATATGTTTTACAGTAGAATTACTAAGTAGGAAATCTACAGAGACTAAGACTATAGGTTATAATATAGATAGTAATACTACAAAAGCTACATAGCTACTATAATTACCTCTACTATAATAGTTCTTACCTTCTCCCTCTATAAGTCCTAAGAAAAGAAGACTCCTAGAAAACCTAAGATAGAGCATATATAGTAATACTATTATTCCTTAGGAAGAAAATATATTCTCCTAAGGAGAGAAATTAGATATAGCTCCTAAGGAAGAAGAAGCTAAAGATAATAGAAATATTAGTTAATAACAAATAGGTAAACTCTCTTAACTAAGATATAGCTAATAGGCTAGCCCTTAATATAACTATCTTAATATTATAATATTAGGGAAGAAGAAAGTATACCTTAAATAGAGGTTAAATATAATAATTAAGTACTATAAGGATAATATATATAATAAAGAGAAAGAGACTTAGAAGTCTTATGCTTTCTTAATACTTAAAGCTACTAATTTAGCAAATATAAAGATTAAGATTCCTAATAACTAGTTTAAGGTAAAGAGAATAGATAACTATTAATCTTTCTAGAGACCTATAGAGTTAAAGGAACTAGAGAAGATTAAAGAGAAATAATACTAGACTTTTATAATACCTCTAGAAGATATAAAGATCTTTAATAGGCACTAGGTTTACACTATAAAACACCTAATTAATAAGCCTTTATATATAAAAGCTTACTAAGTTATATAAGGTAATTAGAACATAGAGGTATTTAAAAAGGAAGATCTCTATATAGTAGTTACACACCTAGTCTCCCTACGCGTTTTCTACATAATTATAGCTATTCTTAACTATAAGTAAGAATAATTTAACACTATAAATACTTTTCTTAATACTATAGTATAAATAGAAGTATATATAAGATAACCTTATAGATATAGAGATAGAACAAAGCGTGTTTATAGGCTTAATAAAGCTCTTTATAGCCTTTTAATATTATCTCTTTAGTAGCTTAATAATATCTCTAAAGAGCTAGAAAAGCTAGGTTTTATATATTTAAAGCAGGAGCTCTATATCTTTTATTAAGAAAGCACTTTTCTCCTCCTCTATATTAATAATATAATTATTATAGTAAAGGATAAAGTAATAGTTTAAACCATGTTTATAGGCCTTTAGTAATATTATAAGTTAAAGTAATTAGGTAATCCTAGGCTTTTCCTAGGCATTAAGTTTATATAGAATAGAAATAACTAAATAATACTAATACACTAGAATC
Organism: Epichloe bromicola; assembly: GCA_023658445.1. Taxonomy (NCBI): domain Eukaryota; kingdom Fungi; phylum Ascomycota; class Sordariomycetes; order Hypocreales; family Clavicipitaceae; genus Epichloe; species Epichloe bromicola. The sequence continues at coordinate 1,566,678 of CP098269.1, forward strand.
TCTATATATAGAGTATCCTTAAGAGATTTAATATTAGTAATATTAAACTATCTATAGTTCTATAGCTTATAAAGGCAGAGATTCCTACTAATTAGAAGTCTCTTCTAATAGTATATAATCTCTCTAATTAGGCTTAAAAGACTAGAAGCTTTAATTAGCTTATAATATACATAAGACTAGATATCGCGTTTATATTAAATTATCTTTATAATGCAAATTCTACACTGAAAAAAATACACATAAAACTAATAAAACACCTTTAGAGATATCTTATTAGGTTATAAGACCTAGGGATTATGCTAGGTAGTAAGGGGCCTAATAATAAGTTAGTTAATCTAAATAGAATTCTTTAAGTAAAGGGATATAGCAATGCCTCTCTTACTAATAATCTAGATATAAGGAGATTAATAGCAGGCTATATTATTATACTTATAGAAGGCGTAATTCTTTAGTAGTTAAAGAAATAATCACTAGTTACACTTAGTTCTACAGAGGCTAAATTTATTAATTTAACTCTAATAGGACTATTAATACTTTAGGTAGTGAATCTACTTAAGGACTTTAGAATCCCTTAATAATAACCACTACTTATATATATAGATAGCTAAAATACAAAGGTAAATATCCTAGATAAGAGGCAAAGAGGTTATACTTATTATATTAATATAAGATATAAATAGGTAATTAAAAAGACCTTATAGGGTTATTTTTATCTAGAATAGATTAGAACTAATTAAATAATTGCAGATAGGATAATAAAGGGTCTTAAAAGGATTAAACATAGTGATTTCTTATGTCTTCTTTGAATAATAAGGGCATAAGACTTTATATTAAATGCTTTAGTGAAGTAGGCATCTTTATAGATAGACTAAATAGTTAATTATATCTATAGCCTTATTTTTAGACTAGATATTCCGCTAGGGGTGGTGTTAGATATAGCAGCCTTATATCTTAGGCATCACTTATAACACCTTCTGTATCCGAGGCCATAGATCACCATGGATTGAGGTATATAGGCACTTAGGGCAAATGCCCTTGTGGCCCACGTATCTCTAGCCTCGTTATGCCACATGTGTGGATAGCCTAGATAGATAAATATATCATCATCACTTTCCACACCGTCTCACACCTATAAACCCCCTACTAATCTAATAACTAGTAGCTAGTCTACTATATAAACCACTACCTTATAGTATTCTAACTATAGTAGTCTAAATATAATATCCTAAGTAAGGCCTAGGATAATATATAAATACACTAATAACTCCTAGCTATTAATATTAATTCTAGTGTAAACTATATATATAATTAAAGAGGTATCCTCCCTCTATTACTAGCCCTTTTTCTTTATTTCCACTATAGTATAGACCTGCCTCTATTTAGGTAACTATATAAGCTCTAGGCCTAGCTATCTTACTACTAATTTACTTATAGCACTATAATAATTATAGCTATAGTTAATCTAAACACTAATATAAGAATATATATTAAAGAGAATAAGGACTAAGAATAGTAATTAATCTATATAATAAGCAACGTCCCTTTCCTCCTTTATATACTATTTATATATATCTATTATTATAGTAGCTAGCTAGCCTCCTTACCTTTATATAAGACTTTACTTAGGGGCTACTCTTTTTCTAGAAAGTAAGTGTTAATTTCCTTATTAGCACTCTCCTTATCTACCCTATAGGTATTAATATTAACTTATAGTTAGTAAGGTAGGAGGAAAGAGCACTTCTAAATATAGTAGTCTTTAAAGCTATAATATAAATAGCACCCCTTCTAGTAGTATTTAGCTAACTTAGCCTTTAATACCTATTTTACTCTCTATAGTATATTAGTTAACTTCTAGCCCTTATCCTTATTACCTTACTTCTTTAACTAGCCTAAGTATATCCTAGCTATATAAACCCCTAATATTAGGGTATCTCCCTTATAGTTAGTCTAGGGTATAAGGTAAGGCTACTATAGACTATATTAGGTCTAATACTTATTCTCTAAGGTAAGTATTTTAATATTAACTATAATACTATAATACTAAGTAATTATAGTATTATAGTTATCCTAGCTTATACTATAGCTAATACTAACCTCCCTTAAGCGCTTATTAAGTGTATATTAGAGTTTAGCTAGTTTTATATTATAAGTCTAATAAGTCCCTTTTACTATTACTAGTTTCTCCTTAAAGTAAATAAAAAATATAGTAAAAAACTCCCCTAGGCCTTACTTTATCTAGTTAAGTTCTATAAGGGCTATTTTCTATCTATAGGGGTTAGTAAATAAGGACTTAAGGTAGCTTAAAAAGGTAACTAGATTAAAAGCATAAAGATTACCTTACTTAAAAAAGGTAGTAACCTAAGCCTAGACCTAGGAGAATAAATTCTAGTAGATAAGTATTTACCTATTCTTATCTATACTAATAAAGTCCTTATTTACCTAAAGCTTATATTCTATAAGGAGCTTCTAAGTAGTAAATAAGGCTTTATTACTATTATATAGATTACCTAAGGGAATTAGCTTTTACTTTACCTAGGGGACTAAAGGGACTAGATTAGGGGTAGTAGGCTATATAGGTTATACTATAGGAGCCCCTAGGTAACTATAATAAGGCATTAATATAGTATTAAGAAACTTAGGGAAAGAAGAAAAAGACTACATAGCTAATCCCCCCCTACTCCCCTTATATCCCCTAAGTGTCTTATATTAGCCCCCTTTTTATCCCCTACTACCCCCCTGCTTACATACACTATACTATTGCTTAGGCAAAGCCCAAGCCCTTCACAATTTTAGTAATTAGTAGTAAGAGAGACTTATTCTTAATAGTAATTTTATTTAGGCCTTTATAATTTATATAAAGCCTTAATTTCCTTTCTTTCTTTAGAATAAATAAAATTAGGGCCCTAGCTAGGCTAACTAATTTTCTAATCTATCCCTTTTACTATATATCTATAAGATACTCCTTAAGTACCTCTAGCTCTTTCTTAGCTAAGTTATATATTAGCCCCTATAGTAGTATTTTCCTCTTTTCTAACTTAATTATATAAGTATAGCTACTTAGTTTAAGAAGTATTCTTACTAGGTTCTTATTAAATATATCTTTAAACTCTAAGTATTCTTCTAGGAGCTCTAGTTTATTTATATTATTACTTATCCCTTACTTAGTTATAGGTTACTTATTACTTAGATTATTTAAAAATCTTAGATTAGCTATAGTATATTACTTATATAATATATAGGTATACTCTAAGACTATTATTACTTCCTTATTACTTATTTTCTAAATTAGCTTTAGTAAGTTTACTAGTAAGTTCTCTTTAGGTTTTTTTTCTTTTCTATTCTTTAGACTATTTATAATAACTTTTATAAACCCTATACTATTCTTTATTAATACTAATCTCTTTAGAATTTCTTAATATAAAACTATATTCTTACTTATACTTTTAAGCTATTAATCTATTAATCTATTCTTTTAATTCTTTTTTAATTCTCCTTAGATAATAACTTTAAATATATAGTTAAGGATTATATACCTAAGTCTATTAGTGCTTTTACTATTACTTATTAGTAATCTTATTATAGAGATATATAGACTCTAACTCTTAGGTCTATTAATTTATCTATAATAAGCTTCTTATCCTAGGTTTATATAAATAAATGTAGTATCTTATTATAGTTAAATACTTTATTACTACTATTATTATACTTCTCTATAGTATATTTACTACTCTTATAAATAGAGTAGTCTAATAAATAGTATATTATTAAGATATATCTAGGCTTCTTATATTTATAATATATAATAGGTAATCTTCTTACTTATTCTTTATTCTATTATTATAAGTTATTTATAAGTAAAGTTAAGTGCTATTACTTCTTTTTATAGTCTTAACTTTTCTTATAACCTTAGGTTAGTTTTATTACTACCTTTACTTTCTTACCTTAGCTTTATAACTAGCTTTAAGTAGTTAAAAACTCTTAGCTAAGTATTTACTTTTTTATAGTATTATTAAGGCTATTAATAAATATATAAATTCTTAGTTATATTAAAATTAGTTTAGGTAAATTAGATTTAACCTTAGTCTAATTCTTAATAAAGGCTTAAAATAATTAGTTATTACCTTACTAAAGGTTTAGTAATAACCTAGTTACTTCTAAGTACTTAGTATTCTTATTTATTATTCTAGTTTTTAGCTACTTTATAAAGCTTACCTAATTATAGTCCTTATATTCTATATAACTATCTATAGCTATATAATATATTTATTATTACTTTATATTATTAGTAAGGTATTTACTAGTATAAGCTACCTTTATTATATTATTATAAAAGGTATATTAGTCTAATTTAAATGATATATTTAAGTCTACTAGGAAATTCTAGAGGTTTTTATAAGTATTTCTCTTATATAATAGTATCTATAGCTATATCTTAATAATACTATATTAGTATATATTTACTACTTACTTAGTGCCTATTAGTAAAGTAAGTATAGAAGTAGTAGATTTAACTAGAGAAAGTAGATTTATAAGTTCTTATTAAGTTCTAACTAATAGTAAGTTTACTTATAACTCCTTAATTTTTACTTTTATCTATAGAATTTCCTATATTTTCTATATATATTATAGCTTAGCTTATACTATATTATAATACTATTATACTACTTCCTTAGTATTATAATTTCTAACTCTAGTATTATTATCTAGATTAGTATTAAGTAGTATTTAATATACTTAATTATTAGTATTTATTATATAAGTCTTTACTATACTACTACTACCTTACTTATCTATAGTATTACTACTAAGGGGGGGAGGTATATTTTATATAAATATTCTCTAAGGTACTAATATTATAATCTAGCTAATAGTTTATTACCCTAAAGGGATTAAGAGCTTAATTTATTATAACTTAAGAGTTAAAAGATAATATAATAGAGTAATAGCTTAGATTTATAGTTATAGCTAAATAAGTACTACCTAGGGGTAGGTATATAAAGGTTTTAAGCTCTAACCTTCTATAAGAATATAAGTAGTCCTTACTAAATACTACGCCCTATGCTTATATAACTATCTACCTACTAGCTAGCCCCTCCTTAACCTAGTAAGTCTAAGGTTTTGCTAATGCTCTATTATGTAATAGTCCTATCTCTGTCCCTCATGCTCCTGACACTTAGATTTAGTATAAAGCTAGTTATTGTTATTAAAAAATAGGACCTATTTATAGGTCTTATTATTACTTTAACCCTTTTCTCTTGTAAATCTAGGTAAGACCTTTCTTCTATTAAAGAAGGTCTGCTAGTGCTTATAACTATAAGCTTTAGGTATAATAGCTACACTATAGCTGTTAATAGTTACTAGCTAGCGAAGTAAAGCTATGTTATAACTATTAATAGTTATAACTAACTATATAGGTAATATAGTTAATTTATTAACTAGTATAAGTTATAGATAGCTTACTAAGTTATATAGCTATACTATAGCCTACGCTATAGCCTACGCTATAGCACTAGTCCTAATTAGGAATTAGTTACCCTATGCCTTAATTTATAGATATAAATTACTCTAGATAATAGAGGTTATATAAAAGTCTTATAACTAGTAAATTAGTGCTACTAGGCAGGGTTTTTATTTTATATATAGTTATTTTTTAGGTTAGAAAGTTAGTGTATGTTAGTGTGTGGTTTCTTAGTGTATAAGTTATAAATCTTGTTTTTTCTTATAAATAAATTTTATAGAAAATAAAAAGTAGCTCTAGAGGCCTTACTAGTAACCTTAGACTACTAATAAGGTTAGTAGGTCTATAAGAGGGATAAGGAAATCATCTATCTAGTTAACTAGAACTCTTAATAACTTAATTAACTAATAATGCTATATTACCTATATAAGATAACCAGAGCATTGCAGTATTGTATTGTATTGTATTTTCTAGCCCTTCGATGTATTATATTGTATTGTATTAACCTATGTATTGTTAGGGAAAATTTAAAGCGGGACATTATAAATATCTATTATATAGTAGATTTTTTAAGAAATGTAAGTATAAGAACTTTATTTTATTATATAATTTATTTATTTATTTAAAAATCTATAAAGTTTTAGCTTATTTAGAATAATAAGCTAATATTAGTCCTTTTATATCTTAGTATAAATGTTTAATATTTAATAAATAGAGTGATTTTTTTCCTATATATTAAAGGTTATTTTACATTAGTATCTATTTTCTATAATTTATTAGAAATTATATTATATAAAAAGTATAATATAATACAATATAATACATTACATTACAATACAATACAATACATTACAATACAATACATTACATTACAATACATTACATTACAATACAATACATTACATTACATTATAATACAATACATTACATTATAATATAATACATTACATTACAATACAATATATTACATTACATTACAATACAATACATTACATTACATTACATTACATTACAATACATTACATTACATTACATTACAATACAATACAATACAATATATTATTCTAAGACTAGGGTAGTATATATACCTAATATATAGTAGATTTTGTAAATAATCTAAATAAGATATCCTTATTTTTCTATATATTTTGTTTATTTACTTATAATATTATAAAGTCTTAGCTTATTTTAAATAATAAGCTAATTATAAGTATTTAGTAGCTATATATAGCTTTTTTAATATCTTAATTAGACTTATTTATTAGTAAAATTTATTTCCTATATTTTCCTAGTTTTTACTCTTAATTATCTTTTTTTTAGATTTATTATTAATTTTAGTACTTTTTTTTTCTTTTAGTATAAGAATTACCCTAAAGAAATTATTAATTCTTATATATAAATTAAACTATAATTCTAAAAAAAAATATAATTATATATATAAGATTCTTATTAAAAAAATAAAATTTTAGTTTATATAATTAAAATCCCTTTAGCCTTATAACTATTTTATAAGATTTATTAAAAATTATATTTACTTTTAAGTCTTTTTAAACTAAAAAAAGTAAAAAAGCTATTATCTAAATCTAGGAAAAGCTTTAAAAAAGAGATATTTCTTAGAGTAACTTTGCTTTTATATAACTTTCCTTAAAAAGGAAATATATTATAAAAGTAAGTCTAAAAGTAAGTCTTACTTATTATAGTTATAACTTATTTATAGCTAATTTACTTTATTATATATTATTTTCTATTAAAAAGAGATATATGTAAAAGTGGGTCTAAAAGTGGGTCTTACTTATTATAGTAATAATCTATCTATAGCTTATTTGCTTAGTCTAATGTTATTTTAACCTTAAAAAGGTATATATAAAAGTGGGTCTAGTAGTAATATTAGGATTACTTTTAATTTATTTATTATAATTACTATAATTAGTACTATTATAATTTTAAAAAAATATAAAAGAGAAAAGTATTTTATTTTATTAATATTTTAAAAAACCTTAAAATACTAAATAACTAAAAAGTCTAGCTTTTTCTATAGTAATTTTCTTATACTTACTAATATTTATATTTTCTTTATTTACTTATTATTTATTATTTATATTTAATTAAACTTTAACACTAATAGTATTATAAGCTATTATAAGCTAATCTATCAACTATATATAGCTTATACTTAAGGAATTTAACTTAAATCTAAAAAAAAATACAAAAAATACAAAAAATACATGTATTGTATTGTATTGTAAAATTTCTGCTGTATTATATTATACAATACAATACAATACAATACAATACAATACAATACAATACACAATACATGTAATGTATTGTATTGTACTACAATGCTCTGAAGATAACTAAAATTAATTTTATTAATATATTAGTTATTACTAAAGCTCTCTATAATCAATTATTAATAGTGATATTGTTTATTTTCCCTTATATTTATAATAATTAATTTATTAATTATTATAGTAGCTTTATAGGTCCTAGACCTCTAAAGCTTTAGGCACTTTGTCAAGCGGAAAACAACACCCCAAAAGACACAATACTAGCCCACGGTCGCAAGTAGCTCTAAAGCCTACACATAATAGAAAGGGATAATTATCTTGACAATATTAATTATAATAATAGCTAGAGATATCTTATTATATAGAGATACTCTAGATTAAATAGTCTATTAGATTAGAAATACTATCTTAATTAAATAAAGGGAATAATCTTAATTTATCTTATTATAAATATAGGTATAATCTTAGCTAAAGTAAAACATAGGGGTAATCTTAAGAATCTTATAGTGTGTAGTAGCTATAAAAAGAATCTAGCTATAGGTAGTCTCTTTATAGATTAAATAATCCCCTTACTTAGATAACTAATATTATTATTCCTTATTATATTATCTATCTTAATAATCCCTAGTGCTTATTATTATAATTATGTATTTCTAGGCATATATCTTATAGTATATAATACCTCCCTAGGTATACACTAGTTATCCCTAAGTAAGCGTATATACTAATAACTAAAGTGCCCTATAAGTATAGTTAGTAACTAATACTATATATTAAGGGAGAGTATTATTTAATCTAGTATACCTAAGTCTAATCTAATTAACCTTATATAGTAGGACTTTCTATAGTAAAGGGAAGTATTAAAGTAAAAAAGAGGAAAGGGCATTAGTAATATAAATAGGGATAGTGTAAAAGGGAAAATAAATAGAGAAAAAACAAGATAAATAATATCTCCCTAGCTAAAGACCTAAATTTCTTATTTCCTAAGAGAGCTTTAGCGTTTTTAGTGTTTAAAAACATATAGTAAGTAATATTAGTAAGGGGGTGTAAACTATAGGTTACTTTACTTCTTACTAAATTACTCTCCTTTTATAGTTCTTATATTAATTAATTAATCCTTAAGCACACTTCTTTTCTTACTAGTAAGCTTTAATAATCTTAGCCTATATTCTATAAGGGACTAAACTAGGTAGCACTATAGATATATATGTAGATAACATTAGTAAATAAGCAATAGTTTTCCTTTATACTACTCTTTATGCCCTAAGGAATAGAAGGAGATTAATTATTATAGCTTAACCTATATCTCTAAGAGAGTGTTAAATTATTCTTTCTTTTACCTATTTAGTTAAGGTTTTATAGTTATATACTTACTCCTACCTAATAACTCTATAGATTCTTAGTAACCTTAGCTAATCCTTAATATCTATCTAAAAAAGCTTATTTATTACTACTTACTATAGTTAAAGAGCCTTCCTTATAGTAGTAAGTATTTAATCCTCCTTACTATATTAAAGTGCTTTAAGTTTTATAGCTAAGAATATTAGTATTAGCTTATACCTAGTAATAAATAATAATATAGATAAAGACACTTATAATATTTAGTGACTTTTCCTTTTACTTAATCTTTATTTTTCTATATTAATTAGAGGTAGATTATCTTAGGCTTTTTACTATATTTATCTTTCTTAGTCCTATAGTATTTCTTATATACTAATATTAAAGACCTTAGGGTTACTAATAAAAATATAGGCTATAGGCTATGTGAGACAGTGTGTAAAGTGATGATAATGTATTTAGCTATCTAGGCTATCCACATATGTGGCAAAACAAGGCTATAGGTATAAAGGCATAGAGGGCATTTGCCCTAAGTGCTAAGGTACCACAATCCATAGCCTTAAATAGGGAAGGTATTATAAGTAATACCTAAGATATAAGGCTACTATATCTAACACTACCCCTAGCGGAATATCTAGCCTAATAAGGCTGTAAATATAGCCTATTTACTAAGATGCCTACTTCGCTAAAGTGTTCTTATTTAATGTGAAATCTTATGCCCTTATTATATAAAGAAGCCTTAAGAAATTACTATATTTAATTTGATTAAGACTCTTTCTTATTCTATTTGTAATTATTTAATTAGTTCTAATCTATTCTAGACAAAAGTAACCCTATAAGGTCTTCTCTATAATCTATTTATATCTTATATTAATATAATAAGTATAACCTCTACGCCTCTTATCTAGGATGTTTGCCTTTGTGTTTTAGCTATTTGTAAATAGTAATAGTAGTTATTATTAAGGGATTCTAAAGTCCTTAAGTAAATTTACTACCTAAAGTATTAATAATCCTATTAGTATTAAATTAATAAACTTAGCCTCTATAATGCTTAGTATAACTAGTGATTATTTCTTTAATTACTAAAGAATTATACCTTCTATAAGTATAATAATATAACTTACTATTAACCTCCTTATATCTAAATTATTAGTAAGAGAGGTATTACTATATCCCTTTACTTAAAGAATGCTATTTAGATTAATTAAGTTATTATTAGGTCTCTTACCTCCTAGTATAATCCCTAAATCCTGTAATCTAGTAAGATATCTCTAAAGGTACTTTATAAGTTACGTGTGAATTTCCTTTAGTATGTAATTTATACTATATAAATAATTTAATATAAATATAATATCTAGTCTTATATATATTATAAGCTAGTTAAAGCTTCTAGTTCTTTATACTTAATCTAATAGGTTATAAATTATTAGGAGACTTTTCTAATTTATAGGAATCTTTGCTTTTAGAAGCTAAGGGGTTGTAAATATCTTACTAGTGGTAACCTTAAATCTCTTTATAACACTTTATATATAGAGATTCTAATATATTAGTATTATTTAGTTATTTTTATTATAAATGAATTTAATACTAAGAAATAGCTTAGGGTTCCCTAAGCGCTTTAATTTATATTGCTTTTAAAGTCTAGTAATTGTCACGACTTAAGGGTCGAAAGATAATAGAATAGAGTGAAGGCTTAGATTTATAGTTATAGCTAGATAGGTGCTATCTAGGGGCAGGTGCGTGAAGGATTTAAGCTCTAACCTTCTATAAGAATATAGGCAGTCCTCGCTAAATACCTTGCCCTACACTTATATAACTATCTAGCTACTAGCTAACCCCTCCCTAACCTAGTGGGTCTAAGGTCCTACTAATACTTTATTATATAATAGTCCTATTCTATCCCTTATACTCCTAATATAATACCCCCTCTTTATAATTATCCTTAATTATATAATAAGCTACTTACTTAGGGTGTTTATACTATATAGTCCTAGGGGTTATAGTTAATAGAGGGTTTAGGTTAGGTATAATATATTATAGTGTAATATATTATTAAAAATAATAACACTAATAATACTAGGGTATAAATATTATTATCCCCCTATTTATTAATCCTAAATAGTAACTTATTTACTACTTTAATATAGTAAAGTAAATACTCTTTACCTTATACTAATAGTTCTAAGAGAGTAAACACCCTATATTAAATTTTATAATTAGGTTAAATAAATAGGGTATTAGACACTATATATATAAATAGACTTATTTATAGGTCTTAGTAATATAGTAATATAGTTACTATATATTTGTAGCTATTAGTATATTTAAGAATAGTAATAATAATAGTAAATATTATAATCCTTACGTTAGCTATATGTAGTGTGTAGATTACTTAGGGGGTTTATAGTTAATATAAAAGGGACTAAATCTTCCTCCCTTATACACACACTTCCTTTCCCTTATATACTATTTAACTATTATAAGTTCCTTTATCCTTACTTATTTTCCCTTTACTACTTTTTTACTACTAACCTATAGCTAGCTTATAATATCTAAAATCTATCCCTTAACTCCTACTTTATTACTAAGTTTACCTCTATAGAATAAACCCTTAGGGAAGTTACTAGAGAAGTTACCTTAAAAAAGAATAGTATTTAAAATTTCTATATAAGTTTACTATTTCCTTACTAGGTTATTATTACTAACTTATAGCTAGTAATACTAAAATTCTATATATATAGTGTAGTTAGTAGGTTACTATATAGAATATATAGCCTAAGAATAGTACCTATACTATTCCTTAGTATTTTAAGAAGAATAAACCCTTTCCTATAGAGTATAATAACTCTTATAGTATAATCTTACTATTTCTTTACTTCTTATAGTTACTAACCTATAGTAGTAAACTTAGCTAAATATACTTATTATACCTAAAATAATAAGATATATATTAGAGTATAACTACTTATTCTAAGTCTCTAGTTTTAAGATACTAACCTACTACTAGTGCCTTACTTAAATTATATAGCTTTATAAAAAGCTATTTAATATTATTAAAGCTATACCTAAGGGAGATTACTATTACCTTAATAAAGTAAGTATATCCCTAGTTCTCTTAACTTAATTACTACTAATATACTAATAGTCTCTTATTTATATAAAGTAGAAATTATATAATACTTTTCTAAAGACTAAAAATACTAATAAGTATAAGCATATTTATTATACTTAGGTAGTTACTAAAGTAGCCTAGGAAGCTAAGTATAATAAGTATACTACTATATTATAGCTAGCTAATACTACTAACCTTAAGGTTTAAATTAATATTATAAACTACCTTTACTATATATATAAGAATATCCTAATAGTAAGTCTCTTAAATATCTATAGGTACTTCTTTACTAACTTACTAGTAGTTTATTCCTTATATCTCTAGGCTTCCTACTTATATTAGTTCTTTTAAGTTACCTAGAGAGCTTTATATTTTTTTAGAATATTACCTTATATTATTTACTATATTTATAAGGTATTACCTTATGTTATTTACTAAGGGCGGTTTTACTACTATAACCTAGCTACCTAATTACTACTTATAGTTATAGATAATATCCCTTATAATAAAATCCCTCTTTAATACCTATAAATTCTCTAAGCTATTATAGCCTTTCTATTTAACTAAGTACTTATAATGCCTACTATTATAATAATATAAGATAATTCTTTTAACCTTAAACTCTTATTTATTATTCTTAATATTATCTTATAGTAAAGAAGCATTTACTATATTATTTAGGTCCCCTTTAAAAGGTTTAAGGCTTATAATATTAAACACATTATATAACTATATTCTAGTAGGTAATTCTAGCTAGTAAGCTAGTCTATAACTCCTAACTACCTTTATAATCTTATAAGGGCCTAGGTACTTTATAGTTAACTTCCTACTTAGCTATCTTAGATTAATATTCTTTATAGATAGTAAAATATAATTACTAACTTTAAACCTCTTTAGGGTCCTTTTCTAGTTATAGTATTTCTTATACTAAGCTTATAAGTTAATTAGAAGTTATTTAATTATAATATGTTTCTCTCTTAGTAATAATACTTTACTCTTAGCCTAATTATTTATAAGTAAAATATTAGGTATTACTTACTACAAACCCCTAGGGTTATATCCTTATAATACCTCTACTAGTGTGTAGCTATAAGTTATATAGTTACTAGTATTATATGCAAATTATACTATTAATAGGTTATTAGCCTAGTTAGTTTATTTAGCGTAGAAGAAAGCTCTTAAATAATATTCTAGGACCTAGTTTAATTACTTTATTTACTTATTTATCTATAGGTAAAAAGCAGTGCTTAGTAGTCACTTAGTTATAATAAAATAGTAAAAGGTTATCTAAAATCCGCTTATAAATATAAAACCTTAGTCTATTATAATACCTTCTAAGGCTTTATAATCTCTAAAGATATATTCTAGGAATATAGTTACTAATCTATTACTTATTAGTTATATTAAAATAGGGATATAAATACTATACTTTATAAAATAGTCTATAATTACTAAGATTATATTATAGGTTTAGTTAGTGTCTTTAACTAGTAGTAATCTAGTAATAAAATCTATTAATAGTTCTTAAAAGGGGTAATCTAGCTCTAGTAAAGTAGCTAACTTACTATATAGCTTATAGTGCCTTAGTTTTAAAATTTAATAGCTTATATAAGTACTAATATATACCTTTATATCTTTCTTTATTATTAGCTAGTAATACTAACTTATAATTTAATAAAGTATTTTACTAACTCCCTAATACCTAGTAATAGGGTTATTATATATTAGTAGTAAAATCTCTTTTTTTATACCCTAGGGAATATAAACTTAACCCTTAAATATTAATAGCTTAGAGGGTCTAATTAACTATATTTATAATACTTCTAAGTTACTACTCTTAAGTAGCTTTCTCTAATATATAGTAAACTTATTATTTTATTACACACCTAATAATAATACTTAAATTAGAATATCTAATTCTAAGCTATTATCCTAAGTATTAGAGTTAAACTTAGTAAAGGTTCTTTAAATAGCTTAGATCCTTACTATAATATCTCTATAAGTAGCTAGCTTATAAGACACTTCTAGTCTTATAGCTTCCTTAAAAATATAGCTAAGTTATATTTTCTTAAAACCCTAGATATTCCTATTACTATTATAGGGTTTTTATAACTAACTATTTACTACATTAAATAATAATATTATAAAACCTATAGTGTTTTTATTACTACTATAGAGTTCCTATTAATTAGTATTTATAAACTTAGATAAGAAATTTAGTAGCTATAAGGTTACTACCTTTACTTTCTTATCCTTATTTATATAATCTACCCTCCTTAATAATATATTAGTAGGGTTTAACTTACTAGCCTTATATTTAATTCTAAAGTTAAATAAGTAAAGCTTATTAAGCATAGTTACCTACCTACTAGTTAGCCTTAGCTTTATAGCTAGGTACTTATAGTTTAAGTAATCTATTACTACTATAATAAGGTAAGTTAAGTACACTAGGTAATACCTTTATACCCTAAAAGCCTCTTAGATTACTAATAATTTAGCATCTAGCGTAGGGTAGTATAATTTAGCATTAGTTAACTTCCTTAATATATATATAACTAGGTACTAGTAACCTAGTACTAATATTATAAGTATTACTCTAATAGTAAAACCTAATATATTTATCTTTACTCTTAATAGAGTAAGTAAATTAAAGTGCACTAAAATTAGTGCTTCCTAGAATAACTTCTAGAATTCTCTAAATATAGCTAGCTTATAGGGTTCTAGCTTAAAGGCTACTAGTTATTCCCTCTTAAGTTAGTTTATTAATAGAATAATTACTTTACTATACTACTTAATAAAATATTAATAAAATCTAGTAAACCTAAGGAATAATTAGATATCTAGGATACTATAAGGTATTAGCTATATTATGATTACTTTTACCTATAATAGTTTTATTATAATACCTTTCTTAGATATAATAAATCCTAAGAATTTAACCTCTATAACTAAAAATTAACACTTCTTAAGTTTTATAAAAAGCTTTATATTATAAAGTCTACTTAGGACTTATTTAATATAGCCTATGTAAGTAGCTACATTACTACTATAAATTAGGATATTATCTAGGTAGATAATATAAATATTATTTATAATATTCTTAAGGACTTTATTAATATACTCCTAGAAAGTTACTAGTGTGTTAACTAATTTAAATAGTATTATAAAATACTTAAAATACCTATATCTATAATAAAATACTATCTTTTACTTATTACCTAAGTAAATATATAGCTAGTAGTATATATCTATTAAGTTAAGTTTTATCTAGATATTTACGCCCCTTAAGTAATTAAGGATTTTAGTAATTAGTAGTAAAGGGGACTTATTCTTAATAGTAATCTTATTTAAGCTTCTATAATCTATATAAAGCCTTAATTTCCCTCCTTTCTTTAGGATAAATAAAATTAGGGCCTTAGCTAGGCTAACTAATCTTCTAATCTATCCCTTTTACTATATATCTATAAGATACTCCTTAAGTACCTCTAGCTCTTTCTTAGCTAAGTTATATATTAGCCTTTATAGTAGTGTTTTCCCCTTTTCTAACTTAATTATATAAGTATAGCCCCCTAATTTAGGGAGTGTTTCTACTAGGTCCTTATTAAATATATCTCTAAATTCTAAGTATTCTTCTAGGAGCTCTAGTTTATTTATATTATTACTTAGCCCTTACTTAGTTATAGGTTACTTATTACTTAGACTATCTAAGGATCTTAGATTAGCTATAATATATTACTTATATAACTTATAGGTATACTCTAAGACTATTACTACTTCCTTATTACTTATTTTCTAAATTAGCTTTAGTAAGTCTACTAGTAAGTCCTTTTCTAGTTCTTTTTCCTTCCTATTTTTTAGGCTATTTAAGATAACTTTTACTAAGCCTAATACTAAAGTAATTACTAACTATTTTAATACTTTATATACTCTTTACTTACCCTAAGTATATAAGAGGCGCTTCTTTATTACTAAGTATCTCTAAAACTTCTCTTTTTAATATATTACTATAGGTTTATATTCTCTAATCTAGTCTATACCTAGTAATAGCCTTTCTTTAGTATTAGTAATAAAGTAGCTAACTTAGTAAACCTTTATAAACCCTATACTATTCTTTATTAATACTAATCTCTTTAGAATTCCTTAATATAAAATTATATTCTTACTTATACTTTTAAGCTTTTAATTTATTTCTTTAACTCTTTTCTAATTCTCCTTAGATAATAACTTTAGGTATATAGTTAAGAATTATATACCTAAGTCTATTAATACCTTTACTACTAATTACTAGTAATCTTATTATAGAAATACATAGACTCTAACTCTTAGGTCTATTAATTTACTTATAATAAGCTTCTTATCCTAGGTTTATATAGATAAAAGTAGTATCTTATTAGGATTAGATGCTTTATTACTACTATTATTATACTTCTCTATAGTATATTTACTACTCTTATAAATAGAGTAGTCTAATAAATAGTAAGCTATTAAGATATATCTAGGCTTTCTATATTTATAATATATAATAGGTAATTTTCCTACTTACTATTTATTTTATTACTATAAGTTATTTATAAGTAAAGTTAAGTATTATTACTTTTTCTTATAGTCTTAACTCTTTTTATAACTTTATATTAGTTTTATTACTACCTTTACTTTCTTACCTTAGCCTTATAACTAGCTCTAAGTAATTAGAAACTCTTAGCTAAGTATTTACTTCCTTATAGTATTATTAAGGCTATTAATAAATATATAGATTCTTAGTTATATTAGAACTAGTTTAGGTAGGTTAGATTTAACCTTAGTCTAATTTCTAATAAAGGCTTAAAATAATTAGCTATTACCTTACTAAAGATTTAGTAGTAATTTAGTTACTTCTAAGCACTTAGTATTCTTATTTATTATTCTAGTCTTTAGCTATATAATAAAGCTTACCTAATTATAGTCCTTATATTCTATATAACTATCTATAGCTATATAATATATCTATTATTACTTTATATTATTAGTAAGGTATTTACTAGTATAAGCTACCTTTATTATATTATTATAAAAGGTATATTAGTTTAATTTAAATAATATATTTAAGTTTACTAGGAAATTCTAGAGGTTTTTATAAGTATCTCCCTTATATAATAGTATTTATAGCTATATCTTAATAATACTATATTAGTATATATTTACTACTTACTTAGTGCTTATTAGTAAAGTAAGTATAGTAGTAGTTAGTCTAACTAGAGAAAGTAGATTTATAAGTCCTTATTAGGTTTTAATTAATAGTAAGTTTACTTAAAGCTCCTTAATTTTTACTTTTATTTATAGAATTTCCTATATTTTCTATATATATTATAGCTTAGCTTATACTATATTATAATACTATTACACTACTTCCTTAATAATATTATTCCTAACTTTAGTATTATTATCTAGATTAGTATTAGGTAGTGTCTAATATACTTAATTATTAGTATTTATTTAAGTCTTTGCTATATTACTACTACCTTACTTATTTATAGTATTACTACTAGGGGGGGTAGGCCTATTTTATGTAAATATTCTCTAGGGTACTAATATTATAATCTAGCTAATAGTCTATTACCCTAAAGGAATTAAAAGCTTAATTTATTATAACTTAAGGGTTAAAAGATAATAAAATAGAGTAAAGGCTTAGATTTATAGTTATAGCTAGATAGGTACTACCTAAGGGCAGGTATATAAAGGTTTTAAGCTCTAACCTTCTATAAGAATATAGGTAGTTCTTGCTAAATACCTTGCCCTACGCTTATGTAACTATCTAGCTACTAGCTAACCCCTCCCTAACCTAGTAAGTCCGAGGTCTTACTAATGCTCTATTATGTGATAGTCCTGTCTCTATCCCTCACGCTCCTGACAGTAATAATAGATTTAACTATTACCTTATCCTTTACTATAATAATTATATTATTAATATAAAGAAGAAAAAAGATACTTTCTTAATAAAACATATAGAGCTCTTGCTTTAAATAATTAAAGCCTTACTTCTTAAGCTTCTTTAAGATATTATCTAACTACTAAAGAGATAATATTAAAAGACCATAAAGAGCTTTATTAAGCTTATAAATACGTTTTATTCTATCTCTATATCTATAAGGCTACCTTATATACACTTTAACCTATGCCCTAGTATTTAGAAAAGCATTTATAATATTATATTATTCCTACTTATAGTTAAGAATAGTAATAATAGTGTAGAAAATATATAGAGAGACTAGGTATATAATAGCTATATAAAGATCTTCCTTTTTAAATACCTCTATATTCTAATTACCTTACGTAACTTATTAAGCTTTTATATATAGGGGCTTATTAATTAGGTGTTTTATAGTATAAACCTAGTGCTTATTAAAGATCTTTATATTTTCTAGAGGTATTATAAGAGTCTAGTATAGCTTCTCTTTAATTTTCTCTAGTTTCTTTAACTTTATAGGTCTTTAGAAAGAATAATAGTTATTTATTTTCTTTGCCTTAAACTAATTATCTAGAATCTTAATCTTTATATTAGCTAGATTTGCTGCTTTAAGCATTAAGAAACTATATAACTTCTAAGTCTCTTTCTCTTTATTATAAATATTATTCTTATAGTACTTATGTTCGTTACACTAAGGTGCCTGCGTAGGTAATAATAGATAATTCCGTCTTATTAAAGTTAATTGTTACGTGCTAGCTTTGCACGATAGGAGGTCGATTCCGTTAGAGGGGCTAACGGATTTAATAGGTTATAAGTTATACTAAGTTCACTTATAAAAGCTACTATTAGGGGTAATGTAATATATATAAAGTAAGTTAAATTCCTAAACTAAGATATTAAATCTAGCTTTTATATAGTAGCCTCTATATACTATATATATTCTACTATATAATAAGTGCTAGGTACGCTAAAAAGATAACTATTCTAGTTATATATAGTTAAACTATAACTAAATTTAGCTACTATCTAAAGCAAATAATATTAAAATGTGTAGTTATTAAAATTATATAAAAAAAAACACGTTTAGTATGCTAATTATTATATCTATAGTTATTATTTTATAATATTACTTAATATTATATAACTCTCCTTATAATATATATCTCTTAATCCTATAATTAAATTTATTATATTAAATAATAAATTCTTCCTATCCTATTATTAGTACTCTATCTTTACTATATTTTATTATTTTCTCTTAGTAATTACTAAATTCCTCCATTCCCTTATTATTCTATATGCCCTAAATTCGTGCCCTAATATTCCATATCTATTTATTTAATCTAGTAATCTAACAAATTTATCCTCCTTAGCTTATAGCTTAGTTCCCCTAGTAGTAATTACACACATAGTTAGTAACGCTATCTGCCTTAAGGTTAATACCCCTTTTATTCGCTTTCCTAATAATACTAGCAATATCTTACTTAATTCCTATAATATAGGTATTTTTAGCGTTATTTATTAAGTATTTATCTAAGCTTCCTACATATTTAGGCTAGGCTTTCCTAGTAATTTACGCCTTTTACTTAGTATTACTAAAGGTCCTATTTCACTGTGGGGTTACTTATTACCTATTTTTAGTATTCCTTAACGTAATTTGCCTTATTATCTATTAGTTTTATCTAAAGCTAGTGTTACTAAAGCTAATATTAGACACGCTAGTATCTCTAGAGCTAGTGTTGCCTAAATCTATTTCTCTAGGGTTCCTATTGCTAGAATTAGCCTTACTAGAGCTAATCTTATTTTCTTTATATTCTCCTTAAATGTTTTTTACTTATTTATAAGATTCTTAATTTTTACCTCCTATTCCTATATCTCTTTTAATATTCCTATTACTATAGACGCTAAATCTACAATCTTTTCCTTATATTTATTTTTCTTAACTATATCCTATTTTAAAGCATTAAATTACTTATTAATATTAACTAATATTTTACCTAACTTAAAATTTAAGATCCTCTCTTTCTAGGCTTTTAATATATCTAATATTTATTTAAACTTACTCTTAAAGCTTTTAGATTCCTTTTTTATTAATTCTATTAGATTATAAACCTCCTTTACTAATTCTTTAATAGCTTTATTTAACACATCTATTTAATCTTTAACTATGCTAACTTCTCTTTCTATTTTATTAATATTATTTTTTACTCTATTAACTTAATTAACTAAATTATTAATTTTACTTTACTTATATTATTTACTTCTCTCTTTATCCCACTAGAATTCTAATAATTACTATACTAACTCCTTTTCTATATTAATATAAAGTAAATCTGCCTATCTAATGCTTACTAACGCGCCTACGATTATACCTATTTACTATACTATACTTATTTATAAAACAGAGAGCTAATACATTAGCTTATAGTAGCAAAGATAACATGCTATTATATATAGCTAACTATTACCTATATTTAACTATTATACTATTATAGAAAGCCGCTACTACTATTTTTACCTAATTCTTTACTTTTCTTATTACTTTACATTTTATTAGATTAACTATAATCTAATTCATAGGCTTTCCTACCTATTTTACTACTACTTACTTTATAATTAAAGTAGCCTTTTATTCTTTAAAAATAGTAAAAATTTAGATAATTATGTTTTACTATAATATAAAATACATATCCTTTAAATTAACTTCTAACCTATTAAACACTATTCTAATACCTTTAAGGGCGAATTTATACGCGCAGGCCTATATTATATCCCTAATATCCTAGGCCTCTTTCTTATAGCCTAATTTAGTATATCTAAATCTACTAAAATTAACTCCTTTTATACTTCTTCCCTTATATAGAGTATTGCTATTCGTGCGGCCAGAAATTGCTATCGGTGCGGCTACCCCGCTTTTGCCCTATATACACCCTATTATTTTTTAGGCAGTAGTAAAAAATTTTTAATCTACCCCCTTTACTATAGTTTACTACTATAGTAATATATAATATTATAGAGTTAATTATAATTATTAGAAGCATTAAGTAAAAGCCTAGAATCTAGTAGGCTTCTTAGTAGCTTCTAATACCTTAGAATAACTAGTTAGGCTAGGTAAAGTGTATACTTTTAAAGAAAACACTAGAAATCGTGTTTTAAGCCACTTCCTAGTGCCTAAATTAATTACTTTAATAATTTAGAAGTATCTAATCTATATATACTATAGTGTGAAATAGCGGGGGGTGTCTAGGAAAAATAGAAAAATTCTAAATCCAGAAGTAAGTGGGCCAGCCGCACCGATAGCAATTTCTGGCCGCACGAATAGCAATACTCCTTATATACTATATTAAATTCTTCTATTACCCTCTTACGCGCTACTACACTAATATTAGGCATTAGCATATATATGTTTCTCCGTAATCCTAGTTTTCTAAATCTAATAAATAATAGCTTAAAATTAAGCTTTATAATTCGCGTGTAAACCTATAATAGTCTAATAAGGTACTCTATAGGTATCTTATTAACTTCCTTATTATTTTTACTTTCTAAACCGCTATTATTACCCTTTATTTCTATAAAATTAGTGTCTTTATTACTTTTAGGTTTTAATTCTAGTTTAGGGGATTTTATTCTTAGTTAAGTTAGATTAGAATCCTTTACCTCACTGCCTTCTTTGCTTAGTATATTAATAGATTTATTATTCTTCTCCTTCGCTAAATCTCTCCTTTCTTTCCTTATATAATTCTCTTTAATTAAATCTTATATAGCTTAATCCTTTTCCTACCTTTCTATAAATATATCTAACGTAATGCTTACTACATTATTATTATCCTCCCTAGTTTATTCCTTAATCTTAACTATATCTTATATAACCTTAGCTACTTTATTAGTATTATTATTATATCCTTTTACTAATAGTAATAGTGCGTCTAATTTATCTTATCTTATCCTTAATCTATCTAGGTACTACTGCCACTATAGTTACGTAATTTGCTATATTAGGTATAGAAACTTTTCTAGCTAGTTATATTATATTATTTAATCTAAATAGTATTTAGAGAACTTCTCCTCCTTATAATAGGTTATAGTTCCTAGTTCCACTAAAAGCTTATTAATTTACTAGTTATATTTAGCTCTTTCCCTACTAGTAGTAAATTACTATTATACTAAGTTAGTAACTATAAGCTATCCTAATAATTAGTTTTATTATATTAAAGCTAGTACTTAAATACATAAATATCCTACCTATATTTACTTATAGAGTATTTAGTCCTATATACTAACCTCATTATTAAATAGCATAAAATCTAGTATAGCTAATAGGTTATAGTATAAATTTATATATTACCTATATAACTTATATTTAACTTCTAGTATAGTGTTTTTATCTTTTACTTAATATTCCTTATAATTATTACACTCCTATATTTCCTATAGCTAATTTAGCTCTAGGTCTTATAGTTTTTAGAACTCCTTATTATATATAATATTATCTTTAGATCTAGATACTATTAAATAAAATAAGGCTAAAGCAAATTTAACTACACTTATATTAAATTTAACTATATAAAACTAGTAGGGTATTAAGAAATAATATAAAGTAAGAGTATAGTAAGAATAAGATAGGGCTAAAGTAAATTTAACTACACTTATATTAAATTTAACTATATAAAGCTAGTAGGGTATTAGGGAATAATATAAAGTAAGAGTATAGTAAGCTTCCCCTAGTTAGCGTAATAAAATATATATATAAGAAAAGGCCTTATAGCTTTGCCCTAACTAGTTAAATCTAACTTCTTATAAAATGCCTCTCTTCCTTTACTATTATTATTCTATAGGTAAATTTATGCCTTTCTTTATATACTCCTTTTGCTAATTAATTAGGTTCTTTTTAAGGTATTCTTTCACTATCTTAGCTATGTTAATTCATATCTTACTTTTAGCTATCTATTAGTTATCTTTAGTGGTAAATCCCTTCTATTAGATAAGGAATTTTACTTTTATAGTCTTATTCCTTTTAGAGATTTTAACCTAATAACTATAGATTTATTTAATCTCCTAATAGTCTACTTCCTCTAGATTATTAATTATAATTAGTAGCAAAGCTAGTTCTTCCCTATTAAATAAGTCCTTTCCTTACACTAGCTTCTATATCTACGCTATAGAAACCACTAGATAGACTTATAAATCTAGGGGGAAATCTAATTAATATACTAATAGGTTTACCTTTTCTAGTACCTTTTCTAGTCCTACCTTTTATAGTAACTATTTTTTCTTAGGTTTCCTAGGTAATTTATATCCCTTATATAATTATAAATAAACTATATCTTCTACGTTAATATTAACTAGTTTGTAATAGTTATTATACTAAATCTTAGCAAGGGTAGCTACTATTATAATCGCTAGTTAGGCCCTATACTAGTATAACTTTTGTAGCACTGCTATATTATTTATGCTAGTTCTGTTGAAATGTAGGGAGCTGATGCTAGCTGGCAACAGCTATACAAGTGCAAGCTCTACGGTCTAGGACCGATAGAGCCGCCACGTTAATTCTTATCAACGTAACGCAACAGAAGTGGTAGTAGTTATTAACTAATAGAATTCAATTTAGGTCACTTTTATAATAACTAATAGAGCAATAGAATTGATTTTAGTTAGTTTATTTAGGTAATGCGGCTATTAGTTAAGAGGCCTAGCTAACTAGCTAGATTAAAAAGATCTTCTTCCTCTTCTAGACTTACTAACTGTATTAGCAGGCCTAGGCTACTAGCGGGGTCTTTGTAAGCCACTTTTTATTTTCCGTAAAATTCATTTATATGTGAAATCTAAAAAATCAACTTACTACTATACATACTAGTAACCCACATATACTAACTTTTAGTCTAAAAAAATATTATAGTATAAAAAGAAAGCCCTATCTTCTAGCAATAATTTGCTATATATAAGACTTTTATACAACCTCTAGTTAAAGAGAAAATCGCTATTAAAGATAGCTATAGGGTAAGCTACTTACATTACCACTATAGGGTAGTCTGTTTATATCACCCTAGCTTACCTAATTACTTGTGGTTAGGGTTGTGGGCACACTCATGCCTACAACACAAATTGACATTAGTTATTTACACGGTCAGTCGCAGCTGTCAAGCTTGCAGTGCAAGCTTAGTAATATAAAGGTTCTTTAACTAGAAAGGGCTAAAAATAGGTCTTATTTTTAACAAGTTCCTATGTTAATTATATTATTTAGGGAAAGAAAATTAATAATACTTAGAGAATAAAACCTATATAGTAACTTATTAGGAGCCTACCCTATGCTTATAGCTATAGTGTTATTTAATTAATACTATAGTGCTAGGAGTATTATAGTCTATATTATATCTAAATCTATTACTATATAGTAATGTATTATAATTATTACTATTTGGTTTTTTCTTTTAGCTATTCTATCTATCTATAAATAATACACTATACCTATAAGGAGTTTAACTCCTACATACCTAAATATCTCTTTCTATATATTAGATATAAACTTTAGGTCCTTATTACTAATAATTTATCTTAGTAATCCCTAGTCTATAATATATAAGGCATAAAGGAGTAATTCTACCTAAATCTCTGCTAAATATATTATATATTCTAGTATTAGAAGGGTTCTCTTACTAAATAAGTAGTTTACTAGATATAATAAATTATATATAGTATATCCTTCTATCTACTATATTATATTAGTAGCTAATACTTCTAGTATATCTATAATAAAATTAAGTAAGATTATATAAAATAGCATTAGCTTTAACTATAATAGCTATAACTCCCTAGGTAGCTTTAAATAATTAATTATATTTTCCTAATATACTATATAATAAGCTATATAATTATAAATCTACTAACTTATCTATAGGAAATAGACTAATTAAAGCTTTACTACTATTTAAGTAATTCTAAAATATTACTATTTATTATAGACTAGTTATAGGATAGATTTAACCTCTATAGTTAGAATATAAAGATAGAAAAATCTATCTCTACTATAGTAGTATAATAGACTATTCTTATATAAGTCCTATTTATATAAAGAAATCTTTAGTCTAACTCTAGTATTCTTTACTACTTACCTTTCTTAGTAAGCTTATATTACTATAATAATTTAGCTAAATTTTTAATTATACTAATATCCTATAATAATTCTAGCTTTAAGACTATTATTAATAATAAGGTATACTTAATAATTCCTTTTACTAGGGAATAGTTAGTTAATATATTAACTATTATATTATTAGATTAGACTATTTTCTAAAGTTTTCTAATACTTTATATAATTATAGCTACTTTTACCTTAGTTAAACTATACTACTTCTTAACACTTAATATTACCCTAGAAAGAAATAAAATTAGCTATATTTAGTTATTTTTAATATCCCTTCTAGAGACACTTTAACTATTCTATTCTTCTTATAATTAGAAAGCATATAACCTAAATCCTTCCTTATAGGTATTAATTTTAAGGAAAAGTAGCTTTTATAAATTATAATACTATAGGGTCTATTTCTTACTTAGGAATGCTTTAATATCTTTAAAAGCCTTTTTCTCTTACTTAGTTAGTAAAAATATCTTTTACTATATCTTTCTTTTTTATACTAGTTTTAAGATACTAGTAATTTTCTTATCCTTTTTATAGAATTCCCTTAATAGCGCTGTTTTCTATGTTTATAATAGTTAGATTTATATATTAAACTATAGAATTCTATTATAGAGAAATCTAGCTATCCTAATAAAGGTTTTAAGACTTAATAAATTACTTAGGAAAATTATCTTCTAAAAAGCTTTAAGCCTATTATTAGTATTAATAATCCTATTATTATTAATAATAAAACCTAGTAGTTAAATAGTAGGATAACTAATAAATAACTTCTTTATAGTAATTATTATCCTATTTTCTTTAAGAATCCTAAGTATAATATTAAGATAGCTTAAATACTCTTTAAGACTATCTAAAAATATAATAATATTATTAATATAGACTTATATAAAATGCTTATACTCTTAGAAAAGTCTATCTATAAACCTTTAGGTAAATATAAGGGAGTTCTTAAATCCTATTAATACTATATTTAACGCTTTAAGACCTTAATTTAATATAACTACTATATAAGCTTAATAGTTACTTCTAACTAGTAGTTAGTAAAAAAATCCTATTCTATTCTATTAAAAAAAGAAAAAACCTTCTTACTATATATATTATCTATAATATCGCTTTAGTTTAGTAAGGGTATATATCTAGCACTACTATATTATTAAGTAGCCTTATATTAATTATAACTCTTCTTTTTCTTTTCTAACTAGTTTCTTACTATACTATAAACACTAGGTATACTATAGCTACTAGCTTATCTAAATATAATATTTTCCCTTTTAGGTAGAGTTTATTATATACTTTATTAAGTTTAATTATATCCTATCCTTCTAGTCTATAAGGCCTAATTAGCCTTATTTAATACTACTATCTATCTATAAGATTAATTCTTATCTTCTAGTCTTCTAGCATAGGGATAATACCTCTATTATAATAAATATTATATTTATTAGTTAGTTAAACTAGTTTACTTACTACTTCCTAGTTAATATTAGTAATTTATATGCTAAATTTATTAGTTATATATAGGATTTCCTCTAGGTATAAAATCCTATATAATAGCACTCTAGTATTAACTTTCTTTAGATTAAGATTATCCTTCTCTTTATTAGATTTATTACTATTCTTATCTTTATCTTCCTTTTTCTCTATAATATCCTTACTAAAATAGGTATAGTATATAAAAGGATTATTAACTAGGTAATTAGCGTTAACCTTACTAGCTATAGTTAGGTATATAACCTTCTAGTGTTTTCTAATAGTAATAATTTTATTAGTTAGATTATAGGTAATTATCTATCCCTTACTAGATTTATTAAATAGCATATTAGGGAAATACTCTAAATATAATTACATATAGTACACACTTATTTCCTAATTTTTCTATATATTCTTCTAACTAATAAGTATATATAAATAAGTCTTTAGTAAAATTAATACTATATAGGTAGTAACTACCTTTTAGTAAGGGACCTTATTTAATAGTTAGAAGATTTTTACTAATACTATTATACTATAAACTAACCTAAAAACTACCTTTAGTTAGATAAAATTAATTTTAGCCTTATATTTATAAGTAAAATTTATTCTAAGTAATAATTTTAGTCCTAACTTTAGTATTATATTTACTATAACTATAAAATAGCTAGTGATTTCTATTCTATATGCTATCCCTAGAATATAAAAGTTAAATATAGCTATTTTAGTAATAAAAAAGGAAGATTAAACCCTAGATACTAGCTTTAGTTCCTATATTACTTACTTTATATTTAATCTATACTATTATAGCTATGCCTTATTTACTAAAATTAATAATATTCCTAAGTTAAGATAGACTTAGTAACTTTTACCCTTATTATTAAATTTAATAGGAATCTTTAGATATATATTAGCCCTTTTTCTATTATATTTAACTTCTTATAGTCTTACTATAGCTTTAATTACTTATCCTAAGGTAAGTTATCTAGTCCTATTTAAGGTTATCCTAGTAATAGCCTTATTTGCCTCTTTTAGGATATTTTCTATAAAATAAGTTTTAATAAAATTTAAGTCTTATTCTTAATTATCCTTACTATTATCCTCTAGGACCTCCTTTTCTTTAGCTATATAATAACTATATTCCTAGAGATAAGTTTTATATTATTATATATTAGAATTATTATTATATACTATAATATTAGTATATTCCTAGTCCCTTATAAAGCTCTTTTCCTATTACTAAAATTATCTAGGCTACTATACTTAGCCTCCTTTTCTTATAGGACTATAGTCTTAGGGTTACTTATTTTATTAGTTTAGTGCTTTAGTCTATTAAGTCTACCTAATTTCTATATACTCTCCCTCTTTATTCTCTTAAGACTTATTTTACTATAGTCTCTAGTTTTATCCTTTAGGAGGTTAATTATACCTATATAGCTATAGTTAGAAATATCCTAGAAATCTTTAGGTATTTTACTTATCCTACTTATAATACTAGTTTCTTTAAGAGAATTATCTATTAAATAGCTAGTTTTAGTTTACTTATACTTTATTCTTATCTTTTTCTAAATTACTACTAGATATCTTAGTATTAAAATAGACCTTAAGCTTCCCTTTACCTTTTTTACTTATAGACTAATCTTTACTATATAAGTAATTATATAGATTATATCTCTTATTATTTACTATAGTAATATACACTAATCTTATATTTATTTAAGTTAGAACTAGGCATATCTATTATAATCCTAGATATAGCTTAAGATATAAATATACTAAAAGCTAATAGTTAGTTAACTTACTATTTACCCTTATATACTAGAAGATCTTTAATGTAAATTTATAGAAAGATATCTCTTTTATAATATTCTCTTTAGTAAATTTTACCTTATTAAGCTATGCTATTATATTCTAAACCTAAATACTAAATTCCTTTTATATAGCTATAAATATAGTTAGTATTTTACTAAATATAGCGTTCTATTCTACTAAGTTAAGATATTATCTATACTATACTATTATATCCCCTTAGAATAATATCTAGATTTTCTTCTAAATAATATCCTAATAGCTAGGATTAGTATAATATAAGTAATCTTTAACTACCTAGATTTATAATTTAATATTATAAAAGATAGTCTACTTTCTATTATATATAATAAGGTTATTACTAGCCTCTTCTAGTTTATTATAAGGCTTAAAATACCTAATATCTATAATCTTCTATATTAAATCTATATTTTATTCCGCTATTTCTATTTACTAGTTATACTAATTTTAGTATAATACTAGGTTTGCCTTTCTTTAATTTCTAGAGTTAGTATACTAACCTTAATCTAGAGGGTATAGTCCTTACTACTAAGTCTAGTATAGACTTAGCTAAGGTTATAAGTATCCTTACTAATATTCTAGCTATATTAGTTACGCTAGTGGTCCTAGCTATACTAATAGTCCTAGCTATAGTTATAGTAGTCCTTATTAGTATTAGGGTAGGATTAATTATACTAATAGTCTAGTTATTCCTCTATTAGTATATAGATACCTATTATACTAACCCTATTTATTAGCTAGATATAGTAATCCTTAGTTAGTATTCTATACTAATAGTATTAAACTTACTAAGGTACTTATGCTTTATAAGCTCCTAATTTTAGTTATTAATCTTATTACTAGCTAGTTTATCCCTAATACTATCTTCTCTATAGCTTACTATAATACCTATTACTATTCCTAAATCCCCTATATTATTCTTACTATATTATATTTACTAGTCTTAGTATAAGAATCCTTAGGGTCCTTTAGGTATTCTAAGGGTCCTAGTAGTAAGTCTTTTAGATTTAACTTTATTAACTAA
Organism: Epichloe bromicola; assembly: GCA_023658445.1. Lineage (NCBI taxonomy): Eukaryota > Fungi > Ascomycota > Sordariomycetes > Hypocreales > Clavicipitaceae > Epichloe > Epichloe bromicola. Next base: position 1,596,280 of record CP098269.1, read on the forward strand.
TTAGGGAGTTTAATATCCTAAGTAATAGTATTAGTTTTAGGATAGTTTTTAATCCCTTTTTTTTTTTTTTATCTTTCCTTATGCTTCTCCTAGTTCTTATAGTAGTAATACTAGGAGCTAGACTAAGAGTATTTTAAAATAGCCTTTCTAATACCTTACTACTTATTAATCTATTAGGTTTATTAAGTAAACCTCTAGTTTTAGCTTTTTAGATATAGGATTTAACTTAATTCTAGGTATAATATATAGCTTATAGATCTACTAAATTCTAATAAATAAGGGGGTCTTAATATATTAGCTATTCTTATTCTTCTACTACTTTATTATTAAATTTATATCTTATAAGTTAGTTTAGATTCTCTTAATTATTAATCCTAATAAGTTTCCATTTTTAATAATTAAAATCTAGATTTATACTATTAAAAGCATAAAACTAGTAAATAATATATAGTTTATTTTTAGAGAGTAAGAAAATACTCTAAGGATTAGCATATTACTATTATAAATAGTTAGTTTTAGATATATAGGTTATTTCTAGGCTTCTAGAAGGGCATAATAAAAAAATCTCTAATTACTACTACTTATTATATACTAGCTTTATATAATAGGAGGTTAATTCTATTAGAGAGGCTAATAGATTTAATAGGTTATAAGTTATACTAAGTTTACTTATAAAAGCTACTATTAGGGGTAATATAATATGTATAAAGTAAGTTAAATTCCTAAACTAAGATGTTGAATCTAGCTTTTGTATAGCAGCCTCTATGTACTGCACGTGTTCTGCCACGTAACATTAATAATAATCTAGGAAAGAGAGAAAAGAGGGAAATCTAGCTAGGAGAGAAAGTAAATAAAACCTTAAGTAAGGCGGAAAAGGGGGTGGTAAAGGATATAGCTAATTACATTATGTGTATTTATTTAATAACCTTACTAGACCTATAATTAGTCTAGTCTTTAGCTATAATTAAGCTAATAAAGATCCGGAGGAATTAATACTAGTAGTCTCTTTTTTCTTATAGCTAAAGGAGCCTAAAAACGTAATAAAAATTAAATTAAAGGAAAGTATATATAAGTAAATCCCTTTATAGGAATCCAGAGCCCTAATTAGCTTAGTTAGCATTAGTTAATTTAATTAATCTAATTATAATAGATTCTACCTATTAATTCTATTAAACCTTTGCTTTTTCTATTACTAAAGGTCTTTTAACCTAACCTTCTATATAAATTATTAATTCATTTAAATTAATTAATATTATAAGCGCTTAATTTAGTAATACCTTTGTTATTATATTAGCTAGATTATTACCGCTATTAATCTATCTAACCTTATAGATCTTATACCTCTTATATAATTAATAAAAAGCTATAATATTAATTATTAGTCTTTTCTCTTTTATTATGCCTAGCTTAATAAGGTATTTATATAATAAAAATAAGTTAGTATAAAGGATTATAAGGATTTAAGGTATTTTTAATTAATCTATAACTTAATTAAGAGTTATAGATATTACGTACGTAATATCTATACCTTAGACTATACTATATAATTCAGAGGTAAGCATACTATATATAACTTACTTACTTTTTATTAAGCTATATATAATAATATTACCTTTTATAATAAAGGTATTATTATCTGTTAAAAATAAGACCTATTTTTAGCCCTTTCTAGTCAAAGAACCTTTGTATTACTAAGCTTGCACTGCAAGCCTGACAGCTGCGACTAACCGTGTGGATGACTAATGTCAATTTGTGTTGCGGGTACAAGTGTGCCTACAACCCTAACCATAAGTAATTAGGTAAGCTAGGGTGACATAAGCAGACTACCCTATAGCTATCTTTAACAGCGATTTTCTCTTTAACTAGAGGTCGTACAAAAGTCTTATATATAGCAAATTATTGCTAGAGAATAGGGCTTTCTTTTTATATAGTAATATTTTTTTAGACTAAAAGTTAGTGTATATAGGTTACTAGTATGTATAGTAGTGAGTTGATTTTTTAGATTTTATATATAAATAAATTTTACGGAAAATAAAAAGTAGCTTACAAGACCCCGCTAGCGGCCTAGGCCCACTAATACCGTCAGTAAGTCTATGAGAGGAAGAAGATCTTTTTAATCTAGCTAGATAGCTAGGCCTCTTAATCAACAGCCGCACTGCCTAAACAAAACAACTAAAATTAATTTAATTACTCTATTAGTTATTATAAAAGTAACCTAAATCGAATTTTATTAGTTAATAACTACAACTACTTCCGTTGCGTTTGCGTTGATAAAAATCAACGCTACAGCCCTATCGGTCCTAGACCGTAGAGCTTGCACTTGTACAGCTGTTGCTAGCTAGCATTAGCTCCCTACATCTCAATATTATCTTATATTATCTTATTACTAATTATAATAATATATCTAATCTATAAGCTTAAATCCTTATTATTCGTAAGTAATCTATTTATAAAAATAAAAAGCTTTACTTCTTTAAGAGTTATTAGAATATATTATAGCCCTTACTACTAGTTCTTAATCTAATATTTAAGGCGTTTATTAAGCTATGTAATATTATTAGTAAAGGGTTCTTAGTATTAAGCTATAATTAATAGGTTATATAATACCTCTAGTTAATATATAGTTCTAATATAGCTTTCTTAGGCTTATTATTTTATATAATCTTACTTTACTATTAGAGATTAAGAATTAACTTCTTTAATCTTCTAACTTTAGCCTTTTTAGGTTAGATTTAAGGAATTATTAGTATTCTAGGTTAAGATATAACTATTAAAGATAAGAGGGTTTCTAGCTACTAATTATTACTTTACTTTAGCTATAAATTTAGCTTTCTAAAGCTCTTTTTTCTTTTTTATAAAAGAAGTTATTATTACTTAGGCCTAATGTGTTATTTATTTATATTCTAATAATACTAAAGAGGTTCTTATTATTTAGGGCTATAATTAATAAGTAAGGATTATAAGTTAAAATTATTATATTAAGGTTATTCCTATAGTAATAAAAGTATATTACTTACTAGTAAGTTCTAGCTTTTATAATTCTATAAAGAGGCTTAACTACCTTAAGAATAATCCTTTCTAGAAAGAGATATAGAATCTACTTTAGTAATCTTATAATAATTAGCCTTATTAGTATTATTTATAACTATATATAAGCCTATATAATATTATAAATCTAAAGGTAAATCCCTTTTTACTTTAATAATAAAGTAATAGCTATAATTAGCTATTAACTTACTTATTATATTATTAGAGACTATATTAGGATAAATTCCTTTTCTTTATTATTATACCCTTATATAATAAAATAGGATTTCTTATATAGTAAGTTTATTCTCTTACCTTTAATCTCTCTAACTATATGAGAATTAAAGATTCTATTACCTATATACTTTACTAGGTTATACTTAATAAATCTAAATATATTATAAGGCTATAAGGTATTAAGCTTAGCTTAGTTAAATTACTTAAATAGCTTACTGTTAGGAGCGTAAGGGACAGAGACAGGATCATCACATGATGGAGCACTGGCAGGACCTTAGACCCACTAGGTTAGGGAGGGGATAGCTAGTAGCTAGATAGTTATATAAGCGTAGGGCAAGGTATTTAGTAAGGACTACCTATATTCTTATAGAAGGTTAGAGCTTAAAACCTTTACATACCTACCCCTAGGTAGTACCTTTCTAGCTATAACTATAAATCTAAGCTATTACTCTATTCTATTATCTTTTAACCCTTAAGTTATAATAAATTAAGCTCTTAATCCCTTTAGGGTAATAGACTATTAGCTAGATTATAATATTAGCACACTAGAGAATATCTATATAAAATACGCCTATACCCCCTAGTAGTAACGCTATAGATAAGTAAGGTAGTAGTAGTATAGTAAATACTTAAATAATAGATATTAATAATTAAGTATATTAGATACTACCTAAGACTAATCTAGATAATAATACTAGAATTAAGAATAATAGCGTTAAGGAGGTAGTGTAATAGCATTATAATATTATATAAGCTAAGCTATAATATATATAGAAAATATAGGAAATTCTATAGATAGAAGTAAAAATTAGGGAGCTTTAGGTAAACCTACTATTAGTTAGAACCTAGTAGGGACCTATAAATCTACTTTCTTAGGTTAGACTAACTACTTCTATACCTACTTACTAATAGGCGCTAAGTAAGTAGTAAATATATACTAATATAGTATTATTAAGATATAGCTATAGATACTATTATATAAGGGGAATACTTATAAAAACCTCTAGAATTTCCTAGTAGACTTAAATATATTATTTAAATTAGACTAATATACCTTTTATAATAATATAATAAAGGTAGCCTACACTAGTAAATACCTTACTAATAATATAAAGTAATAATAAATACACTACATAGCTATAGATAGTTACGTAGAATATAAGGATTATAATTAGGTAAGCTTTATTATATAGCTAAAGACTAGAATAATAGATAAGAACGCTAGATACTTAGAAGTAACTAGGTTACTACTAAATCTTTAGTAAGGTAATAGCTAATTATTTTAAGCCTTTATTAGGAATTAGACTAAGGTTAAATCTAACCTACCTAAACTAATCCTAATATAACTAAGAATCTATATATTTATTAATAGCCTTAATAATACTATAAGGAAGTAAATACTTAGCTAGGAGTTTCTAATTACTTAGAGCTAGTTATAGGGCTAAGGTAAGAAAGTAAAGGTAGTAATAAAACTAATATAAAGTTATAAGAAGAGTTAAGATAATAAGAAGAAGTAATAGTAATTAACTTTACCTATAGATAACTTATAGTAATAGAATAAAGGGTAAGTAGGAAGATTACCTATTATATATTATAAATATAGGAAGCCTAGATATATCTTAATAGCTTGCTATTTATTAGACTACTTTATTTATAAGAGTAATAAACACACTATAGAGAAGTATAATAATAGTAGTAATAAAGTATCTAATCCTAATAAGATACTGCTTTTATCTATATAAACCTAGGATAGGGGGCTTATTATAGATAAATTAGTAGACCTAAGAGTTAGAGTCTATATATCTCTATAATAAGATTACTAGTAGGTAGTAGTAAAGGCGCTAATAGATTTAGGTATATAATCCTTAACTATATACCTAAAGTTATTATCTAAGGAGAATTAAAAAAGAGTTAAAAAAAATAGATTAAAACCTTAAAAGTATAAGTAGGGATATAGTTTTATATTAAGGAATTCTAAGGAGATTAGTATTAATAAAGAATAGTATAGGGTTTATAAAGGTTTACTAAGTTAGCTACTTTATTACTAATACTAAAGAAGGGCTACTACTAGGTATAGACTAGATTAGAGAATATAAACCTATAGTAATATATTAGAAAGAGAAGTTTTAGAGATACCTAGTAATAAAGAAATGCCTCTTATATACTTAGGGTAAGTAAAGAGTATATAAAGTATTAAAATAGTTAGTAATTACTCTAGTACTAGGTTTAGTAAAAGTTATCTTAAATAGCCTAAAGAATAGGAAAGGAAAAGAACTAGAAAAGAACCTACTAGTAGACTTACTAAAGCTAATTTAGGAAATAAGTAGTAAGGAAGTAGTAATAGTCTTAGAGTATGCCTATAAGTTATATAAGTAATATATTATAGCTAACCTAAGATCCTTAGATAGTCTAAGTAATAAGTAACCTATAACTAAGTAAGGGCTAAGTAATAATATAGATAAACTAGAGCTCCTAAAGGAATACTTAGAATTTAAAGATATATTTAATAAGGATTTAGTAGGAATACTTCCTAAACTAAGGGGCTATACTTATATAATTAAATTAGAAAAAGGGAAAATACTACCTTAGGGACTAATATATAACTTAGCTAAGAAAGAGCTAGAGGTGCTTAGGGAGTATCTTATAGACGCGTAGTAAAAGGGATAGATTAGAAGATTAGTTAGCCTAGCTAGGGCCCTAATTTTATTTATTCTAAAGAAAGGAGAGAAATTAAGGCTTTATATAGATTATAGGGGCCTAAATAAGATTACTATTAAGAATAAGTCCCCCTTACTACTAATTACTAAAATCTTTAATTACTTAAAGGGCATAGTTATCTAGATAAAACTTAACTTAATAGATATATACTACTAGCTATATATCCGCTTAGGCAATAAGTAAAAGATAGTGTTCTATTATAGATATAGGCACTTTAAGTATCTTATAATGCTATTTAGATTAGTTAACGCACTAGTGACTTTCTAGGAGTATATTAATAAGGTCCTTAAGGATATTATAAATAATATCTATATTATCTACCTAGATAATATCCTAATCTATAGCAGTAATGTAGTTACTTACATAGGCTATATTAAATAAGTCCTAAGTAAACTCTATAATATAAGCTTTTTATTAACCTAAAGAAGTATTAATTTTTAGTTATAGAGGTTAAATTCTTAGGATTTATTATATCTAAGAAAGGTATTATAATAGAACTATTAAGGGTAGAAGTAATTATAATATAGCTAATACCTTATAGCGTCCTAGATATCTAATTATTCCTTAGGTTTACTAGATTTTATTAATATTTTATTAAGTAGTATAGTAAAGTAGTTATTCTATTAATAAACTAACTTAAGGGGGATAACTAGTAACCTTTAAGCTAGAACCCTATAAGCTAGCTATATTTAGAGAACTCTAGAGGTTATTCTAGGAAGCACTAATTTTAGTGTACTTTAACCCACTTACTTTATTAAGAGTAGAGATAGATATATTAGGTTTTACTATTAGAGTAATACTTATAATATTAGTGCTAGGTTACTAGCACCTAGTTATATATATATTAAGGAAGTTAACTAATACTAAGTTACACTACCCTACGCTAGATACTAAATTATTAGTAATCTAAGAGGCTTTTAGGGTATAGAGGTATTACCTAGTGTACTTAACTTACCTAATTATAGTAGTAATAGATTACTTAAACTATAAGTACCTAGCTATAAAGCTATAGCTAACTAGTAGGTAGGTAATAGCGCTTAATAAGCTATGCCTATTTAACTTTAGGATTAAATATAGGGCTAGTAAGTTAAACCCTACTAATATATTATTAAGAAGGGTAGATTATATAAGTAAGGATAGGAAAGTAGAGGTAGTAACCTTATAGCTACTAAACTTCTTATCTAAGTTTATAGATACTAATTAATAGGAACTCTATAGTAGTAATAGGAACACTATAAGCTCTATTATATTATTATTTAATATAGTAAATAGTTAGTTATAAAGACCCTATAATAGTAATAGGAATATCTAGGGTTTTAAGAAAATATAAGTTAGCTATATTTTTAAGGAAACTATAAGACTAGATATTATTAAAAGGGGTATTCTAGCTAGTATAGTTACTAGTAAGTAGCAAGGGCGCCCCTTAGAAATACTACTTAACTATAGTGTACCTATAAGACTAGAAGTAACTTATAAGCTAGCTACTTATAGAGATATTATAGTAAGGATCTAAGCTATATAAAGAACCTCTTCTAAGTTTAACTCTAACACTTAGGATAATAGCTTAGAATTATATATTCTAATTTAAGTATTATTATTAGGTATATAGTAAAATAATAAGTTTACTATATATTAGAGAAAGCTACTTAAGAGTAGTAACTTAGAAGTATTATAGATATAGTTAATTAGACCCTCTAAGCTATTAATATTTAAGAGTTAAGTTTATATTCCCTAGGGGATAAGAAAAGAGATTTTATTACTAATATATAATAACCCCACTACTAGGTATTAGGGAGTTAGTAGGACACTTTATTAAATTATAAGTTAGTACTACTAGCTATTAATAAAGAAAGATATAAAGGTATATATTAGTACCTATATAAACTATTAAGTTTTAAAGCTAAGGCACTATAAGCTATATAGTAAGTTAGCTACTTTACTAGAGCTAGATTACCCTTTTTAAGAACTATTAATAGATTTTATTACTAGATTACCACTAGTTAAAGACACTAACTAGACCTATAATATAATCTTAGTAATTATAGACTATTTTATAAAGTATAGTATCTATATCCCTATTTTAATATAACTAATAAGTAATAGGTTAGCTACTATATTCCTAGCATATATCTTTAGAGATTATAAAGCCCTAGAAAGTATTATAATAAACTAAGGTTCTATATTTATAAGCGGATTCTAGATAACCTTTTACTATCTTATTATAATTAAGCAGCTACTAAGCACCGCTTTTTACCTATAGATAGATAGGTAGATAGAATAATTAAACTAGGTCCTAGAATATTATTTAAGGGCTTTCTCCTATACTAAATAAACTAACTAGGCTAATAACCTATTAATAGCATAATTTATATATAACACTAGTAACCACGTAACTTATAGCTACACACTAGTAGAGGTATTATAAGGGTATAACCCTAGGGGCCTGTAGTAAGTAATACCTAATATTCTACTTATAAATAATTAGGCTAAGAGTAGAGTATTATTACTAAGAGAGAAACACATAGTAATTAAATAGCTTCTAATTAACTTATAAGCTTAGTATAAGAAATACTATAACTAAAAAAGGACCCTAAAGAGGTTTAAAGTTAGTAATTATATTCTACTATCTATAAAGAATATTAACCTAAGATAGCTAAGTAGGAAGTTAACTATAAAGTACCTAGGCCCTTATAAGATTATAAGGGTAGTTAGGAGTTATAGACTAGCTTACTAGCTAGAATTACCTACTAGAATGCGGTTATATAATATATTTAATATTATAAGCCTTAAACCCTTTAAAGGGGACCTAAGTAATATAGTAAATACTTCTTTACTATAAGATAATATTAAGGATAATAAGTAAGAGTTTAAGGTAAAAAGAATTATCTTATATTATTATAATAGTAGGCATTATAAGTACCTAGTTAAATAGAAGGGCTATAATAGCTTAGAGAATTTATAGGTATTAAAGAGGGATTTTATTATAAGGGATATTATCTATAACTATAAGTAGTAACTAGGTAGCTAGGTTATAGCGGCAAAACCGCCCTTAGTAAATAACGCAAGGCAATACCCTATAAATATAGTAAATAACGTAGGGTAATATTCTAAAAAGATATAATTATATTACTCTTATAATTATAATATAACTACCTAGTAATAATTACTTAAAAAGTATTTCTTTATCCCTACTCTTACCCTTATTTTCCCTAGAGACCGCAGTAATAATAGGCATAGAAGCCTTTAGAGGTATAGAGGCCTTATTATTAGAAGAGTTACCTTTCTTATATATAAAGATATAGAGCTCTCTAGGTAACTTAGAAGGACTAATATAAGTAGGAAGCCTAGAGGTATAAGAAGTAAACTACTAGTAAGTTAGTAAAGAAGTACCTATAGATATTTAAGAGACCTACTATTAGGATATTCTTATATATATAGTAAAGATAGTTTATAATATTAATTTAGACCTTAAGGTTAGTAGTATTAGCTAGCTATGCTATAGTAGCGTGCTTATTATACTTAGCTTCCTAGGCTACTTTAGTAGCTACCTAAGTATAATAAATATACCTATGCTTATTAGTGTTTTTAGTCTTTAGGAGGGTATTATATAGTTTCTACTTAGCGTAAATAAGAGACTATTAGTATATTAGTAGTAATTAAGTTAAGAGAACTAGGGATACACTTACTTTATTAAGGTAGTAGTAATCTCCTTTAGGCATAGCTTTAATAATATTAAATAGCTTTTTATAAAGCTATATAATTTAAGTAAGGCACTAGTAGTAGGTTAGTATCTTAAGACTAGAGATTTAGAATAGGTAGTTATACTCTAATATATATCTTATTATTTTAGGTGTAATAGGTGTATTTAGCTAAGTTTACTACTATAGGTTAGTAACTATAAGAAGCAAAGAAGTAGTAAGATTATATTATAAGAGTTATTATACTCTATAGGAAAAGGTTTATTCTCCTTAAGATATTAAGGAATAGTATAGGTGCTATTCTTAGGTTATATATTCTATATAGTAACCTACTAACTACACTATATATATAGAATTTTAGTATTACTAGCTATAAGTTAGTAGTAATAACCTAGTAAGGAAGTAGTAAACTTATATAGAAATTTTAGATACTATTCTCTTTTAAGGTAACTTCTTTAGTAACTTTCCTAAGGGTTTATCCTATAGAGATAGATCTAGTAGTAGAGTAGGAGTTAATAGTTAGATTTTAGATATTATAAGCTAGCTATAGGTTAGTAGTAAGGAAGTAGTAAAGGGAAGATAAGTAAAGATAAAGAAACTTATAATAGTTAGATAGTATATAAGGGAAAGGAAGCATATATATAAGGGGGGAAGACCTAGTCCCTTTTATATTAACTATAGACCCCCTAAGTAATCTATACACTATATATAGCTAACGTAGGGATTATAATATTTACTATTATTATTACTATCTACGAATATACTAGTAGCTATAAACATATAGTAACTACACTACTATATTACTAAGACTTGTAAATAAGTTTATTTATATATATAGCGTCTAATACCCTATCTATTTAACCTAATTATAAAATTTAATATAGGGTATCCACTCTCTTAGAACTATTAGTATAAAGTAAAGAGTATTTACTTTACTATATTAGAGCAGTAGATAGGTTACTATTTAGTATTAATAAATAGGGGGATAATAATATTCGCACCCTAGTATTATTAGTGTTATTATTTTTAATAATGTATTACACTATAATATATTATACCTAACCTAAACCCTCTATTAACTATAGCCTCTAGGACTATATAGCATAAACGCCCTAAGTAAGTAGCTTATTATATAATTAAGGATAATTATATAAAAAGGGGGTATTATATTAGGAGCATAAGGGATAGAGATAGGATTATTATATAATAGAGCACTAGTAGGACCTTAGACCTACTAGGTTAGGGAGGGGATAGCTAGTAGCTAGATAGTTATATAAGCATAAGGCAAGGTATTTAGTAAGGACTGCCTATATTCTTATAGAAGGTTAGAGCTTAAAACCTTTACACACCCGCCCCTAGGTAGCACCTTTCTAGCTACGACTATGAATCTAAGCTATCACTCTGTTCTATCATCTTTCGACCCTTAAGTCATGACACTAATAGCATTCTAAATATCTTAGGCCTTTTACTTCTTAGGATTAAGGAATTAGGCTACTTAGAATAAGGTTACTAAATTAATAACATAAAGAACTAGTTAGTTATTAATTTATATAATATTAATAATAATATTATAGTTAAAGTTATAGTTATTTTAAATAGTAAATTTAAATTAACTAAGGGCTTTTTTATTTATCTAATATTAGTAGTAGACTTTAGTTAACTTCTTAATTACTTAGTGTTTAATATTATAACTAGCCTATTATAGGATTTTTATAAGCCTTTAAATAAAAGGATAACTAAAGTAATAATGTAGCTAATAGATTTTCCTTTCTAAGAGGTAGAAGGTAACTATTTCTTTTACCTCTAGTAACTACTAAGGATAACCTTATTATTATACTATAGGTATAGTCTTATTACCTTAGATTAGTATATTAGTAAGGTTATTAATCTTAACTTATATTTTATCTATATTAGTAATTAAGAAGAGAAAGAGAGTAGTTATATTAAGAATAAAGAATTTAAGCTCTTTAAGCTTTATAAGTATATAAAGGATTTCTTTTATAATTACTAACTTAGCACTAAATATAATAATTTATAGTTTATAAGGGATTACCTTTAATAAAAGCATTAATCTTATTAAAGCCTTTACTTATACCTACCCTATAGTTAACTTACCTATAGCGCTAGTATTAGGTATAATACCTCTAAAGACCTCTTTAAAATAGTGTTTTTTAAAGATATAGTAAGTTAATTCTTTATTAAAGTCTTATAGTTTATAGGGTTTTTACTTTAAGAAAGTATATTGAAAAGCCTAATTATTAAGGGTAGTAAGGATATTAGTATTAATAAGGTTACAGTTAGTCTATAGTCCCAAGTAAAAGAATTATATAATACTTAAATATACTATTAATAGTAATTTTTCTATATTATTATTATTATTATCTTAGGCCTTTATATAAGTAGTAAGATATAGTTCTTACTCTTAACTAAAGCCTTTATTAGGCTTATTATTCTTTATCCCTTTATATAAGGTAAGGAATACTTAGAATCTCTTTTTTAAAAGGGATATATAGTAAGTCTTACTAGTAAACTAATAATCTTTTTCTTTTTAATATTCCTTAGTAAGGTAGTTAAAGGACTAGTATTTATTCTTACTATATATAAAGTATTACCTATTAGAGTTATACTTAGGGCTTTTTCTATAATAGCTTTCTTTACTATAGGGTTATTATCTATACTAATAATTAGTAAATATAGCGTTTATAGAGTTTTTTTCTTAGTGCTAAAGATATTAGGTAGCTCTCTTATTTAACTCTATAATAGTAATAGCTTTATAGAGATCTTTAGTAAAACTTTTAAAGCCTAGGGAGTGTATATATTTTACTATCTAATATTTAAGTACACTAGCTATTATATTTAATACTTACTTATAAAGCTTAGTATTTACTATAGTAAAGGGATATAGCCTTTTATAGATTTTCTTAAGGGTAGATAATATAATCTTAAGGCACTTAAGCTTACTTTTATTAGAGTTCTTAGTAATAATATTATTTAATATTATACTACTTTACTTATAGTAATAGAATTATTAATTACTTTCTATCTTAAAATATTAATAAATATAAGTAATTATTTCCTTATAAGTAAGGTTATTCTTAAAGAGGTAATTAAGGTAATACTATTTAGTATTACCTATTAATATAATAGGAAAAGCTTTCTAATAATATATTTAAGGGAGGTTAATTCTATTATACTTATTTTTAAAGAGTATAATCTTAGGTATAAGAAAGTTATATAGCTTCTTACTATAGTAGTTACTATCCTTATATATCTTTATAAGTTCTAAGATTTTCTTTATAATCTAATCTTTAGAAAGGAAATAATATATAAAAAGTATAATTTATTATAAATAATAGTCCTTAGGGTAAAGTAATTAACATAATTAAGATTATTATAAGGGCTTTTATAAGGGTTTAAGAGATTATTAGGATTAAGGGAAGCATACTTCTAAGGTAAGTAATTATAGAGATTAGGGTTAAGGCTTTAGAGGTTTAGGGGATTATAATCTTTCTTATAGCTAAGGTAGTATTAAGGTTTAGTAAAGTACTTTTTCTAATAAAGTTAAAATTAGATATTCTAGGCCTTATTTAATAAGAATACTATAATCTTAAAGAGAATTATATAACTCTCTAATAATCTCTTTATTAGCCTTTCTAAAGGTATTTTTAAACTAGCCTTTAAAGTTTTAATAAATAATTCCTAGAGGTTAGTATTAGTTTAATCTTAATACTTACTAAGGTAAATAAACCTTATAATATAATTATTAAGCTTAGATTATATAGTAGTCTTAGGATTTAGTTTAATTAGTTCTTTCTAGTCTCTTATAAGAGTATAAGTAAGTAGTTATAGATATTATAGTAGTTTACTCTCTTAGGGTCTCTTAAGGGATATTATTAGGTATTTACTATCTCTAGTAGGTTAAGGGGAATTTCCTCTTAATAAAGGTCTAGCTAATAGTCTAGCCTTTATAGCTTAAGTAGCTTTTTCTCTTATAGAAAGTCTAGCTTTAGGTTTCGCTATTTTATTAGATTATAGCTATATAAGCTATAAGAGAATATTATTAAGTTATTATTAAGCACTTTTAATTAAGCTAATATATTTACCTATCTCTAAATCTAAAGCTTTATATATAATTCCTAGTGTTTAGATATTATATATATAAAGAATACCTTTTACACTTAAGAAGTATTATTAATAATAGAAGAAATAAGGAAAAATAGTAAAAAATAGTAAAAAATAGCAAAAGTAATAAAATTAATAAATTTAATAAAAGTAATAAATTAATAGAAATAATAAAAGTAATAGGAATAAATAAATTAATAGAAATAAGAAAAGTAATAAAAGCAATAAAAGTAATAAGAAAAGAATAGGAAAGGGCGATTCCCTTGTTTTTATAAGAAAGGAGAGAAAGTAGTAATTCCTTAACTATATATATACATATAGAATATAGAGAAGCTAAGACTATTATAGTTAATAATAACTTTAGGGAGAGAAAATTAAGAGGAAAAAAAGAGGTTATATATAGGGAAAGAAGTAATTCCTTTAATTATATATAGCTAAACAAGTACCTAGCTAATAAGTATAGGGTAAATAGTACTAAAGGGAAAGGGGATAAGAAAAAAGTAGTAGAACTTATTAAGGGAGAGATTATAGTAATAAGAGAGGTTATATTAAGAGAAGTTATAAGTAAGTTAGCTAGCTTAGCTAAGGTTATTTAACGTTAGGTTTAAAGTAAATACCTTGTAGTAATAGATTTAGTTATTTAGTTATTTTTCTTATAATAGATAATAAAATCGATAATTAATAACAATATCCTAAAGGCCTAAGAGTTAATAAATTAATTCCTTAGAAGCCTAATAAGCCTATAACTAGGATTCTAGTCTCTTCCTTTAGCACACTTTATAGTTATACCTCTTTACTTAAATAACTATTTATTAGTATAAGGGGTAGTAGCTATAGTGTCTATAGAAATGTCTTTTCTTATAATACCTAGCTTATCTATAGTTATAAAGTTAACTACTAATTAGTGTTAGTTACACTAAGGTGCTTATATAGGTAATAATAGATAATTCTATCTTATTAAAGTTAATAATAATTTAGGAAAGAGAGAAAAGAGGGAAATCTAGCTAGGAGAGAAAGTAAGTAAAACCTATAAGTAAGGTAGAAAAGGGAGTAGCAAAGAATATAGCCAATCGCATTACGTGTATTTATTTAATAACCCCACTAGACCTATAATTATTCTAGTCTTTGGCTACAATTGAGCTGATGAAGATCCGGAGGAATTAACAACTTAATTATTATATTTAATTATTAATCTAGAAGGGCTTTCTTCTTACCTAATGTAATAATGTTAAGATAATTATATTAAGGACTTGCTTGTTAGCTATATCTTGGCTAGGATACCTTACGTTATTCTGGTTATACAATGCTATTGTTAATATCTTTGGCTTCTCCTTTCTCTTTAGGAGTCTTTTTAGCTTTTTCTTTATCTTTAGGAGCCTCTTTAGATTCTCCTTTATCTTAGGAGAATTCCCTCTCTTACTAAGGAATAATAGTATTACTATATATACTTTATCTTAGGTCCTCTAGAAGTCTTCTCTTTTTAGGACTTATAAAGGGAGATAGGAGGAATTATTATAGTAAAGGTAACTATAGTAGTAGTGTTACTTTTAAGGTATTTCTACCTATATTATTATAACCTATAGCCTTAATTTCTATAGATTTCTTACTTAGTAGTTTTACTATAAATTATATAGTCTTTATAACTCGTTAATTAATTAGAATATTAATAATATAATATCCTTTCTCTTTAAATAAAGAGTTAATAAGCTTTATAATATATAAATTCTTATTATTATTAATTTAAGCTAGTATATTACTTTTATTAAAGTAAATATCCCTTATATAAACTATCTTTTACTTATTAGAGATCTAGATCTTATAGAGGTAATACTTTAGTCTCTCTATACTTATAAGTCTACTAATCTTAGCTCTTAGGGCTATCTTTTAAGACTTTATATAATATTTATTAGAGATTTATATATATATAAGGTATCCCTAAGTTTATAAGTAATAAATTAAGGTATTATTTTAAAGACCTAGTATTTTAAAAAGAGTCTTTTATAGTAAACTACTATTCTTAGTACTATTTATAGGAAGTAAATTAGTGATCTTAGCTATATACCTTATAGTAAAAGGCTATAGTATCTTAGGAAGTTATAACTTAATTATTATAAATCTTACTACTTTAATTAGGGTTTAACCTATATATTTTATAATACCTTAATAGGTAAGGATATAAGGAGTACTTATATAAAAGAAAATTCCTTCCTTTTAATAATAAATCTTAAACTTATTCCTAAGGAATTCTATTATATTATTTATATAAAAATATTTTATAGTATAACCTTTACTTATATTCTCTATAGTAGTTTTCTAAGCTATAATTACTTTAACTATATTTACTTTATTAATAGTTAGAATTACCTAGTAAAATTATATATAAATATTAATTAAATATAATATATAGTTTTTACTACTAAATTCTTTTAGCTTATATTTAATAAAGTCCTAGAAAATATATAAAAGGAAATATATTATATTATTTAAATTATTATAATTAATCTATTAAGAAGCCTATACTAGTAAGCACACTAGATATTAAAAATTTATAAGTAATTAAGGGTTAATTAAGATTCTAGCCTCTTTATAAGCCTTAATAATATAGTCTTTACCTATATATCTAAGTTACTTATAAAGTAGCCTAAATTTAACCTATTTTATAATTAAATTACTTATAAGACCTATAAAATTAACTTAGGGTTCTTTATCCTAAAGCACTAGAGTTATAATATTAGGTTTCTATTAGTATTAAGTAATTAGTAGTCCTATACCCTTTAAGATTAAAAGGTCTTTATAACTATCTATTATAATACCTCCTTTTTTAAGAAGTCCTAGTAAGATTATATTAACCTTTGCCTTTAGTATATATTAAGTATTAAATAGCTTTAGAAAGCTATTACTAACTAGAAAATATATACTTCTAATTTTATTTATATAAAGATACTAACTATTACTTACTATTATTAGCTTTATATTTATATTAGTATTTAAATACATAAACTACTTTATATTATTAAATATATATATATTATATCTAGTATTTAGGATATAATTATCCCTTATAAGATATTCTTTAGTATTTATATATATAAATAGCGTATTATAATTTAATACTATTAGTAAGAGATTTATCCTTACTATAATAATATCTAGAGATATAGTAAATATTATAGGCTTTATAGTTTTCTTTCTTTAGTTAAGAATAAGTTTAGAATAAAGCTTCTAGTAATTATTCTTTATATATAGTATTCTTCCTAGGGAGATTTAGTATTTATAGTTTAATTTTATAGTCTTTATAGTATTATTCTTTTTAGACTAATTACCTTTACCTTATGTCTTTTAATTATTATTTATCTCTTTAGTTTAAGTATTAAAGTTTATCTTTTAATCTTTCTATAGGTTATTAGCTTTATATAATAAATATATAAGTATATTATTCTTTATTAGAAGTGCCTTAGAGAAACCCTTTATTTTCTAAAAGCTATAGGCTTTAGGTATAGAATTTTTTACTACCTTAATTATTTATAAAACCTATATAATATTTAGGATTTCCTATATTTTATTAATTTAATTCTATAGATTCTAGTAGTAATTAAGCTAGGTTTATATAGTTAAGAAGTTTAATCTCTTAGACTTTAAGAATTTATAAAGTAGTTTAATAATAGCTAAATTAGGTTTAAAACTATAGTTATACCTAATTATTTCTATTATTTTAGTTACTAGTATAGTCTTAGTCTAACTAGTATAAGTTAGATTTTTCTAAACTTATAAAGAAAGGCTTTACTAGATAATAGATATAAGAATAGTATAATATTTATTTATTATAGGGGAAATATAGAACCTCCCTAGTAAAATACTTTATTAATTATATAATATAAACTTATATCTTAACTAAAATCTCCTATTCTTTATAATTCTCTATCTCTTTAAGGGGTAAGATAATTATAATTTAAGAGAACTAATTCTTTATTATATTATTATACTTCTTTAGTTATACTAGAGTTACTAGAGTTACTTATATAGCTAACTTTACTATAAAGCTTATATTATTAATTACTTTATTAACTATATTATAATTTATAGAAGTAATAAAAGAGTTATATATTAAAATTTATATACTTCTATTACTATAATTACTTAATACTAATTATTATTAATTTAGTTAAGTAGAAGTTATAATAGTAGCTCTCTCTTAGTTAAATTACTATATAGCTACTAATATATAAAGATATAAAGTTAATAATATAATGTATTTTTAGATACCTTATTTTATTTTACCTTAGCCTAGTTAGTAAGTAATACTTTACTAGAATTTACTATACTTACTTTACTTACTTTACTAATATTTACTATACCTTATAATAATAATTACTACCTAAATAGTAATAGATCTAGATTATTAGTTTTAAGTACCTAAGGTAGTTCTATAAGGAATATTTTATCCTAGCTTACTATGTACTAAGATTTACCTAGAAGAGTCTAACTTTTTTAAAGTTATTTCTAATTTTAAATATATATTAATTTACACTAATATATTATAAATACTACACTTATAACCTATTAATTAATATTATAAAGGTTATATATTTAAATCCTACTTATATAAAAAGAGATTTTTTTTTTAAATAAGGTATAATTAATTAATTTAATTATGCCTTATAAGGTTATTATATATTAAAAAGAGAAGGGATTTTCTACCCCTTAAGTTATATAATTAATATGTTTTTAAATATATTAAAGCTTCTAGTGTAAAATATATATAACTTCTTAATAGTAAAAAAATAGCTAAGTGTAAAAGGGCGTAATAGGAAGCGCTAGGCTTATAACCTATAAGATAGTGTAAAAAGTAATAATAATATATTTAGCTATTTAGGCTATTTATATATATAGTAAAACAAGGCTATAGGTATAAGGGCAAAGAGGGTATTTGCCCTAAGTGCTAAGGTACCGCAATCTATAGCCTCGAATAGGGAAGGTATTATGAGTAATGCCTAAGATATAAGGCTGCTATATCCAACAGGCTACTAAAAGTCCTAAACATAGAGTTTATTATTTTATACTATATTAGTATACTATTTAATTAGGTAATTCTTATTAGTAATTTAAAGTTTCTAAGGTATAACTACTATACTAATAAGTAGCCCTTTACTAACTATCTAGGTTATAAAGTAAGTTATTAAGCACTTTATTATATTTTATATTAAATATTAGAGATTAAAATCTTGCTAGTATAATAATTCCCTTAGTAACTAATCTCCTATTCTAAGCTTATTTATAGCTATATTTTATAAAACCCTTATAGTTTTTTTAAGTGCTTTAATATAGCTATATTTTAGATCTAGGATATTATTAGATATTATCCAGTCCTTAAGATATAACTTAAATTATTAATTAATAATAGAATCCTTACTAAAAGTATATAATTATTTAAGTTTAATATTATACTTATTTTGTATATTCTAGTTCTCTAAGATTAGATTAAGTACTTAGTGTTAGGAGCGTGAGGGACAGAGACAGGACTATCACATAATAGAGCATTAGCAAGACCTTAGACCCACTAGGTTAGGGAGGGTTAGCTAGTAGCTAGATAGTTATATAAGCATAGGGCAAGGTATTTAGTAAGAACTGCTTATATTCTTATAGAAGGTTAGAGCTTAAAACCTTTATATACCTGCCCCTAGGTAGCACCTATCTAGCTATAACTATAAATCTAAGCTATTACTCTATTTTATTATCTTTTAACCCTTAAGTTATAATAAATTAAGCTCTTAATCCCTTTAGGGTAATAGACTATTAGCTAGATTATAATATTAGCACTCTAGAGAATATCTATATAAAATATACCTATACCCCCTAGTAGTAATACTATAGATAAGCAAGGTAGTAGTAATATAGTAAAGACTTAAATAATAAATACTAATAATTAAGTGTGTTTAATACTACCTAATACTAATCTAGATAATAATACTTACTAGAGTTAAGAATAATAGTGTTAAGAAGGTAGTGTAATAGTATTATAATATAGTATAAGCTAAGCTATAATATATATAGAAAATATAGGAAATTCTATAAATAGAAGTAAAAATTAGGGAGCTTTAGGTAAACCTATTATTAGTTAAAACCTAATAAGGACCTATAAACCTACCTTCTTTAGTTAGACTAACTACTTTTATACTTACTTTACTAATAGGCACTAAGTAAGTAGTAAATATATACTAATATAGTATTATTAAGATATAGCTATAGATAGTTATATAGAATATAAGGACTATAATTAGGTAAGCTTTGTTATATAGCTAAAGACTAGAATAATAGATAAGAACGCTAGGTACTTAGAAGTAACTAGGTTATAACTAAATCTTTAGTAAGGTAATAGCTAATTATTTTAAGCCTTTATTAGAAATTAGACTAAGGTTAAATCTAACCTACCTAAACTAATTCTAATATAACTAAGAATCTATATATTTATTAATAACCTTAATAATACTATAAGGAAGTAAATACTTAGCTAAAAGTTTCTAACTACTTAGAGCTAGTTATAGGGCTAAGGTAAGAAAGTAAAGGTAGTAATAAAACTAATATAGAGTTATAAAAAAAGTTAAGACTATAAGAAGAAGTAATAGCACTTAACTTTACCTATAGATAACTTATAGTAATAGAATAAAGGGTAAGTAGGAAGGTTACTTATTATATATTATAAATATAGGAAGCCTAGATATATCTTAATAGCTTACTATTTATTAGACTACTTTATTTATAAGAGTAGTAAATATATTATAAAGAAGTATAATAATAATAGTAATAAAGTATCTAATCCTAATAAGATACTACTTTTATCTATATAAACCTAGGATAAGGAGCTTATTATAGATAAATTAGTAAACCTAAGAGTAAGAGTCTATATATCTTTATAATAAGATTACTAGTAAATAGTAGTAAAGGCACTAATAGACTTAGGTATATAATCCTTAACTATATACCTAAAGCTATTATCTAAGGAGAATTAGAAAAGAGTTAAAGAAATAAAGTAAAACCTTTAAAGTATAAGTAAAAATATAATTTTATATTAAGAAATTCTAAAGAGATTAGTATTAATAAAGAATAGTATAGGGTTTATAAAGGTTTACTAAGTTAGCTACTTTATTACTAATACTAAAGAAAGGCTACTACTAGGTATAGACTAGATTAAAGAATATAAACCTATAGTAATATATTAGAAAAAGAAGTTTTAGAAATACTTAGTAATAAAGAAGTGCCTTTTATATACTTAGGGTAAGTAAAGAGTATATAAGGTATTAAAATAGTTAGTAGTTACTTTAGTATTAGGTTTAGTAAAAGTTATCTTAAATAGCCTAAAGAATAGGAAGAGAAAAGAACTAAAAAAAAACTTACTAGTAGACTTACTAAAGCTAATTTAGGAAATAAGTAGTAAGGAAGTAATAATAGTCTTAGAGTATACCTATAAGTTATATAAGTAATATATTATAGCTAATTTAAAATCCTTAGATTATCTAAGTAATAAGTAACCTATAACTAAGTAAGGGCTAAGTAATAATATAGATAAACTAGAGCTTCTAGAGAAATACTTAGAATTTAAAGATATATTTAATAAGGATTTAGTAGGAATACTCCTTAAACTAGGGGGCTATACTTATATAATTAAATTAGAAAAGAGGAAAATACTACTATAGGGGCTAATATATAACTTAGCTAAGAAAGAGCTAGAGGTACTTAGGGAGTATCTTATAGATATATAGTAAAAGGGATAGATTAGAAAATTAGTTAGCCTAGCTAGGGCCTTAATTTTATTTATTCTAAAGAAAGGAGGGAAATTAAAGCTTTATATAGATTATAAGGGCCTAAATAAAATTACTATTAAGAATAAGTCCCCCTTATTACTAATTACTAAAATCCTTAATTACTTAAAGGGCGTAGTTATTTAAATAAAACTTAACTTAATAGATATATATTACTAGCTATATATTTACTTAGGTAATAAGTAAAAAATAGTATTCTATTATAAATATAGGCACTTTAAGTATCTTATAATGCTATTTAGATTAGTTAATACACTAGTAACTTTCTAGGAGTATATTAATAAAGTCCTTAAGGATATTATAAATTATATCTACATTATCTACCTAGATAATATCCTAATCTATAGTAGCAATATAGCTACTTACGCAGGCTATATTAAATAAGTCCTAAGTAAACTTTATAATATAAAGCTTTTTATAAACCTTAAGAAGTATTAATTTTTAGATATAGAGGTTAAATTCTTAGGATTTATTATATCTAAGAAAGGTATTATAATAAAACTATTATAGGTAGAAGTAATTATAATATAGCTAATACCTTATAGTATCTTAGATATCTAAATATTCCTTAGGTTTACTAGATTTTATTAATATTTTATTAAGTAGTATAGTAAAGTAGTTATTTTATTAATAAACTAACTTAAAAGAGAATAACTAGTAACCTTTAAGCTAGAACCCTATAAGCTAGCTATATTTAGAGAACTCTAGAAGTTATTTTAGAAAGCACTAATTTTAGTATACTTTAACTCACTTACTTTATTAAGAGTAAAGATAAATATATTAGGTTTTACTATTAGAGTAATACTTATAATATTAGTACTAGGTTACTAGCACCTAGTTATATATATATTAAGGAAGTTAACTAACACTAAGTTATATTACCTTATACTAAATACTAAATTATTAGTAATCTAAGAGGCTTTTAGGGTATAGAGGTATTACCTAGTGTACTTAACTTACCCTATTATAGTAGTAATAGATTACTTAAACTATAAGTACCTAGCTATAAAGCTAAGGCTAACTAGTAAGTAAGTAACTATACTTAATAAGCTTTAGCTTTACCTATTTAACTTTAGGATTAAATATAAAGCTAGTAAGTTAAACCCTACTAATATATTATTAAGGAGGGTAGATTATATAAGTAAGGATAGGAAAGTAAAGGTAGTAACCTTATAGCTACTAAACTTCTTATCTAAGTTTATAAATACTAATTAATAGGAACTCTATAGTAGTAATAGGAACACTATAGGTTCTATAATAGTGTTAGTTAATATAGTAAATAGTTAGTTATAAAGACCTTATAATAGTAATAGGAATATCTAGGGTTTTAAGAAAATATAACTTAGCTATATTTTTAAGGAAGCTATAAGACTAGATATTACTAAAAGGGGTGTATTAGCTAGTATATTTACTAGTAAGTAGTAAGGGCGCCCCTTAGAAATACTACTTAACTATAGTATACTTATAAGACTAGAAGTATCTTATAAGCTAGCTACTTATAAAGATATTATAGTAAGGATCTAAGCTATTTAGAGAACCTCTACTAAGTTTAACTCTAATACTTAGGATAATAGCTTAGAATTAGATATTCTAATTTAAGTATTATTATTAAGTATATAGTAAAATAATAAGTTTACTATATATTAGAGAAAGCTACTTATGTCAGGAGCGTAAGGGACAGAGATAGGATTATCACATAATAGAGCATTAGCAGGACCTCGGACTCACTAGGTTAGGGAGGGGTTAGCTAGTAGCTAGATAGTTATGTGAGCGTAGGGCGAGGTATTTAGTAAGGACTGCCTATATTCTTATAGAAGGTTAGAGCTTAAAACCTTCATGTAACCGCCCCTAGGTAGCACCTTTCTAGCTGTGACTATGAATCTAAGCTATCACTCTGTTCTATCATCTTTCGACCCTTAAGTCGTGACAACTTAAGAGTAATAACTTAGAAGTATTATAGATATAGTTAATTAAACCCTCTAAGCTATTAATATTTAAAAGTTAAGTTTATATTCCCTAGGGTATAAGAAAAGAGATTTTACTATTAATATATAATAACCCTACTACTAGGTATTAGGGAGTTAGTAAGATACTTTATTAAATTATAAGTTAGTATTACTAGCTAATAATAAAGAAAGATATAAAGGTATATATTAGTACTTATATAAACTATTAAATTTTAAAACTAAGGCACTATAAGCTATATAGTAAGTTAGCTACTTTACTAAAGCTAGATTACCCCTTTTAAGAACTATTAATAGATTTTATTACTAGATTACTACTAGTTAAAGACACTAACTAGACTTATAATATAATCTTAGTAATTATAAACTATTTTATAAAGTATAGTATTGTCAAGGTAGGGGTCGGTGTAAATGATGAAAATGGTTCGCTTTTGGTTAATCAGAGGTGCAGACAGCACCCGACTTTTATACCTAAAAGGTACATAGTACGCTATAGTAATAACTAGTCTACGGAGGTACTTCTAATATATTATCTCCACTGTTGTCTTATTAAGGGTTTTAACCTAGTTATTACGCAGGCTATATTTATATATCTAATACCTTAAGGAGGTCTCCCTAACACACCCCCCCTAGCTAAGATATCTATTAAAGCTAGAGATTAAAGGCATAGGAAGAGATTATAAATAATTTCTAGTGTTATAATTAGATAGGAATCTCTTATAATCTAATTCTATAGTAGAAGTCCCTATATATCTAATCTAAAAGTGGCTTTATAAAGCTATCTATAGGTATCTTAGAGGTCTTTATCTAATTAACCTTAATATTACCTATTATATATTATTCTTAAATCTATATTTAATTTATATTAAGGTACTTAAGGCTAGTCTAAAGCCTTCCTTCTATATATTTAGTAATCTAGATTATCTACTTATTATTATACTAGATAATTAAGAGTAGTAGTATATAGACCTTAATATTATAAAGTAGTCTTCCTAGAGATATACGCTCTTTTATACTATAATTTAGGGTAAAGAGCTTTACTTCTATACTTAAAGTTATTATATAATATTACCTACCTAACTTCTAATTAATTATAGCGCTATATATAATAAAGATATAACCTTATATTAATTTCTAAGTATTAGGGTTATTACTAAGTAAAGCATTAGTACTAGAGAATAGCGTATTAAAACTATCTGCTTCTAAGTAATAAATACATAGCTTCTTTATATTCTAAGTGTATAAAATTACTCCTTTAGTAAGCTTAATATACTTTACTAATAGATTTATTATAAAAGAGGTAAGCTTTAATACTCTAAATACTATATTAAGTCTTCTAATAATATATAAATACACTAAAGAGCTAATAACTACTTTATAATAATTAATCTCTTTATTAGTAGCTTTACTAGTGTTAGTAAGGATTATAGCTATAGGAAGAGGAGTAGGGGATAAGCTCTTTAAATTGCTATTAATAATATTAGGAATAAATTTCTAAGTAATCTTTTAAATATATAATTCCTATAATAACTATATCTCTTTAGTATTATAATCCCTAATAATTTTAGTACCTAGGAATTACTTTAGGTTACCTTAGTCCTTAATATTAAGACTATTTATTAGTTATTTATAAAGCTTTTTAAATTCTACTTTAAATCTATTAGGGTATATTACTATAATATTATTTATATAGAAGAATAGGATAAATCCGCCCTTTATAAAGATATATAGATCTTCCCTTCCTTATATAAAGTCTAGCTTTAATAGAAATTATATAAGATATAAGAACTATTATTAAGGAGCTTCCCTTAGCCTATATAATGCTCTTATTATTTTCTAGAGATAACCTTTTATATTTATACCCTCTAGGGGCTTATAGTAAATAGGTTCTTTAAGCTCTATATATAGGAAGGTATTCTAAATATTATATTATTAGGTATTAAGATTATTAGTATAGTAGACTATAAGTAATATATATAGAGATTATAAAGTAAGTATAGTAATATAGTTATTAAGGTTATTCTTTAGTTATTAGTTACCTTAAATAACTATTCTAGCTTTAAACTCTATAATTACTTCTTTCTTATTAGTCTTATATTTAAAGACCTAGCTAAGGTTTATAATTTCCTTTTACTTCTCTAGATTAAATAATTTATCTAGTATATCCTCCTAGTAGTTTAAGAATAGAAGCTTTAAAAGCTCCTTTATAATTACTTCCTTCTAGTAGTTATAATAAGCTAAAGCTATAGCTTAATAATAATAGGTAGGTTTTAGTAGTATATCTTTAATCTATAAACTATATTAAATACCTTATAATACTATAGAAAAAGCAAAAGTAAACTATACCTACCTAGCTTTATATATCTCCTTTTTTTAGTGTTTTCTAGTAATAATATTATCTAGATTAATACTATTATCCTAGGGATAATAATTCTCTATAGCCTTACTACCTTTACTAGTAATTTTACTAGTCTCTATAGTAGTCTTTATATATTTAATTATTATATTATATATAAATTTATTAATCTTATAAAATAGTGTATTATTACCTTATACCTAAAGCTTTATATTCTCTATAATAACTAGTGCCTTATAAGAAGAGTTAGGAGAGGTTAAAAGTATACTAGAAAGGTTATCTTTTTCCCCTATTATATAAGGAGGTATTTTTACTTTAAACTACTTATTTTCTCCTTTTATATTTAAAGGTAAAGAGATATAATTCTTATAATTCTTATTTTCTAATTCTATTCTAATAAGGTCTTAACTAATTTCCTTATTAATATTATTAGCTTTAAGCTCTTTAAGTAGTGTAATTCTTAATATCTTTTCTTTTTAGGCTAATTCTAGCTTTTTTTCTAGTTTAAAGAAGGAGTTTTTATTAAATTAAATATATACTAAAATAATAACCTTATAATTATAAAGCAAAGGCACCTATATAATATACTAGGACTTGCCTCTATAACTAATAAGGTATTTAATATAAGCTTTTTACTCTAACTATAGTATTATATTATATAATTTAATATACTCTAGAGCCTTTATTATTATAGGAAACACTTTATATCTATAGGCTTATAGATATATAATTAAAGGTTTCTAGACCTCTACTATATTTAAGTATATAAGGACTATTTTCCTAGCCTAATCCTACTAAAGTTTATATAGTATAGTCTACTTCCTATAATATTTAAAAGGTATATAATTTAATAAATAAAGTATAGTGTTAAAGACCTTATTATTAAGATTAGATAAAAGGTTAGCTTTAAAACTTAAAGTATAAGCTTTTTACTTAACTACCCCCCTAGATCTCTCTGCCTTTCTATTCTAACTAGGTATTAAGAGAGCTAAATTATAAACTATAATACTAGTAAAGGCTATCTTATCCCTTATATTCTTTATAAAGAGGGCTTTCTTAATATTACTAAATAAAAAGTATAGTTAAACCCTAAATTAAGTGCTTAGAAATACTATTATTATATAGAAGCTATTATAAATCCTATTCTTTATCTTAAATAAATAGAAGAACTATATTAAGATTATAAGGTAAGTAAAAACACACTAGTACTTATTACTATTTTAATAAGGAGAGTTATAGTAATCTAAATTAACTAAAAGACTATAACCTAGTTCTTAAGGAAGTCCTTTAGGTATAACCTATAATCTCTATTACTTAGCTTTACCTATAGTATATATCTTATACTATATAAGCTTAGGACCTATTAATTTAACGCCTAAAACCGCGTTTATAAGCTTTATAAATACCTTAACACTAGGATAACTATATTATTAATACTAAAGGTCTATATTTCCTTTTATAGGTAGTCTTAGTGCTTTACTAGATATAGCGTAGGTTTCCTTTAGATTCTCTAATAGCCTTAATAATATATAAAGCTTATTAATACTATAAACTTTAGCTATAGGTCTTATCCCTTAATATAGGAATAACTTCTTCTAATTCTAAAAGATACTTACCCTTATAAGAATTATTACTAATACTAGATTAATATAGAATTCTAGAATAAATAATATAGTCTCTAATACTAATATCCTTATATTCTATAATATAGGATCTATAATAGAGATATATATAAGGCCCTATCCTAAAGCTATATATATTATACCTCTAGCTTTAATCTCTATTATAATATTTCTATTAAATTTAGATTAATTAAACTAGCGGATATTATTAAATATATAAACATTAGCTCTAGAGTTATAGAGAACTATATTCTGCCTTAATTCTAAGCTATTTATAGTATTAGTTATTAAATTTACGCTTTCCTTTACCTATTAACCTTATTTAAAGCGTATAAATAATAATATATTTATAGTTTTCTTACTAGGGGTAACTATAACTAAGTTATTAGTTAGATTTTATAAAAGTATAAATATCTTACTACCCTTCTTCTTTAGTTTCTAACTTATTACCTTAGACTTTTCTTATAGATTCTTCTTAAGATACTTCTTAATATTTTTTTTAAAGTTCTTCCTAACTTCCTAGTCCTTTAGTATAGCCTCTAGCTTATATATAGCCTTAAATAAATTATAGAATTCCCACTACTTTAAGGCATTATAAATATTATAATTTATATATCTAGGGTACTTCTTTTTCTTTAATTTACTTTAACTACTTAATTTATTAGTAGTAAGTGTATTATTAGCTAACTTTAGTACACTCTATAGAGCCTTATAATCTCCTTTAAACTCTATAACTACTTTAAGGAAGCTTTAGTTTATGCTTTTATTAAGTAAATTATTCTATTTCTTCTAGAATAACTTAAATTTACTATAAAGAGAAATTATAAACTTATATAGTATTATCTCCTTAGTTTATTAGGTCTTTAGATTCTAATAATTTCTCTATAATACCTCTATTATTACTACTTATTTATACTAATTATAAGTACCTTTAGCTTATGTCACGACTTAAGGGTCGAAAGATAATAGAATAGAGTGATGGCTTAGATTTATAGTCGCAGCTAGAAAGGTACTACCTAGGGGCAGGTGCGTAAAGGTTTTAAGCTCTAACCTTCTATAAGAATATAGGCGGTCCTTACTAAATACCTTACCTTATGCTTATATAACTATCTAGCTACTAGCTATCCCCTCCCTAACCTAGTGGGTCTAAGGTCCTACTAGTGCTCTATTATATAATAATCCTATCTCTATCCCTTATGCTCCTAATATAATACCCCCTCTTTATATAATTATCCTTAATTCTATAATAAGCTACTTACTTAGGGCGTTTACACTATATAGTCCTAGAGGCTATAGTTAATAGAGGGTTTAGGTTAGGTATAATATATTATAGCGTAATATATTATTAAAAATAATAACACTAATAATACTAGGGTACAAATATTATTATCCCCTTATTTATTAATACTAAATAGTAACCTATCTACTACTCTAATATAATAAAGTAGATACTCTTTGCCTTATGCTAATAGTTCTAAGAGAGTAGATACCCTATATTAAATTTTGTAATTAGGTTAAATAAATAGGGTATTAGACACTATATATATAAATAAACTTATTTATAGGTCTTAGTAATATAGTAGTATAGTTACTATATATTTATAGCTACTAGTATATTTGCGGATAGTAATAATAATAGTAAATATTATAATCCCCGCGTTAGCTATACGCAGTGTGTAGATTACTTAGGGGGTCTATAGTTAATATAAAAGGGACTAGATCTTCCCCCCTTATACACACGCTTCCTTTCTCTTATATACTATCTAACTATTATAAGTTTCTTTATCTTTACTTATCTTCCCTTTACTACTTCCTTACTACTAACCTATAGCTAGCTTATAATATCTAAAATCTATTTATTAACTCCTACTCTACTACTAGGTCTACCTTTATAGAATAAACCCTTAGGGAAGTTACTAGAGAAGTTACCTTAAAAAAGAATAGTATCTAAAATTTCTATATAAGTTTACTACTTCCTTACTAGGTTATTACTACTAACTTATAGCTAGTAATACTAAAATTCTATATATATAGTGTAGTTAGTAGGTTACTATATAGAATATATAGCCTAAGAATAGTACTTATACTATTCCTTAGTATCTTAAGGAGAATAAACCTTTTCCTATAGAGTGTAATAACTCTTATAGTATAATCTTACTACTTCTTTACTTCTTATAGTTACTAACCTATAGTAATAAACTTAGCTAAATACGCCTATTACACCTAAAATAATAAGATATATATTAAAGTATAACTACCTATTCTAAATCTCTAGTTTTAAGACACTAACCTACTACTAATGCCTTACTTAAATTATATAGCTTTATAAAAAGCTATTTAATATTATTAAAGCTATGCCTAAGGGAGATTACTACTACCTTAATAAAGTAAGTATATCCCTAGTCCTCTTAACTTAATTACTACTAATATACTAATAGTCTCTTATTTATACTAAGTAGAAACTATATAATACTCTCCTAAAGACTAAAAATACTAATAAGCATAGGTATATTTATTATACTTAGGTAGCTACTAAAGTAGCCTAGGAAGCTAAGTATAATAAGTATACTACTATAGCGTAGCTAGCTAATACTACTAACCTTAAGGTCTAAATTAATATTATAAACTATCTTTACTATATATATAAGAATATCCTAATAATAGGTCTCTTAAATATCTATAGGCACTTCTTTACTAACTTACTAGTAGTTTACTTCTTATACCTCTAGGCTTCCTACTTATATTAGTCCTTCTAAGTTACCTAGAGAGCTTTATATCTTTATATATAGGGAAGGTAACTCTTCTAATAATAAGGCCCCTACGCCTCTAAAGGCTCCTATACTTATTATTACTATAGTCTCTAGGGAAAATAGGGGTAAGGGTAGGAATAAAGAAATGCTTTTTAAGTAATTATTACTAGGTAATTATATTATAATTATAAGAGTAATATAATTATATCTTTTTAGAATATTACCCTACGTTATTTGCTATATTTATAGGGTATTGCCTTATGTTATTTACTAAGGGCGGTTTTGCCGCTATAACCTAGCTACCTAGTTACTACTTATAGTTATAGATAATATCCCTTATAATAAAATCCCTCTTTAATACCTATAAATTCTCTAAGCTATTATAGCCCTTCTATTTAACTAGGTACTTATAATGCCTACTATTATAATAATATAAGATAATTCTTTCTACCTTAAACTCTTACTTATTATCCTTAATATTATCTTATAGTAAAGAAGCATTTACTATATTACTTAAGTCCCCTTTAAAGGGTTTAAGGCTTATAATATTAAACACATTATATAACCGCGTTCTAGTAGGTAATTCTAGCTAGTAAGCTAGTCTATAACTTCTAATTACCTTTATAATCTTATAAGGGCCTAGGTACTTTATAGTTAACTTCCTACTTAGCTATCTTAGGTTAATATTCTTTATAGATAGTAGAATATAATTACTAACTTTAAACCTCTTTAGGGTCCTTTTTTAGTTATAGTATTTCTTATACTAAGCTTATAAGTTAATTAGAAGCTATTTAATTACTATATATTTCTCTTTTAGTAATAATACTCTACTCTTAGCCTAATTATTTATAAGTGGAATATTAGGTACTACTTACTACAGGCCCCTAGGGTTATACCCTTATAATACCTCTACTAGTGTGT
Source organism: Epichloe bromicola (assembly GCA_023658445.1). Taxonomy (NCBI): domain Eukaryota; kingdom Fungi; phylum Ascomycota; class Sordariomycetes; order Hypocreales; family Clavicipitaceae; genus Epichloe; species Epichloe bromicola. The sequence goes on from CP098269.1 coordinate 1,627,512, forward strand.
AGCTATAAGTTATATAGTTACTAGTGTTATACATAAATTATACTATTAATAGGTTATTAGCCTAGTTAGTTTATTTAGTGTAGGAGAAAGCCCTTAAATAATATTCTAGGACCTAGTTTAATTATTCTATCTACCTATCTATCTATAGGTAAAAAGTAGTGCTTAGTAGCCACTTAGTTATAATAAGATAGTAAAAGGTTATCTAGAATCCGCTTATAAATATAGAACCTTAGTCTATTATAATACCTTCTAGGGCTCTATAATCTCTAAAGATATATTCTAGGAATATAGTAGCTAACCTATTACTTATTAGTTATATTAAAATAGGGATATAGATACTATACTTTATAAAATAGTCTATAATTACTAAGATTATATTATAGGTCTAGTTAGCGTCTTTAACTAGTAGTAATCTAGTAATAAAATCTATTAATAGTTCTTAAAAGGGTAATCTAGCTCTAGTAGAGTAGCTAACTTACTATATAGCTTATAGTGCCTTAGCTTTAAAACTTAATAGTTTATATAGGTACTAATATATACCTTTATATCTTTCTTTATTAATACCTAGTAGTACTAACTTATAATTTAATAAAGTATCCTACTAACTCCCTAATACCTAGTAGTAGGGTTATTATATATTAGTAGTAAAATCTCTTTTCTTATCCCCTAGGGAATATAAACTTAACTCTTAAATATTAATAGCTTAGAGAGTCTAATTAACTATATCTATAATGCTTCTAAGTTACTGCTCTTAAGTAGCTTTCTCTAATATATAGTAAACTTATTATTTTACTATACACCTAATAATAATACTTAAATTAGAATATCTAATTCTAAGCTATTATCCTAAGTATTAGAGTTAAACTTAGAAGAGGTTCTCTACATAGCTTAGATCCTCGCTATAATATCTCTATAAGTAGCTAGCTTATAAGTTACTTCTAGTCTTATAGGTACACTATAGTTAAGCAGCGTTTCTAAGGGTCACCCTTACCGCTTACTAGTAACTATGCTAGCTAGAACACCCCTTTTAATAATATCTAGTCTTATAGCTTTCTTAAAAATATAGCTAAGTTATATTTTCTTAAAACCCTAGATATTCCTATTACTATTATAAGGTCTTTATAACTAACTATCTACTACATTAAATAATAATATAATAGAGCTTATAGTATTCCTATTACTACTATAGAGTTCCTATTAATTAGTATCTATAAACTTAGATAAGAAGTTTAGTAGCTATAAGGTTACTACCTCTGCTTTCCTATCCTTACTTATATAATCTACCTTTCTTAATAATATATTAGCAGGGTTTAACTTACTAGCCCTATATTTAATTCTAAAGTTAAATAGGCATAGCTTATTAAGCACTATTACCTACCTACTAGTTAGCTATAGCTTTATAGCTAGGTACTTATAGTTTAAGTAATCTATTACTACTATAATTAGGTAAGTTAAGTACGCTAGGTAATACCTCTATACCCTAAAAGCCTCTTAGATTACTAATAATTTAGTATCTAGCGTAGGGTAGCGTAACTTAGCATTAGTTAACTTTCTTAATATATATATAACTAGGTGCTAGTAACCTAGCACTAATATTATAAGTATTACTCTAATAGCAAAACCTAATATATCTATCTCTACTCTTAATAGAGTAAGTAGGTTAAAGTGTACTAAAATTAGTGCTTCCTAGAATAATCTCTAGAGTTCTCTAAATATAGCTAGCTTATAGGGTTCTAGCTTAAAGGTTACTAGTTATCCCCCCTTAAGTTAGTTTATTAATAGAATAACTACTTTACTATACTACTTAATAAAATATTAATAAAATCCAGTGAACCTAAGGAATAATTAGATATCTAGGACACTATAAGGTATTAGCTATATTATAATTACTTCTACCCTTAATGGTTCTATTATAATACCTTTCTTAGATATAATAAATCCTAAGAATTTAACCTCTATAACTAAAAATTAACACTTCTTTAGGTTAATAAAAAGCTTTATATTATAGAGTCTACTTAGGACTTATTTAACATAGCCTACGTAAGTAGCTATATCGCTACTGTAGATTAGGATATTATCTAGGTAAATAATATAGATATTATCTATAATATCCTTAAGAACCTTATTAATATACTCCTAGAAAGTCACTAGTGTGTTAACTAATCTAAATAGCATTATAAGATACTTAAAGTGCCTATATCTATAATAGAACACTATCTTCTACTTATTACCTAAGTAGATATATAGCTAGTAGTATATATCTATTAAGTTAAGTTTTATCTAGATAACCACGCCCTTTAAATAATTAAGGATTTTAGTAATTAGTAGTAAGGGGGACTTATTCTTAATAGTAATCTTATTTAGGCCCCTATAATCTACGTAAAGCCTTAATTTCCCTCCTTTCTTTAGAATAAATAAAATTAGGGCCCTAGCTAGGCTAACTAATCTTCTAATCTATCCCTTTTACTACGTGTCTATAAGATACTCCCTAAGTACCTCTAGCTCTTTCTTAGCTAAGTTATATATTAGTCCCTAAGGTAGTGTTTTCCCTTTTTCTAATTTAATTATATAAGTATAGCCCCTAGTTTAGGAAGTATTCCTACTAAATCCTTATTAAATATATCTTTAAATTCTAAGTATTCCTTTAGGAGCTCTAGTTTATCTATATTATTACTTAGCCCTTACTTAGTTATAGGTTACTTATTACTTAGACTATCTAAGGATCTTAGGTTAGCTATAATATATTACTTATATAACTTATAGGTATACTCTAAGACTATTACTACTTCCTTACTACTTATTTCCTAAATTAGCTTTAGTAAGTCTACTAGTAGGTTCTTTTCTAGTTCTTTTCCCTTCCTATTCTTTAGGCTATTTAAGATAACTTTTACTAAACCTAGCACTAAAGTAACTACTAACTATTTTAATACTCTACACACTCTTTACTTACCCTAAGTATATAAGAGGCACTCCTTTATTACTAGGTATTTCTAAAACTTCTCTTTTTAATATATTACTATAGATTTATATTCTCTAATCTAGTCTATACCTAGTAGTAGCCCTTCTCTAGTATTAGTAATAAAGTAGCTAACTTAGTAGACCTTTATAAACCCTATACTATCCTTTATTAATACTAATCTCCTTAGAATTCCCTAATATAGAACTATATCCCTACTTATACTTTTAAGGTTTTAATTTATTTTTTTAACTCTTTTCTAATCCTCCTTAGATAATAACTTTAGGTATATAGTTAAGGGTTATATACCTAAATCTATTAGCGCCTTTACTACTACCTACTAGTAATCTTATTATAGAGATATATAGACTCTAACTCTTAGGTCTACTAATTTATCTATAATAAGCCCCCTATCCTAGGTTTATGCGGATAAAAGCGGTATTTTATTAGGATTAGATACTTTATTACTACTATTATTATACTTCTCTATAGTGTGTTTATTACTCTTATAAATAGAGTAGTCTAATAAATAGCAAGCTATTAAGATATATCTAGGCTTCCTATATTTATAATATATAATAGGTAATCTTCCTACTTACTCTTTATTCTATTACTATAAGTTATCTATAGGTAAAGTTAATTACTATTACTTCTTCTTATTATCTTAACTCTTCTTATAACTCTATATTAGTTTTATTACTACCTTTACTTTCTTACCTTAGCCCTATAACTAGCTTTAAGTAATTAGAAACTCCTAGCTAAGTATTTACTTCCTTATAGTATTATTAAGGCTATTAATAAATATATAGATTCTTAGTTATATTAGGATTAGTTTAGGTAGGTTAGATTTAACCTTAGTCTAATTCCTAATAAAGGCTTAAAATAATTAGCTATTACCTTACTAAAGATTTAGTAGTAACCTAATTACTTCTAAGTATTTAGTATTCTTATCTATTATTCTAGTCTTTAGCTATATAATAAAGCTTACCTAATTATAGTTCTTATATTCTATATAACTATTTATAGCTATATAGTATATCTATTATTACTTTATATTATTAGTAAGGTATTTACTAGTATAGGCTACCTTTATTATATTATTATAAAAGGTATATTAGTCTAATTTAAATAATATATTTAAGTTTACTAGGAAATTCTAGAGGTTTTTATAAGTATCCCTCTTATATAATAGTATCTATAGCTATATCTTAATAATACTATATTAGTATATATTTACTACTTACTTAGCGCTTATTAGTAGAGTAGGTATAGGAGTAGTTAGTCTAACCTAAGGAGGTAGATTTATAGGTCCTTACTAGGTTCTAACTAATAGTAGGTTTACCTAAAGCTCCCTAATTTTTACTTCTATTTATAGAATTTCCTATATTTTCTATATATATTATAGCTTAGCTTATATAATATTATAATACTATTACACCGCTTCCTTAATACTATTATTCTTAATTCTAGTATTATTATCTAGATTAGTCTTAGGTAGTATCTAATATACTTAATTATTAGTATTTACTATTTAAGTATTTACTATACTACTACTACTACCTTACTTATCTATAGTATTACTACTAGGGGTATAGGTATATTTTATATAGATATTCTCTAGTATACTAATATTATAATCTAGCTAATAGTCTATTACCCTAAAGGGATTAAGAGCTTAATTTATTATAACTTAAGGGTTAAAAGATAATAAAATAGAGTAATAGCTTAGATTTATAGTTATAGCTAGAAAGGTGCTACCTAGGGGTAGGTATATAAAGGTTTTAAGCTCTAACCTTCTATAAGAATATAGGTAGTCCTTACTAAATACCTCGCCCTATGCTTACGTAACTATCTAGCTACTAGCTATCCCCTCCCTAACCTAGTGGGTCTAAGGTCCTGCTAGTGCTCCATTATATAATGATCCTATCTCTGTCCCTTACGCTCCTAATAGCTTATAAGTAATTATTAAGGTATATTTCTATAAGAATTAGTATCTTCTAAGTATTTAGCTTATACTAATCTTAAAGAAGCTTTAATATCCTTTAAAAGTGCTAATAAACTAACTTCTTTCCTTTCTCTTTAGTATTAAAGTTAAGGGAGTCTTAAATATTCTTTAAGAGAGTCTTATAGATATATTCCCTAATCTTTAGTATTTACTTTAATAGGTTATAATACTTTATAAGATTAACTTATAAATCTTTATATTAGAAGTTATATTTATTTTTTATATCTTTATAAGTAAGCTTTTAATCTTTAATAGTATTAGCGTTATTTACTATAATCTCTAGTCTTAGACCTCTTTATAGGTATATAGGTATTATAGGTTTTTTAAGTAGTTTATTCTAATTTAGATTAATATACTCCTAGATACTATAGGATTTATATAATTCTTAATTTATATAAACTATTTAATCTAGTCCTTCTCTAATAATAATACTATATTTAGAGTTTCTTTAGGTATTATAAAGGGAAACTATACTAGTTAAAAGGAAGTATAAGTTATATACTTTAACTAATTAATATAATAAAGGGTGATTATTTCTTAATATTAGTAAGCGTTAAATTAATAATGTTAATAGAGCTTATATTATCTATAATAATTAATAATAAGGGTAATTAAATCCTCCTAGGCTTATAACTATTAAGGTAGGGGTTAGTATAAATAATAAAAATAGTTTGCTTTTAGTTAATTAGAGGTGTAAATAGTACCTAACTTTTATACCTAAAAGGTATATAGTGCGCTATAGTAATAACTAGTTTATAGAGGTACTTCTAATATATTATCTCCACCGTTGTCTTATCGAGGGTTTTAACCTAGTTATTGCGCAGGCTGCATCCACACATCCGATACCTCAAGGAGGTCTCCCTGACAAGTATTTATATCCCTATTTTAATATAACTAATAAGTAATAGGTTAGTAACTATATTCCTAGAATATATCTTTAGAGATTATAAAGCCCTAGAAGGTATTATAATAAACTAAGGTTTTATATTTATAAGTAAATTTTAGATAACCTTTTACTATCTTATTATAACTAAGTAGCTACTAAGCACCGCTTTTTACCTATAAATAGATAGATAGATAGAGTAATTAAACTAGGTCTTAGAATATTATTTAAGAGCTTTCTCCTACGCTAAATAAACTAACTAGGCTAATAACCTATTAATAGCATAATTTACGTATAATACTAGTAACTATATAACTTATAGCTATATCCTAGCGGAGGCATTATAAGGGTATAACCCTAGGGGTTTATAGTAAGTAATACCTAATATTTTACTTATAAATAATTAGGCTAAGAGTAAAGTATTATTACTAAGAGAGAAACACACTATAATTAAATAGCTTTTAATTAACTTATAAGCTTAGTATAAGAAATACTATAACTAGAAAAGGACCCTAAAGAGATTTAAAGTTAGTAATTATATTCTACTATCTATAAAGAATATTAATCTAAGATAGCTAAGTAGGAAGTTAACTATAAAGTACCTAGGCCCTTATAAGATTATAAAGGTAGTTAGGAGTTATAGACTAGCTTACTAGCTAGAATTACCTACTAGAATATAGTTATATAATATGTTTAATATTATAAGCCTTAAACCCTTTAAAGAGAACCTAAATAATATAGTAAATACTTCTTTACTATAAGATAATATTAAGAATAATAAGTAAGAGTTTAAGGTAAAAAGAATTATCTTATATTATTATAATAGTAGGCATTATAAGTACCTAGTTAAATAGAAAGGCTATAATAGCTTAGAGAATTTATAGGTATTAAAGAGGGATTTTATTATAAGGGATATTATCTATAACTATAAGTAGTAATTAAGTAGCTAGGTTATAGTAGTAAAACTACCCTTAGTAAATAATATAAGGTAATACCCTATAAATATAGTAAATAACATAGGGTAATATTCTAAAAAGATATAATTATATTACTCTTATAACTATAATATAACTACCTAGTAATAATTACTTAAGAAGTATTTCCTTATCCCTACCCTTACCTTTATTTTCCTTAGAGGCTATAGTAATAATAAGTATAGGAGCCTTTAGAGGCACTAGGGCCTTATTATTAGAAGAGTTACCTTCCCTATAAGTAAAGATATAAAGCTTTCTAAGTAACTTAGAAAGACTAATATAAGTAAAAAGCCTAGAGGTATAAGAAGTAAACTACTAGTAAGTTAGTAATAAACTACCTATAGATATTTAAGAGACTTACTATTAGGATATTCTTATATATAAAATAAAGGTAGTTTATAATATTAATTTAGACCTTAAGGTTAGTAGTATTAGCTAGCTATACTATAGTAGTATACTTATTATACTTAGCTTCCTAGGCTACTTTAGTAGCTACCTAAGTATAATAAATATACCTATATTTATTAGTATTTTTAGTCTTTAGGAGGGTATTATATAGTTTTTACTTAGTATAAATAAGAGACTATTAGTATATTAGTAGTAATTAAGTTAAGAGAACTAGGGATATACTTACTTTATTAAGGTAGTAGTAATTTCCCTTAGGTATAGCTTTAATAATATTAAATAGCTTTTTATAAAGCTATATAATTTAAGTAAGGCATTAGTAGTAGGTTAGTATCTTAAAATTAAAGACTTAGAATAAGTAGTTATACTTTAATATATATCTTATTATTTTAGGTATAATAAGCATATTTAGCTAAGTTTACTACTATAGGTTAGTAACTATAAGAAGTAAAAAAGTAGTAAGATTATACTTTAAGAGTTATTATACTTTATAGAAAAGGGTTTATTCTCCTTAAGATACTAAGGAATAGTATAGGTACTATTCTTAGGCTATATATTTTATATAGTAACTTACTAACTACACTATATATATAGAATTTTAGTATTACTAGCTATAAGTTAGTAATAATAACCTAGTAAGGAAATAGTAAACTTATATTAAAATTTTAAATACTATTCTTTTTTAAAGTAACTTCTTTAGTAATTTCCCTAAGGGTTTATTTTATAAAGGTAGACTTAGTAGTAAAGTAGGAGTTAATAGATAGATTTTAGATATTATAAGCTAGCTATAGGTTAGTAATAAGGAAGTAGTAAAGGGAAGATAAGTAAGAATAAAGGAACTTATAATAGTTAGATAGTATATAAGGGAAAGGAAGTATATATATAAAAGAGGAAGATTTAGTCCCTTTTATATTAACTATAGACTCCCTAAGTAATTGTGAGGCCCCGCCCACAACACAGCGTGCACACCCCATAGGCATGCTAGGCCTAGGGCTAGGTCTATGTAACACTAGCAAGCCGCTAGATAAAAGCTAGCGACTCACGCGCATAACACTTAGACCTAGTAAGCTTTAGTAAATACATAAGTGCCCTATACCTCTTACCTAGCTATCCTTTATTCTTATAATTCTAAAGCTTCTTCTACTAGCTACCTAAGAGTAATATAGGGAGGAGAACTACCTAATCCGCAAGAGTAATATTAGATAATAACTAAGGGCTACTAGATAAGGGTAACACTATAGCTAAGAACACACCCTATTCTATAGGTACTATAACTAAAGATATACCCCTTACTATCTATACCTAAGCTATAGTAATAGTAGAGTAAATTACCTAGCTTAAGGAACTCTAGAAACTATAGGAAAGAGAGTAAGAGCTCTAAGATTTATTATAGTATAATACTAAAGAAAAATAATTAAAAAGGTAATAAAGAGCTAGCACTTCCTTAAGCTATAGTAGCTAAGAGGTTAAAGTTTAGAATATTACTAACCTCTAATATCCTATAAACCTATAGAGATATAAGATATAGATTAATAACCTAAACTATACCTTTAATAGGGTAAAGAAGAAGTTCTAATATAACTACTAGAAGATCCTTTTTACACTTAACTATATATATATTAATTATAGGGTAAGATAGGATAGATACCTTAAAGAATAGTAGGCTAATAGCTAGGATAACCTTAAAGATAACTAGGATAAATTTTAGACCTAGACACTTATACTACTTTAGGACTTTACTAATTATAATATATAAATAGCAATATAATTAGAGAATATAAAGTAATATAAGGGTTAAAGCCTTATTAAGTTTAGTATTTTCTTAGATTTACTAGAGAAACACCTAGAAAGAGCCCTAGAAAAGACTTATACCCTTATATTCTTTATAAAGTTACTCCCTAACCTATAGGATTATATTAACCTACATGCCTCTATTACTAATAAGACTTAAGAAGAGGTTATATAACTTACCTAGTAATTCTAGGAGGCTATACTAAAGAATAAGTAAAAATCTAAGTAATTAGGAGATAAAGGCCTATATAAGAACCCTTAGCACTATAGGAATAACTCCTTATAAGGTTATAGACCTTATAAAGATTAAAGAAATAAGGACTAGGAGAAGGGCCTAGCTACCTACCTAAACACTACTAAACCTAGGGATAAGATATAGTATTATAACTATAATAGTATAGAATACCTTATATATTACTATAAGAAACCTAAGAAAGAGCCCTAAGAAGGCCTAGAAAACTCCCTAAGGTAGAAGTAGATGCCCTTATCTCTATCTCTAATACTAAGGTACTAATAGGGCATTAGTTTTATACACTAGTTACTATCTATAGGCATAAAGATATTAAAATAGCGGCTAATCTAGATAGTTACGCTAAGATTAATATAATTAGCGTTAAGTTTATAAGAACCTATAAACTTAACTAGGCTAAGGCTATAGCACCTATTATTAAGGTAGTAGGAGCCCTTATAGTCCCTTAATATAGTGTCTATAAGGTATCTATTATAATTAAGGACTTAAGAGGAGAAGAAAGGGACCTTAAGCTACTATATATAGCTATAGATAAAGACCTAAGAGTAGGGGGAAGCCTTATATTAATTAGAATATATACCCTTATAGAAGAATATATATACCTTTACCTATATTTATAGGAATAGTGGTTTAAGAAAGGAAAAGTAGCCTTTTTACTATTAACTTCCTATAAATTTATAAAAGTAATATATAATAAGACTATTATATATACTATTATAGGGGTTATAGAAGATAAGTTTATTACCCTTAAAGATAATAAGGAGGTAAAAGTATATAGAACTATTAAAGATATTTCCTAGAACTATATAAGTTTAAAGATATATTTATATTAGATAAGGTAGGAAGCTTACTATTAAGAAAAGAGACTAACTATATAATTAACCTAGTACCTAGGGCTACACCCCTATATAGACTAATCTACCCTCTCTCCTAAAGTAAGCTAAAAGAACTTTATAAATATATTAATAAAAACCTATAAAAAGGCTAGATAAAACCCTCTAAGAGCCCTATAGGCATGCCTATTCTATTTATACTAAAGAAAGATAGGATGCTCTAGTTATACATGGATTATTAGGGACTTAATAAAGTAATATAGAAGAATTACTACGCTCTCCCCCTAATTTTAGAGATCCTAAACTAGTGCTAAGGAGCTTACTATTTCTTAAAAATTAATATTAAGAATATATACTATTAAATTTATATTAAAGGAGGTAATAAGTAGAAAACTACGTTTTATACCTATTATAGACACTATAAATACCTTATAATACCCTTTAGGTTAACTAATACCTTAGCTACTTTTTAAAGTTATATTTATAAAGTGCTTTATAGGCTAGTTAACACTATTTATATAGTATATCTAGATAATATCCTTATCTTTTTAAAGATATAGGAGGAATATACTATATATATTAAGGAAGTTTTAGAATATATAAGATTAGTAGAGTTATATATAAAACCCTTAAAGTATTTATTCTACTAGGAGTTAGTAAAGTTCCTAGGGTTTATCCTATTAGTTAATAGGATCTTAATAGATACTTACTAGGTTAATATAATCTAAGAATAAAAAGAGCCTATAAGCTTTAAGGATATATAGTCTTTCCTTAGGTTCTATAACTTCTACTAATAGTTTATCTATAAATACTCTAGGATTATAGCACCTCTTTATATATTAATAAAAGGTAGTTAAAATAGTATCTAGACTAGGAAGTTTATATTTAGAGTAAAGGAATAGCTAGTATTTAACTAGCTAAAAGAGGCCTTCTAGTAAGCGCCTCTTCTCTATTATTATAACCTAAGTTAACTAGTGTGTATTAAGATAAATACTTTAATCTTTATAATAGTAGGAATCCTATCTTAATAGGATAATAAGGGCTATTAGTATCTAGTGGTATTTTAGTTAAGGAAATTTATAGACACTAAGTATAATTATAGTATAGCTAATTAAGAGCTACTTACTATAGTAAAGTTATTTAAACACTAGTAATACTATATTAAGGGTATAGTAAGCCTAGTTAAAGTCCTATTAGACTACTATAACCTATAGACCTTTATAAGGTAGTAGAAGTTAAATAGAAGGTAAGTAAGATAGTATATATTCCTTTACCCCTTCTACTTTATAATTAGGCATAGACCTAGGAAAAGTAACCTAGTGAATACACTATTAAGAAAGTCTAATTATAAGGGCAAACCCCTAATAAATAGGGCACTATTACTAGAACTTTAAAGGAAGATAGTACTTACTAAAATAGTAGAAGAAGAGAAGCTAATATATTAAAGAAAATATAGTAAGATGCCTTTAGGGGAGAAAAATACCCTAGTCTTAGGTATAAAGAGGCTTAATAAGATATCTTTAGGGGAGGAAAATACCCTAGCCCTTATAGAGAGAATAGCTAGAGTAGCCTAGTTAAGAAGCTAGTTAGCTACTATAAATCTAGTAAAAGGTTAGCTAACTAAAGGGGATTTTAAAGAGAAGGTAGTATATATCTAAGATATTAGTATAGCATAAGAGATATAGGGGACTATTACATTACTAGATCCCTACTAATCTAGGCTAAATAAACTATTAGCATAACTACTATAGAAGGCATAGGATTAAGACCTAGATCTATAGAGATAGAATAGTAAGATTAATAACTCCCTAGTAAAAGGGAAGGGAAAGGCTAGTCTATAGTTATATAGTATAGGGGGCCTTCTATTATACTAAGACTAGGTAGTTATTCCCTAGGAGCCTATCTTATAATAGGAGCTTTTATAGCTATACTATAATAATCTACTAGTAGGTTACTTTAGGACTAAGCGCACTTTAGAGCTACTAAAGTATTACTTTTAGTAGCTAGCTATAAGTAAGTCTATTTTAGACTATATTATAAGCTATAGGGTTTACTAATAGGTAGTAGCTAGAAGGCATTACCTATATAGAAGCCTTAAATCACTACTAATACTAAGGTAACTATAGATAGAGATCTTAATAGACTTTATTATAGGGTTACCTATTATATAAGTAGGTAAGCAAGAGACTAATATAATCCTAGTAATTATAGACTAATTTACTAAGTATTCTATCTTCCTACCTATAACTACTACTATTAATATAGCTAAATTAGTAGAACTTTTCTATAAAGAGATTAAGCTATAATTTAGAGCCCTAGAGGGTATTATATCTAATAGAGGTTTAGTCTTTATAAGCTAATTCTAGTTAGACCTATACTACCTATCTTAGGTAAAGCAAAGGCTTTCTATAGTATTTTACCTCTAAACTAATAGGTAAATAGAAAGAATAAACTAAGTACTTAAGCACTACCTTTAATATTTTATTATAGAGAACTAATAGATATAGCCTAAGCTACTCCTAATAGCTTAATTTACCTATAATAATATAGTAAATAGAAGCACTAGCTACTCCCTAAACTATTTACTTATAGGCTATTTACCTAAGTTTTATCTAGCTCTTAGGGGTAAGAGCTAGGAAGAGGAGGTACTAGAAGTATATATATATATTATAAAGCTATATAAAGTTAGAGAGTGTCTAAAGAAGAACTAGGCTAAAGCTACTAAAACCTAGGTAAAGTACTATAACTAGTGTTACTAGCTATTAATACTATATTAAGGTAACCTAGTACTACTATTAGTAAAGAATATTAGGCTTAAGGATATAAAATAAAAGCTAATCCCTAGATTTATTAGGCCTTTTTAAGTACTTAATACTATAGGGAAATAAGTATATAGACTAGTATTACCTAAGAAGTATAGATAGCTATATAATATATTTTATATAAGCCTATTAGAGCTATAGAATTACCGTAAAGACACTAGGAATAAGGATATACTAATACTAAACCTTAAGAATAAAGAAGATAAGTATAAAGTTAAGAAAGTTAAGGACTATAAGAAAACCTATAAAGGTAATAAATACCTAGTAAAATAGAAGGGTTAGCTAAGTAAATATAACTAATAGGTTCTAGTAGAAGATATAGAAGGCGCTTAATATATAATTTAAGTATTTTACTAAAGTAAATTATATAAGAAAGGTAGTAATATATAGGTAAGTTATAGGTAAAGAGATATAGAGTTATAATAAAAAAGGCCTAGCCTTATTAGCTACTATTATACTCCTATATAAACTACCTTAGACTACTTACTAAATAATAAAAGAAAATATACCTAAAGTATAAGGAGGGTTAAGGGAAACCCCTCTATTATTACCCCCTTATAGTAAAAAGCCTAACCCCTATAAATAAGATACTTAGCACTATTCTTATCCTTAGTAATTACCTAGCGTATTACTAGTATAAAATAATATTTTACTATCCCCTAGGGGATATATCCTAGGTCTAAGTGTTATAGGTATAAAGTTATTTTTATATTCTATATAATCTTAAGTTTATAGTAGTTTAGCTATAGAAGAATTAGTAAATATATAGTAAGGTAAGGTAAAATAACTATAATACTTATATACCCTAGAATTAGGCTAGGGAATATTATAATAAGTAGCTACTATTATAATACTATATACTATTAGTATATAATAAAGGTATACTACTACTAAATATAAGTAAGAGACTAGTAAATATATAGTAAAGAGATAAACCTAATAGACCTTTATAGCCCTAGTTAAGCTAAAAGTAATATAGTATAATATATTTATATAGTTAAACCCTATTATTAAATAAAGGTAACACTTAGTAATATAGAAGTAAGAGGCCTCTAAAAATAAGTAGTCCTTAGGGTCTTCCTTTACTATATTACTATAGATATTTATAAGCATTTAGGCCTAGTCTAAAACTATAAGGAGGTTAATAAAATCACCCCTTATTATAGCTATAGCCTATAGGAATTTATTAGTAAAATAAGACTAAAAAATATAGGAAGAGTAGTATACTTATAGTCTTATAAGAATTACTATAGTTATAGTATTAGGTATAGCACTTAGAATATTTTATCTTTTAAGGATCTATAAATAGATTATAGGGAAATTAATAGTTAATCTATAGTAATATAGGCTTAGCTAGGGGATATTTCTTAAACTTAGTATATCTAGTGCATAAATAATATATATAGCTATATTCTTTTAAAGAAATATACTTATCTTCTATAATAAATATATAGTAATTAAGGACTAGAAAGGGATAGAAACTAAAGGTATAAGAAATAATTAAAAAATTACTATAGTTATAGAAGGGAAGAGTATATAATATAATAAAGAATTATAGGTAAATTTATAGTTAAACCCTATCTATTATTTATTATTATTTTAGAGGCTATTACTAGTTAGTAAATAGCTATAAAGTAGCTAGTAAAAGCTATTTAGGAGCCTAGCTATAAGTGGGGAGGTAATTATAAGGCCCTGCCTATAACATAGTATACACACCCTATAGGCATGCTAGGCCTAGGGCTAGGTCTACGTAACACTAGCGAGCCGCTAGATAAAAGCCAGCGACTCGCGCGCATAACACTTAGACCTAGTAAGCTTCAGTAAATACACAAGTGCCCTATACCTCTTGCCTAGCTATCCTTTGTTCTCACAGTAATTTACACACTATATATAGCTAATATAGGGATTATAATATTTACTATTATTATTACTATCCCTAAATATACTAATAGCTATAAACATATAGTAACTACACTACTATATTACTAAGACCTATAAATAAGTCTATTTATATATATAGTATCTAATACCCTATTTATTTAACCTAATTATAAAATTTAATATAGGGTATTTACTCTCTTAGAACTACTAGCATAAGGTAAAGAGTATTTACTTTACTATATTAGAGTAGTAAATAGGTTACTATTTAGGATTAATAAATAGGGGGATAATAATATTTATACCCTAGTATTATTAGTATTATTATATTTAATAATATATTATACTATAACACATTATACCTAACCTAAACCCTCTATTAACTATAGCCCCTAAGACTATATAGTATAAACGCCCTAAGTAAGTAGCTTATTATATAATTAAGAATAATTATATAAAAAGGGGGTATTATATTAGGAGTATAAGGGATAGAGATAGGACTATTATATAATAGAGCATTAGCAAGACCTTAGACCTACTAGGTTAGGGAGGGTTAGCTAGTAGCTAGATAGTTACGTAAGCGTAGGGTAAGGTATTTAGCAAGGACTGCCTATATTCTTATAGAAAGTTAGAGCTTAAAACCTTTATATACTCGCCCCTAGGTAGCACCTATCTAGCTATGACTATAAATCTAAGCTATCACTCTGTTCTATTATCTTTCGACCCTTAAGTCGTGACACTTAGTAACTAACCTAGTAGTAAATTATTTAGAAAAAAAACCTAGGTATATATACCTAGAGCATTGTATGTAGTGTAATTAATGTAGTTTTTGGGGGGTAGCTTGTAATTGTAGTGTAATTGTTACTAGCCTGTAATTAATTAATTGTAATTGTTACTAGGGTGTAATTAATTATAGTTGTAGTTGTAATTATTATAACTACAACTACATAATTACATGTAATTGTTACTAAAAATAGAAACTATGTATATTATAAACCTATATTTATCTATAGATTTTTCTTATTAATATTAATCTTCAGCTTATATTATTAGCGATTTTATCTAATTAGTTTTATAATTTATAATATTAGACTTTTTAAGGATTTTACTATAACTAGGGTTATATATAATATCATAGCTGTTTAATTATACTATTCTACTTAATACTTTTTTTTACTAATATAACTTAAAGAAAAACCTTCTAATTATTTTATTTACTATTTCTACAAATTATTATTATATTTCTTATTATAAAATACCCTAAACTAATATAATAAAGTTAACTAATTAATTATTAAATCTAAATAAAATACTAGAAGTTAATATAACTTATATCTAGTTTTTAAATATTATTAGTTATATAAGAAAAACTTTTAAATAGCTTAAAGTATTTATTTACTATTTAAACTAATTTAATATTCCTTTTAGCTTTATAATTCTAAAGGTATAAGAAGTTATATATAGTAACTTTAGGTATCTTATTACTATAATAAAGAAAGAAGGAATAAAATAAACTAATATATATAAAGTATTAATATATAACTAATAGTATTATTTAAATTGACCTATATAACTAAATTAACCTATAAAAAATAAGTAAAACCTATTTATAGAAATAATACTAGGGCCCACTGTTAAATAATATACTATAATAACTGTAATAACTATAATCACTCTAATAGCCTTAATTATAACTAGCTAAACGTATTTTAAGAGCTAATACTAGGGCCCACTTTTAAATAATATACTATAATTACTATAATTACTATAGTTACTATTATAACTCTAATAACTCTAATAATAATTAGTTTAACCTAATTTAAGAGCTAGTATTAGGACCTACTTTTATATAATAAATTAGAATTAGTACGATAAGAGTTGCTATAAGCTATTATAAGCTATTATAAGCTATTATAAGCTATTACAAGCTATTATAAGCTATTATAAGCTATTATACGCTATTATAAGCTATTATAAGCTATTATAAGCTATTATACGCTATTATATTACTATTACTATAACTAATAATATTATTAATAAAACAATTACATGTAATTGTGTAGTTGTAGTTGTAATTGTTAATTTGTAGTTATAATTAATTTTAATTATAAAATTCGTCTTGTAATTAATTGTAATTATAGTTGTAGTTGTAATTAATTGTAATTATTACAACTACAACTACACAATTACATTTGTAGTTGTAATTAAATACAATGCTCTGTATATACCTATATTCCTAGTTTCCTTTCTATTCTATTACTAGGACTATAATTACTTTAAAATTATAGGGATAGTTTATAAGTTATATAATCTAGCCTTATCTATATATAAAGTCTATAAAATAAGTTATTCTTCCTTTATCTATACTATTAAAGTAGTATAAATATTCTTTCTTTCTTTTAAGCAGGCACTAACCCCCCACGCAGCTTACACTCCAGGACTTTGTCGGCTACTCGGCCCGGCTCGCGTCAGTGCATTGGCAAGCGCTTTGCAGAGGTAACTATGGTGTGCTTTGTGGCCCACATGGTTCTCAACTTCTACTGGGAGGTGAAGCGGTACCAAAATTGATTGGGATAAAGGTTGTTGTATTCTCTAGTAATCTAGCTACTGTGTTCTCTATAATAATACTACCTCCGATTACCTAAGCTATTACCTACCTTAATAGGCTAGCCTAATTTAAGATAGTGTTAACTATAACACTATATTCTTCTAAAATACTATAAACTATTCTCCTTCTTATTTATTATTCTCTATCCCCTAATAATTCTAGGTCTTATAATTCTCTAGACTCTAATTAGCTATATCCTATATATTTAACCTTAGGGGTTGTAACCTTTCCTAGTGTGGGATATATATCTTTAGGTTATTAATATGGATTTTCTAAACTTACCTACTACCTAAAGGTTTAATTTTATATAATACTAATAATAACTTCTTCTTTACTATTAAAAGTTTTCCCTAGGTCTTATAGAACTTCCTCTTTAACTTATTCTCCTTATTAATTTTCTCCTATATAAGGTTTCCTACCTTAAACTAGCATAGTAGCTTTAAGGAGTCTTCTTTACTATTTATTTTTTAGGTTTAAACTAATTCTCTTCTCTCCTCCCTTAAGTTAGAATACTATAAGTTTATTTCTTAGATTAGAATAGGGTTATCTTCTAACTCTAATAAGTCTATATTATCCTAATTATTACTAACTCCTATGTGTTTAGAGAATAGATTAAATCCTAATATTAATATAGCTAGGGTTATCCCTACGCTTAATATAAACTAATTATTTAGAATAACTATAATACTTAGGATAGCCTAGTTCTAAGAATTAAGTAACACTCTATCTCTTTTTACTGCCTACTTTATTAATTATTATTTTACTAGATAGATATTTTACTTAGTAAGTCCTATAGAAGCTAGGTAAGAGATAGGTCTAAAAGCAATTATTATACTATATTTCCCTGCTATTAATTTAAAGTTTAAATTCTTAAAATAGGATCTATTATTATA
Source organism: Epichloe bromicola (assembly GCA_023658445.1). Classification (NCBI taxonomy): domain Eukaryota; kingdom Fungi; phylum Ascomycota; class Sordariomycetes; order Hypocreales; family Clavicipitaceae; genus Epichloe; species Epichloe bromicola. The sequence continues at coordinate 1,645,810 of CP098269.1, forward strand.
GTAAATTCTTCTTAGCTAGCTAAAAATAGAGCTCTAATGCTTATCCTATATCTAAGTAATAGAATCTCTAGTAGCTTTATTATAGGACTCTCCTAGTGTAAACCTTATTATATAGTCCACCGTAATTAGCATATATAAGTCCCTATTTTAGGCCTTAGGAGTAATAGGTCTAAGGTAATCTATAGTGACTAATACCTATGGTTCTAATACTATAATAGTTTTTAGGGTAGATTAGGGTAACCTTATTCCTATTTGCTAATAGATAAGATAAGATTAGTAGTAAGACTTAGTATCTTTTGCCCTATCTAGCTAAAAATATACTCCACAAAGCTTCTACATTATAATAGTTAGCCTAAAATATCCTGCGGTATTATAAGCTTATTAGAGTTTTATTAGGACTTCTTTAGAAAGTATATATTTAGATAGTAATTTATTAAGTTCTAAGTAGTAGAGTTTTTAGTCTATAATTTAATATTTTAGAGCTTAATATTAAACTAGTTTGCGTTATTTAGTTAGGATTATCTAGTAACTATAAATAATTAAAGTTAAGACTTCCCTATACTACTTAGAGTTTAGCTATTCCTAAAGCTTATTTCTTATTATCTCTAAAGCTTTATTATCTAGTTTTTTACCTTCTAGTATAATTATCTTATATCTTATTAAGATTAGTACTAGTTAGTCTTTTGTTACTGGTGTTATATTAATACCTATTCTCCTCTCCACTTTATATAGGTTAGATCTAAGTTTCTCTAGTAGTTGTGATATCCTATTAGCGATCTTTATAATCTTAGTTATATTAGGTTAGTGTATATATTCTATATTTAACTCTTATAGAATATCCACCTATTAAGTGACCTTCCTATGAACCTTAGAAAGGTTTGCTATGGAATTAATAATTCCCTTATAATCTATGTATACCTTTAATAGATATGCGGATTTATTTACTAGCTAATATGTCTCTTTTAGTCCTATAATAATAGCTAATATCTCTTTCTTAGGCATTATGTATTATCTTTTAGTGTCTCCTAATTTATAGGATATTTATATAATAATTTGTACTTTTAAGAAGTTTAAGTCTATTATACTAGTGCTAGGTTTAATGTCTTCTAGTTAGAATAGAACTTCTCTAGTACCTATATCTAAGGTATTAGTTACTAAATAAAACTATATCCCTAGTTAGGCCCTAAAAGTAGCATTTACCTAAATACTATAGTAGATCTATAGTAAGGCCCGCTAAGCTTCTAGTGTCTATTTAGGGTTTGCCCTTAGAACTTCTACTCTCTAGACTAATAGTTTTCCTAACTTTATAACCTTTTATATTTCTTTAAAGAAAACCTTCTTAATAGTTAATACTAGGTCTAACCTCCTAGGGATAAACTTCCTTAAAAATAGCGTTAGGTATATTAACACTAAGATTTTATTCTAGGTTTTTAGAGGTTAGTATTTAAAGTGTTTTACTAGGTTAGCGAATCTTTTACGGTGTTTCCGCGCTAGCCTAATCTTCCTATCTTCTAGAGAGTACCTAATATAGTTAATATTAGATATAAAAAGCGTGGTCTTGTGTCTACTTAACCTAATTAGCGCCTAGGTAACTCTTAGGAAGTAATATATCTATAAGAAGTTAAAATAGTCCTCCTAAGTTTCTAAACCTAAGTAATAATTATCTATATAGATAGAAAACAAGGTCTAGATATCCTCTATATACCTTAATATAGATTTGCTTTTAGTTCTATCTTTAAAGAATAAGTAGCTAAAGGTTATATCTCTGAACCTAGTGTATGTTATAGGTGATCCTATTAAGCCTTAGGCTATGTTATTATAATAATACATACTATAAGGACCTGAAAAGGCTATCTTATATTTATTAGGTAGATAAATTCTAATTGCCTAGAAACTATTTAAAGCGTCTACTTAGGAGAAAATTATTAATCTTCTATAATAAATTAAATCTAAATTAGCTTCTATATTATAATAGGGATATGCTGTCCTAATAGTCTTGCTATTCACGTTATAGTAGTTATAAACCACGCGAAAATCCTTCCCTGGTTTTAGTGTAAAGATTATTAGGGCTACTTATTCTGATTTGCCTTTGTAAATAATACTAGCTTTTTCTATAGCTAGGAATACCTTCTTTAAAAACTCGCGATGTAGTCCTAAGTAGCGATATTATTTCCTCTTGCTAGGTTGTGCGTTAGGGATAAGGTTAATATGGTATTAAAGAAGATTAGTTATGCGAATATCCCTAAGCTTCTTAATAAAATAATCTTTAAAGGTATAATATAACCTTATAATTATTATCCGCTATTTAGTAGTGCCCACATAGTCTCTAAGCTTAATATAGGATTAATTGAACTAAGAAATAATGGTTTTAGCTAGTAAGTCTGATAATGGTTGGTTTATATGTAAATTTTAGTATCTTAAGGGGTAGCCCTTAATTTCTAATTTCCCTATATAAATCTCTGATTTATCTAGTCTTATACTATCCTATGTAGCTTCTCTTCTGTCCGCTCTATAAACTAGCGTAGAGTCTGCGTAATTTATATATAATACTAAGTCTATACTATAGTCCCTACTATCTCTGGTTTTATTAATTAATTCTTTAATCTAGTTATTTGTATAGCGATTTCTAATTTCTAAGGGGGAGGCCTTAATTTTCTTATTTCCTATATAAATTAGCTATTAGATATGTCTAAGAGTGTATATATAGGAATACTGCCCTTTTCTTATAACTAGCTCCTGCGGCTAATATTGCTATCTGCGTAAATACTAGTTCCTATCCCTAGTTTCCTTAATTAAGTCTTAGATCTAGTTATTTATATAGAGATTCTTACTTCTTAAGGGGTAGGCCTTAATTTCTAATTTCCCTATATAAATTAGGCTAGTGCTATGTCCTAGTGCGTTTACCTCTAGATCTTATTCTCTTAAAATGCCTAAGTCTAATATATTATATATCCTATCCCTAACTTCTTAGATTAAGTCCCTATTTCTATTATTTATATAGTAATTCTTACTTACTAAGGGGGTACCCTTAATTTTTGATTTTCCTATATAAATTAGAACCTTATTATATCTAAAGGTGTCCTTTATAAGTTCCTCCCACTATCTTGCGGTGTTAGGCGTGCCTCTTAGGACCTTAAGTAGATTAATCTTATTGTTCCTATTCTAATCCTATTTCTTAGCTAGGTCTATTCTTATAAGTTCCTTATATTCTTCTTTATTATCTAGGTCTTTAGAATTATAGTTTAATACCTCTTCCTATAATAATCCTAACTCTCCTAAGTAATCTCTATTAATCTATATTAGTAGTGGGTATCTTTCTGTATAATTATAATTTAAGCTTATTACTAATTTCCTTTCCTATAAAGCTTTATAGTAATTAGCCTAACTCTAAGTAATTATCTAACTTATTAGTGCGGGTTTTAGTTAATTAGTGCTAGAGTTATAAGAGGTGAATAATTTAATTTCTATCTTAGGCTTTAACTTGATAATTATTCTATCTATAATAATATTCTAAAGTGGTTTCTAGATAATCATAGTGGTAGATATTAATTCTGGTTTATAGGTGAGAACTTATTCCTTAATTGTCTTTACTAAATTATCTAGGCTAGAACTATCTAATCTATGTTTTTTAATCCTAACTTTATTTATAATATTATTATTCTTTCTATTAATACTTCCCTTAGTCTTCCTATCTTCCTAATATACTTTCCTTCCTTACTTAATTCCCTAAGTATTCTTTAGTAGTATTTCCTTAAAATTTAATATTTTAATTTTATCTAGTAGTGGTAATTTAGGAACACACGAATAATTACTAGTATTATTATCCATAATGCTTAGTTTTCTAATTCCTAGTTCCTAGCTTTATAAAATATCTTACTATTTATCCCTCTTAGGACTTCTTTTACCTTCTCTAGGATTTTTTAATTATCTTCTATATACTCTATAATCTTATCTAGATCTATTCTCTATAGGAGCTAAGTATAGAACTTAGCCTTCTAAAATAAGTCTAGGTATAGGTATATTAGAAGGGTTTATATTTTGCCTTTTATTCTAGTGATTATAATTTTCTCTTATCTATAATATTTAATAGTATTTACTTATTATAGCTAAACTTTTCCTAATAAAAGGTTCTAATCTTACTAGGCTAGTATAATATAGTATCTTACTAATGCTAAAATTCCTCCTACTATAATCTAGAGGTAGGTATAATAGGTAATTAGTTAACTTATATTATTTACTATCTTAATATATTTCTTTTTATAGAGTTAGACTATAGGGAATCTATGTTTCTTAATATAGTTTATATTTACTAATTTTATACTTAAACCACTATTAAGTAAAGCTAAATTATATTATATACCTTTAATATATGTAGTAATATATCCTAAGGTAGTTAGGACTTCTCTATCTAGTTTAGTAATATTATTCTAGGTAACTATATAATTTATTAAGCCTAAGTAGCTCTAAGCGGGCTCCTTAGTGCCCTTAGGATATACTACTTCTTTATATAGTTCTATAAGGTAAGAGATAATAGATTTTACTTTATTACTCTTTATCTTTTATTAATATTATATTAAGTAGCTTAGTTATTAGTAGATAATTAGGGCTATCTAAAGGAGTTATAAAATACTAATAGATACTATAGTTTTACCTAGGTATTTTCCTAAGTTAAATAGTGGAATATTATATTCCTCTATAGCTTAAATATTCTCTAGAGCTAGTCTTTAATAGGGTTATAGGTTTAAGGTAGTATTACTTACCCCCTTCTTTATTTAAGTTATAATAGAGAGTTCCTAGGATTTTACTATAGAATTCTCTATATATAGTTATAGAGTAGGGAGTAATCTTTAGAACTCCTTAGAGGATATCTCTTAGAGTGGTTTATGTGTATTCTACTTAGTATTATTCCTATCTTATTAAGTTTCTTCTAAGTTAAGAATTTCTTTAATTTATTCCTATAGTAGTTTGCTTAGGGTACTTTTAGGTTTTATATTTAATTTAATAATCCTTTTAGCTAGTCCTTAAGTAATTATAGGCTTATTTACCTTTTCCTTTCCCTTTAGGGATATTACTATATTAATATAACTAATATTATTCTTATCCTAGATATAAGTTAGGGATTTATAGTTTAGGAGTGATATTATAAACGTCTGTATTTCTAGGTTTAGGATATAGCTATAGGGTAGGATTAGTTAATCTATTTCTATATTACTAATATAGTTTAACTAGTTTAAGTTATCTAATTCCCTTTATTAATCTCTCTTTATTTATAGCCTATCCTAAGCTTACTATTCTTAGTATCTCTTAAAGTCTTTAGATAAGTATTTATCCTTCTTTAAATAGTTATACCCTATATACCCCTATTCTCTATATAAGAAATACTAGAAGAAATCTAGATCTCTCTAGGGCTAGTCTAATTAAGGGAGCGTCCTAATATTACCTAAGGATTTTCTAGGTGATTAGGCTCTATTATTTATATTATATTTTAATTAGTTATATTAACCTATAGCTTAATTTATAGTACTAGCTACTTAAGCTTAGAATGCTTTAAGTTATTTTACTAATTTCTCTATTTAGTTATATGCCTTTTTCTCTCTTTTTAACTATTCTTCTATCTATTTCTAGAGAGGTGCTATCCCTGCTATTAAGGTCTTCTCTTTAGATAGTTATGTTATCTTTTTAGAAGTAGATAAGTGGTAGTTATATAGAATTAGTTTTAGATTAGATATTATTAAGTCTATTAAAGCTATACTATTTATCTACTTACTTAATGTAAATAAATAATTAGACACTCTCTCTTATAGTTAAGTATCTATTTCTCTATTTACTAAGTAGTTAATAAAATTTATAAAGAGGACTTATTAGATATTAGACTTTATCTTTATAGCTAGATATTCTATATGCTAAATATAAGTATTTAATATCTTACTAGGTTCTTAAGTAAAACTAAATACCTCTTACTATATAGAAATCTTAATAAAGGAATCTAATTTCTTAAACTTCTCTAAGAACTTTTTAGATATCTTCTCCTAAGTTTAATCCTTATATTCTAAATCTTTATACTAGATAGCTACTTTTCCTTATAAGCCCTAGATAAAGGTTAAATAGGTAAAAGTATTAGTATATTCTTTTAGGGTATAGGCTATTATAGCTATTATTTTATAATATTTTATATATTTATTAGCTAGCCTATCCTTTAGTAAGCCTAAGAATATAATTCCTCCTCTTATAGTTAGGTTTATAGGGTAGAAGGGACTAGTTATATTAACTAACTATCTAGATTCTCTAGACTTACTAGGTTTAGGTAATTATATTAATAGAGAAGGGAAAAGTAGTATAATCTTATTTAGTAATAGAGACTACTTTAAAAGATAATTAGGGCTAGGGATAAACTCTAATAATTTTCTATTATCCTATTCTAAGTCTAAACTTAGAGATAATTCCTCTTAAGTTCTAGTATCTAACTCTATAGAAAATAGTTCTTATATAAAGTATTTAGAATAGGAGAAGTTATTCTAAGATAATAGGAGTTCCGAATTTCTTTAGGATTATATAGTGTTAATAGATTAATTAAGTTTAAATCCTAAAAGGGATTTAGGTAATTTATTAGGTTATATTTAATGTTAAAGAAATGTCTAACCTCTTAATAGAGATTAGATAGGATTATAATAGGGGTTTTCTTTAAACTAGGGTTTTAAGCCTTTTAAACTTTATTATAATAAAGTTTTTTAAAGCTAAAAATAGGATTAGAAAAGAAAATAGGAGTAAGTATAGAACTTAAAATCTTATTAAATTATATCTACCTAGCTACTAGAGAAGAGGAAAAAAAAGAAAATAAGAATATTCCCCTAACTTCTTAAGATAAACCTATTCCTCCCTTCTCTAATAACTCCTTCCTCCTTAACTTAAGTAACTTTCTATTATATATATAGTATATAAGAAGCCTTTTGTATAGTACTACCTAATTAGAAGATTAGATTAGTGACTAAGTAGACCTAAAAATAGGTTAAAAGTAAGGATATAGTCTATATGCTATACCTCTAATTATAGTGATGTAATTATTATAAAAACCTAGGTTTTTAGAGTTAAGAGCTGCCTTAGTTAGTCTACTAAAGCGTAAGGTTTAGCTCTAAGTCTATATCTATTATACTTATCCCTTAGGGTATCCTACACTAGAATACTATATAAGCATTGCTATTTCTTTATATACTTATTATAGTAACACACTATTCCTAGTAGGTCTAGTAATAAATCCTATAAGTAATTTCTCTAGTTTATAGCTTCTCTATAGAGCCCTTTAATTCCCTAAGTTTAAGGTCCTTATTACACTATATTTATTAAGGAATAGTGGCCTTTATTAATAGAGAATAAGTTCTCTATATTACTAAGTATAGAAAATACCTAATCCTATGCCTAGGTTTTAATATTTAAGTTAATTTCTATAGTCTAAAAAATTCTTAAGGTTCTACCTACTATCTAAGGCTATTTACCTATAGTTTAGCTAGGGTATTATAGCACTTAAATTAATAAGTATATAAATATTATTTCCTATAGTTAGATTCCCTAGTTTAAGTAGAGTTTATAGGGCTTCTTAAATTATTAAGTCTTAACTCCCTATCCCTTATTATCTAAACTTAGTTTATTCCTACTATATAAAATAACTAAGGTTATAATTTATCTATAATTAGGACTACTAGTATTATACTACACTGGTGCTATAGTGTTTTTATATTAACTATACTTTATTTAATTCTTTATAGTTTTATTATTTATGTGTTTTACCTATTTATTTCCTATAAAGGTATTCTATACCTAATTATCTTAAGTCCTCTTCTTATTATATTTATTAATTATTATTATTATTATTATAACCTACTCTTTATTATCTTATTCTAGGTATTCTAAGATCTCTTCTAATAGTATCTTATAAGTATTACATAGCCCTATAGTTCTATGTCTATTATATTAAGTCCTATAGTCCTTAGTATTCTTGCTTTATCTAATAGTAGTAGTTCTAACCTTAGCTAGAGGATATTCTTAAGTATAATAATAACCATAGCTATTCTTTATTAATCTACCTTCTATCTGTTTTATAGCTATAGTTATACTCTAATAAACTTTATGGTTTTCCTAAATACCTAATTATAGTTCTTTGTTTATTTAGTTTAGCTATTTCTTAGAAGTCCTTTATTAGATATTCTTAGTTATTAGATATTTAAGTTAGATAGTAATTTAATTAGATAATAAAGCAAATAAGAGGGTCCTAGTCTTATTACTATAAAGCGGTACTAAAATTAATTAGGATAAAGGTTATTGTATTCTCTAGTAATCTAGCTACTGTGTTCTCCATAATAATACTATCTCCGATTACCTAAGCCATTACCCACCTTAACAGAGGTCGTGCTAAATCTGGGCGAGACCTAGGAACAGGCTAACGTGAGGGCGTCCACGGGCTCGGAAGGTTTCATCTTAACACCGCCGAAGTACGATCTGCGCTTTATCAGACGCTAAGGGGCGAGAAGACTGGGTACAGGGAAGCTTCAACTACTGTTTAGGTAGCAGCTTCCGGCTTGAACTGCATCTTGTTTGACTGTCCTCACAGTTTGACGCCACCAAAGTCGCTCTTGCCTCCTGTCAAAGATAAAAAAGTGGTCAGTGGTGCTGGACGTTTATGTAACGAGCATTTCGTGGAGAGGCTAAGGCCGCTAAGGCCGTAGTATAGATTGTGTTTAAAAGAATAACATATATTCTGTCCAGCCCGCAAGTTAGACAAAGAGAATTGTTAAGGAAACTACTCGTCATGCCTTTGAGCGGTCTGAGCAGAAACGTGAGGTAGAAATAAGGTTTGTGACGGTGTGGTTAACCGTTTTACTAAGGATGTATATCAGGTACATTGACGAGCCGAGAAACGATTCAATATTTCTGGGCGAGCTGAGAAGTGCTCTGAACCTGGAAAACAACGCTCAAAGTTCTTGACTGACTGACCGAGGCTAAGTCGGCCGCAAAGGTGTTGAATTGGCAGGTGGCGAACTCCTGAGAGATGTATATGGAAGGCTCGTGCGAGGTATTGTTCAGGTCGTTGTGCCCTGAGTACTGGCCTAGAGCGGTGGTCTTGGTGGGGAATATTACTGACGAGGCCGTCCCCGGCTGAGTTGAGTGCAAAGTCGGCGTCGACTGCCACGGCGAATTTGGTGGAGTTGTAGGGACGAGGCCGAGCTACCACCATCCGTACTCAATTGACGACTAGATTCTATCTAGGGAGGAAATATAGGAAAGACATAGTCTCAAGTTCCATTTACATGACGATGGTCTTTATATCTCCTTGATGCCCGAAACCGTTTAGTAAGTTACTTTGTCTATGCCACCCTGGAATAGCGAATCAAAAACTAATACTAGAAGGTTGCTTGAAAACACTGCAAACCTTTCTAAGCAATAGATGTTAATAATAGGAAGGTGAATAAAAGACAAGCAAATGAAGGGATTAGAAACAGGGAGGTGGTCTTGTGTAAGCATCCGAGTTATGATGCTTGGAATGTGTCAATTTTGCAAAGATTTCATCCAAAACCTTGTACAGATAGAAACAGAGAGGCACGTTCTGGCTCGAAAATCCACGTCAAATGCAATTTTTTGCATGTGAGTTGTACTAAGTAAATTAAGGTTGCTGTGCTTATAAGGATACTCCGGTACTTACTGGAACGGTTTCAGGCATTAAGGAAATAACAAATGATTAGTTCTTCCATAAATCAAGAATGGCGGCTAGTCACGTCTTTGGTTAACTCTATTTGTTCATCTAAGCTTAGGGCGAAAGGTAGAACAGAATAGCAGGGCTATGCTAACTATAGAGCTACATAGCTTAGGCTGACTATTACGTGGCACATACCCTGGAGCTGGCGCAGACAAACTCCCTCCACACCTCTACGGTCAATACTGTAGGAAGTTAGTACTTAGAATCCTTGACCCGAGTCACCTAACTGCTGGCCACCCCCCTCTAGCTGGTATCATGGGTTGCACCCGGGTGTGTGGGGCATCTCGGAAACAATTTGACTGACGGACCACGATTCGACTGTTCCAGTGGGTATCTCACCCAGTCTTACTGTCAGCTGAAACCGGGGCTGAAAAGGGAAGTCATCCTAGTTTTTTTTTCCGGCGAATCGGACCCTGTAGCGGCGTTAGCCAGCCTAGGCAATCGTCCTGGCCCTCGGTCATCCCCTCTTTCGGGACTTAGCTCATGCAAGTGGTCAGCCAGCCTGGAATTCTGAGATAGACGGCGTTACTAAGAAAACGTACCTATCCACGTGCCGTCAGGGCCGCATCTGCAACATTATATAGGTGTGGAGTCCTTGATATATTAATATATATGTATATTAATGAGTAGGCGTATATCACATTTGCGCTTCGTAGCTCTGGTGCTAAGCTTTCGTCTACTTTGGACGCTCTTTCATTATTGTGATTCATTGTGCCATCATTCGCAACGGAGGCTCATCCGAGGTTAGAATCTTCTCATCCGCGTCCTGGTCGTACTAGCAGCTATGGCTGTCTGCATGGCAAAGTCGGCCTCCTACGGGAACAGACTGATTCCCCAGATTTTGGACGACCTCGCCTCTGCCGAGCCCAATCGCATCCTTTACTCGGTGGCCAAGTCCTCGGACCTGTCCCAGGGCTTTCGCGATGTATCTGCTCGTGCTTTTACAAAGGCGGTCGACAAGACGGCCTGGCTACTCCGCCGGGAGCTAGGAGAGAATCCAGAAATCCGCGCCGTGGGTTACATCGGGCCTCGTAAGTTTCTTTCTACCAGGGCCAGTGGATCATGGGATATCTGAGCGCTAGTACCGCTTTCTAGGCGGCTCTGAGCTCTCCAAATTCGACATATTCGACTAACGACACCCATCTGCATCTAGACGATCTCCGACAGATCTTGTTGACATATGCCTGCATCAAAGCCAACTGCACTGTTCGTTCCTCCTCACAGTCAATGTGTCTCCAATGACTCTGTTGTCTAACCCATATCCCCACAGGCCTTGTTCCTCTCCCCAAAGAACAGTATCGAGGGCGCTCTGGCCGTTCTTGAGGCGGCAAAATGCAACATCTGGGTCAACCCTGCTGGCGGGAAGTCAGCACAGCTCGTGAATGACATCCTTCAGCAACGTCCCATGCAAGTCATAGACCTGCCCGAGCTGGACGAGCTTCTTCCCGAAGCAGAGAGCGAGACGGAAATAGTGGAGCGTTTCCCTTACACAAAGCGCTGGGAAGATGCGATAACTGACCCGTTCTGCGTGCTGCACACCTCGGGCTCAACCGGCCTGCCGAAGCCCATCACGTGGTCCCACGGGCTGATTGGTACTATGGACGCCGTCCGGCTGCTGCCCCCTCATGAGGGCATGCATCCCTGGACAAAAGGGTGGGATGAGGGCGACACGATATACTCATCGTTCCCGATGAGCCATGTAGGTTTCCTACCCAGTCAATCACGTCTGACATAGTTGGTATAGTGCTGACATGTGTGGAAGGGAGCGGGGATTTTGATGGACGTGGTTATACCGGCGCTGTTCGGGCTACGCTGCGTCATGGGACCCCGAGACGTGATACCCAATCTGGAGCTCATATCTTCCCTTGCGGAACACGCCAAGATCGACATCTGGAGCATGGTTCCTTCGCTAACTGACGAGCTTGGCGAAGCACCCGACATCTTGCCAAAGTTAAGCCGGTCGAAATTCATCTGTGCATCGGGAGGTAAGGCATTCGTCCCCAAAGTACCTATTTCTTTTGCTAAGTACCTCGTGTCTGGAATACGACGACAAAATACCTTGGCAATCCTTTACACTGCAGTACGTTAACAGGTGTGACTACCTTCCAGGACCTGTGAGCCCAACTATGGCTTCCAAAGTGAACGAGTTTATTCGCGTTTTGAACCTTACCGGCACGTCTGAAGGTTTGTTTATCGGCAATTTATGGGTCGAGAGACAAGATTGGCACTGGTTTGCCTTTCACCCCTGGTCCGGTTTCGAGTTTAAGGAGGTTGAGCCCGGTCTCTACGAACAGTGGATTCATCGCAACGAGCACGCGGATCTATTCCAAGGGCTGTTTCAAACCTTTCGAGATCAGAAGAGTTTTAACTTCAAAGATCTGTACGTTCAGCACCCGACTAAGCCGGGGCTCTGGGCCTATCACGGCCGCAGCGATGATATTGTGGTCCTTTCGAATGGATATAAAATCTCGCCCCTGGATACTGAGGCCCTCGTCACAACCCACCCGGCCATTGATGGCTGTCTAATGGTAAGCCCAGAAACCCTTCAGAAGTTAACAACTTACAAGCCAACTGGCCGATCAATGATGCTGATATATCATCCCACAGATCGGATCGGGCAAGCCCCAAGCCGGCCTGCTCATCGAGCTGAAAGACCCTGGAATCAAAAGGGACGATAACGACGCGCTCTTTGACAGCATATGGGCCGTGGTAGAGAGGGCCAACTCCCTGTCTCTGCACAAGGACCAGGTGCACCGGGACTATATTGCCTTTTCCGAACCGGGGGAGCCATTCATCCGTACCGATAAGCGCACGATTAAGCGGCGGGCCACCATGGCGCTGTACGCCGACTACATCGAGCGCTTCTACCAGTCACGCGCAGAGGATGTGACCAATGCCGAAGTTGAGGCGCTTGGGCTCCTTGCGATTAACACAGCCTCCTTGGACTCGACCAAGCGCGCGGTCCGGCATATACTCGCTTCGGTCGTGCCTGCGGTCAAAGACGCGCCGGCGGACACTGACCTTTTCACTCTTGGGTTCGACTCGCTGCTCGTGTTCCGCGCCGTCAAGGCGGTTGCGGCGGCTACAGACTTGAAGGGAAGGCTTGTACCGAGAAGCTTTTATGCTGGCCCGACGGTTGAGGGGATCGCTGCAACTGTCGTGCGATTGGTTGCCGAGAGCAGAGCGGCGACAACGAATGGCACCATTGCCTCGTCGACCGAGCAGCACCAACAAGATTCGCAGATGGCCAAGATCAGAGAGCTGACGAACCGGCACAAGGCTCGTCTATCCTCCAAGGTGAGCCCAATGGATCTGGGAGGCGGGAACAACTACGCCGGTTTCAAGTTCTTCTTACCCCTTCGTCCAGGCGTTTCGTTCGAGCAGGCGTATAGAGTGCTCCAGCGGGGCCTGGTTCGCGCCATGGAGATGGTGCCGGATCTCGGGGGCAAAGTCATACCCTGTTCGGAGCACGAGATAGGATACAAGAAGGGAGACCTTCGCATCACTCTACCTCCCCTCCCCTTGACGGCCTTGGGTACCTCTCTCCCCGACGCGCCAAGACAGCTGCGCTTCCGCGACCTTTCGTCCGTCCTGGCATCCTATGCCGAGCAGCGAGCCTCTGGATTCTTGACCTCGGCGTACCGCGATGAGCTCCTCACTACGTGTCCCGCGTGGCCCGACCTGCCCACGGATGTGCTCTACGCGCAGGCTAACTTCGTTGAGGGCGGTTGCGTGCTGGCCCTCAATCTTCATCATCAGTCGTTCGATGGCATCGGCGTCTTGATCGCGTTGAGGGTCTGGGCAGAGTGCTGCCGGTTCGTCCAGGGTGATGAGTCTGCCAAGTGCGAGTGGCTGCACCCAGAGAGCCTCAATCGTGATATGCTGTCCATTTTACACGAGCTGGAGGGCTTCGCGAAGCCGGCGGATGAGGTCGACCCGAGGGTTTGGGGGTTCTTGCCATATGCGGACCCGGCACTGAGGCAGAAGGAGAAGGAGAATGACAAGGTAGAAGTATCCGCGGTCAACGGACATGTCCCTAAGCCCAAGACGAAGAAGGCACCTTCGTCTCGTGATCTTCCCGAGCCGCTTCGCCTCCCTCTCACGGAGGACTGGCCGCCTAAGGCGCGGACAGATGGTCGCACGATGACGTCGTCAACCTTCCTCATCTCGGCCGAGAATCTGGCGAGACTTCAGAAGAGCGTCGAGCTTGCCGAGGATCTGGAAAGTCTTAGCAAGGGGTCGCTGTCGCTCGGCGACGTGCTGCAAGCCTTTTGCTGGCGCGCCGCTATCCGGGCGCGCCGCCGTCCAGAGCACTCCTCCCTCGATGACGCGGCGATCGTCGAGATACCTATCGACGCGCGGCCCTACTTCAGTTCGCACCTTCCGCCAACATACATGGGCAACTGCGTTATCACGAACCGGCAGTACATGTCCGTCTCGGAGCTCTGCTCTTCAAAGACAGCCCTTTACAAAATTGCCCAAGTCTGCCGCGAGGCGCGCAATCGAGTTAACCAAGAGCTTGTCCACGACGCCTTCAGTCTGCTGCACACGATTCCAGACAACAGCCCAGGTAACCACTGGACAGCGTTCCTAGTCCAGGGCGTCCAGGACGGCTGGCACGCGTTCTTCAATAACATGATGCTCTTTCAACCGAGCGATGTGGGGCCCTTTGGCGGTGACGTCTTCGAAGCGCCCGAGGCAGTAAGGCTCCAGATGGACTGGCTGAATAGCGCGTTCAGGGGAATGTTCATCTATCCCATGAGAGAGGATGGCGGTGTTGAGTTGATGCTGGGGACGTTCCCCGAGGAACTGGATGCGATGATGAATGATGGCGAGTTTATGCAGTTTGCTGAGTTTCTGGGATAAGAAAAGGAAAGATGGGAACACATGGGGTAATCTTTTGGAGCTAGTAGTCCTACATCTCAGTGATAGTCCCCTATAGATACTATTTTGTTTGCACGAAACTTATGTTTTTGATTTGACTTCAACTTTTCCTCCTCCTGTAAAAATCCATGACCATGACGCTGTTAAGTTTGACCTTATCAGCATTATTGTTAATATTTCTCTAGAGACATGATAAGGTTATATACATTAAAAATTAATATTCTACATACTCTAGGGTGTTATTAGATTAACAATTCTAATATATAGACTTTATTATATTGAATATAGACTTTATTATATTGAATATAGACTTTATTATATTGAATATATGATTTATAAAATGATTTATAAAATGATTTAATAAACGTTAACTTTATACAAGATATATAAAAGGATTTTCATTCTTGTAATTAACTATTAAACCCTTTTTTTCTATATTATAAGAAAAACTATGATTACAACTTAGAATAGTAAAAAGAATTACCCTGGCGTATTCATGGCAGTAGTATAAGACCTGCCCTCTTATTAACCCAGAGAGTTCGATAGCTAATAGCCGTCATAGCCACTGGAGATCTATGGATAAGGTACTCCCATGACACTGTGTCCTTCAATTAGCTATGTCCGCTCGCAGTCGCATTGAAAGACCCTCCAAGATTCCCTGCTACCAACATAGACATTGAAGACTACACCCGTCGCAGGATTGGATAGAAGCCACCGGGTACAACTTCGCAACCCAAGGTGTCGAATCCGGTGTCCGTGACCAGGCGACGGCAAAGTCGTCCGATCCGGTTTGTCTCCAAAGGGAAATCCTCCTGGCGCAGACGTCAGGCTAGACGCCTACCTAATTGAGCAATGGTCCTGTGCGGAGTTGCCGGCGTCAGCTGAGGTGAGGACAACCACCCTTGCAAGACACAGCCCCCAGCGCCCAGCCCCAAACGATTGGGACAGTTTGCCATTTTGTCAAGTCTGGAATCTGGACTCCGGAGATGATTCGTTTTGAGCAGGGTTCAGAACGACGGCCTATTCCCAGTCACAAGAACCAGGATGTATTTTATATCCATCGCTCTTCTCACAGAGATTAATATCTATCAAGATACTCCACAACACACCTTCAGTGTTACATCGTCCAAACGTCTTTGCCTTGCCAATTTTTGACTTGCTCTTTTAGCATACGTGCTTTCCGTACCTGTCACGAGTATGCGTCATCGAGTCACACCGGTCGTCATGTCGACCCATGATGATCATCTGAACCCCTCCGAGGTCTTTCATGAGTATGTTTACACCAGAGTTACAGACGCTATAGCCGGGACTCCTAGTAGGCAGACTCCACCGGTTAATGAGACTGTGGACAAACTGGAAATTGCACAGGACGACGGGGAAGCACCCAGAGCAACCCAGACTACAACGGACGAAATCAAGGCAATGGTCGTCACTGTCGGTCTTGTCAAGCCTGAGCCCGCGACCAACGTGTCTTCGGACGCTGCCAGTGTCTCCGAATCCGACGTCTTGAAGTTTCAGACACCGGCTGTCGCGATAGCTGCATCAGACGTCTCACTCGACGACACTATGTCGAGATCCTCCAGCTCCAGTGTCCCGACCGAGATGACGGGGCCTCCCACTACAGATGACAACGTGGAAGGCCCTAGCGAGGCTCAAGTCTCAGAGACATCCAACAGAATCCTGGATATCATTCTAGAATACTCTCTTAACAAGTTCGACAGCACCGCGGAACTACACAACGCCGGCAGGCCCAATTTCCTAGCCGTCATCTCACGCTTCGTCAGGGCACGGCAAAAGGTGGACATGTGTCTGCCAGCATTTCCGTTCAAGTCGGCGAACAAGGTCGAAAAAGTGCTGGGTACCCTCCCCGATAAAGCTGAGGAATTGGCACTCGGTAGACTGAACTCCATGTGTGCCACAATTGGCCAATTCTACGAGCCGGGCGCCGAGCTGACAATCATCTCGGACGGCCTAGTTTACAATGGTTCGTTCAGGTCGTATCCTCTGCACAGTCACTTGAAACAAGTAAAACTCGCACGCTACTGGCACGTCACTGACACTTCTCACTTGTGACCTAGACTTGCTCGGCATTTCCGACCAAGAGACCTGGCGCTACGGGCTGGCGCTACGGGCCATGGCCGAGCGCAACGCCTTCTCTCAGCTCGCATTTTCCCGTCTTCAGGATCTGGTTGAAGTGAAGAACCTGCCCGATGAACTTGTGGAGCTCACGTACGTTGCCAACGCAACCAACTTCCGCCGAACCCTGTTCAACGTGTACGGCCGGGACGGAGACATCGAAATCGACCACGAGATTGCCACGAATCCGGACACGCTCATGACGTACATGGGGTACTCCCGCTTCCTCGAGTCGGACCTGCAGTACATCTTCGGCGCACCCAAGGGTGGCGTCAGGAGGTACAGGAAGGGCGTCAAGTATCTCGCCAAGCAGATGCTGGTCCGGGGATACGTAAGTTTCAAGTCCACTCTAGCTGTATATTCGATGCCCACCAGACCTTTGAGTCTAACAGAATTTCTTGTTATTAGGCTTTTGCGGGAGCCGTCAAAGCACGCTTCCCAAACCATCTACGTCTCAGCATCCATCAGTCAACCGGAAAGCACAAGATATCCATCAGTCTGCTCAACACCAAAAGCGGCTTCACGACGCCGTGGCACTGCAGCGTCGCATTGATGGCAGATGGGGAGTGGCTTAGCGCCCTCATGAGCGACTTCAAGGCCGATCCGTTGCTGGAGCTCGTCGAGGAGGATGGCCGGCCGAGCTACTTCAGGGAAGTCCCCCGTCAGCGGCCGTACCTGAATGGTAACACAAAGTCGCTTAAAGCTGATGAAGAGAAGCAGCCGCTGGGCTGTAGTACAACGGCACGCGCATCGTAGGTCCCCCTATCGGCTGTATAGAACGATTTGTGATTAGGACTACGGCTTTCGTGGCTGTCACAGCATGGTGCTTCCGCTCCACTCAGACCACTCACTCATGAGTAGCTGAGACTCAAGTGAACGCTGGCATGGAGGACGCTATTGTCGGATCCTAGGCCTTAAATCTTTGGAATTCCCCGTCGCAGCCACCCGACGCTATTTTTATAGGGGCGAAGATTACGGTATTCATTCACTGTGATAGATCTGTCGCGCGGTCGTAAGCAGGGCACAGATTTAAGCTGTCCAATATGAAATAAAATACGTCTTTACTTATATCTAAGATTGTAAAATATTAGCTCTCTACTATGAACTAGATACTACCTAACAATACTATATACCATTAGCAACTTATACAAGGTAGAAATGGGATATATCTACTGACTTCAGACGTCGAGAGACTCGAAGACGCACCGCTTCACGTGGCATGGGAGTTGTGGCGGCATGTCTTGTGGCATATCTATCACGTGCCTTTTTGCTACTGTATTCTAGATATGCAGAACGGACATCGCGTACCTCACGAGACAGCGCAAGCGAGAAGAAGGGTATGGGCAATGCGCAGAATGATATTCAATTTGAGCCTGATATTGCACTTCTCGACGTGATATTAGCGACTGCCGTATGACTTTGTTTCTGGTCAGAGCGCCCTTATTGGTCTGATAGCTGTTATTCCTATTGAGTGTCGGTATCTGACCCCAATCGTCTTCCCATTGTTATAGTATCGTAAGGTATTACGATTTACCCTAGCTCCAGCTTTAATGGTTACTAGACTGAGAAATTCCTCAGTCTCCCAGTGTTGATCTGATTCTAATCAAGGCTAGGAATAGCTATAAAAGGTGTTAGTAATATACAGGGAGTGGTAAAGTAGTCCTTAGTGGGATACCGGACTTGGAGACTATATAGCCACGAGACAAGGACAAAACAACAACCTTACCTATTTATAGTTCTTATACAGAACAGAATGTAAGAAGGCAAAGGTGCTATAAACCTCTCAAAGAGCCAATATTGCAATTGGTGTCAATGCAAACGCCATCATGATGCCCGGCACCAGGAGGGACGGAGATGTCCTGGATCCATGAGCTCTGTCGGCCGCATAAGCACCACAGCCGCCTCCATCGCCACATCCGTGCCGCTCGCCATGGCGATGCCCACGTCCGCCGTCGCAAGGGCCGGGGAGTCGTTAATGCCGTCGCCGACCATGCCGACAATCTCACCACGATAGAATTCCGTTCTCAACACTGATTCCTGTACCAACCATGACGGCCGTGGGCGTAGCTAGCCCGAGAGCACATGGGCAAGCAAAGACAATAACGGAGATACACAACTAAGCGCAGACCATAACCTTGCCACCGCTATTATTATTAAGGAAGATCTTCGGAGGGTTAGATAAAATAGAACATAGGACTATCCATATAAGGAACGTACTAAGACTGAGGATAAGAATCATAGGAACAAAGTAGCTAGCTAGGGTATTGGCAATCTGCTAAATAGGGGCGTGAGCGGTTTGCGCGTCTTGCACTAACTTGACAATCTGGCTTAGTTAGGTATCATAGCCAGCTCGAGTAATACGGAGGTCGACTCGCCCATCGCCGTTAACAGTGCCGCCGATTATGTTATCGCCGATGCGCTTCTGAACAGGCATAGCTTCTCCAGTAACCATACTTTCGTCAACAAATGAAGCACCTCGAACCAGAATGCCATCTGCAGGAATTTTGTCACCGGGCCGGATAATCACAATATCGTCAACCTGAAGCAGCTCTGTTGGGATGACCCTTTCCTCCCAAGCAGAGCCGCCAGGTCCATGAGTCCGAGGTGTCTTGGGCGTCGGCGGCTCGTCGGATAACTTTTCCCAGCTCTCTGCTGCCTTTTTCCACAGCGATCGGATCATAATTATACCCACGGCGGAGGCGACGGCGAGTGCGGTAGACCGTTGGTCGCCGGTCACCATGTTATGCCGGCCACGCCGTTGAAGCCGCCTTCAACGGCTGACGTGCAGGCGCCACATGTCATGCCCTCTGTGGCAACAGTGGTCGTCGCAGACTCGGCTTCGCTCCCAATCGCAGTGCTCTCGTCGGAGAAATGATTGTTGAATCGAGTAGTCACGGGGCGGGGAAGATCGGTCGAGAGAACCTCAGCATCGAACCCACGGTCCTCGATGACCTCCTATATTTTTTCGGCGAATATGATCTGCGGGTCATGCATAACGACGGCGCACTCCATTACGAGGCTGACGGAGACTGTTCCGACGCCGTCAACGCCTTTGAAGCCGGATTCAACGGCTGATGTGCAAGCACCGCATCTGTTGGCGTTGGAAGGTTAGCTGCGAAGAACGAAATGAACGAAAGGATAAGAGGTGGCGACGGACGTCATGCCGCCGACCTGCAGCGTGGTTGTTGCCAGATGTGCGTTCCTGGGCGCGGAAAGTCTGCTGGTACTGGTATTTCTGTCATCGCCACCTTCCAGCAGGCGCATATAGGGTTGTCCCATCGCAGCGGCAGCGACAGCAAGACCGGAGATTATCAGCGAGAAGTTGAATTCAGCCAATCTATAACGATAGGGTTTCCAGACGCCGCCCCAGCACCGTTGCTGCCGCCAACGTCTGCTAGTGGACAGCAGCTGCCTATGTGTTGGTAAATGACGATAGCATTGTCCTCGTCGAGGCTGCGCACTCTTTCTTTTTCCAAGCTTGTTGTTCAGATCACATGAAACAAGGTACAGTGACCGACCATACGATGCTCTTCTTCAAGGATAACTCCATTATCACTGTGTTCTCGGCGGCGTGCTTCAGCCTCATCCGTACCATCTTCGTTATCAGTAGAAGTCGTATTAGAATCTCCTGAGTCACTGTCTTCTCGATGGCGCGCTTCAACTCGTCTATATGACCATTGTCGCAAATATAAATTGTCCTGGAACCGCTCGCGTCACCTCGGGTCACTCGTGCTTATAGCATCATCGTGTCCCAATGCAAATTGATTGACAGGGTACTCGAAGTCATGTTATTACGTCGTACGCTCGTAGCTTGACTTGTTCCGACCGAGGTCGATGATCCGCGAGGTTGTGGGTGCGGTGGTGTGGTAGGCTGCCGTATTAACTGCTGAACACTCCAAGTAAAACCACAGCACTTACTTATCGGCACCATGGGCGCCTCGAATGTTGTTGAATCTAACAGATTTCAACTCGTTTGAGACAGTCTAGCGCTTCTGTAACAAATTCGAAGTCCTAGCACAGAGTAAAGTCATTTCAAAGCATATGAAAGAGTTCGAGTAATGGAGAACACACCGTGGCCACGGGAGCGTCGTAGACCAGGTTTGAGTCTTGGCCTGCAGATGATGGAGAAGACGCGCAGCCGTCCATTGTTGCATAAGAGTGGTCAGCCCGTGGTGCAGAGATGTGGAATCAGGCTGCTGCAGTTCGCCGTTTCATGAATATTTGAAATTAGATAGAAACACAGCAATCATGATAAGCCACCAACTGGACAAGTCTGGACGGAAGTTCCCCGGACGGAGCAACCCATGTCGGAGTATCACTGGGATGGTCAGCTTCTGAAAGCAACTACGGAGTACTCCGTAGACCGGGCCATCTGGTCCGTAGGCCACCAATACATCCACACACCAACAGGAACCCCCGAGAAGAAGTCTTCCTCCTGGCCGCGGATGAGTGTGGTTGGCGACTACGGAGGAGCTGACCCCCTATACCACGTCTAGTCGCAGGGATATGGCAAAGTACATTGTAGCTGAATGCCTTAAAATGTCGCAGGATGCCTCAAAGTTGTATTGGATGTCACGTTCCGGCTCACATCTGCTTATGCTTTGTATTCTATTGCCCATCTCTGCCCTTCGAAAACTATCAGCCACCCCCCAACAATGGACTTTTCCACGTACCAGATCGATTCTTATATTGCTTCGCAGTGTCTGCGATGCAAAATGGCACAGTTTGCTTTGAAGGAGGCTCTTGGCAAAGATCCATGGCCCTCTTCGGGCTGCTCTATGCCTCTTGAGTAAGTAAAAGTCCGAATGAACTTTCGCGGTTGTCGAATATATTGGCCTGACCAAATGCAAAACAGGTAGCATGTGATACTATTCATTGTTCCCTTGCTTCGAGACCACGAAAACCCACCGGCTGCACATGTCGAAAAACTACAGATACCTCCGAAGTAATCATGAGGGTTCCTACGCTCGGCTTCGTTTTTTTAACAGCAAACGGGCGAGGTGTAGGACCACTGTTCAACATGAACGAATTGGCACTATGCCAGACGATTGACCCCGATACGTTGAGCAGTCCCAGACGCATGGATAGTAGGGCAACGGACCATGGGTCTCGGTCGTGTTGCACCTACTTTCTTTCCGGTCTCCTGTTCGCTGGCGTCCCATGCCTTCGGGCACATTGCACCTACTGTGCCTCCAGGTATGCCCAGTGCAGCGGTGATGGAAAGGCATCTTGACCCAAGGTCTGATCAACGCAAATATTGCGGTGCCTAAATACGCCACCACGTCTGCAAACACCCGGTGGAATATACTCCGGGGGGGAAACGAGTCTTTAATAGGGATCTTTCTTGATAGTGAATTTATCGCTGATCCGTGGGGATGAGTAGGATCAATTGAACGGTCAGACCAGAACTGAATTATCAATTAAGAGTGGGGGTAATTGATTTTATTCATAACCTGTTGCGAGATATACACATAAACAGGCCACAGCAACGCTGGGCTAGAAACAACACAAAACAAAAACCGACGATTATGCTCTAAGATCATGACCCTGAGTGGTCCCCTTTATAGATCAACTGCTCCCTTTCCCCTGATGACTGATATCGTCATCCATTGATGTGCCGACTGCCCCTTTCATCCCTGACGCAATGCACACACTATCTGTCAAACGAAGCTCATTCACGACATTTGCGAGAAAGGGGGATGACAGTCTGTGAGCGCCTCATGTCTGATGACGGCGAGGGCCACGATGCCATCATCCCGTTCCATGGGGTCCCGGACGGTCAGAGTGTGCTTCTCCAGTTTGCAAAGAATGGCTCCATCAGACAATACTACGTGAAGCACAAGAATGATGCTCCTGTCCTCGCCCGGATTCTCTGCGCCCAGAAAGCTGCTCCAAAACGGTACGGCGATATCTCGTGCAACTATATACTCCTTGACGATCTCAGCTCAACGCCAGGCTCGGAGATTTTGCAGGCTCGGAGATTTTGCAGGCTCATCGATCAAGGGTGCGCCATATTCCCAGATGCCTGGCGGGTCATGAACTAATCGAGCCTAGAGCGTAACAAAATCACACCTGCCGCGTCTGACGACATGCATGCACGCTGGCATTCGTTCACAGCCCACCTCGGCGTTGCTCTCTTGGCCATCCTGCCCATGACGTGGTGGGTCAGATACCGCAAATGATGGGTTCCTAATGCATATCTCGCACTGGAAGCTCTGAGGATTTTGGAAGATTTCTACAAACGATCCGCAAAAGAAGTAGCTTTCATGCACTTTTGGCCCATTCATCGGTCAAGCGGAGCGGGTAACACACCCGTGAAACTAGAAGCGGGCTTCGAATCTTGTCATGAGCAAAAGACCCGTCGATGGGCAGTGAGAAGACGAAGAGTCGAAATTCGTCAGAGGTGAACTGGCGCTTCTTGGAATAGGTCAATGGGGCACGAAGTTTGCCACCTGCCCGTTTGTTAGTCGCACAAGTATCATTGAAACAACTCCTCTGCAAAATTCTAGCAACTATTTCCAATTGCGTGTAAAAGCTCGAGGTCAACACGAGTGCCGCAGACGAGCTTTGGCATCATGCCTTTATTATTACTTCCAAGATATGTGTGTGAAGAGTGGTTCCGAGCCCGAAGGAAAATGGGAGGCCGTGGCAGCAAACGGAAAACAGTCTTGCTCGGCCAACATGTCAGCAGCTTCTAATTACCCAATACCTCACTTGCCATCATCAATCAGACAGTCGAGTCACGTGGCTTCGTGGTTTAGTGGTATAATTCTCGCTTAGGGTAACACCCGAAGCACCGCTTGCGAGAGGTCCCGGGTTCGATCCCCGGCGAAGCCCCTCTTTTTGACTAATCACGATGGAGGGAACGTGAGTAAGTCAACTTGATGGGAGTGGGGCGTGGGTAGTCTGGGCCGGGTCCCGCTTGCGCTAGTGGCGGGTGCGGGCGCAGCCAGTACCCTGGCCAGTGGGTCCGTTGCGGTGGGAGGCCGGCGTTGCGGTGGGCGGTGGGCGGTGGTGGGCCAGTGGGCGGGTGTCGGAGGGCGCATCCAGTCACGTGCGGCGCCTTTTTTAGGGCCGTCATCAGGGGGAATGAATGATGTAAAACACTCTGCGAGTAATTTTTTGTACCAGACTTTTTTTTTTTTTTTTTTTTGTAACCAGACCCAGACTTTTTTTGTCGCATGGGTTGGGGTTACTGGATCGCTGTCCCGAAACGACCAGTGCATCAGCTAAGCTTATCGTGCGATCCGTCTCCCGAGAGGCAGGCCATCAAAAAGGAAAAAAAGGAAGAAAAAGAAAAAAAACCTCCCTCCGAGGGGCCGCTGGGCCGATAACTGAAATTTTGTTTGTCATCGAATCGCCGTCATGAGTTCGATTCTCGCCTCAATATTCTCTCCCCGCAAGGCCGCGATTGACGGCAACGTTGCGTCGTCGTCGCCGTTGGGGCCGGATCCTGCCACGTCCGCCAACAAGTTGAAGAGAAAATCGCTCCCCGGAATCAAGAGGAGAAGATCTGTGAAATTTGTTGGTTCCCCGATTCGTGACTCGTGAGCCAACAAAAGGCGGAAGGGCACGTGTAAGTTGATTATGCTCATTGCTAACAACGACTCTTTTCTTTTTTTTTCTTTTTTGCGCCGTGGAACAGCAAGACATACTCAACGACGAACCACCACCGCCAAGCGCCTCTCAGCCCACAACAGAGACGACATCACCTGCAGAGTCAGAGTCGCCTGCCAACTTGGCGTCTGACGAGGGTGCTGCTGTCCCACAAGACTCTGCCGAGGAAGCAGCAGCCGCCGTCGTGGATGGCTCTCCCGGAGATGCGCCGAATGAGACCGAGACTGAAGAAACAGAGTACGCGTTTGAAAAATTCGCCCGTCACCGATGGGCGGGGAACTCGATTGAGATCCAGGTCGAGTGGCAAGATGGCGATGCGACGTGGGAGCAGGAAGCCGTGCTGCACCAAGATGCGCCAGATGCCTTGCTGGAGTACTGGGAGAGCCAGGGCGGACGTCCCACTAACCCGGATGACCCGGATCTGTTTGACATACACGCCATTCGCAGACACAGCAAGGACCGCAAGAAGCTGCTCGTCGAGTGGGTAGGCTACGGTCCCAAGGAAGCGACGTGGGTGCCGCGCGCTTCAGTCGAGGAGACTG
Organism: Epichloe bromicola; assembly: GCA_023658445.1. NCBI lineage: Eukaryota > Fungi > Ascomycota > Sordariomycetes > Hypocreales > Clavicipitaceae > Epichloe > Epichloe bromicola. The sequence continues at coordinate 1,670,734 of CP098269.1, forward strand.
CGCCAGAGGTGGTGGCTCAGTACTGGGAATCGGTCAAAAGCGCGAAGCCGAGACAACGACGAAGACGCCGGTGAGAATCACACCAAGGGGGGGAAATGATGGATTTTTTTTTTCCTTTTTTTTTTTTCCCCTCCTCCTTCACATGACAGTTCGATTTATAACACGATAGGCTTGGCAACTTGGTGTTACGAGGAATAAACGGGCGTCGGCGAATTTGGGTGGCTGGGGGCTGCTTTGAACGACATCATCTGCGGCCAACTTGCTGTACAACACTATGATTGTTTCTTATCGCGGGAGGTGCAGATGGACGCCACGGGATGCAGGCGTTCTAGACAACTCGCCGTTGTGCTTGTCTGGGAGAAGATTGAGAGGGAAGAATATGTGACCGCAACAATATGAAATATGACACCTGCTGTACAATCAGTTCCCAGTCCCGGTGCACGTCTTGGGCGTGAGAAGGGGCCATCATGCGCGGATCCGGATGCCTTTAGACGTCTGATTCTCGGCGCCGCATTTGTTCGTGCCATCTCCGGACACTTGAGCGCCGTTCAAGTCCCTTCCCAGGTTTTTACGACCCCTTGTTCTCGTAGACCAGAAGGAGATGAAGCAGTCACCATGTTGACAGATGGACCAAAGTTGCCCGGGGGAAAACACGCATCTCATAATTCCAGTCGGTCTGGGACTTCACTAAGCATTGGGCATGTGCAATTTCCCCCAAAATTTAGATTTACGCCGTGCCATTTCGTCGTGTACGGGGCCACACGGGAGCCCGTGTTGAAACTTTTCCCCTCGCCGTTCCACGTATCCGATTTCCGCACCAACACGTCGCTCGCTGTTCGCTGTTCCCGGCGAGGAAAAACGACAGCATGTACCGCACCAGCTCCTGGATGGAGGGAACGGACCTCGGGCCGAACCATGTCAACATGGCTTGATCCATGATGGGCCTCGCGCAGAATTTCAAAGTCACTTCCTCGGAAACCTAGCCAGCACACGCCGTAGGTACTAGGCAGCGGCGATTGCCATCAGAGGTACCGGTGGAAAGTCGCAATGCTTGATGGCAGGATACTGGCTGACATCCGGGTCTCCGAAGTCTCGGGCTGATCAACATGTATAGCACACTTGTGCTGATGTCCTCTCCGGCGGAAATATAAGAATTTGATGTTTATCAAGGAAATTATTCATGACGAAGAGATCCAGGCTCCGTGCTACAATCTTGATGGCCATGTTTCCCATCTTGACTCGATGCTGGTGCTGAATGTTTTCACATGAGTCTACAGCGGTGCCGTCACTGCCGGGAGCCGAGTTTGGAAAACTCCGGGAACGGCGTCTCTAGCACGGAACGGGTTCTTGATGGAGCGCGGGACCTTTGCCGTCTCACCCGGCTGGGTCCTTCAGCCTGCCTGCCAAGACGAGGAACTTTCACACGAGGAGGGGGGCTGGTTTGACTATTTGGGGGTCGTCCCCCTCCCCGGGTTGCTCAATCCATTCAAATGCACTGTGAGAACTTGGGGGTTTGATAAATTGGTTTTTCAATCTGATACTTGCTTTTGCGGAGCCCGATCACTTCTCTTCACGGAATAGAAAGCCAGGTATCGCACAAAACAGGGGGTTGATAGTAGGGGCTCAACAAGCCGGGTCTACATGAAATCATTTACAAGAAGAAACAAGGGTGGCCACACGAGACCTTATTACAAGTGAGTGTAAAGTATTTCCCCCCTTTTGCCCGTGGCAGTTTCCCGTCATCTCTCTACAATCCCAGGCCGCGCAACATTTTGGCCAGACGTCTCGAGAGTCGGCTGCCAATGGTCTCTTGTGACGAGGCAGTCACAACACTGCGTCCGGTCTCGCTGGACCGCCTCCGTGACTGCATCTCACTGACAAACTTGGGCCATGTGTTGGTAAGAACCAGATACTTGACATGGCTCTGAATGTCATCGAAGACGTTGATGCCGAACTTCTCAGGCACATCACCACGGTATTCGGCAAGGGAGCTTATGTCAGGGTCGGACGTGTCGCGGAGCTGGCCGCACATTGGCGCCTCGATATCAAAGGGAGTCGCCGGGTTCGAGCGGGAATCACCCATCAAGATACGCGCGGCTTTCTCGAAGACGGCCTCGAGACTCTTGAGCTCTTGAGAAGACAGGTTCAGCGGGAACTCGGCATCTCGGGTGCTGATAAAGTCGGTGTAGATGAAGAGCGCCTCGTTGTACACATCCAACCTCTGTCCTCCCTCTGGCAGGACGGGCCACGACTTCTTGAACTTGGCAACCCGGGTGAGGAACGCAATATTCTCGCCGGAGAAGTCGTGGATGGCGGAGAATTCCTGCAGCGGACTAGGGTTGTCCTTGAGCACGTAGTCCAGGGCCGTCATGGTCAGAAGTCGGTCGCCGAGCTCTTCGTCAAAGTAGTCAACCTTGTTCTTCTCGGACACGCTGTTTGATGAGCTCTTCCAGTCCAGGGTTGATGACCCAACGGAGCTCTGGATCGAGGCGGTTTCCCATCTGCTGTTCAAGTCGTTGACTCTGCGGACGGATGCCCAGGATCGAATGACTAGGTAAGCGGGGACGAAGACGGTGAGGATTTCGAAGGCTATGATGGACAAGTGAATCCTAGTGATGGTCAGTGACTCTATACACCCGAGAGAGAGAGCGAGAGAGAGAGAGCAGACTTACCATTGACTGGGAGTATAGTAGGCATTGATCTTTTCAAAGGCAGGGACGTACGACGCAATGAGGAACATCGGAATGGCATGAAGACTAGAGAATGGGGCCGGCAGTGAGCACTCTTTGATCCAAGGATGCAATTGTCGGACGATGAAGGGAGGGCATATTACCTGGCCAAACAGCAGCCAATGGTCTGTGTGCGCCATCCCATGGTGTCTCTGATCCCCCATGAGCGCCAGATCAGATAAGGAGCGACCTAGACAAGTCAGTCCCGGGGGGGAAAATGTGCAAGGTTTCCCTCCCTTTATCAGGCAACTCACCATCCAAGTCCAAACGAATTGCCAAACCAGCGAAGGCCACCATTCCCAGCCGCGGCCCAAGTCAACCAGTTGCTCTGGCAAGGCAGCTCCTTTGATCTCGGTCCCCGGGAGTCCAAAGGTGGGATGGTACTTCTTGCAAGCAAACCACATGGCAACTGTGAGGAGAATCTGCGCAACAATGTCAGCCAGCCAGCCAGCCAGCCAGCTTGGGGCCTCTCGTCCAATCGAAATGGCAGGGATCCGACAAACCTGGAAGATCATGCCGATGCCGATAAACAGCATGATGCGCACAGTGTAGGCCAGATTTCTGATGCGGCAGAGAATCGAAGACTTGGAGCCGTTGCACCCATCTCTGACGCGAGGTTCGGGATTGGTGAATTGCTTCTGCAACTTGGCCACGTGGAGGAATCGGAGGTTCGAGGCGTGGAACAGAGCCATGCCCAGCGGGTAGTAAATGCCCATGAAGAAGTACTGAATATCGTAAGCCAGCACTACCGGCATGGTCCTTCCGACCGAGTAGGTAATCTGTGCCAGGATCCAGTATGAGTGAAGCATGACAATGGCGCCGAAAGAGAGCGGGATGCAACGGATCTTGATGAGGGGATTCTTGTGGTTGAACGCGCAGAAAATCATGCCCGCGAAGACGAGAAACGTCCACGTTGACCCGAATGCGATGTAGAACCTGCCGACTTGGTCAAAGTTGGGAGGAGCAGGGGGCATGTTGTATATCGTTAGCTTGGCCAACATTTCCGGTGATGCAGAATCCATGATGGCAAGTTGTCCAATGTCGGGCTTGATCGCCAGGTTGTTTATGCGTGAGTCTGCCAAGAATAGCCGGTATCCGAGCAAGAAGGGGGCATCGATGAAATAGAAGGAGGACAAGGGGACACAGATATATTAAAGAAGATCGTTGGGGTCTGATGGCTGATGGCGTGGTAAGTCTCCATCACAGGGGTCAAGACCGGGGGCTGGCGTGTGCGGCGAACTAGGGCGAGAGAAACTGAGATTGGCGAACAAGAGTGTCCCAGTCGTTGGTGCTTTTGCCAGGTTCATTTTGCTTCTCTCTGGAAAAGGCCGTTGACAAACTCTGGTCGACCAGGTGGCGGGCAGGGTGGCAGTTGGTCCCAGGTATCCGGGTCCAGTGATTCTAGTGTCGCCGAGGACTCGGCAATCGGACTTTCCTGCATGGTATTCACCATCTACGGATGTTTGGTTTGCTTTTTGATAGCGTTGAATGATCCGGATTGTGCCCTCCCCGTGGCTGTCCGCCGCCACACCGTTCCATTCGGACCCGGACTACATGCAGGACACACCATCCCTAGCTCAGCTGTAAGTGTTGATGTCCAATTTACCGGGTCAAACATGGTGGCAAAAAAAGAAAAAAAGGAAAGAAGGAAAGAAGGAAACAATAGAAAAGCAACCAAGCTCACCCATCTGGCACTTCTCTCATGGGTCCGACAATCGTCGGCGACGCTGAGGTTCTCGGAGCCAGCCACGATCCGGCCTTTGCCGTTATTGATTCAAAGCTGGGGGGCGCCAGGCGAACAATCTAATCATCGCGAGCCATGCGAGTCATTGATAAAGTCATGGTGAGTCGTGCCAAACTTTAACATTGGCTCTCAGAGTCCACCACTTGAGGCGTCCCGGACCCTTGCTTCCAAAATGATGGCGAAGATGATCGGAAAGTGGACGACACAACACAACAATCCCTTTTTCCCTTTTTGGTGGGCAACCGAGTGCAGGCTGCGGAGAGAGATCAAAGCTTCGTGCCATGGTCGCGATGGCGAACCGGGGGAACCCGAAGACTTGTTGCGCTTGTCTCGGATTTCTCCCCCAGGCTGTTTGCAAGGCGCTGTTTGTTTTTCTTCTTGTTCGATTCGCGTCGTTCATCATTGACAAGGTCAACCTTGAACCTGTCGGAGCATACGAGCATACATACTTTTGCATGCGTTTGCACTAGCTTCATGTTTCCCGCCCCCTGCCCCCGGCACCTTTTCCCCCATGTCCATGTCAATCAACACCGCAACTCGGCCGGGTGATGCTGGCCCCTGGGACGGTCGGGAGAGAGCAGACAATGACTCTCGGATCTGTTCAGTCCTCATCCGAGACATGCTCCTGCGCCTCCGCCGGTAGCGGGTTGGCCGAGCCGATGTCACCGGTGAGGTGACGCAAAATCGGGTCACAACGCAACTGCGAAAGAGATGCCAGGGCGATCGCACCAGAGGTATTTCCCCCCTGCATCTTGGTGCAGAGCGACCTTTCTGGATTGAGTTGCCAAAAGTTGGATCCTGCTCGATGTTTGAAAGCTCGGGCTCCAAATTCGCGTGCCCCACCTCCATCTTTCTCTCCTCTACGCATTACAGCAAGCCGCCTCTACAGCCACCGCCTCTACAGCCACCGCCTCTACAGCCAACCCTTGAGCGAAGAAATCGTTGCCAAGGTCAAAGGCGGCCACGGTGGCGACACGAATGTCGTATCAAGAAGGACTGACCGCCTTCAGACAGACTATTTGGCAGCATAATTACTGATAATTTTAGTCAAGTCTTGTTACTGAGGCCATCAGTCGTCAGCCTCAGTCGCCACGCGCCAAGGCCACACAGAGGATGCCGCTGGAGCCAAGGAACAAGGAAAGAAGAGCATCTGAGAGTAAGGAAGCATGTCAAGTACAAATATCCCCCCGAAAGCTAATCCTGTCGTCGTACCGCACAGTAGCTCGAAACAGTCCGGTCCATCCATCCGCCATGTCGAATTCTACCAGCACGAACCAGGCGAAAGATCAGCTTTCCAGCTTCCCAGGGCCAAGCAGGGGTGTCGGTGTCGCTCTGGCGAGTTGTAAACTCGGTACTCTGCCGAAATCCTGGCAGGAGGCTATTCGTTGATTGAGCCGTTACTTGCGTCATCGTCTTCCTAGCCCTCAACCCACCATGTCTGTCTGTCATGGGACTCGTGACGCTGATGCTTGCTTGCTTGGAGGGGATTTGATCTCGGGCCAAGTTTCTCGCTCCAGGATCATGCGGTAGTCGACCAGTTCCTGTACATGGTTGGAACGGGCTGAAGATGAGGCCTTTGCGAAAAATCCGGAACCGCGAATGCAAAAAGTTGTCTTGTTGCACACAACTTGTCTGCGACTGATGACAATACACTGTACCATCAGCAGCGATACGCTTCTCGCGAGGGCAAACGCAAGCAGTGGCCGGACTTGTCATTCGATGGGAAACGGCCATACAGCCAACGCTCCACCGATTTGTTCTCCCATGACATTCACGACCACATACGTACATCGTCTCGTTCCAGTCGTCCGGTAGCAGCTTGCAACATGGATGCACGCCCCTCCTCGGTCAGATCCGAGTCCCCATGCTACTAGGACGGCGTACCTGGAATGTATATAAAATTGACGTCAAACCACTTTTTCCGTTTTTCAAAGGAGAGGCCTCATCGCCCAAGCTCCTTTTTAACCCTTTGTTCTTCTTCTGTGCAGAAGTCCAATCCGTAACTCTTACTAATTTCCCCAATCCATCCCCAATCCATCATCATCATCATCATCGTCATGATGAAACAACCAAAGGTACGGGCCATGTTACCCCCCCAGAGAACAACTTTCTTGGCTTTTCAAAGCGATAACGTACTTCATTAAATTTATAGACGCATGTACTGCTGCTATACACAAGGCATTCATCATATCAATATCTACACGTCATTGACGTTCTTCTCCAAGTGAGAAGCGCCGAGGCTGTATTCGCCATGGCTACCGCTGCCCTTCGTCTCGTCTTCCGCCGCACCTCCCTGTTGAGCAATGCTTCGTCGCTGCACCCAGCTGTTCTGAGGCTTCCAGTCCTTCGATTTCCTGGCAGACGATACCTCGGTGTAAAGCAAATCAATCTCTTCCAGGGTGAGACCCTTTGTTTCGTAAATGAAGAAGTAGACAAAGGCAATGCAGATGAAGCAGCACCCGAACCAGATGAAGAAAATCTTTGACTGCAAGTTGGCGTAGCCATCACCGTAGTTGACGAGATAAGGTGTCGAGTAGGCAATGGCCCAATTGAGAAGCCAGTTGGTGGCGGTCGTCATACTGAGAGACTTGGCACGTGACTTGAGGGGGAAAATTTCTCCAGTGACCACCCAAGCCAGAGGTCCCCAAGTAGAGGCGAAGAAGAAGATGTAGATGCAGGAAAACGCGACGGCTACCTTCTGGCCGCCAATGTCCTTCACCGTGACTAGTCCATTGGGCTCTTGTCCAGAACTAAGGGTACCTGACACTGCGACCACCAGTTGCGAGACGGCCATGCCGATGGCGCCGAGGAGCAGCAACGGCCGACGTCCCCACTTGTCAGTCATGTACATGCCTGGCAGTGTAGAGAGCACGTTGATGGCCGACGTGATCATGGAGATGACGAACCCGGACGAGACACCGGAGTTCTGGAAATACTTGGTGCCGTAGTAAAAAATGAAGTTGATTCCCGTCAATTGCTGAAGGCCTTGAAGAGCCATGCCGGTGAGCTGTCGTTTCAGGATCGGGCGCTTGAAACATGATAGGTATGAGGCAGATCCCAAGCTCATCTCATGGTCGTGGGAAGCCTTGATCTCTCTGAGTTCGTCACTGACAGCAGGATGATCTGCGGCAAGTCGACGAAGCATGCCCAAAGCCTTGGCTGCCTTTTCTCCCTGGCCCGATTTGATAAGATACCGGGGTGTTTCGGGAAGGATGATCATGCCGATGAAGAGGATGAGGGACCACGCAAACTGGACGGCAATGGGGATGCGGTAGCTGCCAGAGTCGTTTCGATCTTTGCTGGAGTTGTTGACAACGGCTGCAAGTAGCAGACCAACGGTAATGGAGAACTGGTAAGCACCAACGATTGCGCCACGAATCCACTTGGGTGCAGTTTCCGACTGATATAGAGGAATCAGAGCCGAAATCAAGCCGACACCAAGACCAGCGAAGAAGCGGCCGGCCAGGAACATGGGGATGGCAGTGGACGCGGTTTGCAGGATGACCCCAAGGTTGAAAACCCAGCATGAGATGATGAGAGCCAGACGCCGGCCAATGTGGTCGCTCATGAGTGGCGATAACAAGGCACCGAAGAATGTGCCGGCAGACAAGATTGATACAATGGCAGATTCCTGGTCAGTGGTGACGTCGAGGTGGTTTTGGGGGTTTCGATATCCGGTGCTGAAAGTGTCCTGCCAGTACGGCATGGCCAGAATGCCACTAATTGTGCCGGTGTCATAGCCAAAAAGAACGCCACCAAAGGCAACGAAGAAGCCAACAACGATGCCAGGCCAAGATTTGCCCGCCTCGCCAGGAGGCTTGGACAGAGACACCTTTCTAATGACACCCATGACTGCTTTACCTCAAATCGTTCTTGAGGATGAATGAAGTGTCAGTAAGTAGGGGTTAAGTAACTGAATGTGTCATAAACATGGGCAAGACGGCTGGGTAGTCATGCGGGGGAGGGGGGATGGGACCAACTTATATTGCATTGCAGTTACGTCCGTCAGTCATCATAACGTCGAAGAGTAACCAAACCTTCCATCCTCAACAGGGTTGGACCCCTCGTGAGTGTGTCTTGTGACATGTAGTTTTATGAGTGGGGGAGTAAACAGAGCTAATAATGAAGCAGCCATCGTTACAACCAATACCACACTCCTACTGCATTTCCCCATGGGCCTTCCATGGACTTGGGGAAGACGAGGAGTGCGTGTGGGATTCGGCCTGGGGACCCCGGCCCCCTCGGAACTGTGTGCTAGTGGTGGCCACTGGTGGGTAGGCAAGTAGGGATGGTGTATGCGCGCATCGAGGAAGTTTGGAAGTGGAGAGAGATGGTGTTGTGCACGGTGGTTTGACCAAAATGTTGGCTTGCCACTTACTTGTTTTGTCGTATTTGCTGCAAGCAAGACCAACAAGTCCGTGTCAAAAGAATTGCCGGATTGGCGCGGGCTGACCGAGTTGATGGCTTCAGCACTTCAGCAAGGTGAAGACTCTTTCCCGGCGCAATGATCAATGGTTGACAAAAGATTCACGGGTTGAGCGACCAACGGCCGGGTTCCATAAATTGCAGCGACTCGACAAGAATCTGCAACGGGCCAACGGTCAATGCAAGAAGCCCCGTTACGTGACCAGGAAGGCCCGAAGAAGAGCAAGGATCATTACTCTGGGGCCCGTACAAATAAAGGACAAGTAAGTGTTTAGCCGACAAGAGAGGCAACGATGCCTTGGGCTCGGAACATGTCGAACAGGGAATTGAAGATTTCAAACTGACAGATTTCGCGACGTTACCATAGGTTTAAATTATGATGCCGGTATTCTTAGGAGCCACGAGGGTTTGCCTTCTCTCGCGTTAGGTGAGGTAAAGGTCTGCTTCGTGACAGTCAAAGGCGAGGGACGGAGATGCCAAAGTGGACATGGCCGATATTGGCATGGACGTGGAGGGCAATTGGGGAGGGGCGACACAGGGATAATGTCCCCGCGGGCGGCTCGCTGCTTTCTTCGTGACCGCGTCTCTTTCCACGGGACCAGAAAAGCAACGAGGGCCATGTATTGTCGTCATCGTCGTTGTCGTTGTTGTTGTTGTTGTTGTTGTTGTTGCCGCAGCTGCCCCAAGCGGTCAGTCGCACCATGCCATGCTCTCACATGCGTTGTGCATCCGTCCTCGTACTGGGGGAAATTCGACAATTCCATCCCTCCACGGAATTGGCGTGGGCTTTCACGTACAATGCGTGCTGCTGCATTTGCGGCGTCGTCAGGAGGTCTTGGTCCGTTGACAGGGACCGCGGCATGATTCCTTAAAATGGCTCAAGCCGTCAGCCGTCGACGACGACTCTACATGTAGTTTGACGTACGGACTATTACACGGCGCTTTTGAGAACCCCCCGCAGCTTTAGTCGATGAGGCTGAGGATTCTTGTTGTTTTGGGCGATGAGGCGGGGGGCGCGGAGACGGCTGTTGCATTGGCGATGGCCCCCGCAAACAATGCAAATCGCTTGAATCATCATCAGACGAGAAGGGAACAATGGAAACCTGCGCAGGGGTTTGACACGAAGACGTGGTGCTGTAATACTCCATGCACTCCAAGCACTCCAAGCCCCGTGTCTGGCATTCCGCATGTACGGAGAGTACCGACTCCCCCAGAGATTTTCCAACACGTCGCGGAAGGAGCGGGCTTTCTCTTAGTATTACGCAACTTAGCAACGGCTGTACGCGGCCCGACAAAGGCCCGGTCTGCGTCAACTGCCACGTCGATTCGTGAGGGCTTTTCCTTTGCATGCGCCTTTGCCCTTTGCCCTCTCATTTTGCCTCTGTCGTCTTGCAGCTCAGCAACACTTGCATTTGCGAAATTTCGCAATTTCTCCTGTTTCCGAACAACCGGCGGATTATGGCATTGCGGCACAGCAGCTGCATCGAGTTAAGCTCAGACGTTCTCGATCTCGTCGACTTGGGCTAACCCCCGTGCCCGCCCCCCCTTGCACCAGATTTCTTGGGCGCAACACTCTGGGCAATCGAAGACCTCTGCCGCGCCGTGTGCAGCCGCTTGCCGCGTGCTAATAAGCTTGTTGTTCTTGATTGCTTAGCCGTCATGAGAAGCCGCAGGCTGCCGACAGGGTCATCTACAGGGCACGAGCCTTCTTGATCCACCAGGTTATATCACTGTAATTCGCCTATAATGCCTGGGTGCATTGGACACGAGGCGCCTACTAGGGCAGTTCAGCCGGAAGCAGGGAATCGAGACCGGGTATTACCCAACAGAAATATGCACGACCGGGCCACCAACCCGTCGGCTCGGGGTCCCGTCGAAGCCTTGGGCACAGAGACACAGGGCTGTGAAACGAGGCAATTTTGGCGCTGCGTTTTCTAGAACCTTGTCGGAGCAAGCAGAGATCGTCTACTGCATCAATTCTCAAGCTTCTGCCACCTGAATTACCTGTCATTGAATGGCTAGATGGGATCATAAGAATCCGACAATTTCACGCTCCTTCTTCCACTTCGGTCTAATTCCAGGGTCCCCTGTTCGGCATTAGACCGCAAGTATATTCAGGCTATTCGTTTGTAATGTTGTTATTTGGCCCCCAGATATCACAAACAAGGAAAAACAGGTGTTCATGCGAAATGGACCGGATTCCATAACTTGCAAATTCGCTGACAAAAAATGGTTAGCGCGTCCTTTATGCATGGTTATGCTCCCTGCGAGAACCAAGGGTGTAATCCACTCCACGAAAACTCGGTTCTGAAAGCGGAGAGCCAAACCCCAATTAATATGACGAAGAAACTAAATTCGGCGCATTTACAGACTTGGACGGAGACGAGACACCTGTACGGAGTATGTGTAGAGACTGTATGCATGTCGGACCGACGCTACCGAATCGAGCCAATTTAACCGCTGCCGCTGCCGCCACCCTACATAATGACCCTTTGATTGCGGGGACCATGTGCATGAACAAGCATAGTGAGATGCATGGCATGCCAATTATGTACAGTCTACCCCCTGTTTGACTTTACGTGTACATGACCAGGGGTACTAGGCCAATCACATGTTAAACCGAGGATTAGCGTGGCACTAAGCGGGGTAAGAAGTACCTTCTATCACGTGCATTCCACTCTGACTCTCTAGTACCCCTTACTAGCGTGGATACCCCTGTAGCGTCCCTAACAGCTCCACCTATGACAGCCAATAAGACCTTATAGTGGCCGCCCCGCATGGGGCTTGTAGCCGTGTAGAATCAAACAGGGGGTAGAATGTACAAATCTCTTGCTTGCTTGCTATGTATTAAACAGCGCTGTATTAGGGAACATCATAATAAATCAAAAGATCCTTATTGCGTTATGTTGCGTTGCGTTGCGTTATTGCGTTGCGTCATAAGGCCTTACGCGATATGCGCATTCAAAAAACGCGATAAGCGCATTTATGTAATGACCCGGTTGTTAGGCATGAACATTCGCAGTGTGGCAGGTGACTTGCAGGAGTATTGCTATTTGTGCGGCTAGAAATTACTATTAGTGCGGCTACCCCGCTTTTGCCTCACATACGCCCTACTATTTTTTTAGGCAGTAGTAAAAAATTTTTAATTTACTCCCTTTACTATAGTTTACTACTATAGTAATATATAATATTATAGAGTTAATTATAATTATTAGAAGCATAGAAACTAGCTAGGCTAGAATCTAGCAGTCTCCTTAGTAGCCTCTAATGCCCTAGAATAACTAGTTAGGCTAGGTAAAGTATACACTTTTAAAAAAAAACACTAGAAATTACGTTTTTAAGCTACTTCCTAGTGCCTAAATTAATTACTTTAATAATTAAGAAGTATCTATATACTATAGTATAAAATAGTGGGGGGTGTCTAGGAAAAATAGAAAAATTCTAAATCCGAAAGTAAGTGGGCTAGCCGCACTAATAGCAATTTCTGGCCGCACGAATAGCAATACTCACTTGCAGGGGGTCTTCTCGTACCCGACCCACCTAGCTTGATTCTAGAGGCTTCTTTCGCTGCCACATAGCAGCGGAATTAAACACCTTCAGCATCAAGTCTATGTATGGAGTGGCATAGCGCGAATACGATACATTCCTCCCCTCTGACGAGAGACCTGAGGATCCGGCTCCAATTACCCCTGCCGACCTTGTACATACGGCCTCGCCGGATTAATGATAGAAGACGTCACCCCACCCCCCCCCTTCCAGAACCGGAGCATATTACACACACCAAGATGTCTCTCTGTTAGGGAGACCTCCTTAAGGTATCAGATGTGTGGATGCAGCCTGCGCAATAACTAGGTTAAAACCCTTAATAAGATAATAGTAAAGATAATATATTAGAAGTACCTCTATAGACTAGTTATTACTATAGCGCACTATATACCTTTTAGGTATAAAAGTTAGGTACTATTTATATCTCTAATTAACTAAAATTAAACTATTTTTATTATTTATACTAACCCCTATTTTAATAGTTATAAGCCTAGGAGGCTTTAATTACCTTTATTATTAATTATTATAGATAATATAAGCTTTATTAATATTATTAATTTAACACTTACTAATATTAAGAGATAATTACCCTTTATTATATTAATTAGTTAAAGTATATAACTTATACTTCCTTTTAACTAGTATAGTTTCCCTTTATAATACCTAAAGAAACTCTAAATATAGTATTATTATTAGAGAAAAACTAGATTAAATAGTTTATATAAATTAAGAATTATATAAAATCCTATAGTATTTAGAAATATATTAATCTAAATTAAAATAAACTACTTAAAAAACTTATAATACCTATATACTTATAAAAAAATCTAAGACTAAAGATTATAAAGAATAACCCTAATACTATTAAAGATTAGAAGCTTACTTATAAAAATATAAAAAATAAATATAACTTTTAATATAAAGATTTATAAGTTAATCTTATAAAGTATTATAACTTATTAAAGTAAATACTAAAGATTAGGAAATATATCTATAAGACTCTCTTAAAAAATATTTAAAACTTTCTTAACTTTAATATTAAAAAGAAAGAAAAGAAGTTAGTTTATTAATACTCTTAAAGAATATTAAAGCTTTTTTAAAATTAGTATAAGCTAAATACTTAGAAAATACTAATTCTTATAGAAATATACCTTAATAATTACTTATAAGCTAAAGGTACTTATAATTAGTATAAATAAGTAGTAATAATAAAAGTATTATAAAGAAATTATTAGGATCTAAAGACTTAATAAACTAAGGAGATAATACTATATAAGTTTATAATTTCTCTTTATAGTAAATTTAAGTTATTTTAAAAGAAATAAAATAATTTACTTAATAAAGGTATAAACTAAAGCTTTCTTAAAGCTATTATAAAGTTTAAAAAAGATTATAAATCTCTATAAAGTATACTAAAGTTAGCTAATATACTTATTACTAATAAATTAAGTAGTTAAAGTAAATTAAAGAAAAAGAAATACCTTAGATATATAAATTATAATATTTATAATACTTTAAAGTAGTAGGAATTCTATAATTTATTTAAGGCTATATATAAGCTAGAGGCTATACTAAAGGACTAGGAAGTTAGGAAAAACTTTAAAAAAAATATTAAAAAGTATCTTAAGGAGAATTTATAAGAAAAGTCTAAGGTAATAAGTTAGAAACTAAAGAAGAAAAGTAGTAAAATATTTATATCTTTATAAAATCTAACTAATAACTTAGTTATAGTTATCTTTAGTAAGAAAACTATAAATATATTATTATTTATATACTTTAAATAAGGTTAATAAGTAAAGAAAAGTATAAATTTAATAACTAATACTATAGATAGCTTATAATTAAGGTAGAATATAGTTCTCTATAACTCTAGAGCTAATATTTATATATTTAATAATATTTACTAGTTTAATTAATCTAAATTTAATAGAAATATTATAATAAAGGTTAAAGCTAGAGGTATAATATATATAGCTTTAGGATAGGGCCTTATATATATCTCTATTATAAATCCTATATTATAGAATATAAGGGTATTAGTATTAGAGACTATATTATTTATTCTAGAATTCTATATTAATCTAGTATTAGTAATAATTCTTATAAAAGTAAGTATTTTCTAGAATTAAAATAAGTTATTCCTATATTAAAGGATAATACCTATAGCTAAAGTTTATAATATTAATAAGCTTTATATATTATTAAGGCTATTAGAGAATCTAAAGGAAGCCTATACTATATTTAGTAAAGCACTAAAACTACCTATAAAAGAAAATATAGACTTTTAGTATTAATAATATAGTTATCCTAGTATTAAGATATTTATAAAGCTTATAAATATAGTTTTAGGTATTAAATTAATAGGTCCTAAGCTTATATAGTGTAAGATATATACTATAGGTAAAGCTAAGTAATAGAGATTATAGGTTATACCTAAAGGACTTCCTTAAGAACTAGGTTATAGTCTTTAGTTAATCTAGATTACTATAACTTTTCTTATTAGAATAGTAATAAATATTAGTATATTTTTACTTACCTTATAACCTTAATATAGTTTTTTTATTTATTTAAGATAAAGAATAGGATTTATAATAGCTTTTATATAATAATAGTATTTCTAAGCACTTAATTTAGGGTTTAACTATGCTTTTTATATAGTAATATTAAGAAAGCCCTTTTTATAAAGAATATAAGGGATAAGATAGCTTTTACTAGTATTATAGTTTATAATTTAGCTCCCTTAATACTTAGTTAGAATAAAAAGGTAAAGAGATCTAGGGGGGTAGTTAAGTAAAAAGCTTATACTTTAAGTCTTAAAGCTAACCTTCTATTTAATCTTAATAATAAGGTCTTTAATACTATAGTTTATCTATTAAATTATATATCTTTTAAATATTATAGGAAGTAAACTATACCTTATAAACTTTAGTAAGATTAGGCTAGGAAAATAGTTTTTATATACTTAAATATAGTAAAGGTTTAGAAACCTTTAATTATATATCTATAAGCCTATAGATATAAAGTATTTCCTATAATAATAAAGGCTTTAGAGTATATTAAATTATATAATATAATACTATAGTTAGAGTAGAAAGCTTATATTAGATACTTTATTAGTTATAGAGGTAAGTTCTAGTATATTATATAAGTACCTTTACTTTATAATTATAAGATTATTATATTATTATATATTTAATTTAATAAGAACTCCTTCTTTAAACTAGAAGAAGAGCTAGAATTAGCTTAAAAGAAAAAGATATTAATAATTATACTACTTAAAGAGCTTAAAGCTAATAATATTAATAAGGAAATTAGTTAAGACCTTATTAGAATAAAATTAGAAAATAAGAATTATAAGAATTATATTTTTTTATCTTTAAATATAAAAGAAGAAAATAAGTAGTTTAAAGTAAAAATACCTCCTTATATAATAAGGGAAAAAGATAACCTTTTTAGTGTACTTTTAACCCCTTCTAACTTTTCTTATAAGGCACTAGTTACTATAGAGAATATAAAGCTTTAGGTATAAGGTAATAATATACTATTTTATAAGATTAATAAATTAGTATATAATATAATAATTAAATATATAAAGACTACTATAGAGATTAGTAAAATTACTAGTAAAGGTAGTAAGGCTATAAAGAATTATTATCCCTAGGATAATAGTATTAATCTAGATAATATTATTACTAGAAAACACTAAAGAAAGGAGATATATAAAGCTAGGTAAGTATAGTTTACTTTTGCTTTTTTTATAGTATTATAGGGTATTTAATATAGTTTATAAATTAAAGATATACTACTAGAACTTACTTATTATTATTAAGCTATAGCTTTAGCTTATTATAATTACTAGAAAGAAGTAATTATAAAGAAGCTTTTAAAGCTTCTATTCTTAAACTACTAGGAGAATATACTAGATAAATTATTTAATCTAGAGAAGTAAAAGGAAATTATAAACCTTAGCTAGGTTTTTAAATATAAGACTAATAAGAAAGAAGTAGTTATAGAGTTTAAAGCTAAAATAATTATTTAAGGTAACTAATAACTAAAGAATAATCTTAATAACTATACTACTATACTTACTTTATAATCTTTATATATACTACTTATAGTTTACTATACTAATAATCTTAATACCTAGTAATATAATATTTAGAATACTTTTTTATATATAAAGCTTAAAGAACCTATTTACTATAAGCCCTTAGAGGGTATAAATATAAAAGGTTATCTCTAGAAAATAATAAGAGTATTATATAGGCTAAGGGAAGCTTCTTAATAATAGTTCTTATATCTTATATAATTTCTATTAAAGCTAGACTTTATATAAGGAAAAGAAAACTTATATATTTTTATAAAGGGTAGATTTATTCTATTCTTCTATATAAATAATATTATAGTAATATACTCTAATAGATCTAAAGTAGAATTTAAAGAGCTTTATAAATAACTAATAAATAGTCTTAATATTAAAAACTAAGGTAACCTAAAGTAATTCCTAGGTATTAAAATTATTAGAAATTATAATACTAAAGAAATATAGTTATTATAGGAATTATATATTTAAAAGATTACTTAGAAATTTATTTCTAATATTATTAATAGTAATTTAAAGAGCTTATCCCTTATTTCTTTTTCTATAGCTATAATTCTTACTAATACTAGTAAAGCTACTAATAAAGAGATTAATTATTATAAAGTAGTTATTAGCTCTTTAGTATATCTATATATTATTAGAAGACTTAATATAGCTTTTATAGTATTAAAGCTTATCTCTTTTATAATAAATCTATTAGTAAAGTATATTAAGCTTACTAAAGGAGTAATTTTATATACTTAGAATATAAAAAAGCTATATATTTATGTCAGGAGCGTAAGGGACAGAGACAGGATTATTATATAATAGAGCACTAGTAGGACCTTAGACCCACTAGGTTAGGGAGGGGCTAGCTAGTAGCTAGATAGTTATGTAAGCGTAGGGTAAGGTATTTAGTAAGGACTGCCTATATTCTTATAGAAGGTTAGAGCTTAAAACCTTTATATACCTACCCCTAAGTAGCACCTTTCTAGCTATAACTATAAATCTAAGCTATTACTTTATTTTATTATTTTTTAACCCTTAAGTTATAATAAATTAAGCTCTTAATCCCTTTAGGGTAATAAACTATTAGCTAGATTATAATATTAGTATACTAGAGAATATCTATATAAAATATACCTATACCCCTAGTAGTAATACTATAGATAAGTAAGGTAGTAGTAGTATAGTAAATACTTAAATAATAAATACTAATAATTAAGTATATTAGATACTACCTAAGACTAATCTAGATAATAATACTAGAATTAAGAATAATAGTATTAAGAAAGTAGTATAATAGTATTATAATATTATATAAGCTAAGCTATAATATATATAGAAAATATAGGAAATTTTATAAATAAAAGTAAAAATTAAGAAGCTTTAGGTAAACCTACTATTAATTAAAACCTAGTAAGAACCTATAAATCTACCTCCTTAGGTTAGACTAATTACTCCTATACTTACTTTACTAATAAGTACTAAGTAAGTAGTAAATATATACTAATATAGTATTATTAAGATATAGCTATAGATACTATTATATAAGGGGGATACTTATAAAAACCTCTAGAATTTCCTAGTAAACTTAAATATATTATTTAAATTAGACTAATATACCTTTTATAATAATATAATAAAGGTAGCCTATACTAGTAAATACCTTACTAATAATATAAAGTAATAATAAATATACTATATAGCTATAGATAGTTATATAAAATATAAGAACTATAATTAGGTAAGCTTTATTATATAGCTAAAGACTAGAATAATAAATAAGGATACTAAATACTTAGAAGTAACTAGGTTATTACTAAATCTTTAGTAAGGTAATAGCTAATTATTTTAAGCCTTTATTAGGAATTAGACTAAGGTTAAATCTAACCTACCTAAACTAATTCTAATATAACTAAGAATCTATATATTTATTAATAGCCTTAATAATACTATAAGAAAGTAAATACTTAGCTAAGAGTTTCTAACTACTTAGAGCTAGTTATAGGGCTAAGGTAAGAAAGTAAAGGTAGTAATAAAACTAATATAAAGTTATAAAAAAAGTTAAGACTATAAGAAGAAGTAATAGCGCTTAACTTTACCTATAGATAACTTATAGTAATAGAATAAAGGATAAGTAGGAAGGTTACTTATTATATATTATAAATATAGGAAGCCTAGATATATCTTAATAGCTTACTATTTATTAGACTACTTTATTTATAATAGTAGTAAATATATTATAAAGAAGTATAATAATAGTAGTAATAAAGTATCTAATTCTAATAAGATACTACTTTTATCTATATAAACCTAGGATAAGGAGCTTATTATAGATAAATTAGTAAACCTAAGAGTAAGAGTCTATATATCTTTATAATAAGATTACTAGTAAGTAGTAGTAAAGGTACTAATAGATTTAGGTATATAATCCTTAACTATATACCTAAAGTTATTATTTAAGGAGGATTAGAAAAGAGTTAAAAAAATAGATTAAAACCTTAAAAGTATAAGTAAGGATATAGTTTTATATTAAGGAATTCTAAGGAGATTAGTATTAATAAAGAATAGTATAGGGTTTATAAAGGTTTACTAAGTTAGTTACTTTATTACTAATACTAAAGAAAAGCTACTACTAGGTATAGACTAGATTAGAGAATATAAACCTATAGTAATATATTAAAAAAGAAGTTTTAGAGATACCTAGTAATAAGGAGTACCTCTTATATACTTAGGGTAAGTAAAGAGTATATAAAGTATTAAAATAGCTAGTAATTACTTTAGTGCTAGGTTTAGTAAAAGTTATCTTAAATAGCCTAAAGAATAGGAAAGGAAAAAAACTAAAAAAGGACTTACTAGTAGACTTACTAAAGCTAATTTAGGAAATAAGTAGTAAGGAAGTAGTAATAGTCTTAGAGTATACCTATAAGTTATATAAGTAATATATTATAGCTAACCTAAGATCCTTAGATAGTCTAAGTAATAAGTAACCTATAACTAAGTAAGGGCTAAGTAATAATATAGATAAACTAAAGCTCCTAGAGAAATACTTAGAATT
The DNA here is from genome assembly GCA_023658445.1 of Epichloe bromicola. NCBI lineage: Eukaryota > Fungi > Ascomycota > Sordariomycetes > Hypocreales > Clavicipitaceae > Epichloe > Epichloe bromicola. The sequence goes on from CP098269.1 coordinate 1,690,320, forward strand.
TAAAGATATATTTAATAAGGATTTAGTAGGAATACTTCCTAAACTAGGGGGCTATACTTATATAATTAAATTAGAAAAAGGGAAAACACTACCTTAGGGACTAATATATAACTTAGCTAAGAAAGAGCTAGAGGTGCTTAGGGAGTATCTTATAGATATATAGTAAAAGAAATAGATTAGAAGATTAGTTAGCCTAGCTAGGGCTTTAATTTTATTTATTCTAAAGAAAGGAGGGAAATTAAGGCTTTATATAAATTATAAGGGCCTAAATAAGATTACTATTAAGAATAAGTCCCCTTTACTACTAATTACTAAAATCCTTAATTACTTAAAGGGCATAGTTATTTAGATAAAACTTAACTTAATAGATATATACTACTAGCTATATATTTACTTAGGTAATAAGTAGAAGATAGTATTTTATTATAAATATAGGCACTTTAAGTATCTTATAATACTATTTAGATTAGTTAATATACTAGTAACTTTCTAGGAGTATATTAATAAGGTCTTTAAGGATATTATAGATAATATTTATATTATCTACCTAGATAATATCCTAATCTATAGTAGTAATATAGCTACTTATATAGGCTATATTAAATAAGTCCTAAGTAAACTTTATAATATAAAGCTTTTTATTAACCTAAAGAAGTGTTAATTTTTAGTTATAGAGGTTAAATTCTTAGGATTTATTATATTTAAGAAAGGTATTATAATAGAACTATTAAGGGTAGAAGTAATTATAATATAGCTAATACCTTATAGCGTCCTAGATATCTAATTATTCCTTAGGTTTACTAGATTTTATTAATATTTTATTAAGTAGTATAGTAAAGTAGTTATTCTATTAATAAACTAACTTAAAGGGGGATAACTAGTAACCTTTAAGCTAGAACCCTATAAGCTAGCTATATTTAGAGAACTCTAGAGATTATTCTAGGAAGTACTAATTTTAGTATACTTTAACTTACTTACTCTATTAAGAGTAGAGATAGATATATTAGGTTTTACTATTAGAGTAATACTTATAATATTAGTGCTAGGTTACTAGTACCTAGTTATATATATATTAAGGAAGTTAACTAATACTAAGTTATGCTACCTTATACTAGATACTAAATTATTAGTAATCTAAGAGGCTTTTAGGGTATAGAGGTATTACCTAGTGTACTTAACTTACCTAATTATAGTAATAATAGATTACTTAAACTATAAGTACTTAGCTATAAAGCTATAGCTAACTAGTAAGTAAGTAATAGCGCTTAATAAGCTATGCTTATTTAACTTTAGAATTAAATATAAGGCTAGTAAGTTAAACCTTACTAATATATTATTAAGAAAGGTAGATTATATAAGTAAGGATAGGAAAGTAAAGGTAGTAACCTTATAGCTACTAAACTTTTTATTTAAGTTTGTAAATACTAATTAATAAGAACTCTATAGTAATAATAAAAATACTATAAGTTTTATTATATTATTATTTAATATAGTAAATAGTTAGTTATAAAGACCTTATAATAGTAATAGGAATATCTAGGGTTTTAAGAAAATATAACTTAGCTATATTTTTAAGGAAGCTATAAGACTAGATATTATTAAAAGGGGTGTTCTAGCTAGTATAGTTACTAGTAAGCAGTAAGGGTGTCCCTTAGAAACACTACTTAACTATAGTGTACTTATAAGACTAGAAGTAACTTATAAGCTAGCTACTTATAGAGATATTATAGTAAGGATCTAAGCTATATAGAGAACCTCTTCTAAGTTTAACTCTAATACTTAGAATAATAGCTTAGAATTAGATATTCTAATTTAAGTATTATTATTAGGTATATAGTAAAATAATAAGTTTACTATATATTAGAGAAAGCTACTTAAGAGTAATAACTTAAAAGTATTATAGATATAGTTAATTAGACCCTCTAAGCTATTAATATTTAAGAGTTAAGTTTATATTCCCTAGGGAATAAGAAAAGAGATTTTACTACTAATATATAATAACCCTACTACTAGGTATTAGGAAGTTAGTAAGTGTGAGGCCCCGCCCACAACACAGCGTGCACACCCCACAGGCATACTAGGCCTAGGGCTAGGTCTACGTAACACTAGCAAGCCACTAGATAAAAGCCAGCGACTTATGTGTATAACACTTAGACCTAGTAAGCTTTAGTAAATATATAAGTGCCTTATACCTCTTACCTAGCTATCCTTTATTCTTATAATTCTAAAGCTTCTCCTACTAGCTACCTAAGAGTAATATAGGAGAGAGAACTACCTAATTTATAAAAGTAATATTAAATAATAACTAAGGGCTACTAAATAAGGGTAATACTATAGCTAAGAATATACCTTATTTTATAAGTACTATAACTAAAGATATACCCCTTATTATCTATACCTAAGCTATAGTAATAGTAAAGTAAATTACCTAGCTTAAGGAACTCTAGAAACTATAGAAAAAAGAGTAAAAGCTTTAAGATTTATTATAGTATAATACTAGAGAAAAATAATTAAAAAGGTAGTAAAAAGCTAGTACTTCCTTAAGCTATAGTAGCTAAGAGGTTAAAGTTTAGAATATTACTAACCTCTAATATTCTATAAACCTATAGAGATATAAGATATAGATTAATAACCTAAACTATGCCTTTAATAAGGTAAAGAAGAAGTTCTAATATAACTACTAGAAAAATTTTTTTACACTTAACTATATATATATTAATTATAAGGTAAGATAGAATAAATACCTTAAAGAATAGTAGGCTAATAGCTAGGATAACCTTAAAGATAACTAGGATAAATTTTAGACCTAGATACTTATACTAATTTAGGACTCTACTAATTATAATATATAAATAGTAATATAATTAAAGAATATAAAGTAATATAAGGGTTAAAGCCTTATTAAGTTTAGTATTTTCTTAGATTTACTAGAGAAATACCTAAAAAGAGCCCTAGAAAAGACTTATACCTTTATATTCTTTATAAAGTTACTCCCTAACCTATAGGATTATATTAATTTATATACCTCTATTACTAATAAGACTTAAGAAGAGGTTATATAACTTACCTAGTAATTCTAGGAGGTAATACTAAAGAATAAGTAAAAATCTAAGTAATTAGGAGATAAAGGCCTATATAAGAACCCTTAGCACTATAGGAATAACTCCCTATAAGGTTATAAACCTTATAAAGATTAAAGGAATAAAAACTAGGAGAAGGGCCTAGCTACCTACCTAAATATAACTAAACCTAGGGATAAGATATAGTATTATAACTATAATAGTATAGGATACCTTATATATTACTATAAGAAACCTAAGAAAAAGCCCTAAGAAGGCCTAGAAAACTCCCTAAGGTAAAAGTAAATACCCTTATCTCTACCTCTAATACTAAGGTACTAATAGGGTATTAGTTTTATACACTAGTTACTATCTATAGGTATAAAGATATTAAAATAGTAGCTAATCTAGATAGTTACACTAAGATTAATATAATTAGTATTAAGTTTATAAGAACCTATAAACTTAACTAAGCTAAGGCTATAGCACTTATTATTAAGGTAGTAGGAGCCCTTATAGTCCCTTAATATAGTGTCTATAAGGTACCTATTATAATTAAGAACTTAAGAGAAGAAAAAAGGGACCTTAAGCTACTATATATAGCTATAGATAGAGACCTAAGAGTAGGGGGAAGCCTTATATTAATTAGAATATATACCCTTATAGAAGAATATATATACCTTTACCTATATTTATAGGAATAGTAGTTTAAGAAAGGAAAAGTAGCCTTTTTACTATTAACTTCCTATAAATTTGTAAAAGTAATATATAATAAGACTATTATATATGCTATTATAGGGGTTATAGAAGATAAGTTTATTACCCTTAAAGATAATAAGGAGGTAAAAGTATATAGAACTATTAAAGATATTCCCCTAGAACTATATAAGTTTAAAGATATATTTATATTAGATAAGGTAGGAAGCTTACTATTAAGAAAAGAGACTAACTATATAATTAACCTAGTACCTAGGGCTATACCCCTATATAGACTAATTTACTCTCTCTTCTAAAGTAAGCTAAAAGAACTCTATAAATATATTAATAAAAACCTATAGAAAGGCTAGATAAGACCCTCTAAGAGCCCTATAGGTATATGTCACGACTTAAGGGTCGAAAGATAATAGAACAGAGTGATAGCTTAGATTTATAGTCGCAGCTAGAAAGGTGCTACCTAGGGGCAAGTGCGTAAAGGTTTTAAGCTCTGCCCTTCTATAAGAATATAGGCAGTCCTCGCTAAATACCTTACCCTACGCTTATATAACTATCTAGCTACTAGCTATCCCCTCCCTAACCTAGTAAGTCTAAGGTCCTACTAGTGCTCTATTATATAATAATCCTATCTCTATCCCTTACGCTCCTAATATAATACCCCCTCTTTATATAATTATCCTTAATTATATAATAAGCTACTTACTTAGGGCGTTTACGCTATATAGTCCTAGAGGCTATAGTTAATAGAGGGTTTAGGTTAGGTATAATATATTATAGCGTAATATATTATTAAAAATAATAATACTAATAATACTAGGGTATAAATATTATTATCCCCCTATCTATTAATACTAAATAGTAACCTATCCACTGCTCTAATATAGTAAAGTAAATGCTCTTTACCTTATGCTAATAGTTCTAAGAGAGTGGATACCCTATATTAAATTTTATAATTAGATTAAATAGATAGGGTATTAGACACTATATATATAAATAAACTTATTTATAGGTCTTAGTAATATAGTAGTGTAGTTACTATATGTTTATAGCTACTAGTATATTTATAGATAGTAATAATAATAGTAAATATTATAATCCCTACGTTAGCTATATGTAGTGCGTAGATTACTTAGGGGGTTTATAGTTAATATAAAAGGGACTAGGTCTTCCCCCCTTATACACACACTTCCTTTCCCTTATATACTATCTAACTATTATAAGTTTCTTTATCTTTACTTATCTTCCCTTTACTACTTCCTTACTACTAACCTATAGCTAGCTTATAATATCTAAAATCTATCTATTAACTCCTACTCTACTACTAGGTCTACCTTTATAGGATAAACCCTTAGGGAAGTTACTAGAGAAGTTACCTTAAAAGAGAATAATATCTAAAATTTCTATATAAGTTTACTACTTTTTTACTAGGTTATTACTACTAACTTATAGCTAGTAATACTAAAATTCTATATATATAGTATAGTTAGTAGGTTATTATATAGAATATATAACCTAAGAATAGTACTTATACTATTCCTTAATATCTTAAGAAGAATAAACCTTTTCCTATAGAGTGTAATAACTCTTATAGTATAATCTTACTACTCCTTTACTTCTTATAGTTACTAACCTATAGTAGTAAACTTAGCTAAATACACTTATTATACCTAAAATAATAAGATATATATTAGAGTATAACTACCTATTCTAAATCTCTAGTCTTAAGATACTAACCTACTACTAGTGCCTTACTTAAATTATATAGCTTTATAAAAAGCTATTTAATATTATTAAAGCTATACCTAAGGGAGATTATTACTACCTTAATAAAGTAAGTATATCCCTAGTTCTCTTAACTTAATTACTACTAATATACTAATAGTCTCTTATTTACACTAAGTAGAAACTATATAATACTCTCCTAAAGACTAAAAATACTAATAAGTATAGGTATATTTATTATACTTAGGTAGCTACTAAAGTAGCCTAGGAAGCTAAGTATAATAAGTATGCTACTATAGTGTAGCTAGCTAATACTACTAACCTTAAGGTCTAAATTAATATTATAAACTATCTTTATTATATATATAAGAATATCCCTATAGTAAGTCTCTTAAATATCTATAGGCACTTCTTTACTAACTTACTAGTAGTTTACTCCTTATACCTCTAGGCTTCCTACTTATATTAGTCCTTCTAAGTTACCTAAAGAGCTCTATATCTTTATATATAGGGAAGGTAACTTTTCTAATAATAAGGCCCCTATACCTCTAAAGGCTCCTATACCTATTATTACTATAGTCTCTAGGGAAAATAGGGGTAAGGGTAAGAATAAAGAAATACTTTTTAAGTAATTATTACTAGGTAGTTACGCTATAATTATAAGAGTAATATAATTATATCTTTTTAGAATATTACCCTATATTATTTACTATATTTATAGGGTGTTGCCTTATATTATTTACTAAGGGTGGTTTTACTACTATAACCTAGCTACCTAGTTACCACTTATAGTTATAGATAATATCCCTTATAATAAAATCCCTCTTTAATACCTATAAATTCTCTAAGCTATTATAGCCCTTCTATTTAACTAGGTACTTATAATACCTACTATTATAATAATATAAGATAATTCTTTTTACCTTAAACTCTTACTTATTATCCTTAATATTATCTTATAATAAAGAAGTATCTACTATATTACTTAGGTCCCCTTTAAAGGGTTTAAGGCTTATAATATTAAATATATTATATAACCGCGTTCTAGTAGGTAATTCTAGCTAGTAAGCTAGCCTATAACTCCTAACTACCCTTATAATCTTATAAGGGCCTAGGTACTTTATAGTTAACTTCCTACTTAGCTATCTTAGGTTAATATTCTTTATAGATAGTAGAATATAATTACTAACTTTAAATCTCTTTAGAGTCCTTTTTTAGTTATAGTATTTCTTATACTAAGCTTATAAGTTAATTAGAAGCTATTTAATTACTATATATTTCTCTTTTAGTAATAATACTCTACTCTTAGCCTAATTATTTATAAGTAAAATATTAGGTACTACTTACTATAGGCCCCTAGGGTTATACCCTTATAATGCCTCCACTAGTATATAGCTATAAGTTATATAGTTACTAGTATTATATATAAATTATACTATTAATAGGTTATTAGCCTAGTTAGTTTATTTAGCGTAGGAGAAAGCCCTTAAATAATATTCTAAGACCTAGTTTAATTATTCTATCTGCCTATTTATTTATAGGTAAAAAGCAGTGCTTAGTAGCCGCTTAGTTATAATAAGATAGTAAAAGGTTATCTAGAATCCGCTTATAAATATAGAACCTTAGTCTATTATAATACCTTCTAGGGCTTTATAATCTCTAAAGATATATTCTAGGAATATAGTAGCTAACCTATTACTTATTAGTTATATTAAAATAGGGATATAGATACTATACTTTGTAAAATAGTCTATAATTACTAAGATTATATTATAAGTCTAGTTAGTATCTTTAACTTATAGTAATCTAGTAATAAAATCTATTAATAGTTCTTAAAAGGGGTAATCTAGCTCTAGTAAAGTAGCTAACTTACTATATAGCTTATAGTGCCTTAGCTTTAAAACTTAATAGTTTATATAGGTACTAATATATATCTTTATATCTTTCTTTATTAATAACTAGTAGTACTAACTTATAATTTAATAAAGCGTCCTACTAACTCCCTAATACCTAGTAGTAGGGTTATTATATATTAGTAGTAAAATCTCTTTTCTTATCCCCTAGGGAATATAAACTTAACTCTTAAATATTAATAGCTTAGAGGGTCTAATTAACTATATTTATAATGCTTCTAAGTTACTACTCTTAAGTAGCTTTCTCTAATATATAGCAAACTTATTATTTTACTATATACCTAATAATAATACTTAAATTAGAATATCTAATTCTAAGCTATTATCCTAAGTATTAGAGTTAAACTTAGAAGAGGTTCTCTATATAGCTTAGATCCTTACTATAATATCTCTATAAGTAGCTAGCTTATAAGTTACTTCTAGTCTTATAGATATACTATAGTTAAGCAGCGTTTCTAAGGGGCGCCCTTACTACTTACTAGTAACTATACTAGCTAGAATACCCCTTTTAATAATATCTTATCTTATAGCTTCCTTAAAAATATAGCTAAGTTATATTTTCTTAAAACCCTAGATATTCCTATTACTATTATAGGGTCTCTATAACTAACTATCTACTATATTAAATAATAATATAATAGAGCTTATAGTATTCCTATTATTACTATAGAGTTCTTATTAATTAGTATTTATAAACTTAGATAAGAAGTTTAGTAGCTATAAGGTTACTACCTTTACTTTTCTATTCTTACTTATATAATCTACCCTTCTTAATAATATATTAGTAGGGTTTAACTTACTAGCCCTATATTTAATCCTAAAGTTAAATAGGTATAGCTTATTAAGCACTATTACCTACCTACTAGTTAGCTATAGCTTTATAGCTAGATACTTATAGTTTAAGTAATCTATTACTACTATAATTAGGTAAGTTAAGTATACTAGGTAATACCTCTATGCCCTAAAAGCCTTTTAGATTACTAATAATTTAGTATCTAGTATAGGGTAGTGTAACTTAGTATTAGTTAACTTCCTTAATATATATATAACTAGGTACTAGTAACCTAGCACTAATATTATAAGTATTACTCTAATAGTAAAACCTAATATATCTATCTCTACTCTTAATAGAGTAAGTAGGTTAAAGTATACTAAAATTAGTGCTTCCTAGAATAACCTCTAGAGTTCTCTAAATATAGCTAGCTTATAGGGTTCTAGCTTAAAGGTTACTAGTTATCCCCCTTAAGTTAGTTTATTAATAGAATAACCACTTTACTATACTACTTAATAAAATATTAATAAAATCTAGTAAACCTAAGGAATAATTAGATATCTAGGATGCTATAAGGTATTAGCTATATTATAATTACTTCTACCCTTAATAGTTCTATTATAATACCTTTCTTAAATATAATAAATCCTAAGAATTTAACCTCTATAACTAAAAATTAACACTTCTTTAGGTTAATAAAAAGCTTTATATTATAGAGTCTACTTAGGACTTATTTAATATAGCCTATGTAAGTAGCTATATTACTACTATAGATTAGGATATTATCTAGGTAGATAATATAGATATTATCTATAATATCCTTAAGGACCTTATTAATATACTCCTAGAAAGTCACTAGTATATTAACTAATCTAAATAGTATTATAAGATACTTAAAGTGCCTATATTTATAATAGAACGCTATCTTCTACTTATTACCTAAGTAAATATATAGCTAGTGGTATATATCTATTAAGTTAAGTTTTATCTAGATAACTATGCCCTTTAAGTAATTAAGGATTTTAGTAATTAGTAGTAAGGGGGACTTATTCTTAATAGTAATCTTATTTAGGCCCCTATAATCTATATAAAGCCTTAATTTCCCTTCTTTCTTTAAAATAAATAAAATTAGGGCCCTAGCTAGGCTAACTAATCTTCTAATCTATCCCTTTTACTATATATCTATAAGATACTCCCTAAGCACCTCTAGCTCTTTCTTAGCTAAGTTATATATTAGTCCCTAAGGAGGTATTTTCCCTTCTTCTAATTTAATTATATAAGTATAGCTTTCTAGTTTAGAAAGTATTCCTACTAAATCCTTATTAAATATATCTTTAAATTCTAAGTATTCCTTTAGAAGCTTTAGTTTATCTATATTATTACTTAGCCCTTACTTAGTTATAGGTTACTTATTACTTAGACTATCTAAGGATCTTAGGTTAGCTATAATATATTACTTATATAACTTATAGGTATACTCTAAGACTATTACTACTTCCTTATTACTTATTTCCTAAATTAGCTTTAGTAAGTCTACTAATAGGTTCTTTTTTAGTTCTTTTTCTTTCCTATTCTTTAGGCTATTTAAGATAACTTTTACTAAACCTAGTACTAGAGTAATTACTAACTATTTTAATACTCTATATACTCTCTGCTTACCCTAAGTATATAAGAGGCGCTCCTTTATTACTAGGTATCTCTAAAACTTCTCTTTTTAATATATTACTATAGGTTTATATTCTCTAATCTAGTTTATACCTAGTAATAGCCCTTCTTTAGTATTAGTAATAAAGTAGCTAACTTAGTAAACCTTTATAAACCCTATACTATTCTTTATTAATACTAATCTCCTTAGAATTCCCTAATATAAAACTATATCCTTACTTATACTTTTAAGGTTTTAATCTATTTTTTTAACTCTTTTCTAATCCTTCTTAGATAATAACTTTAGGTATATAGTTAAGAATTATATATCTAAATCTATTAGTGCCTTTACTACTACCTACTAGTAATCTTATTATAAAGATATATAGACTCTAACTCTTAGGTTTACTAATTTATCTATAATAAGCCCCTTATCCTAGGTTTATATAGATAAAAGTAGTATCTTATTAGGATTAGATACTTTATTACCGCTATTATTATACTTCTCTATAGTGTGTTTATTACTCTTATAAATAAAGTAGTCTAATAAATAGTAAGCTATTAAGATATATCTAGGCTTCCTATATTTATAATATATAATAGGTAATCTTCCTACTTACCTTTTATTCTATTACTATAAGTTATCTATAGGTAAAGTTAATTACTATTACTTCTTCTTATTATCTTAACTCTTTTTATAACTCTATATTAGTTTTATTACTATCTTTACTTTCTTACCTTAGCCCTATAACTAGCTCTAAGTAGTTAGAAACTCCTAGCTAAGTATTTACTTCCTTATAGTATTATTAAGGCTATTAATAAATATATAAATTCTTAGTTATATTAGGATTAGTTTAGGTAGGTTAGATTTAACCTTAGTCTAATTCCTAATAAAGGCTTAAAATAATTAGCTATTACCTTACTAAAGATTTAGTAGTAACTTAGTTACTTCTAAGTATTTAGTGTTCTTATTTATTATTCTAGTCTTTAGCTATATAATAAAGCTTACCTAATTATAGTCCTTATATTCTATATAACTATCTATAGCTATATAGTATATCTATTATTACTTTATATTATTAGTAAGGTATTTACTAGTATAGGCTACCTTTATTATATTATTATAAAAGGTATATTAGTTTAATTTAAATAATATATTTAAGTTTACTAAGAAATTCTAGAGGTTTTTATAAGTATCCCTCTTATATAATAGTATCTATAGCTATATCTTAATAATACTATATTAGTATATATTTACTACTTACTTAATACCTATTAGTAAAGTAAGTATAGGAGTAGTTAGTCTAACCTAAGAAGGTGGATTTATAAGTCCTTACTAGGTTCTAACTAATAGTAAGTTTACCTAAAGCTCTCTAATTTTTACTTTTATTTATAGAATTTCCTATATTTTCTATATATATTATAGCTTAGCTTATATAATATTATAATACTATTATACTACCTCCTTAATACTATTATTCTTAATTCTAGTATTATTATCTAGATTAGTCTTAGGTAGTATTTAATATACTTAATTATTAGTATTTATTATTTAAGTATCTACTATACTACTACTACCTTACTTATCTATAGTATTACTACTAGGGGGTATAGGTATATTTTATATAGATATTCTCTAGTATATTAATATTATAATCTAGCTAATAGTTTATTACCCTAAAGGGATTAAGAGCTTAATTTATTATAACTTAAGGGTTAAAAGATAATAAAATAAAGTAATAGCTTAGATTTATAGTTATAGCTAGAAAGGTACTACCTAGGGGTAGGTATATAAAGGTTTTAAGCTCTGCCCTTCTATAAGAATATAAGTAGTCCTTACTAAATACCTTACCCTACGCTTATATAACTATCTAGCTACTAGCTATCCCCTCCCTAACCTAGTGGGTCTAAGGTCCTACTAGTGCTCTATTATGTGATAATCCTGTCTCTGTCCCTTACGCTCCTGACAGTATACCTATTTTATTTATACTAAAGAAAGATAGAATACTCTAGTTATACATAGATTATTAGGGACTTAATAGAGTAATATAAAAGAATTACTACGCTCTCCCCCTAATTTTAGAGATCCTAGACTAGTGCTAAGGAGCTTATTACTTCTTAAAAATTAATATTAAGGATATATACTATTAAATTTATATTAAGGGAGGTAATAAGTAGAAGACTATATTTTATACCTATTATAGACACTATAAATACCTTATAATACCCTTTAGGTTAACTAATACCTTAGCTACTTTTTAAAGTTATATTTATAAAGCACTCTATAGGCTAGTTAATACTATTTATATAGTATATCTAGATAATATCCTTATCTTTTTAAAGATATAGGAGGAATATACTATATATATTAAGGAAGTTTTAGAATATATAAGATTAGTAAAGTTATATATAAAACCCTTAAAGTGTTTATTTTACTAGGAGTTAGTAAAGTTCTTAGGGTTTATCCTATTAGTTAATAGGATCTTAATAGATACTTACTAGGTTAATATAATCTAAGAATAGAAAAAGCCTATAAGCTTTAAGGATATATAGTTTTTCCTTAGGTTTTATAACTTCTACTAATAGTTTATTTATAAATACTCTAGGATTATAGTACCTCTTTATATATTAATAAAAGGTAGTTAAAATAGTATTTAGACTAGGAAGTTTATATTTAGAGTAAAGGAATAGCTAGTATTTAACTAGCTAAAAGAGGCCTTCTAGTAAGCGCCTCTCCTTTATTATTATAACCTAAGTTAACTAGTGCGTATTAAGATAGATACTTTAATCTTTATAATAGTAGGAATTCTATCTTAATAGGATAATAAGGGCTATTAGTATCTAGTGGTATTTTAGTTAAGGAAATTTATAGACACTAAGTATAATTATAGTATAGCTAATTAAGAGCTACTTACTATAATAAAGTTATTTAAATATTAGTAATACTATATTAAGGGTATAGTAAGCCTAGTTAAAGTCTTATTAAACTACTATAACCTATAGACCTTTATAAGGTAGTAAAAGTTAAATAGAAGGTAGGTAAGATAGTATATATTCCTTTATCTCTTTTACTTTATAATTAGGTATAGACCTAGGAAAAGTAACCTAGTAAATATACTATTAAGAAGGTCTAATTATAAGGGCAAACCCCTAATAAATAAGGTACTATTACTAGAACTTTAAAGGAAGATAGTACTTATTAAAATAGTAGAAAAAGAGAAACTAATATATTAAAGAAGATATAGTAAGATACCTTTAGGGGAGGAAAATACCCTAGTCTTAGGTATAGAGAGGCTTAATAAGATATCTTTAGGGGAGGAAAATACCCTAGCCTTTATAGAGAGAATAGCTAGAGTAGCCTAGTTAAGAAGCTAGTTAGCTACTATAAATCTAGTAAAAGGTTAGCTAACTAAAGGGGATTTTAAGGAGAAGGTAGTGTATATCTAAGATATTAGCGTAGTATAAGAGATATAGGGGACTATTATATTACTAGATCCCTACTAATCTAGGCTAAATAAACTATTAGTATAACTACTATAGAAGGTATAGGATTAAAACCTAGATTTATAGAGATAGAATAGTAAGATTAATAACTTCCTAGTAAAAGGGAAGGGAAAGGCTAGTTTATAGTTATATAGTATAGGGGGTTTTCTATTATACTAAGACTAGGTAGTTATTCCCTAGGAGCCTATTTTATAATAGGAGCTTCTATAGCTACACTATAATAATCTACTAGTAGGTTACTTTAGGACTAAGCGTACTCTAGAGCTACTAAAGTATTACTTTTAGTAGCTAGCTATAAGTAAGTTTATTTTAGACTATATTATAAGCTATAGGGTTTACTAATAGGTAGTAGCTAGAAGGCATTACCTATATAGAAGCCTTAAATTACTACTAATACTAAGGTAACTATAGATAGAGATCTTAATAGACTTTATTATAGGGTTACCTATTATATAAGTAGGCAAGTAAGAGACTAATATAATCCTAGTAATTATAAACTAATTTACTAAGTATTTTATCTTCCTACCTATAACTACTACTATTAATATAGCTAAATTAGTAGAACTTTTCTATAAAGAGATTAAGCTATAATTTAGAGCCCTAGAGGGCATTATATCTAATAGAGGTTTAGTCTTTATAAGCTAATTCTAGTTAGACCTATACTACCTATCTTAGGTAAAGCAAAGGCTTTCTATAGTATTTTACCCCTAAACTAATAGGTAAATAGAAAGAATAAACTAAGTACTTAAGCACTACCTTTAATATTTTATTATAAAGAACTAATAGATATAGCCTAAGCTACTCCTAATAGCTTAATTTACCTATAATAATATAGTAAATAAAAGCACTAGCTACTCCCTAAACTATTTACTTATAGGCTATTTATCTAAGTTTTATCTAGCTCTTAGGGGTAAGAGCTAGGAAAGGGAGGTACTAGAAGTATATATATATATTATAAAGCTATATAAAGTTAGAGAGTATCTAAAGAAAAACTAGGCTAAAGCTACTAAAACCTAGGTAAAGTACTATAACTAGTATTACTAGCTATTAATACTATATTAAGATAACCTAGTATTACTATTAGTAAAGAATATTAGGCTTAAGGATATAAAATAGAAGCTAATCCCTAGATTTATTAGGCCTTTTTAAGTACTTAATACTATAGGGAAATAAGTATATAGACTAGTATTACCTAAGAAGTATAAATAGCTATATAATATATTTTATATAAGCCTATTAGAGCTATAGAATTACTATAAAAACACTAGGGATAAGAATATACTAATACTAAATCTTAAGGATAAAGAAAATAAGTATAAAGTTAAGGAAGTTAAGGACTATAAGAAAACCTATAAAGGTAATAAATACCTAGTAAAATAGAAGGGTTAGCTAAGTAAATATAACTAATAGGTTCTAGTAGAAGATATAGAAGGCGCTTAATATATAATTTAAGTGTTTTACTAAAGTAGATTATATAAGAAAGGTAGTAATATATAGGTAAGTTATAGGTAAAGAGATATAGAGTTATAATAAAAAAAGGCCTAGCCTTATTAGCTACTATTATACTCCTATATAAACTACCTTAGACTACTTACTAAATAATAAAAGAAAATATACCTAAAGCATAAGGAGGGTTAAGAGAAACCCCTTTATTATTACCCCCTTATAGTAAAAAGCCTAACCCTTATAAATAAAATACTTAGCACTATTCTTATCCTTAGTAATTACCTAGTGTATTACTAGTATAAAATAATATTTTACTATCCCTTAGGGGATATATCCTAAGTCTAAGTATTATAGGTATAAAGTTATTTTTATATTCTATATAATCTTAAGTTTATAGTAGTTTAGCTATAGAAGAATTAGTAAATATATAGTAAGGTAAAGTAAAATAACTATAATACTTATATACCCTAGAATTAGGCTAGGGAATATTATAATAAGTAGCTACTATTATAATACTATATACTATTAGTATATAATAGAGGTATACTATTACTAAATATAAGTAAGAGACTAGTAAATATATAGTAAAGAGATAAACCTAATAAACCTTTATAGCCCTAGTTAAGCTAAAAGTAATATAGTGTAATATATTTATATAGTTAAACCCTATTATTAGATAGAGGTAATACTTAGTAATATAGAAGTAAGAGGCCTCTAAAAATAGGCAGTCCTTAGGGTCTTTCTCTACTATATTACTATAGATATCTATAAGTATTTAGGCCTAGTCTAAAACTATAAGGAGGTTAATAAAATTACCCCTTATTATAGCTATAGCCTATAGGAATTTATTAGTAAAATAAGACTAAAAGATATAGAAAGAGTAATATACTTATAGTCTTATAAGAATTACTATAGTTATAGTATTAGGTATAGTGCTTAGAATATTTTATTTTTTAAGAATCTATAAATAGATTATAGGGAAATTAATAGTTAATCTATAGTAATATAGGCTTAGCTAGGGAATATTTCTTAAACTTAGTATATCTAGTGTATAAATAATATATATAGCTATATTCTTTTAAAGGAATATACTTATCTTCTATAATAAATATATAGTAATTAAGAACTAGGAAGGGATAGAAACTAAAGGTATAAGAAATAATTAAAAAATTACTATAGTTATAGAAGGGAAGAGTATATAATATAATAAAGAATTATAGGTAAATTTATAGTTAAACCCTACCTATTATTTATTATTATTTTAGAGGCTATTACTAGTTAGTAAATAGCTATAAGGTAGCTAGTAAAAGCTATTTAGGAGCCTAGCTATAAGTAGGGAGGTAATTATAAGGCCCTGCCTATAATATAGTGTGCATACCCTATAGGCATGCTAGGCCTAGGGCTAGGTCTACGTAACACTAGCAAGCCACTAGATAAAAGCCAGCGACTTACGCATATAATACTTAGACCTAGTAAGCTTTAGTAAATACACAAGTGCCCCATACCTCTTGCCTAGCTATCCTTTGTTCTTACAGTAAGATACTTTATTAAATTATAAGTTAGTATTACTAGCTATTAATAAAGAAAGATATAAAGGTATATATTAGTACCTATATAAACTATTAAGTTTTAAAGCTAAGATACTATAAGCTATATAGTAAGTTAGCTACTTTACTAAAGCTAGATTACCCCTTTTAAGAACTATTAATAGATTTTATTACTAGATTACTACTAGTTAAAGACACTAACTAGACTTATAATATAATCTTAGTAATTATAAACTATTTTATAAAGTATAGTATTTATATCCCTATTTTAATATAACTAATAAGTAATAGGTTAGCTACTATATTCCTAGAATATATCTTTAGAGATTATAGAGCCCTAGAAGGTATTATAATAGACTAAGGTTCTATATTTATAAGTAGATTCTAGATAACCTTTTACTATCTTATTATAACTAAGTAGCTACTAAGCACTGCTTTTTACTTATAGATAAATAGGTAGATAAAATAATTAAACTAGGTCCTAGAATATTATTTAAGGGCTTTCTCCTACGCTAAATAAACTAACTAGGCTAATAACCTATTAATAGTATAATTTATATATAATACTAGTAACTATATAACTTATAGCTATATACTAGTAAAGGTATTATAAGGGTATAACCCTAGGGGCCTATAGTAAGTAGTACCTAATATTTTACTTATAAATAATTAGGCTAAGAGTAAAGTATTATTACTAAGAGAGAAATATATA
This sequence comes from Epichloe bromicola, assembly GCA_023658445.1. Classification (NCBI taxonomy): domain Eukaryota; kingdom Fungi; phylum Ascomycota; class Sordariomycetes; order Hypocreales; family Clavicipitaceae; genus Epichloe; species Epichloe bromicola. Next base: position 1,707,353 of record CP098269.1, read on the forward strand.
GTAATTAAATAGCTTCTAATTAACTTATAAGCTTAATATAAGAAATACTATAACTAAAAAAGAACCCTAAAGAGGTTTAAAGTTAGTAATTATATTCTACTATCTATAAAGAATATTAACCTAAGATAGCTAAGTAAAAAGTTAACTATAAAGTACCTAGGCCTTTATAAGATTATAAGGGTAGTTAGGAGTTATAGACTAGCTTACTAGCTAGAATTACCTACTAGAATATAGTTATATAATATATTTAATATTATAAGCCTTAAACCCTTTAAAGAGAACTTAAGTAATATAGTAAATACTTCTTTACTATAAGATAATATTAAGAATAATAAGTAAGAGTTTAAGGTAAAAAGAATTATCTTATATTATTATAATAGTAAGCATTATAAGTACCTAGTTAAATAGAAGGGCTATAATAGCTTAGAGAATTTATAGGTATTAAAGAGGGATTTTATTATAAGGGATATTATCTATAACTATAAGTAGTAACTAGGTAGCTAGGTTATAGTAGCAAAACTACCTTTAGTAAATAATATAAGGTAATACCCTATAAATATAGTAAATAATACAGGGTAATATTCTAAAAAGATATAATTATATTACTCTTATAATTATAATATAACTACTTAGTAATAATTACTTAAAAAGTATTTCTTTATTTTTACTCTTACCCTTATTTTCCCTAGAGACTATAGTAATAATAAGTATAGAAGCCTTTAGAGGTATAGGGGCTTTATTATTAGAAGAGTTACCTTCCCTATATATAAAGATATAAAGCTCTCTAGGTAACTTAGAAGGACTAATATAAGTAAAAAGCCTAGAGGTATAAGAAGTAAACTACTAGTAAGTTAGTAAAGAAATACCTATAGATATTTAAGAGACTTACTATTAGGATATTCTTATATATAGTAAAGATAGTTTATAATATTAATTTAAACCTTAAGGTTAGTAATATTAGCTAGCTATATTATAGTAGCACGCTTATTATACTTAGCTTCCTAGGCTACTTTAGTAGCTACCTAAGTATAATAAATATACTTATACTTATTAGTATTTTTAGTCTTTAGAAGGGTATTATATAGTTTTTACTTAGTATAAATAAGAGATTATTAGTATATTAGTAGTAATTAAGTTAAGAGAACTAGGGATATACTTACTTTATTAAGGTAGTAATAATCTCCTTTAGGTATAGCTTTAATAATATTAAATAGCTTTTTATAAAGCTATATAATTTAAGTAAGGTATTAGTAGTAGGTTAGTATCTTAAAACTAGAGATTTAGAATAGGTAGTTATACTTTAATATATATCTTATTATTTTAGGCATAATAGGTATATTTAGCTAAGTTTATTACTATAGGTTAGTAACTATAAGAAGTAAAGAAGTAATAAGATTATACTATAAGAGTTATTATACTCTATAGGAAAAGGTTTATTCTCCTTAAGATACTAAGGAATAGTATAGGTACTATTCTTAGGCTATATATTTTATATAATAACTTACTAACTACACTATATATATAGAATTTTAGTATTACTAGCTATAAGTTAGTAGTAATAACCTAGTAAGGAAGTAGTAAACTTATATAGAAATTTTAGATACTATTCTCTTTTAAGGTAACTTCTTTAGTAACTTCCCTAAGGGTTTATTTTATAAAGGTAAACTTAGTAGTAAAGTAGGAGTTAATAAATAGATTTTAGATATTATAAGCTAGCTATAGGTTAGTAGTAAGGAAGTAGTAAAGGGAAGATAAGTAAAGATAAAGAAACTTATAATAGTTAGATAGTATATAAGGGAAAGAAAGTATATATATAAGGGGGGAAGATCTAGTCCCTTTTATATTAACTATAGACCCCCTAAGTAATTTACACACTATATATAGCTAATATAGGGATTATAATATTTACTATTATTATTACTATTTATAAATATACTAGTAGCTATAAATATATAGTAACTATATTACTATATTACTAAGACCTATAAATAAGTTTATTTATATATATAGTGTCTAATACCCTATTTATTTAACCTAATTATAAAATTTAATATAGGGTATCTACTCTCTTAGAACTATTAGTATAAGGTAAAGAGTATTTACTTTACTATATTAGAGTAGTAAATAAGTTATTATTTAGGATTAATAGATAGGGGGATAATAATATTTATACCCTAGTATTATTAGTATTATTATTTTTAATAATATATTATGCTATAATATATTATACCTAACCTAAACCCTCTATTAACTATAGCCTCTAGGACTATATAGTATAAACACCCTAAGTAAGTAGCTTATTATATAATTAAGGATAATTATATAAAGAGGGGGTATTATATTAGAAGCATAAGGGATAGAGATAGGATTATTATATAATAGAGCACTAGCAGGACCTTAGACTTACTAGGTTAGGGAGGGGCTAGCTAGTAGCTAAATAGTTATATAAGCATAGGGTAAGGTATTTAGTAAGGACTGCCTATATTCTTATAGAAGGTTAGAGCTTAAAACCTTTATGTACTTACCCCTAGGTAGCACCTTTCTAGCTATGACTATGAATCTAAGCTATCACTCTGTTCTATTATCTTTTAACCCTTAAGTCGTGATAATTTATTACTTAAAAGTAAATAGTTTTAATATACTATTCTCTAGTACTAATACTTTACTTAGTAATAACCCTAATACTTAGAAATTAATATAAGGTTATATCTTTATTATATATAGTATTATAATTAATTAGAAGTTAGGTAAGTAATATTATATAATAACTTTAAGTATAGAAATAAAGCTCTTTACCTTAAATTATAGTATAAAAAAGTATATATCTCTAGGAAGACTACTTTATAATATTAAGGTTTATATACTATTACTCTTAATTATCTAGTATAATAATAAGTAAATAATCTAGATTACTAAATATATAGAAAGAAGGCTTTAGACTAGCCTTAAGTACCTTAATATAAATAAAATATAAATTTAAGAATAATATATAATAGGTAATATTAAGGTTAATTAAATAAAGACCTCTAAGATACTTATAAATAGCTTTATAAAGCTACTTTTAGGTTAGATATATAGGGACTTTTACTATAGAATTAGCTTATAAGAGATTCCTATCTAATTATAACACTAGAAATTATTTATAATCTTTTCTTATACCTTTAATCTCTAGCTTTAATAAATATCTTAGCTAGGGAGGGTATATTAGGGAGACCTCCTTAAGGTATTAGATATATAGATATAGCCTATATAATAACTAGGTTAAAACCCTTAATAAGATAATAGTAAAGATAATATATTAGAAGTATCTCTATAGACTAGTTATTACTATAGCGTATTATATACCTTTTAGGTATAAAAGTTAGGTACTATCTGTATCTCTAATTAACTAAAATTAAACTATTTTCATTATCTACACCGACCCCTACCTTAACACTCTCTCATATATGTATTTTTTTCCACCTGCCCCTCCTGAACTTGAGCTTGAGCTGGGCTGACTCGAAGAGAAGGCCCTGTAGCGTCCATCTGCCAAACCAACCAAGCCATTCCGCTGGTTTAACACACGAAGCGTACTCCGTATAGTCTAAATCAGTTCTCATCGACATCTTTAACATGGAAATGTAATCTCGTAACACAATTGACTGCTTCCTTCACTGTGATGATGGTTCGTTTCACTCCAAGTCTTGGCTGTTTTTTTGTCATGCCTTGAACGCGAACGCCACTATAGCTACTAGTATGGCGCCTGCCAGCCCGCCAATGATGGCATCAACTATTTCGTCGATATGAATGTGCGCTGGTTAATCTTAGGCAAGCCTCAGTCCTTGGTTATCATGATTCAAATCCAGAAGAAGCGGGAACGGTTCATGATAAACGAGCATGCGAGACCACAATACTCTTTGTTGTGTGACCAAATATCGTCGCTGATGTACGTTAGCCTAGCGACGGCTAGATCAACGACAGATGTGCACACGCAGCGCACGCTTTACATGAGAGATGCATTCCTGTGCCTTGGCTTTTCCGACTGTAACGCCATCCAGCCAGGGTATCAGCAGACTGTGTGATGCACGATCGTCGAAAGTCGCCTGGTTGAGTAAGCATCAGGCGGTCGGGGAACAGTCGACGGAGATGAAAGCTCTGCAAGCCTGGAAGTCGAACCGATGTCTCGCCAATAAAGCAAAACGCCATTCTCTGGGAGATGATTTGACACCGTCCCTCAACAACAATTTCACGGAAGGGGAACAGAGTCAGAGTCAGATGTAAACAACACCAATGACGAGGAATGAATCATCTTACAAGGGTGGATCCCAGCACAAAGATTAGCGGTGTCTTTGACTGGACGATAACCCCGTGCCTTGGACAGCCCGTGGGAGGAGCCAAGAGTCGGGCTACTTTAATATCACCGAGCCACTTCCTTTGCACTTGTGTGAGGAACGAAATGAACTCGGCCGATCCATGATGTTATCAAAATCCGCACTGCCGGCTTGAGAAGAATTTTGGGGCCCATTTGAAGTCAACAAACATACTCAGACTCGAGATTCGGCGCAAACAGGCCGGTCAGCGGTTCAATCGACGAGCCATCCTTCTCACATCAAGGCCTCTCCTCTTCTCTGTCTGTTTTCCATCGGGCCTCGCGTGCAGGCAGGTCGTGTCTCCTCAAATGTCTGTGAAGCACATATTGGGGACAAGTCTCTGGTAGTAAGGAATTAATAATCATCTCCCAGCGGAGCGGGACCCGAAAGCCCAGTCTGGCAGTGGTGAGAGAAGTTAGAACCCACATGGCGTAGAAAAGGTCGAAGCGGGAGGTGCCGGAGCCGGAGCCGGAGATATCTAAACTCCAGCTGATGATGCAATTGGAGATGACAGCTCGATGGACGTAGCGATGGACTTAGCGCAGGGCCTAATCTTTTCGCCGTCGTCATGGGCTCGGGTCACGAATTCTCACCTTTGCGGTGGCCCCTTGAACCTTTTAAGACTGCGAGTTTGATCAATCGCGACCCGTTGCCTTGATCGATCTGCGCCATCTCTGTCATTTTTCAATCACACGCAAAGGAGCCTACTTTTCGAGAAGCTTAATGCCTGATCGATTCCTATTCTGACGCCTCCGATCGACCCAAAGTCGCATCGCCAAGAAATAATCTACAAGAAACGCGCCCCCGTGGTCTTGGCCGAGGAGAGTCGAGGACTCGCAACATGACGGACCAGGCACATGGGCAGGCCGAGTCCAGCCCGTCACCAACTCGAGACGGAACGATGCCGAATTCATCCCCCAATTCAAACGCAAATCTGACACAAGATACCTCCAACGATGGCTACTGGGGAGATACCTACGTCGATGGGCCAGTCAGTGAACATGCTGCACGCCAGGACTTTCGAGATCTACAACGCGAGTTGACCCGAAGAAGCACCACTGCATCGGCAGCTCACAAAACGGAATCCAGAGGCAGCTTCATTAGCAGGATATTTTCGGGTCGAGGCGCTGTCCCTGATGCCGACAAGGAAGCCTCTGCAGCTGATGCGGACAGTGAGACTACCGCGCACGCCGACGGTTTCGAGCTGGAGCAATTCATTCGAGAAGGCCATCTGGAGAAGCGCAGTCCAGAAAACGGCGAGTCTACCAAGAAGGTCGGGGTGCTCTTCAAGAACTTGACGGTCAAAGGTGTCGGTGCAAGCGCCGTCTCCGTACGAACACTTCCACAAGCCATTGCGGGCACTTTTGGTCCCGATCTCTACAGCCACCTCTGCAGCTGGATTCCTTGGCTCAATTTCCGCAAAGCCAGAGAGCCTTGCAGGAACTTGATACAGAATTTCACGGGCGTGGTCCGACCAGGAGAGATGATGCTCGTTCTAGGCAGACCAGGTTCCGGCTGTAGCACGTTTCTCAAAGTCATTGCCAATAATCGCGCATCCTTTCGAGCCGTGGAAGGAGACGTCGTATACGGAGGCATATCCTCATCTAAAATGGACAAACGGTTCCGCGGCGAGGCTGTCTACAATGCCGAAGATGACCAGCACATGCCCAGTCTGACAGTCGGCCAGACCCTGACGTTTTCCCTCTGGACCAAAACCAAGAAGAACGAACGCGGCAATATTCAATTGATTGTCGATTCGTTTTTGAAGATGTTTGCCATGTCCCACACCAAAGACACTCTTGTCGGAGATGCTTACACCCGGGGCGTCTCTGGTGGTGAGAGGAAGCGCGTTAGTATCGCCGAGACACTGGCGACGAAGAGCAGTGTCACTTGCTGGGACAACTCAACCCGGGGCCTGGATGCGTCGACGGCATTCAACTACGCCAAATCGCTTCGCATCATGACCGATGTGTCTGACCGCACAACCCTGACAACACTGTATCAAGCTGGCCAGGGTATCTACGACTTGATGGACAAGGTCCTCGTCATTGACCAAGGACGAATGCTGTACCAAGGCCCCGCGAGCGAGGCCAAGCAGTATTTCGTCGACCTGGGATATTACTGCCCCCCGCGACAGACTACGGCTGATTTCTTGACTTCACTGTGTGATGTGAATGCTCGCCAATTCAGAGCAGGATGCGAGGACCGATGCCCCAAGACCGCAGAGGAGCTGGAGAAAGCTTTCTGCCAAAGCCGCGCCTACAAAATCGTCATGGATGACGTCAGTGGCTACGAGAAGCACATTGACGATACTGGCCATGTAGATGCCCAGACTTTCGTTGACTCGGTCAGAGACGCGAAGTCGCGAACCGTCATCAAGCAATCCGTTTATACGGTCAGCTTTTGGCAACAGGTATTGGCCTGCACGCGGCGAGAGTTCTGGCTCATCTGGGGAGACAAGACGTCCCTGTACACCAAATTCTTCGTCATTGTTAGCAACGGTCTCATTGTCGGTTCCCTGTTCTACAACACGCCGGACGACACTGGCGGTGCCTTTTTGCGTGGTGGCGTTGCCTTCTTCTCCATTCTTTTCCTGGGTTGGCTTCAGCTCTCCGAGTTGATGAAGGCAGTGTCTGGACGGGCAATCATTTCGCGGCATCACCAAGACTTTGCATTTTATCGACCCAGTGCAGTCAGCCTGGCACGAGTACTCGCCGATTTGCCAATCCTCATCGTCGAAGTCATCATATTCGGTGTCATCATGTACTTTATGACGGGCCTCAGTCTATCCGCCGGGCGGTTTTTCATATATCTACTCTTTGTGTATGTCACCACCATCTGCCTCACGGCTTTGTACCGAATGTTTGCCGCACTCTCATCGGGCGTCGACACGGCCGTGCGCTTTGCCGGCTGTGCGCTCAACCTCTTGATTGTGTACACTGGCTATACCCTTGCGAAACCCGTCTTGCTCGATGACAAGATCTGGTTTGGTTGGCTGTATCATGTCAACCCAATCAGTTATGCTTTCGAGGCGGTTCTGACGAACGAGTTCGGGGGACGAATCATGGACTGCGCACCGATGCAGTTGGTTCCATCAGGTCCAGGTATGAGCTCTCAAAACCAGGGATGCGCCATCGCTGGCTCTCGACCGGGCACCCCCGAGGTGGCGGGAGATGGTTATCTGTCGTCACAGTTCGACTACAGTCGATCAAACTTGTGGCGAAACTTTGGCATTCTCATTGCCTTTACCGTGGGCTACATCGCCGTGACCGTCCTGGCCACTGAAAAGCTCTCCTTCGTCGGCGGCGGCATGGGAGCGTTGGTTTTCAAGTCTTCCAAAAAGCCCAAGCAGGTTGCCAAGGCCCGGAACAGGACTGATGAGGAGAATGACCAATCCGGCAACGCGACTGCGGGTGATGATGCTCAACCCCAAGGAACCCAAGGAACGTCAGACGAGGATGACGTTTTGGGGGGGACCTTGAACGGCAGTGGCCAGGTCTTCACGTGGGAGAACATCAGCTACACCGTCACCACCCCAGCAGGGCCGAAGAAACTCCTCAACGACATCAACGGATATGCCAAGCCCGGCGTTCTTGTCGCTCTGATGGGCGCGAGCGGCGCCGGCAAAACGACGCTGTTGAACACTCTCTCGCAGCGCCAGACCGTAGGCGTCGTCGAGGGCAACATGCTCGTCGACGGCAAGGCCCCGACGTCTGATTTCCAGCGGAGAACCGGATTTGTAGAGCAGATGGATCTGCACGAGGAGACGGCCACCGTACATGAGTCGATCCTGTTCTCGGCGGAGCTCCGACAGGGTCGAGATGTGCCCCGCGAGGAAAAGGTCGAATACGTCGACAAGGTGATTGACCTCCTGGAGCTCAACGACATTCGAGATGCCGTGGTGTCTTCTCTCGGTGTCGAGCACAGAAAGAGACTGACCATCGGGGTTGAGCTGGCGGCCAAGCCAGAGCTTTTGCTGTTCCTGGATGAGCCCACGAGCGGCCTTGACTCGCAGTCGGCCTTTTCCATCATTCGCTTCCTCCGAAAGCTCTGCGCGTCAGGCCAGGCCATCGTCTGCACCATCCATCAGCCCTCTTCGGAGCTGATTGAGCAGTTTGACAGGATTCTTGCGCTCAACCCCGGCGGCAACACCTTCTACTTTGGCCCCGTTGGCCAGAACGGTCAGGATGTGGTGGACTACTTTGGGGCTCGCGGGGCCCAGTGCCCCAGGGGCAAGAATATTGCCGAGTTTCTCATAGAGACTGGTGCGCGAGCGGCGGATCGTGAGCGCTGGAACGAAGAGTGGCGTCGGTCTGACGAGAACAAGGCCTTGATGGAAGAGATTGAGCAGATCAAACAACGGCGCGGCGAGGCGACCTCTGGCGAGCACGAGGTTCTGTCCCACGAGTTTGCCGCGCCGGTCTCGCTGCAGATCAAGCTGCTCACCAAGCGCATGTTTGTCAACCAATGGCGCCAGCCGTCCTACATTTACGGCAAGTTCTTCACCTCGGTCATCATCGGCATCTTCAACGGTTTCACATTCTGGCAACTCGGCAACTCGGTCAACGACATGCAGAGCCGCATGTTCACGTCTTTCCTCATCCTCCTCATACCACCCACCGTACTCAATGCTGTCCTGCCCAAGTTCTACGCGGATCGCGCACTGTGGGAAGCCCGCGAATACCCCAGCAGGATTTACGGATGGGTCGCGTTCTGCACCTCGGAGATTTTGTCCGAAATTCCCGGCTCCATCCTCGCCGGGGTCTTGTACTGGGTCCTGTGGTACTGGCCAACGGGTCTGCCGACCGACTCGCTGACATCGGGCTATGTTTTCCTCATGAGTGTTCTGTTCTTCTTGTTCCAGTCCAGCTGGGGCCAGTGGATTTGCGCATGGGCACCAAGCTTCACCGTCATCAGCAATGTCTTGCCGTTCTTCCTCGTCATGTTTTCCTTGTTCAATGGTGTCGTCGTTCCCTACGAGCAGCTCAATGTCTTTTGGCGATACTGGGTAAGTTGAAAAAATCTCGGCCTGTATCCTTATTTTTGTGTCTACGACTGACACTCGCTGTTGCTAGCTCTACTACTTGAACCCCAGTACCTATTGGATCGGCGGCGTTCTCGCCACTACATTGGAGAACCAGACAGTCGAGTGCGCAAGCAACGAAGCTGCTCACTTTAACCCACCATCTGGCCAGACATGTCGAGACTTCGCAATGGACTTTGTCAGGAGCGCTGGCCGGGGATATCTCATGAATCCCGATGACAGAGAAAATTGCGGTTACTGCCCCTACGCCAGTGGTGTAGAATATCTCGCCGGCCTCAGTATCAAACCCAGTCAAAAGTGGCGAGACCTTGGCATTTTCATTGCCTTTTGCATTTCCAACTGGATGTAAGTATAGACCCCCGGTGGCCCTCCGACAATGATGAAGATACTAATGAGCTTATTGTAGGTTGGTCTACTTCTTCATATACTTTGTCCGCGTTCGACGATGGACCTTTGGATTCGGGCATCTGTTCAAGTATCTGTAGATGACAGCCTAGGAGCGAATATAGAATAAGAATGAGGTGTATTTATTTTCGAACGGGACATTGGATGGTCTAATCAGGGTCGGCTCCACTTGCTGTTTGAGAAGCGGGGGTTGGATTCTTAGTCTTGGCTCTTGTTGGGGTATTTATTCGCCACCCCCGAGTTTGACTCATTGTCGTCCCACCCGAGCCGAACCAAAACCGGGGTAAACCGTAAGGGAGCGGCAAAGCCCATTATCGCGGTGGTGTGCCAGAGCTTACTTGACTCGACTAGGAAAGGTCACGATGCACCCAGGCGAACCCGCGTCGCGATGAAGGCACCAGGCGAGGCAGTGCTTACATGCTTACTGGGCGGGATTCCCGTGGCGTCATGGCCCATTCGGATCTGGCCTTCCAATTCGTCTGGTTCTCGTACAGCCAGTCATCACAGAGGCGGCTTACCCCCCCCGATGCTGACCGGTGTGGTTGTCCTGCGATCCTGTTGCGCGGACCGATGAACTATTTATCCTGTCGAGCCTCCTCCCTGTTGTTGCCTTTCTGATGCCTCGCGCGGCCCGGCTCAGCTTCTTTACATCTCATCAACTTCCTCGCCACCATGGGTTCACACGAGGGAGGACAGGAAGAGTACGACATCATCATCGCCGGGGGAGGTACGGCAGGATGCGTTGTGGCAGGTCGTCTCTCAGAAGCAGACCCGAATCTGTCCATCTTGGTAATTGAGCAGGGCCAGAACAATCTTGACGACCCCACCATCACGACACCGGCCATCTACCCGGCGCATTTGCTCCCCGGCTCAAAGACGGCAATCTTTTACAAGGGAAACAGGGAGAATTCCATCAATGGACGGCAAGCCATCGTGCCAGCGGGTGGCGTGTTGGGGGGCGGTTCGTCCATCAACTTCATGATGTACACACGAGGTACGGACTCCGTGGGGGGGGCCTTTATCAGACATCACACAGCATGTGTTGTTGTTTGCCTTTGAGATGCTTACCTACCAGTCTCTGCGCCACAGCGCAAGCATGCGATTTTGATTCGTGGAACACCGAGGGCTGGGACTCCAAGACGCTCATCTCGCTGTCGAAGAAGCTCGAGAACTTTCACCCCGAGGGCTCGGATTACGACAAGGGCAACCATGGCTACGGCGGACCCATCAACATCTCTTTCGGCACCTACGGGCCCAAGGGTCCGCAGGACGACATAATCGCCGGTGCCGTGGCGACTGGTGAGAGAGAAGTCGTCGACATGCAGGACTTCAAGACGGCCAGCGGCATCTCTCGATGGGGCCGATATGTCTGTCCCGACGGCAAGCGCCAAGATACTGCCCACCGATACGTCCATCCATTAATGGCATCTGGGACATGTCCCAATCTCCGTCTTCTCGTGGAGAAGACTGTGTCGCGCGTCATCTTCGACGGCAATCGCGCGACCGGCGTCGAGGTACGGCCGACTGGCTCCGGGGCACAAGGCAAGCCTTCCATCATTACAGCAAGAAGACTTGTCGTCGTCTCATCAGGCGCGCTGGGCACGCCGCAAGTCTTGGAGCGGTCCGGCGTCGGCAACAAGGAGATCCTGTCCCGGCTGGGCATCCCGGTGGTCGCACATCTCCCCGGCGTTGGTGAGGAATATCAAGACCACAACTTGATGGTCCACGTCTACAGAACAAACCTGACTCCAGACATGACTCTGGACGCTCTTCTTTCCGGCCGCCTCGACTTTTCGACCGCTCTTCAGGAGAAGCAGCCTATTCTGGGGTGGAACGGCATCGACCTCGCGGCCAAGCTCCGCCCGACCGAGGACGAGGTTGCCGAGCTAGGCCCGGAGTTCAAACAGCTCTGGGATCGCGACTTCAAGGAACGGACAGACCGACCTCTGATGCTGATGGGCGCCGTGTCCTTCAGCCTCGCCGATCCCAAAGACGTGGCAGAGTCCATGGGCGAAGAGCAGCACCAATACGTCACCATGGGCAACTATACCGCCTACCCATATTCCCGCGGAAACGTGCACGTCGTCTCCAAGGACCCCTTCACGCCACCCTCGTTCAACACGGGCTTCTTGTCCCATCCTGCAGACGTGAAGAAGCTCTTGTGGGCGTACAAGAAGCAACGCGAAATCATGCGCCGGACGAACCTGTTCGAGGCCGAAGTGGCAGTCAGCCACCCCAAGTTCCCCACCGGCAGCACGGCTGCTCTGTCGGACCACCCTGCCGTAAAAGGAGGATTCGGCTCTCCCGAGGAGCGGAAGAACTTGCCGCCAATCGAGTACGGCGCGGAAGATGATGCCGCCATTGAGCATCACATTCGCTCCAACATGAACACAACGTGGCACTCGCTGGGGACCTGCAAGATGGCGCCAGAGGAAAGCGGCGGTGTTGTAGACAAGGACCTCAACGTCCATGGAGTTACCTGCCTGAAGCTTGCTGGTAAGGACGCGTGTCCCGCGCATCACAACAAATCTCGCCGGGGCCATTTGCTGACATGCCGCAGATTTGTCAATCTGTCCCGAGAATGTGGGGGCCAATACGAATAACACGGCTCTCATAGTAGGCGAGAAGGCCGCCATCATTATCGGCAGAGAACTAGGTCTGGACATGTGTGGATGAAAAGAGGCTCTGCGACGTCGATGAATTATAAAGAGGGCCTCTTTCATCCAAGAGTCCATCGGCGTCCTGCCGTCTTGACAAATCGCAGACACAGTATCAAGGGGGCAAGTAGGATGACGCTGCTTCGAGTGCCAGTCCGTGCCCTTGGTCACTGGATTCGTTTAACAGATGCTCTGCCGATTATGACGACGCCGATATCCGTGTCATGTTTAGAGTTTGTGGGAAGGAATGTCAATTAGTCACGTCGAGAGGGTGGGGCGGGCTTTCATTGGTGGCCGCCTCTTTTGGGCTCGTAACTATCGTCATTACTCTGTGCGTTTATTATTGTCCCCCCTGTGCCTTGCAACACTTTTATTCCAACTAGTCAAGTTCAGAATGGACCGTCAGATGTTGAGGTTTGTGGACGTGCTAGATATTTCCAAAGAGGGCGACATGAATAAATGACGATGAGATGAGTTGAGAAAGAAAATTGGTATGAAAGAAGTGTGCTGAGTCGTTTGAAGCTGGATATCTCAAGAAGAAAATCATCTTTGAAAGCCCATCCAGACATGTCTCGTCGTTTCCCGTTTGCGCCGTGCTCCGATCCCAAGTTTAAGATGCTGTCCCAGCTGCCCCAGCTGCCCCCCTTTCCATCTGGCCCTATTGAGTGTGATGTTGCCGACAGTGAAATGAATGTTGATGCTGAAGTTGGTGTGGTTGCGAGTGGAATGAGTGTTGATGTTGAAGTCCCTGTTGCGATGGCAGGGTTTGTTCTTGCGACTGATGTTGCTGTTGCTGTTGATGCTGCTGCTGCTGCTGTAGTTGCTGCTGCTGTAGGTGCTGCTGCTGCTGGATCTGAGCTTGCGATTGCAGCACGAGATATCCTGGTCCAAGTAATGGATGAGGCGCATATTGAAACTGCATGGAATCAAGCTCTCGCGGAGCAAGGACAAAAGGTTGCGAGGTGGCGAGCTCGTGATGCTGCCATGTTGGCGTTTGCTGAGGCACGTACCAGTTTTGATGCATGGGGGGCTGGGCGGGATAGTCCTTCTGTGGCCACAGAGCGTGTTGATAACCGGTGCCGGGGGGCAAGACAGGAGACGGTCCGGTCGTGTAGGTGGGTGCCATTTCCGAAGCCATTGTTGACACACTGGATGCCGACCACGGCTGCATGGTCGTCCATACTCCCTTGTTCCTCCGCATCCCGACGATCAGCAACATGACCAACTGCACGAACCGAATCCAGGTATTTCCGAGCGCGTCGACCAGGTTCCACCATGCAGGGTTTTCCGCAGCAGGAAGAATCCACTGGGCATACAAGACAAGAAAGAACGTCCAACGAACAAAGTCCAGAATGGTTATGGCAAGATAGAGAATGGCCACCTGATGTGTTGGAGACGACAAGATAATTTGGTTAGTTCATCTCACCACAAAGGAACCGTGGAAGCAACATGACCAGGAGGAGAACATACATGTCGCGTTCTGACGCCGGCCTTGTGCCTGTGCATGACGAATGACGCGTAAGCGACCTGGGCCATGGAGACAACCCACGAAGGAATGTAAAAAGCCGCCCCGATCTTGCCCGAGACCTTCAACGACTGTGTGAGCTGCGCATAGCTCGAATTACTCTCCGAGCCGTTCCAGTACGCCACCCAAGCTGACACTGGTTGTCCGAAGTAGGTGAGTGCAATCGACATCATGAAAATAGTGGTGACGTAAGCTGCGTAGCGCAGCCGGAGTTGGTAGGGCGAGGATTGACGATCCAGTGAGTACATGAGTCCGTTTCCAAGTTCTACGAGAATGATGACGAAGAGAATGCCGACGAGGTTTTCGAAGAGGTTACCGGTGAAGCTGAGATATCTCTCTGACCGGATGATACGAATGATGTCATCGTGGGTGTGATTTGCGGTGTCATAGTAGCCTTCATCGTTTTGCCATGAGAATAGAACAACGTTCAGAATGTCGGCTGCTATGATGCATGAGATGGAACTATACACATGTGGTCAGTTGATTGAGTCGGGAAATCGTCCATGGTAAGACGAGCATTCATCCATCCATGGGCATGCTCATCAAGTACCCGAGCATGGCAATTGATTTCTTTTTGAGGCGGTGGATGAAAGCTTTTGCACATCTACTTACACCAATAGCAACGGGTGACAGGCCTTGAGCCATGTGAAGGCTCTTCGTGCCGGGTCATTTTGACGTCTTGCCACGACCAAGGTCAATATGCCGGCCATGAGAATCGGCAAGGCCATGAACCCAGTGACGGCTGCATGGACAATAGTCCATACTGTGTCATCTCTCGCCATGGCGGCGAATGCGACGCCAGATTACAATCAATTAAGGCGTGATTCTCGCAGCCCAGGCACCCATTATACTTGACAAGGCAGATACCGAGCAACAAGGAGGAGAGGAGGCCGTCGTCGCCGTTGGAAAACGTGGTCGCGTTGATGTAGAGGTATGCGGTGGCATACGAAGGGGAAAAATAAAAATAAAAAAAATTAAAAAAGAGATGGAAGGGAGACCCGTCGTAGAATAGGGCAAAGGGAGCCAGGCTGACAAGCTCGTTACTGCCATCAAAAGGTAGGCAATGACGGGGACGGGCAAAGGTTAATGTGGCATTGGAGGGGGCGGATCTGGGCTAGTCATTGCGCAGAAAAGACCAGGAGGGCGAAGAGAATTCTGAAGCAGGCCGAAGCTTTCGCGTTGGAATCAGTGGCGGTCGTCACTCGAATCTGGGTCCGACGAGAGTGAAGTGAGACAAATCCGGGGGGGTCGGTGGTGCGGTCGAGGTCATGGAACAACTCTGGTCCGTACCAAGGTGACGCTCGGTGCAGCCCGAACAGGCAAGGGTGGTCTGGCACAGTGTCTTCTGATTGGCTATCCGTGGTGGGTATCATTTGCGAGAGCATACCTCGGGTGGGTCCATGTCTTACACATGTGCGTGTTTCCGCTCCTCCCTCCTCCTCCTCTCCTCCTCTGCTTCCAGGAGTAATTTAGTGGGTGGGCGAGCCCGACGCGAGGAGTGAAGAGAAAAAGAAAATACGAGCAGGGGAGAAGGTAAGAGAAGAACAGTTGAAAAAAAAAAAAAGAAAACATAACAAAGACACGCACAAGAACCGGTCTCGCCCACGAGAGGATCAATTGCCTCTCAAGGCGTCGCGATGCTGCGTCCAACGATTGAACAGACAAATGGCGTCGCACTTGCACCTGTCACCTGCCACTGGCGCTCCCACGCAAGATCGGGAAGAAGATCAAAACATGCGCAAAGGACATCATTACAAGAGGCGGCGGATGTGCCGGGCGGCCTTGGGCCCTTGCAGGGCGAGGTGAGATCCGACGATCAGCGACCGCTTATCACACAGCCCAACAAGGCAGAAAGGAGACGTCTGCTTTCCCACCCCTTTTCGCGGAGGGCTTCAATGGTGGCGCCGTGTCCCCATCTTCCGGGCTTCGTTTGAACTCTACCGACGCGGCGCGATGGGGGGTCGATGGGGGGTCGATGGAAAGAGAACAACAACGTTGACAACTGGGCATGTATTGTATACTCCTAGACACAAGCCAGATACCTCAAGCTACGGGAGAAAACCCGGGCTCAGCGAGGTACTTTAATGTACATGGGATTCAACACAAGCCACAAGCACACGAGGTCGCAATCATCCAATCACCCATAGTGGGGCTCCCACAGCTCCAAGCGGTCATTGGCGGCCGCGTCCTGCTGCTGACGGCTGCCGTCGACAAGGATGACGCGGCCGATGCAAAAAAACCAGCTGTCAGTGCCGACATGCACGTACATTGTATGCATATTACGGCCTTTCCTTGTCCCCCAGAGAACGATGATCATCACCCCGTTTCGGACACCCGCGGGCATGTCTCGAAATTTTCACACGCATGTCGCCATCTTCGAATGCCGAACTTCACGCCGTACACACAGACAACCGCGTCGCGTTGGCAGTTCTTGTCGACGGCACTCAAGGACAAGCTAGCAATGGGCTATCGATATCGTGTCTTTGCTTCGGCTCCAAAGAAGATGCATGTTACATGATTACGACTTTTTGTTGCGGGATCCCGTGGACGCAGGGTGACATTCGAACCAGGAATAGCCAAGACCAAAAAGTCTCAAACGTCTCATCTCCATTCCAACGCGAACCGAGTCGCCATCGCAAGCTCGCTTGCTTGCACAAAGGGAAAGGGCCTGGTGATTGCTCGTAGACAAACTCTTATTCGGGCTGCCCTGACCTGAATGGCCGTTGTTTTGGCGAGCCAAGTTTCGACTGCGACGTCGGGTAGTCGGAAAACCTGGCAGCTTTCCAGTCATGGTCGGTTGCCTGTTCCGGTCTTGGCCGTTCTATTCAGAGAAACGCTGCATTCCATCTACGCCGAGTAAAATACAGCGAAACACTTCACACTGGTCCATCCGAGGAATGACATTCGTACATCTTTCCTACTTGCAGTTTGGCGTCTCCAAAGATCCGTCCGTGTTCCAGCTACAGAACCCGAATGGGGGGCCATCAACTGACCTGCGGCCCTTCCCCGGCCAGGACAGCAAGTTGACTCAAGGGCAACCAGACCAATGTTCCCGCCAACTGAAGCTTATTCTCACAACTAGTAAACCTTGACGGATGTTGCTTCCCACGGCGGCAACGTTTGACATCAGATGTGCAAACGTGCGACGAAAGATATCGTCACATTCTTGACAGGTTCGTCAACGAGTCATTGACTCCCAGGGGTGTGTATGGTACTGTAGATCAATTTCCAAGACTCGGTGCGGTTGAATTCGTCTTCAGACGTTGCGGTGTCATGTAAATGGCTACCCTGCAGTGGGGAACCTCAATTCACCCGCAAGAACCTTGCCATCATCACCAACACCTTGCCGAATCTCAGGGATTCCCCCCTCCGCCTCGTCCGCCGAAGGGGATCAGATTACTCGACACCATGTCTCTGTGGCGGAAGCGCACGCTTTGCTTTTCTTCCCCCCACCTAATCTTAATGTATTATAAAAATTCTACGCGAGGTGCGACAACGGTCGAAGGACCTCCTTTATTATTATTATTACTCAGGATACCTAATTTACCCCTTTGTTTGGTCGGGAAGATGGCCCGTTTCGCTGATTGTGTCGAGTCCCCGAGGATTTCGCAAGGGCGCACCACCGAACGTGACTGTCCAGCGTAGATTGTGGGAATCGCGACGACATCCGTTGTCTCGCACCTTTGCTTCCACACGGAGCAGGAGCAGGAGCAGGATGGGTATTCATTGACGTTTATCCATGCAGATTGCCATGCAGATTGCCATGAAAAGAACAGTCATTCCGGTTAAAGCAAGAGTAAAAGCAAGAGGAACAGCATCATGTGTTTCCCGAGCTCAACCCGCCCAAGTCACGTTTTTGATCCCCTCTCATCATCACGGGTAGACAGCGCGGCACTGCATCTGCAACACGAACGGGCGGAGTACGGGCCAATGAGAGGACGAAGCGAGTGACCCACCCACCTTGCAACGTGGACAATTCTACCTTGGCAGGGAGGTTCACGATTTCATCCCAAAAGCGCTGTTTGAGCCCCGCGATTGTGATTGTGTGAAAATCCATTGCTCCATGGGCTCAACGCCCACGAAATGCAACGCCCAGTGCTGCATCTCGACACAAAATGCCCGGCCAACATCATCAGTCTATGCACTTGCGTCACGCAGGGGCCCATTCCATTCCCCATCCTCTGACTGATTCTCGTATCGATGATCCGGCAAATCCATAACGTTCTCCTTGAACACGAAACCAAATTCCTCAATGGCTTGCTCTCCCCCAGATGCACCACTCAGGTTGCCCGACGGCTTGCTGTTTTTGCCCGCCCGAAGCCATGCCTGCATCTTAAGCCCAGCCGTTGCCATGTCCGCTGCAACATGCCAGTTCTCTGTTCCCATGTACGTAAACGTCGTCACCGTCATTGTCTTGACCATTCGGGCGTGTATCGTCTTGTGGCACAGCGGTGCAATGGCAATGTTCATCCAGGCGAACACGCCGCTGAGGCATGACCACCGTTCCAATCCTGCAGCCCAAGCAAAGCCCCAGATGCGCACGAACTCGGTCTCAGTGCAGATGTGGCTGGTGGGAACCCTTTGCAGAATGGCTTTTGCCCAAATCAGTGCCGTCAGCCGGACGCAGAGATACACCATATCCGGCGGTTCATCACACGTGGACTTGGCGCCCGTGAAATCATTTAGCCTCGTTCTTGAGGATGCTGTCGGGTCGTCGCTCTCCTGTCGCTTTCGCTTCTGTCCCGCTGAAGCGGCGGAGGAGTCGTCGTGGCCGGCGTCGGGCTCCATGAGCACTTGGTCGGGCAGTTGGCTCAGAAAGTCCAGCAAGGACCTGGCCAGTTCACTGACTGCGCGTAGCTCTGCCTCACCAGGGTCGTCTGGCAATTCCATGACGGCTTGAAAAACCGTTCGTGTGCTATCAAGGATCTCGGATGTTGTTTTGTGCAGTCGAAGTGTTGATGACGGGATAAGAAAAGGCGGGCCATTGAAGAGCAGCGGGGAGTTGAGGGAGACTTGCAACGGAACTCGGAAGGGGTCCTCAAACTCGAACCCGGGCTGTCCAAACATGAGCGGCTCTGTGTCATGGCACAGAGCAATGACGATGTCGTCGCTTCATCCGAACCTTAGCAAATTCATTCCCAGGTAAATTCCCCAAAAGGCTTCAGGAAGACGGGGGGGACATTGCTTCACGAGGGGATGGACTTACAGTAGAGCAATTTTGCTCGTGTAACCTTGCATTCCAAGGTTTTGACATCCTCCGCGCAGCTGTATCATTCTTTTAAAGCCAGCCATATGAGCATGTAGTTCCTCTGTACTACTCCAGTACCACGACGTCAGTATCAGTTGGCACACGGCAAGCATGGCCGAGTCACTTGTGCTCAGTGTGGGGGAGCTGATGTACTCGTTCAACATGCTGGTCGTGGTGGCCCGATGAATGTGTAAAAGCATCTTTGGAAGTCGTCCAGTCTCGTGTAAGAAACTGGCCGTGGTGCAAAGAGAGACATGCAGCACAAGCCTGTCCTGTATTGAGAATGGGACCCAATGCTTCATGAATCTGTTATTGGGGCGTGGGCTGCCATCAAGCGAGGCTTTGAATCGGCTGAGGAGCTGCAGATCTGTTGGCAGAATCAGCCCAATTGTCACAATCGAGCCGTCCATGATGCTAGCGGTCGCCAATGTATCTTACGGGTTCGAACCAGTTCCTTGTTCATTTTTGTTGGTTCCATAGGGAGGCGGTGCATCTGCTCATCCAACGATGATATGTTGCTGCTCGGCTGGCCCTGTGACAGAAGTGCTCGCACCAACTGCTTGCCGTCAATCTCCCACTCGTCTTGCACGATGCGATTGGCGACTCTGAGGCGCGTCTGCATGATGAGTTGAACAAGTTCGGCGAGGGCCCTGCCTCCCAAGAGTCCCGAACTGTCACGAAACTTGACGACGAACGGCTTGTCTCCGGCCCACGACTCGTCCTTCATGGTGTATACGGGTCGCTTCCGATGTGTGAGTCGGCATGTTGTCGGCAGTGAATGTGGGTGTGTACCCGAAAGATTGTCCACGGCAGCTCCCGGGTCGACCCCTCCCTCGACGTCGAGGATTGCGTCGTGGATCGAATCTAGGTCAAGATGAGAATAGAGACCACTACCGCCGGGTCGGATCCCGCCGTCTTTGGACCCTGGCGGCGAACCCCATGATGGCCTGTCACAGATAGCCATTCATTGTTAGTATCCCTCATGTTGAACTGTCACGCTGCGCCCAAGTACACCAACACACGGAACCAACTGACCAGCTTCTGGGGGGAAGAATCTTACCTCTTTATCTTGGCGACACCATACTCGCAGGTAGGCTGGGGGAAGCGTCGCGCACAGTTTGTGCACGGATGTGTAAGCGAGCACTGGCGCGTGGCAACGGGTATTAGCACAAGTCATCATCATCTCTCATCCATGTCATCGTCGCTGACGTGGCATGACTCTTCAGCAATGGCCGAAATGGCGCGCCAAAAGGTCGCGGAGCTGACTGAACCTCCATACAGTAGCCCTCTTTCAAAACCCATGCTGCGCAAGGCGTTCCGTCTGATTGCCAGTCGCATCACCATCAGTTGCAGGCGCGCCAAAGAGTTGTCCAGTCCACATGTCCGTATAAGAACCGATGAGAGGAGAGTCTTGTGCCCAGCCGGACCAGCATACCTTTTGTTTGCGCCTTCGACATTCCTTGCATGCTGAAGGATACCTGGTTCTGGGCACGGCGCCACGATCCGAGGATCTCGCGACAGGCTGAGCTTGGGACGGCGGCGAGGTATTGTATTCGTGCATCTGCAACGTGTCGGAGCCCATCTTCTCCCAGGAGCCTCCCAGGAGCACTTCTACGGCACACACCCAAATCACCTGATGTGCGTCGGAGCGCGGGGAAATTGTACGTCCCTGCTCCGCACAAGCAGAGGAAGGGGACGATGCTGAATGACGAGATGTGCAGTAAGTGGTTTAGGCTGACGCAGCCCGCGGACTAGTTTACCTTGGCCAAGGGCTGCCAGTGCTGAGGCAGATTTCTCTCCTTTGTTTGTGTGGCGTCTGACGGCAAACCAGACCGGAGTGACGAATGAGAAAAAGAGGCGAGGATTGCCGAGAGCACCGAATCTCTTGGTGGGACACAGATGTGGGCTCGACTGAATCCAGCCCCAACAAGTCTTCCACAGGAGAGAAGACCTTTCGGATATCGGGTAGTCACATCCGGACGTTCAGGGTCGAGATCCGCGCACGCGCAGCAAACTGTATTGCATGAGCGTTGCTAATATTCGGAGCTGTTGCATGAGCGTTGATTGCATTGGAGTAGCAAACGTTGACTGTCCCTTTGTGTAAAGTGAACAAGTCACCACCATTCCAAGTTTCCGAGACCACATGACCACACTTCCAATTTCTGGAGAACCAGCACTCGACGCCGGTTGTAACAATACACTTGCACTTTCAACAGATGCACCATCTAGCGATGATGGTTGCATTAATTTACCGATAGTGCTATAATCCGTACATATTCAGGTATATAGACATGTGGCGGTCAAATCGCTGCAACTGCAGTCATCCAAGAGCTCCTTGCTCCATTCCCGAATAAATCACAACCGTGCGATCTGTCATTGTAAACTCAAAATTGACCAAAATGCAAGCCCCCGTGGGATCAATAGTAACGCAGACCCGAGATTTAAATTGCTGTGCTGTGCTGTTCATGAAGGCAGCCCTACAATTCCCCCAACGCCGTGTTCACCGCTGCGCAGACAAAATGCATCGTATTCTAGAAGAAAAAAAAAAAACCAGCATGCAAGAACAAACACGGTTCGGTGTGTTCTTGTGCGGTTGTAGACGGTCTAATGCGCCCGGTACTCGGGTTTGCGAGCCATGTTGACTGGCGGGGGAAGCTCGTCATCGTCCACGGGGTACGGTGTAATCGATGCCTGAGAGAGACGTGACGGAGTGGGAGCCTGTGATGAGCGCCGGCGATCGCTGGCGTCAGGTAACGGCGTCTTGGGCGGCAGCGGAGGCGGTTCGATTCTCGTCGGAGGCGGCGCGACTGGCTGAGAGGGGGCTGGCCGAGGATGCTCATCGGGGCTCATGATGGCAATCTTGTCCGCGTCTGATGCCGCGCTACGGTATTGATTTGGTGATGGGGCTGCGACTGTCAGGCGATCGGGATCGTCTCCCGCGGCTCGAGAAGCGGCCGTGTTTGGACGTGCGCGATCATGCGAACTGCGAGGTGAGCCCAACTGGTCCGGTCCGACTTGCAGACTATCGGACCCTGATTCGAACGAGGATCGACTCGGTGGACTTCGCGGCGGTTGCTGGAACGAGATGGGTATATCGCCGGGAAGTTCTACTGCAAGAGGCATCTCGAAATTGGTCGCCGAAGTGGACTTGACGAGCTCCGGGATTCCCTGCTGGGCGCGTTCCCACCTGATTTTGGCCTTGAGGATCTTGGCCAGCTTGGTTGAGATGCCGTGGATCATCTTCTGCTCGGTTTCGTGAGCCATGTACCGCCGCGTGCTCGTGCTGATGTCTCCCAATCGATGCCATTCATTCATTCCAAACTCGCCTACGCCGACCTCCACGTTGAGTCGGTAGTAATTCTCGACATTCACACCCCGTTTCGTCAGGTGCTCTCTCAGCATGTATTCGTGGATCTTTTCACATCCCTCAATCTTGGAGATCAGCCTTCTTCGTGCTTCGGAAAATTCGCCCAAAAATCCTTCGTACCATGCGTGGGAATTCGAATCGCTGGATTTGGGGCGTCGACCGGTTCCCACACTGACGAACACGCCTATCTCACGACCGGGCCACTCGTTTACCACGGCCTCATCCAGCGCGTCGGGGGCAGGGTTGAAATTTCCGGCGCCTTCATCGTGGAAGATGGACTGGCCGATGCGAACAGGTTTGAAGGCTAGACCAATGGCGCTGGTCGCGCGACCGGCTTGCCAGATTTTACAATCAAACTCGGGTGGCGGCTCGCGTCTTGAATCATACGACCGCAGCATGGCAGGAGGTGAGCCGCGCGGCGAACCTTGATAGATTGCCGTCACAGCACTAGCAATCTCATGTCGTTTTAGTCGCCTGCTTCAAAGAAAAGAGGCGAGAGAGAGGGGCAGAGACTCTGATGCAACCTGCACAATGGCGACTTACGTTTTGGTTCTGTCCTCTCGTCCATCATATAATCTTGCTTGTGGATTACCATGCCTCGAGTTGAAAGCTGGTCGAGCCATCTGGGCAGATGGACTTCGAGCGCTGAAGCTGATGGTGCTCGCGTTGCTCGCGTTGCGCCTTGGACTAGCTGCGCTGGAGTACTGGGCGGCGTTCAGAGGGCTCATCAGGTCGGCATCTTCTCGCCAATCATTCCCTTCCTTCTCATGTACGGTATGTTCTTGGACTGCTTGTTGTATAGCCTCCTCTAGTCTGCTTGCCTTGAAGAGGGTTGACCGGTATGGAATACCGGCAATAGTCTTATCCGTTTCGAAGACCATCCGCGTCATGCGAACGTACAGCTCCTTGCATGTCTCCAAGTCAAGGCGCAAGCGACCGAGCATCAGAGCGATCAGGCCGCCCGTACCAGTGCCCACGATGAGATCGAAGTGGTCGCATGGTTTAGGTATCTCGTGACGTCGGGGGGCTCGTCCTTCGACTTCGACAAAGGTGCGGTGCATCAACTCCTGGATGATAATGAGCATAGAATAGCCACGCACGCCTCCTCCATCTGTGCGGTCTGTTAGTCCGTGATGTCCGGCGTGTCAGAGAGCGGGATGATGTACCTAGAGACAGGACGCGAATTGGCGGACCCTTGGTGGTATCCTTTCTGCGAACGCCGTAAGCGTCCATTTTGGACGACGAGGCTTGAAAGGCTGTCTTGGAGAACTAGTATCGGTACGAGTGAAGGATCCTTCGTTGTATTGCTTGAATGGTCGTTCAGGCTGAGGTTTTGTCGCAGCTCTTCGGGTGTGCGGTGCTGTGTTGCAAAGAGAAAGAGGCCTGATGTGTCTGCCGTGCCGAAGTAAGCCTGTTGTTCCTGGAGCTGGGGCGGCAACAAAGTGCTCTCAAACTGTGACGCAACCCTGGCGCAGCAGACGTTTTGTCAACTTGGCGTGGAGACAAAGGCGGGTGGGGGGGTGCTCACTGTACAACAACTTTGTTTGGCACCGCCACTCTCAGGGCCTTGCTAGTGCCAACTAAAACTGTCCCCAGCCTCGTTGAGAAAGCACTGCCAGTCGTTTCGAAAGATGCGAGGCATACGAGGCCTGCATGGATGATAAGGCCTGAGCACCGAGTATCACCGAGTCTCACCCGCACTTGAGCAGGCTGACAGAAGATTGTGGTTGCATCAATTGTCATCATTGCCAAGTCGCATGCAGAGTACAGTAATATGACGTGACGTTACAGTACGGAGTACGAATTACCCCTCGAGCAATGCTGGAATATTTCACAAGCCAAGACATGAACATTTGCCAATTTATTGGTGGAAGGGCGTTGCGTCATACATGCCAGGCAGTTTCTGGCTCTTGCAAGACTGTGTCACCTATTACACCAGGCATTCTGGTAACAATCGAATGGTGATCAGGTTCAAAGTTTGTTTGGTTGCAATACCATCGCAAGTACGGAGTACGGAGTACGGAACAGGACCAAAAATAGAACCAAGCAGTACTCCGCACGTTCGCGTCAAAAACTGCGACGATTGGCTGCCAGCATCAAGGCTTCATCAAGATGATTTTCATTCGTTTCATGAGTGGCAGGGATTTCTCCTCCTTGCGCATCGCATGGCTGGGACTTGGCCCGTGGCTGAGCCTCGCCACATGTCATCACTCTGGTAGATTGTTGCCAGAAGATCGAATGATCATGACGATAAAATGCTCATTTTGCAAAGCATCCATCACAGCGCAAACATGTGCTCAGCTCTTCTTTGCTCCTATTCACACCGCTCGTCCCAATTATCGTCGCGTACGAGCCTTTGATGTACAGTGGTGTAGGTGTCTGTTGGCCCACACAAAGTATGATGACTGATGAGCTAGACCGAGTTTCGTGACAGGGCAAGAGTTGCCGTCACCATTAACCTCAGCTTGAATGTCGCAAAAACGGCATTAATGGAGCTCTGCGGCCACTACTCCGCGCAGTACACGGCTGCATATCTCGTCAAACACCGTAACGAGGTTTTGGCCGGTGGGAAAAGCGAATAAGCCTGCCTGCAACAGAAGTGTTGAGAAGGGCCCCGCCACAACGAGTCGGAGGATTTGAGGATCCAAATAATATTGTGCCGATGGGGATTTCGCCAACCACAACTTACAAGTTGGGCAGTTTCTCAGTATTACCCGTCGCGATGAATTTGCGTCGTGCGGTTAGAGGGGTGCAAGGTATCGCTGTGTAGCACGTGACTTTTGGCAAAGATATGATTAGAAGGGATAATTAAAGGTAGAAGATATAATTAAATTAATTATTTTTCTATTATATAAATAGAAAGGTAAAAGCTTTTTTTTTATAAAAAGAGTAGTTATAGTAAATCTTATATACTTCTTATTCTAATATTATATATTCTTTTAAGGTATAGTTTAGCTTCCCTAATATAGTCCTATATATATAGTATATATAATTAGTTATATTCCCTATTACTAGGTAATATACCCCCTAATTAGTATTAAGGTTATTAAGACTACTAATTATTATATTAACTAGTAGTTATATAGTATTATTATTATAGGTAATTCTAATATAAGATTAAAGTAAGCTTTCTTACTTTTATACCTATACTTCTTTTTTATAAAGGCTCTTTTACCTTAATATTTATAGGCTTTCTTTTCTTACCTTTTTAATATACTTTTTATTAATAGCCCTTATATTTTAATTAATATAATTCCTTTCCCTTTTTATATATTAGCCTAGGCTTAAGAGAAGGTAAATTCCTAGGTAGATTTAACTTCTAATTAGTATTAAGCCTATATTTTAGCTAATTTAGCCTTAAATTTTTCTCTAAGTAATAGTATTACTTATAAGAATCTTTTTTCTTCCTTAGCTAGCCTTAAGTAGCCTACTAGTAAGTTATTATCTCCTACTAAGGTAAGAGAAGAGTATACTATATATATACCTTTATAATCTTTATATTCTATTAGGGTATAGGTCTAGGGTAGGTATATAAGGTATAATTCTTTATAATCTTTATAGAAGTAAATAGTTTTTTAAAGCTTTACTTTCTCTCTTACTAAGTACTAACTCTATAGCTTAGTAAACCTAACCCTTATAGTGCCTTATAGAATATACTTTATAATAGGTATATTTAAGTAAGTATTATAAGTAAGGGTAATCTAGGTTATTACTATAAGGTTAGGTCTAGATAATCTTAGAGATACTACTTATATAAGGTTAGTAATTACTATTATTAGCCTTTATATAATACTTATATTTCCCTTACTAAGTAAATATTATTAGCGCTAAATAATAATACTAAGGTAAGGTGCTTTTAACTACCTTTTCCCTTACTTATTTTCTTATAACTATATAGATAGTTAACTAGTACTATAAGACACTATAACTCTAATTAGAACTTATTATAAAGCTAGATTTTATATATAATAAGGTTATTCCTAATATTAGGGCTAAAGCTACTATTAGGAATTCTTTAGTAGTATTTAAGAAGAAAGTAACTATAGTAATAGCCTATCTTAAGGAGGTTATTTACTTTCTTATATAAGTCTTATCTCTTTTCTTTATTAGAATAGTATTTATATATATATTTTTATATAATAGTATTTTAGAGTTTATATTTTTCTAATCTTATTTACCTTAGTAGCACTTTACTTACTAAGGAGGGGGCCTTTATATATTTTTCTAGGGTAATTAATTTTATACCCCCTTATTAATATTCCTATGCTTTCTTAGTAACTTATATACTTTAAATATTATATTATATATATAGATTTACTAACCTAAGTATTAATCTAAAGCGTTTAAATTACTCCTAATTTAATGCCTTTATAAATCTATTAGTAGGTATTTTAGCTATTAGCAGAGTATTGCACTACAATGGATTTGTAGTGTATTTTCTTTTTAACAAATAATATATATCTAATCTTAGAAAATATATAGAGATATAAAACTTCTTTTTTTAGATAAATAACTAAAAAACTACAATGTAGTTATATATAAAAGTAGGTCTAAAAGTAAGTCCTTTAGCTATAAATTAGAAAAACTATATTTCACTATATTTTAGGACTTAAAATACACTACAAATGTAGTGTTTCTAATTTGCGGCAGCAGGGCCCACTTTTAGGCCCACTTTTATATATAGTATTTTTCTTAGGATTTATCTCTATAAGATTACGTAATTTATAGTATAATATCTTTAATAATAAGCTAGCTATAAAATTAAATATAAAAACTACAAAACACACTACACTAACTACAAACAATACTCTGGCTATTAGTAAATATATAATCTTAAAGCTTTCTCTTTTAAATTCTTACTTTAACTATATATTATAAATATTAATATAATATAGTTAAGTATTTAATTACTTACTCTTATTTAATATAAGCTAAATTATTTATTAATTATTATAATTAATAACCTAGTCCTTATAAGTATTAAATTTAATATCTCTAAATAGGTATTATAGACTTATAGTTTTCTTTACTATTTATTATAAAGTAAGTAACTTAGCTTCTATTATAAATATAGTTACTATTATTTAGCGCGTAGCTTTCTAGATAATTAGTCTACTAAATAGAGTAATTAGGTATTCTTATAATAACTTATATATCTTAAGATTATTTATAAATAATATATTACTTAAGATCTAAAGAGCTTAAAGTTTAGTGCTTATACTAAAGTATAGTATAAGTTTATATATAATATCAGGAGCGTAAGGGACAGAGACAGGATTATCACATAATAGAGCACTGGCAGGACCTCGGACCCACTAGGTTAGGGAGAGGATAGCTAGTAGCTAGATAGTTATGTAAGTGTAGGGTAAGGTATTTAGTAAGGACTGCCTATATTCTTATAAAAGGTTAGAGCTTAAAACCTTTATATACCTACCCCTAGGTAGTACCTTTCTAGCTATAACTATAAATCTAAGCTATTACTCTATTCTATTATTTTTTAACCCTTAAGTTATAATAAATTAAGCTCTTAATCCCTTTAGGGTAATAGACTATTAGCTAGATTATAATATTAGTATACTAGAGAATATCTATATAAAACACACCTATACCCCCTAGTAGTAATACTATAGATAAGTAAGGTAGTAGTAGTGTAGTAAATACTTAAATAATAAATACTAATAATTAAGTATATTAGATACTACCTAAGACTAATCTAGATAATAATACTAGAATTAAGAATAATAGCATTAAGGAGGTAGTATAATAGTGTTATAATATTATATAAGCTAAGCTATAATATATATAGAAAATATAGGAAATTCTATAAATAGAAGTAAAAATTAAGAAGCTTTAGGTAAACTTATTATTAATTAGAACCTAGTAGGGACTTATAAATCTACCTCCTTAGATTAGACTAATTACTCTTATACTTACTTTACTAATAGGCACTAAGTAAGTAGTAAATATATACTAATATAGTATTATTAAGATATAGCTATAGATACTATTATATAAGGGGGATACTTATAAAAACCTTTAGAATTTCTTAGTAAACTTAAATATATTATTTAAATTAGACTAATATACCTTTTATAATAATATAATAAAGGTAGCCTATACTAGTAAATACCTTACTAATAATATAAAGTAATAATAAATACGCTATATAGCTATAGATAGTTATATAGAATATAAGGACTATAATTAGGTAAGCTTTATTATATAGCTAAAGACTAGAATAATAAATAAGAACACTAGATACTTAGAAGTAACTAGGTTATTACTAAATCTTTAGTAAGGTAATAGCTAATTATTTTAAGCCTTTATTAGGAATTAGACTAAGGTTAAATCTAACCTACCTAAACTAATCCTAATATAACTAAGAATCTATATATTTATTAATAGCCTTAATAATACTATAAGGAAGTAAATACTTAGCTAGGAGTTTCTAATTACTTAGAGCTAGTTATAGGGCTAAGGTAAGAAAGTAAAGGTAGTAATAAAACTAATATAGAGTTATAAAAAAAGTTAAGATAATAAGAAAAAGTAATAGTAATTAACTTTACCTATAGATAACTTATAGTAATAGAATAAAGGGTAAGTAGGAAGATTACTTATTATATATTATAAATATAGGAAGCCTAGATATATCTTAATAGCTTGCTATTTATTAGATTACTTTATTTATAAGAGTAATAAACACACTATAGAGAAGTATAATAATAGTAGTAATAAAGTATCTAATCCTAATAAGATACTACTTTTATCTATATAAACCTAGGATAGGGGGCTTATTATAGATAAATTAGTAGACCTAAGAGTTAGAGTCTATATATCTCTATAATAAGATTACTAGTAGGTAGTAGTAAAGGTGCTAATAGATTTAGGTATATAATCCTTAACTATATACCTAAAGTTATTATCTAAGGAGGATTAGAAAAGAGTTAAAAAAATAGATTAAAACCTTAAAAGTATAAGTAAGGATATAGTTTTATATTAAGGAATTCTAAGGAGATTAGTATTAATAAAGAATAGTATAGGGTTTATAAAGGTTTACTAAGTTAGCTACTTTATTACTAATACTAAAGAAAAGCTACTACTAGGTATAAACTAGATTAGAGAATATAAACCTATAGTAATATATTAGAAAGAGAAGTTTTAGAGATACCTAGTAATAAGGGAGCGCCTCTTATATGCTTAGGGTAAGTAAAGAGTGTGTAAAGTATTAAAATAGTTAGTAGTTACTCTAGTACTAGGTTTAGTAAAAGTTATCTTAAATAGCCTAAAGAATAAGAAGGGAAAAGAACTAAAAAAGGACTTACTAGTAGACTTACTAAAGCTAATTTAGGAAATAAGTAGTAAGGAAGTAATAATAGTCTTAGAGTATACCTATAAGTTATATAAGTAATATATTATAGCTAACCTAAGATCCTTAGATAGTCTAAGTAATAAGTAACCTATAACTAAGTAAGGGCTAAGTAATAATATAGATAAACTAGAGCTTCTAAAGGAATACTTAGAATTTAAAGATATATTTAATAAGGATTTAGTAAGAACACTTCCTAAACTAGGAGGCTATACTTATATAATTAAATTAGAAGAAGGGAAAACACCTCCTTAGGGACTAATATATAACTTAGCTAAGAAAGAGCTAGAGATACTTAAGGAGTATCTTATAGATATATAGTAAAAGGGATAGATTAGAAGATTAGTTAGCCTAGCTAGGGCCCTAATTTTATTTATTCTAAAGAAAGGAGGGAAATTAAGGCTTTATATGGATTATAGGGGCCTAAATAAGATTACTATTAAGAATAAGTCCCCCTTACTACTAATTACTAAAATCCTTAATTACTTAAAGGGCATGGTTATCTAGATAAAACTTAACTTAATAGATATATACTACTAGCTATATATTTGCTTAGGTAATAAGTAAAAGATAGTATTTTATTATAGATATAGGCACTTTAAGTATTTTATAATACTATTTAGATTAGTTAATGCGCTAGTAACTTTCTAGGAGTATATTAATAAGGTCCTTAAGGATATTATAGATAATATCTATATTATTTACCTAGACAATATTCTAATCTATAGTAGTGATATAGCTACTTACGCGGGCTATATTAAATAAGTCCTAAGTAGACTTTATAATATAAAGCTTTTTATTAACCTAAAGAAGTATTAATTTTTAGTTATAGAGGTTAAATTCTTAGGATTTATTATATCTAAGAAAGGTATTATAATAGAACTATTAAGAGTAGAAGTAATTATAATATAGCTAATACCTTATAGTGTCCTAGATATCTAATTATTCCTTAGGTTTACTAGATTTTATTAATATTTTATTAAGTAGTATAGTAAAGTAGTTATTTTATTAATAAACTAACTTAAGGGGGGATAACTAGTAACCTTTAAGCTAGAACCCTATAAGCTAGCTATATTTAGAGAACTCTAGAGGTTATTCTAGGAAGCACTAATTTTAGTGCACTTTAACTTACTTACTCTATTAAAAGTAAAGATAAATATATTAGGTTTTACTATTAGAGTAATACTTATAATATTAGTGCTAGGTTACTAGTACCTAGTTATATATATATTAAGGAAGTTAACTAATGCTAAGTTACGCTACCTTACGCTAGATGCTAAATTATTAGTAATCTAAGAGGCTTTTAGGGTATAGAGGTATTACCTAGTGTACTTAACTTATCTAATTATAGTAGTAATAGATTACTTAAACTATAAGTACCTAGCTATAAAGCTATAGCTAACTAGTAGGTAGGTAATAGCGCTTAATAAGCTATATCTATTTAACTTTAGGATTAAATATAGGGCTAGTAAGTTAAACCCCGCTAATATATTATTAAGAAGGGTAGATTATATAAGTAAGGATAGGAAAGCAGAGGTAGTAACCTTATAGCTACTAAACTTCTTATCTAAGTTTATAGATACTAATTAATAGGAACTCTATAGTAATAATAGGAATACTATAAGCTCTATTATATTATTATTTAATATAGTAGATAGTTAGTTATAAAGACCTTATAATAGTAATAGGAATATCTAGGGTTTTAAGAAAATATAACTTAGCTATATTTTTAAGGAAGCTATAAGACTAGATATTATTAAAAGGGGTATTCTAGCTAGTATAGTTACTAGTAAGTAGTAAGGGCGCCCCTTAGAAATGCCGCTTAACTATAGTGTACTTATAAGACTAGAAGTAACTTATAAGCTAGCTACTTATAGAGATATTATAGTGAGGATCTAAGCTATATAAAGAACCTCTTCTAAGTTTAACTCTAATACTTAGGATAATAGCTTAGAATTAGATATTCTAATTTAAGTATTATTATTAGGTATATAGTAAAATAATAAGTTTACTATATATTAGAGAAAGCTACTTAAGAGTAGTAACTTAGAAGCGTTATAAATATAGTTAATTAGACCCTCTAAGCTATTAATATTTAAGAGTTAAGTTTATATTCCCTAGGGGATAAGAAAAGAGATTTTACTACTAATATATAATAACTCTATTACTAGGTATTAGGGAGTTAGTAGGATACTTTATTAAATTATAAGTTAGTACTACTAGCTATTAATAAAGAAAGATATAAAGGTATATATTAGTACCTATATAAACTATTAAGTTTTAAAGCTAAGGCACTATAAGCTATATAGTAAGTTAGCTACTTTACTAGAGCTAGATTACCCCTTTTAAGAACTATTAATAGATTTTATTACTAGATTACTACTAGTTAAAGACACTAACTAGACTTATAATATAATCTTAGTAATTATAGACTATTTTATAAAGTATAGTATCTATATCCCTATTTTAATATAACTAATAAGCAATAGATTAGCTACTATATTCTTAGAATATATCTTTAGAGATTATAAAGCCCTAGAAGGTATTATAATAGACTAAGGTTCTATATTTATAAGCGGATTCTAGATAACCTTTTACTATCTTATTATAACTAAGTAGCTACTAAGCACTGCTTTTTACCTATAAATAGATAGGTAGATAGAATAATTAAACTAGGTCCTAGAATATTATTTAAGGGCTTTCTCCTACACTAAATAAACTAACTAGGCTAATAACCTATTAATAGTATAATTTATATATAATACTAGTAACTATATAACTTATAGCTATATACTAGCGGAGGTATTATAAGGGTATAACCCTAGGGGCTTATAGTAAGTAGTACCTAATATTTTACTTATGAATAATTAGGCTAAGAGTAGAGTATTATTACTAAGAGAGAAATATATAGTAATTAAATAGCTTCTAATTAACTTATAAGCTTAGTATAAGAAATACTATAACTAAAAAAAAACCCTAAAAAGGTTTAAAGTTAGTAATTATATTCTACTATCTATAAAGAATATTAACCTAAGATAGCTAAGTAGGAAGTTAACTATAAAGTACCTAGGCCTTTATAAGATTATAAGGGTAGTTAGGAGTTATAGGCTAGCTTACTAGCTAGAATTACCTACTAGAATATGGTTATATAATATATTTAATATTATAAGCCTTAAACCCTTTAAAGGGGACCTAAGTAATATAGTAAATACTTCTTTACTATAAGATAATATTAAGGATAATAAGTAAGAGTTTAAGGTAGAAAGAATTATCTTATATTATTATAATAGTAGGTATTATAAGTACCTAGTTAAATAGAAGGGCTATAATAGCTTAGAGAATTTATAGGTATTAAAGAGGGATTTTATTATAAGGGATATTATCTATAACTATAAGTAGTAACTAAGTAGCTAGGTTATAGTGGCAAAACTACCCTTAGTAAATAATATAAAGCAACACCCTATAAATATAGCAAATAATATAGGGTAATATTCTAAAAAGATATAATTATATTACTCTTATAATTATAGTATAACTACCTAGTAATAATTACTTAAAAAGTATTTTTTTATCCTTATCCTTACCCCTATTTTCCCTAGAGACTATAGTAATAATAGGTATAGAAGCCTTTAGAGGTATAGGGGCCTTATTATTAGAAGAGTTACCTTCCCTATATATAAAGATATAAAGCTCTTTAGGTAACTTAGAAGAACTAATATAAGTAGGAAGCCTAGAGGTATAAGGAGTAAACTACTAGTAAGTTAGTAAAGAAGTGCCTATAGATATTTAAGAGACTTACTATAGGGATATTCTTATATATATAGTAAAGATAGTTTATAATATTAATTTAGACCTTAAGGTTAGTAGTATTAGCTAGCTATGCTATAGTAGTATACTTATTATACTTAGCTTCCTAGGCTACTTTAGTAGCTACCTAAGTATAATAAATATACCTATGCTTATTAGTGTTTTTAGTCTTTAGGAGGGTATTATATAGTTTCTACTTAGCGTAAATAAGAGACTATTAGTATATTAGTAGTAATTAAGTTAAGAGAACTAGGGATATACTTACTTTATTAAGGTAGTAGTAATCTCCCTTAGGTATAGCTTTAATAATATTAAATAGCTTTTTATAAAGCTATATAATTTAAGTAGGGCACTAGTAGTAGGTTAGTATCTTAAGACTAGAGATTTAGAATAGGTAGTTATACTCTAATATATATCTTATTATTTTAGGTATAATAGGTATATTTAGCTAAGTTTACTACTATAGGTTAGTAACTATAAGAAGTAAAGAAGTAGTAAGATTATACTATAAGAGTTATTATACTCTATAGGAAAAGGTTTATTCTCCTTAAGATATTAAGGAATAATATAGGTACTATTCTTAGGTTATATATTCTATATAGTAACTTACTAACTACACTATATATATAGAATTTTAGTATTACTAGCTATAAGTTAGTAGTAATAACCTAGTAAGGAAGTAGTAAACTTATATAGAAATTTTAGATACTATTCTCTTTTAAGGTAACTTCTCTAGTAACTTCCCTAAGGGTTTATTCTATAAAGGTAGACCTAGTAGTAGAGTAGGAGTTAATAAATAGATTTTAGATATTATAAGCTAGCTATAGGTTAGTAGTAAGGAAGTAGTAAAGGGAAGATAAGTAAAGATAAAGAAACTTATAATAGTTAGATAGTATATAAGGGAAAGGAAGTGTGTATATAAGGGGGGAAGACCTAGTCCTTTTTATATTAACTATAGACCCCCTAAGTGATTTACGCACTATATATAGCTAATATAGGGATTATAATATTTACTATTATTATTACTATTCGCAAATATACTAGTAGCTATAAACACATAGTAACCACACTACTATATTACTAAGACCTATAAATAAGTTTATTTATATATATAGTATCTAATACCCTATCTATTTAACCTAATTATAAAATTTAATATAGGGTATCTACTCTCTTAAAACTATTAATATAAGGTAAAGAGTATTTACTTTACTACATTAGAGTAGTAGATAGGTTGCTATTTAGTATTAATAGATAGGGGGATAATAATATTTATACCCTAGTATTATTAGTGTTATTATTTTTAATAACATATTACGCTATAACACATTACACCTAACCTAAACCCTCTATTAACTATAGCCTCTAGGACTATGTAGTGTAAACGCCCTAAGTAAGTAGCTTATTATATAATTAAGGATAATTATATAAAGAGAGGGTATTATATTAGAAGCATAAGGGATAGAGATAGGATTATTATATAATAGAGCACTAGTAGGACCTTAGACCTACTAGGTTAGGGAGGGGATAGCTAGTAGCTAGATAGTTATATAAGCGTAGGGCAAGGTATTTAGCAAGGACCACCTATATTCTTATAGAA
Organism: Epichloe bromicola; assembly: GCA_023658445.1. Lineage (NCBI taxonomy): Eukaryota > Fungi > Ascomycota > Sordariomycetes > Hypocreales > Clavicipitaceae > Epichloe > Epichloe bromicola. Next base: position 1,742,721 of record CP098269.1, read on the forward strand.
GGTTAGAGCTTAAAACCTTTACATACCTGCCCCTAGGTAGCACCTTTCTAGCTATGACTATGAATCTAAGCCATCACTCTGTTCTATTATCTTTCGACCCTTAAGTCATGACATATAATAAGTAAATAGTAAATAGCTTAGTCTATAGCCTTTATATACTCTAGTCCTAGATTTATAAGGTATTATAATAACTTTACTACTATAAAGGTAATATCTAGTCTAATTATAATTATAGTATATAAAATTAACCTAATCTTCTCTTAGTAAATCTTAATTACTTACTTCTTAGCTTTACCCTTAAACTTATAATACTTTACTACTAGAATTAGTATAGTAAGAAAAGTACCTTTTTTTACTTACCTAAATTTCTCCCTAATCTTACTAATATATACCTTATAACTAAGATATACCCTTTACTATAGTTAGTCTTTAATAATCTAGATTCTAAGAAAGAATCCTACCTTACCTTTATTATCTAATTTATATACTTTCTTTAGTCCCTTAGAGATTTAGTTAGTAATTTTCTTATTATCTTTATAGAAAGCTATAAGAATATTATTAATAAAGAATATAAGGAAAATAGTCTAATCTTTTATATAAAATAAGTAAGGCTTCTCTTAGCTTAACTTAAGCCTAAGCTTCTTAAGAGACTTACTTAGCTTTTTAAACTAAAGCTATAGAAAATCCCTTAATTTATATAATACCTTAAGTAATTTTATATACTCTAAGTATAGTAAAGCTATTAGGAAGTTTATATATTATAGAAATTCCCTCTTTTTTATAATTTATATAAAGAAAAGTATTCTTAATATTATACTACTTAGTCTCTAAGTTAAATATAGTAACTAGCGCTATAAATATATAGAATATATATATAGTAAGTATTATAGTATAAGTATATTTAATTATTAAGGTATTCTAGAGATCTCTATATATATATAAACACGCCTTATAATAGATTAATATCCCTTTCTTATTAAATTTATAAGAAAATACCTATTTTAATAGTAATAGCTTTAATTAAGCTATAGAACGCTTTATCTACTACTATATTCCTTATTCTTTTAGCTTATTAATCTCTTTATTTATTATATTAATTTATTCTTCCTTAAATAAATAATTCTTTACTCTTTTCTATAACTTTAGAGGTTTAGCTAGGTCTAATTAATAAACTATCCCTATTTTTCTCTTTAGTTTAAGGAGTAATTTACTTTCCTTATTATAATATATATTAATTACTAAAAATATAGTTTTATAGCTCTTAAAATTCTAATCTTCTAGAAAGAGCTTATAAGAGTTTTTATCCTTAGTTTTCCTAAATTTAGTAAAGAGATCTTTTAGGTCTTAGAGACTATTAATAAAAGCTTTATTAAGTCCTTTTCTCTTCCTCCTTAGTACTAGAGTATAAGAAAGAATCTAGCCTTACTTTTTCTTAGTTTATAATCTTAAGCTTATTTATATACCTTTATATATTATAACTATTCTAAGGCTTTTTTCTATAATTTCTAGCTATATAGCTAGAGCTCCCTTTAAGCTCTCTATATAAGTAGCTATTCTAGTATTTACTCCTATAGGTTTATTTTATTACTAGTTTACTTTATTTACTAGTTTAAGTAGTTAATTACTTATTAAGCTATTAATAACTTAGTCCTTAGTATTATATACTTAGTATTCTAAAACCTTATAAGAATATTAGCTTTCCTAAGCCCTTATAGTAGTATTTTACTTACTACTTATTAAATCTATTATTATATTACTTCCTTAAGTATATAAATCTAGAGCTTTATACTTTATTTTACTTTCCTAAGCGCTTAGATTAGGAGTCTTCTACTCTCTAATTAGTAAATCTAGTAATAGCTAAGGTATTTAAAGTCTAATATTCTTATTAAAATAAATAGCTTCTCTTTTCTTTAGTTATAATTAAGAAGTCTATAGGGTATTATTTACCCCTAAGTTTAAACTCTTAGTTTATTTTATTTAAGGTTTAATTAGTGCTAGAAAAAGATTTAACTTATTATCTAATTTTATATTAATCTTAAGGACTTAGAATTATACTTTAAGTTTATTAATTAAAAGCTTAATTATACTTTTCTATACTATATTATAAAAAATTAACTTATTAAATATAATATTCCTTATTATTATAACCTTTCCTAGCTTTAGGATTTAAATATAATAAATATTAGAGGTAGAATACCTAACTAGATATCTAATATAACCCCTTAGATATATCTTATAAAACTATCTATATTTATTAGCTTTATAATCCCTTTTAAGGGAATAGGTATAGTAGCTATATATATATATAACCTACTTTAATCTAGCCTTAGGTTAGCTATAGGCTCCTATATTAGTAATTAAGTATTATTAAGAAACTAGCTTTCTAGGGTTTCTAGTGGTGTTTTCTAACTAGATTATTAACTAGGACTAATATTATATAGGTATACTACTACTTATATACTCTCTAACTATAGGTTTAGTAGTAGCCCTATACTTATAAGTATTATATTTAACTATAATATAATTATTTACCTTACTCTTTCTATAGCTTTATTTAGTTTATAAGTATATAGAGGTATAAGCTTAAGATTAATACCTTATAAGCATACCTATGTTTAGAAGATTATATCTATAAATTAGCTAATAATAGTGCCTTTATAATCTTACCTAATCTTTATAATTAATAATCTAAATTATCTTATAACCTATTATTTAAAGTAAATTAGTATATTAAATACTATTACTTATAACTTATCTAGTAATGTATAAACTTAAATTATACCTAAGAACTTATTTTTTATAACTAGTAACTAGTTTATACTATTATAACTAGTCTTATAGTCCTAAAGGTCCTAATAGATTCTTTAGAATAATCTTAGTAATATATATTTTAGTAGTTTTCTTAAAATAACCTAGTAGGTATAGACTAAAGTATATATCTTATAATCTCTATGCTTTATTTATATAATTACACTTCCCTTATATAAGTATAACTCTTAGTAAGAGTATCCTTTCTAAGATAGCTAGAATATAAGTGCTATAGTTCTTTAGGGTTTACTTATATAAGGTATAGGTTTTTACTTAGTTAACTATATTATAAGTATTATTTATTTCTTTCTAAATTAATTATTAAGAATATTACTAGTGCTATAGCTAAATTTACTACTTACTTAGGACTATTATAAGAGAAAAGAGGCTTATATTAAAGGAAAATAATATTATACTTTCTCTTAAGTTTAGCTAATAATAAGCTCTTATAGAAAGGTCTAATATATAAGGAGTAGTTTACTTTATAATACTAAATACCCTTTTTCTAAAGAAAGCTCTCTAATATAATATTTATATAAAATCCTTCTATAAGTATAATATTCTATAAAGTAAGGTTTTCTATAAGTTCTCCCTTTAGCCTATTAAAAATATTCTTAATTATATAAGTACCTCTTTTTATAATTTAGAAAGAGATTATTTTAACCTTAAGGTAATTATTAAATATTTCTTTAAAGATTCTAGGCTTAAAGTAGCTTATACTATTAATAATATAAAGAGTACTATAGTTATTAAAAAGAGTGCTCTCTAAGAGTATATATTTTATATTTTCTAGTGTAATATAGCTTCCCTTTAAAGAAGCTATACTCTCTAGAATCTTTAGGTTAATAATTACTATAGTAATAGTACTAGGTAATTTCTTTTCTTTATAATCTTTAGTGCCTTTTATTATTTACTTATTCTTTACTACCTTAGTATATAAGTTCTTTTATTTTATACTTTTATAGTATTTCTTAACCTTTCTATAATTAACCTTTATAAAGAGCTTATATCCCTATACTTTCTTACTAGTTACTATATAGTATAAGGTATAGTAAGCTTAGGGAGACTAAAAGTAAGCACTTAGTACCTTACTTATTTAATAAGGGTATTTCTTTAGATTATTATTGTTAAAAATAAGACCTATTTTTAGCCCTTTCTAGTCAAAGAACCTTTATATTACTAAGCTTGCACTGTAAGCTTGACAGCTGCACTGCAGCTGTTAACGGTTGCGAAGGTAGTTACAAATAACCACGTTGCAGCTGTCAACAGCTGCGACTAACCGTGTGGATGACTAATGTCAATTGGTGTTGTGGGCATGAGTGTGCCCACAACCCTAACCACAAGTAATTAGGTAAGCTAGGGTGACATAAGCAGACTACCCTATAGTGGTGATGTAAGCAGCTTACCCTATAGCTATCTTTGATAGCGATTTTCTCTTTAACTAGAGGTTGTATAAAAGTCTTATGTATAGCAAATTGATGCTAGAAGATAGGGCTTTCTTTTTATGCAGTAATATTTTTTGGACTAAAATTTGGTGCATATGGGTTGCTAGCAGAGTATTGTTTGTAGTTAGTGTAGTGTGTTTTATAGTTTTTATATTTAATTTTATAGCTAGCTTATTATTAAAGATATTATGCTATAAATTACGTAATCTTATAGAGATAAATCCTAAGAAAATTACTATATATAAAAGTGGGCCTAAAAGTGGGCCGTGCGGCCACAAATTAGAAACACTACATTTGTAGTGTATTTTAAGTCCTAAAATATAGTGAAATGTAGTTTTTCTAATTTATAGTTAAAGGACCTACTTTTAGACCCACTTTTATATATAACTACATTGTAGTTTTTTAGTTATCTATCTAAAAAAAGAAGTTTTATATCTCTATATATTTTCTAAGATTAGATATATATTATTTGTTAAAAAGAAAATACACTACAAATCCATTGTAGTGCAATACTCTGGTTGCTAGTATGTATAGTGGTAAGTTGATTTTTTAGATTTCACATACAAATAAAATTTACGGAAAATAAAAAGTGGCTTGCAAGACCTTGCTAGTGGCCTAGGCCCGCTAATATAGTTAGTAGGTCTATAAGAGGAAGAAGATCTTTTTAATCTAGCTAGTTAGCTAGGCCTCTTAACTAACAGCCGCATCGCCCAAATAAACCAACTAAAAATCAATTCTATTGCTCTATTAGTTACTATAAAGTAATCTAAATTAAATTCTATTAGTTAATAACTACCACCACTTCTATTACGTTATGTTAATAAGAATTAACGTTATAGCTCTATTAGTCCTAGACCGTAGAGCTTACACTTGTATAGCTATTGCTAGCTGGCATTAGCTCCCTAAAGTTTAAAAGGTTATAAGCCTAGTAGTTTATCACTATAGATTCTTTTTATACTACTTTTATATTTGGTTATAGAAGACTTCCCTTCTATAAAATAGGAAGATAGATACCGAATCGAAGGGAAAGGGGGCACAAACGCCCCCTAGTGCGCAAGAGATTCTTAATAACCAGCTAAAAAAGCAGGCTATTAAGCAATAAACAACTATTAACAAGCCATTAGAGAAGCTAGAGAGCCTATCTATTACTATAAATAGTTATATAGAGGGTGTGGAATAAGCTAAACCTGCTACTTAGAACCTAGAATAACAACCTATTTAAGCATAACAAGTTAAATCTAGTTCTATATAAGCTACCTTTAATAATTCGATTATTAAGGAATTTAATAAGAGGGTTTATAGCTTTCTAAAGACTACTAGGCTTAAAGGAGCTAAAAATTTTAAATAATAGAAACAAGCCCTAGCTATCTAATTTAGAGCTTTAGGTATGCCGAATTTTCTAGATAAACCAGAGAGTTCTAGGGCGCTAGGGGACCCTAACTAAGCTATTATCCTAATGTTGCTAAGGGATAGTTATACGGAAGGTCTATAGGCCGCTATAACTTGGCAAAAATCACCTAAAGAAGCCTATAATTTACTTATAAGGTAGTATTTATATAGCGTTAAAATCTAAAGAGAGTCTCTATATTTAGAATTTTATAACCTAAATTTTTAGAATTATAAGAGATCTTTAGAGTCCTTTAATATAGTCTTTAATAATCTACTAGCTAGATTATTGATTTCTAGGGTACTAATTGATTCTATTAATTAGGTTAATTAATATCTTTAATCCCTTAAATTAACCTTCCCTTAGTAGGCTAAGAGATAACGATTTAGCATACGTATAAATAGGGCTATAGGGGTACCTATAGAAGCTCTAAATCTTTAATTTCTAATAGCTAACCTTCTAGTAGAACAGAGGGATAAATTATCTACAGTATCTAAAGCTCTAAATTATAGGGCTAAAGACTAAGAAAAGGGTGCTAAAGAGAAAGAAAAAGCCCCTAAAGGTTAGAAGAAAAAGAAAGAAGACTCTAAAGAAAATAAGAGCTTTTCTAATTCTAATTCTAAGAAGAAGAAGAAGAAAAAGAAGCAAAAGGGTTCTAAATTAGATAAAAAAGACAATAAAGACTCTATAGAGGGGTCTTTTATACTAGGAAATTATAACCTTTCTAATAGTGCTCTTAAACCATATAAGAAACCTAGTCTTCACAAGACTAGTTATAAGAGCTCTAGCAATAGTAGCTCTAAATCTAGCTCTAGTAAATTAGATAATAAAAAACAAGAAATTAAGACCTTAAATAGTTTTAATTATTACAGTAAAGACATAAAAAAGGCCCTATTATATAATATAGGTTTAACTATATATATAGTTAATTCTAGGGAGGTCTTTAGAGATTATACCCCTTATAAAAAGGGGGAATCTAACCCTATTATAACTAGTGGTAGTCCTATTTACGCTAAGGGCTATAGTAGTGCTATTTTTAAGGTCCTATATTAGAAAAATCTAACTAAATATAGGACCTTAGTGCTTAAAGATACGCTATATTTTCCTTAGCTTAATGTTAATATAGTTAGCGGTCTTACGCATTATATATCTAGTGGTTACCTTATAAAGAACTATCTTTATCTTAAAGATAGGTCTTGTATTATAACCTTAGATATAGAAAAATATGGTTTTTTCTTTTACGTTAAAAACTAAACTACACTAAATTTACATAAAGGGCCCTATAATTCTTATTATATCTAACCTTTTACCTATACTAGCTTTAGGGGTTATAGCTACCCTATAGAGGTTTAAATTCCCTCTAAAAAGCCGTATTAGGCTTCTAATTTAGATAAAATTAACGAAAATAATAATAATATTAAAGAAATTATATAGAATAATTTAGAGGAATTAGTCCCTTCTTCTTTACCTATAGCCCTAGGTTAGGTCCCTTATAAATCTAAGGAAATAGATTTAGGGGTGTTAGAGGGCCCTAGTAATAGAAAAGGGTCCCTAATACCTCTCTAAGAGGCCTGTGGTTCTTAAGGGGCCTAGTAAGGGACTAGTAAAGAAGGCCCTAATCTAGATCCTAATTTAGACCCTAAAGATCTTTAATATTAATGGTTATTAGAACTAGCTAGCCTATAGCATATATAACTAGGGCACCTAGGGCTTCCTTTGCTAAAGAAAACTAGCTTAGTTACTAAAGGAATCCCTAATTTTTCTAAAATTAAGGATAAGGACTTTAAATACATAGCTTATAACTAATCTAAAGCAGTAAGAAGACCTAGGAAATTAGCTATCCCTAACCCCCCTAGAGCTCTAGATTAAATAGAGGGGGATACGCTAAAAATCAGTCCTACGCCGTATAATAAATAGTTAATTTGCTTATTTCTAGTTAATCAAAAGACTAGATATAAGTAGGTGTTCTTATTACCTAATAAGGAAGGCCTAACTATTTATAGGGCTATTTAAGGCTTCTTTAGAGGGCTTAAAAATTAACTAGGTTAATATCCTAGGCACCTTTACTTTAATAGGGGCTAAGAAATTAATTCTAGTTATTAAGATTAGTTAAATTCTAAAGGGATTAAATTTACGACTTCTAGTCCCTATATCCATGAGCAAAATAGATTAGCAGAGCGTTTTATTCGAACTATTTTAGATTGATTAAGGGCTACTATTTAGTAGGCAAAATTACCATTATTTTTATAGTGTTTTATATTACCTATAGTTGTTAACCTTATTAACATAACTACTAATACTACTAAGGATTAAAGCACTAAATAACTACTATCTAGGGAGCTAGATAGGCCCTATATAACTAATATTAGTAGTATTACGGCTATAGGATCTTACTATAAGATTCTAATTCACCTTAAAAAACAACTAAAAGCCTAAAAGTTAGCAGCTAGAACTATCCCTAGAAGACTCCTTGCTATACTAGGTTTAAACACCTACCTAGTGTATATCCCTTCTAAAAGACTAGTTATAAAAACTAGCTTTATTAAGATTATAGAACCTATAGGCCCTATTTCTAAAGGCTTACCTAGGATTTCTATAGGGGATAACCCTTTAGAGGGGGAAAATCTAGATAATTAACAAGATCTAGATTATAGTTTAAAGGATTACCCTATAGATAACATAGGGGATCCTATAGGTTAAGAAAAACTACCTATAGGACTTAATTAACTCCCTAAAGGTCTAATTCTAGAAGCCCTAGAGGGGGCGTAGCCTATATCTTAACTAGGAAATTAGATTTTGACTCCGGACCTGATTTCTGACAAAATTACTAACTTTGACCCTAATATTGACCCTATGGATGTTAATATTAGTTCCCCTTCTTCTCTAGATTTTATAAAAGAAATTTGCTTTAAGGTATAGGAAAAGCTAAAGGAAAAGAACCCTAATAGCCCTGAACCTAAGACCTAGAAGCAAGCTATATCTAGTTCTAAAAGGGATAAATAAATAGAAGCTACCTTTAAAGAATTTAAATAGCTTCTAAAGGCTAGTACTTTTAAATTTATAAGGAAAGATAAAATCCCTAAGGGCTAAAAAGTACTGAAAAATAGGCTTATTTATAAGCTTAAAAAGGATAAAGAAAATAATCCTTTAAAATACAAGGCTTAACTTATTACTAAGGGATTTATGCAAATTAAGGGTCTTAACTATCTAGAGGCTTTTGCTACTATAAGCATTCCCCCTAGCTAGAGGATTTTACTAGCCCTAGTGGCTTAGAATAACTAGGAAATTAAATAGATTGATTTTATAGGAGCTTTTCTTAATAGTAAGCTATAATAATAGATTTATATAGTTATTCTAGATAGATTTATTAAATTCCTTAAAGCGAATCCTAACCTAGCTAAATTAGCTAGAAGTTTTAGCTAGAAACCTTCTAAAGATTAAGTAATTTTATTATAGAAATCTTTATATAGCCTTAAATAAAGCTTAAGGGAGTGGTAATAAGTATTAATAGCAGTGCTTAAATCCCTAGGGTTTAACCCTCTAATATTAGACCTAGCAATATTCTTTAATCCTTCTACTAAAACCTTTATTATTACTTATATAGATAATTATCTTCTAATTAGACTGGATTTATATTATATCTAAAGACTTAAGAAAGAACTTTATAAAGTCTATCTAATAGAAGATAGGGGGCCTGCTGAATTCTTCTTAGGGGTTTAAATTATATAAGATAGGCCTAATAGAATACTAAAAATCTATTAATCTTAGTATATATTAGAAGCTTTAAACTAATTTAATATACTAGATAGTAAGCCTATTAGCATACCTCTTTGGCTAGGCATTTTAGCTACGCAGATAACTAAGCTTTTAATAGCTAGCGATATTAAGCTTTATTAGTGTATTATAGGGACTATAATGTACCTAATGTTACTTATAAGGCCTGATGTAGCCTTTATAGTTTAGTGGCTATTAACTATACTAGCTAGTCCTTATATAAAACACCTAAATATAGCTAAAAATCTGCTAAGGTACCTATCCAGGACTAGATTCCTTGCTATTATCTATAGGGGTAACCCTAAAGGTGTAGCTAGTAAAAGCCTAATAGGTTATTACAATAGTGATTTTATAAGGGATAAAAAGACCTTAAAATCGACCTATGCTTATCTATTCAAGCTAGCTAGCAGACCTATTAGCTAGAAGTTAAAGAAATCTAGTACAATAGCTTTATTAATATTAGAAGCTAAATCTAACGCTATCTACGAGACCTTCCGGGAGCTATAATAGCTTTAGGGTCTATTTAAGGAGCTAAAAACCCCTATTTCCCCTCCTATCTAGATATTTTGTAATAATTAAGGCGCTATAACTACTACTTATAATCCTACCTTATATAGTTATACTAAATATACCCTATTAAAGTTTAACTATATTAGGCAATAGGTTTTAGCTAGTTTAGCTAAGATTAAATATCTAGATACTAAGTCAATACCCGCAGACAGTCTTACGAAACCTCTTATAAGACCTCTCTATTAGGCTTTTATTAAGCTTCTAGGGCTTAATGACTTCTAAAACCAATAACTAAAAACCCTTCAACAGGGAACCAAAAACAACGTTAAAAAGGGAAGCTATATATAACTATAGCTAGGATTTAAAAAAAAAGGGGTTTTTATCTTTTCCTGTTTTTCCCTTTTCTCTACTATTTTTACCTAAAAGTTATTGCTTACCTTATTGTAATCTTATATGCTTTTATTTACTTATATATAAGTCTTTTATAGAGGGGGTATTAAAAATAAGACCTATTTTTAGCCCTTTCTAGTCAAAGAACCTTTATATTACTAAGCTTGCACTGTAAGCTTAATAGCTACACTGCAGCTGTTAACGGTTGCGAAGGTAGTTACAAATGACCACGTTGCAGCTGTCAACAGCTACGACCGACCGTGTGGATGACTAATGTCAATTAGTGTTGTGGGCACGAGTGTGCCCACAACCCTAACCACAAGCCGAGCTTTGTACTACACTACACTACATACTACACTACAAGGGAGGTAAAAATACTACATGTAGTATTTGTAGTATTTTGTAGTATTTGTAGTATTTCTAAATTTTAGTTAGATAATAGCTTATAATAGCTTATACTAGCTTATACTAGCATATACTAGCTAATAATAGCTAATAATAGCTTATAATAGCTTAGGGTTAGCTTATAATAGCTTATAATATTATTAATGTTAAAGTTTAATAAAAAAATAGAAAATAAATTATATAAATAAGAATATAAGTAAGTATAAGGGATTTACTATAGAAAAAGCTAGACTTTTTAGTTATTTAGTATTTTAAGGGTTTTTAAAATAAAATAAAATAATAATAATAATAATAATAATAATAGTAAGACTATAAGAGTAGTAATAATAGTAAGAGTAGTATATTAGGGGAAAACTAGACTAAAATAGGAAAAAACCCCTATTATACACTTATTCCAAGTTATCTTCTAAAGATTCATTAGAAGAATCTTTAGAGCTTTCCTAAGAGGAGTCTTTAGATTCCTCTAATAAAGAGCTATAGTAATCGTAAAGCTCTGAATATTGCTTAATTATAAGATTGTCCTCTTTTTGCCAATTCTTTAAAAGAATTAATTCCTTAATTATAGAATATTTTAAGGAAGTTCTTCTTTTTGTAATAATATTCCCCCTAGTATTAAAAGTACTTTTAATAGCACTAGAAGTAGCAGGAATAGCTAGATATTTTCTAGCAATTATACTTAAAATAGGGAAAGATTTTAGATTATCTTCCTACTATTTAAAGATATCCTCCTATAATAATATTAATAATAATATAATAAAAATATTAAGGAATTCTAGCTTACTTGATCTTCTTTAACCTCTAGCTTAGTAAAGGTAGATATCTTGTTTTTTCTAGTTTTCTAAATTGATTTATCTTGTTTGTTAATAAATAGGCCCTTATATAGCTTTAAAGCTAGTTTAGGCCTAGGATAATTAAAGGTCCTAGGCTGACTAGGCCCTCCAATTTCTACTTAAAATTGGGTATTTTCTAACTCTGAATTTTCAGAGCCTAGGCTTTGATTAGCCTGATTCTCTTTATAAGTAGGTAAAATCCTAGTAAATTTATTAGTGAAAATAATAATAATGATAATAATAATAATAATACTTATGAATTATATTCTTTTTGTAAGTCTTCTAATAACCTTGTACTAGTTCTTGCTTGTAATTTAAGCCTATCTTGTATAGTAATAAGATTAAGCCTAGGATCTAGTAGCATAGCATATAAATAAGGCTTATAAAAGTAATAATTATTATCTATATCTTGTAGAAAATAATTACTAAGTTTATCTAAGCCTTTATTTATAGAGGCTATAAAGATCTTGCCTTAAGGGTTATAAACCTTCTAAAATACTAAGTTAATTAATATATAAGTAATAAAGGGAAAAGGAAACTATAGAGTAAATACCTAACGATTATAAGCCTCTTAGTCCTCTTTTATATTAATAAGATATTTATATATCCTAATAATAAATAAAGGAACTAAACCTAAAGTGTTATACTTCTAGGATTAAAGTATAATAGTAGGTTTATAAAAGACCTCTAATATACTGCTTAAAGTAGCTAAATCTACCTATTCTTAGGCAGTAGGAATAGCATCCTTTAATGCAGCTATATTAGACACCCTATTTAAAAGAATAATAGCTTCTTTTAATTCTAGGGCAGTATAAATTATCTTATAAGTTAAATTCCACTGTGTTTCATTAGCTATAAATATAAAGGGATTAGTATTAGTATAATATAGTAAATAAGATAAAAGAAAGTAGCTTACATAGAGGAATTCTTGTAATATTGCAATTCTTAGCAATATAACCTTCTTTTTTTGCCTTTTATAAAGACTTTAACCAAAGTTTATATAATCCTTAGTTATTCTTAATAATAATAGCAAGCCTTTTAACTTTGCCTACTAAACCTATAGAAGTATTAGTATAAATAATTATAATAAATTATAATAAATTACTTACTATCTGCTAAGGATTTAAATTCTTTAAAATTATTTCTCTCCTTAATAGAAGAAATATCCTCTATAGAATAGTAAAGATATTTACTATTCTTAAAGGAATTTAAGTCTTCTTTTAAAGAGGTTAATCTTAAGAATTTAGTTATAATATCCTTTGCAATAATGTTAAAAACATATATAACACATCGGATATTATATAGTTTATAAATAATACTATTATAATTCTTATTAATATAAGAACTTATAAATGTATTATTATTTAACCTATTATCCCTAGTAAAACTATTAAAAGGTTACTTACTAATCCTAATATAATATATAAGATAAATAACTTACCTAAGGATATATTTAAGCTCTAAAGTATAATCTTTAATAAGATTATTAAAGCATTAATAAATATAAGCCCTAGTATAAGAATTTAATAGATATTCAAAGCCTAGAAGTTATAATATTAATAATAATTATAATAATAATTAGAAAAGGAAAAGGAAAAAGAGAATATTACTTATAAGCTTATATTCTAGCTTAAAAGTAGGGCTAATCCAACTAGCTATAACTCCTAAGTAAGACTTAGAATTTATAGATATCCAAATATCTAACTGAATAGATATTAGACCTTAATATTATAACTAATGTTGGATTTGCTAAATAATCTAATGCTTTAAGGAATTATACATAGAATTAATTCTATGTGTAATTATTCAATAGTTTAGTAAGGAAGCTAGATTATTATTTCTAATATTATTAGCTTTTATTTCTTATTAAAATTAAAGAAATACTTACCTAGAATAATATTCTAGTATTCCTTAAAAGATTTACTATTTATAATAGTAAAAGAGATATTATTTTCTAGTATAAACTTAATAACTAGAGTAACAGCCTTTTTAGATAAAAATTCTTTAATAATAGTATTATTTTAAGGCCTTTTTATTGAAAAATAAGAAGTTAAAGAGGCTTGTGTATTAGGTGGTGAATCTTATTAGATTTTAGGTACTAAGAAATAGTTAGTAAAAGGAAATAATAGTAAATAATAGTAAATAAATACTTATAAGTAACCTTAAAGGGTTTTTTTTCTTCTAATTTAGAAGTAGCAATCTTAGGATACTTAGCTTTATAATAGCTAATACCATTAGAAGCTTAAAATCATTTAGCTTTGCATTTAAAGCTATAAGAGCAGCTATTTTATGTACAAAAGCATATAACTTCTCTCTCTTTATTATATTTAATTTTAGATAACTAAAAATTAAATAAATTATAAGTAAAGATATATGCTTTAGAAGCAAACTCATAGCTAGGTTAATTTTTAGGGGTTTTTTTGTATAATCCTAGAAGTCTTCTAGCTTTAACTTAGCTAGAAGACTTAGAATTATTATCTAAAATATAAGAGGAAGAGTCTAGATTGAATTCAGACATTTTTTCTTAGTGTTCTAATTTTCCTAATTTCTTTCCGATTTTTTCTGAATTTTTTGATTTTTCTGATTTTTGATTTTTTTAGGGGGTTTTAGGTTATTTTAAAAAGCAAAAAGATTATAAAAATAAGGGTAAACACTGTGTAGCTAGCCTAACTATATAAAGGGTTTTATAGATATTTGTTTTAATTTACTAAAGTAAAAAGAAAGAGAAAAGAAAGAAAGAAAAAGAAAGTGGGGGAATACCCCTTTTTTAAAGATTTTTTCGCTTACGTAAGCAAGTGGGTCACATTACGCAATTTACTAAACTAGCCATTTAGATGCATGAGGACCCACCTAGACCCACCTAGACCCACTTTTTATTATTACTTTAAAAAATCTAAATAGTACACCCCTATTAATTAAATCTACTAATTCTAGCTAATTTATAGCTTTTTTACTAATTTTACTAAGAAATAATTAACTTTTATTATTAAAAAATTAATTTCTATATATAAAAGTATTACTTTTAAGTATATCTAATGCTTAATAATTATCTTAAGCTTAAAATACTATATATTTCTTAGATTATATAATATAAGAATAAATATTAATTTATTATATTTAAATAGTATACTTTATATATATATATATATATATATATATAATAAGTATTATATTTAAAGCTTTTATAAGAAGTAAAAAATTTCTCATATTATATAACTAATATTATATTACTAGTTATTTTATTTTACTAATATAAAAAAAATTTTTACTTATTAAGTATTAGATTATAAGGAATAATTTTAAAAAAGAAAAAAAAAAAGATTTATAAAAAGTATAAAAATAAGATATAAATTCTAATAAATTAGCTATAGTTCTTAACCTTATTTATATTATAAAATATAATTAAAGCTATTTTAAATACTTTATATAATATTTTAATATAATTATTTCTATTTATAATCTATTATTTAGTATTATTTCTAAAGGGATATATAGGGTAAAATTAAATAAAAAAAGCACTTAAAGTAAATAAATAAATATTAATTCTATAAAAAAAGATTTATATATAGTATAATAGCTTAAAGTATATAGAAAAAATTAAGAATCTTAAAAAACATAACTATAATATTCTATATACCCTATATCTTAATCTATAGCTAAAGCTATTAAACTAGTAAAAGTTTAAAAATTTATAACTAAATAACTAAATTATAATAAAAAGAAAGCCTAATATTAAGCTTATTAAGAAAATTCTAAGGAATATTATAAAATAATATAAATCCCTACTTTTTTTTTTACTAATACTATATTTATAGTATTTATAGTGTAGTGTAGTATATACTACACTACACTACATACTACATTACCCTAAAATCTACTACACTACATACTACAACGAAGGTCAAAATACTACAAATACTACACTACATGCAAAGCTCTGACCACAAGTAATTAGGTAAGCTAGGGTGACATAAGCAGACTACCCTATAGTGGTGATGTAAGTAGCTTACCCTATAGCTATCTTTGACAGCGATTTTCTCTTTAACTAGAGGTTGTATAAAAGTCTTATATATAGCAAATTAATGCTAGAAGATAGGGCTTTCTTTTTATATAGTAATATTTTTTAGACTAAAATTTAGTGCATATAGGTTGCTAGTATGTATAGTAGTGAGTTGATTTTTTAGATTTTATATATAAATGAATTTTATGGAAAATAAAAAGTGGCTTATAAGACCCCGCTAGTGGCCTAGGCCTACTAATACAGTTAGTAAGTCTATAAGAGGAAGAAGATCTTTTTAATCTAGCTAGTTAGCTAGGCCTCTTAACTAATAGCCGCATCGCCTAAATAAACTAACTAAAAATTAATTCTATTACTTTATTAGTTACTATAAAGTAATCTAAATTAAATTCTATTAGTTAATAACTACCACTACTTCTATTACGTTACGTTAATAAGAATTAACGTTGTGGCTCTATTAGTCCTAGACCGTAGAGCTTACACTTGTATAGCTATTGCTAGCTAGCATTAGCTCCCTAAATTTCAAAAATTATTTTTTTAGTCTTACTTTTTATTACCTTAGTTAGAGTATTCCCTAAGAGTAGTTATATAGCTCTCTTTACTAGAATTAATATATATAGTTTATATTACCCTATAGTATTAAGTATACTTAGCTATAATACTGTGAGGCCCCGCCCACAACACAGCGTGCACACCCCACAGGCATGCTAGGCCTAGGGCTAGGTCCACGTGACACTAGCGAGCCGCTAGATAAAAGCCAGCGACTTACGTGTATAATACTTAGACCTAGTAAGCTTTAGTAAATATATAAGTGCCCCTATACCTCTTACCTAGCTATCCTTTATTCTTATAATTCTAAAGCTTCTCCTACTAGCTACCTAAGAGTAATATAGGGAGGAGAACTACCTAATCCATAAGAGTAATATTAGATAATAACTAAGGGCTACTAAATAAGGGTAACACTATAGCTAAGAACATGCCCTATTCTATAGGTACTATAACTAAAGATATACCCCTTATTATCTATACCTAAGCTATAGTAATAGTAGAGTAAATTACCTAGCTTAAGGAACTCTAGAAACTATAGGAAGGAGAGTAAGAGCTCTAAGATCTATTATAGCGTAATATAGGAGAAGAATAATTAAAAAGGTAATAAAGAGCTAGCACTTCCTTAAGCTATAGTAGCTAAGAGATTAAAGTTTAGAATATTACTAACCTCTAATATCCTATAAACCTATAGAGATATAAGATATAGATTAATAACCTAAACTATACCTTTAATAGGGTAAAGAAGAAGTTCTAATATAACTACTAGAAGATCCTTTTTGCACTTAACTATATATATATTAATTATAGGGCGAGATAGGATAGATACCTTAAAGAACAGCAGGCTAATAGCTAGGATAACCTTAAAGATAACTAGGATAAATTTTAGACCTAGATACTTATACTACTTTAGGACTTAGCTAATTATAACGCATAAATAGTAATGTAATTAGAGAATATAAAGTAATATAAGGGTTAAAGCCCTATTAAGTTTAGTATCTTCTTAGATTCACTAGAGAAACACCTAGAAAGAGCCCTAGAAAAGACTTATGCCCTTATATTCTTTATAAAGTTACTCCCTAACCTATAGGATTATATTAACCTGCATACCTCTATTACTAATAAGACTTAAGAAGAGATTATATAACTTACCTAGTGATTCTAGGAGGCTATGCTAAAGAATAAGCGAAAATCTAAGTAATTAGGAGATAAAGGCCTATATAAGAACCCTTAGCACTATAGGAATAACTCCCTATAAGATTATAGACCTTATAAAGATTAAAGGAATAAGGACTAGGAGAAAGGCCTAGCTACCTACCTAAACACTACTAAACCTAGGGATAAGATATAGTATTATAACTATAATAGCATAGGATACCTTACACATTACTATAAGAAACCTAAGAAAAAGCCCTAAGAAGGCCTAGAAAACTCCCTAAGGCAGAAGTAGATACCCTTACCTCTACCTCTAATACTAAGGTGCTAATAGGGCATTAGTTTTACACACTAGTTACTATTTATAGGCATAAAGACATTAAAATAGCGGCTAATCTAGATAGTTACGCTAAGATTAATATAATTAGTATTAAGTTTATAAGAACCTATAAACTTAACTAGGCTAAGGCTATAGTACCTATTATTAAGGCAGTAAGAGCCCTTATAGTCCCTTAATATAGTATCTATAAGGTGCCTATTATAATTAAGGACTTAAGAGAAGAAGAAAGGGACCTTAAGCTACTATATATAGCTATAGATAAAGACCTAAGAGTAGGGGGAAGCCCTATATTAATTAGAATATATACCCTTATAGAAGAACATATATACCTTTACCTATATTTATAGGAATAGTGGTTTAAGAAAGGAAAAGTAGCCTTTTTACTATTAACTCCTTATAAATTCGCAAAAGTAACGCGTAATAAGACTATTATATATACTATTATAGGGGTTATAGAAGATAAGTTTATTACCCTTAAAGATAATAAGGAGGTAAAAGTGTATAGAACTATTAAAGATATTCCCCTAGAACTATATAAGTTTAAAGATATATTTATATTAGATAAGGTAGGAAGCTTACTATTAAGAAAAGAGACTAACTATATAATTAACCTAGTACCTAGGGCTATACCTTTATATAGACTAATCTACCCTCTCTCCTAAAGTAAGCTAAAAGAACTCTATAAATATATTAATAAAAACCTATAGAAAGGCTAGATAAGACCCTCTAAGAGCCCTATAGGCATGCCTATTCTATTTATACTAAAGAAAGATAGGACACTCTAGTTATATATAGATTATTAGGGACTTAATAGAGTAACATAGAAGAATCACTATGCTCTCCCCCTAATTTTAGAGATCCTAGATTAGTGCTAAGGAGCTTACTACTTCTTAAAAATTAACATTAAGAATATATACTATTAAATTTATATTAAAGGAGGTAATAAGTAGAAGACTATATTTTATACCTATTATAAACACTATAAATACCTTATAATGCCCTTTAGGTTAACTAATGCCCTAGCTACTTTTTAAAGTTATATTTATAAAGCGCTCTATAGGCTAGTTAATACTATTTATATAGTGTATCTAGATAATATCCTTATCTTTTTAAAGATATAGGAGGAATACACTATATATATTAAGGAAGTTTTAGAATATATAAGATTAGCGGAGTTATATATAAAACCCTTAAAGTGTTTATTCTACTAGGAGTTAGTAGAGTTCCTAGGGTTTATTCTATTAGTTAATAGGATCTTAATAGATACTTACTAGGTTAATATAATCTAAGAATAGAAAGAGCCTATAAGCTTTAAGAATATATAGTCCTTCCTTAGGTTCTATAACTTCTACTAATAGTTTATCTATAGATACTCTAGGATTATAGTACCTCTTTATATATTAATAAAAGGTAGTTAAAATAGTATCTAGACTAGGAAGTTTATATTTAGAGCGAAGGAATAGCTAGTGTTTAACTAGCTAAAAGAGGCCTTCTAGTAAGCGCCTCTCCTCTATTATTATAACCTAAGTTAACCAGTGTGTATTAAGATAGATACTTTAATCTTTATAATAATAGGAATCCTATCTTAATAGGATAATAAGGGCTATTAGTATTTAGTAGTATTTTAGTTAAGGAAATTCATAGACACTAAGTGTAATTATAGCATAGCTAATTAAGAGCTACTCACTATAGTAAAGTTATTTAAACACTAGTAATACTATATTAAGGGCGTAGTAAGCCTAGTTAAAGTCCTATTAGACTACTATAACCTATAGACCTTTATAAGGTAGTAGAAGTTAAATAGAAGGTAGGCAAGGTAGTATATATTCCTTTGCCCCTTCTACTTTATAATTAGGCATAGACCTAGGAAAAGTAACCTAGTGGATATACTATTAAGAAGGCCTAATTATAAGGGTAAACCCCTAATAAATAGGGCACTATTACTAGAACTTTAAAGGAAGATAGTATCTACTAAAATAGTAGAAAAAGAGAAACTAATATATTAAAGAAGATATAGTAAGATACCTTTAGGGGAGGAAAATGCCCTAGTCTTAGGCATAGAGAGGCTTAATAAGATATCTTTAGGGGAGGAAAATGCCCTAGCCCCTATAGAGAGAATAGCTATAGTAGCCTAGTTAAGAAGCTAGTTAGCTACTATAGATCCGGTAAAAGGTTAGCTAACTAAAGGGGATTTTAAGGAGAAAGTAGTGTGTGTCTAAGATATTAGCGTAGTATAAGAGATATAAGGGACTATTACGTCACTAGATCCCTACTAATCTAGGCTAAATAAACTATTAGCGTAACTACTATAGAAGGCATAGGATTAAGACCTAGATCTATAGAGATAGAATAGTAAGATTAATAACTCCCTAGTAAAAGGGAAGGGAAAGGCTAGTCTATAGTTATATAGTATAGGGGGTCTCCTATTATACTAAGACTAGGTAGTTATTCCCTAGGAGCCTATCTTATAATAGGAGCTTCTATAGCTACACTATAATAATCCGCTAGTGGGTTACTTTAGGACTAAGTATACTCTAAAGCTACTAAAGCATTACTTTTAGTAACTAGCTATAAGTAAGTCTATTTTAGACTATATTATAAGCTATAGGGTTTGCTAATAGGTAGTAGCTAGAAGATATTGCCTATATAGAAGCCTTAAATCACTACTAATACTAAGGTAACTATAGATAGAAATCTTAATAGACTTTATTATAGGGTTACCTATTGCGTAAGTAGGTAAGCAAGAGACTAATATAATCCTAGTAATTATAGACTAATTTACTAAGTATTCTGTCTTCCTACCTATAACTACTACTATTAACGCGGCTAAATTAGTAGAACTTTTCTATAAAGAGATTAAGCTATAATTCAGAGCCCTAGAGGGCATTATATCTAATAGAGGTTCGGTCTTTATAAGCTAATTCTAGTTAGACCTATGCTACCTATCTTAGGTAAAGCAGAGGCTTTCTATAGTATTTTACCCCTAAACTAATAGGCAGATAGAAAGAATAAACTAAGTACTTAAGCACTACCTTTAATGTTTTATTATAGAGAACTAATAGATATAGCCTAAGCTACTCCTAATAGCTTAATTTGCCTATAATAATATAGTAAATAGGAGCACTAGCTACTCCCTAAACTATTTACTTATAGGCTATTTACCTAAGTTTTATCTAGCTCTTAGGGGTAAGAGCTAGGAAGGGGAGGTGCTAGAAGTATATATATGTGTTATAAAGCTATATAAAGTTAGAGAGTATCTAAAGGAGAACTAGGCTAAAGCTACTAAAACCTAGGCAAAGTATTATAACTAGTATTACTAGCTATTAATACTATATTAAGGTAACCTAGTACTACTATTAGTAAAGAATATTAGGCTTAAGGATATAAAATAGAAGCTAATCCCTAGATTTATTAGGCCTTTTTAAGTACTTAATACTATAGGAAAATAAGCATATAGACTAGTATTACCTAAGAAGTATAGATAGCTATATAATATATTTTATATAAGCTTATTAGAGCTATAGAATTGCTATAAAGATACTAGAGATAAGGATATACTAATACTAGACCTTAAGGATAAAGAAAATAAGTATAAAGTTAAGGAAGTTAAGGACTATAAGAAGACCTATAAAGGTAATAAATACCTAGTAAAATAGAAGGGTTAGCTAAGTAAATATAACTAATAGGTTTTAGCAGAAGATATAGAAGGTGCTTAATATATAATTTAAGCGTTTTACTAAAGTAGATTATATAAGAAAGGTAGTAATATATAGGTAAGTTATAGGTAAAGAGATATAGAGTTATAATAAAAAAGGCCTAGCCTTATTAGCTACTATTACACTCCTATATAAACTACCTTAGACTACCTACTAAATAATAAAAGAAAACACGCCTAAAGCGTAGGGAGGGTTAAGGGGAACCCCTCTATTATTACCCCCTTATAGAAAAAAGCCTAACCCCTATAAATAAGATACTTAGCACTATTCTTATCCTTAGCGATTACCTAGCGTATTACTAGTATAAAATAATGTTTTACTATCCCCTAGGGGATATACCCTAGGTCTAAGTGTTATAGGTATAAAGTTATTTTTATATTCTATATAATCTTAAGTTTATAGTAGTTTAGCTATAGAAGAATTAGCAAATATATAGTAAGGTAGGGCAGAATAACTATAATACTTATATACCCTAGAATTAGGCTAGGGAATATTATAATAAGCAGCTACTATTATAATACTATATACTATTAGTATATAATAGAGGTATACTACTACTAAATATAAGTAAGAGACTAGTAAATATATAGTAAAGAGATAAACCTAATAAACCTTTATAGCCCTAGTTAAGCTAAAAGCAATATAGTGTAATATATTTACATAGTTAAACCCTATTATTAGATAGAGGTAACACTTAGTAATATAGAAATAAGAGGCCTCTAAAAATAGGTAGTCCTTAGGGTCTTCCTCTACTATATTACTATAGATATCTATAAGCATTTAGGCCTAGTCTAAAACTATAAGGAGGTTAATAAAATTACCTCTTATTATAGCTATAGCCTATAGGAATTTATTAGTAAAATAAGACTAAAAAATATAGAAAGAGTAGTATACTTATAGTCTTATAAGAATTACTATAGTTATAGTATTAGGCATAGCGCTTAGAATATTTTATCTTTTAAGGATCTATAAATAGATTATAGGGAAATTAATAGTTAATCTATAGTAATATAGGCTTAGCTAGGGGATATTTCTTAAACTTAGCATATCTAGTGCGTAAATAATATATATAGCTATATTCTTTTAAAGGAATATACTTATCTTCTATAATAAATAGGTAGTAATTAAGGACTAGGAAGGGATAGAAACTAAAGGCATAAGAAATAATTAAAAAAATTACTATAGTTATAGAAGGGAAGAGTATATAATATAATAAAGAATTATAGGTAAATTTATAGTTAAACCCTATCTATTATTTATTATTATTTTAAAGGCTATTACTAGTTAGCAAATAGCTATAAAATAGCTAGCAAAAGCCATTTAGGAGCCTAGCTATAAGTAAGGAGGTAATTATAAGGCCCTACCTATAACACAGCATACACACCCTATAGGTATACTAGGCCTAGGGCTAGGTCCACGTAATACTAGTAAGCCGCTAGATAAAAGCCAGCGACTCGCGCGCACAACACTTAGACCTAGTAAGCTTTAGTAAATACACAAGTGCCCCTATACCTCTTGCCTAGCTATCCTTTGTTCTCACAAATACTTATAAGAGTAATATCTATAAGAAAAGAGTTTAAGGTTTATATTAGTTATATAATCTTAGTTTTTACCTATTTAGGGTTAAAGTATACTTTAATTACTATAATAAAGTTATAAATTATATTAGAACCTTAAATTTTATTAATCTTATATATTATAGCTTTCTAGTATAGCTTTTCTTATTACTTATTTTAATACTTAAATTATATATTTATATATTTAGTATTATTAAGATATACTATATACTTAGCTATAACTTTTACTTTAATAATAACTTAGCTAGGTAAGAACTTTTTCTTAAGCTTAATAAAGATTTAGTAAAGAATTAGCTTTTTATTATTAGTATTTTTCTCTTTAATCTTATTAATTATTATTATATAAGTATTAGAATTAATAGTACTAGTAATCTAAGTTCTAATAGTTCTCTCTCTTAACTTAGTTACTTTATATACTTAATACTTAAATATATACTAATAAGAAAAAAAGAAAAAAGCCTTTTAGAAAGTAAGCTTAGTCTTCTTACTTCCCTAGTTTTTTATAATAAAAGCTTTATATACCTCTAGTATAATTATAAAGGGCTTTTAAGATAGTTAATATTAAGCTTTAAAAGCTAAGGATTAACTCTCTCCTAAATCTCTTAGCTTTAGGTAGCTTACTTTAATACTTTATACTATTTTTCCTATTTATTAGATAAGACTAACTTAATATTAGTCTTAAGACTTAAGTAAGAAGAAGTTAAGGTATTTATTATAAGTATAGATTAGTAAGTAAAGTATAGTATATATATAAATATATAAGGGATTTAGTAAAGTTATAAGTATATACCTCCTAGGCTTATAATTATTACTATATAGTATATAACTTTTAGTAAAAATATAATTAAAAAGAATAATTAAAGGTAGAAAATATAATTAAATTAATTATTTTTCTATTATATAAATAGAAAAATAAAAGCTTTTCTTTTATAAAAAGAGTAATTATAGTAAATCTTATATACTTCTTATTCTAATATTATATATTCTTTTAAGGTATAGTTTAGCTTCCCTAATATAGTCCTACGCGCATAGCGCGTACGATTAGTCATATTCCCTGCTGCCAGGCAACACAAGGCTAGGTGGTCAGGCTAGTCCCACAGGGCTATTCCCCGCCGCCCGGGTGGCTAGGGGCTAAGTGTCTCCAGAAGGTACATGGAAGGTGGTACGGACTAGCCACATTGCCTCTGCTTCCTCGGCTATCAGCCAATGACAACGAAGTCTGACCGAGCTGCTTGTGACTGCTGAAGCCCTGGATTCCTCAGCCCTCACTTGCTGATTTGGTGCCAGCCTTGCCGTTTCGCCTTGTAGCCCGGCCCTCCAGCCAAGCCAAGCCAAGCTTGTTAGTCCACCACTTGCAGCCTCGAAACCCACTTCCTCCTGTCCCCTCTTTCAATTCCCTTCCTGACCAATTCTTCTGGCGCAAGCATTGATACCAATCGATGGACTCATCGGCAGCCTTCGTCTGCAAGTCGATCTTCACACTCTCCTGTCTCTGCTGCGTTGTTTGGCGTCGTACCCTCGCTGCGTGGCTCGCCGGGCCCAATCCGCCTCGTCCTGACACAACCCGGCATTACCGCCTTTCCGGCTCTGGCTGTCCCAAGGCTTGTTCCACGTAGCTTCTTCCTCCCGCCTCCCCTTGCAGTCTAACATCTTTGAATGTCCTTGACCAATTCTGCGGCCGCCCTCTCCGGTGCTCATCTGTCGATGGAACCGTCTACCAAGAAAAGGAAGTTGGCTCCCAAGGTCAACGCTTCGCCGGCCCCCATCACGCAGCCTCTTGCCAATCAGTACGCACACGAACCATCGGTGAGCCACGACACATATCCTCACGAGGAAATAACTTGTCCCCCCCCTAATGCGGCGACGCATTGACATGTCCAACTGACGAGGTCATTAGCTTCCACAAAACCAACACCATGCCAATCATGACGCACCGCTTACTGAGCGACAGGACTTTGAGTCCTTCGCCAGACACCTCCAAGACGCTGCCATGCTCATCCAGCGTCAGACTGAACGACTGCCATATGGTGATGTCTCCGTGCTGCTATTGAGTTGGGAGGAAGACCGATCGGTGGACGAGGATATCACGGCCTTCGAAAATATACTACATAACAAATACAACTATGTCACACACCGATGGCAGATTCCAACCGTGCCAAACCCAAGCATAAAGCTTGGTGTACAGATGGCTTCATTTCTCGAAAATGCCCGTCCGAATCACTTATTGGTCATATACTACGCTGGCCACGGATATCTTGGTGGTGAAGGTCATCTGTACTGGGCATGGTAAGTCTGCCGAAGCCAGGACAGGACGTGCACCTAAGCCATGTCTAATTCTCGATGTGTTTTTTCTTCTTCTTTTTTTTAGCAATGCTCGGGACGATGCAGCCAAACTCAAATGGGATGGTGTCAGATGCTTGTTCGAGGATGCCCAGTCTGATATCCTGCTTTTGCTTGACAGCTGTGCCATATCCGATCCGCCAACCGCTGGCAGCCATGGAATAAAACAAGGCATTGCTGCTTTTACTCCCGAACATAGACACAACTCTCGCGAGAAGGGATCCCGTTCGTTCACCGCGGAAATGATTGACGCCCTACAAAGCCTGCACAACGGCCGGCCGTTCAGTGTGAACAAGTTTTACGAAGAGATTATAGCACAAAAGCAATTGCATAATGCGCATGGGGGGAGACCTGTGAGCATGATGCAGTCCCGGTCGCCACTTTTTTTCAGTTTGACACCAGGCAAAGGCCAATATCTCAGTCTGGCCCCTCTGCCACCAAGACCAGCCACCGATTCCCAGAGCGGGACCGCCTTTGCGGATGTCCAAACCCAGCCTGGCCGTGAAGATGACTTGATTGACCCAGAGTCGGTTGCAGACGTTCGATTTGACGAAACACGAATACTAGTTTGCACAACATTCGTCGGAGATGCCAGTCCAGACATGTCGTTCTTCAACCAGTGGCTTCAAAATCGACCACCGCTTGGTTCGAGGATTGCCGTCGAAGGAATGTTTTTGGGCCCGCCAACAATGCTACTCGTTTCCATGCCCCAATCCATATGGAACGTTGTGCAGCACGACAAAGTCTGCTGTTTCCTGGGCTACATCAGCTCCCACAACATGATACACTTGTATGAGAAACTTGTGGGGCCAGCCGGTGTGCGGCCATCTGTGAAGCAGGTGGAGGGCGGGAGAATACTATCGGACGCGGGAGGAGGAGAACTCGCAACTGGCACACCGGCCAGGAACTCCCGGGACACCGAGAATCTTGATCGAGTGAATCATTCCTCTGCTTCTCGAGACAACAACGTTCGGAGCGATGGAGCAATTCCCTCGCCCCAAAGCAGCCCGTCCCGTCCGCCACTCGGCGTCGAAGCTCTCAAGTCCAAAGATGACGTGGAGGACTCGGCCGAGATGCAGGAAGCTGCTGAGCAGCTCAAGGCTCTCAGTCATGTGCGCCACCGAAGCGACGAAGCAGCCCCGGCGGAGCGTATGCGAACCTTGCTGCCGGAGGCCATCTCGGACGTAGCACGCGAAAAGGGCAGATTGTCCCAAACAACGGGCGACCATCTGGGCAATGATCCAGCCATGCTGGTTGACATGACGACGACCCCATACTCAAAAGCAAAAGGGCCGCGGCGCTCTGTCATGAAGCAAGAGACGCATTGCAGCCATTGCAGCCATGCCCCGTTCAAGGACTTTTCGTCGCTGCGCAAGCATATCGCTGCCGCGCATACGAGGCCGTTCCCATGTGCCTTTTCTTTCGCTGGCTGCACAAGCACATTCGGCTCCAAAAACGAGTGGAAGAGACACATTGCCTCTCAGCATTTGTGCTTGCAGTATTACAGGTGCTCCGCGTGCCCTTACAGCGCCATCCACGGCAAGGGGAGTGAATTCAACCGCAAGGATCTGTTCACGCAGCACCTTCGCCGCATGCATGCTCCTTTTCAAATAAAAAGAGCCATCTCCCAAGGCGACGGGCGAATCCAACTCGAATGGGAAGCATACGTCAAGGAGATGCAACAATCGTGCTTGGTGACGAGACGCCAGCCGCCGCAGCGAGCAGCGTGCTCGAAACCCGAATGCCAAAAGCGCTTCGAAGGTCCCAATGCGTGGGACGAATGGACTGAGCATGTCGGAAGACATATGGAAAGGGGCGAGGGGCCGATATTGGGAGCTGACGGCTTGCTCACCCAATGGGCTTTGGATGAAGGAATCATCGAGTCGAAAGGGGACGAAGAATATCGCCTATGTGCCACAAATGGTCTGCTCTCGTCGCACAGCAGCTCCGGTCCACTGCTGGATGGAAAGGACTCGTTGCTGGCGTCCTTTACCGATGCGTCTCAGGCGGAGGACACTTCCATGACGGACACCAGACTACCGGATAGCGAGGCTGATGACAGCCAAGCTGTCATCGCATGAGCATCATCCGCAGGTGGTGTTATTTTCATCCAGATGCCGAGGGTCTATTGACCGACACGAAAGCACGTTCTTTTTCTCTTCTCTTCCTTCTCTTTTCCTTCAAGTTATCAAGACTGAAACGAAGTAACGAAGCCACGAATAATCAATTTTTGAAATTGCGGAGCACTTTTTTTTTTTTTTTTTTTTTCTCCAAGGGCTGGGTACGGGAACAGAAAAATGAAGCGAGTCGGTTGGTTGGAACATGGTTTTTTTTTTTCAATAAAATTAGTGCAATTCTCATTTCTTATCTTTGGGTCTATGGCGCAGAAAAGGGGTTGGCACTACATTGTTAATGAATTGTTTGAAAAGGCATGAGTCGAAATTACCGGAGTTCGGGGTCTCTTTCACACGACGAAGCATTACGGCATGGAAAGGTGTGGTTATTCTTTTCCACAAAAAGACCGCTTCTCGATAAGGCAGACAATAAACATACCTTTATGATACTCTGCTTGGAAACTTGAATATTGAAGCTACTTACGGTGTGTTTATTTCTCATTTCACAAGCAAATTTTTGATAACTCGGCCATCCATTTGTGTATTTTTTTTTCATCTATTGATGATTGAAAGCCTTGTATCCGGGACATTTGGCCAAGGCATCACCACCATGGCGACTGAGCAATCGCCGCAGCGAGGCTGAGTGCATTGGCTGGCTATCCTGCCATCATGTGTCGTATTTGCAGAGTGACTGACGGCCTGGACGGAGCTGGGAATTCATAACGCCCAGCCAGTGCCCAGGACATTGAGCCGACGCGCTGACTTGCGAGGGTGGGGCAACTCGGTAGTGCCGTGGAAAGCCCACTCCATCCGCCAAGGGGCCACAAAGCCAACATTGAACAACCACATCACACCGGCAACGCCTCCGCCATGGCCTTTGTTCTGCCCTTCAATCCCAACAATACCGGTCCTGCGACTAGCGACACGAGCCAGAATCACCACCACCCAGGCGCCATGAATGGCATCAACGGCGCCAACATGGCTGGGAGCGGCGGCGGCGGCGGCCCTCCCATACCCGCTGGCCCTACACCAGCCGGCCACCAAGCCGAGCTGAACTACATCTACGGCATGGTCGAGGAGCTCAGTCGACAGTTGGCCGACAACAGAAGAGTCACGGAAGACATCGTCAGCGGGCTGGGCAGAGTGCGCAACAGAGCCAAAACCCAGGGCCTGTCCAACGACGAACTACTGCTCTCAGCCGCGGCCGACCTCCAAGGTAACGAAAACCACCCATGATGACTTGCACTGCACTGCATCACATCACTTGCTCACCTCCCCCAGCCGAAAACCAAAACCTGGATTCCCTCGTCTCCATCCTCTCCGAGTCTCTCGAAAAAGCAAACTTCTCGCGCGACGCCAACGCCGCCCTCCTGTCTCAATACGCAAACGCCCTCGCCCTCATGCTCAAGCAGCTCCACGAATACAAATCCAAACACGTCACCGACGTGGCCGCCTGGCATCGCTCCTACAGAAGCCAGCTCGACGAGGCGCGGCAGGAGAACAGCCGTCTGCGCGAGCAAATCTGGGAGATGCAAACGCACGCGGGGCGGGCCAACGAGAGCCTGCGCCAGTTCCGGCGGAAATACGACGACGACGACGAGACATGGGATCGGAGGGCCGAGCACACGGCGCTGAGGCAAGAGTTGAGGTTCTGGAAGAGGATGGCCATGCCGGAGCTGGAGGATGACGATCCGTACTGGAGCGACGACGACGACGTGATTGATCCGGCGGAGAAGGAGAGGCTGAGGGAGCTGGAGCAGAGGGCTGTTCAGGAGCAGATGGAGCAGGACGACGATGGCGATGCGGGACAACAACAACAACAACATCATCATCATCATCAACAACAGGGGCCCTCGCACTTGGCCATGATGGGGGGGGTTGCCATGCAGAGAGAAGACGCGGCTGGGCGGGCGGTGCCCATGCCGCCTCCGAGACCATCGAGCGCAGCGTCAAGCACGGGGTCGACGGGACAGTAAATGAATTGACATGATGGATGGGAATGGAAAGAAATGGCTTTTGCCCTCGGAAAGCTCTTGCTGGGAATATACCCTTTGCTGTACTATGCTTCCGGCCTGTTGGATTACAAGATCTGGTACATCAACGCTAAATACTACACGACCTCCCCCGGACTCTCCAGTAACTTGGCCTGACGTCGTTTAGTAGCCACTTTGCTCATGTCTCTGATGTTCGTCCTCGCCACCGTCCTTGGAGTCAGCAGCTGCTTGTCCTGCCTGCTTGATGCCTTGCTCATCACCACGTAGTTTGGCAAAGTATGCTTTGATGTCCTCCGCCCCAACGGCCTGGCCGCTTTCCGCGAACTGCTGGAAGAACGGCTTCAGCTGTTCCTTGAGGTGGTTGTACGCCATGACACCCTCTATGGCGCGCACACGATCGACGTTGCGGAGGGCGCTCTCACCCCGTTCGAGCAGACTGCCGCTGCCGTGGGTTGAGCCGCCGTGTCGAGAAGCGCCGTCCTCGGAAATGGGCGGTTCGTAAACCTCTTCTTCCTCAAGGAGTTGCGGGTGTTGCTTGTCGAGGAGTCGGTAGCAGTCTGGGCAGTGGCATAGTTGGTCGCGGAAGCCATCTTTGAAAAACAGCGAGAACCGCTCGGTCGGCGCCGCGGGCAAGTTTGCCAGCTTACATGCCATTTGCTCTGCCGCTGCTGGCGCTTTCTCGGACGTGGCTTCCGGTTCGGACGCCTTCGGTTCTTCTGCTTCATTCTTGACGCGCTTGGCTTCGGCCGACTCGTCCTCAAGATCATCCTCGGCCTTGCGCTTTTTGGAGGCGGCATCGCCCTCCTCCTCGGCCTTGTTTGCCTCGGTGCGCTCCGAATGTTGGAGGAGGACGGCTGGGAGAAAGCCGGACGTGCCAGCATAGCGCTTGATCCACGGGTTGGCATCCACGCACTTGTAGCAGAGGAAGCCTTCGAAGTCGTCCTCATCAGGGAATCCAGGGGGCATCGGGGGCTCGTCCTCGTCCTCGTCCTCGAGTACAGCCACGTCGGCAATGTTCGCAGATGCGTCCGGTTGATCTTCGTTGGCCTCGGAAATCGTAGCCAGCCCGTTGCCGTCTGCCACGCTGGCAGAGCAGTTCCTCTTGGCACCTTGCATCTTTTCGAACCATTTGGGCCCCATTCCCACCAAGCAGCCGGGGTGATACCAGTCTTCGCCACAGCCTCCCGTCTCGGGAGTCCCCAGACCCAGGCACTGATACATGGTGCCCTTTTGCTGAAACGGGTCGTAGTCACATTCGCACCCGCAGAAAACGTTGCGAAAGTTCTGATTGTATTTGTTGTTGACGTCGGGCTGCTCCGAATGCACGTCGCCCTTGGTATTGGTCCTCTCGTTCGTTCGCAGGGTGCAAGGGCTTTCTTTGGGAATGCGCGTGGTTCCGCAATCGCAGGTAAAGTTTCGTTTTTGGAAAATCTCAACGAGGTCGTGCTCCCCGTGACACTGGACTGAGCAAGCGTAGCATACGCCAGCCGGTTTCCAGGTGCCTGACTCGGACTCGGACGAGTCGGAGGGCGGCGCAGGCGCAGGGTTGCATGTCAGGCAGGCAAACACATTCTGTCGAAGAGGCCCGAGGATTTTGGTACAACTCTCGATGCTCTGGACTATTATTAGCAAAATTGTCGCAAAGATTGCGCCGGGGCATCTTTTTTCTGGAGATGCTAGACGTACGTATGGCAAGGCTTCACGCGCATCAGCTTCCAGCAGCTCTTGGTCGCGGAGAAAGCTACAACAAACCCGTCAGTAACAACATCACGGGCGGCACGGGGGTTAAAGGCATTGGTGCGTGTGCTTACTCGGCTGCAGTCTGAGAGTCATTCGATGCTTGCGAGTGTTGGGAAAAGCTATTGCTTCGCGCAGATGCGACCTTGTCCTGCGGCGGGTCGTTGGACATGATGCGAGCGGCTGAGTTGTAGATGTTTTGATGAAGAGGAGCCGCCGTGAATGACAGACGCTGCCTGGTTTATTTGTCAGCCAACCAGAATACCAGAATGCCAGAATGCCCCACCCACTCGATCAAGCAACCACTTTGCGCGTTGGTACCGTCTTGGTTTAGCGCCCGGACTATTTAACGCGTCGTCGCGTATCAGTTCGTTTGACAGTTGCTGACAGTTGCATGCCCCCCTTCCTTTGTCTGGTCACTTCACCTCACAACTCCATCTACTTGTCTGCATTCTTTCCCGCCAAAACAGTAGAGCAAGAGAAGAACACACGGAAATGAGGTAAGGATCATCTTGACCTTCTTTCTCCAAGTGAAAACGCTGACAATGATTTCAGTTCCCCCCCTCTTCACGATAACCCGACCTCGGCCAACCAGGGAGTCGGTCCACGCTCCAGCCGCAAACGTGCGAGAACTGGCGGCGATGATGCTACTTCATCAATAGGGCTTGGCTCAAGTCCCATGCCCTCTTCCCCCCCCGCCCCCTTTGACATTGCACATGGTACAGAGGATGACGATGATGTCGATGACGAACCGGAAATCCAAGATGACATTGACGACATTGACGAAATGGCAGATGACGATGTCGATCTGTTTCGAGAGGGGTTCGAGACCGACTACCGATCTCGTCAAGACGACGCGTACGAAGGTGTCGGCCTTGATGACGATGGAGATTACGACGCCATGGATGTGGGAGATAGACGGAGATTGGAAGCACAGCTGGCTCGTCGTGACAGAGAAGTCGCTCGCCGGCAAAGAATCCCGGCCGCTTTCCTCCCCGGTGATGACGACGAGGGCGACATCGATCTGGCTGCGCAGCCTCGTCGACGTCGTCACCACTACGATGAGGACCCCGATGAAGCCATGGGCGCCGACATCATGGATGAAGAGCTCTCGCTGGAAGCCCTCGGTGACGTCAAGGCCGCCAATCTCACTGAATGGGTGTCACAGCCACCAGTTCAGAGAACGGTCAAGCGTGAATTCAAGGCGTTTCTCACGTCCTACACGGATGCTTCTGGGTCTTCTGTCTATGGCAACCGCATTCGAACTCTTGGTGAGATCAACGCCGAGACCCTTGAGGTCTCTTACGAGCACCTGTCCGAGAGCAAGGCCATCTTGGCGTATTTCCTTGCCAACGCTCCTGCCGAGATACTCAAGCTCTTTGACGAGGTGGCCATGGATGTTGTTCTCCTGCACTACCCGGACTACGAGCGCATCCATTCCGAGATCCACGTGCGCATCTTCGACTTGCCCGTGCACTACACCCTTCGCCAGCTGCGGCAGTCCCATCTAAACTGCCTGGTCCGCGTCAGCGGCGTCGTCACGCGGCGTAGCGGCGTCTTCCCCCAGTTGAAGTACGTCAAGTTTGACTGCGGCAAGTGTGGCACCACGCTGGGACCGTTCCAGCAAGAGTCGAATGTCGAAGTCAAGATTACCTACTGTCAAAGCTGCCAGTCTAGGGGGCCCTTCACCCTCAACTCGGAGAAGACGGTGTATCGCAACTACCAGAAGCTGACACTGCAAGAGTCCCCCGGCACCGTTCCCGCCGGACGCCTGCCCAGAACTCGGGAAGTCATACTGCTCTGGGATCTCATCGACAAGGCCAAGCCCGGCGAGGAGATTGAGGTCACCGGCATCTACCGCAACAACTACGATGCTCAGCTGAACAACCGGAACGGATTCCCCGTCTTCGCAACCATCTTAGAAGCGAACAATGTCATCAAGGCTCACGACCAACTGGCGGGATTCCGCATGACAGAGGAAGATGAGCACGAGATCCGCAAACTATCGCGGGACCCTAACATTGTGGACAGGATCGTCAGCTCCATGGCTCCCAGCATCTACGGCCACAATGACATCAAGACCGCGGTTGCCCTGTCGTTGTTTGGCGGCGTGGCCAAGACGACCCGAGGCCAGCATCACATCCGTGGCGACATCAACGTCCTGCTTCTCGGCGATCCAGGCACGGCCAAGTCTCAAGTGCTGAAGTATGTCGAGAAGACTGCCCACCGAGCCGTGTTCGCGACTGGCCAGGGAGCCAGCGCGGTCGGTCTGACGGCCAGCGTCCGCAGAGACCCCTTGACCAGCGAGTGGACGCTCGAAGGCGGCGCGCTGGTGCTGGCTGATCGCGGTACCTGTCTTATTGACGAATTCGATAAGATGAATGACCAGGACCGAACATCGATCCACGAAGCCATGGAACAGCAGACCATCTCCATCTCCAAGGCCGGCATCGTGACAACGCTGCAAGCGCGATGTGGCATCATTGCGGCCGCCAATCCTCAGGGTGGTCGTTATAATTCGACGCAGCCATTCTCAGCTAACGTGAATCTAACGGAGCCTATCCTATCGCGTTTCGACATACTCTGCGTCGTTCGAGACACTGTGGAACCCGAGGAAGATGAGCGACTTGCTCGTTTCATCGTCGGATCGCACAGTCGCAGCCACCCTACCAGCACAGAGTCGCAGAATTCCATGCAGGTCGAGCATGACTCTGCACTGCCCAAGACGCAAGGTACATCCTCATCCTCCACCAACGCGGACGGTCAAATCCCACAAGGGCTCCTACGCAAGTATATTCTATATTCTCGTGAGCGATGCCACCCGAAGCTGTATAACATGGATGAGGACAAGGTTGCGCGTCTCTTTGCGGATATGAGAAGGGAGTCATTGGCGACAGGTGCCTATCCCATCACGGTAAGTTTTCTTTTTTTGGCACCTTTCTGGCGCATTAGTCTACGAGGGTCCATGTCGATGCCCGGGCGAAACTAATGTGTGTTTCCAGGTTCGTCATCTCGAAGCCATCATCCGTATCAGCGAATCCTTCTGCCGAATGCGTTTATCCGAGTACTGCTCCGCCCAGGACATTGACCGCGCCATTGCCGTCACAGTCGAAAGCTTTGTTGGAAGCCAGAAGCTCAGCTGCAAGAAGGCGCTGTCTCGTGCGTTTGCCAAGTATACTTTGACCCGGCCTGGTGCTGGTCAGAGAAGGGGTAACCCGCAGAGGCGAACTGCTGCAGCATCTGCGTGAGGCCGGGGACCTTGGGAATGGCCTTGGGAATGGAGACACGGGCGTTTGGTTGACGATTACTGTTCATTATTGTCGAGATGCGGTCGTACGAAAATCATGCTTTATGGGGACTATTGGAGAGGCAATGTTGGTACATGGCGCAGTAGATAGTACACAACCGTCTCGGCGGATGTAAGTCTAGGGGTCGACTTGTTGGCCCTGCTTTGAAGCCAACAGACAAACTTCAAATATTGCTCGACCAATGGCGCCGCGTTTCTCTTGGGCGCACGGCATCCGGTCTCGCCTTTATTCGCTGCCTTGTTCCTCTTTTTGTGGAGTCAGTCCCAGCCATATGCCACCGATGAGAACAACCTGCCCATCGTGGTCCGATAGAGACGAGGCTGGATGGACTCATGATCAGATGGCGACCCGGCTCAGGGTTGTGGGAGGGCACCGACCATGTCCTGCGCATTGCTTCTTCGCTTCGCTCGTCCATGCCCTCTCTCCGCCTCCTGGTGAATTCTTGCCCTCTTTCTCTTTCGTCTACGGCTTGTCTAAAACGCGGCCTTGAAGCCACTCCTCGCCCGTCTTGAACTTGAATTTGTATTTCGAGGGCGCTCTAATTTTTTTTCTCAATCAGATGAATGAATTTCTGCTCGGAACTTAGGAAAAAAAAAGCAACATGGCAGATTGGGTACCGGCAATGGCCCCCTCGGAAGAGGTTGACGACGAACGTCTCATCTCACCACTTTCATCAAACAGCTCGCCGACGTCACCGGAGTCCCGGACAGGTCCGCTGCGCAATACACACAACGCTGGTGGTTACGACCTCGTCGATTCTGACCATGTTGACATCGCAGCCAGCAGCAAGGATGAATTTTCCCCGCAACCTCGGACCATGTCTCCCGGTTCGACTGATGGCCTGGGAATTTCCCCCTGCCACAAAGCTAGCAACAGCAGCCTTCCTCGAAAGCCTGTTGCGGCAGAGACAATACGGGGGAAACCGCCTAGAGGCCGCTTCATCTGGGCAACTTCCCCCCGTCTCAGCCACTTGCTTGACAAACTCGGCCCGCGAAAGCGGACTGGACGGGGAGCAGACCCGTCGAACGACAATCTCGCACCGAGATGCGCCTCGAACTCCTCGGGTCTCCCCAGTCCCGAGGCGGCAGGATGTCGCGCTTCTAAATCTTTAGACATTGACATTGAGCCGGCGAGTGAGGATTTCGACGATGAGGTGTTCAACCAAAAGTTCGGTACGTCGCCCCCCTCTCTGAAGAATTGATTCGGCACAGTTGCTCACGTACATCAGGTGAACCACCAAGCTACTGCTGGTCCAAGAAAGATGTGCAACAGAAAAAGTCGGAGTATATCCCCAGGGTCATATTTGCATTGTCCATCTACTCGACTGTGATGAGCGGCATGTGGCTGGTCGTGTCCATCCTTCAGCCTCGCTATGGCCACGGCATATCCTCCCAGGGCAAACTGCAGCCGTCCACGGCAACGTTGCTCACGGCCTTGTTTGCCAAAACCATTGAACTGTCCTTCGTCACAGTCTTCATCTCCTTTCTCGGACAAGTGCTTAGCAGGCGGTCGTTTGTGAAAAGAGCCTACGGGGGCATGACTCTTGCCGAGATCACCATGCGGAACTGGATACTCCAGCCGGGATCTCTCATCACACACTTCGAAACCGTCCCGTACGCGGGGTGGTCAATCCTCGGGGCCCTGACGCTGACGGCCACCTCTGCCGCCATGTTCTACACCACGGCTTCCGATGCCATGGTTTCGCCAAAGCTGATGACCAAGGGCTGGGAATGGAGGGAACTGTCGGGCCCGATCGCGGCGTCTTACGCCAACGTG
This sequence comes from Epichloe bromicola, assembly GCA_023658445.1. NCBI lineage: Eukaryota > Fungi > Ascomycota > Sordariomycetes > Hypocreales > Clavicipitaceae > Epichloe > Epichloe bromicola. Next base: position 1,778,891 of record CP098269.1, read on the forward strand.
AATTATCTAAAGGACACCTGTCCCGATATGTTCGGTTCGACCCCGCGGATCGCGGACAACGACGTGGCCTGCATGCAGATCCAGTTCTCCGGTCAGTCGCACCGCAACCTGTTCTCCTTCATGTCCACTTGGGCGGATATCAAGGCAAACGGGACGGCGGCAGCAAAAGAATTGAGGGACAGGCCGTCGGGCAAGCACTCCCTCTATGAGAACACCACCATGGTAGGAGCTTGGATCGAGACCAGGCACGGCAACGTGACGGCCAGCTTTGAGAAATACGGGCGTATCATCAACAACGTCACCATGGCGATGCCCCATCCCGGCGTCCACGCCGCTGCCACGTCACCGGAGAATGAGATAATGCAGCCGATCGACCTGGGCGGGGTGGGAGAGTACACGATCAGGGCGGGGGTCGTCTCGCCCGCAATCAACGTCATGTGTGTCAACATGGACAGGGACGAGCTCGCTCCCCTGGTTTACACAGAGTGGCCGTTCAGCACCACCACCAGCACCGGTGTCGGAACTCAGCGCATCGGCCCGAAAGACTGGCAGGATTTCGTCCCCCATTCTCTCAATCAAGACGGCAACCCAGAGTACCTGAACCGATCGGCGGTGGATGGAATTTTCCGCTGGGGCCCAGAATTCCGTCGACGACCGCCCGTATTCAGCATGGTATGTGTGCTGCGGCGTATTCGTTGTAGATGGGATTTAATACCCCCTCCGAAGCTGACTCAACATGATTGATAGTACCCGAGTGATTACAACATGGTTGCCAATTCGTCCGTGCTCGACTCCGACTCCATCTACATTCTCACCAAGAGCCACAAGATGGACAACTACACATTGTGCGAGATGCGATCTTGGGTGACCCCCCTATGCTCTACCGAGTTCAGAAGCTCGGGTACCGCAGGCACCAGCATGAAGGCGTGGTGTGAAGATTCCCAGGACACCAATGCGTATCATCGGTCCTTTCCGCAGGGCTTCGGGGACTGGCCAGCGCCGGCAAAGGATTGGAAGGTACGTCCATTTCACGCACACGGTCCCGTTGGGGGGGCGGAAGAGGAAGAAGGACGGCTTGCTGACACGAGATGATAGTCTGTGGCTGAAGTCTGGCGTCTGGCCCTGGACATCAACGGCGGATATCGCAACAACAACGCCACAAACGCGCGCCAACTCACGCAGCTGATTCTCGACAAGCCCAGATTCGCGCCGGATCTCCCCTCCCTGGCCGAGGCACTGGCCGCCTTCTGCGGCTCGACCCTGGTCGCGAGCTCCATCAGGTCGCCCTTCCGGCACTACTGGGAGTACCAGTCCACGCAGCTGACGCGCGACAAGGCCGACTACTTCAACGCGTCGCTCACCACGCAGCAGTACACGTCGGGACACGTGCTCGGCTGGCAAAAGCTATTCTACCTGGTCCTGTCGCTCGTCTTCGTCATCAACGTCTTCTGCTTCCTGTACGCGTTGCCGAAGCCGGGTCTCGTGACCGACTTCACGGAGCCGCAGAACCTGTTCGCCCTGGCCATCAACTCGCCCCCCAGCGCGCAGCTCAAGGGCAGCTGCGGAGGGGGCCCGGAGAAGAGAGATCTCGTGGTCCCATGGAGGGTGGCATATGCGCCGAGCGCAAATCACTACTTCCTCGAGGAGGCGAATGAGAACCCGTGGCGGGGGAGGTATGCCCGGGAAGCTGCCACGACAGCCAGACCGGAGGGGGACGATGCAAAGGGGATCAGTTACAAGAGGTTGAGCTCGGGACGAGGATGGTTGTAGAACTGTTTCCGCATCCATCCGCATCCATCCGGCAGCCTCCACATCTTGGGCACCACTTCCTCACGATGCCCGGCTGATGATTGCGAGACCTCGGCACTCGGCTTTGCCTTGTTCGTCATGTAGCCTCTTTTCTCGCCATGTTTGGATAGCCTAGATAGCTGAATACATCATCACTTTCCACAACGTCTCGCATGTCGGATGGCCGGAAGAAGTGGGCACACCTGCATATTTCGGATATTATTGCTCGGAGATTTTCACACACGAAAATGCGCCTTCCTGTGTTACAGTCGGACACGGCCCGCCGGGCGTCAAACTGTCTCAGGCTGTGTAACCCAACAAATCCCGAGGTGACCTTGGTAGCGGGCACGTTCCTGGAGGAACATTGGTTCCCATCCTGGTTACCACTGTCGGATCCGTCTGGTCGATTCGAACATGGCAGTCTCGTATAGCTGGACGATAGGCCGCGAACAGATACCTGGATGCCTCTACCTTTTGTGTCGGAGGCTGGTCATGCTTGGATGGACGGCTGTTGCCATGGTATTCTACTGCTTTCCATACCAAGTCTTTGTCGAGCCGGAAAGAATGAATTACGTCCCTGCAGCGCTGGGTGTGATTGCTTTTTTTTAAATTTGTACACTGTGGTTTTCCTTTGCCAAGAGGCATTTTGAAGTGAGCTACAACGAACGAGCCTGTTGCGTGCATAGGTTAGATCGGCTTGGACGACATGCCGCTCACTAATTACATAATCATCTAGAAGAAGTCAATGCTCAAGCCCACATTTTGAATGGTTCGTAAATCATTGCTCACGAAGTCGTACTTCTTTCATGCCCAGAAGAGAGAAACATGCTGTGTGTTGTCCTTCAGAATAGACGCCGGGGATGCCGTGCCCCACGGAAAACATCTTCTTCTGGCAATTTTTCCCTTGCGCATTCGCCAAAGGGCAGTTATTGCATTGGGGTTTACGTCCCTGGCAGAGGTGTACGTGATCCATGGAGACACAGAGCAATAGGGAAATCTGTCTCGGCTCTGCCCAGCTCTTCAAATGTTTTGGCATCCAAGCACATCAGATACGATTTTCGTCCACTGCTATCAAGAACCAAGGCCATAATCACACCATCGTCTTCCTCGGCTCCACCTGGCCGCGGTATGAACATGGGCTCGCCCGGCGTGTGGCCGACTGGCCCCTTCCATATCAAAGCTTCACGGGTCTGCAAATCTGTCTTGACCAGACAGTCCATGAAAATGCTCCTTCCCCCATTCCCAACCCCGTAGGCGTACCTGTAGACCTTGCCAGCTCGGTTTGGGTTGATGGTTGGCAGGTCTCCCGAGTGTGGGCCCGGGATGGAAAAGACCTCCTTGGCAAGCCGGGAGTATGCGCCATCATCGTTTTGCTGCGAGTGGGCGTGCATTGTAAACTTTTGGCGAACAAGCCGAGTCTGCGCTGATTTGAGCCCGCACTCCGCCAGACCCTTGGCTGCCGCTCCGTTGCGGTCCGTGAGGATGTCGTAATACAGCATACGCATCAAGTTTGCATCTTCGTATCCGACGTAGTCCATGTACAGATCCGTAACCTCGTCGCCGTTTCCGTCCTTTGACGTTTCCTCAAAGGCATTGACGGTGTGGAAGAAGAACGAAGCCGGTGTCGAAAATCGGGCCACCACCCCTCTCCCGTGACGTCGGTCGACAACCAGCCATTTGCATTCATCCTTCTTGTCAAAAGGCTTGATCGACTCAATAATGTTGCGCTCCCACAAGACTTTGAGTCCTTTCCAGCCGTAATGTGAAGTTGGAACGCAGAGAATAACGTGATTTTCTGTCAGGAAGAAGCTGTGAATGTAAGCAGCAGCCAGCTCCTTGTCCGAGATGGTTGCCAAGATGTCTGTGGTCCCCGACTTGGCATTGACTCGAAATATGCGATAGGTCGCTCTCGTGCCTGGCTCCAGATTGAAGTTGAACAAGTCCCCAGTCTCGGGGTCCCTTTGGGCGTGCGCGCATGACATGGGGCCTTTGAGGTCAGGGTGTAAGCTTTTCTGAGTCGCCTTCCCCAAAGGCTCCAATGTCCTTGGGTCCAGCCTTTGAAAAGTGGCATTGTCCGTGCATGCATACAAGTTGGCAGGCTCTTTGCGGTGGCCTCCCTGCGTGGAGTGCTTGTCCCTCAGTCCCGGCAGGTTCGGAACAACAGTAACATTGTTGTTGATTTGTCGTGGGACGAAGAGGCTCATGAACTTGGCGAACAGTCCAATGCAAGGATCGCTCCTCTGCCCAAACGAGACACCTACGCGCCATCCTCTTTTCTTGACGAGCTCTATACACTCTTCGGACTGACATCGAGACGAATAAGTCACCGAGCAAGTTTCCTTCTCATCGGCAGTCGGTGTGATGTCGAATTTGTGGATTTGTGCGAAGCCGTCAAACCAGTGAGACACATAATGTGTTCCCCTCGATGTGTTCTCCACTACAGACTGACCAGGCCCAGTTCTATAAAATGTTCCGGCAGTCCAGGATGGAATGTTTCCCTTCACTTCAAGTTCCATGGGTCCACGATGCTCGTCAAGCCCGTCGAACTTGTGTCATGTCAGTATATCTCAACAGAATGGATCCCTCAGCGCCGGATGACATACAGCTCCCTGATTCGGCCATGATCTCCATTCTTCGTTTTCATAATTCGTAAAAGCTTGTTGTATGTCAATCTGCTCATCATTGGCGGTGCGACGGATGACGCGAGCTTTTTCGACGGTCATCTTGTTTTCTTGGGCTCCTCTTCTAGGAACTAATAATGAATGGTATCTCGGATCAAATATAGAACCTGATACGAAGTGGCGTCTTTGAGTTCTTGGGGGTTGTAGAGACGGGCCCCAAAAATTTATATTCGTCTGGGCCCGTCAAGTGTTGTCTGGAAGACCGAAACTCGCATAGTACGCGTCAAAGAAGAAGACCCGAATTTCAAGTAAGCAATAATGGGCTGTTCTCGAACATTTTTGCCGGGAAATCCTGACAGTCCCAAAGCTGACCAACACCTCCCTACACCTGGCTGCCACCAGCGAAATCCCAGGAAACGGCCAGCATGTGGGCTTATTCATGGTGACCGGGGGAAGCGCTTCGGCACTCTTGGAGCCGTTGCCAAACCGCCAGGAACGGAAAAAGCCCACCATATTGGCCCACATGGCGCCTTTGGCAAGCGAGTCTGGGCAAGTGGGTGAAAATTACACGACGGGTGTTGCTGTCATGGTGGGTGGGCCGCGGTCGGTCGTGTAATTTTCCACCACCTGGTGGGATAGGCCGTTGAGTGTGCTCTGAGTGCGATTCCTTTTGCCCATGGTGGTCTGACCAGATGTAAGTCAGTCGGGCGGAGAGACATCTGTGTGGTGTCATGCAAGCATTCTCAACCACGTCAGCCTGATGATGATGATAATGGCATCAATCACCATCTTTCGGCCTCGCCCTCGGACTCGCCGAGGCACAGATTGATCTTCTCAACGACTGGGATATTCGCGAGGAGATGGAGGGCCCACGACGAGGAGAAGAGTGCCAGATGGCAACAGCCGCCCCGATGCAGGGTCAAGAAAAGGCCAGACCCCCGTGTCCAAAGTCAGGGTGTTGGATGCTGCGCCAGCTGGAGAATCCAAACAAGCCGAGGCTTGTCGGGTTGAAGATGGACACAATTCACAAAAAGAAATGCCGGACCGCACAAGACAGAGTAATATTGCTGGCATTTATAAAACGCCTTGACGGTGACGGACGTCTCTGTCTGTCTACCAGCTGGCTGGCACGGCCAAGTCGTGAGCTTCGCTTCGCTGCATCACTGATTGGCCAGCTGTCAGCCTGAAAAGGCAAGTGCCAATCCACCATGCGCGCGGGCGGGGCCTTGCTGACGACGACAGCCGGTTGAGCAAGCATAGCACGCCTCTAGGGCAAGATGGACTATCGGTTGTGCCCGCGGCTTATTCCATCCATGGATGAGAGTGTGCTCGACGCATATCTCCGGGAACCGCGCTTCACACACGAATCTGAGTCGTCAAACGAGTCACGAGCCGACTGACTATGCCTTCCGGAATCAAGGCCAACAGAGCTGGAACACGTCTTCTTCTTTGCTCCACTGTTGGCCCCGGATGATCTTATCGCTGTGCGGCACGTGACTTTTGGCAAAGATGTAATCAGAAGGGATGATTAAAGGCAGAAGATATAATTAAATTAATTATTCTTCTCTTATATAAATAGAAAGGCAAAAGCTCTTCTTTTATAGAAAGAGTAGTTATAGTAAATTTTATATGCTTTATATTCTAATATTATATATTCTTTTAAGGTATAGTTTAGCTTCCCTAATATAGTCCTACGCGTATAGCGCATATAATTAGTTATATTCCCTACTACTAGGTAATATACCCCCTAATTAGTATTAAGGTTATTAAGACTACTAATTATTATATTAACTAGCGGATATATAGTGTTATTATTATAGGTAATTCTAATATAAGATTAAAGTAAGCTTTCTTACTTTTATACCTATACTCCCTTCTTATAAAGGCTCTTCTACCTTAATATTTATAGGCTTCCTTTTCTTACCTTTTTAATATACTTTTTATTAATAGTCCTTATATTTTAATTAATATAGCTTCTTTCCCTTTTTATATATTAGCCTAGGCTTAAGAGAAGGTAGATTTCTAGGTAGATTTAACTTCTAAGTAGTATTAAGCCTATATTTTAGCTAATTTAGCCTTAAATTTCCCTTTAGGTAATAGTACTACCTATAAGAATCTTTCCCCTTCCCTAGCTAGCCCTAAGTAGCCTACTAGTAAGTTATTATCTCTTACTAAGGTAGGAGGAGAGTATACTATATATATACCTTTATAATCTTTATATCCTATTAGGGTATAGGTCTAGGGTAGGTATATAAGGTATAATCCTTTATAATCTTTATAGAAGTAAATAATTTATTTAAAGCTTTACTCCCTCTCTTACTAAGCACTAACTCTATAGCCTAGTAAACCTAACCCTTATAGTACCTTATAGAATATACCTTATAATAAGTATATTTAAGTAGGTATTATAGGTAAGGGTAATTTAGGTTATTACTATAAGGTTAGGTCTAGATAATCTTAGAGATACTACTTATATAAGGTTAGTAATTACTATTATTAGCCTTTATATAATACTTATATTCCTCTTACTAAGTAGATATTATTAGCACTAGATAATAACGCTAAGGTAAGGCGCTCTTAACTACCTCTTTCCTTACTTATCTTCTTATAACTATATAGATAGTTAAATAGTGCTATAAGGCGCTATAACTCTAATTAGAACTTATTATAGAGCTAGATTCTATATATAATAAGGTTATTCCTAGTATTAAGGCTAAAGCTACTATTAGGGGTTTTTTAGTAGTGTCTAAGGAGAAGGTAACTATAGTAATAGCTTATCTTAAGGAGGTTATTTACCTTCTTATATAAGTCCTATCTCTTTCTTTTATTTAGAATAGCGTTTATATATATATTTTTATATAATAGTGTTTTAGAGTTTATATTCTTCTAATCCTATTTACCTTAGTAGCGCTTTACTTACTAAGGAGGGGGCCTTTATATATTTTTCTAGGGTAATTAATTTTATACCCCCTTATTAATATTCCTATGCTTCCTTAGTAACCTATATACTTTAAATATTATATTATATATATAGATCTACTAACCTAAGTATTAATCTAAAGCGTTTAAATTACTCCTAATTTAATGCCTTTATAAATCCATTAGTAGGTATTTTAGCTATTAATAAATATATAATCTTAAAGCTTCCTCTCTTAAATTCTTACTTTAACTATATATTATAAATATTAATATAATATAGTTAAGTGTTTAATTACTTACTCTTATTTAATATAAGCTAAATTATTTATTAATTATTATAATTAATAACCTAGTCCTTATAAGTATTAAATTTAATATCTCTAAATAGGCACTATAGACTTATAGTCTTCTTTGCTATTTATTATAGAGTAAGTAACTTAGCTTCTATTATAGATATAATTATTATTATTTAGTGTATAGCTTTCTAGATAATTAGTCTACTAAATAGAGTGATTAGGTATCCTTATAATAACTTATATATCTTAAGATTATCTATAAATAATATATTACTTAAGATCTAAAGAGCTTAAAGTTTAGTGCTTATACTAAAGTATAGTGTAAGTTTATATATTATAAGTAAATAGTAGATAGCTTAGTCTATAGCCTTTATATGCTCTAGTCCTAGATTTATAAGGTATTATAATAACTTTACTACTATAAAGGTAATATCTAGTCTAATTATAATTATAGTATATAGGATTAACCTAATCTTCTCTTAGTAGATCTTAATTACCTACTTCTTAGCTTTACCCTTAAACTTATAATACTTTACTACTAGGATTAGTATAGTAAGGAAAGTGCCTTTTCTTACTTACCTAAATTTCTCCCTAATCTTACTAATATATACCTTATAACTAAGATATACCCTTTACTATAGTTAGTCTCTAATAATCTAGATCCTAAGAAAGAATCCTACCTTACCTTTATTATCTAATTTATATACCTCCTTTAGTCCCTTAGAGATCTAGTTAGTAATCTTCTTATTATTCTTATAGAAGGCTATAAGAATATTATTAATAAAGAATATAAGGAAGATAGTCTAATCTTTTATATAGAATAAGTAAGGCTTCTCTTAGCTTAACTTAAGCCTAAGCTTCTTAAGAGACTTACTTAGCTCTTTAAACTAGAGCTATAGAGAGTCCCTTAATCTATATAATACCTTAAGTAATTCTATATACTCTCTAAGTATAGTAAAGCTATTAGGAAGTTTATATATTATAGGAATTCCCTCTTTTCTATAATCTATATAAAGAAAGGTATTCTTAATATTATATTACCTAGTCTCCAGCGCTATAAATATATAGAATATATATGTGGCAAGCGTTATAATATAGGTGCGTTTAATTATTAAGGTATCCTAGAGATCTCTATATATATATAAACACGCCTTATAATAGATTAATATCCTCTTCTTATTAAACTTATAAGAGAATACCTATTTAAATAGTAATAGCTTTAATTAAGCTATAGAATACTTTATTTACTACTATATTCCTTATTTTTTTAGCTTATTAATCTCTTTATTTATTATATTAATTTATTCTTCCTTAAATAGATAATCCTTTACTCTTTTTTATAACTTTAGAGGTTTAGCTAGGTCTAATTAATAAACTATCCCTATTTTCCTCTTTAGTTTAAGGAGTAATCTACTTTCCTTATTATAATATATATTAATTACTAAAAATATAGTTTTATAGCTCTTAAAATCCTAATCTCCTAGAAAGAGCTTATAAGAGTCTCTATCCTTAGTCTTCCTAAATTTAGTAAAGAGGTCTTTTAGGTTCTAGAGACTATTAATAAGAGCTTTACTAGGTTCTTTTCTCTTTCTCCTTAGTACTAGAGTATAAGAAGAAATCTAGCCCTACTCTCTTTTAGTTTATAATCTTAAGCTTATTTATATACCTTTATATATTATAACTATTCTAAGGCTCTTTTCTATAATTTCTAGCTATATAGCTAGAGCTCCCTTTAAGCTCTCTATATAGGTAGCTATTCTAGTGTCTGCTCCTATAGGTTTATTTTATTACTAGTCTACTTTATTTACTAGCTTAGGTAGTTAATTACCTATTAAGCTATTAATAACTTAGTCCTTAGTATTATATACTTAGTATTCTAGAACCTTATAAGGATATTAGCTCTCCTAAGCCCTTATAGTAGTATCCTACTTACTACTTATTAGATCTATTATTATATTACTTCCTTAAGTATATAAATCTAGAGCTTTATACTCTATTTTACTCTCCTAAGCGCCTAGATTAGGAGTCTCCTACTCTCTAATTAGTAGCTCTAGTAATAGCTAAGGTATTTAAAGTCTAATATTCTTATTAAAATAAATAGCTTCTCTCTTCTTTAGTTATAATTAAGAAGTCTATAAGGTATTATCTACCTCTAAGTTTAAACTCTTAGTCTATTCTATTTAAGGTTTAATTAGTACTAGGAAAAGATTTAACTTATTATCTAATTCTATATTAATCTTAAGGACTTAGAATTATGCTTTAAGTTTATTAATTAAAAGCTTAATTACGCTTTCCTATACTATATTATAAAAAATTAACTTATTAAATATAATATTCCTTATTATTATAACCTTTCCTAGCTTTAGGATCTAAATACAATAAATATTAGAGGTAGAATACCTAACTAGATATCTAATATAACCCCTTAGATATATCTTATAGAACCATCTATGTTTATTAGCTTTACAATCCCTTTTAAGGGAATAGGCATAGTAGCTATATATATATAACCCGCTCTAATCTAGCCTTAGGTTAGCTATAGGCTCCTATATTAGTAATTAAGTATTATTATAGAACTAGCTTTCTAGGGTTTCTAGTGGTATTTTCTAACTAGATTATTAACTAGGACTAATATTATATAGGTATACTACTGCTTATATACTCTCTAACTATAGGTTTAGTAGTAGCCCTATGCCTATAAGTATTATATTTAACTATAATATAATTATCTACCCTACTCTTTCTATAGCTCTATTTAGTTTATAAGTATATAGAGGTATAAGCTTAAGATTAATACCTTATAAGCGTGCCTATATTTAGAAGATTATATCTATAAATTAGCTAATAATAGCGCCTTTATAATCTTGCCTAATCTTTATAATTAATAATCTAAATTATCTTATAACCTATTATTTAAAGTAGATTAGTATATTAAACACTATTACTTATAACTTATCTAGTAATATATAAACTTAAATTATACCTAAGAACTTATCTTTTATAACTAGTAACTAGTTTATACTATTATAACTAGTCTTATAGTCCTAAAGGTCCTAATAGATCCTCTAGAATAGTCTTAGTAATATATATTCTAGTAGTCTTCTTAAAATAACCTAGTAAGCGTAGACTAGAGTATATATCTTATAGTCTCTATGCTTTATTCTATATAATTACACTCCCCTTATATAAGTATAACTCTTAGTAAGAGTATTCTTTCTAAGGTAGCTAGAATATAAGTACTATAGTTCTTTAGGGTCTACTTATATAGGGTATAGGTCTCTACTTAGTTAACTATGTTATAAGCGTTGTTTATTTCCTTCTAAATTAATTATTAAGAATATTACTAGTGCTATAGCTAAATTCACTACTTACTTAGGACTATTATAAGAGAAAAAAGGCTTATATTAAAGAAAAATAATATTATACTTCCTCTTAAGTTTAGCTAATAATAAGCTCTTATAAAAGGGTCTAATATATAAGGAGTAGTTTGCTCTATAATACTAAATACCCTTCTTCTAAAGAAGGCTCTCTAATATAATATTTATATAAAATCCTTCTATAAGTGTAATATTCTATAAAGTAAGGTTTTCTATAAGTTCTCCCTTTAGCCTATTAAAAATATTCTTAATTATATAAGTGCCTCTTCCTATAATCTAGAAAGAGATTATTCTAGCCTTAAGGTAATTATTAAATATTTCTTTAAAGGTTCTAGGCTTAAAGTAGTTTATACTATTAATAATATAAAGAGTACTATAGTTATTAAAGAGAGTACTCTCTAAGAGTATATATTTTATATTTTCTAGTGTAATATAGCTTCCCTTTAGAGAAGCTATACTCTCTAGAATCTTTAGGTTAATAATTACTATAGTAATAGCACTAGGTAATTTCTCTCCTTTATAATCTTTAGTGCCTTTTATTATTTACCTATTTTTTACTACCTTAGTATATAGGTTCTTCTATTCTATACTCTTATAGTATTCCTTAACCTTCCTATAGTTAACCTTTATAGAGGGCTTATATTCCTATACCTTCTTATTAGTTACTATATAGTATAAGGTATAGTAAGCTTAGGGGGACTAAAAGTAAGTACTTAGTGCCTTACCTATCTAATAAGGGTATTTCTTTAGACTATTATTCTTTTAGTCTTACTTCTTATTACCTTAGTTAGAGTATTCCCTAAGAGTAATTATATAGCTCCCTTTACTAGAATTAGTATATATAGTTTATATTACCCTATAGTATTAAGTATACTTAGCTATAATACTTATAAGAGTAATATCTATAGGAAGAGAGTCTAAGGTCTATACTAGTTATATAATCTTAGTTTTTACCTATTTAGGGTTAAAGCGTGCTCTAATTACTATAATAAAGTTATAAATTATATTAGGACCCTAAACTTTATTAATCTTATATATTATAGCTTTCTAGTATAGCTTTCCCTATTACTTATTCTAATGCTTAAATTATATATTTATATATTTAGTATTATTAAGATATACTATATACTTAGCTATAACTTCTACTTTAATAATAACTTAGCTAGGTAAGAACTTCTTAAGTTTAATAGAGATTTAGTAAAGAGTTAGCTTCTTATTATTAGTATTTTCCTTTTTAATCTTATTAATTACTATTATATAAGTATTAGGATTAATAGTGCTAGTAATCTAGGTTCTAATAGTCCTCTTTCTTAACTTAGTTACCTTATATACTTAATACTTAGATATATACTAATAAGAAAAGAAGAAAAGAGCCTCTTAGAAAGTAAGCTTAGTCTTCTTACTTCCCTAGTTCCTTATAATAAGAGCTTTATATACCTCTAGTGTAATTATAAAGAGCTCTTTAAAATAGTTAGTATTAAGCTTTAGGAGCTAAGGATTAACTCTCTCCTAAATCTCTTAGCTCTAGGTAGCTTATTTTAATACTTTATACTATTCCTCCTATTTATTAGATAAGACTAACTTAATATTAGTCTTAAGACTTAGGTAAGGAGAAGTTAAGGTATTTATTATAAGTATAGATTAGTAGGTAGGGTATAGTATATATATAGGTCTTATATATAGGGGATTTAGTAGAGTTATAGGTATATACCTCCTAGGCTTATAACTATTACTATATAGTATATAACTTTTAGTAAAGATATAATTAGAAGGGATAATTAAAGGTAGAAGATATAATTAAATTAATTATTCTTCTCTTATATAAATAGAAAGGTAAAAGCTCTTTTTTTATAGAAAGAGTAATTATAGTAAATTTTATATACTTTATATTCTAATATTATATATTCTTTTAAGGTGTAGTTTAGCTTCCCTGATATAGTCCTACGCGCATAGCGCGTACGATCGGTTATATTCCCTGCTGCCGGGCAACAGATCTTTCTAGACCCACAAGATTCGCATCATCAATCCGGACCGGCCGGGGTTTGAAATGGACCCGGAACTTGTAATGTTATTCTGGCCAGGTACGTAGATGGTGTGTCATGCGGGAGGTGACGGGGAAGGAAAAGAAGCATTGACAACATTCCTAGACGCCGTCATGACTCTGCTGATGGATATTTGTCACGTTTCAATAGGCACACAAAGTGGCGGTACATTTATGCACTTGATTTAATACTACACACCCTGATATTTTTCATCCGGACAGACCGTACCTGGGTCTTGTGGCCGCTACTCAGTCTAGAATGCTCAAGTATTCCAGTGCTGTTCGGGGTCTCTTGATGAAACGAACCAACTCATCGTCCGGTTGGAGCGATTGGGGGGGGATTTATGATGAGCTGATACCATGCTTGATAGAAAAGCTTCGCTCTAGGAACCTGGCGCCTCAATGTCGATACATTCCTGGGGGGGACAGGTTCCATGATCGGAGACGCTGGTTCCAGAGGACCAGATTGGTTCAAGACTTGCTGGAAAGCTGCAAGCAATGGAGAAAACAGCCCGATCCAGTTCTCCAGCAATGTCTTTTTGTCAAGGGTGAACTAAATCTCTGTCGGGCGTTTTGCGTACACTGAGCTCACTCGCTGGTTGGCAGATCCCAACTTGAACCCGGATCAAGATGGAAATACCCTGGGATCCGATAGAAAGTTGTCAAGATTACGCTTCCGTGCCTTTGTCATGTCTCCAAAATCCACCGTTGATGAAGTCCGCGATCGTGAACGATTATTCGTCGGTTGGTCTGGCAATTCCGCAACCTGCCCGGCGACACGCGCCAGCAAGGCGCGCATCTTCTCCAGCTCCTGTTCCACGGGACCATTCTTGGTGACCAAATTATCCTGGACGTTGTTGTCTTCCGTCGCGGACAGAGGTTTCACGGACGCTTCCATTCTCCGCAATCGCTGCACGCGAAGTCTCAGTTGACGTCGTTGTTCCGTCAATTCAGTCAACCTCTGCACAAGTGCCTCGTATTCCTCTGCCGCGGCGGGATCGTTCTCGATGTCCTTTTCAATGGGCCACAACGTGGGAAGCGCTTCTATCGAGTCGTCCGCCACTGCAACCATCGCATTAGTGTCTGATTCATTCCCGCCTCGGTGCACTACGCGTCAAGTCGTACCGAAATCCAGCTCCTTCCCAATGGTGCTCTCCGACTCCTTCAGCCCTCGCACTCGGTCCTCCGCATCGCGTAGGTAAGAGTTGCTGATTTGTTCGGCGACATTGTAGCTCGCCTGGGGGGGGTACACGCGTCGACAGTGCTGCTGAATCGTATGGTTGAGGGAGAAGAGGACGTCGTCGAGGAGTCGCGGCGGGATGGGCTGGTTGGAGGCGTCGTTGGCTCGGCGCCAGGTTCTTGACGGGCCGAGCGGTTGCGAGAGGAGGTTGGTCTGGGCGGTGATGAAGGCTTCCTTGAGAGAGGGGATGGTTGGAGGGGGTGCCGTCATGTTTTGCTCTTGTGCGCGCACTCTGGAAGCACGAGATGCAAGAGTTGCGTCGTGGCTTTGAACCAGCCGCGATGTGGAGCCTGGCCTTGCCTGCGCGCGCGCGCACACAACGATTTAGACACAACTCACCTGCCCTTTCAATTTTCGCGTATTTGTTCGGGATCATTGATTCTAGCTCAAGGTTGTTGTGATGCATTGGCATCAACTCGCACGAAACAGAATAGGTTTTGCTTTTACTGCAACCCCCCCTATTTTCATCATGACTCCTAAAACCCTCGCCAGCTGCATGGACTACCTGCTGCAAACATTGACGTTGAAATGGAAACACCTTCCTTGAGTACCTCGGACGTCAGTCAACATGCCAAACACACACACGACACACACAACGCACAGCCTGCTCAAACACTACAGAAGGAACCGTGGAAGTTGACATGTCGACAACCTCACAGCTTGCTCTTTGACTTGACAGGCTCGCCACCCTTGCACAACTGCTCCAAGCCCTCTCTCAGCTCAGGAGCCATCCCGGTCTTGGCAGGTCTTCCCGTCGCCCTTTCTACAAAGACATGTATGAAGTCACATACAGCCTTGACATCCGGTACGCCCTTCTCGAAGAGCGCCAGCTCGAACGTGACGCTGGAATTGCCCAGCTTGACCACCCTCACACCAACCTCCGCAACGGAGGGGTACGCAACGGAGGAGTAGTAGTTGGTGCTGGTGTGAGCAACGAGAGGGTAATGCGGCGAACTGGGGGGGTGTAGGTTGCAGTGTTTCATCAGATAGGCGTTGACGGCAGAGTCGAATCTAGACATGTTGAGTTTAATGGCCCCTGTCATGTGTCGGGATGGATCACTTACAAGAAATTGTATACAGAGTTGTTCATGTGATGATACATGTCGTTGTCGTTCCTTTGAAAGGCGAAGGATATCTGGTTAGCCTCCCAATTCTGGATCTGGGCTCGATGACACCCGGCTCCGTGGCACCTCATCGCAAGCTTTCTTCGGAACAAGGGCACAGTGACTCACCACCGCGTTCGGTAATCCAAGATATAAGGATAGTCTTCCCTCTTGCGGGTCTTCTTGTCCGCCGAAGCCATTGCCGTGATGGGGGATTCCCCTAGTACGAAACGTTGAAGGGGGCGACGGAGAAGTCGCAGCTGCAACCAGGTCGCCTTTGAGCTCCGGCACCAAGCACGCCAATGTCGTCGTGATTGGAGGCTCCTTGACGGACGTTGGAATTGCCGGGCATGTGGAAAACGAAAGTTGAAGAGTGACACGAGTGGAGCTCAAACGTGCCGAGGCTTTTGACAATGAACCAATTGGATCGGTGCGGCGTAGGGTAGGACACGTTCAAAATTTCATCGACCTTTGAGAACGATTTGGGTTGGAGGTCGTTGGCCCAGCTGAGGGATTTGTAATGGTTTTTGTCATGTCTGAAAGGAGAGAAGGCGGTATGCAGCTGCCTGGCTCTATTACTTTGCCTGCCGCCGAGGGTAATGAAGCACGAGGAGTTCCTTTGCCGAACCAAGCCTAAAGAGGCTGGAAAGTTCTGCCGGCTCTCTCCGCCCAGTTTTCTCCTCCTGGCTTCCAGATGCCCCCCCTCCCAGTGTCCAACAGGCCGCGCCTGGACGAAGCACGGCAGGGACTACTGGGGAGATTGAAAGCGGGCATCTTTTGGATCACTGATGCTAGTGAGAGCCGGATCCAGAGCCTTTGGAGCTTTACTAAAGAGAGTGGCCGCAATGGCGACCGTAGATGGCGACGTTTCAGTCGCGTCGAGCCTGGAAACGACAACACCACCAAAAACGTTGCCGACGGGAGACGAGACGACCAAGGGGAAGCAAGAGTCCAGAAGTTCGATGGGAAAGAAACAGAAGAAGAAGGGAGACGAGTCGGTTGACCCATTGATCACGCCAGTTGATTCCGTCTGGCCGCCGCCGTATTATTTCGAGGACGATCTACGCCGCGTACGACCTTATTACTGGACATACAACACCTACTGCAAAGAACGATGGCGTGGACGAACCTTGATAGAGATCTTCGAGTCCGAGTTTCGAGACAGACCCACCGAATACTACAGGGAAACGATGGAGAAGGGCGACATCTTTGTCAACGGAAAGCGTGTTGGGCCGGACTATGTCATCCGCAACGGCGATTTGATATCTCACACCATGCATCGTCACGAGCCTCCCGTCACCGCAGAGCCAGTGGGCATCATTCACGAAGACGATGACATGATTGTCATCAACAAACCATCAGGAGTTCCGGTCCACCCGGCAGGACGATACAAGTTCAACTCGGTTTTGGAAATCATGAAGGCGAATCGAGGCCAGCATTTCATGCCGTACCCATGCAACAGACTGGACCGACTGACGAGCGGCATCATGTTTGTGGCCAAGAGTGTCCAGGCGGCAGAGGCCTTGGGGAACCAAATCAAGTCGAGGACCGTGAGAAAGGAATACGTGGCGCGAGTGGCGGGCGAGTTTCCGCAAGGCGAGGTTGTCTGCGACCAACCCATCCTCACGATATCGCCAAAGCTGGGCCTCAACCGGGTGCGAGCCAACGGAAAGACGGCGCGCACAGTCTTCAAGCGCCTCGCCTACTACCCACCAAAGGACAGCCGGGCCTCGAGCGCCGGCGATGGCATGCGAGATGCCACCGAGGCAGGTGGCGAATCCAGGGGCAGGCCTTGGGTGAACAAGCGAGGATACTCCATCGTTCGATGCCTGCCCGTCACGGGACGAACGCATCAAATCAGAGTGCATCTACAGTATCTGGGGCACCCGATCCAAAATGATCCCATCTACGCGAACCAGCGGGTATGGGGCCTCAACCTCGGCCGCCAAGACGAGGATGGTACGCAGACTCCCGACGAAGACGTCATCAGCAGGCTGTCCCGGATGGGCAAAGAAGATGTGGCAGAGGCAGTGGTCTACTACGATGAAATGGTTGACAAGTACGAGAAGAAGCGCGCAGAAAGGATGACGGGCCAAGTGTGCGACGTATGCGCGACGCCATTGTACTCTGACCCCGGAATGCATGAGCTCTCTCTATGGCTTCACAGCCTGCGGTACGAAGACGCCGACGGCGCATGGTCATACAAGAGCCCTCTTCCCAGATGGGCTCTCCCACCGGAGGGCATGGATGGGCCCACGACGGTCGGCGGGATGGAAGAGTTGGTACAGGCTGTGCAGGAAGAGAAGCCCGAAACCACGGCATGACCAGCCTGTAATTCAGCGGATGGCTCTACTTTTTCGTTCATCATGTCCGGGCGGTCCTTTGTAGCCGGCCGTAGTAAGCCTTGCCGTGAATGTCACCTTTGGAGCCTCTGGAAAGACGACGCCACATGGCAATTCAGACAGGCGGCATGATCAACTCCCCAGAATCACAATCACAATGCGATACATGGCTGGAACCCACGTCGCGATGATCAGGCGTTCCCCGACATGGCACGCCCTTTGTATGTGAAGACGGCGAAACCTGCGCTTCAGGACGACACTCCATCAAGTCTATACACTTAAGTGAAACCATGTTAATTGATGCGTACCTGAAGTGTAGCCACAAACGGCAAGTGAGCGCGGAAGGGAGGGACGGAATGGGCATGGATGGATGGGATCATCCAAAGTCGCATTTGATGCTGCTGCTAGGCCCGGCGGAGGGTTCCCAATTGCGAGCTGCACCAGCTGCCGGAGCTAAAAGGAGCCTCAACTCGGGGAGCGCCCAGCCCCCCTTTTTTTTTTTTTTTTTTTTTTCAGCGCTTGCCTCGTAAGCCCGACATCCGGGCCCGGTTGAAAGTTGAGAGTCGGCATCATGGCCGTGTGCACATTTCCTGTTGTTCGGAACTTTCCATTACAAAACATGGCGAAACCACCGACATGGAAGGCCAGGGAAATCAGGCAACCATGTATGTCATCATAGCAAAGGCCCAGCCCGATATTCGCCAGCATCAACCTTTCACAAGGCTGTGCAGAGTCCAACACCCCCCTCCCCTTGCATGTTGCATGCCGGGAGATGCCCGTTTCTTTACCCCTGGCGAACAAAGGGAAACCTGGAAGAGTCGGCACGCCGTGATATCAGCCAAGTACTTCCTCTATGCACCCCGTGGTCGTCTCGCTTATCCTTATTTCTGCCTTCCAACGTTATTTACGTGAGGTGGAGGGAGGGACGGAGGGGCTTAGCCAATCGAAATTCAACCACGGGGCTGCAGGATGCGGTGGACGACGGGAGTGACTTTTTTTTATGTTTATATTATTATCATTATTATTATCATGGCAAGGCCGTTGCTAAACGGTGTAATTAGTTCGCATTGGACGCGGAATAAGTCAATCGAGATCGTTGATCGGTTTCAGCGAGATCAGCAAGATCAGCAGGAGGTTTTGTTATTTCCATCTCTCACGTCATGCGGGCATTGCCACCCGTCCTCGCGGTCCATTCATGCATTGCAAATTGCACGTACGGAGTGGGAATGGATGTCTTGTACTGGGTACCGCATCGGGGACATGTTGACGGGAAACGTTTGATTTTCCTCACATTTTTTGTGTCGTGACGAGATGTAGTTCTGCCGCTCGACGATCTGAGACACGATTTCAACGGCGGTTCAATTGTCGTGCCTGGGCGGGCAGGAGAGAAATGCCGCGGGGTCCGCACCCATGACGGCCGTCCCATCGAATCATCATGTTTACCACCACCACGGATAGACATGCATACACGGTAGGCCTGGACAAGCCACGTCGGGTGGTACTGGACACGTGATTCCATGGAAGAAGAATGAAGCTTCGATTACCGACCGATGTGATGGGGCTTGTCCCTGCAACGATAGGAAAAAAAGGAAAAAATATCGTCAACCTTGGGCAAGAACAGTTTCCTTTCCAGAACATTTGCCGCGCCCTTCTTTTGTGGGCATCCTGCGCCATTAAGTTAGTTTTGAGCAGAAGGGGGGCGTGCCATGTACGGCTTATTAGCCCCCATGTCGCAAGTCAAATGGCTTCTAGAAGTCCGACTAGCTGCTGCTGGGCTCATTTTCAACTCGTTGGTCTCTGGTCCATCGTACATGAACTGATCAAGATGAGTACGACGCCTGGCAGTCCAAGCGCCCTTGACGTAATCTTGGGGGTTGTGGTATAAGATGCCGTCCACATTGGCTCTCGCTCGCGGATTCCATCCATATTGGCTTGTCTTGTACCTTGTCTCATCTCGCCCTGTCGCTAGCTTCGGCTCAAGAGCGCGGGGAGCCGGTTTCGAGAAGAATAAGGGCGTCTGCCACTCTGGTCACTCTCCCGAGGCCGTCCTTGGGGCGAAACCGCCTGCGAAACAAGTGGCCCGGGTAGGTACAGCCCTTGTCTCATACCTGCTTCGTCTGGGACTGAAATGTCAGCTCCGAAGTCTTCTGTTCTTCATGTTCTCTTTCGTACCTGCGCAGCGGCTGAGTATCTGTTCCCGTTTTCGAGGAAGCGGGAAGAATATGTAGATTGCCTTTGCCTCCACGTGGGCTGGCTTGCGTTGAAATAAAAACGGGGCGCCTGCGCCTTTCACGATCATCAATAGGAGCCCCCAATGGAAGAAGGGCTCTTTTCAGCCACACGAGCATCACTTTGGGCGAGCCAAGACAAGCCCGTGGCGCAAAGTCACATCCCATTGTGCTTGATTAGAATTGAACCGAATCCGCACGCGGCTGAGCGGCTTCTCGATTTCTCGAGTTTCGGACACCGAGACAAATCGAGATGCTTTTCAAAGCTCATGCCGCGACATGTTTGAAAGTTTGGAAACATATCTGTTCGGCGGTCTGGCCGGCGACAGCGAGCTCAATCTTGCGTGCCAGAGAGTCCTTTCAGGTTGATGCAGCAGCAGGAAAGTGGTTCAAGGGGGCGACGACACGGTTTTAGACTCTGGCTTCACCTGGCGTTTACTCCGTACGTTTGGCTGACAACTGCCAGCAGCCGCCATTGAATGGGGGTTTCCTGGCTGGCACAGTGAGTGAAGGGGTGAGACAAGGACAAGGGGCGTGGTTATTGCGACGCGCCCCCCTCCAGCCTGGCTGTCACGACTGGTTTTGGCAAAGCGTCGAAATTCTCACCTTGGATGGCAGGGGTGTCTGGACAAGGGTTGACCCGGTACTTGCTCGCCGCACCCCCACACGCCTCGCCTGGCATCTGTCATCGTTGGATCAATCAAACAGACAGAAATATCTATATCAGGATGGGCCTGTCCTCCCACTCCACTCGCTGCCTTGTATCTTTTCTGTGACATCTCTACTTCTACAACATCATACCAACTCCTCTGGAAGGATATAACACGGCCGCGACGTCCTCGCATACATACTCAATCTCTTGTCGACTTTTCACTGAACCATCACTCGACACTTGTATTCTCACACACACACACACACACACACACACACACACACACACACACACACACGCACACGCACACGCACACACACACACACATCACGGCCATCATGAATCGATCACCATCAGCAGAGCCGGTCAAGCCATCCTCCTCTTCCAAACGAAAGGGTAAGTAAGCCCTGGCTCACCCAGACTCCCAGCACGTTTTCTTCGGCTTTGCTAACATGGGTACGTGCAGGCACCCGAAGCGTCTCTACCTTGACGCCCTCTCAGCTCGCTCGCAAGAGA
Source organism: Epichloe bromicola (assembly GCA_023658445.1). Classification (NCBI taxonomy): domain Eukaryota; kingdom Fungi; phylum Ascomycota; class Sordariomycetes; order Hypocreales; family Clavicipitaceae; genus Epichloe; species Epichloe bromicola. The sequence goes on from CP098269.1 coordinate 1,800,014, forward strand.
GCCAACGACAGAGAAGCCCAGCGAGCCATTCGCGCCAGGACCAAGGAGCACATTGAGCGTCTGGAACATGAACTGGAGGAGCTCCGAAGCCACCAGAGCCGGGATAAGACGGTGCAGGACCTCTTGCGCCGCAACAAAGCTCTCGAGGACGAGCTTCGCCAGTTGAAGGAGTCCATGGGTGTCTCCATCACCTCCTCCCCCTACTCAGCCCCAACCGGTACGGCCTCCCCCTACCACTCTTGCCTCCCATGCCACCGACGCACAAGCTTACTGACACCTTGTCCGCCCAGCGTATGACGACAGCTGTGGTGCCATTCCCAGTCCCAGAATGTCCCCTCTTCCTTCGGGGCCAGCCGACTACATCTCCGACTACAGCCAGACCACCCAGCAGTACGTGCCCATGCCCAACTGCGAGGCCTGGGCTTCCACGCTCCCCTCCAGTGTACCCAGCCCTGCCTCTTCCGTCAACACGGACGAGTACGGCCCGACGGCAGGCTACATCCCAACCAGCGTACCGAGCAACATGATGGGCACTGCCGGCATGGGCCTCGGCGATGGCAAGAACATCAAGATGGAGTACGAAGACGTGCACAGCATAATGGCTCAGGGATACATACACCATGGTCAACATCACCAGCAGCAGCAGCAGCAGCAGCAGCAGCAGCATCAACAACATCAACAACATCATCATCAACAACAACCACAACCACAACAGCGACCCCAAAATTGGAACATGTACCCTGGCATGTACTATGACAGCAACCAAAACGTCGCCTGCGTTACTCGATGAGCTTCCTGACACGCAATACGAGAGCCACAGCACAGGCTGCTGCTGACCTCGACATCTGCCCTGCTCATAGTCTGCAAACGACGATTCGAGAGAAGAGAAGGCGCTGCCAAACCAGCCTCGATGCGTACGCCCAAGACGTGGCCACGGCCAAACCGAGTTCCCGGGTCGAATGGATGGATCAGGGGCCACACCTGCACACGCCGATATCTTTGGCTGGCTCGAACTAGGCACTCTTCGGAAGGGAGGATGATGATAATCATGTGGCAACAACAGGCGCCAGGGAGGTGCCATCTTTTCATGTTTATTCTACTTGCAGGAGCAATGGATTTCACGGAAACGAGGGGGGCTTGCATTGCATTGCGTTTCGCCTGGTGTTATTCTTGGGAGGGAGTTTCTCTTTTGCAATTATATACCATGGGAACATTTTCGTCTTGCTGCAAAAACTATAGACTTGGGGCAACGGTACAGGATCGGGATACACGGGGAAAAGGTGCAGGCGGGGCCATCTAGGAATTAGCATTTTAGCATTGCAGCATTTTAGCAATTTTTTTTTGTTCATCATTTTACTTGATCGACTCTAAAAGTGCAGATTGATGACTGAAGTAAAATGCCCTTTGCCAACACCGGCGTCCTGCGCGCCAGGCGGGAAACGGCGCCATTTCCTATTGTCAAGCACTGACTGCACGGGATTCCGAGGCACCGGCAGACCGAGACTGTCCGCCAGGCCGTGCCGGACATTGCCTGCGCGGCATCTTCCGCAGGACCCGGCATCGTGTCGCAGTGGCAGAGTTTCGACGTCGGGGTTGCTGTTTGGGGTTTTCATTTCAGCCAATCCAGCGTCCTCGCTCCCCCAGCCAATCGTTGGCCTCACGCCAACACACCGTGGAAGATGACATCGAAATGGCATGCGAAGCCAGGCCGGCTGTGCCAAATGGAGTCTGTGCGCTCGGACAAACACCGTTATACATGAGATGGACGACCTTGACGTGGTGTCACATGACATGCAGCCTGAGGAAGAAATGCAAAGGAGCGATAGCCGCGAGGCGAGTTGAAGATCTCGGCTGCCGCGCAGCACTGCCCATTTTTATTTTGCTCTTTTTTTCGCTGACATTAGGCCGGCCGGACACCAAAGTTATCGTCGGAGCATTGAAATTATTGATTTGCACCCCGGTGCGGGCAGGCGCGGACAAGACAAATCGAGGTTGCGGACCCATATTTCGACGAGACCTGATATCAGCTGGACCTCGGGCGGGCAGCACAGGGAACATGGACCAATGAAAAAAAAAAAAAAAAACAGGGACAGGGGCAGATGAAGGGTTACTTCCATCTGAGAGGTACCCCTGCTCATACCAGGCATCCAACTCGAAAGCATAGGAAACACGATTTATCCTCCTTTTCCAAATGGGCCGTGCGCCGGTCGCCGGACACCGGAGGAGCCGAAACAAGGTTGCCCCCGGGCTGCGGGCGCATCATAACGGGTTTCTGTTCTGGTTGAGCAGCTGCCGATTGAGTTTGGCCATCAGACAAGTTGCGGGAAGAACAATAAGTCAGAGGCCATTTTCTCATTGCCGCCGATTGCACACACTCGTGGCCCCAGCCTCATTTTCATGTGGATTCAAGCCTTGGACCGGGGGGCGTGCGGATCGAGGATTGGCTGGACCGGGGCGCTGCACGGAGCAACTGGATTGGATAACGGCTTGGCTAGCGATTAGCTAATCTCTCTCGGTGGGGCGAGAAAAACGTGGCAGAGAAGGCGGGTGGGGACGATGTGGGGGCGATGTGGGATTTTTTTTTTTCCCCAAAGATCCTTTAATGATTTGTGGTCTTTCTTTGCTTTACGGATCCGTGGGGATTACAAGCAACGATCAGTAAATGATATGAAGTGAAAAAAAATAGCTCAAGGTACAGATTACACGAGACTTCCTTTTCCGGCGTTGGCAGGCAGCCGACAACTTTCCACAACGACAGATTGGGTGGGGGACCAGCCAGGGGCACTTTTTCCGATTGAGAGAGCAAAGTCCACATCGAATCTGTGCAAAAAGGGACCCCTAGGTGCCGACGGTTCGAGCCGGGAATGCCCGGGCGAAGATACTGCCTGCTTCACGAACGCAGGTTTCTGTTTTCCTTTCTCAAAGTCCGTGTCCCGAGCGTAGACAAACGGGGCGGACGGGGCCCTCCATTGCCGGCGCGGCAATCTGCCAGAGAGGCTTTTTGTCCGGCGCGTGATGATGTCAAATCACGTCTCGCTAATCATCCAACAGGATTGCGGGATTGAACAGAGGCTTATTTTCCCGTGGACCAGGGTCCTGCGTGTTATCCGTGCATGTACAAGGTTGCGTGCGTTTGTCCCCTTGCTGTGTTTTACGGGGAGATATCTGGGCTTCTGTTTCTCATCGTAGAGATCTACGAAACCCCGAGGCCCCAAGAGACTGAACTCTTTGGAAAGAACTCCGAGAGCTACCAATGCTGTGTGCTGCCGGCATCGTGGAAGCATCGTGGAAGCTGCATTCATGTTTCCGCGGCCGCTCCCCAAGACAGGCTCAGCTTGACGGCGAGGCTCGAGATAACTGACCACGTTCTCTCGGACAACTTTCCGCCGTGCCCTCGGCGAATTGTGCGGCATCCCTCGGCAGCCTTGTACGCATTCATCGATATCGCGTGAAAAACGAGACATGATGTTCGTTGAGCTACACCATGCCCGGGCCTGCTTCTGCACAAAAGCCAACGCCCTGCTCTGGTGCGTCATGCCTCCTCCGAGCCCTTTCCATCAAGTTCAGCCACACGGCCAGGAACCTGTTCCGGTGTTGGCCCCGGCCATCGTCTCGATGAGCGGGGTGGTGGACACGGGTAAGCAAACCTTCTACGGAGTACGTGTTTCTACGGACGGTCGAATACCCACAGAGTCATGGCCCGATCCGGGGTACATGGGTGCAGAGTTCAGCAGACACAGCATGCTCGTGTTTATATGAGGCCAAAGGATACAAGCCAGGATGGCTCGGCCCGGCCGGCAGACTAGCCCTCGGCAAATGATGCAGCCGTACTGCTTTTCCCGTCAAAAGAAAAACCCAGCGCGTGCCATTTCAAATGCCGACGGCATCAGCGTTCATGACGTTTTCCCAATTGCCGCCCGCAACCCCGTTGCCGTGTATTGCAATAGCCGCTGCGGTGCATTTGCATCGTCTGGTGCAAGAACAAGTGGCTAACACGCACACGAGAGTGGGTTGGGTCTGCCCCGGCATCACGCAAAGAGTACGTCTCGGAGGCGCCAGATCAGTGGCAGAAGCGTCTGGTCCGTGGACGGGACTGGTCGAGCCCGCAGCGTCACCTGGGGAGTGTGCTGTCAAGGGACCAAACCCGACAAGACACCGGAACACTGCGGGATGGATCGCCTTCGCAGTTGGGTTGGGCCACAACGGCAAGGATCTTCGTTGTCTGCGTCTGTGAACTTGATCGCGATACGGTGCGGCTCCCAGGAAGTCCTCCAATACGGACAAGGCTTGACTTCGGCCCCGGTGTGCGGATCGTGAGAGGGGCAGTTCAAGAGCCCATGTCTGTTGATATCTGGCCTAGTTCCCTGTCATGCCCCTCAAAGACGTGGGGTGTAGATTGGAAAATGAAGACGTGACTCTAAATCATATCAGCCGACTATCAAGTCCCCGGGAAGGCCGGAAGAAGGGGGGCGTGAGAATGCGGCTCGGAAAATAAAAAGGCAGGGCCTGGACCGTTTTGTGGCCACGGGGTTTTTTTCGGTTGGCCTGTGGCCCCAGCATCGAGGATCTGAAGAGAGTGTTGGTGAAGCCTTGGATGTGACTACTGCTTCAGGCTCATGTCGGAGGTCTTGGCGAATTGTGCTCCCAGCCTCCCAAGTCTCGGGCGGCTGTAGGAAATGTCTCAGACTGTGGTCTCGTCACTTTTCGCAGCTAGCTGACCCTGAATGTCAATGGCTGTCAATAACCTGGGTGGCAGTCACGGCTCATTTGCTTCGGAGTGAGCAGGTGCCAACGAGGCAGCATCGTGACTTTTCTTTCATCTACAACGTAATGGAATTCATGGACAAGAAACTGGCTGCGACGACGGCTTGACAAATGCTGCCAAATGTGGGTAGACGGGCTTGTCGATTGTGGAATACAAGTTCATATGCAACCGATGCTGGTGACTGTTGGAGCATGTTAACGTAGAACGACAAAAGCAAACAAGTCATGTGGGTGGAAACGATTGTATTCTTATATCAAGATACCAGACCCAACAAACCCTCATTCCTCCCTCAACCCCTTCCCCAGCTGAAAGAACTGCGGCCATCATCTTTGTTCAACACCAGCGAACAGGAAGCGGCCTGCAAGTGCACCCTATCGGAGGCCAGCCAGGGCCCGAAACCCCCAGTCAGAAATGACCTCCTCTGGGGTGCCTCTCACGGCGCATTCCCAGGCATTGCTGGCAATGCCCACCAGTGCCTTGGGGCTGATCAAGCCGCGGGCGCTGGTCTCACGAACCCAGGTGTCGAGGGCGGTCGACATCACACGGACAGCGCGCTCCCTCTCCAAAGGGCTGCTGTTGTCAAGCGGGCCGTGCTCGAGGACGATTTCCTCGGCCTCCTCCTGGGCCGAGGCGACGGCTTTCCTGTACTTTTCCGTACTCTCCGCGGCACCCTTGGTGTCCTGCTCGATCTTCTTGACGACGTCCCTCATGGCGTCCATGTTGAGAGCGTCAAGCCGACGAAGCCTCCTGGCGAACAGCCAGTCGTCCAAGGCGATGGGCCCTTGGGTGTAGGCCTCTCTGGCCCAGTCCAGCAGGATGACCCAGGTGCGGCACAGATCCTGCTCGCCGCGAGGGTCATTCTCCGTGCCCGGCTTCAAGCCAACAACCACCTTCATGGCACCCTCACCGGCGGCCGGAACCTCGGCGGCGTCGACCTCTGCGCCAGAGATGGAGACGGTGGGCTCGAAAAACTCGCGGACCTTTTCAAGCCTCTCACCATTTGCCCCCCAAAAACACCGATGGAAGCCAATGTGCTCCATGATGTAAAGCTCAAAGGGCCCGCAGGTCAGCGGGACCTCTTCCTGCCCGTACAGCTTGCGCCAAATCCTTTCGCGCGGCTCTCGAGCGGGCAGCCCGGGCATATTTCCCGAGGACTTCCGGGAGCTCGATGCCTCCCCGGATGGGGCCGCTGTCCCCAAGGAGGCAAACGTTCCCGGGGCTACCGATGCAGCCCAACGAGACGACTCCAAGCCAGTGGCGATGGCCTTGCTGGTCTCGCTATTTTTGACCTCCTGCACGGGAGCAGGAGAACCATCCTTCTTGGAGGAGGCCCTCCATTATGGGCAAAGCCTGTGTCGAAAAGTCAGCGCCAAGGGATCGTGAGGCCAGCGAGAAGCAGGAGACTCACCGTTTCACAGGTGTCACCCCGTTTTTGGCACTGAATGCACCGTTTAGACTGTTTGTCCTTGCCCAGGGCAGCGAGCGAAAGACGGTGGAAAACACACGTGATCCGGGGGAGTTCGGGCGTGGCCAGGGGTTGTTTCTCGAAATCAGCGCAGCCGGTACGCATGCAATGCATGCAACTGCACTGCCTGAAGGGAATCGTGGTCATGGCGACAGCGAAATGGTGGCGATGGATGGGAATGAAAGTAGCGTATACCAAGTCCAAAGAAAAAATCTTTGGGAGAACTGTGTTTACGATCGCATCCCTGCGGCGGCGGCTGTTGATCCCATTTCTGTCGGATCCAGGGCAGTTAACCGACTCGTTAGTTAATCCACGCCGTGTAGCTGGCCGAGGGAGGCTAACACCGCCGTTGACCATCTGCAGCTGAGGGATACGGGCACCTTGGCCGCCTATTCTCTTCGACGCTGCGGACTACTTGATGTCAGCTTGGGCAGTGACCAGCATGGTGAAGATGTTCGAGACTGTCACCTCGGGATACTCTTTTGGATTATGATCTCGTCGGATATCGCACATGGGACCCATTGTGAAACAGGTGGCTTAGATGGCTTAACTGCACATAGGCTTGATATGTACTTACCCAAACGGTTCTTCGATGAATGGCATCTCGTGCCATTCCCGATGCAAGATCATGCGAATGAGACCACTAACATCACATTAGCACTAGCCGTACATATGTCCTGTATATGCGTACCGGCGTCCTGCGAATATTTCCTCCTCGTTCACTTGAGAACGAGAATTGGTATTCACTATAAACCATTAGCATATGTTCCATAACGGCTATACATATTAGAAATGTACATACCTCGAATACCATGCTTCTCCTCGAGATGACGGCGCATCTAAAATCATCATCCCCCTTTGTACCCCGCCTTTCCTCTCCTTTAACAAATACGATGATCAGCCGTCAGGCCAAAAACAGGATGCGCACCCTTGGAAGTATTGCGGCTGTCACCCCTTTTATCCAACAGCAGCCACCACTTCATCAAGCAATCCGTTGGATTGCACGTATCCAGCTCGCCAGAATGGCCTCGAGATCAATGACTCTGACGGGATAGACCCCTCGACTTAATCGTTTTATTAGGTCGCTTTCCGCGTGGCGTCGCCTTTCGTTCTTTAAGAAGAAAGTTTTGATCTTGCAGCTGTCGTAACGCCAAACAAACCTTTGCCAGGCTCGATGGACTTGAGGCATCACCCGACCATCTAGCGAGAACAGTTAGAACCCTTGAAAAAGTGTGCTTCTGGACAGCGAGGGTACTTTCCTCGTAGAGAGGCGTGGTTTATCCATGAAATAGCCCCGTAGAATTGGTTGAAAGAGGTCTGGTTGATAGACTTTTTGCGCAAACCATGCCCGAAACCCTGGGACGTTGAAGAGTGGCAATCTTGACAGCTTTATCGATGGGTGACTGCCCCCGGTCCCCAATCTCTTTGATGGGATGGGACCGCTGCTCATACGCCAAGTTACGTCCGCAATTGCCGGCATCGCCCCCAGCGGGCTGGGTGCCCTGGCTGTTGTTACGAGCCATTTTTTTCGAGTGTATGCGTTTGTGTTTTATAAGCGGATATGTGCGCTTGTGGTAGCGTTTGGAAAGAGGAGGAGGGTGAATGATAATGTGACTGATGTCCGGTGTTGGATAAAAGAGATGATAGCTGCAGTACTTCCAAGGGTGCGCATCCTGTTCCTGGCCTGACGGTTGATCGCGGCATTTCGGAAGAGGAAGGGGAAGGGGATGGGGAAGAGAAAAAGCAAGAGCCCGCACAGAAACAAGATCCTTATAAGAGAGGCACAGGGAAAGCCTTACCAATGACCCTGCAACTCTTGCGGCTGTCTCTGCGTTCTGTTTGCGGCATCATCGCCTTCACAAACGCACTGAATGTGACCAATGAATGGGACGGTCTCGTGTCACAAGTCTCGCGTGACCAAACCCTTTTTCGCTTTCACAGCGCAGTCAAAGCTTCGTTTGCTCGCCACTAGGAGAAACAAACAGGACTCACTGTCCATCCCCGATCCCGCCTGCCAATGAAGTCATTCCTGGATTGAATTGACGACCAAGACGGGGGGCCCAGTCATGACGAGGTCGAAGAGGATCCGGAACAGACCATTGACTTGCGTCACGGTCCCCAAACGCTTGGTCAGCTCGAGGATATGGCTGCCCTGCTTCTGGGCAATCAGTTTCAACTCCGTTTTTCGGTTGCTCAACCGGTCCACCTCGTCCTGCAGCCACATGAACCGCTCGTCTTGGCTAGGACCCAGTGGCGGCGTCGTCGCCTGTACCTCAACCGTTGTCTCCGATACAGCAGCTGCTGTCCTGATCTCGGCAGCCAGGGCAGGACGAAGAGCGTCGCCCAGTTTTCGGAGGATGGAGACCGCCGCAACTGGCTGCTCTTAAGCCAGCAGAGACGGGAGGGGAGGCGCTCGCTAGCGATGCGGGCCGTGCCGTCCACTGCCTGCTTCGTCTCCGACAAGGTCATCCTGTCCGCGATGGTGGAGATGTTCGAGACCCTGTCGATCAAGGAGGTCATCTGCGCCGTCTGGACCCAGAGACTCTCCGCGGCCTCCTCCATTGCCTGGCATTCCTTTTCTATGCTGATGATTGTGTCTTGAGCATTGGCGTCGTAGCCCATCTGTTCGTACACGTCCATCGACTGCTGCCGGGAAGCCTGCAGCCATCGATGGAGCGCAGTCAGATCCTGCCTGGTCTTGAGGACTGTGGCTTGGCTCTGCCCCGGCACAAAGATGGGATGCAGCGGTGACGGAGAGTAGTTCGTACTGGCCATTGTGACGAATTTCTCTTTGCTGAACATGAATGGTTCGTGGGAGAAGGTGGGAGAAGGACAGAGGGGGACAGAAGAGGGGGTTGACGTCCCGGCCAGATCCCACGGATTGGGAAGGAACCTACCAGCATGGTTCTTGCACCTTGAATACGCGAGTTCAGGACCTCGTCGAGACCTTCAATACGAGCAATCGCAGAAGTATCGAAACGACGTATAAAAGATGTCTTCATTTTTCGTGCAACAGCTACGTAGCCTTTCCCAAAGAGGCAGAAGACTAACCACGAGTGCATCTACCACAACCCCAAAGGCTTTTTGGAATAGTATCTTCTTTTGTTCATTGCCTTGACATCTGCGGTCAACTTCGCTTGCATTTCATCCCTGATCGCTCTGTACTCTGCTGCAGATAGCTTACGCTTCTGTGGCCCAGTGGAAACAGGAGGTTCACTCGATGCCTGGGTGTCTGTGGGCTCTTGGGTGGTTTGTAGCGCCTGAACAGACGATGTCTGGGTCGCTGCGGGCAGGGGAAGCGAGTTGGTCAACCGCGGAGTCTCAATGTTTGAGATTTCCGCTTCACGTTCGGCGTTGGCAGTGCCAAGGTCGACGTCGATGCCTGATACATCAACGGCAGCGCCAGCGCCAGCATCGGTCGATGCGACTTCGCTTCCAGCTTCTGTAGCCGCGGCGTCGGCCACATTTGGACCCTCCAGCTCATCGGCGGAATCCTCAATGACGTCCTTGGTCTTGGACTTTTCGGCTCTTTGTCCAGGCTTGTCTTGCGCGCGTTCATCATGACACTCACCCCCTGAAGGAGGAGCAAACCCATCATCCTCTTCTTCATCGATATCGCTATCGCTATCGCTGGGAATAACGGTGGTGGTACGGCGCGGGCGCTTTTGTGGACGTCTCGCGGGCGACTCTAGATCTTCATCGCTCCCACCGGAGGTGGGTGTCGATGGCTTCGCTCTCTTCCTCTGCTTCTCCCGGGTGGAGGCAGCCGTCCTCAGCTGGACAACCAAGTTTGAGCTTGGTTCGGTTTCCGTCTCGGCCTGCTTCTCGAGGAAAAAGAGGCGCCACTCGTTCAAAAACGCCCGTTTGTGAAGATCAAACACGACTTCGCCAGCCGGGAAGCTCTTGTTCGATGCGCGGCAGCGTCTAATGTGCTCAATGGTCTCAGTGGAAAAAAGCAGTCCGTTGTTTGGATTGAACGTATCCAACGCGCCCAGAATGGCCTCGAGATCGATGACTGTAATAGGATAGATGCCTTGACTTAATCGTTTTATTAAGTCGCTTTCTGCGTAGCGTCGCCTTCTGTTCTTCTCGATGAACGCCCCAAGATGGTGGAGAAAGTTCAACTCGACGGGCAATCTGTCATTTCGAGCAATGCCGTCCCGGCACTGTTGCTCAATAAACTAAATGCCGACTGTTGCGGGAAGCCAGACTCTGCCTGCCGTCTCAAAACCTCCATTTCTGGTATGTTCCTCGCAGCCAAGGCCATTTTCCAAGGCTCGACGCTTTCTGTGCGGCAAGTCACCGCAAATTGGATGGCGGTTGCCAGCATGGTTGGGTCATCGTTCCATAAAGGCTGACAGATGAGCGTAGAGAGCTTCCCACAAAATGTACTGGGCCACATGCCGAGTTCTTTGAAGCGCAAAATATCGTCGTCTTCGTCAATACCAGTAGGCATGTAGTGCAGGCCGTACCGCGGCGAAATCACCGATCATGGAGAGCAACCCATGAACGTACAGCATGTTTTCCACAGCTTTATTTGCAAGACCGACGCGGCGTGGCCCTCGCGGCTGATGTCTCCTTCATTTTGGAAGATTCCCAAAGTCTCTGGAGCCATCTTTCCCTCGTCCATCTGTCGTAAACGGGACTTGTGGGAGCGATTCGCTCAATAGCCTCGGAGTCATCTCCGTCGATAGGCTGATTCTTTCTCTCGGTCACTTGGGACCCATTCCCTGTCGCGATAGAGTTGGAGACGATGTCACCAGCTGTTTCGGTAAGAGCCTTTTCTGCGCGAAGAAGTGGCCCTTTGGAGTATTTGAAAGCAGGCATCTTGTCAATCTTGAGTTGGTCTCAACGTAAAGCGATACACAAATGCCTTATCCAAAAGCTCACGACGTTGTATCAAGTAAAATTCCTAAGCACGATACAACATAAAATAAAAACAAAGTGTGTGTGTGGGTGTTTGCCAGCTGACGAAGGGCAGCGTCGGCCCGTCATACACCTGGATGCCGTTTGTCACTTTGGATGCCGTTTGAACATCTCTAATGATCTGCGCTTCACAATAGCTAGGAGAGGCTATGCCTGATCCGTGGGAACAAGGTCACCCAGGCCTCCTTCATTATTGCCACTAAGATGAGAGCTCTTCTCTGCAATGTGAGGCCTAGTTTAGTGAGTACATTATAGGAGCTTTTAAGCTTATGTTTCTGTCTCTGCCGAAATCTAACAGCCCCTTGCAAAGAAAAATCGAACACGAATGTACACTAATAAGAATAAACTTGGAACTTATATTCAAAGGCTTTCCTACTAAGAAAATAAATATATATATATGCTATGTTTAAAAGCTCACGACGCTATTCAAAGAAGACAAAGTACAAGATCAAAACGTGTGTGTGGGTGTTTGCCAGCTGGTAGGGCAGTCGCGTCAGCCCGTCGTCATGCGCGTGAATTTCGACATTTACCTTTGCTACATTTATTAGGTCCACTCACTGCCCACTCTCTCTTTGCAATCCATCGCACGTTTTCCCTCTCTCCCCCCATGCACTTTATCGCACATTTTCACTCTAAGCCATCTGATTTACAATGGGTTCCATATGCGATATCCGACGGATCCATGATCCAAAAGAGCATCCCACGGTGATATCTCATCTCTTGAAAACGCACCTGCCGAGCGGTGTGCCACTCCTAGGCTCTGCCGGTCATCCCTTGCCGGAAGGGCTGGATTGCCTCACTCACCTGATCCGTCACCTTCGTATGCAGTGGCTGGACTATTTTGAAAATGCAGAAGACGAAGAGGAAGAGGCCATCAACCCTATACTCCGATACGCGTGGCTGAAATTCTACCCCGACTCGGAGGACCCCGAAGAAGATGTAGAGTTGGTTGAAGAGGCCCGCAAAGCAAAGGGCGACGTCTCCAGGGCCCTTCAACTTGTTCATGTGGATCTCGAGCACATGGGCGAGTTCCTGGAGCTATGCTGCTCTCCGCTGATGAACCAAACCCTCTGGTCGCGTCGAGAGTGGTGTTTGCTCCACTCGATACTGTACCGCGGCGCCAATGAACCAATCTGGCGAGAAAAGGCATGTCCTGGCCGAGAGGAGAACGGACGTCGAAGCCTTCTTCACTATGATTGCCGGATAGAAAAGAGCCTGTCTCTTCAAAATTTCATCAGGACGCAGTTTGAACCTCGGATCAACGCGGATGGTTCGTCCGAGCTCTGGTTGAGTCAGGCCCCAAAGGTTGTCAGGGTTTTGTACAATCCCAGTACAACCGCCAGACAATCCTCCCACGACCTCCGAGACTTCGAAATGCCCATTGTCGATTACACCAGGGCAGCAGAATGGCTGAATGATGTGGGCACCTTTGACGACATGCCCAGAGAAACGTTGGACTATACGCTCCTCGCCGTTGTTCGCTGCGACGACACCCAAACCGGCGTCGATGTTATTCGAACGTACGAGCCGTATATGACTCCCATGCCCACGTCGTACCTGCGCTCGTTCTTTGGAAGTCAGCATGACTGGAGTCTGCGGGATGACACGCCCGCTCAATACTTGCTTGTTTATGGAAACTTTGCGCAAGGGCGTATATACGACGCAGTATGCGACGAGTCATGGCCACTCTTGCCAGAAGACGAGGAAGTGCAAGAAATTATGGACTGGGCTTTCGATGCACTTTCGGAAGAATTGTCCAAGCCCCAGCCTCAGCCTCAAGCGCCTGAAACACGTCCAGAGACTGCGGTGCTAGGCGCTGCGGACCAGCCCCATGACGCGGAGCATGTTGGTGATGGTGGCGAGGGAAGCCACGACTGCTATAATAACCGACGACACCCCGGTGGTCGTGGTCACGCCCGCGAGATTCCGGATCAGGGACAGATTCGCGAGGGCAGCCGTGGCCGTGGTTACAACAACCCTCGTCCCCGTGGTGCCGGCCGCGAGACCCCGGATCGGGGACAGAGTCGCTCGGGCAGTCGTGGTGGACGCCGCGACAACAGTCACCATGGTCAGCGAGTTGAACAAGAGCCTCGCCAGACCTCAAACCAAAGGCAGAAGAGGGGCAGGAGTGGCTATGGCCAAGCTGATACGTACCAAGGTTAAGGCCAAAGGCCTGGAGATGTAAGAATAAACAACATGTACGACGATACGGGACGGCGAACGCCAAATAATAAAAGGATAAAACTCTTGAGCTAACGCTGCAACGTAAATGTGTGAAAATTGTCTGTTCTGTCTGTTCTGTCTGTTCTGTCTGTTCTGTCTGTTCTGTCTGTTCTGTCTGTTCTGTCTGTTCTGTCTGTTCTGTCTGTTCTGTCTGTTCTGTCTGTTCTGTCTGTTCTGTCTGTTCTGTCTGTTCTGTCTGTTCTGTCTGTTCTGTCTGTTCTGTCTGTTCTGTCTGTTCTGTCTGTTCTGTCTGTTCTGTCTGTTCTGTCTGTTCTGTCTGTTCTGTCTGTTCTGTCTGTTCTGTCTGTTCTGTCTGTTCTGTCTGTTCTGTCTGTTCTGCGAGTTCTGCGAGTTCTGCGAGTTCTGCGAGTTGCAAGTGCATGGGTTGCTCCTGCCCCTTGACATTCCGCAGATGAGGGGAAGAATGTCTACCGCTTAAGAGCCCAGCACTCAATGTTTCACCGTCTCAAACACTCAATTGATCAACTAACAAGAGCTCTCATCTGTGAACGAAAGTTAAAAATGTCTATCCAACGGGAACAGACCGAAGCCAGGTGCGATACCTTGGCCGACATTGTCCTTTCCATGGACTCTCTCCAGACCAGCGTGGCCCAAGACCAGTCTGTAGACAAGGTCAAAACAGCCGTTACTAGCATGGCCAAGTCGGTGGCCCGCGAACAATCGGTATGCGAGGTAAAAACCGCCATTGATGGCATGGCCCAGTCGGTCGCCCGCGAGCAATCCGTATGCGAGGCCAGGACAGCCGTCAATTCCTTGGCCGCCTCGTTGAGCGGCGTTGCCCGGGAGCAGTCCGTCAAAGACACCATTGCGGCCGTGTACAACGTGGCCGAGATGCTCAACAACCTCGAAGGGGCTCAGCTGGCCATCGGTAACGTCGTCCAAAAGGTATACCACCTTGCCGAGGGCCAATCCGCAAACGCGGCCGACAGGCTGGTGCAAGACGAAACGCTTTCCAGCTCCGTGTCTGATCTCAGGACGCATGTTGACAAAGGGTTTCAGGCCAATCTCCAGGCCATCGACGGCCTTTCCAGGTGCATCGCCGAGTGCGCGTCGGAAGAAGAGACGCCCAATCCCATGGTCAACAAGCTAAACGAGATTCGGCAGGCCATCCCCACAGAGAAGCAGCTCCAACGGCTGCTTGGCGACGAGCTCAGAACCGTGGGCGAAGCAGTCCAGGAGACGCTCAAACTCGACCAGATGGAGACGCTCCTGAATGAGCGGTTCGAGGGCGTTGCCAAGTCTCTGGCGGCCGACCTTGACCAGCTGCAGGCCAGCTTGGCAAAGGACGGCCGGGACGTCATTTCAGACATGGCGGCCCAAAAGGGTCAACTCAACCTCGTGGTTGAAGGCTCCGATCACATGTCCAAGGCCCTCTCCGGTGTCCAACGGGACATTGAGACAGTCGGCATCCGCGTCGAGGATGCCCAGTTGGCGGCCGCCGAGGCTGCCGAGACCGCCCAAAGGGTGGTCCAGACCGTCCGCCACCAGTCCAGCGCCGTTACCGACGCTGTCGGCCAGATCAAAGCTCACTTTGATCAGGCCGTTGCCCGACAGGAGGCCGAGGCGCTCGCCGAGGCGCGACGCACCATCGCTTCCCTGGAGAGGGAGCTCTCACGGTCCAAGGCCGCCGACCATGCTCGAGCCGCCGAGGTCGACCACCTCCGAGCAGCGTTGGAGCGATCCGAGAACAACGTGTCCAAGCTGGGTGATCGGGTCGACCGGTTGGCAGATTCGCTCAACGGAGTCACTGCCAACGCGAGCAACGACCGCATCCATATCTACAATCTGACGACGCAGCTTCGTCAAGTCTCGGACGAAAAGGCCAGGATTGCCGTTGCACTCGATGACGCCAACGAGTCCATCACCCGTCTCACGGGCGAAAACAGCGCGCTCTCCGACGAGCTCAAGGCGGCCTCGGATCGCGAGGCCGCGGCGCTTGATCAGGCAGACGAGGTCGCCACCGATTTCCTTGACCTGGACAGTGCGTTGGTGGAAGCCCTTTCCGAACAGCCCAAGTCAGTCAAGGAGAGGGCGGCGCTGGCCGCCGAAATGGCTCAATGCAGGCAGGAGCGACATCTTGCCATGCAAAGAGCCACCGACGCAGAGCAGTCTGCCGAGAATCTCCGCGCCGCCACCCTCCTCTCGGCGGAGCAGGCCCAAGCCGCAGCCGGGGAGCTCGACGCGTGTCAGGCGGCCCGAGATGCCGTAGCCGCGCGAGTCGCTGCGAGAAATGGTCCAAACGTCCATCCACGCCGAGGTGGAGCGGCGGGAAGAGGATCAGCCCTCCCCTCCGCGAAAGCGCCGACGGGTGCAACAAGATGTCGACGACGACGACGACGACATTCTCTCTCTGGCCTTTTCCAAAATGGCCACGCTTACCGGGAGCATGCCGCTCATACCCACTCACCCCAGCCACGTTGCCACCGGGGTTGACAATGTTGTCGCCAACATGGTAGAACACATTCTTCGCCATGACAAAACCATGGACGGGCTCGCCGCGTTCTGTCGAAAAGGACCTCTTGATAGATGGTTCTGCCTCACCGAAGTCGCTAGTTTGGGTGAACTATGCCAGTACATTGCCGACCCCAAGAGGCCCGATGCCTGTGAGATTCATGGCGACCGCGGCGGATGCCTCCTGGTCCAGGTCGTTCTCGTTGAACAGACAGACAGCGCTGACCAAGAGAACAATCCTCAGCAACCGGAACAGGGAGATTTAGACGAGTATGTACCATACCCGGATGTGGAATGGCGGGAACTATATCCTTAGAACGATTAGGAAGGAGTCCCATAGACCGACAACTAGATAGAACAGGTTCAATTCGTTAGAATCAACAACACAGTCCGCACTTATCGGATGTGCTTTGCATAGTTCGCATCTAATAACGCGCTTTTTAGCCACTTGAACGAGGCACATGGCTTGCCGCGCAATGGCACGATTGGAGGCAAGGTAGCTCGTAGTCAACGGAGAATGATGAAATATTTCATAGTTGAATAATACAAGCAGCCACTATTAGGGGTGCGCATCCCGTTTTTGGCCTAGTTGGCCTGGCTGCTTCAATACTTCGCATCCCTGCAGTGCCATGTCTGTGTGTTCACGTGTGTTGGATATAGCAGCCTCACATCTTAGGCATCACTCATGATACAATACACCCCCTGAATTATTTTACAGATCTACATAACAGGGAGGATTAAGCGAATCAGGTGCTAGGAGGGAAATAAGACAGGCAGGGGGTGGTACCTTCTATTACTAGTAACCTACATAGAAATATATGTACTCCTTTGTGGCGTAATATTCCCTGTAGATTTTCCTTGTAGCTCTCTAAAACATTACAAGGGGTTACACGCACTTACAGCTAATCGCAGCTGTTAGTAAGGAACGAATAAGTGGGGCATGTAGATTTGTAAAATAATTCAGGGGGGAGAGTGTACCTTCCCTCTTGAGGCTGATTGCGAGACCTCGGCACCTAGGGCAAAGACCCTCTTTTGCCCTCGTACAGCCTCCTTGTGCCACATGTGTGGATAGCCTAGATAGCTGAATACATCATCATCACTTTGCACACCGTCTCACAGGAAACATGACAATTGCTGGCGATACCCAGCCAGTATAACAAGTAACATACAAATAATCGCGACCGCAGTAATAGATAAAAATTGTTATAGGAACAAGCTTCAAGGTCACAAATACGGGGGGCTGCAAGGGCAGAGCAAAGTTCGCGATAAACTTTGTGGCTGCGTTGGCGCAAGATACAGTCATAGTTCACGACCGGAGTCAAACCCAAATCCGTTCGAGTCCAACACTGCAGTCGAGTACTCTCGCACCACTTTGACAGCAGTTCCAATGTCAGGGTGCCTCGTTCATCCGGGGTCTTCCATCCGAATCCCAGGCTTTCCAATTTCGCATTCGCTCCAACCCTCAGAGGCGACCCAGCAATCCAAGCAACCAGGCCCTTGATTGCCTTCAGGTTCCCTTCGACCATGAGGTCTTGGTGTAGAATAACCAATCCGGGGGATGTGCAGTCCCTTTCAAAGGTCAAATCGTAATAGCTCCCAGCCCAGTCGTTCATCCATCTAAAAAATACCAACAATCGCCAATCGCCGCTCTGGTTTCAGTCCCGTTGGACGACGTCTACTCGCCTACATAATCGACGTCGATGTCGATCTCAGCGGCAGGCGGAGCGGCAGGCGGAGCATCCACCATCATGTCGTCCTGGACCTGCAGTCCTGGGATACACTGGGTCGCACTGCCAGTGAGGGGGGGAGGCGCATATGCGTCTGCCATTGCCGCGTCCGTGTTGGCGGAGGGGGCAGGACCGTTGTCCACTGCCGCCACCGCCGCCGACCCTGTCGCCGGGACAAAACTGGCCGCCTCGGGGTTGAGGGGCCCCTGGGTATCATGACGGTTTTGAAGGGCTCGACGATCTCTGCGACGTCGTAGGATGTCTGCCGCCGAGGCAGGCCGGGCAGGTCGAGAGGCTAACGACGCTAATAGCCGACCGTCACCCAAAAGCATACGCTGCATCGACGTCGTGGATTGGATGGCCTGCTCCCGAAAGACGGCCACGTTCATCGGCATGACGGAGGCAAAGACGCTGGGGGCGCCGGTTTCCGCCACCGACCCTGTCGCCGGGACCAAACTGGCCGCCTCGGGGTTGAGGGGCCCCTGGGTATCACGACGGTTTCGACGGGCCCGACGATCTCTGTGACGTCGTATGCTGCCTTCCGCCGGGGCGACGCTCGCCGGGGCAGGCAGGGCACGTCGAGAGACCGCCGGCACCATTATCCGACTGTCACCCAAAAACATGCGATGCGTCGTCGTCGTGGATTAGATGGCCTGCTCCCGAAAGACGGCCACGTTCATCGGCCTGACGGCGGCAAAGACGCTGGGGGCGCCGGTTTCCGCCATGACGGTGTCAGCGACGGTACCCAGGGCGCTGCCCGAATTGGTGATGACCGCCCTGCTGCCGGTCGCGACATTGTCGACGCGCGCCTGCACGTTCACCTGCCGGCCACCATTGCGGCTGGTGTTGACGGCGATTGCGGACGTCACTTGGCCCGACTGGTTCGTCGTGGCACTGAAGGCGATCTGCTCGACCTCCGGAAGGATGCCCTGATTGATGAGACGCTGTTCGTGACCGCGATCTCGTTGGGCCTCATTGTTGTTACGAGGCCGGCGTCGACGAACGCCAACGCCGTGCCATCGTTGTTGAGGATTGCCACGGCCGGGGCCGGCAAACCCTTCATGGCCAGCTCGGCCGCGATTGCCCCCAGCGGGCTGGGTGCCCTGGCTGTTGTCACGGGCCATATTTTTCGAGTGTATACGTTTGTGATGGTGTTTGGAAAGAGGAGGAGGGGGGGAGAAGCAAAGGCTCGCACAAACAGTGAAGAATGATATTCATTGTGATGGTGTTTGGAAAGAGGAGAGGGGAAAAAAACAAAGGCTCGCACAAAAAGTGAAGAATGATATTTAACGTTGTGGGAACAGGGCTATCTCTGCGTGTTTGTGGGCAGGAACAGCTGTGACAGCTGGCGAAAAGTGAAGTGAACAGCTGGTGAAACTTGGCGTGGACGCGTTGCCAGGCAGATCATGTGAACTGTGAATTCACATGATTATAGATTTTCGCTTCGTTTGAAAGTTCATTTTAGACTCCTTCCATACCGTTTTCGCCCGTTTTGTTTATTTCGTTCATTTCACCACGATAGAAGTTTTCAACCCCCCCCAAAAAAAATCGAGTATGTCCAAGAGAGTCTCCTTTTTCTCCCTCTCTTAACTAACAGGATACCCAAGAATGGAGAGAACCTTCTCGGAAAAGAAGGCGTATGAGCTGCCACAGCAGTGGTCCCGTCTCGTGAAGAAGATGGAGGACTGGGTGCAATCGCCCACCGATAAACCCATCAAGATTGCCACTCTTCAAGGCCCCCGGGTCTCTGGCAAAAGCATGAAGTTGCCACGATTCCTCCACCAGGCGCTGTTGCCCGATACGGGGTCCGGCTCGGGACATGCGGTCATTCACATCACGTCGGAAACAGAACGGGTGTTTCTTGAAGAGGCATACGACGCTGCCCTCAAACAAGAGAATCACTGGGGACGAGATGTGCCGGAATTCCCGTTGCAGCGGATGTCATATACTGATTGCATCGCGTTGGTTGAAAGGAATCTGGATAGTGCTGCGCAGCAACTGTCCAGCACTGACACGCGTGGATCGAGCGGCAGAGCGTACTTTCATTTCAACCATCGCACAGTCTTTGTGGTTGATGTCGACGCCGACATGTCGCCAGAATGTGCGCACATGCTCACTGGCCTGCTCGTCTGGTGCGCGGAAGCTAGCAAATGTGCGGCTCCGTATGGCCCTTTCGAGATTTCCGTCATTGTCATGACATCCGGCATTATCCATCCTACGCTTAGTGGGTTCTTGGACGACGTTGTGGAGAAGACTGCCTCGTTCGAGGGCGTCGAATCCTTCATGGTACCTCGTCCGGCTGACATGAAGAATCACGCCGAGGCCATTCTGGCTCCAAAGGACATAGCCTCGCGGCTTCGTCGGGATTTCGACGCGTCCACCACGGCTGGACGTCTTCATCTCGTCATCTGCTTCCCCCATTGTATCGTCGATGGTGAGATCCGGGGCCTGGCAAGTTCCGATGTCCTGATTGCCGAGGGCGCGGGTGACTGCACTGATTTCAACAGGGAGGAGTGGTTCCGCAAATTTCCCGACTATGAGCCACGCCATCGCCTTGTAGTTGTTCCCTGCGGCTTCAAGGCTCCGATACACGTCGAGGGCTTTGACGCAGTTACGGTGGTGACCAGTGCCGTCGCTTGTCGATGCATTGTTGACTGGGGGTCGGGCCATGTGATCCAGACGTATGTCGAATTATCTCAGTCGGAGATATGGGATCAGGCGTCTCTTCGATTTCGGGCCGCGGAAATCCCCCAAGATCGCATTGCTCTCTACAAGGTACAGGAATCCCCCCCGAGGTTCGAACAGAGGCCCGCAGTCGCGGCTGGTTCTGTGAAGCTGCCAGGGTTGATGGCCGCGCTGGCCACGCTCCAAGTAGGCGAGCCAATCGTCGACCTTGCGCTCCGACTTCTAAGCTCGGATGCCGTGCCTGGCCTGCTTCTTGACCGCAGCACCGAGATAGGGCAAATGGGGATCCTCCATAAAGACATGATTCACGGTGATGACATGAGAATCCTCCGTTGCGCCTTGTCGGGGAAGACACGCCAGGGGTTCTATTGTCTTTTGCCGAGTTTTGACCATGATGTCAACTTGGCCTACTTTGCCGCCTTGCCATGTCAGCACCGATCAGCTTGGGCGGTCAAGATCCAGTTGGCCTGCCTGCTTCACGTGGGCTTTGATCGAGTCTTTGGTGACATTGATGCGCAAAAGGTGATTGACAACGTGTCGTTCGGCGAATTCTACGAGCGATGTCATGGCTACACCACGTCCCTCTGCAAAGAAGGTACCCTCTGGTCCCTGCTCGCCATCTGGAAGCATGCTTTCGCGAGGGATCCGACTATTTTCACTGGACAGACGAAGAATGCCATCAGTATCCTTGGCGGCCATGGTCAAGTGATGATCGACCAATCGGTGCGGGTTCTTGATATGATAGCCAAAACGTATTTTGCATTGGATGTGCCCTACGCGGCTAATCTGATTGCCGATGAGCCGTCATCCATGACTTCAGCGGCCATTGAGGAGCTCCAGTGGCACATGATGAAGTGCTTTGCGTCACGTTCTGTTGCGGCCGCGGTGCCCGTTGATGCGCCCCTCATGGATGCCGCCAATGTTCAATTTGTAGATTACAAATCGGCGCGGAAAATTGCAGCATGGCGAGGTATATTTGCCTTTGTTCAGTTTGGCTACCTCGAATCCATCGAGCCTGGAAAAGTCTTGTTTGGCGTTACAGTGCGGCGTTTCCAGACCTGCGAGGGGGTGAACATGGCCAATGACTGGACATATATCCCAAAGGCCATTGTGGCTCGCTGGCTTCGAGAAACGTCCGATGGAAGGCCTGATCTGCACGAGGCCATGGGGAGCAAATGTGCCCGCGGTCGGTACTTGCGGCTGTATCGGCCGACGTGAAGTGTTCAAGGGGGTAGGCCGAAGTGAAGATATTCAGAACATTCATGGTCAAGATTTAGTGCTACTCTACTTAGGCTTCCTCATTGCTGAATAAAACAATAAGCATTTGTGCATCAAGTCCGGAAACTGCCAAGCACGGACATTCCCTTTGCGAAAAAAATGAGTGACTGACGTGACGTGACGCTACGTGTCCTTGGAGTTTGGTCTGGTTTATTGAGAGGCAATGTCCCCACTTGCAGTTCGCTTTGATGTGACTTACGAATTTAGCGAGCCTGTGAACAGGTGTATCAAGTGTAGACAGCTGGCAGAGCTGTGAGTTGGGAAAACAGTCTAGTGAAAATTCTGTGCCTCGAACCTTTGCCGTTTGAACTTTGACGGTCCATCATCGAGAAGATCAGTACAGCCACAGGAAGATCAGCATCACATCAACGTCAAATCTGCGATTTCAAAATGGCTACTGTTAACTTTCTTGAACCCATCGGCCGCCCTTGGAGGGAATGCCGCCCCCGAAACGACCCGAGCCGCGTATTCGAGCTCGATCTGGACGCGTATGGGCCTCGTGATATCGCTGGCCGCCGCCATGCCATAAAGCTCTTTGCCATGTATGTCACTGGCATCTCTCGGGAGGCGTTCGAAAGGCGCCTGGCCAATTCCATCAAGGATATCCATGAATGGTTGGCCAAGGACAAGGTGCTGTCCATCTCGCACGAGGCGTTCGAGCTTGTGGTTGACCTATTGTTTTGGTGGCAGTTTTGTAAGCACCCGCGCCCCCCGCGAAACAATGTCAACGTCCAAGCTAACACCAAGTAGTCCGCAGCGTCGAAGAGGAGAGGCGGCCAAGGTGCCCCTATATCCCTCAGCTGCAGATGGTCAACGGCGGTGTTGACCCTCCCTCGGCCAGCTACACGGCGTGGATTGACCAACGGGTCGATCAACTGCCCTGGATCCGACAGAAACGGGATCAACAGGCTGCCAGGACAGCCGCCGCCGCCGCCGCCGCCACCACCACCACCGCGTCCTCCTCCAAGAAGGATGGTTCTCCCGCTCCCGTGCAGGAGGTAAAAAACAGCGAGACAAGCAAGGCCAGCGAGGCCAGCGAGGCAAAGGGCAAAGGCAAAGGCAAGGCCATCGCCACTGGCTTGGAGTTGTCTCGCCGGGCTGCATCGGTAGCCCCGGGAACTTCTGCCTCCTTCGGGACCGTGGGGGCGTCTGGGGAGGCATCGAGCTCCCAAGAGGCGTCGGCAAGTCTCACCAAGGGTGCTGCAGAGGGTACAGAAAGGTATCTCAAAGCCATCGACTTGGCCCAGGAGGAGGCCAAGGAAATCGTCCATGTGTCGCAAGACATATTAGGGCTGATTGACGCACAAATGAGTGGCGAGTCGGCTGCGCCTCTTTTTTCGTGGAAAAAATAGAGGCCGAAGCAGTGTGACAAGCGACGCTCTGATGAGTGGCCATGACGATGACTCTTTATCTGTTTGACTGGGTACAACTTCTGACCGTAATGAAACTTTCGAGAAGTTGCCGGACTAGAACTTACACGGGACCAAAACTCACTGTGAAGAAATGGGCCATCCTCAGCGCGCCAAAAGTGACTTGCGCGTTTTCTCCATGGCAACAAGCTGCCAGAAATGAACACGGGGGATCGGAAGTTGTGGAAAAGGTGGGAGATGGCAATGACCAGGCGTGCAGGGAGAATGCCATGCTCGCATAGCAAAGCAAAGTCCAACTGTGAGCCAAGCTGGGAGCAAAGGAGTCATCTCCAGTGATCAGAGGGTGCGTCAAGGCGTCGATTGCATCACCTCACCTGTGAGGTTGAGGATCTTGAAGTAAGCCAGCCGAGGGGATTCTTCTTGCTCGCGTCTGTTGACCAAACACGAGTGGGGCCACTGCCTCCCTCAATTGGCAGGTGCGATGCACAAACGTCCCTGCATGGACGACAATGGTGGCATCACTCGCTCGCCTATCCGTATGTAGTGCGTAAACAAGACGTTCCATTTGCAGCGGCAGGGGTCCAACGACGAATTGTCTCGGCCGGGAAATCGAGCATGGCGTTCATAGTACCAAATCTGCAGGCGAGGCTAGATTTGATCTGACAAATTGTCAGCCGTTCGCTTTATAATTACTTGCATGTATTTGTACTTCTATGAATTTGTACTTTCATGTATTTGTTGGTTCATGCACAGGTTTGCCCCAAATCATGATCCGCGTCTGTCCATGTTTGCCTCCCAGTCTCTCAGTCTTCCGCTATCCGACTCTTGCCCAGCAAAACCACTTGCAGCAGTTTTTTTTCAGTAAAGGAGCGAGACGCGATCGGCACTACCTATCGCATGTGCTTTCTCTTCCGTTGTCCTTCCTCTCCCCCCATTTCTGTGCTGAGCCGAGATTCTTCCTCTCTCCGTAACCTTGTCTTCACTCCCCACTGACCACTGACGGATCCAGTTGTTGCCCCTCTCCACTGTCAATGTTCGAGTATACG
This sequence comes from Epichloe bromicola, assembly GCA_023658445.1. Taxonomy (NCBI): domain Eukaryota; kingdom Fungi; phylum Ascomycota; class Sordariomycetes; order Hypocreales; family Clavicipitaceae; genus Epichloe; species Epichloe bromicola. The sequence goes on from CP098269.1 coordinate 1,823,971, forward strand.
CGTCCATGCTTTACTATTCGTTGCCAACTGCTGCCGCAACTTGCCCGTTCATAGAATCGCAAGCCAAGTCTTGATCGAGGCCCTTGAATGCTCAGACAAGCCGCCCGCCGTTCCCAGCTCAGCACAACAGCCACTCACATCCTCGCGGGGTATATCCATCGCAGTTGCATTAATTCTTTACATCGTCAGGAAAACCACGTCACAGTGCATGTTGTTCGTTGGTCGTGTAGTTCGTGACCCAAAAAAAAGCCGTTGAGAAATGAAAAGTCATCGTGATTGCGAATGTCCAACAGGTCCCGAGAGCCATGTCCATAGAAGTCTTGAGCCTTGACCGCGGACCAAAGAAAAGCGGCAGGGGTGACAATGTGCAGGAAAAAGGAAACAAAATAAATAATGGTACTGCAATGTCTGTTTTGGCTCGTCTCATGATCGAGAGCTGGTCTGGGGAGAAATCGTCCCTGGCAATCCAGTTCAACCACTTGATCCAAAAACCGACAAAAACCAAGCAGAAACCAACCCAGTGGTCCCTCTCAATAAGAACGAGCCGCGGTTGAGCTGTATGAGAAGAAACGCCGTAAATCCAGACATCCACAGTTTGAATGAGAATAAAAAACAGGATGAGAAACGAGGGGGAAAAAATGACAAAAGCGTGGCGAATTCGCAGGCAAAGAAAAAAAAAAAAGATGTCGCCCCCCTGTTAAAGAGGCGCGGGGTCTGTCTGCCTGGGGGAGACAACAGACGTGTCGCCGATGTTGAATTATGCCACAGGGGCAATGGGGGCGACGGGAGCGGCGGCGGCGGCGACGACAGGGACGCTGCCAATGTCAACCTCGGGGGCCATCTCGCCGTTGGCGTTCTTCCGAGGGCAGTCACGGGAGATGTGGCCAGCCTCACCGCATCCATAGCAGGTCTTGCCCGCCGTGTTCAGGGGGCCGCCGTTGGGCGCGGTGCAGTCGCGGGAGATGTGGCCGAGCTTGCCACAGGCGTAGCACTTCATGGCCTGGGCCTGGCAGTCACGGGCGAAGTGGTTGGGGCCGCCGCACTTGTAGCAGGTGGCGGGACGGGGGCCGCCAGCGAACCCACCGCGTCCAGCGAAGCCGCCAGCGAAGCCGCCACGTCCCATGGGGGCACCGCGGCCCATGGGGCCAGGGCCAGGACCAGGGCCAACAGCAACGGCAACGGGGCTTGGGCAGGCGCGCTGGGAAATTCGTGTCAGCACGCGTGCGCAAACGCAATGTTGCGCCGTAGAAAAAGCCGTGGAGGCAAGACTCACAGCAAGATGGCCGGGCTGGCCGCAGTTGTAGCATCGACCGCCAGTGGGGTTGCCGCTCAACCGCAGGGTTGGGCAGTCAGCTTGGACATGGCCGAGACCCTGACAGTGGTAGCACTGCTTGGCCTCGGTGGTGCGAGGCAGAGGGCAGCCGTTGGACTCGTGGCCGGGCTGTTTGCCTGCACGGGGAAGGAAAAAAAAAAAAACTTGTTAGGCATTGCAGAAAAGTCAAACGTGATGATACGGTTCTCGGTCGTGGAGAGGTCTATCCATACAGTTGTAGCAGAGACGCTCCGAGGAGGAGCAGATCTCGGCATAGTGGCCAACGTTGCCACATTTGTAGCACGCACGACGGGAGAGGGAAGACATTTTGGTTTTTTTTTAGTGTCTGCGAGTAACGTCCAATTAGTAATGCTGCACACAGTCATTTCGTGTCAATTTTTCTCCCGGTTCGTGATATCCGGTCGCTCGTCCAGTTGGGAGTTTCAAAGAAGCGCCCGGCGTAAGACTTCCATGTGCCCGTGCCGGCTATAAATATCCAAAAGTGGTAAACGTGAAGCGAGCCATTTTCCAATAGCACCCGAGAGATGCAGACCGGCACCAAAAATCGGCAAATTCGTCTCATATTATACCACGTAAATGCAACGGGTCCCAGTCCACTTTGACTCACATGACACCTCGGTCAAGCATTGTCGCGTCAGGGCGCCACTCTGTGTGGTGCGATGGTGGTGTTACAATCGAGGAGGGCGTCAAAACCAACGAGTCGGGAATTTTTTTCGACGCATGGGGATGTGTCTGCGCTCATGCAGGCGCGAGTGACGGGCCACAAAAACCCAAAAGGATATGAATCATTGTTATGGTTTTAGCCCTTGGCGAAGGTGCCATCTTCCGGACTGGTACTTGTGTGTGTACGGGCTGTAAGTCGCCGCATGGACGAGACATTGCCTGACTGAGAGACTTCGTGGCGGTGATGTTGCGACATGCGATAGGCCTTGCGCCAGAGTGCGGCATGGCGCGCAAGTGCCGAGGTTACTAGAGTTTCGGTGTCTAGTATTTTGCGGTCGGGCCATTCAAGCTGCCATCATGCTGCCAATCATCAAACCGCGCCAGCAGACGAGGCGAAATGATAAAGTTCTGGTTTTTTTTTTTGGGGGGCGCAGAGCGGCGCAAAGTCGAATAACGCATCGCGAAACCATGTTCTCGTTGGCGCAGAAGGCACGAACCGGGGGAGCGGGGAACGAAAGAGGAAGCAAAAATACACACCTTGAGTAGGACGACAAAAATGAAAACAAAAAAACTGGCGTTTAGCGGAAAAGTAAAGATTAAAATAACTAGAGTTGGTGTGGAAAAAAGTTTGGTACTTCCAAGCGAGGCTACGACAACGTCGACAACCACCTACAAATCAATCCGATCCTGCAAAGAAGAAGGTTGAAGGGTCAAGAAAAATTTTGCACCTGGGAGACGAGTTATTTCAACGGCCGCGGCGGGGGCAGCAGCACTTGGCCGACTGGGCCTCTGGCATGGCCCGCATGGGCATTCTGGGCACACGGGGGAAGGCGGCATCAGTCGCGCCTGCTGGCTAAAGAGTGGAGACGGGCGCACGCCCTTCTCTTGCGCAATGCGCATTCTCCGAATACTTCTGTGCTCAGCATGCGAACCAGCACGCCCACCGCGGAATCACTGACAGCAAAGACATTGACAGCCAGGAAAGAGACATCACAAGCAGGGAGTGCTGGCAAGGGCTTAACCGTGAAGTTAGTGCGGGAAGGCCAAAATATGGCTGCTCTAGGTGCATTCTTAGCCCCCCTAGCTGGGGCGAACTAGAGACCTGCATTACTCACCGGATCAGGCCAGGGAACGGGTAACTAGCGAAGCTTCGTGGCTCCGTACATGCACGTGTGCCCGCCTTGTTCATTACTCATTCGAGGGCGTGTGTTTGAGGCAAGAGACAATGTTTCCTACTTATATTTTAGACTCCTCTTGAGCCGATGAGCGAGCTTCATGGTTCCGCATGGTGTCAACGCGCCTAGCTTGGGAAAACACAAGTTCTATCCTTGGAGGCAGAAGCAGATAGCGTGGTGGGAACAGCAAAGCCTCTCGATATGAAAATATGGAAAGCCATGCACTGCAAGTTGAAGCCAATGACGGCTCACCTTTCTGCTACAAGCTCAGTATCCTACAGACAGCAAACGTCAAGCATGATCAAGCCAAGGAAAGGAGAATTCCGGAGTCATGTGTCTCGTCATAGTGGCTGGCATCCTGTCCAAGATATACCAATACCCAGTTGACGCTCCAAAGTGTCCAACGTGCGAAAACTCCGTGCCGAAAATAAATCTCTTCATTCTCCGACCATGTTCCAGAACATGAATTGTATCCACAAGATCCCAAGCCTAGGTGTACGTAAAACTAAAAAGGCATCACCTCGCCATGTCCCATTATTCTGGCTCCTGAAACAAGATCGAGCCAAGTCTGTAAGTATGAGCTGAACTTTCATTTTTTAAAGCAAGCTGATTGGGCCAGGTTTTCATTTTAGTGCGCGAACCAATGTTAATCATACTGTCGGCATGGAAGGGATGTCGGATGCAGATGCTGGGATATAGGCTTGAGGCAGCGGGGCGATACTCCGCGGACGAGCTTCCACGACGTAGGATATGCCATCGTCAGAGGCGTAGGATGGCGGACGCGGTCCTGATCGGGTCTCTGGACGGGGTGGCGCGGGCTCGACAGATTCGTTGCGTTGCCAGAATAAGCGGTTTGGGTCGACTCTCTAGTTTTCCTGTAATTAGATTCTGTTCAAAAGAGCAAGCAGCTTTTTTAGGGAGTACTAGGCTGCCATGTTGACGAGAGGAAGACTAGGCTGCAAGGAGCAAAGGAATCAACGTACCACGCTCTCTCTCCAAAGTCCATACGCGGGCGGCTGCGACTTGACTGCCCGTCCCCCAATCCCAGCGGCCTCCTCATCTTGCGCGAGAACCACATGTATGGGCTTTGGGGGAACGACATAGTCTTCTGGGCCGAACACTTCGGGCAGGCGTCTGCGCCGGGAGCGATCTCCTCGAGAGACGAGGACACAGAGACGAATAACGCTGTAGCAGAAGAAGATGGTGGCGGCGAGAATGACGAGTATAATCATGATGGTGAGTTCGCCGCGGGCAATGTGGTTGGTGAGAGCTAAGCCTAGGTCTACATTTTTTTGAGAGAGAGGGAGGTAATTAGTCCTCTGTGCCAAAATCGACTTGCTGTAGGGATGTGAAACCTGAATGATGGTTTCTTTTTGGGCGGGAGGGTGCGCAAACTTACACACTGCTAGTAGGCTAGCCAGGAACACGCCTGATACGAAGCACGTCAGGCTCTGAGATCGTATCCGTCGGGATTGCGACAAGGGAAAGCAGAGCATGAATCGCTTTGGACGAGGCTTTCGGCCACTCTCCATGTCGGTTGCGGGCTGGCCTGACAGTGAGTGTTGATGAGGCGATCCGTCGATTAGATGGTCTGCGGGCCGCGGAAATGGGTTGCTGGCATCGGGTCCGAACTCTACGGGAGGGCCTTGCGGATGTGGTGACGGTGAATCTGGCATGTGTGACAGAGGAATCGGCGACGGCAAGGAGCTCGGGGGCCCGGTCTCGCCATATCGTGACGATGAGAGGGTGACTGGTCGCGGAGGCGCCGTTGGTGATTTCGGGGTTTCGCCGTCTGGATTTGAATGATGATGTCTTCTTGCTGCGATCAGGGAACGTGGAAAAGCAGGCAGTCTTGATAGGACGTCTCTTGTACGTGGTGGCTCTGTTGAATGACTGTGGTTGTTTCCCGTCTCTTGTTCGATCCAGCCGTTCCGATTCTCATTCTCGTCTTGCTGTCGATCTGTTCGGGCTCTTCGCAATAGATCAGCTCGAATTCGCTCCATTGTGCTGTTTCCTCGCGTCATGATGAGACAGATTCTTCATTCCTCGGTAGTCTTTTTTTTTTCAATAAGCGAGTGCCGAATGAGCCCAAACTGCACGTCCTCACTTTTCGTTTCAAATAATGAGACCAAGGTCACTCGAATTCAAGGTTCATGTTCGCGAATGCTTGTTCCGTCGTACAGTCGATGAGCGTGTCCAGGTTGTGAGACGCCTGGATATTGAGAGAAATGACGCCAGCACCGGAGACGAGATAGTGCAATGATCGCTATCGCCGATGTTAACAACGCGAGAAAATGCGAGAAGAAGAAAAATTCGCTATTTCTGTTCTTCGAGGTCGTGAGAAAGCGGAGACGTGCGGTTGTAAATGTCAATTTCTGACTTGTACCAACCAAAAGGGATGGCAAAATGCCAGGTGCTCAGCGGTGGGCACTGTACGTAGCACTCGCACGCAAACCACGTGGGTGAGAAAGATGAAAACGGACAAGGCTCGATGCCCAGATGCCCTTTTTACAGTTCTTCCCGCTCCTATGACGATGCGATGACCGAAGTTACGCGGGCGGACCAACTAGCAGAAACGAGAGAGATGGAGTGCTTGCACCAAGGCCATGGCCAAGACGAGGATGAGAATCTCGGAGTGGTTTCGTTACGGTAAACTGGTGGGAAATCAGATGGAATCACACGGCTACTACGACGTCTGACGGAAAAAGAAGAGCATCCAAAGCCCCAAAGCGCGCAAGGCGAAGGACTTTGCATGCGGCACGCGACAAAGTGTTGTCGAGCTTTGCCTTTTTCGTTCTGAATCCTTTCTTTTTCGGGTCACTGGTTCATCGGCATCGTTGGCTAAAACGCGGAACGAAGGTAGCTGACGAATGTGTGACAAGCGTCCGGAAACTTGTTAATTCAGGAGACGCTGCATGCGGAGTACGTGCGCGCGATTCGTGTCAAGCCCCGCCGATGTGAGACGGGGGACACGTAATAGCACGTAGTGCGAATTCACACTAGAGTCGAGTCGTCCGGATTGGTGTTGAAGTGTTGAATGGCTGGAATGCAGGCCATGGAGAAGATGCCGTCGATTGGCGAGGAGAGCACCGGGAAAGGGGACTCACGTGAGAATGCAGTCCTCCCCAGGCTCGAACCTGATGCCAGATTGCCACCGCCGGCAGGGGGCATTGTTGCGACAATTGGCAGTTTCAGATGTCTTTGGGTCCGAGGGATGGCAACGCAGATCCCCAATGAGCATCGCTGTCGAATTGTTCCAGAGTCGGATGCCGCGAGGCGAAGCAAAGAGGAGTCAAAAAGGTGGGATCGACTCCAGGGGTGTTTGACGGCCGGCCCGCAGCTGTCAGGTCTGGGCAGATCTGGTTGGTTCGTTTGCTCGCTCGCGACGATCCACTTTGATCAAGACGAATTGGACTGGATCGAATGGCAACCACATCACGCCTTGAATATGCACAACAGTTTTCATGTCTCCTGAGAGTTCCAACCCAGGCCCAGAGCGTACTCGATGCCGTGCTCGGCCAATTCTGACGGTTCTTGTTGCCATGTACGCATCAACCCAGGCCTCGTCCTCGACAAGCTTGGTCACGACATGGTCTGTCAGGGAAGACGAGGAGCTATAATCATATACAGCGACGGTGGGACAAGAGCCTGGTGCTTTTCACACATTCCCAACGGCCATGTAATCACTTGGCGAGGGGAGGGGTAGAATCTGCCCAGGGGATTCTGCGGACGGGCCAGGACAAGGCCAGCGATTCTCACGCCGCTTGCATGCGCATCCTGTATGACGGGCCTCGTATCTTTACACGGCGCCCATACCCGGCGCATCTGTGCCGTGGAAGTCGACCATGGCGAGCTGTGTGCCCATCCGCAGCGTCACGTCCGGCACAAACGTGCCATAGTACGGCTTCCCCAGGAGGACGTCTCCAGGGTTTCCAAAAGCCCAGGTCGTATGCTCGAGGGCGGAGCCGCATCCCTTTGAAACGGTCATGTGCGATGGCTCGACCGGCCGCACAGGGCGAAAAAAAAAATGACTGATGAGGAACCGGGACAGAACTGCTTTCAGTGAAATCATCGTTTGACAGGGCAACGTGCTGATGGATAATGGTGCCATATGCTCTGGGGGACTTCCCGGAAGAAGTATTTCGGGCCGGGCCGGGACAGTTGGAGTGCCCGAGATGCCTGCCCGACAACGGCTGACGATGAGCGGAGTCTGCCGGAGCACCGGAGCCCCACCGGGTTCCGGGGACATGCCGAGAGGTTGGACGCGGGACAGATATCACAGCACACGTGGGTACAATAACGACACAGGGAGCCCAAGGCGTGCGTTGATCGAGGACGAGACAAGTGCAACACAAGCGATGCGTCACACGTCTGGTTGTCCCACATGACACGCCGCGATTTCCCCTTCGGAGAAACGAACAACAGCTCATCTTATCCACGAAATTCGCAGTCCTCCCGCCACCAAAACACCAACCTTGGACAATAAAATGCCCCGGCCCTCAAAGCACCGTCCAAAGAGACGCCGGATGGCCTCAACTCCTCCCTCCGGCAACACCAAGTCGCAGGGCAGTCGGTGCTCCACGGCTGCAGGCACAGGTGCAGCGCGTGGCGGACACTGGGGAAGAAGTCGTGCTGGTGGGAGGACCAGGCTGCGCAGCGGGACTGCAGGCGGCAGGGGCAGTACTTGCGAATCTGTTTGCAGTCGCACATTTCTTTCATCTCTTTCGAAGTGGGCCGGTACGAAGGGTATGGGGACGCTTTAGAGCCAGAACGAGTGAGTTTCCCCTCGTGGGGGGAATTCGTTCGAGGCCAAGGGGGTGAGGTGAGGGTTAGAGTAGATTGATGGGGTGTGTGAATTGGCGCAGGTCAAGTCGTTTGCGAACCCTGCCGTGGCGTTGATGGGCTGGCATTGGGCCGCAACGTTGGCTTGTTGGCCGGTGTCACAATACATCTCGGCTGGGCATCACGGCTTGACATCTTGTGGAAGACTTCGTCTGTGAGCAGGATCAGCATACACGTAGATTACAGGGACACGCTGTTACGCTTGATCTTTTGTCCGGTCCATGATGAAACAAGTCAACGAGCATAAAGTGAACGCATTGCTGCGTCTGTGTACATTCCAACGTGACATGAGCGGAGCATGGGTCTTCCGAGCGCCACATCCTCCATGGAACACCATTCGGCTCTGCACTTGTGGGACTGAGATGCTCCCATCTCCGGGGAAAAACTCTCCAGGCTGTCCTTGACGGTGCCAGCACCTGGAGTCCAAGTCATGAGACCTTTTTCACACTTGGCTTCTCATGACTAGGGATTAACCAATGTCATGCCCAAACTGCGCATCTTCACAGTGACTTGCCGGTCCATCATCTTATGACCTCGGCCGAAACCGCCAACTGTTGGTTGTATGACATCATCATTTCAACTCGCCAAGAAGCATAGTTCGATCTGATGAAGCAGACAGCACTACCGATACCAGGTTAGCAGGCATCACCACCCGACATGCCCACCAAGCAGTCAAACAAAACTCACATATTGGTTCTTTTCCTGGAGCAAACTCGGCAGAGTTGACCGTGCCCCTATGTCCAGGCAATTTATACAGCATCTTGCCATTCTCACTCGACCACACAAGCACCGTACCGTCAGCCGAGGCTGCGGCAATCCTCTTGCCTTGGCCATCCCAACTCACGCCCATCAGGTTCTTTTCCACGCCCACGTTTGCGCCGTCGAATGTGCGAATGTGTCGTTCCGTGGGGGCAAATGGTCGGATGTCCCACGTCCGCACCGTCGAATCCATACCGTACGAGACCAGGGATTGCGAATCAGGCGATGCTTTCAGCGACATGACGGTATCGGAGTGACCGAGCATGGAGTACACAATCGACTTCTTGCGCAGGTCCCACACACGGATGTCGTTGTCGATGCCACCAGAGAACATCTCGTTTCCAGCCTGAGACATGGCGACTGCCGTGACGGGGAAATCGGTCTGGATGTAATCGACGGCGTTTTTACTGCGGGGGTCCCAAATCCCAATAGTCGAGTCGTCGCTACCGCTGATGAGAAGATCCTCGCCGCGCCGCGTCATGTCTACCGAGTTGATGACTTCTTCGTGCCCCACGTATCTTCGTATTCTCGTGCCCGATGTGAGATCCCAGCTGGCGAGGTGCATATCTGCCGACGCGGTGTAGAGGATTTCCGAGTCACGCGACCATTGGAGATCCAGAATAGCGCCCTTGTGGCCGTTTAAAATGCCGTAATTTTCGCAATCGCCGTATGTTCTCCAAAGCACTGTGGCGGGAGTCAGTTGGCGGCGTAGACAGGGGGTGGGGGGCTTGAAATTTTGCGTACTGATACTTCTGTCCATTGAGCCCGATGCGATCAAGTTCCCGGTCGGGTCAAACTTGGCTGTGAAAATCTCTCCCGTATGTCCTGACAATTCCATCACTGGAGCTTGCAGTCCACTCGTTCTGGTGCTCTACTCGCCGCATTAGTTACCAATCCACAGATGATTTCAGCATGTGTTACGAACCGCCTGCACCAGGGCGTTGCTGGACGCATTCAGACGTGCCAGAGCCCCCTCGGAATTGCCGACATTCTGTCTCTTGACGAGCATCTGAGACGAGTTGGGATCGTCCTCTGCGGGACGTTTTTCGGCCGACATTTTCGCTGATTTGTTGAAACGAAATCCGTATCTGAAGCATGTTCAATCTCTGGATGCGCTCGAGCTAAGCGGTTTGCATGCGTAGCGTAGCGGTGGTCTTGTCTGCATCCCAGCCACGCAACAATTGGCCGTCGGGCCGGTGGTTGTTCCCTGGAAGCTCCCCACTTCGGACAACACCAAACTGCGAGCTCACCGGGATACAGACAGCCAGTTCGAGCTCCAAGTGGCTACATTAGCTTGTTTAAACCGTTGTTATTCCTGATCAGTAAAATCCCGCGGCTCAACAACGGACGCGCCACCAACCGACATGGCGGCGAGCAAAGCCTCGCGTGTAGGCGAAGAGTACGTCCGTCCCTCTCCTCAATATCTCCCAATCTCATGTGCTGACCTGCCCTAGAATATGGAAGTGAGTGTTCCCCGGTGGCAGACAGATCCGCAGCGGCCCATTCAAGCCTAACAATCTCCCCCAAAAAGAACCCGCATCGACAAAGTCAACGCCGAGCTCGTCACCCTCACATATGGCACCGTCGTCGCGCAGCTCTGCAAAGATTTCGACAATGACTACCCCGAAGTCAACAAGCAGCTCGACAAGATGGGTTACAACATTGGTCTGCGCCTCATCGAAGACTATCTCGCCAAATCGAATACCATGAAGCGATGTGCGAACTTCAGGGAGACAGCCGACATGATTTCAAGAGTATGGCATTGCCTCCCTACATGATGGGTCAGGAATTCTCCGACCCGCAGATCCTACCCACTGTCCCCTACCTTGGAAGCATCGCCCTTCTAACATGTATTTCCAAAGATTGGCTTCAAAATCTTCCTCAACGTAACCCCACAAATCACAAACTGGACCTCTGACAGTAATCAATTCTCCCTCGTTTTCGACGAGAACCCATTCGCCGATTTTGTCGAGCTTCCTGACGATGGACGCGCCCAAAACGAGCTGTGGTACTCGAATGTCCTCTGCGGTGTGCTCCGGGGGGCTTTGGAAATGGTACAGATGCAGGTCGAGGCGCATTTTATAAGTGACGTTTTGAGGGGCAACGACACCACAGAAATGAGGGTCACACTGATACGGTACATTGATGATGAGTTGCCTCCAGAAGATGACTAGGTTGAGGGGTTTCTCACAACATACTTTGTTTGAGTGGTGTATTGGCGTTATGATGCAGAATTATATTGTGGGGCTTTACAAGATGGACCAGCTTCATCTTTTTATACATCTTCGCACCAGTGGTGCAACATGTTATGCTGATCCGAAATCTTGCCTTCTTTTTTTAATGTTTGAGAACCCAGACCGACCATTGCTCATACCTAACGAGGCTGGCGCTATGATAGAAAATGTGGCATCTGGAGCAGTTCCCTCACGATACGATGCTTTCTACACTTGCACACGTCGTAGTTGATGGCAGTATAGGGTGGTATGATATATTCGAAGACCGCTGTCGACATGAAACCAAGCGAAAATGACATAGACAGGATCTGTACTCCCCGAACCCCTTCCATCCTGTCCGCATCCCCGAGCCGTTGTCCAAGTAGCACGTCGGTAACTCTTTCAGAGCCAATCAAGGCCTGTCCCAAGATAACCACAGAACAGAAGGGGTGGGGGGAACACTTTTAACATTGAGAACATGGCTCTCTTCGCATCTTAGCTACTACGCCTCTCACCAGAGAGCACGATCGCCGCAACAATATAAGAAAAAGTCCGATAATATAGATGACAAAGAGCGAAAAAAAAAAAAAAAAAAAAAAGAAGAAAGGGGGGGTCAAAAAGGAAGCCCACTTGAACGCCATGTCGAACGATGCCAGATTAGAGTTGAGCCGCAATGACACACGGATAGAATACGAGAAAACATTGGGTAAAACAAAAGCATCATTGGCGTCTTCGTTTTTACGTCTTTACATCCGTTTCCTAGTCGGCGCCAATCCCACCTCCTTCCATGCCAGCGAATGTGCCGTTGAAGTCAAAAGGCTCGTTGGTGCCGTCACCGTCATGGAGAAATGAGTCAAAGTCGAAGTCGTTCAACACGTCGCCTGACTGTAGAGGGTTGGCAAGTTCTATGCCAGAGAATTCCATCTATCCATTCGGGTTAACACGGAGTATTCTGAGCCAAAGGGCAATATCCAGAGGAATAAAACTCACCATGCCAAAATTGTTGTCCATCAGACCGTTCTGGTTTGGATCATGAGACTGAGGTGGCACCGAAGCTGCTTGAGGGGCTGATACGGCAGCTGTCGTAGCTGGAGCGGCGTTGCCCGCATTCGACTGTCCGTTTCCGGCAGCACCTCCGTTCTGCGCATTCTTGTTAAAGGCCGCGTTGACCGGTGTCGCCGGTGTCGCTGGCGCTGCCTCAGCCTCGCCGGCGTTTTCTCCAGCTGGCGTGGCCCCAGCATTGTTATTGGCATTTTGACTAGCCTTCTTGGCTGCTGCCGCGCGCTGAACAAAGACTGATTAGCATGGCGACAAAAAAAAAAAAAAAAATTGGTACAGCTCGCAGGAAAACTTACCTTCTCCTTGGCAGCCTTGGATTCCTTCTTCTTGGGTGCGGCTTTCGTGGACTGACTCGGCGTAGGAGGGGCAGCTGCCGCTTGCTGGGGAGAAGCAGTAGTTCGACTATTGGCATTGTTGGCGGCAGCAACGGGTGCTGATGGTGGTGGCATCGACCTTTGAGGCGTTCCTTGAACCTGCTGATTCTGCTGCATGCCCTGAGGCCCTTGACCATTGGGTCCTTGCTGCCATTGCCCCGGAGCTCCCTGACCTCCCGGTTGTTGTCCAGGTTGCCCCTGACTCTGTTGCATCTGGCGGGCAGCCATCATCTGTTGAGGGTTCATCTGACCGTTGAAAGGTTGCCCAGGGTGAGAGCTCGGTGGCCGCATGCCGTTCATCTGCGCCTGGGCGGCGGCCATGTTGCCATCAACTCCTGGTTTGAAGAAGTGAGGAGCCATGCTGGGATCGACCTGGTTGCCCATGAAGTTCATGGCCGGGTTGGGCGAGTCGCGAGAGTGTCCGCCCTCGGGCACTGGCGAAGGAATGCCAGAACTGTTCATCTGAGGGGTTCCGCGCTTCATCTGCTCCGAAGGATTTGGTGAAGCTCCCGACCGCATTGCCTGAGGGGAAGCTTCGGGAAACTGGCCATTGGGTCCAGGCTGTCCAGGTGCTCCTGGGCCGCCTCCTTCTCGAGGCATACCGGTGATGGTATCTTGCTCCTGCCGGGCCATCATCAGTCGCTTCTTATTCTGCTGCTCGAGCAGCATCAGTTGCATTTGGTAGTCCTGCAGAGCGTGGTTGCTGCCAGGGGCCGTCTGACCGCCACCGGGGCCGGGTCGAATGCCTCCGGGGCCTGCCATCTGCCCGTCGGGATTATAGAAAGCCGTCAAGGCTGTGCCGTCAGGACCTTGTGCCATCATGGGGGAACCCTGGCTTTGAGGGCCGCCTGCATTGGGTACCTGCTTGTTCCCCATCTGCGAGCCATGGTGTTGTTGCAGATTCTGGGAGTATGTTGCGATGGACTTTTGCTGGGCGGCGGGTGGCGCGTTCATGAAATGATGAAGCTGTTGCGAACTTAATCTGTTTGGATCAATGCCATTGGCAGTGAGCATCTGGTGGGCAGCGGCCACAGCCGGGTTGGGCTGCATCTGCTGTCCGGGCATGCCTTGACCAGGTCGTCCATTGGCAACCATGCCGCCAGGCTGGTTGGGGTTGAAGGGGGCTCCGTCGATGCGAGGTCGCTTTGATGGTGACGGCGCGTTTTCCCCGGACGCGGGTGATGAGGGGCGATCGCGGTTCTGGTCCATACCAGATGGATCACGCTGCATCTGTTTGGCTTGTTGAATAATCATTTGTGGACTAGCAAGAAGAGAAACAATTAACCTCGACGCTACTTCAGATGCATATATACTGTGTCTGGGTTTATTAGACTCACTTGTTCTGGTTGTTGGCCATGGCAGCTCGCGCGAGGTTGCCCTGCTTCATATTCATATTCATAGTTCCATTCTGCATTCTCATCATTTGGGCCTGATACTGCTGCTGCGCTGCCAAATCTGGGCGCATTTGTCGAAGAAGCTCCTGCTGGTGGTTCTGTTTCAAACGAGATTGTTGCTAGAGATGAGTTACGATTAGTTATTCGAGAGAGAAAGGGAAAAATACATGGAAGGAGGGATTCATGACATCAAGAGCCTTACCTGAGTATGAGCGACGTATTGGTTCACAGTGCCATTGCCAGTCTTGATCCGCGGGGCATTGTAAATGTCCCAGAACAGACAGAACCATTCGTATAGGAAAGAAGTGTCTGACGCAGGCATGGGCAATTTGGGAGGTGGCAGGTCGTCGGGTAATTTGGCGTCCAGATCATCCTTGGAATCGGTATCCATGGGATCGTCGCCGTTGGCGGCATTGCCACCCTTTGTGCCATCTTTGTGAACATTGACTTGGTCACTCGATAACAGCGATCGGGCACAGTCGTACATGCCATATCGAATGAAATACTCGTAGATGTAAGTATTCAGAACACCGCGCTGGCCTTCCAGCTGCTGTTGTCTCGCGGCTGCAGCGGCAGCGGCCATTTGCGGATTGACGGCACCATTGTTCATCATGGGCATTGGCGCGCCGCCGACAGGACCACCCATGGCATTCATATTGGCCATGCCCATGTTTGGGTTCATGGCCATTGTGAAGGCGGGACTCTTGCGGCCGCGACGCGAACAGGCGGACAAGTCGGTAGTCTAGATAAGCAGGACAGGCGGGATTGATAAAAGAGGACAGTCTGCCTCACAAGCCCCACGGAGAGTAAAGGGATACCCAAGCTATTGATGGCCAAAACCGAATCGCTGGACAGGGAAGCAGGAAAAATCCGTCAGGCTCCGACAGGCGCGGACGTGGGTGAGAGGGGCGAGAGAACGGTCGGTCGACACCAGGCGCGGCAGGTGTTTCGATATAAATCGGTCGTGGCAGTCGAAACGGGGAGGAGGAGAACAAAATGCGTAATCCGCCAGGAGAAGATGATGATGAATTCGCACCGGGGGGAGAAGGGAGGGGGGCGATGCGCACGTGCAGGCAAAGGTGAAGTTCGGGAAAAAAAAAAAAAAAAGGATGATGAGGAAAGAGAAGGTGTTAAGTGAAGGTAGACAGAGAGTTTCGTCTTGGGGCTGGCTGGATGGAGAGTCTCACACACACACGCTAATACACTTTATCTGTGCAGCAGCAGTCTGCACAGTCTGTCTGGTGCGTGGGTGCCTCAGCACTGCAAATCAAGAGAAATTCGCTTCAAGATGCGCAACGTAGACCGCGTAGTTGTGCAGTTGTTGCCGTCGTTGTCTGAATCAGAGTCACCGTCACCGTCAGCACTCGCGCGCCCTGAGCCGTGGAGACGATTTGTCGCGATGGACATGAATTAGATTCGGAAGGCTGAAGAAAGTCGAACTCCGTACTGTGGAGGCAATGAGGCCGGATGCGAGACAGGAACAGGGTGACAGGCGCGAGCACCGCCATGGAGGACCGTGCGAAAAAAAAAAAAGCAGGAACCCTGTATCGTGCGGTATGTGAGCTACGCACTGTGTATTTCGCGGGTTCTCCTGTCCCAAGAGCACAGTCCACCTCGCAGTGTCTCCAGCGAAGCTACGAAAATTTATGTGGCACTGCGGGAGCGAGCCCCCATCGCACAGTGTGAGCTTCTCCAGAAGCAAGCAAGAGCAACGACGTGTGCAAGCCATTCGCATCGGGGGGGGGGTCTCTGCTGCTGGCGTATTCATCAGACCAGTCGCGTATTTCCTGGCCCGCACGTCGCATGTACTGCCTCAGGCATCAACGGGCATCAACAGGCATCAAGCGGCATCATCGCGGTCCAAAGACCACCAATGGCAGCACAAGGCCCATTTACTGTGCGCAAATTCGATCACTTGTGGCCAATGAGCTGGACGCTTCTCGTCAGAGCTGATTGACGCCTGACCATGGATGCTGTCAACTTCGCGGGCGGCACATGTATGTAGGTATGCAGATTGCAGATTGTAGTTGGCCGATTTTCTTCACAGATCCACCAGACCTGTTGCAGGCCTTCTGCTCAGCAAACAAACAACGCTTGGAGCTTCCTTTTACTAGACGAACGTTGAGCTCTGAAATCACGGGTGAGGTTTTACCAAGGCAACTGTTCAAGAGCCGTTGGTCTAATTCAGACACGACCATTCACTCCGAATAGCTGATTTCGAGGAGTGACTTACAGGCCATGTTGTGTGACCCACGTTTGCAACTGCTTTAAGTCACACCATATCGCTTCTATGCCGGCGTGTTCGAGGCAATAAGTGCCCGGGAAAAAAGTCCCACCACACTGTAACCCTCGCATGTGGCTTATCTGGCATTGTTTGCAAACATCAGCAGAGTTAATAATGCCAGATCGGTAAGAGCTCGAGCGGCACCTGTAAACCTTCAATTCAAGAAGTTTTTCAATGTGTTGCGATTTGGCGCTTCTTGACACTCCTTTTCCAATCATGAATAACATCTTTCGATGGGGTGTCATTCTGACACTGTTGCTCGATGCTCGATTAACGGGTTCCTGTCCAAGATCGCCGACATGGATATGGTGGATCTGTAATTGTCGATAACTCCACTCACCATTCTGGAGGAAGCGTGGGGAGGGAATCGCGATGTCGATAACGAAGTGCGCCCGTTCTTTTGTGCACGGGATTGGCAACGCGAACTCCGTATGACAAACTTTCTATGCGCGAGTGATACTTACCAGAATTTAGTGAGTGACGGTTTTGATTTCGATATACTTTGGTCGAGGCTAGCACGTCGAGCGCTTGTAATTTTGACTCGGAAAGAATGCTCTTGGCTTATCCACATTGGCCTGGCGCCAAGGACGTTATTTCTATTCCTCCTCCAAGATGATGTAAATTCATCATAAAAAAGCATTAAAGGTCCATGGAAACCTACCACGTCTGAACGCGTCATGCCATGTAGGGTAGCGCCTCGGTTCCTGACCCAAATCGCTGACCTCGATCACACTGCTGCGATCATCCAAAAGGAAACAAGAGACCAAAACGGGTTCTCCCACTATCGAAAAGAGACGATGTGACTGAGGACTACATACTCTGTACATAGGCATTAGCTATTCTCACCGTGGGAGCTATTTGAGGGAACGTTGAGCTAAGCCAATGAGAGACCCATTCATTGACTGACCCGCTATTCACACAGTTTTGTGGGCGGAAAAGTTTGACGCCATCTTGATACTCGATAACGGGAAGATTTTCATCAAACAAACAAAGGCGGAGTGTCCGAGTGGTTAAGGAGAATCATTAGAAATGATTTGCGTTCGCGCGCGCAAGTTCGAATCTTGTCTCCGTCGTTTCTTTTGCTTCCTGGTTCCAACAGTATTTTGGACATTTTTGGTGATGGGCGACAATGCCGCGAGGAGCTGTTACAGGCCGCGCGTGAGAGAACATGGGCTCTCTTTTACTTTTGCCAGGTCAAAGGCCACCAATGCGCATCATCTCTAAATTATTGTCAGGCAAAATAAATGACGAAGTGAACAGATCCAAGCACAATTTGATTTGGTGATGGAGCTGTGTCTTTGGATCGGCGGGGCGGCTAGGAAAGTAGGAGAGTTATCAAACCCCGGTGGTGTAATCTAAAGACGCGTTAAGTGCCCTTCATATGTCGAATTGTTTGGACTCCTTGTACATCAGACAAGGCGGAGTGTCCGAGTGGTTAAGGAGAATCATTAGAAATGATTTGCGTTCGCGCGCGCAAGTTCGAATCTTGTCTCCGTCGAGTTTTTTTTGCAGTCACAGCCATCTAATGGCTGGCTATTTTTTTGACAAGTTGTACAGGCCGCTTTGTGACGTTTAGAATAAGCAGCCAGACTGCAAGACTACGTGTCAGTAGCGAACCCTTGCGCAGATTCGGACGCCATGATCGGCAGAGCTGTGAGAGAGAGGTACGTCGACTAATCCTGGACAGCGCGTCTATTGTGCGAGAGAGAAGCATGCAAGATCGATTGAGAGCCTCGTTTTTCTCCGGCTCTCACCTGGCTGGATTGTTGAACGATGGCACGAGAAACTGTCCATGTGACCGACGCATCTTGGTCGCACTCAACTCGCAGCCTCACAAGTGGCCTGAAAGAATTAGTGCTGACCGACTGCATCTCGTCACTCCACCTGCGTGATGCGATCCCCATGACGCATGACGAGGGGACGGTGAGCCGCTTGTGCTGACGGCGGGGTCGCAATACTTTCTTTCCTTTCCTTTCCCCATTGCTGCACAACTCCAGTCCGGCATTGTCACATTCTCGAGTCTCCCCGGGTACCAACACATTCACATCATGGCCATCGAAAGCGGACTACCCTCTCGGTACGAGATCCGAGTTCTAGAAAGCAAGCACCAAGATTGGGCCAGTGCCATTGTCATGCACAGCAACATTTTCCACTCTCCCGTTTGGCCGGTCCTTTACCCCGAAGGCCTCGCAGAGCGGGCTTATGTAGGCTTCAGCTCAGCAGGGTATCTTGTCAAACACCAAATCAGTTCCGGTCTATCTCTGGGTGTTTTTGACAAGGAGTATCAGTTCAAGAACCCCGAGTCGGCTGCCACTGGAGGCAAACTATACTGGGACTCCAAAGACAAGGACGCCGATGGCGGCAAACTTCTGGAACAAATGGACTTCCCTCTCGTGTCAGTCGCCCTTGCGTACGACAACTTCAACCACCTGGACATGGAAAAGATGAAGCCACTGCTGGCGGCTCTACCTGCCTTTGGGCCAATGTTTGGAGTTCTCGCCAAATTCGACAAACGCGATCCCGCGGCCTGGGAGGCCAAGGGACCGGGGGAAGTTGTCATGCGCAATGCTACCAGCACAAGGCACGATTACGAAGGCAAAGGCATCATGAAGAAGCTCGCCCACTACATGATGCGAGATATGGCGGCCAAAGGCTGGCGCGGAATCCAGATTGAGTGCTTCAATGACGCCGTTATTCATGTGTGGACAAATCCACCTGCGCCATACAGAAGTGAGGAAATTAGTCAATTTCACACCTGGTCATACGAAGAGGAGAATGAGAAAGGGGAAACGGTCCATCCATTTCGACCTGCCAAGCAGAGGATTGTGAAAGTGTATTGCTACTTGAAGGAATAGAGGTTAGGATGAAAGAGGATAAGCAACAAGTAGAAATTTGATTTCCTGCGAGTATTACCTCGTGGTATCACCAAGCGGGGGGCTGTCTTTGGACTGTGTGCAGTGCCATTAAAGCCAAATTTTGAGATCTAATAT
This sequence comes from Epichloe bromicola, assembly GCA_023658445.1. Classification (NCBI taxonomy): domain Eukaryota; kingdom Fungi; phylum Ascomycota; class Sordariomycetes; order Hypocreales; family Clavicipitaceae; genus Epichloe; species Epichloe bromicola. The sequence goes on from CP098269.1 coordinate 1,843,057, forward strand.
AAGTTTCGAAAGACCCAAAAATAACATGGATTAAAAAAAGACGAGCAACCCATAGGTGGAGATCACTCCGTAGTGGAGCCGGGGAAGATAAAAAAATTTGGCTCGACAAAGACAGGATTTGAACCTGCGCGTCCGAAGACATGGCATTACTGCACGGTAAACATACGTTCGAGTGCCACCCATTAACCACTCTGGCACTTTGCCATTGACACACTTCCACACTTGATTTGTATATAAACTAGAGTCTGCAAGAATATTGAATATGCTTGGACATTACTTGTCGTGGGCACCTTGTGGCGGCTTCCTGGTGCAAGCGACCGGGAAGAACCTGACGGATTGTTACCCGGCTTTCCTGATCGGAAATTCTGCTTCTTCTCATTCCGTCTACTTCCTGCCTGTAATGACTCACTTCCTCTAGACGCAGGAATAGAACCTTGACCTGACATGAGCATGTTTAGCGATGAGGTGAAGAACCGAAATGGTGCACCAAGGCGGTACCGAGTCAGCCGAATAGATACGGCACAGTAATGAATATCATAAATTCTACAATCTCAAACGCTTACCATGCAATAACATCACCACGCACCTGCATGTCCTACCCTCATTTTGTGCAGACGATTGAATCGTCCACCTTGTTCTCATTGCCTAGCGGATCCCCCAACCTCTCACCTAACTGCACAAGAGTATTTTCATAGATCCTCGCCGCATCCATATGAAGCCTCTCCTCGTCAATGTCCCATCCGAGGCCACTGTCTCCAGCACATTCGGCTGCACTGTCTTCACCATCAGTGCTGTCCTCCTCCTCCTCCTCCACATCAGCACTACTCAATATCTCTACCATCAAAACCCGAGTCTGTTCTACTAGGCTCCTGCACCGGACCATGTCTGTAGTCGTCATCCCTGCTCTCAAGCCATTCTGGAATCCGGGTAGATGTTCCTTGGAGTCGATGTCCTGCCCACATAATAGACTGGCGAAGCAATGATCCAGCCTGCGGAGGAGCTCGAAAGTTGCGCGTGGCGATGGCGCGAACGAGCGGACGTACTGGGTGAAGTCGCTTGCCACTTTTAGGAGAAATGGTATTTGCAGACTGGCTGAGGCGCTGTTAGCAAGAGCGGTGGATTTCCTCGGGGAATCTGCGAGATTACCTACGTGTACCCGATTTCCAGAGAACATTGACTACACCTTCTAATTCCCTGCATACTTCCCCCATAGACTTGAAGCCAGTGACTGTGTCTCCGGAGGCGGGGTTGCCAAATTTCTTGACGTATCGACGGGATATGTTGAGGAGCTTCTCTTCGACGAATCGCCGGACAAGATCTTCTTTGTTGGAACCCGGTCTTAGGGAGTGGGCGCGAGGATGTGGGAGTGTGCTTGCCGCACGGCTTGATGTCGAGGAGGGAGCGGGAGAGGGGAGCCCGGCTTGCGGGAGAAAGCCGCCTGGTTCTTGGGAATTCTCATCCATACTGGACGATCACGAGTGCGCAGAGATGTGGTGTTTTGTATGTTGAGATTACTGCAAAATGTGTTGGTGGGTGCATGAGCCGTCGTGAAATCAGAGGTGACCGTATCGAGCTGATCGTATCAAGCTGACTGGACGTATTCAAAGCCGTCACTAATCAAGAATAAGTTTTTCTGAAAATACACCTGTTGAATGAAAGTTATTTCGTTACAACTCGACTTTGATGACATGATGGCTGCGAACCATAGATAGCGCCAATCATGTGATGGCAGGTGGATCCGCGCCCGAAGTCTCGGAACGAAAAGTCATCACTCCAAGTCTCTTGATCCGTACCTGTCAACACAACACATCGCCGTCTTTCTTTCCTCCAAAACCCCGTCACGCATTACCAAGATGGCTCCCAAGAGAATTCATGGCGAGAAGCCCCGACGCGCTCCCAAGGGCTTCCTTGCTTCCACCTACGACACCTTGACTTCTCCTGACAATGCTGCCGTTGTGCGAAGCATTGCCATGTTCGGCGTGAGTTTGCAGAAAGCGCATCGCATTCGACGCTGCGATAAATACAAGACTAACCATTGCCACTTAGGCCGCTGTCACTCTTCTTGCCAGTCCATGGGGCGAGCTGCTACTGCCTCCGTATGCGACCACACACCATGACTCGCGTTCGGGCGACGACTAAATGCTAACTTGTCTTTTCTTCTGCAGCCAGTAATTGACCAAAATTCACATACAACCTGTATAATAGATGACAGCGATTTGTACGCTAGACTGTTGACATACCGCCGGGATTGGGGAAGAGAAAACCAGCAACGACATTCGATACAGTGGATGTGACGAGGGGGTCGGATTGCATCGGGGCGTAGAGCTTGAGGCCAAAAAGCGGCGTTAGTCCATGAATAACTTGTCAGCTTTTGAGTCACGATGCACACTCTTTTTTGTGTCAAACCCCGGGTGACTGAATGTCCTCGACCATGTTCCTTTGATGCACAATTGGCTTCATGGACGATAGGCGGTACCGGTTCATGGAGAAGGAGCGATACTGGATGCGAAGCACAAATTGGCCCAAGTCTCCTTCCCCACAAACATGAAAAATGCACGAGCGAGCAGCGCACACGGAAGGCATTTCCATTTCGCAGAGTAAACAACTTGACAAAAGCCATCAGAGGACTCGGGAGCATCACCACGACTCCTACATCAAACAATCCATGTCACGAAAACTCTGAAATCGAAGCATGAAGGGATCATATCGGGAACAATGCCGATTCGCTCGTTGTTAACAACCAGTCAGCCCACAGTTATCAACGTCACTCACCCGCAGCACCATGGAACGGCCACAATCCCTCGACAGAAGCGCCAATCGCAAACGGGTAGAGGACTGTCTCATTTGGTGTCCAAGTTTGAGATTTTGGATAGTTTGTCGCGCCCGAGCAAGTCATTGCCAAAAAGCAAGACCGGTTTACCCGGTGCTGAGGACTCTACATCAGACCTCAATAGACCACCATCTGGCACTTCCTCTGTATCAGCTCCATCTCTTTCAGATCCCGCGACAAGTTAGAAGCCCGGGACTGAGGGACACGATTCCAGCACATTCCCCGGGCGAGGCAAACCGCCCAAGAATGCTGACGACGACGACGACGATGTATCCGGCTCAGCAGAAACGCGCGTTTCAATGGTCGCAGAACGTAGGAGGCTTTTTGAAGTGAATCTCGGAGACGCCAGGCTCAGTACGTACCAAAAGCACATCTAGACTTTGGGGAGACGCTGACAAGCTCTGCCTGGGTAGATGCACCAATACACCTTGATCAAACGTCTGGCCGTCCAGCGGCAAAAGTTCCGCTGCTGTCCAAATGGCAGACTCTTCGCGCCGGGTCTCCAATGCCCTGCATGGCTCAGAGTCAAACAGCCGTCCTATCTCGTCCTACAATACCAAACGCATCCAAACGACTGTCTGGGTACCTGCCGCTGTCGTCGACGTGCCCTTCGCTTCCTCAGGTGCAGATTGCCACGCAGTCTCATACCCTATCGGATTGTGAACAGAGCTGCATGAAAGATGGCCAGTCGGCCAAGGATTGGAAATCTATCGTTACACCAGGCCCCTCTACCCCTTCCCCTACGACCAAAGACAAACAGGCACAGCCTCATCAGCCCATGTATCCTAGTGTAGGGGAGCTGGTGCCAGATGCAGATGAGGACCAGAAAACCCCACGTGCCAGTGTCATGTCGTCCGAGACGTTGTCCTTGCGACGCGTCGATGTTCAAAGTACTACATGTACTGGCGATGAAATCGTTCATGAAACTGCCGGAACTGAAAGCCCTGGTCCAGTCCACCAAACCGAAACCAGCATACCAGGCATGTATAGGAGCCCCTGCGGCATCAAGACGAAGAAAGCACAGCAGCCAAGTCACGACATGCTTGATTTGAGCTTGTACTCTGCGTATCAACCAAGTTCTTCACACATCAGTACACGGCCCCCGAAGGAGAAGCATGTTGAAGCCGTGGGTGCAAATTTTGAGACAGGTCCAAAGAAGCCCCGGATAAGCAACACCATTGACCATTTCGAATCACTCATCTCTGGAGACGGGTCGAATGGCAAGCACAAAAGCAGCATTCGCCTACCGAAGCGCCTCACAACTTCATCATCCTGTCATTTGAACAAACCCGACGGCAAGATGAGGACGGGAGCAGCGGAATCGTCTCGAAGAAAGTTTTCAAGTTCTTGGGGGCCGGCGAGATTCCGCAAGAGTCGTGCACCCAACAGCAGCGGCGCAGCACAGCCAAACAACTCGGATGGGCCTCAGCGCTTGGAAGGCGACCAGCTGGCTACCGATGGCACGGTTGAACAAAGCCCCCCAGCTACGGAAAACTGGCCCGGCAGGTTTCAAAACAATCATGACACCTACCACGTTGCACAAGCTCAGATGGCCAAGACGAGAACAACGATGAGCAGTCGTCTCAGGCCGAAAGGACCACGGCCACAGCCAGTGACCACGGCTGAGAATGGGAGCATGAGCATGCCTCAATCGGCGGAGCAGGTGAACACCGACGCAGACTTGCATGCAAACGATGGCCACGGCAGCTGGAGACGCAGAAGACGTTGGGTGTCGCGAAGTAGCATTCCATTAGTTGCGCAGGCCGACTGCGCCCTGCAGCAACCCAAGCCGATACGGGTCAACGAAGTAAGGCGACTGGTGAGTTTGTGCCGGGACAAGATGACGGGACGCAAGTATCGAGCACAAACAGATTAATCGAGCTCGTGTTTGTCGTGTCTGAGGAAACGCGTTTGCGTCACGGCCTATGTAGGAATGGTGCTGATTTATCAGATGCAGCCCACGAACGGCAAATGATGGAAGGTGCAATATTGATAAACGATCAAAAGGGAAAGGATGGCTTGTCACTGTATGTCTATGTTTTAATTTGATGAATGGGCAATTGTGAACAGCGCTTTCCCACGCTCAAGAACAAACATGATTGATGCTCTCAGACGACTCTTTGCACGGGTTTGAACTGAGCAGATGTATGAGAATTGAAATATTCTGACAGTAGAGGCGCACTTTCTAATCCCTCCGTCACGGGCCTCACGGTGTCGAAGCTCAAAGAACGCCCTAGATTCTTGTTTCTTCCTGTTGCAGATCCGTGTCAACCCTCACGCGGTCGGCCAAAGCACTTGCAGAGTCTATTTGACGGAGCTCGAGGTCAAAATGGTCCAGTCCCTGTGCCCGAGACTCTGGAACATGGCACTGGGACAGCAGGCACATGCGGTTTGGCGAACTGGAGCCGCACATTGTGCTGACGCTCGGAAAGTTGGCGGCCGTGACGGCAGTCGACTTCTCTCTCGTGTTGGATGACTTTGCGGATTTGTCAGTTGCGCTCCTGCCTCCACTGGAGAGGTAAGCGAGGCCGGTGCCGCGGGTGATTTGCTGAGCGGCGAGTGTTCCGAGGGGGAGAATAATGGCAACGGAGGTGTGGGTGAGGGAAGCGGCTTCGAAGTTGGGAAAGTGGCCCCATTCGAGGCCGGCGAAGATGACTACAAGGGGACGTTAGCACTGATGAAAGAAAGGGGGGGTGTTTTGTGTGTCTGAAATGTAAGGGTTACCTGGCACAATCATGAGAAGACCATTCGTCATGACTAGAACCTCCATTGGGCTCAGCGTCGCTGCCGCGGAGGAAGAAGAAGAAGAAGAAGAAGAAGAAGAAGAAGAAGAAGAAGAATGGCGAAGGATGCCCCTGTTGGAGAGCAAATGCCAGACGAGCTTGACGTTGAAGAGGGCGCAGTACCAACATATCGAGAGGCAGCTCAGGACGAGGGCCGAGCGCACCAGCCACGCCATGTTGCTCGCCGGGACGAGCTCCATGGTGGCCTTGCTCTGGACGACGGCGAGGGCGAGGCGCCACCCGACGGCCAGCAGGGATATGATTCCCGAGACGACGACCAGGCTGGCCTTGACGGGGGCGGGCCAGAGCGAGACCATTGTCCAGGCCTGGTGCATGAGTGCCGCCTCGATGACCATGACGAGCAACAGGGAGAAGCAGGTGGCTGCCACGCTGCTCCGGAGGTAGTACTGCGGGACGGAGGAGTAGTCCCCGCTCCAGAACTGATAGAAGTGGTTGAGGGGAGACAGGAAGAAGGCCTCGAGGAGGGACGTGCGGACGAGGCAGGTTGCCAGGCCGGCCACGTGGAGGATCGAGGACGGCCGGGAGAGCTTCGCGGGAGGGGTCATGATGAGCATGACGAGGAGGAGGATGGAGCACGCGCCGATCTGGAAGGCGTAGTTTATGGTAACCGAGATGGACTCGTCGTTGAAGGCGTCGATGGTGGTTATGGGGATGGAAATGGGTGCCGAGGGGGTGAGGAGCGTGACCGTCTGCTCGAGGGGGTTGAACGACGAGGCCATGGTGAAAGGGTTGGAAGAGTAGAAACAAGTTGACAAGTTTGGGGCCAAGTCTCGATCGTGTAGGCTTAAAAAAAAAAAAAACCGTTACACCAAAGACTGGAAAAAGAGTGATACCAGATGATGTAGGAGACGTGCGACGGGAGCAACATGTCCCCGCAGGCCCTGCCTAATATATATATATATATCCAGCAGTCCTACCTGATGAAGGGGCGAGAAGGAAAGAAGGAAATAATGAAAACCATCCGTGGCATCAAGCCTACCATTCTTCTTGAACCCTGTATCCCACCCCCCCATTGTCGTCTGGTCTCCAACTCCCCGCCAGAAGAATAGGCACGACAATGCCCAGGTCTACCCTCCCTCGTGTCGTGTTTTTTTTAAAAAAAAAAGAGTTTCTCACCAACAAGGCTGAATGGGCAAACATTCCTGGTGGCGGACGCGGGAAAACAGCCGCCCTATGCTCTCTCGCCGTGCAAGGGATACAAAAAGTGACGAGGAGATGAAGTGAAATCATCTGTTTGTCTGGTTGCTGACGATACGTCGGCTTCTGCATAGATATTGTTCCATCCCGGGCAAGGCTTTGCCGTTAGTATTGTTCTTGAGACAATGTGGGCCCCGCGTCGATTCTTCAGGACATCCATCCCATGCTTCAACGCCACAGTTCTTGCCGCATTGGGAGTGGGAGGGACCAGATATTGTTCCGGGTCCGTCTGTGCTGGATCGGGGGACGTGGAGGGGACTGAATCTGGTTTGTTGTGCGTGCCGGGTGTGCAAGATGCTGTATGCAAATTGGGGGCCGGGCATAGGAAGCGGACGTGTCCGTCGGGGATTTCAGAGACTAGCATGGGACGGGACGGGATGGATCTCGTGGTCTGAGCGCCTGCAGTTGATGGCAAGTCTTTGCTGGGATGAGAAAAAAAAGTCGAACTTATCAGCGCTAATGCTCTTGAATGCTCATGCTACCCCCGATTGAGTCCTGAGAAAAATGTGCTTGATTCGTTCACAATGCCATGCCCATACCCTGGCCCATCTTCCGCACCAATGCCTTCTTTAGGTACCACTCTCGCGCAAGCGACCTCGTCGTCTTTGCGAACACGGCTGGCGAGATCCGCCCTCGTTCTACCGCCCTGCCAAGTATGAAGATGGCGTCGCCGAGAGCTCTTTCCTCCGCCACCAAATTGTACAGCTGATTTGACACCACCGTCGGGGCAACCAGGAGTTCGTCAATGTCAGGGGCGGGGTGACTTGTTGAGCCCTCGATCAAGCCGTCTGCTTTGCGCAACGCCTCGTGAAGAATGTTGGTGTTTGACGTGAGCACGTTGGATAGCTGGGTGAGCTGGCTCGATTCGGAACGGATACCCGCCATGGCGTGTTGCATGGCGTTCCGCTGCGCTTGGAGCCCGGCCATGCTGGCTTCGTTCTGCTGCCGTGTTCGTTGCCGAATGACAAAGAGTGTGCGGGCGAGCTGTCCGAGGAGGTTGTCTTTTTCAGGGTTCGGTGGGATTGGTGGTGGCGCAACTGCGGTGTTGGCCGGGATATCAAGAGTAAGTGGTTCGTCTAAAATGTTGGGTGGTGGAGGAGCCGGAGCGGGAGTGGGAGGTTGAGCATGGGGCCGCTGATGAGGTGGTGGCGGCATACCAGCTCCCGACGCCGCGGCATATCCTGGCAGTGACTGTCTCTGAGACTGCCACTGCGTAGGATGCTGAGGGGCGCCAGTCTGAGGCGGGTGGTGTGACTGTTGATTTGGCACACCATGAGAGCCGAGAGGGGACAACTGATACTGGGAGGTATACTGCTGCTGCTGCTGCTGCTGCTGGATGTGAGGAGGAGGTAGATGCTGGCCGTGTCGTCCCATGGGGGGCGATGCTTGGACTTGTGGTGGGAGCGGAGGGGCCGAGTCGTATCGAGAGGGAACGGACGCGCGAGCAGTCCCAGTCGACGAGGGAGAGACAGTGTTTGAGGGGAACTGCGACGCTATATGCTCTTTGGGGGAGGTGGCGGCGGCGGTGGTTGTCTTGAATCGCTCGCTATGCTTTGCGGTGTTTGTGACTGTCGCAGTGCCGTCTCATGGGGCAGGGGAGGCAGTGGAGGCGGCGCTTCAGTCCGTTGCTGCTGAGGGGCTGCCTGGCTGTATGTGTCTGTCTCGACACGACGGGGGCTCTTTGGCGAATATATCGGACAAGATGGACATGAAGTCCTGCAAATTTGATTTCTGCACCCTGCGTCAGCTTGCCTCGTCCATCCGCTTGCTTGCCTGGGGGGCAATGGCAATGGCAATGGGCCTTACATCCCAAAACTGAGCCCAGCCGACGAGATATGGGTGATAGACCTGACCCTGAGGGTCGACGTGTTGCCCGGGTCGAACCATGATGGTTTCGGTGGGTGTGACGTATACGAGGGGCGGCTCGCGAGGATATGCATGAGGAATCCATATGGAGATTGGGAATCGGTACGTGTTGCCGCGGAAGTTGACGGGGAGGGTTCCGGTCAGATGCAGGAGAAGCGCGCTGGAGCCATCGGGGAAAGCTATCGACGAAAGGGGTCAGCCTGCCAGGAGCCGTTTTGTTGCATGCCTCCATCTTGAAACATACTGTGCACATCGGTTCGTGGAGAGAGAGAAGGAGTGTTGGTCAAGGCCTGAGCCACGTCGCTGTAGGTGCGATTAACATCGTGGTATTCCTAGGCAGAGGCGTGTTAGAGCGTATGGGAGGGGGGAGGTAAAAAAAGATGCAGAGACCAAATCCAATGGATATACGCACGCTGGTGAGGACGCTGTACAGCCAGTTCAACACATGCTGCTGAACGGGCATGGTGATGGACCCGATGACTCTTGGCAGGCGGCTTCACCCCACGCAGGCAGCGAATGGCGCGCACGGCACGAGACGTCGTGGGATGTGCGGCGAATGCGCCGTTGAATGGCGGGAGAGAGAAGGGAATAGGAGAGTAAAGCGTCCCAACAAGAGAAGAGTGAGCAACGATGGCTCGATGCTCACGTCAACGATGGCTCGATGCTCACGTCAACGATGGCTCGAGTGGGGGCTTGTCGGGTGGGTTTTTTCTCATGGGGTTTCCTGGTGGGGGCCGCACGGGACTCAGTCGCACGGGGCTGCAGAGCTCGGCTGCTCTTGCCTGAACCAACAGCAGTCAGCCAATCCTGTTGCGTCCCTGCCTCGCGTTGTTGGCCACGTTGAGTTTGAGAGGCATTTTGTGATGCCCGACCCGGCGGCCGCATCCGCATCCGCACCGATGGCGGTGTTCATGAGACAACCCATATCTCCAGGAGGGCCCGCTCCTGCCAAGTCGAAGAAGCCCGTCCTTCTCCAACACTCTTGACAACCTCTTGACAACCTGCGCTGTTGCGCGCGCATTCCATTCCCGTTATCCTAGTCGGGAGTCTGCTGTAGCCTGTCGCACGCATCCCGTCGCTATCCCGTCGCATTCTGTCCCATGTTGCCGCCGGTCCCCGTCCTCGCCGATTACGGCCTCTCGCCGAGACTCGGCTTCCTGCCCGAGACGCTTCCCTTGACGCGCCTGCCGGATCCCTACTACAACAAGTGGGAGGCCATCGCGGCCAATCTGCAGGCCCTCGTCCTGACCCGTCGCCTGCGCGGCGTCGTCGACCAGCTGCCCGTCCTGTCCACCATCGGCCTCGAGCACGAAGCCGAATGGCGCCGCGGCTACTCCCTGCTGTGCTTCATGGCGCATGCCTACATCTGGGCCGGCGACTCACCCGCCCATCGTCTTCCCATGTCCATCTCGGTGCCCTTGCTCGAAATGGCCGACCACCTCGAGGTCCTGCCCGTGGCCACCTACGCCGCCCTGTGCCTGTGGAACTTCAAGCCCGTCTTCATCAACGAGCACGTCGACAACATGGAGAACCTCGCCACCCTCAACACCTTTACTGGATCCAGTGACGAGTCATGGTTCTACCTCATCTCCGTCGCCATCGAGGCCCGAGGCGCCCCCCTCCTCGATCTGATGCTCACGGCCATCGCGGCTGCTCGGGCGCACGACGCAAAGACCGTCACCAGATGTCTCGTCGGGTTCGCGGAGCGCCTCACTGACCTGACCAACATTCTGCAGAGGATGCACGAGAGGTGTGATCCGACCATCTTCTACCACCGCATTCGCCCCTTCCTCGCCGGCAGCAGGAACATGGCCGAGGCCGGTCTCCCCGACGGGGTTTTGTACCAGGACGGATCGGGGCGGGAAGAGTTCCGCCAGTACAGCGGCGGCAGCAATGCGCAGAGCAGCCTGATCCAGTTCTTCGACATCGTGCTGGGCATCCATCACCGTCCCACCGGCGAGACGCGGGATCCATCGTCCGAGTCGGGGCGGGGAGGCGGCCGTCACGCCGCTCCCGGGCAAAACTTCATCCAGGAGATGCGGCGATACATGCCCGGTCCGCACGCGAGGTTCCTCGCAGACGTCGCCCAGGTCGCCAATGTCCGAGATTTTGTCGAATCAAACAGCACCAACCAGGAACTGTCCCTCGCGTACGACGCGTGTCTTGCCATGCTCAGCGCCTTCCGCGACAAGCACATCGCCATTGTCACGCGGTACATCGTCAGGCCGTCGAGAGAGGTCCGTGGCAGGAGTCGTTCGCGGGGCAGGGTGCCCGTCAACCTGGCGGCTGCGTCGCAGAATGCCAAGACCAAGACTCAGACCGGCACGGGCGGCACCACGTTGATCCCGTTCCTCAAACAAGCGAGGGATGAGACGGGCGAGCCCGCCATCGAGGAGTGGACGAGGCGGTTCATGAAGCGGAAGCTCAAGGCCGAGTATCAGGCCGATCCGCTCTTCTCAGAGACAGAGCTGGCTGCCGTGGAAGATGATGTGGAAGCGAAGGGCTTGACTGGGATGTGGACAAAGGACGACGAAGTTGGCGGGATTTGCTCATTCTGAAACGTGCTGGTCTCATGTCGGAATTCTTCTCCTACTATAGCTCAATATAGGGGCAAAGTAAAAAGATAAAAAGGTCCAGCACATCTAGGAAGTTGGTCTGCAGAACGTCGACTGGAAAGAAAAAAAAGAGTGGTTGACGGAACGCATGTTTTATAAGCGATGTTCATTTACCCCCCCAATGTCTTCTGAAAAGTCTTCCCGAGGCAAAAAGTCGTTTGCAAGACGAAGCATATATACAGATTTGGAATAAAATCTCGAATCTTGCTTCCCAGCTTTCGCATGCTCAACAACAAGTCAATCCTCACGCAGATGCAGCGGGGAATTTCCCATCATCCCGTCTCACACATCCACTGATGGCAGTCAGCCGCCGCGGACACTTGATCTGCTTAAAGTTGAACGTAGGGTTATCCGCGTTCTTGAACCAGTCGAAGCGGAAGAAGCATCCGGCCTTCAGCTTGGCGGGCATCCGGTTGCACTGGTCGCGGGACGAAACACCTCCGTACCGGGCACCTGGCAGCGGGGTCCCGAATTGCTTGGAACATCCGTCGAACAAGCCGACGCCGCCTCCTGGAATCATCAGGTCGAACTGGTTATTGGCGGTGGCCATGTCGCCGCCGGTGTTGGTGGACTGGACGACCATGGTCTTGCCGGAGATGGGGCCAGATGTAAAGGTCAATCTTGGGGTGAAATGTTAGCGTTGGCCACATGACACAAACTCGGTCAGAGCCTGTCCCTCTGGAGTGTAGAAAAGGCCCGAAAGATGTGCAAGAAAGGAGAAGAGACGTGCTTGAAACACGCGCAGCACCAACTTGCTTCCGTCCCTCCGTTAATGGCCGTAGCAGCAAAGCCGTACGCCAAGCGATCGTTGACCGCAAAGGGGGAGTTGTTCGCACACGCAAATGCCGAGCCGTTGTCGCAGCCGCTCTTGGCGTCCACGTCGGTGAGCCGGCCATGATAGTTCCTGTCGCAAGTGGCTACGGGCTTGCTGACAGAGGCCTTCTTGGACCACGCGCAGGATGGTTTGCAGCAGTCCCAGTAGCGGGTGGAGTAGCCGGCGCCGGAAGCGGCGAGGATGGTGGGCGTTGCGGCGAGGAGGAGGAGGACGGCGTGCATGGTGGTGGACGGTTTGATCTGATATGATGTGGGTGGTGATGTGGGCGAGAGCAGTTGCTTGGTGTTTACTTGTTGGCGTCGAGATGGTGGCTTCTTATACTCCTTGTGTCGAGGCAGGGCATTTGGTATACTTGCCCGGGGGTCGAGTTACCGATCATCGTTCGGGCCATTTTCCCCCATGGGGAAACAAGGCGAGGAGGCAGGACGGATGCCAATGTTGATATACCGGGTGTTATCTAACAAGCTGTCTCTCTGGTGTCCGGCCGGTTCCATCTATCGATGGGGTAAAAATCGCAATGAGCCATCATGTCCGGCGATGGCATGACCCGGATATACTGCAAACTCGCAGTTAAAGGATCTGCACAAGGCTGTTGTGCTACCACGAGCATCTTCTTTGGCTTACGACTGGTGCATTCCACGTCCTGGCAGTCCTAGATGGCTTGATGTCTCTACACCACTCCTGACATTCGTGAGAGTAGACCAGTGAACAGCCATCACGCCAGCCGCCCGGTTCCATAACCTAGCTATTGCCTCTGTAGGAGGAGTAGTCATAGTCGGCAGACCAGGAACAAGGTGTGATCAAGACGGAACAGCCCGGAGGCGCCTATGCGTGGACACACACTGCAAGCCAACGAAAGTCATCCCATCCCAAGCACGCACAAATGGCTGATGTGTCGCATTGCGCTGTATCTGTGATTTTGGCAGAGCCACCACCGGCGGGCGACGAGATGAGAGACGTTGTTACTCTACTTTCAACTTGTACGAGCATTGCTGTTACACCAGTTTGACCGCGACGACTTCTCGACGGCTTCCCATCCAGACTGCTCCGTAGCTTGCGTTTCAAACGAAACGCCTCCCCAATCGTGCCAAGGCAGTAGGACGGTGCCTGCAGATCTTCATGTGCATTCAAGCATGTTGGTGAGATTTTGACAGTATCCTTCTTCATTTCGTCATTGCTTCTCAATTTTGCCCTGTTGAAACAGGCTGCGTTGTTTTTTCCTGCCAAGATGAGAGGGACCAAGATAGTCCACGATTTCCCCGGGCAGTCTGGTGGTGCCTCGCTGATGCTGGAGAGCAGGGATCTCGTCGGTGTTGCGTCTCGGTTGGCGTCGGAACTTGGGCATCACAGAAGAGATTACAAGTCGGGAAGACACGCGTCTGTCAAGACGGCAGTGTCGCTGGTGGCCTCGCCCCCAGACGTGGAGAACGCCGCGGTCAACCATCATCCAACGACTCGCCGGCCTTGGCTTTGATCGTCTCCAGACCGTAGACATTCTTCTTCTGCGGGAAGATGCTGCTTGTCTCACAGAGTGAATCGTCCATCTCAACTACACCAAACTTGACAGAGCTGCACACGTGCATATCCGTCGCAAGCATGTTGGACAGACAGGGGGCCAGCTCGATTTAGTAGTTTTTGTCACGACCAAGGCGGAGTTTTCGAGAATCGAGTCGAAGCCAAGTAGCGAGGCGATCCGCTTGCGAATGATGTGTAGATATGTGCCGAATATGACCGGGGGACTGCAGTTGATGCGACTAAATGCCTGCGCGAGCTGCCGTAATGAGTCTTGGAATCTGTCGTTGAAGACAAGAAGATGGTGTCCAATGATGGCACGCTGAGCTTGCTGCATGTGCGTTTAGCCGATCATGGGTGTGTCGCCGTGCTCCGCGGCAACCTTGATGAAAAGCGTCATGGAGGACGAGCTATTCCTGGATTTCCGGGAGGCTCTCGCGGTCTGCTACCCTGCGGATGGCGCCGCCATTCTCGAGACGGCTTCGTGCAATGGGCACGCGGCCAGCTGCGTCCTCGCCGAGTCGACAGACAGCACGGCAGGGGCTTCTCAGTGTTATTCTGGACCATTCCCCTCGTGGGCCTGGAAAGCCGGCCTGTGCGGAAGTTTCACTTCCACTGGTGTTTTTGTAAGCGGGCGTGTTCCTTCTGTCTTCAATGGTCTGGGATAAATATGCTGTTTAAGATGAAGGATATGGATCAGTTGGTCGCCATAGAGAAGATCATCTTGATGAAGCCCACTAGGCTTTTTTGGGGGGTGTCCATCTGGAGTAACATTTTGAATCTCAAAAATTTCGGAACCCCGAGAGAAATACTATTCCCCGGCCCAATGCTGTGCTGAAAGGCACAATTGGCACCTTGTGACTCGCGGAACACGGAATGGCCGCCTTAGTTAGAAAACAGTCTCGGAAGACCGAGAAGTCGAGAGAGCGAACTGACAGAACTGGAAACAGTATGGTATGCTGACGGTTCAGCATGGAGGAGCGAAATGAAATGTGCAGATAAACTCCGTGCTGACTCATGATGCTGCGGGCAATTAGGCTTTTTTCAAAAGAGATATAACCGTAATTAAGATCACCACCAGCATGACAACAACTCACTACGATGGCTGCAAGTCATTCATCTTCCGTAGTATAGTGGTCAGTATGCAAGCTTGTCACGCTTGAGACCCGGGTTCAATTCCCGGCGGGAGAGCCACAGTTGTCAATTGCTTTTTGCCCGGGTGGGACTGGTTAGGTATCGCGTTTTGTGACCTGTTTTTTTTCAACAAGCCCCGTAATCTCTCATTGGAACTATTTTCTTGCAACGATCAGATATTTTCCAGAGCCGGGAATTTGTTGTGTCTGCGTTGTGACCATGGCGGCATGATCAAGTATATGCCTTTTCTTCATCTGTCGGTGAACAGCCACTTCGATGCATGATACCTCCAAACTTTTCTTGGAAACCGAATGAACCGCAAAAGAAGACGACTCCTCAAATTATGTCACAATTCATCTTGTCAATCAACAGTCTTGGGCTGGTGCCTCCCCAAACATAATGTCACCGACTATAGCGCGTATCGGAATCCCCTGTTCAGTACGACGATTCCCTCGAGCCCTGACTCCACAACATTGTCTGCTGTCTTTGGCGCAGCATCGTCAACCTCCGCCAGCTGACTTTCATTTGTGGCAGCCTCCGCCCTTTCAATCTTGCGATTCTCCCATTTCAAGCAGAAGAATAAGACGACAGCAAAAGCAACTGAACCAAACACGAATACGCCGTTGGCGATCATGGCAGTCAGATATTGCGGCCCAGAGGCCTCGTCGTATAGATAGGGCGAGTAGATTTGGGCAATGTTGCCTACCATGTTGGTAATGGCAAAGGCTGCGGATCGCTTTTCAAGGGGTCGTGGAATCTTTTGAGATCAAATTAGCATGGCCTGTTGAACGCGTTTTTTTTTTTTTTGAAGCGTCCAGTTTGTGAAGAGTGAAACAGGGACTTACCGTTGATGACAGCCAGGCGTATGTGATATCGAAGCACCCATACACGCCACCAAGCATGAGAAACAGAGAAAAGTACCGCGATGCCAAGGCGTGCGTGCAAGCGGCAACAATGAAGCCAACCATGGCAAAAGACAGCGGTCCGGCGAGATGGCAGAATCGCTCTTCCACCTTGTCACTTGAAATCGATACACCTATGGCTACAATGGCGGCGAAGACATAGGGCGGCGCCGTCATGAGGAGAGATTCACTCTTGCCGAACCCGAATGTGGCGACCAGGGTCGGGATGAATGCCGTGACGGCCGCAGCAGACGTCTTGAGAAAGACGATTGCAGTGAGAAGCCACATCTTGTAGTCGAGAAAGGCCATATTGAGTCCGTGGAGCAAAGATCCTTTTTCTTCGTCGACACTCCCGCTGTGAATACGCAGTCTATGGACGGCAACGGCCTTTTCCTCGTTGGATAACCAGGATGTAGTGGCGGGGAAGTCGGGCAGAATGGCAATCGATGCCAATGACACGGCAACGGTGACGGTGCCCTCGATCAAAAACATCCACTGCCACGCATGTAGTCCATGCGATCCATCAAGACCATACTGCACGCCTGCGCCGACGAGTCCGCCAAAGGCGCTGGAGACGAGACTGCCGGTGTACAAGACGGCAGTTCGGGTCGCCAGCTCTCGCGGAGTGTACCAACTGGAAAGCAGGAAGAGCGCACCAGGGAAGAAGGGCGCTTCGAGGAACCCCAAGAAAAAGCGGCACACCACCAGGCCCTTGAAGTCTTTGACGGCAGCGGTGCTTGCAGAGACGACGCCCCAGAGGGCCATGCATACGGGGAGATAGATGCTCGGGCGGACTCGAGTCAAGATGAGGTTGGAAGGAATTTGCAGGGCAAGATAACCTGCGAAGAGAACCGAGATACATATATTGAACTGGTTATCTTTCAGCCCGAGATCTTTTTCTAGTCCTTGGATGCGGGCGTTTGGCAAGGCATTGCGATCAAGATAACTACATGCCACGACCCAGTGTCAGACTCAGCATACACAAAAAAGAAGAAGAAAAAAAGTAGAAGAACTTGGGGATTCGTTTCATGCAAGTACTTGAGTACAATCATGGAAATCAAAACCGGCATCAAGGTCCAGTCTATGCGCCGTACCAATCTCCTTTCCACAGCGGCGTAGTCCTCCTGCAAGCTGGGGAGGTAGTCGAATACGACATGTTCCCCCGGGCGGGTTGAATCCCGCGACAACCTGGACCTGTTGCTGGATGTACTTGGTGCCATGGCGACCAGAAGGAGCAACTTTGACCGGTTGAGATGGTCACAAGAGGAGCCGCGACCGGAAACTTGGGCGTTCCAAACAGAGAGACGTTCGACGTAGCACACTGGCTGGGTTTGGCCAAGATGGCCACGATATTGCGCTGATGGGACTGGGACGGAGTCTATATGGGTTGCGGTACACGAAACATCTGCGGATCTATGGCCGCTATGAAGACGCTTATTTCTCACGCAAGTTACCGGCTTTCCGCCTCGGACATCGTCCGAACCCGGGGAACCAAACTTTTTACCGATAACATGGTTGGTGTGCGCCCGTGTCAAGGCGGGCAGACCATGATGAATTCGGAGGAGATTCGGCGTTTGTTGGGGACGTGGGCAGGACGAGCAGCTTTAGTCAGCAAGCTTGTCTTGCGGGGTGGACGCTTGACCATATACAGACTAGCGCCATTCTCCCCTGTGAGGCCTTGCATGCAACAAGAGCAACTTCTTTTGGTGGCGCCTACACTTAAAGTTACTTTCTGACGAGCAAAAAGTCAACCCTACCACGAGCATCCGCGATCCCATCAGCAAGCTGTCGAATCCGCCCGCAGTCACGTCGTTGCGCGCTTCTGATCTGCTGGGTCGCGCACGCAGACGCACTCGCGGTACTAGGGGCGTCAGCTGTAGCAGATCCCATCGACCGACCAACAACCTCTTCCCTTCCAAGCCAGGCCAGGAGCGCAAGGGAGCAGCTTTGAGGCATCGCCGACACTTGTCAAGAAACGCAGGGAGAGCACGTGTTGAGGCCGCGGAGCCCCTCATCCCGACATCATGGCAGAATACGAGGAAGATTACGATTACGAAAACTACGGCGAAGATGACGAGGGCATCACCCCCGAGGATTGCTGGACCGTCATCTCGTCTTTCTTCGAAACCAAAGGCCTGGTGTCTCAGCAGACAGACTCCTTCGACGAATTCACCCAGACCACGATACAGGACTTGGTAAACGAATATTCTACCATCACCCTCGATCAGCCCAATCCTCCGTCACCCCCTGGCATGAAGATTGCCCTCCGCCGATATGAAATCAAATTCGGCACAGTGATGGTGTCTCGACCCACCATCAGCGAAACCGATGGTACCGTCACCTCCCTCTTGCCTTACGAGTGTCGCGACCGTAACTTGACCTACGCCAGCCCCCTCTACATCAACATAACCAAGAAAGTTTCGGCGGCGATCGAAAGGGAGGTTCCCTTGCACGAGATGGACGACGCCCAACAAGCAGAATATGCCAAAACGGGAGAAAACCCTACCAAGCTTATTTGGGAGCAGGGGGAAAGCCCCGAGGATGATGAGGCTGTCAAGTCTGAGGATTGGAAGAACATGGTTTTCGTCGGTAAACTTCCCATCATGGTCAAGTCCAAGATCTGTCATCTTAGTCGAGAGACGGACGAAAGCTTGTTCATGGTCAACGAGTGTCCGTACGACCAGGGCGGCTACTTCGTTATCAATGGAAGTGAAAAGGTTCTCATCGCACAGGAGCGATCTGCTGCCAACATTGTGCAGGTCTTCAAGAAGGCCCAGCCGAGCCCCTTCACATACACCGCCGAAATCAGAAGCGCTCTGGAGAAGGGCTCACGTCTCATCTCAAGTTTGCAGTTGAAGCTGTACGGCAAGGGGGACTCTGCTCGTGGTGGATTCGGCCAGACCATCCATACGACACTGCCTTTTGTCAAATCAGATCTCCCCATTGCCATCGTCTTTCGTGCGCTGGGTGTTGTCTCCGACGAAGATATCTTGAACCACATTTGCTATGACCGAAAGGACAGTCAAATGCTGGAGATGCTTCGGCCTTGCATCGAAGAGGCCTTCTGTGTCCAAGACAGAGAAGTCGCGCTCGATTTCATCGGTAAGCGAGGCAACCGAGATCAAGCCGGTCTCGGCAGAGAGAAGCGTGTTCGTGTGGCCAAGGACATCCTCCAGAAGGAGACGCTGCCGCACATCTCCCAGACTGAAGGTAGCGAAACGAGAAAAGCCTTTTTCCTGGGCTACATGGTCCACAAACTTCTCCAATGCGCTCTCGGTAGACGCGAGCCCGACGACCGTGATCACTTTGGCAAGAAGCGCTTGGATCTGGCAGGTCCGCTTCTGGCAAAACTCTTCCGTGGTATCGTCCGCAGAATGAACAACGAATTGTCCAACTACTTGCGACGATGCGTCGAGGGCAACCGCCACTTCAACTTGGCTGTTGGCATCAAGCCCGGCACTCTCTCAAACGGCTTGAAGTACTCGCTCGCCACTGGAAACTGGGGAGATCAGAAGAAGGCAATGAGCTCCACTGCTGGTGTGTCTCAGGTGTTGAATCGTTACACTTTTGCGTCCACACTCTCTCACCTGCGTCGTACCAACACACCCATCGGCCGGGACGGAAAATTGGCCAAGCCGCGACAACTGCACAACACACACTGGGGTTTAGTCTGTCCCGCAGAGACGCCAGAAGGCCAAGCTTGTGGTCTTGTCAAGAACCTGTCGTTGATGTGCTACGTGAGTGTGGGCTCACCATCAGAGCCTTTGATCGAGTTCATGATCAACCGAGGCATGGAGGTCGTCGAAGAGTACGAGCCGCTGAGATATCCCCATGCCACCAAAATCTTCGTCAACGGTACTTGGGTCGGTGTGCATCAGGATCCCAAGCACCTCGTCAGCCAAGTCCTGGATACGCGGCGAAAGTCTTACCTGCAGTACGAGGTGTCGCTTGTCCGAGAAATCCGAGATCAGGAGTTCAAGATTTTCTCCGACGCCGGACGAGTCATGCGACCGGTATTCACCGTACAGCAAGAGGACGACCCTGAGACGGGTATCGAAAAGGGCCACCTGGTCTTGTCGAAAGAGTTGGTCAACAAGCTTGCCAAGGAACAAGCTGAGCCTTCCGAAGACCCGAGCGAGAAGATCGGCTGGGAGGGTTTGATCAGGGCTGGCGCGGTCGAGTATCTGGATGCTGAAGAAGAAGAAACGTCCATGATTTGCATGACACCCGAAGATCTCGAACTCTACCGTCTCCAGAAGGCTGGTGTTGCCTTGGACGATGACATTGGTGACGACTTGAACAGACGTCTCAAGACCAGAACCAATCCCACAACACACATGTACACACATTGTGAAATCCATCCCAGCATGATTTTGGGTATTTGTGCGAGCATCATCCCCTTCCCTGACCACAATCAGGTAAGCAAACGTCAATCTAGCTCGAAACCCGCCAGATACTAACTGTCGTTGCCGTCGTAGTCTCCTCGTAACACCTACCAATCCGCCATGGGTAAGCAGGCCATGGGTTTCTTCCTGACAAACTACTCTCGCCGTATGGATACCATGGCAAACATTCTTTACTACCCCCAGAAGCCTCTGGCTACGACACGATCCATGGAGTTCCTCAAGTTCCGTGAACTGCCAGCAGGTCAGAATGCAATTGTCGCCATTGCCTGCTACTCTGGTTACAACCAAGAAGATTCTGTCATTATGAACCAGAGCAGTATTGACAGGGGCTTGTTCCGAAGCTTGTTCTTCCGTTCGTATTCCGACCAAGAAAAGAAAGTCGGACTGAACTACACAGAAGTATTCGAGAAGCCTTTCCATCAGAGCACACTGCGCATGAAGCACGGCACATACGACAAGCTCGATGAGGATGGCATCGTTGCGCCCGGTGTCCGAGTGTCCGGTGAAGACATCATTATCGGCAAAACAGCACCCATCGATCAGGAGAACCAAGATCTGGGCACTCGAACAACCGTGCACCAGAGACGAGACATTTCTACGCCGCTGCGAAGTACCGAAAACGGCATCATCGATTCCGTCATCCTAACCGTCAACGCGGACAATGTCAAGTACGTCAAGGTGCGAGTTCGGACGACAAAAGTGCCGCAGATCGGAGACAAATTCGCCTCTCGTCACGGGCAAAAGGGCACTATTGGTGTCACTTACCGACAGGAGGACATGCCGTTTACCCGGGAAGGTGTCACGCCAGACATCATCATCAACCCGCACGCCATTCCCTCGCGAATGACAATTGCTCACTTGATCGAGTGTTTGCTGAGTAAGGTGTCCACACTGGAGGGCATGGAGGGCGATGCCACACCTTTCACTGATGTCACGGTGGACTCTGTGTCTGAACTGCTGCGCAAGCACGGCTACCAGTCGAGAGGATTCGAAATCATGTACAACGGCCATACTGGGAAGAAGTTGAGGGCACAAGTCTTCTTTGGCCCCACCTACTACCAACGTCTCCGTCACATGGTGGACGACAAGATCCACGCCCGTGCTCGTGGCCCTGTGCAAATCATGACGCGGCAGCCTGTGGAAGGTCGCGCCAGAGACGGTGGGCTCCGGTTCGGAGAAATGGAACGTGATTGTATGATTGCCCACGGTGCCGCTGCCTTCTTGAAAGAACGATTGTTCGAAGTATCGGATGCGTTCCGCGTTCACGTTTGTGAAATCTGCGGTCTGATGACACCGATTGCGTAAGTCATTCCCCTGCATCACTGATCATTAGAAGAAACATAAAGGAGAGGTAGCAAAACACTGACCCAGTTGTGTAGCAATCTATCCAAACAATCATTCGAATGCCGACCTTGCAAGAACAAGACCAAGATTGCGCAAATCCACATCCCGTACGCCGCCAAGTTGCTGTTCCAGGAACTGCAGTCCATGAATATTGCAGCAAGAATGTTCACGAACCGCTCAGGCGCATCCATCAGGTAGACAATCAAGAGCAGGAAATAAACGGCTTTGAATCGTTTTTAGAACTTTGCATAGGAAGAGCAAAGACTAGACAAGGTGAGACTCTCAATGCAAAGGAAAAAAAGGAAGCGGCTGTTTAATGCCAATGCATAAAAAGACGAGTTACATGGGATCTCTAAGAAATGTGTTTTCATCATTGGGGAAAGAAACAGAGGCGCATGCATTATTGATGATGTCGCATGGCCTTTATAATGCCAGTACATCGAGATGGGTTTTTTTTGCAAGATGCATTTGCAATGCATTTGTACTGCATTGGTAGCAGTAAAGTTGTACCAATACGGATTACGAGGTTGATATACGAAATTGGGGCACATTTTTCCCACTTTCCGTCTAGAAATACAACAATGATGAATGACATGGGTCCGTCTCGCCCATACTATACAAGTCGTAGATTGCAACGCCTGCCACAAATCCCCAGTCATGAGAAGCCAAGTGTGAAAAAAAAAATGTTGTCCGGACGAGGTGCTATCTCGGCGGGGTTTCCGCTTCTGTGGTGGTTTCACGAACAGTCTGGTGCTGCTTGTACTCTGCTTCCAGTTCGCGCTGCATATCAAAATCAAGTTGTCGTTCGCGCTTGACCCGTTGTTGTTCCATGTCTCGCACGACACCTTGGTGCATGGCCTATTCGTCGACGTTAGAGCGATTTTTCGGATATTTTTACTTTTCTCTTGGTTCTCGTCATGTTCGAGGCGCGGGAAGTGAGGAAAAATAAACATACGGCTTGCTCCCATTTCTGCTGGAAGTGCACGAAGACGATTGTGCAGGCGGCGAAGAGGGACGTTCCTCCTAGTGTGAGCTTGGAGGCGCGCGACATGGCTGGTGAAGTCGTGATGACGACGTTGGTGTGTTTTTGCTGAGGAAGCAGGAAGCTGAAAGGTGGTTTCCTGACTTGGCTGCACACAGGTCAGGTCAGTGGGGAGCGGGGTAAACTCTGCTTGTTGCCCGGCAGCAGGGAATATGACCGATCGTACGCGCTATGCGCGTAGGACTGTATTAGGGAAGCTAAACTATACCTTAAAAGAATATATAATATTAGAATAAGAAGTATATAAGATTTACTATAACTACTCTTTTTATAAAAGAAGAGCTTTTATCTTTCTATTTATATAATAGAAGAATAATTAATTTAATTATATCTTCTACCTTTAATTATCCCTTCTAATTATATCTTTACTAAAAGTTATATACTATATAGTAATAGTTATAAGCCTAGGAGGTATATACCTATAACTCTACTAAATCCCCTATATATAAGACCTATATATACACTACACCCTACCTACTAATCTATACTTATAATAGATACCTTAACTTCTCCTTACCTAAGTCTTAAGACTAATATTAAGTTAGTCTTATCTAATAAATAGGAGGAATAATATAAAGTATTAAAGTAAGCTACCTAGAGCTAAGAGATTTAGAAGAGAGTTAATTCTTAGCTTCTAAAGCTTAATACTAACTATCTTAAAGAGCTCTTTATAATTATACTAGAGGTATATAAAGCTCTTATTATAAGGAACTAGGGAAGTAAGAAGACTAAGCTTACTTTCTAAGAGGCTTTTTCCTTCCTTTCTTATTAGTATATATCTAAGTATTAAGTATATAAGGTAACTAAGTTAAGAGAGAGGACTATTAGAACCTAGATTACTAGTACTATTAATCCTAATACTTATATAATAATAATTAATAAGATTAAAAAGGAAAATACTAATAATAAGAAGCTAACTCTTTACTAAATCTCTATTAAACTTAAGAAGAAGTTCTTACCTAGCTAAGTTATTATTAAAGTAGAAGTTATAGCTAAGTATATAGTATATCTTAATAATACTAAATATATAAATATATAATTTAAGTATTAGAATAAGTAATAAGAAAAGCTATACTAGAAAGCTATAATATATAAGATTAATAAAGTTTAGGGTCCTAATATAATTTATAACTTTATTATAGTAATTAGAGTATACTTTAACCCTAAATAGGCAAAAACTAAGATTATATAACTAGTATAGACCTTAGACTCTCTTCCTATAGATATTACTCTTATAAGTATTATAGCTAAGTATACTTAATACTATAGGGTAATATAAACTATATATACTAATTCTAGTAAAAAAAGCTATATAACCACTCTTAGGGAATACTCTAACTAAGGTAATAAGAAATAAGACTAAAAGAATAATAGTCTAAAGAAGTGCCCCTATTAGATAGGTAAGGCACTAAGTGCTTACTTTTAGTCCCCCTAAGCTTACTATACCTTATACTATATAGTAACTAGTAAGAAGGTATAGGAATATAAGCCCTCTATAAAGGTTAACTATAGGAAGGTTAAGGAATACTATAAGAGTATAGAATAGAAGAACCTATATACTAAGGTAGTAAAGAATAGATAGATAGTAAAAGGCACTAAAGATTATAAAGGAGAGAAATTACCTAGTGCTATTACTATAGTAATTATTAACCTAAAGATTCTAGAGAGTATAGCTTCTCTAAAAGGAAGCTATATTACACTAGAAAATGTAAAATATATACTCTTAAAGAGCACCCTCTTTAATAACTATAGCACTCTTTATATTATTAATAGTATAAGCTACTTTAAGCCTAGAACCTTTAAAGAAATATTTAATAATTACCTTAAGGCTAGAATAATCTCTTTCTAGATTATAGAAAGAGGCACTTATATAATTAAGAATATTTTTAATAGGCTAAAGGGAGAACTTATAGAAAACCTTACTTTATAGAATATTATACTTATAGAAGGATTTTATATAAATATTATATTAGAGAGCCTTCTTTAGAAGAAGGGTATTTAGTATTATAGAGTAGACTACTCCTTATATATTAGACCCTTCTATAAGAGCTTATTATTAGCTAAACTTAAGAGGAAGTATAATATTATTTTCCTTTAATATAAGCCTCTTTCCTCTTATAATAATCCTAAGTAAGTAGTGAATTTAGCTATAGCACTAGTAATATTCTTAATAATTAATTTAGAAGGAAATAAATAATACTTATAATATAATTAACTAAGCAGAGACCCGCGCCCTATATAAGCAGACCCTAAAGAACTATAGTACTTATATTCTAGCTACCTTAGAAAGGATACTCTTACTAAGAGTTATACTTATATAAGGGGAGTATAATTATATAGAATAAAGCGTAGAGACTATAAGATATATACTCTAGTCTATGCCTACTAGGTTATTTTAAGAAGACTACTAGAATATATATTACTAAGACTATTCTAGAGGATCTATTAGGACCTTTAGGACTATAAGACTAGTTATAATAGTATAAACTAGTTACTAGTTATAAAAGATAAGTTCTTAGGTATAATTTAAGTTTATATATTACTAGATAAGTTATAAGTAATAGTGTTTAATATACTAATCTACTTTAAATAATAGGTTATAAGATAATTTAGATTATTAATTATAAAGATTAGGTAAGATTATAAAGGCGCTATTATTAGCTAATTTATAGATATAATCTTCTAAACATAGGCATGCTTATAAGGTATTAATCTTAAGCTTATACCTCTATATACTTATAAACTAAATAAAGCTATAGAAAGAGTAGGGTAGATAATTATATTATAGTTAAATATAATGCTTATAGGCACAGGGCTACTACTAAACCTATAGTTAGAGAGTATATAAGTAGTAGCGTACCTATATAATATTAGTCCTGGTTAATAATCTAGTTAGAAAACACCACTAGAAACCCTAGAAAGCTAGTTCTATAATAATGCTTAATTACTAATATAGGAGCCTATAGCTAACCTAAGGCTAGATTAGAGCGGGTTATATGTATATAGCTACCGCGCCTATCCCCTTAAAAGGGATTATAAAGCTAATAAATATAAATAGTTCTATAAGATATATCTAAGGGGTTATATTAGATATCTAGTTAGGTATTCTACCTCTAATATTTATTATATTTAGATCCTAAAGCTAGGAAAGGTTATAATAATAAGGAATATTACATTTAATAAGTTAATTTTTTATAATATAGTATAGGAAAGTGTAATTAAGCTTTTAATTAATAAACTTAAAGTATAATTCTAAGTCCTTAAGATTAATATAGAATTAGATAATAAGTTAAATCTTTTTCTAGCACTAATTAAACCTTAAATAGAATAGACTAAGAGTTTAAACTTAGGAGTAGATAATACCCTATAGACTTCTTAATTATAACTAAAGAAGAGAGAAGCTATTTATTTTAATAAGAATATTAGACTTTAAATACCTTAGCTATTACTAGATCTACTAATTAGAGAGTAGGAGACTCCTAATCTAGGTACTTAGAAGAGTAAAATAGAGTATAAAGCTCTAGATTTATATACTTAAGGAAGTAATATAATAATAGATCTAATAAGTAATAAGTAGGATACTACTATAAGGGCTTAGGAGAGCTAATGTCCTTATAAGGTTCTAGAATACTAAGTATATAATACTAAGAACTAAGTTATTAATAGCTTAATAGGTAATTAACTACCTAAGCTAGTAAATAAAGTAGACTAGTAATAAGATAAACCTATAGGAGTAGATACTAGAATAGCTACCTATATAGAGAGCTTAAAGGGAGCTCTAGCTATATAGCTAGAAATTATAAAAGAGAGCCTTAGAATAGTTATAATATATAAAGGTATATAAATAAGCTTAAGATTATAAACTAAGAGAGAGTAGGGCTAGATTCCTTCTTATACTCTAGCACTAAGGAGAAAGAGAAAAGAACCTAGTAAAGCTCTTATTAATAGTCTCTAGGACCTAAAAGACCTCTTTACTAAATTTAGGAAGACTAAGAATAGAGACCCTTATAAGCTCTTTCTAGGAGATTAGGATTTTAAGAGCTATAAAACCGTGTTTTTAGTAATTAATATATATTATAATAAGGAAAGCAGATTACTCCTTAAACTAAAGAGGAAAATAGGGATAGTTTATTAATTAGACCTAGTAAAACCTCTAAAGTTATAGAAAAGAGTAAAGGATTATCTATTTAAGGAAGAATAGATTAATATAATAAATAAAGAGATTAATAAGCTAAAAGAATAAGGAATATAGTAGTAGATAAAGCATTCTATAGCTTAATTAAAGCTATTACTATTAAAATAGGTATTCTCTTATAAGTTTAATAAGAAAGGGATATTAATCTATTATAAGGTATGTTTATATATATATAGAGATCTCTAGGATACCTTAATAATTAAACACACCTATACTATAACACTTACTATATATATATTTTATATATTTATAGCACTAGTTACTAGGTTTAACTTAGAGACTAGGTAGTATAATATTAAGAATACTTTTCTCTATATAAATTATAGAAAAGAGGGAATTCCTATAATATATAAACTTCCTAATAGCTTTACTATACTTAGAGAGTATATAGAATTACTTAAGGTATTATATAGATTAAGGGACTCTCTATAGCTCTAGTTTAAAGAGCTAAGTAAGTCTTTTAAGAAGCTTAGGCTTAAGTTAAGCTAAGAGAAGCCTTACTTATTCTATATAAAAGATTAGACTATCTTTCTTATATTCTTTATTAATAATATTCTTATAGCTTTCTATAAAAATAATAAGAAAATTACTAACTAGATCTCTAAGGGACTAAAGGAGGCATATAAATTAGATAATAAAGGTAAGGTAGGATTTTTTCTTAGGATCTAGATTATTAGAGACTAACTATAGTAAAGGGTATATCTTAGTTATAAGGTATATATTAGTAAGATTAGGGAGAAATTTAGGTAAGTAGGAAAAGGCACTTTCCTTACTATACTAATCCTAGTAGTAGAGTATTATAAGTTTAAGGGTAAAGCTAAGAAGTAGGTAATTAAGATTTACTAAGAGAAGATTAGGTTAATCCTATATACTATAATTATAATTAAACTAGATATTACCTTTATAGTAGTAAAGTTATTATAATACCTTATAAATCTAGGACTAGAGTATATAAAGGCTATAGACTAAGCTATTTACTATTTACTTATAATATATAAACTTATACTATGCTTTAGTATAAGCACTAAACTTTAAGCTCTTTAGATCTTAAGTAATATATTATTTATAGATAATCTTAAGATATATAAGTTATTATAAGGATACCTAATTACTCTATTTAGTAGACTAATTATCTAGAAAGCTATGCGCTAAATAATAGTAACTATATCTATAATAAAAGCTAAGTTACTTACTCTATAATAAATAGTAAAGGAGACTATAAGTCTATAGCACCTATTTAGAGATATTAAATTTAATACTTATAAGGACTAGGTTATTAATTATAATAATTAATAAATAATTTAACTTATATTAAATAAGAGTAAGTAATTAAATACTTAACTATATTATATTAATATTTATAATATATAGTTAAAGTAAGAATTTAAAAGAGGAAGCTTTAAGATTATATATTTACTAATAGCTAAAATGCCTGCTAATAGATTTATAAAGGTATTAAATTAGGAGTAATTTAAATGCTTTAGATTAATGCTTAGGTTAGTAGATCTATATATATAATATAATATTTAAAGCGTATAGGTCACTAAGGAAGCGTAGGAATATTAATAAGGGGGTATAAAATTAATTACCCTAGAAAAATATATAAAGGCCCCCTCCTTAGTAAGCAAAGCGCTACTAAGGTAAATAGGATTAGAAAAATATAAACTCTAAAATACTATTATATAAAAACATATATATAAATACTATTCTAAATAAAGGAAAAAGATAGGACTTATATAAGAAGGTAAATAACCTCCTTAAGATAGGCTATTACTATAGTTACCTTCTCCTTAGATACTACTAAAGAACCCCTAATAGTAGCTTTAGCCCTAATACTAGGAATAACCTTATTATATATAGAATCTAGCTCTATAATAAGTTCTAATTAGAGTTATAGTGCCTTATAGTACTATTTAACTATCTATATAGTTATAAGAAAATAAGTAGGGAAAGAGGTAGTTAAGAGTGCCTTACCTTAGTGTTATTATCTAGTGCTAATAATATCCACTTAGTAAGGGGAATATAAGTATTATATAAAGGCTAATAATAATAATTACTAACCTTATATAAGTAGTATCTCTAAGATTATCTAGACCTAACCTTATAGTAGTAACCTAGATTGCCCTTACCTATAATACTTACTTAAATATACCTATTATAGGGTATATCCTATAAGGCACTATAAGGGTTAGGTTTACTAGGCTATAGAGTTAGCGCTTAGTAAGAGAGAGAGTAGAGCTTTAAATAAACTATTTACTTCTATAAAGATTATAGAGGATTATACCTTATATACCTACCCTAGACCTATACCCTAATAGGATATAAAGATTATAAAGGTATATATATAGTATACTTTCCTCCTACCTTAGTAGGAGATAATAACTTACTAGTAGGCTACTTAGAGCTAGCTAGGGAAGGAAAAAGATTCTTATAGGTAGTATTATTACCTAGAGGGAAATTTAAGGCTAAATTAGCTAAAATATAGGCTTAATACTACTTAGGAGTTAAATTTACCTAGGAATTTACCTTCTCTTAAGCCTAGGCTAATATATAAAAAGGGAAAGAAGCTATATTAATTAAAATATAGGGGCTATTAATAAAAAGTATATTAAAAAGGTAAGAAAAAGAAGCTTATAAATATTAAGGTAGAAGAGCCTTTATAAAAAGGGAGTATAGGTATAAAAGTAAGAAAGCTTACTTTAATCTTATATTAGAATTACCTATAATAATAAATACTATATATCCACTAGTTAATATAATAATTAGTAGTCTTAATAACCTTAATACTAATTAGGGGGTGTGTTACCTAGTAGTAGGGAATATAACTAATTATACGCGCTATGCGTATAGGACTATATTAGGGAAGCTAAACTATACCTTAAAAGAATATATAATATTAGAATAAGAAGTATATAAGATTTACTATAACTACTCTTTTTATAAAAGAAGAGCTTTTACCTTTCTATTTATATAATAGAAGAATAATTAATTTAATCATATCTTCTGCCTTTAATTATCCCTTCTGATTATATCTTTACTAAAAGTCACGTGCCGCATAGCGATACTGCTGGGAGGATCCACCAGGCTAGATCTATCACAGACCTCAACTTAACCTGTCACCTCCATCTGCGGCCTCGACTTCCATCATCATCAACCAACCTCATCGACCCCCGCTAGCTGAGCACCCCTCTGCCGAAAAAAAAAAAAAAAGAGAACTCCTGATACTCGAACCGACACGCACCTCACACAAGTCCCGCCCGCCATGGTCCGTCAAGCAAATCCCCAATCCAAAATCGCTGCTAACCTTTTCTGCGCAGTCGGCCCAGAACTCCGCGGGCATCCAGACCCTCCTCGACGTACGCACCGGATCTGCACTCTGCCCCCCCCCCCAAGACCACGTAAACAACGCGAGAAGCTAACTCCTCTCCCCCAAGGCCGAGCGAGAAGCGTCTAAAATTGTCCAAAAGGGTACGTTTCCCCCAGGTTCTTCCCGCACCTCAAAAAGCTAACGCGCGTCTCTACCAGCCCGAGAATGTGAGCAAGCATGATTACGCATCGTCCCCAGAAACAACAACAACAAAAAACACAAAAAATACTAAGCAGACCAGTCCGCACCAAACGAGTCCGCGAAGCTCGCGACGAAGCCAAGCAGGAAATCGCAGATTACAAGGCTAAGAAGGAAGATGAGTTTAAGAAATTTGAAGCCGAGGTTCGTACTCTACCTACTTGCGTCTTGCGTTCATGAAAGGGCCAATGTGTGCGTCGAGGTGAGTGCCCGCTAACTCGGGTTTTGTTCGGGCACGATAGCATAGCGCAGGAAACGAACAGGCCGAGGCCGACGCGGCCAAGGAGGCGGACAAGCACATTCAGACGATCAAGGAGGCTGGGTCGAAGGGAAAGGCTAGTGTGGTCAAGAACTTGCTGAGTGCCGTGTTTGACGTCAAGCCCGTTGCTCCTGCGAAGCACTAGGTTCCGAGAGGGGGTTGGCATGTTTTCGCTTTTTGGGGGCTTTTGCTTTTTTTATCCTTCAATCCCTCTCTGTAAAGTTGCATTGTAGATGTGGGACATGGTAGCGCGTAGATATGTTCCACATCACGAGGTTTTTAATTAAAGAAGGATATTTTAGGTCAACGAGGCCAGTGTAAAAGGCTCACTTTTGTGACAAGAAAAATTTATTGCAGGAATTGTATCAGTGTTCCCAACATGATGCTTAGATCCTTGCTGTCTTCCTCCGAGGTATCCAGTCCCCTCTGCTGCTCGGACAGTGTCCCCGCAAGAACAGTCAGGTCTTCATCTCGCTCGGCAAGCAATTGCTTGATCTTCTTACTGGCTCCTGCATCTTCGGCAGCCAACCATGCTAGCGCGACGTCAATCTGCTGCAGCATGAACAGTCCGGCGTCCAGTCTCCGTGAGAGCAACTCAATCTCAGCATCGTCAGCGTCATCACCACGGCCCTCCTGGGCGAATACCTGCTCTGCTCGCTGTACACGCGTTGCGTACTCCCTGTGCAGCGTGACCAGCTTGGAAGTCTTTTCGTAGTCCTTTTCGACAAACTTGGCCAGAGCACGAATTCGTTCCGCAGAGGATGCTGGTAGTAGACGGAGCATGGACGCAAAAATTGCCAACAAGTGGCCGAGCAGTCGATGGTCTTGCGTCTTGTTAAACAGCGTGAACGTGCCCTTGAGGCCGCCGGCTTCGACAATCTTTATGCATACGTCTGTGCCGGCGAAACCGCCGGCAGCGTGGTCCAGTAGGCGGAGGGCAGGGACTTTGCTCATTCTGCCTTCTTTCAACATGATGAGGCAGAGTTCCACGCCTTCTGCGTCGATGAATTTGCTCTTCCCCACAGGCTGATCGGCTATGCATGTGAGGGCTTCGAAAATGTTCTCCATGTATTCTTCCTCCTCGCCGCCCTTGTCGGGATCGCGCCTGCGATATGTAGCTACTAGCTGGAGGAGGGTATCGACGGCATCAAGATTGGCGAGTTGCTCGCAGTTTGCGGGGGACGCTTGTGACAATATGGCCAAGATTTCAGCAGCGTACTGCTTATTTTGGGATACGACGGATTCTTTGCGCTGGATTCGTTGGAGGAGCCATGTGAGAAGGGCGTCTTCCTGGCCAATGCGCGTGGCTGTGGCGGAGCGAGAGCACAGATTCTCCATGATGCCGAGGGCGTAGTATACGCCATTTCTATCGGCCTCGTCGTCCTCGTTTAGACGTGATAAGTTGGAGACAAGCAGCCCAACCAGATCGGCATCCATCAAGGCGTCTACGAGGCTATTCCACTGGTCATCCTCGGCAGACACATCTTCGTCGGTCAATTCGCCTATAATCTCCATGGCATCGATGGCGATATCCGTATTTTCATGGGCTAGCAGCCCTACCAAGCTGTTGACGGATCCCAGCTTGACGAATTCGACATATAGCTCCGGGTGCTCCGAGAGAATGGACAATCCTTTGATGTCGGCGTCCAAATCGGCCTCGCTGCCGATAAACTTTTGTGCGTCATCTTCGTACTTTGCTCGTAGCTCGGCGTTTCTGGTAATGTGTTTCTCGAAATTGAGCATGGTTTTCCTCAGCCACGCGGCGTCAATCTTGTCCGAAATCGTGTCCGCTCCGCCGGCCTCATCGACAAAGTCGAGGATTCGTGACTCTTGCTTGCTGATGCCGCCACCGAAAAAGCGACCTTCCTCGTCATCGCCATCTTTTTCCTCGTCTCCGGGTGGCATTGCAGGACCAAAATCTTCGTCGTCTCCTGGGCCGGCTGCTGGACCTGCTTCGCGGTCGTGCTCGTGCTCATCTTCAACGTGGGTACGGCGGTCGGAGCCATTGGCGCTTACTCTGCTGGCCTTGTATATTTCATCTGACAAGCGCCGAGCGGATTAGTTGTACGATCGATGCTGTTTGGGAATTGCTGGAGAGCACGGGACGAACTTGGGTCTCTAACAGATTCGAGCTTTCGTTTGCTGGGAACACCAGAGTACTGCAGAAAAAGTCGGGGTTAGAACCAGGCAACTCGGAGTAGAGACTTAGTCCAATACCGTAAATATATCATCGACGCGGGCCATGATGTCGATGGAATTTTGTTAGCTTTTGAGATGCCAGTGGCAGGTCCACCGAGGGCGTGTCGCCAACAAGTTTGCCCAGAAAAGCTGGCCCGCGCAAAGTGCTCGTCCGTGCATGCGACAGAGTCTGATAGGCAACTGATCTCCCCGACTTGCAGAAATGTCGCGAGCAGTAAGGTGAAATGTATGGCAATGGGCAAAAGAAGCACAACCGACCGCTTCCGTCTTCTTGCGTAGGCAGGTATGACGCTGATGATAGTCTGCAGAGCCTCCATGGTCGCTCAGGCGTTGGAGTTTTGGATGGCAGGTCCATCCCAGAGAAAATGTGGGGCCGGAGCCAGGACGTGCTGCGGGTGGTTGCAGCTCAGCTCCAGTCCGGATGATGACTGGTGATTGCTCCGTGCCTCGCCACGAATGCACGAATGGGAATACACATCTTTCACGCGTCGAGTGTTGGCCAGTAACAGACAGTCACAGATAGTCACAGCATCGAGATTAGCCGCTCGCCATGCGCCTCACCGAGCTAGCAAATTGTCAAAGACCTGTCATGGAGCAAAGTCAAGCAATCGGGATGCTGTGAAGTCTGGTCAACGGCTCCTTGGGAGTTGAAGATGAAATGACGCCAGGCGCAGGATGCAGCCAATGCATCCAATGCCTGCCGGTGCCACGACAGATTGCGGCATCAAATCTTGACTAGACCCGGGCATCATGCCGGTGTAATACCGGTGCGAGAAGGATGTGTAGGATGAAACTCGACGGCTTGGCCGGGTTGGCCGGGCTGGCTGGAAATTCAATCGGGTGCAGCTCGCTGATGAGAATGGCAAGCTGTCCGGTCCCCGAACGGTGCTCGCTGAATTGGGCGCTGGTGTGACGGAGTGAGTCAAGAAGGCCAAACACTTGTACGGATTAATGCCATGGTATCATCATCGTCTTTGAGGAGTATTAACGGAGTATGAAGTAGTCGTCCCATGTCGGCTGATTTAATGCGCGCCAGAGATCAGAGACGCCCATTTTTCTCATCGTCTTGCACGAATCGAGGCGTGGCACCCCTGACACTTTTCCCTATGGCGCCCGGAAGATCAACAAGATGAGACGTGGCCGGAGAGGAAGGCCCAAAATAAGAGGGGACAGACAAGGCAACAGACAGGCAACAGACAGGCAACAGACAGGCAACAGACAGCCGGCAGACCCAAGGAGCGCCGGCTGACCGATTGACTCGACCCCACCCAGTGCTGGTTCAATGCTCGGCCGCCGGGGGGGATCCTCCACAACTCGAGAACTCCTTTTGTCTTTTCAACGCCGTCCCTGTCTTCCAAGACTCATGCGGTGGCAGGAGAAAACAGGAACACAGGAACACAGGAACACGCAACACACAGCACACAGCACACAGCACACAGACAACATTAGCGAACCGACTTTGTCCTGTCCATCTCGACGAGCGCGGCATGACGTGCACACCACCTGCCCTTACCTGAGCCTCGTCCAATTCGCCCGCCCTGCCACTTCGACTTCGACTGCGATACACGAACCAGACTGCTGTTCCTCTCAGCGGCTATCCTTTCCTGACCCTATCCTGCATGAACTAAGCACAAGTCCGCGTCGGAACTACCTCAACGTGTCCCCCGACTCTCCCAACTCTCCCAACGGCCGCGAAACGAGCGACATGCTTTGGTTCTAATGCTGCCTGGTGCCACATTTATTTGACTTTGAATCGAACCTGGCCCGCGTTGGGCATAGGGCATATTGGAGTTCCGGCAATAGTCTGAGGAATTATTCAGGCTGGCGCCACGGAGCTCTTCTTCTCACAATCGGGACTGATTGGCGCGTGTTGGATGGTTCAGGTCGCCTGAGAGCAGATGATGCACGCAAAGCATTCCTCTCTTGACACCTTTGAGTCCGATCACGTTTCCGCCGTTTCCAGCACAGCTCCTTCCCATCAATCCGATTGTTCGTTCGCGCTGGATCCCTCCGTCTACCGTCCAGCATCCGGCTCATCGTCGCCTCGTACTCGAAAACCGTCTCTGTCGGCCGCTACTCCGGCGCGCCTGCCACGTACGTCGTCGTTGCTGCCGCCGCCACGGGCTGTAGCGGCAGCAGCAACGACATCGGCGACTCTTACCCCGGCGTACTCTCCCGGCGAGACCCCATCTTTCAACGCTGGCTTTCTTCACCCGTCACATAACCTCCCCGACACGCCGCCCAACGAATCCGATCACGAGACTGACCCTATATCCGAACCTGGCACCCTCGGCATCGAGATCCCGCCGCTATCCCTGCCTCCCATTGTTCCTCTAGACTCCCTGAGCGATAGTATCGGACACCCTCCCTCGAGCCTGGAAAAACTGCCCGGTGGTGAAGCAAGCGGTCACGAAACTTCAGGAACTTCCCCCGCCAGGACTAATTCAGCATCCTCTTCGGAGCTGTTGCCCGAAATGCCTTCTGGGAAAGTAAGAGAGCCGTATGCCCCGTCTCACGGCCACTCACGGAGTCGGAGTCGGAGCGGGAAGGGTAGCGTGGACTTGACCAACAAGGGTCGCGGTGCGAAGCCCCCTTCGCAGAAAGCGATGCTGTCCCGAGCTTTACAACAGGCCAATACGGCTGTCCAGTTGGACAACGCCCAGAACTTCGAGGGTGCTCGACAGTCATATGCCGAGGCCTGCGATCTTCTGCGCCATGTTCTTCTCAAGACAACGGCCGACGAAGACAAGAAAAAGCTGGAAGCTATTGTAAGTAAAGCTATCCTGAACCCCACGACATCTGTCTGCCCACATCCTTTGCTCACAAATCACGTCACCATCTCGTAGCGGCGAACATACGATGCACGTATTGAGGAACTGGATCAAATGGCACCATGGCGGGCAACAGATAACAAGGAACTCCCCGCCCCACCGGGAGGTGTCGACGACGAGCAAGATGACGAATTCCCCCAGGCCGAAGTGTTGGAGGTGGAAACGGTGGTTCCTGCCTTGAATCCAGCCAAGGAGCAACCGGACTTGCAGCAGCAGCAGCGCATACGCCAAGACACAAGATATCTCAGTGATGGCTCCCAGGAATTGTCACGGTCAATGCGGCTCGCAACCGAACAACCCTCCTTGCATTCTGCTTTTTCTCGATCACCTCAAAAACTCCGATCCACAGAGGAGTACATGAATGACAGTGACCGCGCCACCCCGCAGCCCCTGACGAACCGACGGCCGTCATCGCCAAAAAAGCCGCAGCATGAGCGGCACGATTCCGATGACCGGGGGACGGGAACGGATTCGTACCACTCAGGGTCATGGAGTGGCTCGCGTGATGGTACAGGACACTTCAGAGATGGCAGCCAGAATTCATGGCTCGATCCCATCGATGAGTCAGGAGGTTCTTCTAGCACATCTGTGAACTCTCGAGACTCATCTGGCCTTCGCACCGAGCACTTTCGAAAACCTAGTGTCAACACTGAAGCAGAGTTCGACACCGCGTTGGATGCGGCCATCGAGGCCGCATATGACGAGGGATACGAGCCCATGGATCCTCAAGACTATGACACGATAGACCGCACTGAAGAAATCGTGACAAAGGCTCTCCGGAAAGTGGAGGAAGCACGTGAACGTGTCAGGCAGACGGAACGCGAGGCGTACCTCGACGACTCTCGGAGCCAAGCGGCGCAACAACGAAATGAACCAAAGTCTGGTGGCTTCTATGACGACAATCTATCCTCAGACGAGGAGGAACGCATCTTGGAGGAAATGACACGCGATGACAACATGGAGAGTTTCTTGGCAAAGGAGGACGAGAAGGCGAGCATCTCGCAGCGTCCGGCATCTCGCAACAGGGAAGCACAGCCCGGGTTCAAGATGGGTGAGCAGGGAAATGCCTCTGGCACTAGACCACTGGCTGCGGCTGTCGACAGGTCTGCCCTGCAGAAACAGCAACACCCGATCCCCAAGGGCTTACGGCCATCCGCACCACCTCCCGAGCAATCTTTACCCGAGCTTCCCCTGACTCGAGCTGCGTCGCCCGACCAGGGCGTAAGGAGCCGCCGTTTATCTGGCCAGAACCCGAAGCAGCTCAAGATTCAGACGACTCAACTCCGACAGCCACCGGCCACCGGTCATGGAGAGCTGACGCAACCGAGGACAATGACAGAGTCTGATTCAACTGCCGAGGCAACGCCGGGAGAAAGACCACAAACGAGTCGGCCCACGAGGAAGCTCACGCCACCGACAATGGGAGCCCCGGGACCTGCTCAGTCTACAGCAATCATGGGATCCCCACCAAATCGGCGGGGACAGATTGATGCGGATGACGGTTTCGCAGGCCGGTCCGGCTCTCCCACGATTAGCAAGCTTCGAAAGAATTTCTCGTCCTCTAGCTTGCGAAGTCTCAAGAGCCGGAACCTGTCCCTGTCTAACCTCGAGGATGCCTCCGACATGTCGCCTGGAACACCACCGAGCCTTCATTCCGGAAGCGCCAGAACACCCGCCATACCTGCGCTGCCGACCCCGCTGATAGCCACTCTCCGTGAACAGATGGAATCAGCGTCGCCGGGAAGCATCTACCTGTTTGAAGACAATATCCACCTGCCATCCACCCCAGGCTCACCGAACCCAACGGCATTGGACCCTCCCGTCGCCCTCGAGCCTTGTCCCAATGATGTCATGCTGCGGCCATTCTGGCTGATGCGGTGTCTGTACCAGACACTGGCGCACCCGCGCGGCGGATACCTTAGTACAAAGCTGTTCGTGCCTCGCGACGTGTGGAAAGTCAAGGGGGTCAAGCTCAAGAACGTCGAGGACAAGATTTCGAACTGCGATTTGCTCACCGCAGCTCTGCTCAATCTGGCATCAGTCGACACGTGCGATGCTGACGCAATGCTGGATGAGATGCAGGCACTTGAGAGCATCTTGGAGCAGGTTCAGAACGCTCTCTCCCGCAAACTGGGCAACGAGGTCGGAGTACAAGGCTCGGGGGTGCTCTTCAAAGAAGCCTCAAACGTGGTGGAGGGTGATGGTGCGCCGGCTGTTCCACGAACTGCCAGTGTGTCTGCCAAGCCATCATCGTTCTCTTGGAGGCGGCTACGGTCCAAGAACTCGAACATGGGCCTGGGGGCAGCCCACAGCAGCCGTTCGGCCGCCCCTGAAGGCAGCAAAGAAGCAGCCACCATGCCAACACTGCCGATGACACCACAGCCGACGAGCCGTCCGCCTAGGCGTGACATTACTCAAGCGCAGTTTATAGGACCCCACGCCAATTACATGAGTTCACTTGCTCGCTTGTTTGACGCAGCCCAAGCAATAGGTAAAGATACAAAACACACTTTCATCCGGTCGTCGGATTTGTCTGTGCTGACAAAGTCGCTAGATCAAATAGCTCGACAGGTCGATGATCCTGGGCTGAGACATGCGGACAAAACTCAAGTCGGGCTTGAGCTTTGCACCCGTCACGCTGCAGAATTTTTCGGATTCTATATTTGCCGATTCGTGCTGACCGACTTGGGTATGCTTCTAGACAAATTCATCAAAAGGGGGAGCGAGTGGGTTCTGGCTTGAGATGCCCTTGGAGCTCTTTTGCGCTTGGGTCAAAGTCTTTTTTTTCTTGTTCTTTTCCCTCCTCTTTTCTCCCGAGCTTACATGGCTCGATGCATGTGGATGGCTACTCATGAGTACTGGGAACGGAAGGCTTAGCATTGGTATTGATATTTTCAACCATTATTTATGGCATCGTAAGGGAATGGCGACCCGACTGGCCGGGTTTGAACCGGCGAATCTCTTCTACAAGTAGCATTTGGAGCGATGGCGATACTGGCTTGTCTGTGTGATGAATAAGGTATATTCGAAGGACGTCTTTGAATCAACATGGCCTCCTTGGCATTATTTTGACACAGTTTCACCTTTCACCCCCTTTACGGAGTAACGGAGACGGACCGGACCATGCTTTGTGTTCTTGGTCCGGGCAGACTCTGCCTACCATGTTGGGTATGGTTTGGGTGGTCATTACTATTAGGTAATCAAGCCAGACTGGACCCTGAAACTTCCATCGCCATCGGACATTGTCCACAAACAACATTGGCAACACCTATCCCAATGCGCGCCTACTCGCAGAATCCTAGATGACCTGGGCCTGGAGAGTGGCAAGAGTCTGGGCTCGACAATGGCAGCTGCCAAACAAGTCCATGTTCTCTGAGCAGCAGCTCGTGTTCCGCCGCCGCACGCATGCATCGTCGTCCGCCAAGCCATCGCCCACGGAGCTCGAAGCTCGCATCGCAGCCATCCCGATTGAGCGATACAGAAATTTCTGCATCGTGGCGCATATCGACCATGGGAAAAGCACATTGAGTGATCGGTTGCTGGAGCACACGGGGACAATCTCAGCAAGCGATGAGAACAAGCAGATTTTGGTGCGCCACTAGCAATACCCCGGCAATGCAATGAATGGGCCACGAGTCTGATTGACTCGAGGGAGATTGACGCAACCGAAGAAAGGCTGACAAGGTTGGAAACTGTAGGATAAATTAGACGTCGAGCGCGAGCGTGGAATCACAGTCAAGGCGCAAACTTGCACCATGCTCTACAAACATCGAGGCCAGGACCATCTGCTCCATCTTGTCGACACGCCCGGCCACGTCGACTTCCGCGCCGAAGTCACGAGATCCTACGCCAGTTGCGGAGGTGCGCTTTTGCTCATCGATGCCAGTCAAGGCATCCAAGCACAAACGGTGTCAAATTTCCACCTCGCCTTTGCGCAAGACCTTGCGCTTGTCCCCGTCATAAACAAAATCGACATGCCATCCGCAGACGTTCCTCGAGTGTTGGAACAGATGGAAACGACTTTCGAGCTGGATGCAAAGGATGCCGTACTTGTGAGCGCAAAAACGGGCAAGGGCGTTCCGGACGTGTTGCCGGCGGTTGTGGAGAAGATTCCACATCCAGTGGGGGATGAGAAGAAGCCGTTGAAGTTTCTACTTGTTGATTCGTGGTACGACAACTTCAGGGGTGTGGTTCTCCTCATCAGAATATTCGACGGAACA
Organism: Epichloe bromicola; assembly: GCA_023658445.1. NCBI lineage: Eukaryota > Fungi > Ascomycota > Sordariomycetes > Hypocreales > Clavicipitaceae > Epichloe > Epichloe bromicola. The sequence goes on from CP098269.1 coordinate 1,882,813, forward strand.
ATCCGAGCGGGGGACAACGTCATTTCCCTCGGCACCGGGATGAAGTATACGGTTGGACAAGTTGGCATACAGTATCCGGACGCAACACCGCAAAAGGTCCTTCGCGCCGGACAAGTCGGTTATGTGTACTTCAACCCCGGCATGAAGAAAATCCAGGACGCCAAGCTGGGAGACACATTCACAACGGTTGGCAACCAAGATGTCGTGGAGCCCTGTCCTGGTTTTGAAGAGCCCAAGCCGATGGTGTTTGTGGCGGCTTTCCCCTCGGATCAAAGTGATTACACGAGATTGGCGGACAGCATCACTCAACTGGTATTGAACGATCGAAGCGTCACGCTACGAAAAGACTTCTCCGAAGCCTTGGGCTCCGGTTGGCGCTTGGGATTCCTCGGCAGTTTGCACTGCTCCGTGTTTCAGGATCGCCTGAAGCAAGAGCATGGTCGGAGCATCATCATCACGGAACCGACCGTACCCACAAAGGTCATATGGCCTGATGGATCTTCCGAAGTCATCCAGAACCCAGCCTTGTTTCCCGACGCGACCGATCACAGGATCCGTTTGTCACAGACACTCGAGCCGTACGTCAAGGCGACCGTGACCCTTCCGCAAGAGTACCTGGGCCGCGTGATTGAGCTCTGTGAAGCAAATCGAGGCGAGCAGAAGAGCCTGGAATTTTTCCACGGCTCCCAAGTCATCCTCGAGTACGACATCCCATCCGCACAATTGGTGGAGGACTTCTTCGGCAAACTCAAAGGAGCTACGTATGTTTTTTTTCTTCCTTGCCTTGGTTTTTTCAAGCACCCTCGTGCGGCCTGAATCCGTCGCTGACCAGTACATATACTACCACTACAGCAAGGGGTATGCCGCTCTAGACTATGAAGATGCGGGCTGGCGCGAAAGCAAGCTCGCCAAGATCCAGCTCCTTGTCAACAAGCAGCCCGTCGACGCCATCTGTCGAGTGGTCCACGGCTCTCAAGCCGACCGCATCGGGCGACGATGGGTGACCAAGTTCAAGCAGCATGTCGACCGCCAGATGTTTGGTACGTCCCACTCGAGCGGCATCGTAGGAAGAAGACGAAAGAAGAGACAATGCTAATCCACTGTCGTGCAGAGGTGGTCATCCAAGCCGCAGTCGGCAACAAGATTGTAGCCCGCGAAACGATCAAACCGTTTCGCAAGGATGTGCTGGCCAAACTGCACGCAAGCGACATCACGCGTCGCAGAAAGCTCCTGGAGAAGCAGAAGGAGGGCCGGAAGAGGTTGCGAGCCGTGGGAAACGTGGTGATTGACCAAGAAGCATTCCAAAGCTTTCTGTCCAAATGAAGGAATTTTCTTCCCACGTCTAGAGTGTGTCCTGTAACACTACAATTATTGCCCAATCAACTTGTTGCATCTTGCTGCACATGCTCCTCGGGTAGATGATGCCCCAGTGGCACCGTTTCCGCAAAAGACAGCCCCAGCCCACCCTCGCTCGTACTCTCGTCCTGCCGTATGACTCTCCTCCCATCCTCGAGACCATCTTGGAATTCAAACACCCTGTAGTCGGCGTTCATGAACCACCGCCCCGTGACGCCCGCTCTCAGGAATCCAGAGTGCGACACCACAAAGACGAGTTTCTCGGGGCGCTGATGCAGGGACTCTAGGCAGAGACGGCCGCGCTCGACGATGGCCCGGCGCGTGTGGTGGTAGCGATGGGCGGACGGGGATGTCTTGTCGGGCCAGATGGGGTCGAGGTCGTCGAAGAGGACGTGGGGGAAGAGGGGGATGAGAGTGGTCGGGGACTGGGAGCCCGTATCGCATGGCTTGGAGGAGGTTTCTGGTCAGATTATTAGTGGATGGCATGGTGAGATGGGGTTTTGTGAATCACGACTTCGCGCGCACCTTGCCAATCGGCGCTCGCCTCAAACTTGACCCCCCTCTCCACCAACCAATCTAGCGCCAGACTCGCCGTCTGCAACGTCCGAAGCATAGGGCTCACTATGACGGCGACATCTCGAGCAGGGACGTGGCCGAATCGACAGAGGAGCGACTCCCGGAGAGGTTGGCATTGTGACTCACCGAGGGGAGTGAGCTCGGGGTCGTGAAGCGAGTATTCTTGTGAGACGGCATGTGGTGTCAGCGAGGATGCTGGGCAACATGATGAGCGAGAAGAGACTTATTTTCTGCGTTGTGAAGAGCTTGGGCGTGGCGGATGAGGACGATTTGGGGAGGCATGGTGCATGTCGAGATGAGAAGGGTTTGTTTTTTGTTGAGTCGTCTGCATGTTGGATGAGGAGGGGGTGTGGAGAAGGCGACGACTGAGGGGGGGTTGGGCCTGAACCGCCTAAATCTGTCTTGACATCACTCTGCTCTCAGACACATGCTGATTTGTTGTCGGCGAGTTTCATCACTTCGCTAGTGCTGGAAGTGTACAATGCTGTCTGTCTATCGGTGGTGGAAGTCACCTGTGTGTTGCGCTACACTTGCGCTCTTGACGACGATGGTTTTTGCACTTCAATCGCCAAATCTTTTGCCGTCTGTGGCAGTGCTCAGTTACGGGTCCAAGATGTGAATGCAGATCAAGGGAAGACTCACGTCTGCAGTGACGGTTAGGTTGCCCGGAATTATCACGCCGGGGGTCCATTCGGCAGTGGCCGCCTTCACGGCCATTAGTGTCGTGAGGTGCGTCGAACCATCCTGTTGCCATATGCCAAGCCAATTTGGGCCGTCTTTGGCATGCACCGCTATCACCCCGATACCATCTCTTATAAGTCGAATGCCTGACAACGAAGTAATACAGGGCACCAGATCTGTTTCCGTCGCCGGGGTCTTGTCGAATTCGATGAACCGCAAGTACTTCATGCCCACCATGACGCTGCGATCCTTGATGCTCTCCACAAGGCACTGCCGTCTGATTGTGTAAAAGTTGAGCCGGAAGGGCGTCTCCGAGGTGATGCTCGCCAAGGGGATATCTCGTGGTCTTTCCAGCTTGGCTCGCTTGCCGTCCTTTGAGTCCGTGGCCACGAGGTCCTCCAACGGAATTGGTATCAGCGTGACAAGTATGGTGAGGGCGTTGGCACGGACGACATCAAAATTGGTCGCATGGGGAAACCGGCATATGCCACCGAGCCGCAGGTTCCGCATGGCCTGCGCTATGCGAGATGGCCTGTCCGGCTCGTCCTTGGCAAATTGGGCTGCGGGTGAATTCGCCAACATGCTTATGACCTCGACCCAGAAACGCGAATTGGGGTCCGAACTCCTCCGGACTTCTGAGGCATTCCGAAGTGTATGGGCGACGAAGTCTCTCAGTCGATCCGGGAGCTGACGGTTGCTGATACCTACCAGGGACGGTGGTGTGAGATGCTCCTGCTTCACACCGGCCTGTACTTCCTCCCACCACAAGACGTCGCGGTCTTGGGTGCTGTCGCTGGGGCGATGGTCCAGATCGCTGGGATCCAGACGATGGTCAATAGTGATATCCAATTGATCCGGTGATTCCTTGAAGGGAATGTCTGGTAGAAAAGGAGCCACATCACGAGCGCAATCCAAAAAGCCATCCAGTTCCGCAACGGTAAAGGTGTTCTCACCCCACAATCTTGCTACGACTTTCCAGCAGGCCGAATGGACGACTCTCGCCTCTTGACCGTCAAACGTTTGCGAGCAGAAGCCGGGCTGGACGAGGGGTTGACGAACACGAGGTTCGGATGGTGATGGATGCTTCAGTTCTTGCACCACGGCTTTCCATCCCTCGCCGCGATGGTTGAGGGCGGCGAGAGATATTTTTGATCCGCAAAGAGGGCAATCGTGGGACTCGGCAAATGTATGAGTGAATATGGAGAGCGCTTGGTTGACGTTGGCCATGGCGAGGCTGGGCTGTCTGGCAGGAGACGGTTAATTCAAAGCCTTCGTCGGAGTTGCTTGCTCTGCGGGAAGAAGATGTACAGCCAAATCTCGAATCGGCGCGGGATTTCCCATCTTCTCGTCGTCAGATGCCGAACACGAACATGGAACGGGAGGGAGAAAACAAGTCCCCGGCCCAGTCCCTGCCTCTCTTCGTGTCTGAAATTATTCCCAGATGGACCAACCAGACTGCACTGTGAGCTCCTGCACTGTCGAGTCAATTAGGCAGACACCGACCGACGGCAGGCGCAGTGGGGGCAGACACCGCCAACACACACGTGACACCACGAGACCAGACGCCATCAACCACCATCAGTTGAATCAATTCATCCTGATTCATCACCGTTTGCTGGTTTTACTTTACTCGTGCTGGCACCTCTGGCGCAAGATGTGTGGTCGATATGCCCTCGCCCTCGTATGTCATCATGCCCTCTGAACAGTTCTGTCAACTTCTGTCTGCTGACATTGCAACCCCCCCAGCGTGCCTCTCAGATCAGGCAAATGCTCCAAGATGACGACATGTCTGTGGATTACTCTGTAGATGACCATGGCCCAGATGCACCACGTCAGTCCTACAACTTCGCTCCTGGCTACCACGGAGTCGTCTACAGGGCCGATACGCCGGATTGGGGTGCTGGCCCTCGCTCCCACGCGGACCACGCAGACCACGCAGACCACGACAAAAATGATGCAGACGATGCCGCCGCCGACACCACCACGGGGCAGCAAGACGAGCCAGAGAGCTCTGCTTCCCATCAAGTGAAATACAGGCTGCAGTCCATGAAATGGGGTCTGGTCCCGTTCTGGACCAAGAGAAGCCCCGACTATCAAACCCTCATGAGAACCATTAACTGCCGCGACGATTCACTGAGCACGCCAGGCGGAATGTGGGCATCCATGAAGAGCAAGAAGCGCTGCATTGTTGTCGCACAAGGTTTCTTCGAATGGCTCAAGACGGGACCAAAAGACAAGCTGCCTCACTTTGTCAAGAGGAAAGACGGACGCCTCATGTGCTTTGCCGGACTGTGGGACTGTGTTCAATATCAAGGTCCGTCGCTCTCACCTTGCCCATGACCGCTCGAGCCGCAACCCTCGCTGACACTGCCCATCCAGGCTCCGATGAAAAGCTGTACACCTACACCATCATTACTACTGATTCCAACAAGCAGCTCAAGTTCCTGCATGATCGCATGCCTGTCATTCTCAGCCCCGGCTCAGACGAGATCAGGCAATGGGTCGACCCTGGTCGCTACGAATGGTCGCGCGAGCTGCAATCCCTTCTGAAACCCTTTGACGGAGAGCTCGAAGTGTACCCCGTGAACAAGGATGTCGGCAAAGTCGGCAACAGCTCCCCGTCGTTCATCATCCCGCTGAACAGCAAGGAGAACAAGTCCAACATAGCCAATTTCTTTTCAAATGCCAAAGTGAAGAACGAGAGGAATGATGCCGAGGTTGCTCGACAGGGCAATTTCGTAGTTGAGAAAGAGCCGCAGTCAAAGAACGAGGACAATGAGTTATCGAAGAATGGCTCCAAATACGAGACCTTGGAATCGAGCACATCAGCTTCACAGGAGAAGCGGAAAGTTCCACCCACAAACTCTCGCAGCCCGCCCTCCAAAAAAGTGGCTTCGGAAAAGGCAAAAATAAGCTCTACCAAGAACGAGTACAAGAGCCCCAAAAAGTCAACAAAAGCTCCAGGATCGCAGAAAATTACAAGCTTCTTCGGCAGTCCAGCCTGAAGTGCGCTGCTCGCACCTCGAACCACACGCGCAAAATGGAGAGTTCCGCTCACCTCACCACTCAATGCAAATTTCGGATGCCCTTTTTGTCTTTCGAAGACGCGGTATTTGCGTCACCTACTCACGTTCACGTTGACATGGAAAGAGGACAATTATACGGGGAGACGGGTCCTGTTCAGGAAGACACCGATCTGATGACAGGCTGGATTTTTGGACACCAGTGAAGCAACTTGATGACGACGGCCTCTCCCACGGCCTGATTATAGCCAGGCACTTCCGCTAGCTAGCGATGCTCTGGGAACAAGGCCATCCACCTCGCCAGTCTCTTCAGAGGTGCCCAACCACGCATGGCTGTCCTGCCAAAAGGTGCAGAGCGTCATGAAGAATGAAGACCAAAGAAGTTGAAGTATATTGTGTATTTACACACACTACTGGTGAATCTTGGGCAAGACCACACCAGCCAGTGCATTGTCCTAACGGCCTTCTCGACACGTCAGCGATGATGACCTAGCCCGCTCTACCTCCAACGACGCCAAGATGAAGGCCGACTCTCCAAGCAAACTATTGGGTGCCAGTGGCTGCTTCGTGTAGTACTCGTACGTGGCAGTCGAATTCAGACTGCACACGGACACAGTCTTGTCAAACCCAATAGTTTGGTCCTCGGTGGAGGTGACAAAATGTCGGACCGTGTACTTGTACGCCTTGATCGCCGTGTCTTTGTAGTTGGGCACGTCACCGTAAATGAGGCCGATCCGCAAGGCTTTCAGTATGGAGAATATGAAAAGCGCCGTGCTAGAGCTCTCGAGATAATTGCCGCTCCTGCCGGGAAATGTCACAAGCTGCCACCATGCGCCGGTCTCTGGATCGGCATGCTCAACCAGCGCGGCAGATATTTGAAATGTGGTTTTTCGAATGAGCTCGCACAATTGGACCTTTTGCCCTCCTTGAACCGAGCTGCATGATAATCGTTCCCATGTCTGCACCAGACCGGCGATGAACCAGCCTAGCGAGCGACCCCAGACATGGGGACTAGCGCCCGTTGTCGTGTCCGCCCAAACGGCCTTCCGAGACCAGTCGTACCCGTGTACGAGCAACAAAGTATCCGCCCGAGTGCGGTGCCGAGTGCAGTGGTCCCGAAGCAGTTTAATCTGCAGCATCATGTCCTGATAGTTGACCTCGTCCTGGGCCGCCATGTACGGTAAAAGGGAGAAGATGCCGTCCAAGTAGCTCCATTCCGGGTACACGTAGTACCACAGCCCACCATCCGGGTTCCTCTTCTGGACCGCCAAAGAAGCGCCGATGGCGTCGCGAGCCTCGAGAGATTGAGCCGTGACGTGGGCGACGCCCGAGTGCACGGCCGACTGGATGGCCGTGGCGAGAGAGAACCGATCAAGCGGTCTCGTGGCAGCGTACGCCGTGTTGGTGAGCCCCTTTGAGGAAGCGACGTCGAGGACCTGGGTGAGGTATCCCGCGTATTTTGACCTGCTCCGCGGGTATAGAGCGACCACGTCTTGGATGGCCAGTGCGAGGATGCCGCTCTCAAGAGTGCTGCTCGCGGCGCCGGAGTCTCGGATGCCCTGTTTTCGAGCCACGATGCTGTCGAGCATGTGGGTGGAACATGGGTGCCGGCAGGGCGGCGATGATGATGCTGCCGCCGCCGTGCCCAGCAGGCATGTGGCTGCTGCCATTGCGGCTAGTGCGCGCATTGTGAAAAGTCGGAGGAAGGCTGTTGACGGGAATTGGGAAACGTTCCAGTGCAACGCGTGGTCATGTAGAAGAGGGCAGAGACAAAACGCGCGGATTGGGATTGGGGCAGGTTTTGCGTCAAACCGCCTGCTTTGGATCGTAACTGCTGATTGGCCCCGGTTAAGTCTGCTGTCTGGGTGCGAGGCACAGAGGACAACTTTTGAATAATTCGCGCTGTACGGATGTACGGCTCTTGTCTGCGCCACGGCTGAAGTTTGCAACATGGGGCGAGAGCAGGGGCACATGTACATATGTACATGCGGCAATCAGGACTGGGACCTGCATACGGAGAAACTGTCGGAGCAACGATTATTATCAGCTCAATCTGGTGGTTATGTACTCAGTATGGATTATTCTGCCGGAACTAGGTCCCGCGCTCCATTTTAATGTTGGCTGCCTCTTGGCCATCTTAGCCGCCGGGACATGTCGGAACCATCACCTCTGCCCGAGGTTGCTATCATGATGAGGGATGGTTCTGTTTCTATACGAATGTCGGCTGATGAGTGAGGACAGTTGATTTGGTGGCGGGTCTGAAAGATGGATTGGGATGGGAAGGGCGTTACACGCGACATCTCACGACGGACTCGGCCCTCAACCACCCAATGCATTACTCAAGACCAAGACTCGTAGCTCGTAGATGAATACCGTAGGACAAAAACAACATGTCGCCAATGACATGCCGTGCTATGCCATGCCATGCTATGACTTCTCCGGCGGATCGGGATTCGTAATCCTCAGACATTGCTCCGTCTGAGCCGGAAGCGTCTCGATGCTCCCCGACCGGTCCCTCTCATAGACGTTCCGCCCGATCGGGCTGAAGCTCGCGTCCGCAAAGGGGTCTTTCGACGCCGGAGACACTCCCTCCCAGCCGGACCCGGAAACGCCCCCATCGTCAATCATCTGCCTGTCCCTTCTCCCCTGGCGCTTCTTGTAGCAGACGAGGGAGACGACAGCCAAAGCGGCCAGCACCACTGCGGCGATGCACCCGATGGCGATGCCAACCACCGCCAACCCCTTCATCCCGCCTTCTTCGGCGGGGGCGGCGGGCTCGGGAGGCGGCGTGCCGAAAACAACCGTGGGGATGATGGTGACGGTCGTGGGCACGCCGCCTACGGTGGTGGTGGTCACGGGCGATTGCGTCGACGAGCTGCTGTGCGGGGCTGATGTCGAGCCAGAAGACGGCGATGGCTACAGACAACATTATTAGCAACACTTTATAGACGGAATCGTGACATGCCTCATCCATCGCACCTCTTGGCTCGTCGAGCTAGGACGGGCGGGCTCTTCACTCTCCACCTCGGAATTGGACTCGGAGCCCTTCGTCCCCGAAATCAAGCCCTCGTTCAGGAGAACGTAGCTGTACAGGCCCGCGCCGCCACACATGTCAGACGGATACCCCGGACATGGACTATTACAGCCACGGCGCTGCGTCGACGCATGAGGCGTGTAATTCGAACACCAGCACTGGCTGTTCTGGATCACAGCGTATGCATACTCGCCGTTGCAAGTCGTCGTGCATGAGCCCACGCTCTGGTATATGTTCGTGGCTGCAAACTCGGCAAACCAGACCGGTCCGTCAATATCATGAACGCGCTGTGCACAGAGGTTCGGGGGCTCTTCTCGCGCTTACCTGGTCCTGACGCAGCCGTGTTCACGTCCGCACACAGTCCCTCCGCCGCGGCCATGGAAGAGGCCGCGGCGAGGCAGCAGATGCGGAATAGTCTCCTCGCTGCCATTGTTGGCCAGCAGCATCACCGAATGATGTAGATGGAGATGGGAGGTGGAAATGGGGATGGAAAGGCCCTGGGAGACACGGGGAGGTCCTGGTCATGTCAAAGTGTTTTTCTGATCCATCGTATTTGCAGACCAGCATTTGGATCCATCTCCCGTCCCGTCCCCCCCTGGACTTTGATCCACACAGTTCAGCCTGGCAGCACTGTAAACAAATCTTCACGTCGTGGCGTCAACAACCGTCAGGCTTTCATTGGGTCCCGATGAGGCGTTATCTCAGGTACTAGCGCGTTTTCTCGGTGGGGGCCTCCAATTTGCTTGTGCGGCATGCCACTGTCTGGCTGGATTGGTGTCGCGATGGATCCATGCGAGACACCAGACGTCATCGTTTGTTGGCGGTGACGCGAACGGATGAGCCTGATATAAATCCTGCTCGTCCCCCATCTAGACAAGACCCCCAATCAAGTCACCTCTCCCATTGCACCCTCTCCTTAGCCAGCGTGCGGTACGAGCCCAGAGGTGGAAATCCTCCTCCACCATTTTCCCTTTCCCAAACAGCTCCTTCACTTCCATGGCAAACACATTTGCTGCCCAGGGTTACCATTCGCCGGCCTGCGGGAATATCCGGGGCGTCACTGTGCTTCTCGCTGGTGGCAACATATTCGCTGAACGACATGAACGGCGACTTGCCTGCTGCTTGCTTGGCTTTTGGGTCCAGCGCCAGTATCCGTTTCGATATCCGAGGACGACTGGCTCCTCGCACCATCAGCGACGTGCGATTCGCGTCCCTGCTTGTTCCTGTACCGTTTTGCATGGAGCTTCTCGGCGTACGTCTTCTTCTCCACTCGGAAACTTTCTGATGTGGATTCCATCATGTTGTAGAGAGCCTTTTCCATGGGTCCCATCTTATCGTAGTATTCGCGGTCGTCCTCGCGAAAGTCGACATATTGCGCAAAGGCAGGTCCGTGTCAAACGAGAGAGAAATCCCCATGTAACTAGTCCGGCGGAGAGTTGGGCAAGAGCCTCAGTGCCTGCAGGCACATGTCGAGGGTTGGACTCGTCCACATCATGTGCAGATGCCGTCTTGTCCCTGTTCAGCCTCAAACCCATAGAGTGTCTGCAAAGTCGAACATGGTCTTCCAGGCAATGGCACACCTCCGTGGTTGACCCCAGAACCATACATCGTCGTGGTTGCGGTACAGATACGCGCCGTCGGTTCGCTGATTGACGGCAAAGTCTGGCGTGAACAAGAGCAGCTCTGCCAAGCCATGCGTCATCTGGAAACAGATTGGAATCCCAGCTTTGCGAGCCAACACCGGCCATCTTTGCCATTCTCGTCAAACCGCTTACGCATGCTGATGAAGGTTTTGAAGAAAAAAAAAAAGTGCACCAGCTCAGCAGGGCGGTGAGAATACTCCATGATGGCAATCGGCGTCAAGTGCGGGAGGGATGGGCCGAACCATTCAAAAATGCAGAATTGACCATATACCAGCCTCTGAGCGGCCATCTCGGCCGAGCAAGCACGCAAAATGTTCGTCTTCAATCCGGCTTTGCTTGCCTCGCCAGACACCAAATCTCCAAGGTTAGGACCTTGGTGGACGAGCCGTCGTAGGCGTTGTCCACGTCTCCAGTGTCGGCGGGTAACTGCACAGCGTGAAACATGTTCATGTACGTTGTCTGGCGCAGTTTTCGAACCGATCTGAATTGATCTCGATTTTCAAAATCGTCAATCTGCGCATGCAACATGGCGTTTCATACCTCATCGGGCTTGTGCGCCCGGACTTGGAGGGTACTACTCGACCACGCCGAGTCCAAGGCTGCTTTCATGTTGACAGAAATAAACTGACCGATGTACTGAATGAGAATCGCATCGAGGAGGTCCAGATCCAGATAGACGCGATACTTGGCCGTCGATGGCCCTGCGCATCTATACTCTGACGGAGTCCTCGCCTCAAGACCAACGGCCGATCGCGGTCAGGTCTGTATCGATGTTGAGGATGTCGGCGATTCCAGACAGAGTATCGTCTCTGGTGCTGATGTCGAGCAGGGCACGCCGCTTCTCGCTAGTGAGTTGTAATTCAAAGAACTGGGGACAAGTCAAGACGTGGAAAGAATCACCTAGATGTGTTGCTGTTGGTGAAGACGAAGCGACTCGAGTGTCGGAGTGATCCAGACATGCTTCACATAATCTTGGATTTTGCTTTCCTCTTGGGCCAGCCGCCTGGGTTGCCTCAGGCGCCTAGTGGGGGCTGCCTGACGTGGGGCAGGGACGTGAACTGCCAAGCCAACAGCTTTTCGGTCAAACAAAAAGGCAGCTTCGTCGGGGTCGACGCTGCAGATCCAGACGCGGACATGCCTTTTAGATTGCTCGTCCACGTATCCGAGAGAATAGAATTATTGTTCAATGATGACTCGACCATTGTTAGTTGACTCGTGTTCTCCCATCTTGCATCGTTGTACATTTACACACATTCCTGTTTCTGAATCAAGGCGTGAGCGGATGCTTTCGCGAACAGGTGGGGTATTTTTTTTGGTCCATTATCGAGATGTTTATGTAACTACGAACTATAATCCGTATAGACTCACTCGTTCCAAGTTCAAGACAACTCTGCTTGATCCAATCTCTCATCATTCATCATTCAATATTGGGTCCTCACTGCCGGCGCTCTTGTCGCCCCTGCCAACAGCAACCAGCTTTCTCCATGTGAGACTTGATTTCGTCTGTCAGGTGTATCATGTCGTGATTCACAAAGTCGCCAAGCTACAAAATTTAAAAGTCTACAACACAGAGAAATGAAGTCGCTACATGTCCGACGTCACCATGTCCATCGCTTCCCAGTCGTTTATTCTGACATCTACCCGCTTCACACAATCATCCTTCAAGGCCGCATCCATGGTCTTACAGAGAGGGAGAGCCATTAGTTTTTCGTTAAAAGATTGGCATCGTGGCCTGGTTATCATAGTCGATATTTGACGTTTCAGACTCGATGCGGTCTTTGCAGGTGCCAAATATTCGATCCCACAGACGTGTTTGCTTGCCGTAGTTGCCGCTTGACTTCCAGCCCTTGCGGTGGTGAAGATCGTGGTCCTCAATAATGAGTTCAGATTTAAACATTCGAAGGATCGGGGTAAACAGGTTAGGTGGCGAGGCATTCACGCGAATGCCACTGTGCCCGGCTAGTTCCGCAAAGACGACGTATTCATGGCACACCCACCACTCGTAGAAACCCATGGGCATGCCCATCAGCTTCATGGTAAAGTACGTGAGCAGTGGGATGCCGATAATGTCGAAAAACTCCTGTTCGTGGTCGGCGTAAAGCGTCAGGAGCGGGTTGGGATGCTTGGTGAGGTGATGCGTGCGGTGATACTTCCACAGGCCGCTGACTTCGTGCATTAGGCGATGATACCAGTAGAACCAGAAGTCAAGGATGATGCCGTACAGCCCAGCCTCCAGGGGCAACCACCACCAGTGGGTGTCGGCGGGGGTTTCGTTGGAGCGGTAGGCAAGGAAGACGGCGACAACTGGTCGGATCGTCGAAGTCGACATCATCGACTCCAGGACCTTCCAGACGCCAACGTCGGGGATGCCGTCTCTCTCGTGCTCGTCACCGTCCAGGAAGCCGAATTTGTGACCAGTGTCGCGGAGGACGTGCAGCTCGCGGATAGCCGTGAGCTTAAACGCGGTGGCGTACAAGAAGAAGGCCTGAAGAGGCGTGAGGTTGTATCCCGTGTATACAACGTAAAGGTGATGCAGGATGAGCGGAATCGCGGCATGGACAATGACCCATCGGTGCAGGTACCAGTCAGCCAAGTAAGGTATCTTTTCTGACTTTTGATGGACAGGCACTTCTTGATCCAGATTCTGCGGGTAAATGTCGAGGGTGTCGAAGAACCAATGCGCGAAATTCCACTGGCTGCGGTCCTTGCTCCGCCAAGTAGACTTCATCGAGTCCTTGGGATTATGTTGTGCGGCAGACATGGCTGCGAGCGCCGAGGAGCGTCTCCTCTCTCGTTGTGGCGTTGAGAAAGCAATGAAGACGGATTCCCCGCGAATGAATTATTTATTTGTTAATCTGTGTATTTCTTTGCCCTGAGAGTGCCGACTCCAGGAAAACACATGGCTGCTGGCTGTTGTTGGCGGCAAGTGTTGGGTCTTATTATGTTATGATGGCACGGAGAGACGGAATATCTCACGACTCACCACCACCGACTACTCACAGTGCCCTCTCTGCCTCTTGATGTTGTGTACGTACATGGCCGCCTTTGTGTTGCCTGATTAGGAAATCGTTGCGACTATCTTTCCCGTCTGGGACTCAGGAGCGAAGGGCCATGACTCAGGAAGCATCGACGAGGCTGGATCTCTGATTGATACACGGTTGAATCGGGCTAACTAAAACGTGTGCCGGGCGCGTCAGGGACTGGGTTTGGGGCAGCATGTGAAAGAGATTCCCATGTTTCATTGTGCACGGACTGGGTGGAAACTGCATCCATTTTATCGGATCGGCAGGCAAAGCCATCGGCGTCACGCGTGGCTGATCTGACAGACGTCCCTTGGGCGAGTGTTGCTATGATGTACGTCCGTAGAAGCCACGAAAGATTCACATGTACCAGATGCTACATAGTAGACGCACCAATAGTGAAAACTTGAGGGTCTAATACGCAGGAGCGACTAGGCCTAAAACAGAAGAGGTTCCTGCACACTACTTTTCCAGATGACAGCATCAATGGCATTATATGCATAAATCGGGGGCCCGTCGTTCACAGAGCTTCCCCGCTCTTGTTCTCCTGTTGCTGACACGAACCTACTACCTACACATCGTCCGTGCCAACCCCCTCGGACGTGAGTCACATGACGGGGTCTGAATTGGCCGATGCACAACTCTCAACTACGGACTAGTCTTTCCCGAGCTGGGAGAACCGAGTCCCGTTGACGACGGCACCGCCCCGGTCGAATTCTGCTTCAAGTTGGAGAAGTACCGAGATCGCTCAAGTACGCTCCAAAACCGGTGCCATTTTGAATAGTCTCAACATCCAGTCGAGCCATTGGCACTCGCCTCCTCCCCATCGCGGCATTGGATCAGACTGGGTAACGGGGAAGGCTTAGGGTAGCTAGTCTGGTCGACGGAGGCGAGGTCTGTCGAGACCGGCGCTGGCCCGCACGCTTTGCGACGCTGAGGCAGAAGGGAGGCATGCTGCTGCCGAAGCGTCATGACGTCTGTGAAGTTATTTTGCCCGGCCGGACAGAGACTGGTGGTGTGAGGCATATCCTGTGGCAAGCGGCCTTATGGTTGCCGGGGCTGGCCATGCATGGCCGTGAAACTGGCTCTAGAAGAGCCTGGAAGAAATTTTTGCCACTGAACATGACGTGGCCCATGAGCAACCAATCATCTGCGTAGGCAAGGTCACAGGGATGATAAATGATCAACCGCCATCATCGATTTGTGTCTGCGAGGCGCTTAATGGTTGGTGGTGTGGCTAATGACGGTGATTGGCGAGACTTGCAGACTCGCTTACATGTACTCTGGACTTGTCTTTTTCGGTCGCTGATCGCAGTGAGACCCGGCTGAGCACCTATTTCACACCATTGCTCCGTGATTCGCCGAGAGACGTCAGGTGTTCGTCGGCAATACAAGAGCTCTACTGCCGTCTTGCCATGATTGTCAGCAACATCTGCTAAGGAACGGACGCGCGTCAAAGTCAGTTGAAGGGCTTCGGGTGGGGTAGGCGATGGGAAACAGGGGTGTGTTGGGGTGGGGAATGTCTAAGGGAATCATTATTTTGGAGACACCTTGGCTAATATTCCGTAGATAACCGAGGAATACAAGCATCATTATAGCTCTAACTTTTTTATCTCCTTGCGCGTGTTAGAGCTAATGGAGTCACGTTAGCTAGAGTTACATTCGCTTACATATAAACAGGCTAATAACAAATACTACTCCTATCACCTCAAGCGTGTTCCACCTTGTGAGTTAGTAGGCCTCGCAAATTGTGTGTATCTCTAGTCTACTTGTCAAGGTAGGGGTCGGTGTAGATAATAAAAATAGTTCGATTTCGGTTAATTAGAGGTGCAAATAGCACCTAACTTTTATACCTAAAGGGTATATAGTGCGCTATAGTAATAACTAGTCTATAGAGGTACTTCTAATATATTATCTCCACTATTATCTTATTAAGGGTTTTAACCTAGTTATTATATAGGCTATATTTATATATCTAATACCTTAAGGAGGTCTCCCTAATATACCCCCCCTAGCTAAGATATCTATTAAAGCTAGAGATTAAAGCTATAGGAAGAGATTATAAATAATTTCTAGTATTATAATTAGATAGGAATCTCTTATAAGCTAATTCTATAGTAAAAGTCCCTATATATCTAACCTAAAAGTAGCTTTATAAAGCTATTTATAGGTATCTTAGAGGTCTTTATCTAATTAACCTTAATATTACCTATTATATATTATTCTTAAATCTATATTTAATTTATATTAAGGTACTTAAGGCTAGTCTAAAGCCTTCCTTCTATATATTTAATAATCTAGATTATTTACTTATTATTATACTAGATAATTAAGAGTAGTAGTATATAGACCTTAATATTATAAAGTAGTCTTCCTAAAGATATATACTCTTTTATACTATAATTTAGGGTAAAAAGCTTTACTTCTATACTTAAAGTTATTATATAATATTACCTACCTAATTTCTAATTAATTATAGCGCTATATATAATAAAGATATAACCTTATATTAATTTCTAAGTATTAGGGTTATTACTAAGTAAAGTATTAGTACTAGAGCATAGTATATTAAACCTATCTACTCCTAAGTAATAAATATATAGCTTTTTTATATTCTAAGTATATAAAATTACTCCTTTAGTAAGCTTAATATACTTTATTAATAGATTTATTATAAAAGAAGTAAGCTTTAATACTATAAAGGCTATATTAGGTTTTCTAATAATATATAGATATACTAAAGAGCTAATACTACTTTATAATAATTAATCTCTTTATTAGTAGCTTTACTAGTATTAGTAAGGATTATAGCTATAGGAAGAGGAGTAAGGGATAAGCTTTTTAAATTACTATTAATAATATTAGGAATAAATTTCTAAGTAATCTTTTAAATATATAATTCCTATAATAATTATATCTCTTTAGTATTATAATTTCTAATAATTTTAATACCTAGGAATTACTTTAGGTTACCCTAGTCCTTAATATTAAGACTATTTATTAGTTATTTATTAGTTATTTATAAAGCTCTTTAAATTCTACTTTAAATCTATTAGGGTATATTACTATAATATTATCTATATAGAAAAATAGGATAAATCTACCCTTTATAAAGATATATAAGTCTTCCCTTTCTTATATAAAGTCTAGCTTTAATAGGAATTATATAAGATATAAGAACTATTATTAAGGAGCTTCCCTTAGCCTATATAATACTCTTATTATCTTCTAGAGATAACCTTTTATATTTATACCCTTTAGGGGCTTATAGTAAATAGGTTCTTTAAGCTCTATATATAGGAAGGTATTCTAAATATTATATTATTAGGTATTAAGATTATTAGTATAGTAGACTATAAGTAGTATATATAGAGATTATAAAGTAAGTATAGTAGTGTAGTTATTAAGGTTATTCTTTAGTTATTAATTACCTTAAATAACTATTCTAGCTTTAAACTCTATAACTACTTCTTTTTTATTAGTCTTATATTTAAAGACTTAGCTAAGGTTTATAATTTCCTTCTACTTCTCTAGATTAAATAATTTATCTAGTATATTCTCCTAGTAGTTTAAGAATAGAAGCTTTAAAAGCTTCTTTATAATTACTTCCTTTTAGTAATTATAATAGGCTAAAGCTATAGCTTAATAATAATAAGTAGGTTTTAGTAGTATATCTTTAATCTATAAACTATATTAAATACCTTATAATACTATAGAAAAAGTAAAAGTAAACTATACCTACCTAGCTTTATATATCTCCTTTCTTTAGCGTTTTCTAGTAATAATATTATCTAGATTAATACTATTATCCTAGGGATAATAATTCTCTATAACCTTACTACCTTTACTAGTAATTTTACTAGTCTCTATAGTAGTCTCTATATATTTAATTATTATATTATATACTAATTTATTAATTTTATAAAATAGTGTATTATTACCTTATACCTAAAGCTCTATATTCTCTATAGTAACTAGTGCCTTATAAGAAGAGTTAGGAGGGGTTAAAAGTACACTAAAAAGGTTATCTTTTTCCCTTATTATATAAGAAGGTATTTTTACTTTAAACTACTTATTTTTTTCTTTTATATTTAAAGGTAAAGAGGTATAATTTTTATAATTCTTATTTTATAATTTTATTCTAATAAGGTCTTAACTAATTTCCTTATTAATATTATTAGCTTTAAGCTCCTTAAGTAATATAATTATTAATATCTTCTTCTTTTAGGCTAATTTTAGCTTTTTTTCTAGTTTAAAGAAGGAGTTCTTATTAAATTAAATATATACTAATATAATAACCTTATAATTATAAAGTAAAGGCACTTATATAATATACTAGGACTTACCTCTATAACTAATAAGGTATCTAATATAAGCTTTCTACTCTAACTATAGTATTATATTATATAATTTAATATACTCTAGAGCCTTTATTATTATAGGAAATGCTTTATATCTATAGGCTTATAGATATATAATTAAAGGTTTCTAGACCTCTACTATATTTAAGTATATAAGGACTATTTTCCTAGCCTAATCCTACTAAAGTTTATATAGTATAGTTTACTTCCTATAATATTTAAAAAGTATATAATTTAATAGATAAACTATAGTATTAAAAACCTTATTATTAAGATTAGATAGAAGGTTAGCTTTAAGACTTAAAGTATAAGCTTTTTACTTAACTACCCCCCTAGATCTCTTTACCTTTTTATTCTAATTAGGTATTAAGGGAGCTAAATTATAGACTATAATACTAGTAAAGGCTATCTTATCCCTTATATTCTCTATAAAGAGGGCTTTTTTAATATTACTATATAAAAAGTGTAGTTAAACCCTAAATTAAGTGCTTAGGAATGCTATTATTATATAGAAGCTATTATAAATCCTATTCTTTATCTTAAATAAATAAAAGAACTATATTAAGGTTATAAGGTAGGTAAAAATACACTAATACCTATTACTATTCTAATAAGAAGAGTTATAATAATCTAGATTAACTAAAAAACTATAACCTAGTTCTTAAGGAAGTCCTTTAGGTATAACCTATAATCTCTATTACTTAGCCTTACCTATAGTATATATCTTATACTATATAAGCTTAGGACTTATTAATTTAATACCTAAAGCTATATTTATAAGCTCTATAAATACCTTAACACTAGGATAACTATATTATTAATACTAAAGGTTTATATCTTCTCTTATAGGTAGTCTTAGTGCTTTACTAGATATAGTATAGGCTTTCTTTAGATTCTCTAATAGTCTTAATAATATATAAAGCTTATTAATATTATAGACTTTAGCTATAGGTATTATCCCTTAATATAGAAATAACTTCTTCTAATTCTAGAAGATACCTGCCTTTATAAGAATTATTACTAATACTAGATTAATGTGGAATTCTAGAATAAATAATATAGTCTCTAATACTAATATCCTTATATTCTATAATATAGGATCTATAATAGAGATATGTATAGGGCCCTATCCTAAAGCTATATATATTATACCTCTAGCTTTAATCTTTATTATAATATTTCTATTAAATTTAGATTAATTAAACTAGTAGATATTATTAAATATATAAATATTAGCTTTAGAGTTATAAAGGACTATATTCTACCTTAATTCTAAGCTATTTATAGTATTAGTTATTAAATTTATACTTTCCTTTACTTATTAACCTTACTTAGAGCGTATAAATAATAATATATTTATAGTTTTCTTACTAGGGGTAACTATAACTAAGTTATTAGTTAGATTTTATAAAGGTATAAATATCTTATTACTCTTCTTCTCTAGTTTCTAACTTATTACCTTAGACTTTTCTTATAAATTCTTCTTAAGATACTTCTTAATATTCTTTTTAGAGTTCTTCCTAACTTCCTAGTCCTTTAGTGTAGCCTTTAGCTTATATATAGCCTTAAATAAATTATAGGATTCCTACTACTTTAAGGTATTATAAATATTATAATTTATATATCTAGGGTATTTCTTTTTCTTTAATTTACTTTAATTACTTAATCTATTAGTAGTAAGTATATTAGCTAACTTTAGTATACTTTATAGAGCTTTATAATCTCTTTTAAACTTTATAATAGCTTTAAGGAAGCTTTAGTTTATACCTTTATTAAGAAAATTATTCTATTTTTTCTAAAATAATTTAAATTTACTATAAAGAGAAATTATAAACTTATATAGTATTATCTCCTTAGTTTATTAGGTCTCTAGATCCTAATAATTTCTTTATAGTATCTCTATTATTACTATCTATTTATACTAATTATAGGTACTCTTAGCTTATAAGTAATTATTAAGGTATATTTCTATAAGAATTAGTATTTTCTAAGTATTTAGCTTATACTAATCTTAAAAAAGCTTTAATATCCTTTAAGAGTACTAATAAACTAACTCCTTTCTTTCTCTTTAGTATTAAAGTTAAGGGAGTCTTAAATATTCTTTAAGAGAGTCTTATAGATATATTCCCTAATCTTTAGTATTTACTTTAATAAGTTATAATACTTTATAAGATTAACTTATAAATCTTTATATTAGAAGTTATATTTATTTTTTATATCTTTATAAGTAAGCTTCTAATCTTTAATAGTATTAGGGTTATTCTCTATAATCTTTAGTCTTAGACCCCTTTATAGGTATATAGGTATTATAAGTTTTTTAAGTAGTTTATCCTAATTTAGATTAATATACTTCTAAATACTATAGGATTTTATATAATTCTTAATTTATATAAACTATTTAATCTAGTCTTTCTCTAATAATAATACTATATTTAGAGTTTCTTTAGGTATTATAAAGGGAAACTATACTAGTTAAAAAGAAGTATAGGTTATATAGTTTAACTAATTAATATAATAAAGGGTAATTATCTCTTAATATTAGTAAGTATTAAATTAATAATATTAATAAAGCTTATATTATTTATAATAATTAATAATAAGGGTAATTAAAGCCTCCTAGGCTTATAACTATTAAGGTAGGGGTTAGTGTAGATAATAAAAATAGTTTAATTTTAGTTAATTAGAGGTATAGATAGCACCTAAATTTTATACCTAAAGGGTATATAGTGCGCTATAGTAATAACTAGACTACAGAGGTACTTCTAATACATTATCTCTACTGTTATCTTATTAAGGGTTTTAACCCAGTTATTGCGCAGGCTGCATCCACACATCCGATACCTTAAGGAGGTCTCCCTGACACTACTTTTATCTAATTGGATACATATAGACCCTAGTTAACGTGACTCCACAAGGTGGACTACACTCTCCCCCCTGAATTATTTTACAAATCTACATGCCCCACTTATTTATTCCTTACTAATAGCTATAATTAGCTATAAGTATATGTAACCCCTTATAATATTTTAGAGAGCTATAAGGAAAATCTATAGGGAATATTACGCTATAAAGAAGTATATATATTTCTATATAGGTTACTAGTAATAGAAGGTACTACCCCCTGCCTGTCTTATTTCCCTCCTAGTACCTAATTCGCTTAATCCCCCCTGTTATGTAGATCTGTAAAATAATTCAGGGGGTGTATTGTATGCTTAAGGAGGATACAAATTACTATACCACTGTTAGGAGCGCAAGAGACAGAGACAGGGCTATCACATAATAGGGCCTTAGCAAAACCTCGGTCCTACTGCGTAGCGAAGGGGCTAGCTAGCTAGTAAATAGTTACGTGTTTATAGAGTGTGGTATTTAGCGAGGACTACCTATATAATTATAGAAGGTTAGAGCTTAAAACCTTCACGCACATGTGTTACGTGCTGGCTTTGCACGATAGAAGGTTAATTCCGTTAGAGGGGCTAACGGATTTAATAGGTTATAAGTCGTACTAAGTTCACTTATAAAAGCTACTATTAGGGGTAATATAATATATATAAAGTAAGTTATATTCCTAAACTAAGATATTAAATCTAGCTTTTATATAGTAGCCTTTATAGACTATATATATTTTGCTATATAATAAGTACTAGGTGTGCTAAAAAGATAACTATCCTAGTTATATATAGTTAAACTATAACTAAATTTAGCTACTATCTAAAGTAAATAATATTAAAATATATAGGTATTAAAGTTATATAAAAGAAAAACATATTTAGCGTGCTAATTATTATATCTATAGTTATTATTTTATAATATTACTTAATATTATATAACTCTCCTTATAATATATATTCCTTAATCCTATAATTAAATTTATTATATTAAATAATAAATTCTTCCTATTCTATTATTAGTACTTTATCTTTACTATATTTTATTATTCTCTCTTAGTAATTACTAAATTCCTCTATTCCCTTATTATTCTATATGCCCCTAATTTATACCTTAATATTCTATATCTATTTATTTAATCTAGTAATCTAGTAAATTTATTCTCCTTAGCTTATAGCTTTATTACTATAGTAGTTATTACCCTTATAGTTAGTAACACTATTTACCTAGAGATTACTGCCTTTTTTATCTATTTTCCTAATAGTATTAGTAATATCTTATTTATTCCCTATAATATAAGTATTCTTAGCGTTATTTATTAGGTATTTAGCTAAACTACTTATATATTTAAACTAGGCTTCCCTAGTAGTTTAGGCCTCTTACTTAGCGTTAGTAAAAGTCCTATTTTACCCTAAGGTTACTTATTACCTAATTTTAGTATTCCCTAATATAATTTACCTTATTACCTATTAGTTTTACCTAAGGCTAGTATTACTAAAGCTAATATTACTAAAACTAGTGTTAGCTATATTAGTGTCTCTAGAGCTAGTAATATCTAAATCTATCTTCCTAGGGTTCTTATTACTAGAATTAGCCTTACTAAAGCTAATTTTATTTTCTTTATATTCTCTTTAAATATTTTTTACTTATTTATAAGATTCTTAATTTTTACCTCCTATTTCTATATCTCTTTTAATATCTTTAATACTATAGATAATAATTTTATAATCTTTTTCTTATCTTTAGTTTTCTTAGCTATATCCCTTTTTAAAATATTAAGTTATTTATTAATATTAACTAAAATTTTACTTAAATTACACTAGAAGATCTTTTTTTATAGCTTTTTAATATTTCTAATACCTATTTAAACTTACTTTTAAAGCTTTTTAAATTTCTTTTTTATTAAAACTATTAGTTTATAAATCTTCTTTACTAACTCTTTAATAGCTTTAAATACTATATTTACTTACTTTTTAGTAAGGGTAAACTCCTTTTTTATTTTATTAATTTACTTACTAATAGTATTAACTTTATTAACTAAGTTATTAATTTTACTTTATTTATATTACCTATCTATCTCCTTAGTTTACTAAGATTTAGATAATTTTAGTACTAGCTTATTTTCTATACTAATATAAAGTAAATCTATATACCTAATACTAGCTAGCGCTCCTATAATTATACTATTTACTACACTATATTTCTCTATAAAATAAAGAGCTAATATATTAGCTTATAGTAGTAAAGATAATATACTATTATATATAGCTATCTATTATCTATATTTAACTATTATATTATTATAGAAAGCTACTACTACTAATTTTACCTAGTTCTTTACTCTCCTTATTACTTTACACTTTATTAGATTATGTAAGGCCTGTCAGGAGCGTAAGGGACAGAGACAGGATTATCACATAATAGAGCATTAGCAGGACCTTAGACCTACTAGGTTAGGGAGGGGTTAGCTAGCAGCTAGATAGTTATATAAGCATAGGGCAAGGTATTTAGTAAGGACTACCTATATTCTTATAAAAGGTTAGAGCTTAAAACCTTTATATACCTACCCCTAGGTAATACCTTTCTAGCTATAACTATAAATCTAAGCTATTACTCTATTTTATTATTTTTTAACCCTTAAGTTATAATAAATTAAGCTCTTAATCCCTTTAGGGTAATAGACTATTAGCTAGATTATAATATTAGTATACTAGAGAATATTTATATAAAATATACCTATACCCCCTAGTAGTAATACTATAGATAAGTAAAGTAGTAGTAATATAGTAAATACTTAAATAATAAATACTAATAATTAAGTATATTAGATATTACCTAAGACTAATCTAGATAATAATACTAGAATTAAGAATAATAGTGTTAAGGAAGTAGTATAATAATATTAAATATTATATAAGCTAAGCTATAATATATATAGAAAATATAGAAACTTCTATAAATAAAAGTAAAAATTAGGAAGCTTTAGGTAAACTTACTATTAGTTAGAACCTAGTAAGGACCTATAAATCCACCTTCTTAGGTTAGACTAACTACTTCTATACTTACTTTACTAATAGGCACTAAGTAAGTAGTAAATATATACTAATATAGTTATTAAAAATAAGACCTATTTTTAGCCCTTTCTAGTCAAAGAACCTTTATATTACTAAGCTTACACTGCAAGCTTAACAGCTGCACTGCAGCTGTCAACAGTTGCGAAGGTAGTTACAAATGACCACGTTACAGCTGTCAACAGCTGCGACCGACCGTGTGGATAACTAATGTTAATTGGTGTTATAGGCACAAGTATGCCCACAACCCTAACCACAAGTAATTAGGTAAGCTAGGGTAACATAAGCAGACTACCCTATAGTAGTAATATAAGTAGCTTACCCTATAGCTATCTTTAATAGCGATTTTCTCTTTAACTAGAGGTTATATAAAAGTCTTATATATAGCAAATTAATACTAGAAAACAGGGCTTTCTTTTTATATAGTAATATTTTTTAGACTAAAATTTGGTGTATATAGTTGCTAGTATGTATAGTAGTAAGTTAATTTTTTAGATTTTATATACAAATGAATTTTACGGAAAATAAAAAGTGGCTTATAAGACCCCGCTAGCAGCCTAGGCCTGCTAATATAGTTAGTAGGTCTATAAGAGGAAGAAGATCTTTTTAATCTAGCTAGTTAGCTAGGCCTCTTAACTAACAGCCACATTGCCTAAATAAACTAACTAAAAATCAATTCTATTGCTCTATTAGTTACTATAAAGTAATCTAAATTAAATTCTATTAGTTAATAACTACCACTACTTCCTTTGCGTTACGTTAATAAGAATTAACGTTATAGCTCTATTAGTCCTAGACCATAGAGCTTACACTTATACAGCTGTTGCTAGCTAGCATTAGCTCCTTACATTTTAATAGGTTATAAGCCTAGTTATTTATTACTATAGATTCTTTTTATACTACTTTTATATTTAGAAATAGAAGACTTCCCTTCTATAAAACAGGAAGGACCTATAAGATAGAAGCTAATTCCCTTCTATAAAAAGGAATCATTATAGCTATAGAAGACTTCCCTTCTATAAAATAGGAAGGACCCGCGATTATAGAAGTTTTCCCTTCTATAAAAAGGAAATTTAGTGGGATAGAAGTTATTTTCTCTTCTATAAAAAGGATTTTTAAGATAAATAGAAGACTTCCCTTCTATAAAATAGGAAGATAGATACCAAATTAAAAGGAAAGGGGGCACAAACGCCCCCTAGTGCGCAAGAGATTCTTAATAACTAGCTAAAAAAGCAGGCTATTAAGCAATAAATAACTATTAATAAGCTATTAGAGAAGCTAGAGAGCCTATCTATTACTATAAATAGTTATATAGAGGGTGTGGAACAAGCTAAACCTACTACTCAGAACCTAGAACAACAACCTATTTAAGCATAATAAGTTAAATCTAGTTCTATACAAGCTACCTTTAATAATTTAATTATTAAGGAATTTAATAAGAGGGTTTATAGCTTTCTAGAGACTACTAGGCTTAAAGGAGCTAAAATTTTTAAATAATAGAAATAAGCCCTAGCTATCTAATTTAGAGCTTTAGGTATGCCTGATTTTCTAGATAAACCAGAGAGTTCTAGGGCGCTAGGGGACCCTAACTAAGCTATTATTCTAATATTACTAAGGGATAGTTATACAGAAGGTCTATAGGCCGCTATAACTTAGTAAAAATCACCTAAAGAAGCCTATAATTTACTTATAAGGTAGTATTTACATAGCGTTAAAATCTAAAGAGGGTCTCTATATTTAGAATTTTATAACCTAAATTTTTAGAATTATAAGGGATCTTTAGAGTCCTTTAATACAGTCTTTAATAATCTACTAGCTAGATTATTGATTTCTAGGGTACTAATTAATCCTATTAATTAGGTTAATTAATATATTTAATCCCTTAAATTAACCTTCCCTTAGTGGGCTAAGAGATAATAATTCAGCATACGTACGAATAGGGCTATAGGGGCACCTATAGAAGCCCTAAATCTTTAATTTCTAATAGCTAACCTTCTAGTAGAACAAAGGGATAAATTATCTACGGTATTTAAAGCTCTGAATTATAGGGCTAAAGACTAAGAAAAGGGTGCTAAAGAGAAAGAAAAAGCCCCTAAAGGTTAGAAGAAAAAGAAAGAAGACTCTAAAGAAAATAAGAGCTCTTCTAATTCTAATTCTAAGAAGAAGAAAAAGAAGTAAAAGGGTTCTAAATTAGATAAAAAGGACAATAAAGACTCTATAGAGAGGTCTTTTATACTAGAAAATTATAACCTTTCTAATAGTGCTCTTAAACCATATAAGAAACCTAGTCTTCACAAGACTAGTTATAAGAGCTCTAGCGATAGTAGCTCTAAATCTAGCTCTAGTAAATTAGATAATAAAAAACAAGAAATTAAGACCTTAAATGGTTTTAATTATTATAGTAAAGATATAAAAAAGGCCCTATTATATAATATAGGTTTAACTATATATATAGTTAATTCTAGGGAGGTCTTTAGAGATTATACCCCTTATAAAAAGGGGGAATCTAACCCTATTATAACTAGTGGTAGTCCTATTTACGCTAAGGGCTATAGTAGTGCTGTTTTTAAGGTCCTATATTAGAAAAATCTAACTAAATATAGAACCTTAGTGCTTAAAGATACGCTATATTTTCCTTAGCTTAATGTTAATATAGTTAGCGGTCTTACGCATTATATATCTAGTAGTTGCCTTATAAAGAACTATCTTTATCTTAAAGATAGGTCTTATATTATAACCTTAGATATAGAAAAACATGGTTTTTTCTTTTATATTAAAAACCAAACTACACTAAATTTACATAAAGGGCCCTATAATTCTTATTATATCCGACCTTTTACCTATACTAGCTTTAGGGGTTATAGCTACCCTATAGAGGTTTAAATTCCCTCTAAAAAGCCATATTAGGCTTCTAATTTAGATGAAATTAATAAAAATAATAATAATATTAAAGAAATTATACGGGATAATTTAGAGGAATTAGTCCCTTCTTCTTTGCCTATAGCCCTAGGTTAGGTCCCTTATAAATCTAAGGAAATAGATTTAGGGGTGTTAGAGGGCCCTAGTAATAGAAAAGGGTCCCTAATACCTCTCTAAGAGGCCTGTGGTTCTTAAGGGGCCTAGCAGGGGACTAGTAAAGAAGGCCCTAATCTAGATTCTAATTTAGACCCTAAAGATCTTTAATATTAATAGTTATTAGAACTAGCTAGCCTATAGTATGTATAACTAGGGCACCTAGGGCTTTCTTTACTAAAGAAAACTAGCTTAGTTACTAAAGGAATCCCTGATTTTTCTAAAATTAAGGATAAGGACTTTAAATACATAGCTTATAACTAATCTAAAGCAGTGAGAAGACCTAGGAATTAGCTATCCCTAACCCCCCTAGAGCTCTAGATTAAATAGAGGGGGATACGCGAAAAATCAGTCCTACGCCGTATAATAAATAGTTAATTTACTTATTTCTAGTTAATTAAAAGACTAGATATAAGTAGGTATTCTTATTACCTAATAAGGAAGGCCTAACTGTTTATAGGGCTATTAAAGGCTTCTTTAGAGGGCTTAAAAATTAACTAGGTTAATATCCTAGGTACCTTTACTTTAATAGGGGCTAAGAAATTGATTCTAGTTATTAAGATTAGTTAAATTCTAAAGGGATTAAATTTATAACTTCTAGTCCCTATATCTATAAGCAAAATAGATTAGCAAAGCGTTCTATTTAAACTATTCTAGATTGATTAAGGGCTACTATTTAGTGGGTAAAATTACCGTTGTTTTTATAGTGTTTTGTATTACCTATAGTTGTTAACCTTGTTAATATAACTACTAATACCACTAAGGATTAAAGCCCTAAATAACTACTATCTAGGGAGCTAGATAGGCCCTATATAACTAATATTAGTAGTATTAGGGCTATAGGATCTTACTATAAGATTCTAATTCCCCTTAAAAAACAACTAAAAGCCTAAAATTTAGTAGCTAGAACTATCCCTAGAAGACTCCTTACTACACTAGGTTTAAATACCTACCTAGTGTATATCCCTTCTAAAAGACTAGTTATAAAAACTAGCTTTATTAAGATTATAGAACTTATAGGCCCTGTTTCTAAAGGCTTACCTAGGATTTCTATAGGGAATAACCCTTTAGAGGGGGAAAATCTAGATAATTAATAAGATCTAGATTATGATTCAAAGGATTACCCTATAGATAATATAGGGGACCCTATAGGTTAAGAAAAACTACCTATAGGACCTAATTAACCCCCCGAAGGTCTAATTCTAGAAGCCCCAGAGGGGGCGCAGCCTATATCTTAACTAGGAAATTAGATTTTGACTCCGGACCTGATTTCTGACAAAATTACCGACTTCGACCCTAATATTGACCCTATAGATGTTAATATTAGTTCCCCTTCTTCTCTAGATTTTATAAAAGAAATCTGCTTTAAGGTATAGGAAAAGCTAAAGGAAAAGAACCCTAATAGCCCTGAACCTAAGACCTAGAAGCAAGCTATATCTAGTCCTAAAAGGGATAAATGGATAGAAGCTACCTTTAAAGAATTTAAATAGCTTCTAAAGGCTAGTACTTTTAAATTTATAGGGAAAGACAAAATCCCTAAGGGCCGAAAAGTACTGAAAATTTACAAGCTTAAAAAGGATAAAGAAAATAATCCTTTAAAATATAAGGCTTAACTTATTACTAAGGGATTCATGCAAATTAAGGGTCTTAACTATCTAGAGACTTTTGCTGCTATAAGCATTCCCCCTAGCTAGAGGATTTTACTAGCCCTAGTGGCTTAGAATAACTAGGAAATTAAATAGATTAATTTTATAGGAGCTTTTCTTAATAGTAAGCTATAATAATAGATTTATATGGTTATTCTGGACGGATTTATTGAAATCCTTAAAGCGAATCCTAACCTAGCTAAATTAGCTAGAAGTTTTAGCTAGAAACCTTCTAAAGATTAAGTAATTTTATTATAGAAATCTTTATACAGCCTTAAACAAAGCTTAAGGGAGTGGTAACAAGCATTAATAGCAGTGCTTAAATCCCTAGGGTTTAACCCTCTGATATTAGACCTAGCAATATTCTTTAATCCTTTTACTAAAACCTTTATTATCACTTATATAGATAATTATCTTCTAATTATACTGGATTTATATTATATCTAAAGACTTAAGAAAGAACTTTATAAAGTCTATCTAATAGAAGATAGGGGGCCTGCTAAATTCTTCTTAGGGGTTCAAATTATATAAGATAGGCCTAATAGAATACTAAAAATCCATTAATCTTAGTATATATTAGAAGCTTTAAACCGATTTAATATGCTAGATAGTAAGCCTATTAGCATACCTCTTTAGCTAGGTATTTTAGCTACGTAGATAACTAAGCTTTTAATAGCTAGCGATATTAAGCTTTATTAGTGTATTATAGGGACTATAATGTACCTAATGTTGCTTATAAGGCCTGATGTAGCCTTCATAGTTCAGTGGCTATTAACTGTACTAGCTAGTCCTTATATAGAACACCTAAATGTAGCTAAAAATCTGCTAAGGTACCTATCCAGGACTAGATTCCTTGCTATTATCTATAGGGGTGACCCTAAAGGTGTAGCTAGCAAAAGCCTAATAGGTTATTGTGATAGTGATTTTGCAGGGGATAAAAAGACCTTAAAATCAACCTATGCTTATCTATTTAAGCTAGCTAGTGGACCTATTAGCTAGAAGTTAAAGAAATCTAGTATAATAGCTTTATTAACATTAGAAGCTAAATCTAACGCTATCTACGAGACCTTCCGGGAGCTATAATGGCTTTAGGGTTTATTTAAGGAGCTAAAAACCCCTATTTCCCCTCCTATCCAGATATTTTGCGATAATTAAGGCGCTATAACTACTGCTTATAATCCTGCCTTATATAGTTATACTAAACATACCCTATTAAAGTTTAACTATATTAGGTAATAGGTTTTAGCTAGTTTAGCTAAGATTAAATATCTAGATACTAAGTTAATACCCGCAGACGGTCTTACGAAACCTCTTATAAGACCTCTCTATTAGGCTTTTATTAAGCTTTTAGGGCTTAATAACTTCTAAAACCAACAACCAAAAACCCTTCAATAAGGAACTAAAAACAACGTTAAAAAGGGAAGCTATATATAACTATAGCTAGGATTTAAAAAAGGGGTTTTTATCTTTTCCTGTTTTTCCCTTTTCTCTACTGTTTTTACCTAAAAGTTATTGCTTGCCCTATTATAATCTTATATGCTTTTATTTGCTTATATATAAGTCTTTTGTAGAGGGGGTGTTAAAAATAAGACCTATTTTTAGCCCTTTCTAGTTAAAGAACCTTTATATTACTAAGCTTACACTACAAGCTTAATAGCTACACTATAGCTATTAACGGTTATAAAGGTGGTTATAAATAACCATATTACAGCTATTAACAGCTATAACTAACTATGTGGATAACTAATGTCAATTAGTGTTATAGGCATAAGTATGCCTATAACCCTAACCACAAGTAATTAGGTAAGCTAGGGTAACATAAGCAGACTACCCTATAGTGGTAATATAAGTAGCTTACCCTATAGCTATCTTTAACAGCGATTTTCTCTTTAACTAGAGGTTATATAAAAGTCTTATATATAGCAAATTAATGCTAGAAGACAGGGCTTTCTTTTTATATAGTAATATTTTTTAGACTAAAATTTAGTGTATATAGGTTGCTAGTATGTATAGTGGTAAGTTAATTTTTTAGATTTTATATACAAATAAATTTTGTAGAAAATAAAAAGTAGCTTACAAGACCCCACTAGCGGCCTAGGCCCGCTAATATAGTTAGTAGGTCTATAAGAGAAAGAAGATCTTTTTAATCTAGCTAGTTAGCTAGGCCTCTTAACCAACAGCCGCATTACCTAAATAAACTAACTAAAAATCAATTCTATTGCTCTATTAGTTACTATAAAGTAATCTAAATTAAATTCTATTAGTTAATAACTACCACTACTTCCTTTGCGTTATATTAATAAGAATCAACGTTATGGCTCTATTAGTCCTAGACCGTAGAGCTTACACTTATACAGCTGTTGCCAGCTAGCATTAGCTCCCTACATTTTAATAATAGTATTATTAAGATATAGCTATAGATATTATTATATAAGGGGGATACTTATAAAAACCTCTAGAATTTCCTAGCGGACTTAAATATATTATTTAAATTAGACTAATATACCTTTTATAATAATATAATAAAGGTAGCTTATACTAGCAAATACCTTACTAATAATATAAAGTAATAATAGATATGCTATATAGCTATAGATAGTTATATAAAATATAAGGACTATAATTAGGTAAGCTTTATTATATAGCTAAAGACTAGAATAATAGATAAGGACACTAGATACTTAGAAGTAACTAGGTTATTACTAAATCTTTAGTAAGGTAATAGCTAATTATTTTAAGCCTTTATTAGAAATTAGACTAAGGTTAAATCTAACCTACTTAAACTAATCCTAATATAACTAAGAATCTATATATTTATTAATAGCCTTAATAATACTATAAGGAAGTAAATACTTAGCTAGGAGTTTTTAATTACTTAGAGCTAGTTATAGGGCTAAGGTAAGAAAGTAAAGGTAGTAATAAATCTAAAATAAAGTTATAAGAAAAGTTAAGACTATAAGAAAAAGTAATAATAATTAACTTTACTTATAGATAACTTATAGTAATAAAATAAAGGGTAAGTAGGAAGATTACCTATTATATATTATTAATATAGAAAGCCTAGATATATCTTAATAGCTTACTATTTATTAGACTACTCTATTTATAAGAGTAATAAACACACTATAGAGAAGTATAATAATAGTAATAATAAAGTATTTAATCCTAATAAGATACTACTTTTATTTATATAAACCTAGGATAGGGGGCTTATTATAGATAAATTAGTAGACCTAAGAGTTAGAGTCTATATATCTTTATAATAAAATTACTAGTAGGTAGTAGTAAAGGCACTAATAAATTTAGGTATATAATCCTTAACTATATACCTAAAGTTATTATCTAAGGAGAATTAGAAAAGAGTTAAAAAAATAGATTAAAACCTTAAAAGTATAAGTAAGAATATAGTTTTATATTAAAGAATTCTAAGGAGATTAGTATTAATAAAGAATAATATAGGGTTTATAAAGGTTTACTAAGTTAGCTACTTTATTATAAATACTAGAGAAAGGCTACTACTAGGTATAGACTAGATTAGAGAATATAAACCTATAGTAATATATTAGAAAAAGAAGTTTTAGAGATACCTAGTAATAAAGAAGTGCCTCTTATATACTTAGAGTAAGTAAAGAGTATATAAAGTATTAAAATAATTAGTAATTACTTTAGTATTAGGTTTAGTAAAAGTTATCTTAATAGCCTAAAGAATAAAAAGGGAAAAGAACTAAAAAAGAACCTACTAGTAAACTTACTAAAGCTAATTTAGGAAATAAGTAATAAGGAAGTAATAATAGTCTTAGAGTATACCTATAAGTTATATAAGTAATATATTATAGCTAACCTAAGATCCTTAGATAGTCTAAGTAATAAGTAACCTATAACTAAGTAAAGGCTAAGTAATAATATAGATAAACTAAAGCTCCTAGAGAAATACTTAGAATTTAAAAATATATTTAATAAGGATTTAGTAAGAATACTTCCTAAACTAGGGGGCTATACTTATATAATTAAATTAGAAAAAAGGAAAACACTACCTTAAGGACTAATATATAACTTAGCTAAGAAAGAGCTAGAGATACTTAGAGAGTATCTTATAGATATATAGTAAAAGGGATAGATTAGAAGATTAGTTAGCCTAGCTAAGGCCCTAATTTTATTTATCCTAAAGAAAGAAGGGAAATTAAGGCTTTATGTAAATTATAAAGGCCTAAATAAGATTACTATTAAGAATAAGTCCTCTTTACTACTAATTACTAAAATCCTTAATTACTTAAAGGGTATAGTTATCTAGATAAAACTTAACTTAATAGATATATACTACTAGCTATATATTTACTTAGGTAATAAGTAGAAGATAGTATTCTATTATAAATATAGGTACTTTAAGTATCTTATAATACTATTTAGATTAGTTAACACACTAGTAACTTTCTAGGAGTATATTAATAAAGTCCTTAAGAATATTATAAATAATATTTATATTATTTACCTAGATAATATCCTAATCTATAGTAGCGATATAGCTACTTATATAGGCTATATTAAATAAGTCCTAAGCAAACTCTATAATATAAAGCTTTTTATTAACCTAAAGAAGTGTTAATTTTTAGTTATAGAGGTTAAATTCTTAGGATTTATTATATCTAAGAAAGGTATTATAATAGAACTATTAAGGGTAGAAGTAATTATAATATAGCTAATACCTTATAGCGTCCTAGATATCTAATTATTCCTTAGGTTTACTAGATTTTATTAATATTTTATTAAGTAGTATAGTAAAGTAGTTATTCTATTAATAAACTAACTTAAAGGGGGATAACTAGTAACCTTTAAGCTAGAACCCTATAAGCTAGCTATATTTAGAGAACTCTAGAAGTTATTCTAGGAAGCACTAATTTTAGTGCACTTTAACCTACTTACTCTATTAAGAGTAAAGACAAACACATTAGGTTTTGCTATTAGAGTAATACTTATAATATTAGTACTAGGTTACTAGCACCTTGTCAGGTGCGCGCCGTACGCGGGTGGCCTAATAACTAATTATAAGGTGCAATACAAGCGACAGCTAGCATTAGTAGATCTTTTAGTCTAATGGCTTACCTGCACACCTTTAGGTTCTGATATTAATGCTAGCTATCACGGGTCTTCTAGTTATACTAGTCCTAGGTTTAAGTCCCTATGCGGTTAGTTAGTCCCTATGTAATGCGGTCAAATTGCTAGGCTAGGTATCTTACGTTAGGCTCATAGGGCAGGTATAGTTACGCCTGTAGGGGTCACGTGCACTAGGTGATATATAGGCCTAGCTATCGTGCGTACTAGGCCTTAGGGGTTTATAATTAGTTAATTATCCTAGAGGCCACGGAGGTCTAGGCCTATCCGAGTTCCTAGGTTACTGCGTGCTAGCTACTAGCTAGTGGGGCCTGTAGCTTAGGGCAAGCCTTGTGGAGGGGAGGGATAATTATTAGGTGCGCGCCGTACGTAGGTGGCCTAATAACTAATTATAAGTGTTACGTGGCAGAACACGTGCAGTACATGGAGGCTGCTATATAAAAGCTAGATTTAATATCTTAGTTTAGGAATTTAACTTACTTTATACATATTACATCACCCCTAATAGTAGCTTTTATAAGTGAACTTAGTATAACTTATAACCTATTAAATCCGTTAGCCCCTCTAATAGAATTAACCTTCTATTATGTAAAGCTAGTATATAATAAGTAGTAGTAATTAGAGATTCTTTTATTATGCCCTTCTAGTAGCCTAGAAATAACCTATATATCTAAAACTAACTGTTTATAATAGTAATACGCTAATCCTTAGAGTATTTTCCTACTCTCTAAAAACAAACTATATATTATTTACTAGTTTTATGCTTTTAATAGTATAAATCTAGATTTTAATTATTAAAAATAGAAACTTATTAGGATTAATAATTAAGAGGATCTAAACTAACTTATAAGATATAAATTTAATAATAAAGTAGTAGAAAAATGTCAGGAGCGTAAGGGACAGAGACAGGATCATCACATAATGGAGCACTAGCAGGACCTTGGACCCACTAGGTTAGGGAGGGGATAGCTAGTAGCTAGATAGTTACGTAAGTATAAGGTAAGGTATTTAGTAAGGACTACCTATATTCTTATAGAAGGTTAGAGCTTAAAACCTTTACATACCTACCCCTAGGTAGTACCTTTCTAGCTATAACTATAAATCTAAGCTATTACTCTATTCTATTATTTTTTAACCCTTAAGTTATAATAAATTAAGCTCTTAATCCCTTTAGGGTAATAGACTATTAGCTAGATTATAATATTAGTATACTAGAGAATATCTATATAAAATATACCTATACCCCCTAGTAGTAATGCTATAGATAAGTAAGGTAATAGTAGCGTAGTAAATACTTAAATAATAGATACTAATAATTAAGTATATTAGATACTACCTAAGACTAATCTAGATAATAATACTAGAATTAAGAATAATAGTATTAAGGAGGCAGTGTAATAGTATTATAATATTATATAAGCTAAGCTATAATATATACAGAAAATATAGGAAATTCTATAAATAAAAGTAAAAATTAGGGAGCTTTAGGTAAACCTACTATTAATTAGAACCTAGTAAGGACCTATAAATCCACCTCCTTAGGTTAGACTAACTACTCCTATACCTACTTTACTAATAAGCACTAAGTAAGTAGTAAATATATACTAATATAGTATTATTAAGATATAGCTATAAATACTATTATATAAGGGAAATACTTATAAAAACCTCTAGAATTTCCTAGTAAACTTAAATATATTATTTAAATTAGACTAATATACCTTTTATAATAATATAATAAAGGTAGCCTATACTAGTAGATACCTTACTAATAATGTAAAGTAATAATAAATATACTATATAGCTATAGATAGTTATATAGAATATAAGGACTATAATTAGGTAAGCTTTATTATATAGCTAAAGACTAGAATAATAGATAAGAACACTAAATACTTAGAAGTAACTAGGTTACTACTAAATCTTTAGTAAGGTAATAGCTAATTATTTTAAGCCTTTATTAGGAATTAGACTAAGGTTAAATCTAACCTACCTAAACTAATCCTAATATAACTAAGAATCTATATATTTATTAATAGCCTTAATAATACTATAAGAAAGTAAATACTTAGCTAGGAGTTTCTAACTACTTAGAGCTAGTTATAGGGCTAAGGTAAGAAAGCAGAGGTAGTAATAAAACTAATATAGAGTTATAAGAAAAGTTAAGATAATAAGAAGAAGTAATAGTAATTAACTTTACCTATAGATAACTTATAGTAATAGAATAAAGGGTAAGTAGGAAGATTACCTATTATATATTATAAATATAGGAAGCCTAGATATATCTTAATAGCTTACTATTTATTAGACTACTCTATTTATAAGAGTAATAAACACACTATAGAGAAGTATAATAATAGCAGTAATAAAGTATCTAATCCTAATAAAATACCGCTTTTATCTATATAAACCTAGGATAGGGGGCTTATTATAGATAAATTAGTAGACCTAAGAGTTAGAGTCTATATATCTCTATAATAAGATTACTAGTAGGTAGTAGTAAAGGCACTAATAGATTTAGATATATAATCCTTAACTATATACCTAAAGTTATTATCTAAGGAGGATTAGAAAAGAGTTAAAAAAATAGATTAAAACCTTAAAAGTATAAGTAAGGATATAGTTCTATATTAGGGAATTCTAAGGAGATTAGTATTAATAAAGAATAGCATAGGGTTTATAAAGGTTTACTAAGTTAGCTACTTTATTACTAATACTAAAGAAAGGCTACTACTAGGTATAGACTAGATTAGAGAATATAAACCTATAATAATATATTAGAAAGAGAAGTTTTAGAGATACCTAGTAATAAGGGAGTGCCTCTTATACACTTAAGGTAAGTAAAGAGTATATAAAGTATTAAAATAGTTAGTAATTACTTTAGTGCTAGGTTTAGTAAAAGTTATCTTAAATAGCCTAAAGAATAAAAAGGAAAAGAACTAGAAAAGAACCTACTAGTAGACTTACTAAAGCTAATTTAGGAAATAAGTAGTAAGGAAGTAGTAATAGTCTTAGAGTATACCTATAAGTTATATAAGTAATATATTATAGCTAACCTAAGATCCTTAGATAGTCTAAGTAATAAGTAACCTATAACTAAGTAAGGGCTAAGTAATAATATAGATAAACTAGAGCTCCTAAAGGAATACTTAGAATTTAAAGATATATTTAATAAGGATTTAGTAGGAACACTTCCTAAACTAGGGGGCTATACTTATATAATTAAATTAGAAAAAAGGAAAACACTACCTTAGGGACTAATATATAACTTAGCTAAGAAAGAGCTAGAGGTACTTAGGGAGTATCTTATAGACATATAGCAAAAGGGATAGATTAGAAGATTAGTTAGCCTAGCTAGGGCCTTGATTTTATTTATTCTAAAGAAAGGAGGGAAATTAAGGCTTTATATAGATTATAAGGGCCTAAATAAGATTACTATTAAGAATAAGTCCCCCTTACTACTAATTACTAAAATCCTTAATTACTTAAAGGGCGTAATTATCTAGATAAAACTTAACTTAATAAATACATATCACTAGCTATATATCCACTTAGGTAATAAGTGGAAGATAGCATTCTATTATAGATATAGGTACTTTAAGTATCTTATAATACTATTTAGATTAGTTAATGCGCTAGCGACTTTCTAAGAGTATATTAATAAGGTCCTTAAGGATATTATAAATAATATCTACATTATCTACCTAGATAATATCCTAATCTATAGTAGCGACGTAGCTACTTATGTAGGCTATGTTAAATAAGTCCTAAGCAGACTCTATAATATAAAGCTTTTTATTAACCTAAAGAAGTGTTAATTTTTAGTTATAGAGGTTAAATTCTTAGGATTTATTATATCTAAGAAAGGTATTACAATAGAACTATTAAGGGTAGAAGCAATTATAACATAGCTAATACCTTATAGCGTCCTAGATATCTAATTATTCCTTAGGTTCACTGGATTTTATTAATATTTTATTAAGTAATATAATAAAGTAATTATTCTATGAATAAACTAACTTAAGGGGGGATAACTAGTAACCTTTAAGCTAGAACCCTATAAGCTAGCTATATTTAGAGAACTTTAGAGGTTATTCTAGGAAGCACTAATTTTAGTGTACTTTAACCTACTTACTCTATTAAGAGTAGAGATAAATATATTAGGTTTTGCTATTAAAGTAATACTTATAATATTAGTGCTAGGTTACTAGCACCTAGTTATATATATATTAAGGAAGTTAACTAATACTAAGTTACACTACCTTACGCTAGATACTAAATTATTAGTAATCTAAGAGGCTTTTAGGGCATAGAGGTATTACCTAGTGTACTTAACTTACCTAATTATAGTAGTAATAAATTACTTAAACTATAAGTACCTAGCTATAAAGCTATAGCTAACTAATAGGTAGGTAATAGCGCTTAATAAGCTATACCTATTTAACTTTAGGATTAAATATAGGGCTAGTAAGTTAAACCCCGCTAATATATTATTAAGAAGGGTAGATTATATAAGTAAGGATAGGAAAGCAGAGGTAGTAACCTTATAGCTACTAAACTTCTTATCTAAGTTTATAAATACTAATTAATAGAAACTCTATAGTAGTAATAGGAACACTATAAGCTCTATTATATTATTATTTAATATAGTAGATAGTTAGTTATAAAGACCTTATAATAGTAATAGGAATATCTAGGGTTTTAAGAAAATATAACTTAGCTATATTTTTAAGGAAGCTATAAGACTAGATATTATTAAAAGGGGTATTCTAGCTAGTATAGTTACTAGTAAGTAGTGAGGGCGCCCCTTAGAAACACTACTTAACTATAGTGTACCTATAAGACTAGAAGTAACTTATAAGCTAGCTACTTATAGAGATATTATAGTAAGGATCTAAGCTATATAAAGAACCTCTTCTAAGTTTAACTCTAATACTTAGGATAATAGCTTAGAATTAGATATTCTAATTTAAGTATTATTATTAGGTATATAGTAAAATAATAAGTTTGCTATATATTAGAGAAAGCTACTTAAGAGTAGTAACTTAGAAGTATTATAGATATAGTTAATTAGACCCTCTAAGCTATTAATATTTAAGAGTTAAGTTTATATTCCCTAGGGAATAAGAAAAGAGATTTTACTACTAATATATAATAACCCTACTACTAGGTATTAGGGAGTTAGTAGGATACTTTATTAAATTATAAGTTAGTACTACTAGCTATTAATAAAGAAAGATATAAAGGTATATATTAGTACCTATATAAACTATTAAGTTTTAAAGCTAAGGCACTATAGGCTATATAGTAAGTTAGCTACTCTACTAGAGCTAGATTACCCCTTTTAAGAACTATTAATAGATTTTATTACTAAATTACTACTAGTTAAAGACACTAACTAGACCTATAATATAATCTTAGTAATTATAGACTATTTTATAAAGTATAGTATCTATATCCCTATTTTAATATAACTAATAAGTAATAGGTTAGCTACTATATTCCTAGAATATATCTTTAGAGATTATAAAGCCTTAGAAGGTATTATAATAGACTAAGGTTCTATATTTATAAGCGGATTCTAGATAACCTTTTACTATCTTATTATAACTAAGTAGCTACTAAGCACTGCTTTTTACCTATAGATAGATAGGTAAATAGAATAATTAAACTAGGTCCTAGAATATTATTTAAGGGCTTTCTTCTATACTAAATAAACTAACTAGGCTAATAACCTATTAATAGTATAATTTATATATAATACTAGTAACTATATAACTTATAGCTACATACTAGCGGAGGTATTATAAGGGTATAACCCTAGGGGCCTATAGTAAGTAATACCTAATATTTTACTTATAAATAATTAGGCTAAGAGTAGAGTATTATTACTAAAAGAGAAATATATAGTAATTAAATAGCTTCTAATTAACTTATAAGCTTAGTATAAGAAATACTATAACTAAAAAAGAACCCTAAAGAGGTTTAAAGTTAGTAATTATATTCTACTATTTATAAAGAATATTAACCTAAGATAGCTAAGTAGGAAGTTAACTATAAAGTACCTAGGCCCTTATAAGATTATAAGGGTAGTTAGGAGTTATAGACTAGCTTACTAGCTAGAATTACCTACTAAAACGTGGTTATATAATATGTTTAATATTATAAGCCTTAAACCCTTTAAAGGGAACCTAAGTAATATAGTAAATACTTCTTTACTATAAGATAATATTAAGAATAATAAGTAAGAGTTTAAGGTAGAAAGAATTATCTTATATTATTATAATAGCAGGCATTATAAGTACCTAGTTAAATAAAAGGGCTATAATAGCTTAGAGAATTTATAGGTATTAAAGAGGGATTTTATTATAAAGGATATTATCTATAAATATAAGCGGTAACTAGGTAGCTAGGTTATAGCGGTGAAACCGCCCTTAGTAAATAACGTAAGGTAATACCCTATAAATATAGTAAATAATATAGAGTAATATTCTAAAAAGATATAATTATATTACTCTTATAATTATAATATAACTACCTAGTAATAATTACTTAAAAAGCATTTCTTTATCCCTACCCTTACCCCTATTTTCCCTAGACACTATAGTAATAATAGGTATAGGAGCCTTTAGAGGCATAGGGGCCTTATTATTAGAAGAGTTACCTTCCCTATATATAAAGATATAGAGCTCTCTAGGTAACTTAGAAGGACTAATATAAGTAGGAAGCCTAGAGGTATAAGGAGTAAACTACTAGTAAGTTAGTAAAGAAGTGCCTATAGATATTTAAAAGACCTACTATTAGAATATTCTTATATATATAGTAAAGATAGTTTATAATATTAATTTAGACCTTAAGGTTAGTAATATTAGCTAGCTACACTATAGTAGCACGCTTATTATACTTAGCTTCCTAGGTTACTTTAGTAGCTACCTAAGTATAATAAATATACCTATACTTATTAGTATTTTTAGTCTTTAGGAGGGTATTATATAGTTTCTACTTAGTATAAATAAGAGACTATTAGTATATTAATAGTAATTAAGTTAAGAGAACTAGGGATATACTTACTTTATTAAGGTAGTAGTAATCTCCCTTAGGTATAGCTTTAATAATATTAAATAGCTTTTTATAAAGCTATATAATTTAAATAGGGTATTAGTAGTAGGTTAGTATCTTAAAACTAGAGATTTAGAATAGGTAGTTATACTCTAATATATATCTTATTATTTTAGGTATAATAGGTGTATTTAGCTAAGTTTACTACTATAGGTTAGTAACTATAAGAAGTAAAGAAGTAGTAAGATTATACTATAAGAGTTATTATACTTTATAGGAAAAGGTTTATTCTCCTTAAGATATTAAGGAATAGTATAGGTACTATTCTTAGGCTATATATTTTATATAGTAACTTACTAACCACACTATATATATAGAATTTTAGTGTTACTAGCTATAAGTTAGTAGTAATAACCTAGTAAGAAAGTAGTAAACTTATATAGAAATTTTAGATACTATTCTCTTTTAAGGTAACTTCTTTAGTAACTTCCCTAAGGGTTTATCCTATAAAGGTAGACCTAGTAGTAGAGTAGGAGTTAATAGATAGATTTTAGATA
The DNA here is from genome assembly GCA_023658445.1 of Epichloe bromicola. Lineage (NCBI taxonomy): Eukaryota > Fungi > Ascomycota > Sordariomycetes > Hypocreales > Clavicipitaceae > Epichloe > Epichloe bromicola. The sequence continues at coordinate 1,923,907 of CP098269.1, forward strand.
TTATAAGCTAGCTATAGGTTAGTAGTAAGGAAGTAGTAAAGAGAAGATAAGTAAAGATAAAGAAACTTATAATAGTTAGATAGTATATAAAGGAAAGGAAGTGTATATATAAGGGGGGAAGATCTAGTCCCTTTTATATTAACTATAGACCCCCTAAGTAATCTACACACTACGTATAGCTAACATAGGGATTATAATATTTACTATTATTATTACTATCCGCAAATATACTAGTAGCTATAAATATATAGTAACTACACTACTATATTACTAAGACCTATAAATAAGTTTATTTATATATATAGTATCTAATACCCTATCTATTTAACCTAATTATAAAATTTAATATAGGGTGTTTACTCTCTTAGAACTATTAATATAAGGCAAAGAGTATTTACTTTACTATATTAGAGTAGTAAATAGGTTACTATTTAGTATTAATAGATAGGGGGATAATAATATTTATACCCTAGTATTATTAGTATTATTATTTTTAATAATATATTACGCTATAATATATTATACCTAACCTAAACCCTCTATTAACTATAGCCTCTAGGACTACATAGCGTAAACGCCCTAAGTAAGTAGCTTATTATATAATTAAGGATAATTATATAAAGAGGGGGTATTATATTAGGAGTATAAGGGATAGAGATAGGATTATTATATAATAGAGCACTAGTAGGACCTTAGACCCACTAGGTTAGGGAGGGGATAGCTAGTAGCTAGATAGTTATATAAGCGTAGGGTAAGGTATTTAGCAAGGACTGCCTATATTCTTATAGAAGGTTAGAGCTTAAAACCTTTACATACCCGCCCCTAGGTAGTACCTTTCTAGCTATAACTGTGAATCTAAGCTATCACTCTGTTCTATTATCTTTCGACCCTTAAGTCGTGACAAAAAATAGGAATAGCTAATATATTAAGACCCCCCTATTTATTAGAATTTAGTAGATCTATAAGCTATATATTACGCCTAGAATTAAGTTAAATCCTATATCTAAAAAGCTAAAACTAGAGGCCTACTTAATAAACCTAATAAATTAATAGGTAGTAAGGCATTAGAAAGGCTATTTTAAGACGCTCTTAGTCTAGCTTATAATACCGCTATTATAGGAACTAGGAGTAGTATAGGAAAAGATAAAAATAATAAAGAAAAGGGGATTATAAACTATCCTAAAACTAATACTACTACTTAGGATATTAAACCCCCTAATTAGTTAATAGAGTTAAATCTAGAAAACCTACTACTAGGACCCTTAGAATACCTAAAGGATCCTAAGGATTCTTATACTAAGACTAGTGAATATAATATAATAAGGATAATATAGGGGATTTAGGAATAGTAATAGGTATTATAGTAAGCTATAGAGGAGATAGTATTAGGGATAGACTAGCTAGTAATAAGATTAATAACTAAAATTAGGAGCTTATAAAGTGTAAGTGCCTTAGTAGGTTTAACGCTATTAGCATAGAATACTAACTAAGGATTGCTATATCTAGCTAATAAATAGGGTTAGTATAATAGGTATCTACATACTAATAGAGGAATAACTAGACTATTAGTATAATTATTCCTACCCTAATACTAATAAGGACTACTATAACTATAGCTAGGACTATTAGTATAGCTAGGACCGCTAGCGTAACTAATATAGCTAGAATATTAGTAAGGATACTTATAACCTTAGCTAAGTCCTTACTAGACTTAGTAGTAAGGACTATACCCTTTAGACTAAGGTTAGTATGCTAATTCTAGAAATTAAAGAAGAATAGACCTAGTATTACACTAAAATTAGTATAACTAGCGAATAGAAATAGTGGAATAGAATATAGATTTAATATAGAAGATTATAGATATTAGGCATTTTAAGCCTTATAATAAACTAGAAGAGGCTAGCAATAACCTTATTATATATAATAGAAAGCAGACTATCTTCTATAATATTAAATTATAGATTTAGGTAGTTAAAGATTACTTATATTATACTAATCCTAGCTATTAGGATATTATTTAGAAGAAAATCTAGATATTATTCTAAGGGGATATAATAGTATAGTATAGATAATATCTTAACTTAGTAAAATAGAACACTATATTTAGTGGAATACTAACTATATTTATAGCTATATAAAAGGAATTTAGTATTTAGGTTTAGGACGTAATAGTATAGCTTAATAAGGTAGAATATACTAAAGAGGATATTATAAAAGAGGTATCTTTTTATAAATTTACATTAAAGATCTTCTAGTATATAAGGGCAAATAGTAAGTTAACTAACTATTAGCTTTTAGTGCGTTTATATCTTAAGCTATATCTAGGATTATAATAGATATGCCTAGTTCTAACTTAAATAAATATAAGATTAGCGTATATTACTATAGTAGATAATAAGAGATATAATCTATATAACCACTTATGTAGTAAAGGTTAGTTTATAAGTAAAAAAGGTAAAGGGAAGCTTAAGGTCTATTTTAATACTAAGATATCTAGTAGTAATTTAGAAGAAGATAAGAATAAAGTATAAGTAAACTAGAACTAGCTATTTAATAGATAATTCTCTTAAGAAAACTAGTATTATAAGTAAGATAAGTAGAATACCTAAAGATTTCTAGGATATTTCTAACTATAGCTATATAGGTATAATTAACCTCCTAAAGGATAAAACTAGAGACTATAGTAGAATAGGTCTTAAAAGAATAAAGGGGGAGAGTGTATAGAAATTAGGTAGACTTAATAAACTAAAGCACTAAACTAATAAAATAAGTAACCCTAAGACTATAGTCCTATAAGGAAAGGAGGCTAAGTATAGTAGCCTAGATAATTTTAGTAATAGGAAAAGGGTTCTATAAGGGACTAGGAATATACTAATATTATAGTGTATAATAATAATTCTAATATATAATAACACAAAACTTATCTCTAGGAATACGGTTATTATATAGCTAAAGAAAGGGAGGTCCTAGAGGATAATAGTAAGGATAATTAAGGATAAGACTTAAATTTTATTAAAACTTATTTTATAGAAAATACCCTAAAAGAGGCAAATAAGGCTATTACTAGGATAACCTTAAATAGGACTAGATAACTTACCCTAGGATAAGTAATTAAAGCTATAGTAAGACTATAAGAAGTTAAATATAATAGAAAAAGGGCTAATATATATCTAAAGATTCCTATTAAATTTAATAATAAGGGTAAAAGTTACTAAGTCTATCTTAACTTAGGAATATTATTAATTTTAGCGAATAAGGCATGGCTATAATAGCATAGATTAAATGTAAAGTAAGTAACGTAGGAACTAAAGCTAGTATCTAGGGTTTAATCTTCCTTTTTTATTACTAAAATAAGCTATATTTAACTTTTATATTCTAGGGATAGCATATAGAATAGAAATTACTAGCTATTTTATAGTTATAGTAGATATAATGCTAAATTTAGGACTGAAATTATTGCTTAGAACGAATTTTGCTTATAAATATGGGGCTAAAATCGATTTTATCTAACTAAAGGTGGTTTTTAGGTTAGTTTATAGTATAATAGTACTAGTAGAAATCTTCTAACTATTAAATAGGGTCCCTTACTAAAAGGTGGTTACTACCTATATAGTATTAATTCCACTAAAGACTTATTTATATATACCTATTAGTTAGAAGGATATATAGAAAAATTAGGAAATAAGTGTGTACTACATATAATTATATTTAGAGTATTTCCCTAATATGCTATTTAATAGATCTAGTAAGGGATAGATAATTACCTATAATCTAACTAATAAAATTATCACTATTAGAAAACACTAGAAGGTTACATGCCTAACCGTAGCTAGTAAGGTTAATGCTAATTACCTAGTTAATAATCCTTTTATATACTATGCCTATTTTAGTAAGGATATTATAGAGAAGAAGGAAGATAAAGATAAGGATAGTAATAAATCTAATAAAGAGAAGGATAATCTTAATCTAAAGAAAGTTAATACTAGAGTGCTATTATATAGAATTTTATACCTAGAGGAAATCCTATATATAACTAATAAATTTAGCGTATAAATTACTAATATTAACTAGGAAGCAGTAAGTAAACTAGTTTAACTAACTAATAAATATAATATTTATTATAATAGAGGTATTATCCCTATACTAGAAGACTAGAAGATAAGAATTAATCTTATAAATAGATAGTAGTATTAAATAAGGCTAATTAGGCCTTATAGACTAGGAGGATAGGATATAACTAAACTTAATAAAGTATATAATAAACTCTACCTAAAAGGGAAAATATTATATTTAGATAAGCTAGTAGCTATAGTGTACCTAGTGTTTATAGTTTAGTAAGAAACTAGTTAGAAAAGAAAAGGGAGAGTTATAATTAATATAAGGCTACTTAATAATATAGTAGTGCTAGATATATACCCTCTACTAGACTAAAGTAATATTATAGATAATATATATAGTAAGAAGGTTTTTTCTCTTTTTAATAGAATAGGATTTTTTCACTAACTACTAGTTAGAAGTAACTATTAAGCCTATATAGTAGTTATATTAAATTAAGGCCTTAAAGCGTTAAATATAGTATTAATAGGATTTAAGAACTCCCCTATATTTACCTAAAGGTTTATAGATAGACTTTTCTAAAAGTATAAGTATTTTATATAAGTCTATATTAATAATATTATTATATTTTTAAATAGTCTTAAAGAGTATTTAAGCTATCTTAATATTATACTTAGGATTCTTAAAGAAAATAGGAGAATAATCGCTATAAAGAAGTTATTTATTAGTTATCCTACTATTTAACTACTAGGTTTTATTATTAATAGTAATAGGATTATTAACACTAATAATAGGCTTAAAGCTTTTTAGAAGATAATTTTCCTAAGTAATCTATTAAGTCTTAAAACCTTTATTAGAATAGCCGGATTCCTCTATAATAGAATTCTATAGTTTAATATATAAATCTAACTATTATAAATATAGAAAATAGCGCTATTAAGGGAATTCTATAAAAGGGATAAGAAAATTATTAGTATCTTAAAACTAGTATAGAAAAGGAAGATATAGTAAAAGATATTTTTACTAACTAAGCAGGAGAAAAAGGCTTTTAAAGATATTAAAGCGTTCCTAAGCGAGAAATAGACCTTATAGTATTATAATCTATAAAAGCTACTTTTCCTTAAAATTAATACCTATAAGGAAGGATTTAGGTTATATACTTTCTAATTATAAGAAGAATAGGATAGTTAGAGTATCCCTAGAAGGGATATTAAAAATAACTAAATATAGCTAATTTTATTTCTTTCTAGGGTAATATTAAGTGTTAAGAAGTAGTATAGTTTAACTAAGGTAGAAGTAGCTATAATTACATAGAGTGTTAGAAAACTTTAGAAAATAGTCTAATCTAATAATATAATAGTTAATATATTAACTAACTATTCCCTAGTAAAAGGAATTATTAAGTATACCTTATTATTAATAATAGATTTAGATAAGGCTAATCTAAAACTAGTAAAAGTCGCGAATTATTTATTATAATTTAACCTTAAGGTAACTTATATACTAGGGATACTAAACATAGTGCTAGATATACTTTTAAGACTACTAGTAAAAGTAACCTACTAGGAGGTAGCATAGAAAAGCTAATATAATAAATTAGATATAAGCGCTTATTTTATAAGTAAGGAGTATATTATAACCATGATTATAGATAATAGTCTTAAAGCTAGAATTATTATAGGATATTAGTATAATTAAAAGTTTAGCTAAATTATTATAGTAATATAAGCCTACTAAGAAAGGTAAGTAGTAAAGAATACTAGAGTTAGACTAAAGATTCCTTTATATAGGTAGGACTTATATAAGGATAGTCTATTATACTACTATAGTAAAGATAGATTTTTCTATCTCTATATTCTAACTATAGAGGTTAAATCTATCCTATAACTAGTCTATAATAAATAGTAATATTTTAGAATTACTTAAATAGTAGTAAAGCTTTATTTAGTCTACTTTCTATATATAAGTTAGTAGATTTGCGATTATATAGCCTATTATATAGTGTGTTAGGAAAACGTGATTAATTATTTAAAGCTACCTAAGGAGTTATAGCTATTATAGCTAAAGCTAATACTATTTTATATAATCTTACTTAATTTTATTATAGATATACTAGAAGTATTAGCTACTAATATAATATAGTAGATAGAAGGATACGCTATATATAATTTATTATATCTAGTAAACTACCTATTTAGTAAAAGAACCTTTCTAATACTAGGATATATAATATATCTAGCGGAGATTTAGGCGGAATTACTCCTTTATACCTTATATATTATAGACTAGGGATTACTAAGATAAATTATTAGTAATAGGGACCTAAAGTTTATATCTAATATATAGAAAGAGATATTTAGGTATGTAGGAGTTAAACTCCTTATAGGTATAGCGTATTATCTATAGATAGATAGAATAGCTAAAAGAAAAAACTAGATAGTAATAATCGCGATATATTATCACATAGTAATAGACCTAGATATAACATAGACTATAATACTCCTAGCACTATAGTATTAATTAAATAACACTATAGCTATAAGTATAGGGTAGGCTCCTAATAAGTTACTATATAGGTTTTATCCTCTAAGTATTATTAATCTTCTTTCCCTAAATAATATAATTAACATAGAAACCAGTGTAAATAATATAGCAGTGCTATAAAAGTTATACTAGCATAAGGCCTAACTAGTAATTATAATAGTAGCTACTCTTACTAAAATTTAGTATAATAACCACTATAAACTAGTTAATATTAATGTAGGAGATATAGTTTATCTATAATTATATAAGGGATATAAATTACCTAGGAAACCTAAGAAGAAATAGTTACTATAAAAGGTAGGACTATATAAGGTACTAGAAAGGTAAACCTATTAGTATATTAATTAGATTTCCCCCTAAATTTATAAGTCTATCTAGTGGTTTCTATAGCGTAGATATAGAAGCTAGTGTAAGGAAAGGACCTATTTAATAGGGAAGAACTAGCTTTACTACTAATTATATTTAATAATCTAGAGGAAGTAGACTATTAGGAGATTAAATAAATCTATAGTTATTAAGTTAAAATCTCTAAAAGGAATAAGACTATAAAAGTAGAATTCCTTATCTAATAAAAGGGATTTACTACTAAGGATAACTAATAGATAGCTAAAAGTAAGATATAGGTTAATGTGGCTAAGATAATAGAAGAATACCTTAAAAAGAACCTAGTTAATTAGGAAAGAGAGTATATAAAGAGGGGTATAAATTTGCCTATAGAGTAATAATAGCAAAGGAATAGAGATAATTCGTAAGTAGTTAGATTTAACTAGTTAGGGTAAAGCCACAAGGCCTTTTCTTATATATATATTTTATTACGCTAACTAGGGGAAGCTTACTACACTCTTACTTTACATTATCCTCTAATACCCTACTACTTTCGCGTAGTTAAATTTAATATAAGTGTAGTTATTTTTATTTTAGTCTTATTTTCCTTAATATTATTTACTTCTAAGAATAATATTATATATAATATAAAAGTCTAAAAACTATTAGAACTAGAGCTAAATTAGCTATAGGAAATACAGGAGTGTAGTAATTACTAAAAGTACTAAGTAAGACCTTATAATATTACACTAGAAGTTAAATATAAGTTTTATAGGTAATGTATAAACCTATATAATAACCCTTTAGCTACACTAGATTTTATTCTATTTAATAATAAGGTTAGTATATAGGACTAGATACTCTATAAGCAAATATAAGTAGCTTATTTATATATTTAAGTACTAGTATTAGAATAATAAAACTAGTTATTAGGATAGCTTATAGTTACTAATTTAGTATAGTAGTAATCTACTATATATAGTAAAAGAGCTAAATATAACTAGTAAATTAATAAGATTTTAGTGTAGCTAGGAACTATAACTTACTATAAGAGGGCAAAGTTCTAAAACTACCTTCTAGATTAAGTAAACTAAAATAGCTAATTATACTAATTCTTACTCCTAATATAATAAGTTACGTAATTATAGCTATAATAGCATTAAGATAAATCTAGTATATAATAAAATAAGGTAGATAGACTATTACTATTAGTAGAGAAAGGTAGTAGAAGCACTAATAAAGCAGCTAGAGTTATATAGGTAATAGTTAATAAAGAGAAGTAGATAGAGAATAATAATAATATAGTAGATATTATATTAGATTTATCTATAGAAAGGTAAATAAGGGATTAAGCTATATAGGATTTAATTAGAGAGAATTATATAAGAAAGGAAAGAAAAGAATTAGTATAAAAAGAAGATAAATCTAGAAACTTACTAACTAAGGAAGGTAAGAGAGAAGTAAGATTTAACTTAACCTAATTAAGAGTAGGATCTATTAAGCTAGAATTAGAACCTAAAAGTAATAGAGACACTAAGTTTAGGGAAATAAAGGTTAATAATAGTGTAGTAGAAAGTAAATTTAATAAGGAGATTAAAGAGATACCTATAGAGTACCTTATTAGACTATTATAAGTCTATAAATAAATAGCAAAGCTTAATTTTAAGCTACTATTCACTAGATTTAGAAAGCCTAGATTAAGAGTAAATACTTAAATACTAATACCTAATATTAGCATAGTAGTATATAAGAGAGTAATAGAAGAATTTAATATAGTATATAAAGGAAGAAGTATAAAGGGAGTTAATTTTAGTAAATTTAGATATATAATAGTAGGTTACTAGAAAAAGATATAGGATATTAGGGATATAATATAGACCTATATATATAAATTTACCCTTAAGGGCGCTAAGATAGTATTTAATAGTTTAGAAGTGAATTTAAAGGATATATACTTTATATTATAGTAAAATATAGTTATCTAAATTTTTACTATTTTTAAAGAGTAAAGGGTTACTTTAGTAATAAAGTAAGTAATAGTAAGATAAGTAGGAAAGCTTATATATTAGGTTACTATTAATCTAATAGAGTATAAAGTAATAAGAAAAGCAAAGAACTAGGTAAAAATAGTAGTAGTAGCTTTCTATAATAGTGTAATAGTTAAACACGGATAATAGATAGCTATATATAATAGTATATTATCTCTGCTACTATAAGCTAATATATTAGCTCTTTATTTTATAGATAAATATAGCGCGGTAAATAGCATAATTATAGGAGCGCTAGCTAGTATTAGATATGCGGATTTACTCTATATTAGTATAGAAAATAAGCTAGTACTAAAATTATCTAAATCTTAGTAAACTAAGGAGATAGATAGGTAATATAAATAGAGTAAAATTAATAACTTAATTAATAAAGTTAATATTATTAATAAGTAAATTAATAAAATAGAAAAGGAGTTTACCCTTACTAAAAAGTAAGTAAATATAGTATTTAAAGCTATTAAAGAGTTAGTAAAGGAGGTTTATAAGCTAATAGTTATAATAAGAGAGGATTTAAAAAGCATTAAATGTAAGTTTAAATAAGTATTAGAAATATTAAAGAGTTATAAAAAGAAAATCTCCTAGTGTAATTTAAGCGAAATTCTAGTTAATATTAATAAATAACTTAATATTTTAAGAAGGGATATAGCTAAGAAGACTAAAGATAAGAAGAAGATTATAGAATTAGTATCTATAGTATTAAAGATTTTAAAGGTAATATAGGATTAGGAGGTAAAAATTAAGAATCTTATAAATAAGTAGAAAACATTTAAGGAGAATATAAGGAAAATAAGATTAGCTCTAGTAAGGCTAATTCTAGTAATAGGAACCCTAGGAAGATAGATTTAGACGTTACTAGCTCCGGAGACTCTAATATAGCTAACACTAGTTTTAGTAATACTAGCTCCGGCAACACTAGCCTTAGGCAAAACTAATAGGTAATAAGGCAAATTATATTAGGGAATACTAAAATTAGGTAATAAGCAACCTTAGGGCAAAATAGGACCTCTGCTAACGCTAAGTAAGAGATCTAAACTACTAGGGAAGCCTAGTTTAAATACGCGAGTAGTTTAGCTAGATACCTAATAAATAACGCTAAGAACGCTCGCATTATAGGAGATAAATAAGATATTACTAATACTATTAGGAAAATAGATAAAAAGGGTAGTAACCCCTAGGTAAATAATATTACTAACTATAAGGGTAATAACTACTATAGTAGTAAAACTATAAGCTAAGGAGGATAAATTTACTAGATTACTAGATTAAATAAATAATATAGAATATTAAGGCATGAATTAGGGGCATCTAGAATAATAAGGGAACAGAGGAATTTAGTAGTTACTAAGAGGAAATAATAAAATATAGTAAAGATAGAGTACTAATAATAAAATAGGGAGATTTTATTATTTAATATAATAAATTTAATTATAGGATTAAGGAATATATATTATAAGGAGAGTTATATAATATTAAGTAATGCTATAAAATAATAACTATAGATATAATAATTAGCGCACTAAACGCGTTTTTCTTTAGTGTAACTTTAATAACTATATATTTTAATATTATTTACTTTAGATAGTAGCTAAATTTAGTTATGGTTTAACTATATATAACTAGGATAGTTATCTTTTTAGCGCGCCTAGTACTTATTACGTGGTAGAACATGTGTAGTATATAGAGGCTACTATACAAAAGCTAGATTTAATATCTTAGTTTAGGAATTTAACTTACTTTATATATATTATATTACCCCTAATAGTAGCTTTTACAAGTGAACTTAGTATGACTTATGACCTGTTGAATCCGTTGGCCCCTCTGACGGAATCGACCTTCTATCGTGCAAAGCCAGCACGTAACAATAAGGTGCAATGCAAGCGATAGCTAGCATTGGTGGATCTTTTAGTCTAATGGCTTACCTGCACACCTTCAGGTTCTAACACACCTAGTTATGTATATATTAAGGAAGTTAACTAATACTAAGTTACACTACCCTACACTAGATGCTAAATTATTAGCAATCTAAGAGGCTTTTAGGGCATAGAGGTATTACCTAGTGTACTTAACTTACCTAATTATAGTAGTAATAGATTACTTAAACTATAAGTACCTAGCTATAAAGCTATAGCTAACTAGTAGGTAAGTAATAGTGCTTAATAAGCTATGCCTATTTAACTTTAAAATTAAATATAAGGCTAGTAAGTTAAACCCTACTAATATATTATTAAGAAGGGTAGATTATATAAGTAAGAATAGGAAAGCAAAGGCAGTAACCTTATAGCTACTAAACTTCTTATCTAAGTTTGTAAATACTAATTAATAGAAACTCTATAGTAGTAATAGGAACACTATAAGTTCTATTACATTATTATTTAATATAGTAGATAGTTATAAAGACCCTATAATAGTAATAGGAATATCTAGGGTTTTAAGAAAACATAACTTAGCTATATTTTTAAGGAAGCTATAGGACTAGATATTATTAAAAGGGGTGTTCTAGCTAGTATAGTTACTAGTAAGTAGCAAGAGCGCCCCTTAGAAACACTACTTAACTATAGTATACTTATAAGACTAGAAGTAACTTATAAGCTAGCTACTTATAGAGATATTATAGTAAAGATCTAAGCTATTTAGAGAACCTCTTCTAAGTTTAACTCTAATACTTAGGATAATAGCTTAGAATTAGATATTTTAATTTAAGTATTATTATTAGGTATATAGCAAAATAATAAGTTTACTATATATTAGAGAAAGCTACTTAAGAGTAGTAACTTAGAAGTATTATAAATATAGTTAATTAGACTCTCTAAGCTATTAATATTTAAGAGTTAAGTTTATATTCCCTAGGGAATAAGAAAAGAGATTTTACTATTAATATATAATAACCCTACTACTAGGTATTAGAGAGTTAGTAAGACGCTTTATTAAATTATAAGTTAGTACTACTAGCTATTAATAAAGAAAAATATAAAAGTATATATTAGTACTTATATAAACTATTAAGTTTTAAAGCTAAGGCACTATAAGCTATATAGTAAGTTAGCTACTTTACTAAAGCTAGATTACCCCTTTTAAGAACTATTAATAAATTTTATTACTAGATTACTACTAGTTAAAGATACTAACTAGACTTATAATATAATCTTAGTAATTATAAACTATTTTATAAAGTATAGTATTTATATCCCTATTTTAATATAACTAATAAGTAATAGGTTAGTAACTATATTCCTAGAATATATCTTTAGAGATTATAAAGCCCTAGAAGGTATTATAATAGACTAAGGTTTTATATTTATAAGCGGATTTTAAATAACCTTTTATTATCTTATTATAACTAAGCGGCTACTAAGCACTACTTTTTACCTATAGATAGATAAGTAAATAGAATAATTAAACTAAGTCTTAGAATATTATTTAAGGGCTTTCTTCTATACTAAATAAACTAACTAGGCTAATAACCTATTAATAGTATAATTTATATATAATACTAGTAACTATATAACTTATAGCTATATACTAGTAAAGGTATTATAAGGGTATAACCCTAGGGGCCTATAGTAAGTAGTACCTAATATTCTACTTATAAATAATTAGGCTAAGAGTAAAGTATTATTACTAAGAGAAAAATATATAGTAATTAAATAGCTTCTAATTAACTTATAAGCTTAGTATAAGAAATACTATAACTAAAAAAGGACCCTAAAGAGGTTTAAAGTTAGTAATTATATTCTACTATTTATAAAGAATATTAACCTAAGATAGCTAAGTAAGAAGTTAACTATAAAGTACCTAGGCCCTTATAAGATTATAAAGGTAGTTAGGAGTTATAGATTAGCTTACTAGCTAGAATTACCTACTAGAATATAGTTATATAATATATTTAATATTATAAGCCTTAAACCCTTTAAAGGGGACTTAAGTAATATAATAAATACTTCTTTACTATAAGATAATATTAAGAATAATAAGTAAGAGTTTAAGGTAAAAAGAATTATCTTATATTATTATAATAGTAGGTATTATAAGTACCTAGTTAAATAAAAGGGCTATAATAGCTTAGAGAATTTATAGGTATTAAAGAGGGATTTTATTATAAGAGATATTATCTATAACTATAAGTAGTAACTAGGTAGCTAAGTTATAGTAGTAAAACCGCCCTTAGTAAATAACGTAAGGTAACACCCTATAAATATAGTAAATAACGTAAGGTAACACCCTATAAATATAGTAAATAACGTAAGGTAATATTCTAAAAAGATATGATTATATTACTCTAATAATTATAATATAACTACCTAGTAATAATTACTTAAAAAGCATTTCCTTATCCCTACCCTTATCCCTATTTTCCCTAGAGATTATAGTAATAATAAGTATAGAAGCCTTTAGAGGCATAGGGGCCTTATTATTAGAAAAGTTACCTTCCTTATATATAAAGATATAAAGCTCTCTAGGTAACTTAGAAGGACTAATATAAGTAAGAAGCCTAGAGGTATAAGGAGTAAACTACTAGTAAGTTAGTAAAGAAGTACTTATAGATATTTAAGAAACTTACTATTAGGATATTCTTATATATATAGTAAAGGCAGTTTATAATATTAATTTAGACCTTAAGGTTAGTAGTGTTAGCTAGTGTGAGACGGTGTGGAAAGTGATGATGATGTATTCAGCTATCTAGGCTATCCACACATGTGGCACAAAGAGGCTAGAGGTACGTGGGCCACAAGGGCATTTGCCCTAAGTGCCTATATACCGCGATCCATGGTGATCTATGGCCTTAGATATAGAAGGTATTATAAGTGATACCTAAGATATAAGGCTGCTATATCTAACACCGCCCCTAGCGGAATATCTAGTCTAAAAATAAGGCTATAAATATGATTAACTAACTAGTCTATTTATAAAGATGCCTACCTCGCTAAAGCGTTTAATATAAAGTCTTATGCCCTTATTATTTAAAGAAGATATAAGAAATTACTATATTTAATCCTTTTAAGACCCTTTGTTATCCTATCTGTGATTATTTAATTAGTTCTAATCTATTCTAGACAAAAGTAACCCTATAAGGTCTTTTTAACTACCTATTTATATCTTATATTAATATAATAAGTATAACCTCTTTAGCTCTTATCTAGAACATTTACCTTTATATTTTAGCTATTTATAAATATAAGCAGTGGTTATTATTAAGGGATCCTAAAGTCTTTAAGTAGATTTACTACCTAAAGTATTAATAGTCCTATTAGAGTTAAATTAATAAATTTAGCCTCTATAGAACTAAGCGTAACTAGTAATTATTTCTTTAACTACTAAAGAATTACGCCTCCTATAAGTATAATAATATAGCCCGCTATTAATCTCCTTATATCTAGATTATTAGTAAGAGAGGCATTACTATATCCCTTTACTTAAAGGATTCTATTTAGATTAACTAACTTATTATTAAGCCCCTTACTACCTAATATAATCCCTAGGTCCTATAACCTAGTAAGATATCTCTAAAGGTATTTTATTAGTTTCGTGTGTATCTTTTTTAGTGTAGAATTTGCACTATAAAGATAATTTAATATAAATATAATATCTAGTCTTATATATATTATAAGCTAATTAAAGCTTCTAGTCTTTTAAGCCTAAATAAAGAGATTATATACTATTAGAAAAGACTTCTAATTAGTAGGAATCTCTGCCTTTATAAGCTATAGAACTATAGATAGTTTAATATTACTTATCTTAAATCTCTTAAGGATACTTTATATATAGAGATTCTAGTATATTAGTATTATTTAGTTATTTCTATCCTATATAAACTTAATGCCTAGGAAAAGCCTAGGATTACCTAATTACTTTAACTTATAATATTACTAAAGGCCTATAAATATAGCTTAAACTATTACTTTATCCTTTACTATAATAATTATATTATTAATATAGAGAAGGAGAAAAGTGCTTTCTTAATAAAAGATATAGAGCTCCTACTTTAGACACATAAAACCTAGCTTTTCTAGCTCCTTAGAGATATTATTAAGCTACTAAAGAGGTAATATTAGAAGACTATAAAAAGCTCTATTAAGCCTATAAACACGCTTTATTCTATCTTTATATCCTTAAGGTTATCTTATATACACTTCTATCTATACTATAGTATTAAGAAAAGCGTTTATAATATTAAATTATTCTTACTTATAGTTAAGAATAGCTATAATTATATAGAAAACGCATAGGGAGACTAGGTATATAACTACTATATAAAGATCTTCCTTTTTAAATACCTTTACGTTCTAATTACCTTATGTAACCTAGCGAGCTTTTACATATAGGGGCTTATTAATTAGGTATTTTATAGTATAAACCTAGTGCCTATTAAAGATCTTTATATCTTCTAGAGGTATTATAAGAGTCTAGTATTATTTCTCTTTAATCTTCTTTAGTTCCTTTAACTCTATAGGTCTTTAGAAAGATTAATAGTTATTTATTCTCCTTACCTTAAACTAGTTGTTAGGAATCTTAATCTTTATATCTACTAAATTTATAGCTTTAAGTATTAAGAAAGTATAAGACTTCTAAGTCTTTTTCTTTTTATTATATATATTATCCTTATAGTACTTAATTATTATATTTAACCTTTATTTAGGGTATACTTTCTTCTTCCCTAATATTATAAT
Source organism: Epichloe bromicola (assembly GCA_023658445.1). Lineage (NCBI taxonomy): Eukaryota > Fungi > Ascomycota > Sordariomycetes > Hypocreales > Clavicipitaceae > Epichloe > Epichloe bromicola. Next base: position 1,939,544 of record CP098269.1, read on the forward strand.
GTTAAGATAGTTATATTAAGGGCTAGCCTATTAGCTATATCTTAGTTAAGAGAGTTTACCTATTTATTATTAACTAATATCTTTATTATCTTTAGCTTTTTTTTCCTTAGGAGCTATATTTAATTTCTCTCCTTAGGAGAATACCTCTTCTTCCTAAGGAATAATAGTATTACTATATATACTCTATCTTAGGTTGTGAGGCCCCGCCCACAACACAGCGTGCACACCCTATAGGCATACTAGGCCTAGGGCTAGGTCTACGTAACACTAGTAAGCTACTAGATAAAAGCTAGTGACTCACGCGCATAACACTTAGACCTAGTAAGCTTTAGTAAATATATAAGTACCCCTATACCTCTTACCTAGCTATCCTTTATTCTTATAATTCTAAAGCTTCTCCTACTAGCTACCTAAGAGTAATATAGGAAGGAGAACTACCTAATCTATAAGAGTAATATTAGATAATAACTAAGGGCTACTAAATAAGGGTAATACTATAGCTAAGAACACACCCTATTCTATAAGTACTATAACTAAAGATATACCCCTTACTATCTATACCTAAGCTATAGTAATAGTAAAGCAAATTACCTAGCTTAAGGAACTCTAGAAACTATAAAAAAAAAAGTAAAAGCTCTAAGATCTATTATAGTATAATACTAGAGAAGAATAATTAAAAAGGTAGTAAAGAGCTAGTACTTCCTTAAGCTATAGTAGCTAAGAGGTTAAAGTTTAGAATATTACTAACCTCTAATACCCTATAAACCTATAGAGATATAAGATATAGATTAATAACCTAAACTATATCTTTAATAAGGTAAAGAAGAAGTTCTAATATAACTACTAGAAGATCCTTTTTATACTTAACTATATATATATTAATTATAGAGTAAGATAGGATAGATACCTTAAAGAATAGTAGGCTAATAGCTAGGATAACCTTAAAGATAACTAGAATAAATTTTAGACCTAGATACTTATACTACTTTAGGACTCTACTAATTATAATATATAAATAGTAATATAATTAGAGAATATAAAGTAATATAAGGGTTAAAGCCTTATTAAGTTTAGTATCTTCTTAGATTTACTAGAGAAATACCTAGAAAGAGCCCTAGAAAAGACTTATATCCTTATATTCTTTATAAAGTTACTCCCTAACCTATAGGATTATATTAACCTATATACCTCTATTACTAATAAGACTTAAGAAGAGGTTATATAACTTACCTAGTGATTCTAGGAGGCTATACTAAAGAATAAGCAAAAATCTAAGTAATTAGGAGATAAAGGCCTATATAAGAACCCTTAGCACTATAGGAATAACTCCTTATAAGGTTATAGACCTTATAAAGATTAAAGGAATAAGGACTAGGAGAAAGGCCTAGCTACCTACCTAAATACTACTAAACCTAGGGATAAGATATAGTATTATAACTATAATAGTATAGGATACCTTATATATTACTATAAGAAACCTAAAAAAAAGCCCTAAGAAAGCCTAGAAAACTCCCTAAGGTAGAAGTAAATACCCTTACCTCTACCTCTAACACTAAGGTGCTAATAGGGCATTAGTTTTACATACTAGTTACTATCTATAGGTATAAAGATATTAAAATAGTAGCTAATCTAGATAGTTACGCTAAGATTAATATAATTAGTGTTAAGTTTATAAGAACCTATAAACTTAATCTAGCTAAGGCTATAGTACCTATTATTAAGGTAGTAAGAGCCCTTATAGTCCCTTAATATAGTGTCTATAAGGTACCTATTATAATTAAGGACTTAAAAGAAGAAGAAAAGGACCTTAAGCTACTATATATAGCTATAGATAAAGACCTAAGAGTAAGGGGAAGCCCTATATTAATTAGAATATATACCCTTATAGAAAAATATATATACCTTTACCTATATTTATAGGAATAGTAGTTTAAGAAAGGAAAAGTAGCCTTTTTACTATTAACTTCCTATAAATTTACAAAAGTAATATATAATAAGACTATTATATATACTATTATAGGGGTTATAGAAGATAAGTTTATTACCCTTAAAGATAATAAGGAGGTAAAAGTATATAGAACTATTAAAGATATTTCCCTAGAACTATATAAGTTTAAAGATATATTTATATTAGATAAGGCAGGAAGCTTACTATTAAGAAAAGAGACTAACTATATAATTAACCTAGTACCTAGGGCTACACCCTTATATAGACTAATCTACCCTCTCTCCTAAAGTAAGCTAAAAAAACTCTATAAATATATTAATAAAAACCTATAAAAAGGCTAGATAAGACTCTCTAAGAGCCCTATAGGCACGCTTATTCTATTTATACTAAAGAAAGATAGGATACTCTAGTTATATATAGATTATTAGGGACTTAATAAAGTAATATAGAAGAATTACTACGCTCTCCCCCTAATTTTAAAGATCCTAAATTAGTGCTAAGGAGCTTACTACTTCTTAAAAATTAATATTAAGGATATATACTATTAAATTTATATTAAAAGAGGTAATAAGTAAAAAACTATATTTTATACCTATTATAAATACTATAAATACCTTATAATACCCTTTAGGTTAACTAATACCCTAGCTACTTTTTAAAGTTATATTTATAAAGCACTCTATAGGCTAGTTAATACTATTTATATAGTATATCTACATAATATCCTTATCTTTTTAAAGATATAGGAGGAATATACTATATATATTAAGGAAGTTTTAGAATATATAAGATTAGTAAAGTTATATATAAAACCCTTAAAGTATTTATTTTACTAGGAGTTAGTAAAGTTCCTAGGGTTTATCCTATTAGTTAATAGGATCTTAATAGATACTTACTAGGTTAATATAATCTAAGAATAGAAAGAGCCTATAAGCTTTAAGGATATATAGTCCTTCCTTAGGTTCTATAACTTCTACTAATAGTTTATCTATAGATACTCTAGGATTATAGTACCTCTTTATATATTAATAAAAGGTAGTTAAAATAGTATCTAGACTAGGAAGTTTATATTTAGAGTAAAGGAATAGCTAGTATTTAACTAGCTAAAAGAGGCCTTCTAGTAAGCGCCTCTTCTCTATTATTATAACCTAAGTTAACTAGTGTATATTAAGATAGATACTTTAATCTTTATAATAGTAGGAATCCTATCTTAATAGGATAATAAGGGCTATTAGTATTTAGTAGCATTTTAGTTAAGGAAATTTATAGACACTAAGCATAATTATAGCATAGCTAATTAAGAGCTACTTACTATAGTAAAGTTATTTAAACACTAGTAATACTATATTAAGGGTATAGTAAGCCTAGTTAAAGTCCTATTAAACTACTATAACCTATAGACCTTTATAAGATAGTAGAAGTTAAATAAAAGGTAGGTAAGGTAGTGTATATTCCTTTACCCCTTTTACTTTATAATTAGGCATAGACCTAGGAAAAGTAACCTAGTGGATATATTATTAAGAAGGTCTAATTATAAGGGTAAACCCCTAATAAATAGGGCACTATTACTAGAACTTTAAAGGAAGATAGTACTTACTAAAATAGTAAAAAAAAAGAAACTAATATATTAAAGAAAATATAGTAAGATGCCTTTAAAGGAGAAAAATACCCTAGTCTTAGATATAGAGAGGCTTAATAAGATATCTTTAGGGGAGGAAAATGCCCTAGCCCCTATAGAGAGAATAGCTAGAGTAGCCTAGTTAAGAAGCTAGTTAGCTACTATAGATCTAGTAAAAGGTTAGCTAACTAAAGGGGATTTTAAGGAGAAGGTAGTGTATATCTAAGATATTAGCGTAGTATAAGAGATATAGGGGACTATTATATTACTAGATCCCTACTAATCTAGGCTAAATAAACTATTAGCATAACTACTATAGAAGGCATAGGATTAAGACCTAGATCTATAGAGATAGAATAGTAAGATTAATAACTCCCTAGTAAAAGGGAAAGGAAAGGCTAGTCTATAGTTATATAGTATAGGGGGTCTCCTATTATACTAAGACTAGGTAGTTATTCCCTAGGAGCCTATCTTATAATAGGAGCTTCTATAGCTATACTATAATAATCTACTAGTAGGTTACTTTAGGACTAAGTATACTCTAGAGCTACTAAAGTATTACTTTTAGTAGCTAGCTATAAGTAAGTCTATTTTAAACTATATTATAAGCTATAGGGTTTGCTAATAGGTAATAGCTAGAAAGCATTACCTATATAGAAGCCTTAAATTACTACTAATACTAAGGTAATTATAGATAGAAATCTTAATAGACTTTATTATAGGGTTACCTATTATATAAGTAGGTAAGTAAGAGACTAATGTAATTCTAGTAATTATAAACTAATTTACTAAGTATTCTATCTTCCTACCTATAACTACTACTATTAATATAGCTAAATAAGTAAAACTTTTCTATAAAGAGATTAAGCTATAATTTAGAGCCCTAGAGGGCATTATATCTAATAGAGGTTTAGTCTTTATAAGCTAATTCTAGTTAGACCTATACTACCTATCTTAGGTAAAGTAAAGGCTTTTTATAGTATTTTACCCCTAAACTAATAGGTAGATAGAAAGAATAAACTAAGTACTTAAGCACTACCTTTAATATTTTATTATAGGGAACTAATAGATATAGCCTAAGCTACTTCTAATAGCTTAATTTACCTATAATAATATAGTAAATAGGAGCACTAGCTACTCCCTAAATTATTTACTTATAGGCTATTTACCTAAGTTTTATCTAGCTCTTAGGGGTAAGAGCTAGGAAGGGAAGGTACTAGAAGTATATATATATATTATAAAGCTATATAAAGTTAGAGAGTATCTAAAGGAGAACTAGGCTAAAGCCACTAAAACCTAGGTAAAGTACTATAACTAGTATTACTAGCTATTAATACTATATTAAGGTAACCTAGTACTACTATTAGTAAAGAATATTAGGCTTAAGGATATAAAATAGAAGCTAACCCCTAGATTTATTAGGCTTTTTTAAGTACTTAATACTATAAGAAAATAAGTATATAAACTAGTATTACCTAAGAAGTATAGATAGCTATATAATATATTTTATATAAGCCTATTAGAGCTATAGAATTACTATAAAGACACTAAGGATAAGGATATACTAATACTAGACCTTAAGGATAAAGAAAATAAGTATAAAGTTAAGGAAGTTAAGGACTATAAGAAGACCTATAAAGATAATAAATACCTAGTAAAATAGAAGGGTTAGCTAAGTAAATATAACTAATAGGTTCTAGTAAAAGATATAGAAGGCACTTAATATATAATTTAAGCGTTTTACTAAAGTAAATTATATAAGAAAGGTAGTAATATATAGGTAAGTTATAGGTAAAGAGATATAGAGTTATAATAAAAAAGGCCTAGCCTTATTAGCTACTATTATACTCCTATATAAACTACCTTAGACTACCTACTAAATAATAAAAGAAAATATACCTAAAGTATAGGGAGGGTTAAGGGGAACCCCTCTATTATTACCCCCTTATAGAAAAAAGCCTAATCCCTATAAATAAAATACTTAGTGCTATTCTTATCCTTAGTAATTACCTAGTATATTACTAGCGTAAAATGATATTTTACTATCCCCTAGGGGATATACCCTAGGTCTAAGTATTATAGGTATAAAGTTATTTTTATATTCTATATAATCTTAAGTTTATAGTAGTTTAGCTATAGAAGAATTAGTAAATATATAGTAAGGTAGGGTAGAATAACTATAATACTTATATACCCTAGAATTAGGCTAGGGAATATTATAATAAGTAACTACTATTATAATACTATATACTATTAGTATATAATAAAGGTATGCTACTATTAAATATAAGTAAAAGACTAGTAAATATATAGTAAAGAGATAAACCTAATAAACCTTTATAGCCCTAGTTAAGCTAAAAGTAATATAGTATAATATATTTATATAGTTAAACCCTATTATTAAATAGAGGTAATACTTAGTAATATAGAAGTAAGAGGCCTTTAAAAATAGGTAGTCCTTAGGGTCTTCCTCTACTATATTACTATAGATATCTATAAGTATTTAGGCCTAGTCTAAAACTATAAAAAGGTTAATAAAATTACCCCTTATTATAGCTATAGCCTATAGGAATTTATTAGTAAAATAAGACTAAAAGATATAGGAAGAGTAGTATACTTATAGTCTTATAAGAATTACTATAGTTATAGTATTAGGTATAGTGCTTAGAATATTTTATCTTTTAAGGATCTATAAATAGATTATAGGGAAATTAATAGTTAATCTATAGTAATATAGGCTTAGCTAGGGGATATTTCTTAAACTTAGTGTATCTAGTATATAAATAATATATATAGCTATATTCTTTTAAAGGAATATACTTATCTTCTATAATAAATATATAATAATTAAGGACTAGGAAGGGATAGAAACTAAAGGCATAAGAAATAATTAAAAAATTACTATAGTTATAAAAGGGAAGAGTATATAATATAATAAAGAATTATAGGTAAATTTATAGTTAAACCCTATTTATTATTTATTATTATTTTAGAGGCTATTACTAGTTAGTAAATAGCTATAAAGTAGCTAGCAAAAGCTATTTAGAAGCCTAGCTATAAGTAGGGAGGTAATTATAAGGCCCTGCCTATAATATAGCGTGCACACCCTATAGGTATACTAGGCCTAGGGCTAGGTCTATGTAACACTAGTAAGCTACTAGATAAAAGCCAGCGACTCGCGCGCATAATACTTAGACCTAGCAAGCTTTAGTAAATACATAAGTGCCCCCATACCTCTTGCCTAGCTATCCTTTGTTCTCACATAGGTCTTCTAGAAGTCTTCTCTTCTTAGGACTTATAAAGGGAGAAGGTAGGAACTATTATAGTAGAGGTAATTATAGTAGCTATATAGCTTTTATAGTATTACTATCTATATTATAACCTATAGTCTTAGTCTCTATAGATTTCCTACTTAGTAATTCCACCGTAAAATATATATTCTTTAATAGTAAGGCTTATTTAATTAAAATATTAATAATATAGCGTCCTTTCTCTTTAAAGGAAGGGTTAATAAGCTCCGTAATATATAGTTCTTTATTATTATTAATTTAGGCTAGTATATTGCTCTTATTAAAATAAACATCCCTTACCTAAATTACCTTTTATTTATTAGGAATCTAAATCTTATAGAGATAACACTTTAGTCCCTCTATGCCTACTAGTCTTCTAATCTTAGCCCTTAGGGCTATTTTCTAAGCCTTTATATAATATTTATTAGGAATCTATATATATATAAGGCATCCCTATATTTGTAAGTATTAAATTAAGGCATTATTTTAAAGACCTAGTATCTTAAAAAGAGTCTCTTATAGTAAGCTACTATCCTTAGTTTTACTTATAGGAAGTAAATTAGTAATCTTAGCTATATATATTATAGTAAAAGGCTATAGTAGCTTAGGAAGTTATAACTTAATTATTATAGATCTTACTACCTCTATAAGGGTTTATCCTATATATTTTATAATACCTTAATATATAGGTATATAAGGAGCGCTAGTATAGAAGATAATTCCTTCCTTTTAATAGTAGGTCTTAAACTTCTCCCTAAGGAATTCTATTATATTATTTATATAGAAGCACTTTATAGTATAACCTCTACCTATATTCTCTATAGTAGTCTTCTAGGCTATAATAGCTTTAACTATATTTAACTTATTAATAGTTAGAATTACCTAGTAAAAACACATATAAATATTAATTAAATATAATATATAGTTTTTACTACTAAATCCTTCTAGCTTATATTTAATAAAGTCCTAGAATACCTATAAAAGGAAATGCGTAGTATTATTTAAGTTATTATAATTAATTTACTAAGGAGCTTTTACTAGTAAGTATACTAGATATTAAAAATTTATTAGAGACTAAGGGTTAATTAAGATTCTAGCTTCTTTATAAGCCTTAATAATACAGTCTTTACCTATATAACTAAGTTATTTATATAATAGACTAAATTTAACTTATCTAGTAATTAAATTACTTATAAGAGCCACGAAATTAAATTAGGGTTCTTTATTCTAAAGTATAAGAGTTATAATATTAGCTTTCTATTAGTATTAACTAATTAGTAGTCCTATACCCTTTAAGATTAAATAATCCTTATAACTATCTATTATAATATCTCCTTATTTAAGAAGTCTAGGGGAGATTATATTAACCTCTGCCCTTAGCGTATATTATATATTAGAAAGCTCTAAAAAGCTATACCTAACTAGAAGGCATACACTTCTAATTCTATTTATATAAAGATACTAACTATTACTTGCTATTATTAGCTTTGCGTTTATATTAGTATTTAAATACATAAACTACTTTGTGTTATTAAATGTGTGCGTGTTATATCTAGTATCTAGAATATAATTATCCTTTATAAGATAATCTTTAGTATCTATATATATAGTTAGTGTATTATAATTTACTACTATTAGTAAAAGATTTATTCTAGTGGTAATAATATCTAGGGAAGTAGTAATTATTAGATTTAACTTCTTCTTTTATATTAATTTAGGTATTTTCTTAGGATAAAGCTTCTAGTATCTATCCTTTATGTGTATTACCCTACCTAGGGAAATTTAGTAATCACACTCTAATTTTATAGTCTTTATAGTATTATTCCTTTTCTTATTATCCTTAGACTTAGCGTTCTTACTAGACTTACTCTAGGTATTAAAGTTTACCTTCTAGTCCTTTAGAGGCTTATTTATATTATATATTAAATATATAAGTATATTCTCTTTCTTTAAAGCTACTTTAGAGAAGCCTTTTATCTTCTAAAAGCTATAGACTTTAGGCATAGAGTCTTCTACTACCTTAATTATTTATAATACCTATATAATATCTAGAATTACCTAGATCTTATTAATTTAATTCTATAGATTCTAGTAGTAATTAAGCTAGGTTTAAGTAGTTATAAAGTTTAACTTCTTAGACTTTAAGAATTTATAGAGTAATTTAATAATCGCTAAGTTAGCTTTAAAGCTATAATTATTTCTAATTAAATCCATTATTTTAGTCACTAGTATAGTCTTAGTCTATCCTATATATATTAGGTTTTTCTAGACTTAAGAAAAAAGGCTTTACTAGATAATAGATATAAGAATAGTATAATATTTATCTATTATAGGAGAATGTGGGATTTCCTTAGTAAAGTGCTTTATTAATTATATAATTCAGACCTATATCTTAACTAAAATCTCCTATTCCTTAAAATTCTCCGCCCCTTTAAGGGGTAAGATAACTATAATCTAAGAGAACTAATTCTTTATTATATTATTATGTTTTTCTAGTTATATTAGAGTTGCTGCGGTTGCCGCGGTTATTTAGGTTGCCTATATAAATAGTCCTACTGTGGAACTTATATTATTAAATATCTTATTAGCTATATTATGATTTATAGGAGTAATAAGAGGGTTATATATTAGAATTTGTGTACTCCTATTACTATAATTACTTAATACTAATTATTATTAATTTAGTTAAGTAGAAGTTATAGTAGTAGCTCTCTCTTAGTTAAATTACTATATAGCTACTAACGCATAGAGATATAAAGTTAATAGTATAAGGTGTTTTTAGATGCCTTAATCTTGTTTTACCTTAGCCTAGTTAGAGGGCAACGCTTTACTAGAATTTGCTATACTTACTTTACTTACTTTACTAATACTTACTATACCTTATAATAATAATTACTACCTAGATAGCAATAGATCTAGATTATTAGTTTTAGGTGCCTAAGGCAGTTCTATAAGGAATGTCTTATCCTAGCTTACTATCTACTAAGATCTACCTAGAAGGGTCTAACTTTTTAAAGTTATTTCTAAATCTTAATACATAGTTATTCACGCTACTATGTTATAAATACTAAAATCGTAATTTATTAATTAACGCTGCAAAGGTTATATATTTAAATCCTATTAATGTAATAAGAGATGTTTTTTTTTAAATAAAGGCTTGCTTAATTAATTTAATTATGCCTTTATAACTTAGTTATCTATTAAAGGAGGGGATTATCTACTGCCCCTTAAGTTACGTAAATTTTACGCTTCTAGATATTATTAAGAATTCTAGTGTAGTTATATATAACTTTTTAATAGTAAAAAAATAGCTAAGTGTAACTAGGCGTAATAGGAAGCGCTAGGCTTATAACCTATAAGATAGTGTGAAAAGTGATAATAATGTATTTAGCTATTTAGGCTATTCACATATGTGGCATAAAGAGGCTAGAGGTACGTGGGCTACAAGGGCATTTGCCCTAAGTGCTTATGTACCGCGATCTATGGTAATCCATAGCCTCGGATACAGAAGGTGTTATGAGTGATGCCTAAGATGTGAGGCTGCTATATCCAACAGCTAGCTATACTATAGTAGCGCGCTTATTATACTTAGCTTCCTAGGCTACTTTAGTAGCTACCTAAGTATAATAAACATACCTACGCTTATTAGTATTTTTAGTCTTTAGGAGGGTATTATATAGTTTTTACTTAGTATAAATAAGAGACTATTAGTATATTAGTAGTAATTAAGTTAAGAGAACTAGGGATATACTTACTTTATTAAGGTAGTAGTAATCTCCCTTAGGCATAGCTTTAATAATATTAAATAGCTTTTTATAAAGCTATATAATTTAAGTAAGGCACTAGTAGTAAATTAGTATTTTAAAACTAGAGACTTAGAATAAGTAGTTATACTCTAATATATATCTTATTATTTTAGGTATAATAGGTATATTTAGCTAAGTTTACTACTATAGGTTAGTAACTATAAGAAGTAAAGAAGTAGTAAGATTATACTATAAGAGTTATTATACTCTATAGGAAAAGGTTTATTCTCTTTAAAATACTAAGAAATAGTATAAGTACTATTCTTAGGCTATATATTTTATATAGTAACTTACTAACTACACTATATATATAGAATTTTAGTATTACTAGCTATAAGTTAGTAGTAATAACCTAGTAAGGAAGTAGTAAACTTATATAGAAATTTTAAATATTATTCTCTTTTAAGGTAACTTCTTTAGTAACTTCCCTAAGGGTTTATTCTATAGAGGTAAACCTAGTAGTAAAGTAAGAGTTAATAGATAAATTTTAGATATTATAAGCTAGCTATAGGTTAGTAGTAAGAAAGTAATAAAAGGAAGATAAGTAAAAATAAAGAAACTTATAATAGTTAGATAGTATATAAGGGAAAGGAAGTGTATATATAAGGGGGGAAGATCTAGTCTCTTTTATATTAACTATAGACCCCCTAAGTAATCTATATACTATATATAGCTAATATAGGGATTATAATATTTACTATTATTATTACTATTTATAAATATACTAGTAGCTATAAACACATAGTAACTACACTACTATATTACTAAGACTTATAAATAAGTTTATTTATATATATAGTGTCTAATACTCTATCTATTTAACCTAATTATAAAATTTAATATAGGGTATTCACTCTCTTAGAACTATTAGTATAAGGTAAAGAGTATTTACTTTACTATATTAGAGTAGTAAATAGGTTACTATTTAGGATTAATAAATAGGAGAATAATAATATTTATACCCTAGTATTATTAGTATTATTATTTTTAATAATATATTACGCTATAATATATTATACCTAACCTAAACCCTCTATTAACTATAGCCCCTAGGACTATGTAGTGTAAATGCCCTAAGTAAGTAGCTTATTATATAATTAAGGATAATTATATAAAGAGGGGGTATTATATTAGGAGTGTAAGGGATAGAGATAGAATTATTATATAATAGAGTATTAGCAAGACCTTAGACCCACTAGGTTAGGGAGGGGTTAGCTAGCAGCTAGATAGTTATCTAAGCATAGGTGTGAGAACAAAGGATAGCTAGGTAAGAGGTATGGGGGCACTTATGTATTTACTAAAGCTTGCTAGGTCTAAGTATTATACATATAAGTCACTAGCTTTTATCTAGTGGCTTACTAGTGTTACGTGGACCTAGCCCTAGGCCTAGTATACCTATAGGGTGTGCATGCTATATTATAAGCAAGGCCTTATAATTACCTCCTCACTTATAGCTAGGCTCCTAAATAGCTTTTACTAGCTACTTTATAGCTATTTACTAACTAGTAATAGCCTCTAGAATAATAATAAATAATAGATAGGGTTTAACTATAAATTTACCTATAATTCTTTATTATATTATATACTTTTCCCTTCTATAACTATAGTAATTTTTTAATTATTTCTTATGCTTTTAGTTTCTATCCCTTCCTAGTCCTTAATTACCGCATATTTATTATAGAAGATAAGCATATTTGTCATGACTTAAGGGTCGAAAGATAATAGAACAGAGTGATAGCTTAGATTCACAGTTACAGCTAGAAAGGTACTACCTAGGGGTAGGTGCGTGAAGGTTTTAAGCTCTAACCTTCTATAAGAATATAGGTAGTCCTTACTAAATACCTTACCCTACGCTTACGTAACTATCTAGCTACTAGCTAACCCCTCCCTAACCTAGTGGGTCCGAGGTCTTGCTAGTGCTCTATTATGTGATGATCCTGTCTCTATCCCTTACGCTCCTGATAATATTCCCTTAAAAGAATATAGCTATATATATTATTTACATACTAGATATGCTAAGTTTAAGAAATATCCCCTAGCTAAGCTTATATTACTATAGATTAACTATTAATTTCCTTATAATCTATTTATAAATTCTTAAAAAATAAAATATTCTAAGCGCTATGCCTAATGCTATAACTATAGTAATTCTTATAAGACTATAAGTATACTACTCTTTCTATATCTTTTAGTCTTATTTTACTAATAAGTTCCTATAGGCTATAGCTATAATAAGAGATAATTTTATTAACCTCCTTATAGTTTTAGACTAAGCCTAAATACTTATAGATATTTATAGTAATATAGTAAAGAAAGACCCTAAGGACTACTTATTTTTAGAGGCCTCTTACTTCTATATTACTAAGTGTTACTTCTATCTAATAATAGGGTTTAACTATATAAATATATTATACTATATTACTTTTAGCTTAACTAAGGCTATAAAAGTCTATTAGGTTTATCTCTTTACTATATATTTACTAGTCTCTTACTTATATTTAGTAGTAGTATACCTTTATTATATATTAATAGTATATAGTATTATAATAGTAGCTACTTATTATAATATTCCTAAGCCTAATTCTAGGGTATATAAGTATTATAGTTATTTTACCTTACTTTACTATATATTTACTAATTTTTCTATAGCTAAATTACTATAAACTTAAGATTATATAGAATATAAAAATAACTTTATACCTATAATACTTAGACCTAGGATATATCCCCTAGGGAATAGTAAAATATTATTTTATACTAGTAATACACTAGGTAATTACTAAGAATAAGAATAGTACTAAGTATCTTATTTATAAGGGTTAGGCTTTTTACTATAAGGGGGTAATAATAGAGGGGTTTCCCTTAACCCTCCTTATACTTTAGGTATATTTTCTTTTATTATTTAGTAAGTAGTCTAAGGTAGTTTATATAGGAGTGTAATAGTAGCTAATAAGGCTAGGCCTTTTTTATTATAACTCTATATCTCTTTACCTATAACTTACTTATATATTACTACCTTTCTTATATAATTTGCTTTAGTAAAACACTTAAATTATATATTAAGCGCCTTCTATATCTTCTACTAGAACCTATTAGTTATATTTACTTAGCTAACCCTTCTATTTTACTAGGTATTTATTACCTTTATAGGTTTTCTTATAGTTCTTAACTTCCTTTAACTTTATATTTATTTTCTTTATTCTTAAGGTTTAGTATTAGTATATCCTTATCCCTAGTGTTTTTATAGTAATTCTATAGCTTTACTAGGCTTATATAAAATATATTATATAGCTATTTATACTTCTTAGGTAATACTAGTCTATATACTTATTTTCTTATAGTATTAAGTACTTAAAAAGGCCTAATAAATCTAGGGGTTAGCTTTTATTTTATATCCTTAAGCCTAATATTCTTTACTAATAGTAGTACTAGGTTACCTTAATATAGTATTAATAGCTAGTAATACTAGTTATAGTACTTTACCTAGGTTTTAGTAGCTTTAGCCTAGTTCTCCTTTAGATACTCTCTAACTTTATATAGTTTTATAATATATATATATACTTCTAGTACCTCCCCTTCTTAGCTCTTACCCCTAAGAGCTAGATAAAACTTAGGTAAATAGCCTATAAGTAAGTAGTTTAGGGAGTAGCTAGTGCTCTTATTTACTATATTATTATAGGTAAATTAAGCTATTAGGAGTAGCTTAGGCTATATCTATTAGTTCTCTATAATAAAATATTAAAGGTAGTGCTTAAGTATTTAATTTATTCTTTTTATTTACCTATTAGTTTAGGGGTAAAATACTATAGAAAGCCTTTACTTTACCTAAGATAAGTAGTATAGGTCTAACTAGAATTAGCTTATAAAGACTAAACCTCTATTAGATATAATACCCTCTAGGGCTCTAAATTATAGCTTAATCTTTTTATAAAAAGTTCTACTAATTTAGCTATATTAATAGTAGTAGTTATAGGTAAGAAGATAAAATACTTAGTAAATTAGTCTATAATTACTAGGATTATATTAGTCTCTTACTTACTTACTTATATAATAGGTAACCCTATAATAAAGTCTATTAAGATCTCTATTTATAGTTACCTTAGTATTAGTAGTAATTTAAGGCTTCTATATAGGTAATACCTTCTAGCTACTACCTATTAGTAAACCCTATAGCTTATAATATAGTCTAAAATAGACTTACTTATAGCTAGCTACTAAAAGTAATACTTTAGTAGCTTTAGAGTACACTTAGTCCTAAAGTAACTTACTAGTAAATTATTATAGTGTAGCTATAAAAGCTCCTATTATAAGATAAGCTCCTAGGGAATAACTACCTAGTCTTAGTATAATAAGAGACCCCTTATACTATATAACTATAGACTAGCCTTTCCCTTCCCTTTTACTAGGGAGTTATTAATCTTACTATTTTATCTTTATAGATTTAGGTCTTAATCCTATGCCTTCTATAGTAGTTACACTAATAGTTTATTTAGCCTAGATTAGTAAGGATTTAGTAATATAATAATCCCTTATATCTCTTATACTATACTAATATCTTAGATATACACTACCTTCTCCTTAAAATCCCCTTTAATTAGCTAACCTTTTACTAGATCTATAGTAGCTAACTAGCTTCTTAACTAGGCTACTCTAGCTATTCTCTCTATAGGGACTAGGGTATTTTCCTCCCCTAAAGATATCTTATTAAGCCTCTCTATACCTAAGACTAGGGTATTTTCCTTCCCTAAAGGTATCTTATTATATTTTCTTTAATATATTAGTTTCTTTTCTTCTACTATTTTAGTAAGTACTATCTTCCTTTAAAGTTCTAGTAATAGTGCTTTATTTATTAGGGATTTACCCTTATAATTAGACTTTCTTAATAGTGTATTTACTAGGTTACTTTTCCTAGGTCTATACCTAATTATAAAGTAAAAGGGGTAAAGGAATATATACTATCTTACTTACCTTTTATTTAACTTCTACTACCTTATAAAGGTCTATAGGTTATAGTAGTTTAATAGGACTTTAACTAGGCTTACTATACCCTTAATATAGTATTACTAGTATTTAAATAACTTTACTATA
The DNA here is from genome assembly GCA_023658445.1 of Epichloe bromicola. NCBI lineage: Eukaryota > Fungi > Ascomycota > Sordariomycetes > Hypocreales > Clavicipitaceae > Epichloe > Epichloe bromicola. Next base: position 1,955,294 of record CP098269.1, read on the forward strand.
GTAAGTAGCTCTTAATTAGCTATACTATAATTATACTTAGTGTCTATAAATTTCCTTAATTAAAATACTACTAGATACTAATAGCCCTTATTATCCTATTAAGATAAGATTCCTACTATTATAAAAATTAAAGTATTTATCTTAATATACACTAGTTAACTTAGGTTATAATAATAGAGAAAAGGTACTTACTAGAAGGCCTCTTTTAGCTAGTTAAATACTAGCTATTCCTTTACTCTAAATATAAACTTCCTAGTCTAAATACTATTTTAATTACCTTTTATTAATATATAAAGAGATACTATAATCCCTAAGTATTTATAAATAAACTATTAGTAAAAGTTATAAAACCTAAGGAAAGACTATATATCCTTAAAGCTTATAGGCTCTTTTTATTCTTAGATTATATTAACCTAGTAAGTATTTATTAAGATCCTATTAACTAATAGAATAAACCCTAGGAACTTTACTAACTCCTAGTAAAATAAATACTTTAAGGGTTTTATATATAACTTTACTAATCTTATATATTCTAAAACTTCCTTAATATATATAGTATATTCCTTCTATATCTTTAAAAAGATAAGGATATTATTTAGATATACTATATAAATAATATTAACTAGCCTATAAAGTGCCTTATAAATATAACTTTAAAAAGTAGCTAGGGTATTAGTTAACCTAAAGGGTATTATAAGGTATTTATAGTGTTTATAATAGGTATAAAATATAGTCTTTTACTTATTACCTTCTTTAATATAAATTTAATAGTATATATTCTTAATATTAATTTTTAAGAAGTAGTAAGCTCCTTAGCACTAGTTTAGGATCTCTAAAATTAGAGGGAGAGTATAGTAATTCTTTTATATTACTTTATTAAGTCCCTAATAATCTATATATAATTAGAGTATCCTATCCTTCTTTAGTATAAATAAAATAGGTATACCTATAAGGCTCTTAGAGGGTCTTATCTAGCCTTTCTATAGGTTTTTATTAATATATTTATAAAGCTCCTTTAGCTTACTTTAGGAGAGAGGGTAGATTAGTCTATATAGGGGTATAGCCCTAGGTACTAGGTTAATTATATAGTTAGTCTTTTTTCTTAATAGTAAGCTTCCTACCTTATCTAATATAAATATATCTTTAAACTTATATAGTTTTAGGGGGATATCTTTAATAGTTTTATATACTTTTACCTTCTTATTATCTTTAAGGGTAATAAACTTATCTTCTATAACCTCTATAATAGTATATATAATAGTTTTATTATATATTACTTTTATAAATTTATAGGGAGTTAATAGTAAAAAGGCTACTTTTTCTTTCTTAAACTACTATTCCTATAAATATAGGTAAAGGTATATATATTCTTCTATAAGGGTATATATTCTAATTAATATAAGGCTTCCCCTTACTCTTAGGTCTTTATCTATAGCTATATATAGTAGCTTAAGATCTCTTTTTTCTTCTCTTAAGTCCTTAATTATAATAGGTACCTTATAAATACTATATTAAAGGACTATAAGGGCTCTTACTACCTTAATAATAGGTACTATAGCCTTAGCCTAGTTAAGTTTATAAGTTCTTATAAACTTAATACTAATTATATTAATCTTAGTGTAACTATCTAGATTAGCTACTATTTTAATATCTTTATACCTATAGATAGTAACTAGTATATAAAACTAATACCTTATTAGTACCTTAGTATTAGAGATAAAGGTAAAGGTATTTACTTCTACCTTAGGGAGTTTTCTAGGCCTTCTTAGGACTTTTTCTTAGGTTTCTTATAATAATATATAAGGTATCCTATACTATTATAGTTATAACACTATATCTTATCCCTAGGTTTAGTAGTGTTTAGGTAAGTAGCTAGGCCCTTCTCCTAGTCCTTCTTTCTTTAATCTTTATAAGGTCTATAACCTTATAAGGAGTTATTCCTATAGTACTAGGGGTTCTTAAATAGGCCTTTATCTCCTAATTACTTAGGCTTTTGCTTATTCTTTAGTATAGCCTCCTAGAATTACTAAGTAAGTTATATAATCTCTTTTTAAGTCTTATTAGTAATAGAGGTATATAAGTTAATATAATCCTATAGGTTAGGGAGTAACTTTATAAAGAATATAAGGGTATAAGTCTTTTCTAGGGCTTTTTCTAGGTATTTCTCTAGTAAATCTAAGAAGATACTAAACTTAATAAGGCTTTAACCCTTATATTACTTTATATTCTCTAATTATATTACTATTTATATATTATAATTAGTAGAGTCCTAAAGTAGCATAAGTATCTAGGTCTAAAATTTATCCTAGTTATCTTTAAGGTTATCCTAGCTATTAGCCTACTATTCCTTAAGGTATCTATTCTATCTTACCCTATAATTAATATATATATAGTTAAGTATAAAAAGGATTTTCTAGTAGTTATATTAGAACTTCTTCTTTACCTTATTAAAGGTATAGTTTAGGTTATTAATCTATATCTTATACCTCTATAGGTTTATAGGAGATTAGAGGTTAGTAATATTCTAAACTTTAATCTCTTAGCTACTATAGCTTAAGAAAGTGCTAGCTTTTTACTACCTTTTTAATTATTCTTCTCTAGTATTATACTATAATAAATCTTAAAGCTCTTACTCTCTTTCCTATAGTTCTAGAGTTCCTTAAGCTAGGTAATTTACTTTACTATTACTATAGCTTAGGTATAGATAATAAAGGGTATATCTTTAGTTATAGTACTTATAAAATATAGTATATTCTTAGCTATAGTATTACCCTTATTTAGTAGCCCTTAGTTATTATCTAATATTACTCTTATAGATTAAGTAATTCTTCCCCCTATATTACTCTTAGGTAGCTAGTAGGAGAAGCTTTAGAATTATAAGAATAAAGGATAGCTAAGTAAGAGGTATAAGAATACTTATATATTTACTAAAGCTTACTAGGTCTAAGTGTTATGCGCGTGAGTTACTAGCTTTTATCTAGTAGCTCGCTAGTGTTACATAGACCTAGCCCTAGGCCTAGTATGCCTATGGGGTGTGCACGCTGTGTTATAAGCGGGGCCTCACAATAGGGCAAGGTATTTAGCGAGGACCGCCTATATTCTTATAGAAGGTTAGAGCTTAAAACCTTCACGCACCTGCCCCTAGGTAGCACCTTTCTAGCTATAACTATGAATCTAAGCTATCACTCTGTTCTATTATCTTTCGACCCTTAAGTCGTGACAAGGCCCCACTTATAACATAGGTGCACTACACTAGCGCACCCTATAGATAAGCCACGCCCTAAGGCTAGGTCTATATAACGCTAGTAAGCTACTAGCTATAAGCTAGTAACTTATATATATAACACACTTAGACCTAGTAAGCTTTAGTAAATATATAAGTGCCCCTATACCTCTTACCTAGCTATCCTTTATTCTTATAATTCTAAAGCTTCTCTTACTAGTTACCTAAAAGTAATATAAAGAGAAGTACTTAATTTATAAAAGTAATATTAGATAATAACTAAGGGCTACTAAATAAGGGTAATACTATAGCTAAGAATACACTATATTTTATAAGTACTATAACTAAAAATATACCCCTTATTATCTATACCTAAGCTATAATAATAGTAAAGTAAATTACCTAGCTTAAGAAACTCTAGAAACTATAGGAAAAAGAGTAAGAGCTCTAAGATCTATTATAGTATAATACTAAAGAAAAATAATTAAAAAGGTAGTAAAAAGCTAGCACTTCCTTAAGCTATAGTAGCTAAGAGGTTAAAGTCTAGAATATTACTAATCTTTAATACTCTATAAACCTATAGAGATATAAGATATAGATTAATAACCTAAACTATACCTTAAATAGGGTAAATGTTAGGAGCGTGAGGGACAGAGACAGGACTATTACATAATAGAGCATTAGCAAGACCTTAGACCCACTAGGTTAGAGAGGGGTTAGCTAGTAGCTAGATAGTTATATAAGCATAGGGTAAGGTATTTAGTAAGGACTACCTATATTCTTATAGAAGGTTAAAGCTTAAAACCTTTATATACCTACCCCTAGGTAGTACCTTTCTAGCTATAACTATAAATCTAAGCTATTACTTTATTCTATTATCTTTTAACCCTTAAGTTATAATAAATTAAGCTCTTAATCCCTTTAGGGTAATAGACTATTAGCTAGATTATAATATTAGTATTCTAGAGAATATCTATATAAAATATACTTATACCCCCTAGTAGTAATACTATAGATAAGTAAGGTAGTAGTAATATAGTAAATACTTAAATAATAGATATTAATAATTAAGTATATTAGACACTACCTAATACTAATCTAGATAATAATACTAGAGTTAAGAATAATAGTATTAAGGAGGTAGTATAATAGCATTATAATATAGTATAAGCTAAGCTATAATATATATAGAAAATATAAGAAATTCTATAAATAAAAGTAAAAATTAGGGAGCTTTAGGTAAACTTACTATTAGCAGTTATTAACTAATAGAATTCAATTTAGATTACTTTTATAGTAACTAATAAAGTAATAGAATTGATTTTAGTTGGTTTATTTAGGTAATATGGCTATTAGTTAAGAGGCCTAGCTAACTAGCTAGATTAAAAAGATCTTCTTCCTCTTATAGACCTACTAACTATATTAGCAGGCCTAGGCCGCTAGCAAGGTCTTGCAAGCTACTTTTTATTTTCCGCAAAATTTATTTGTATATAAAATCTAAAAAATTAACTTACTACTATACATACTAGTAACCTATATACACTAAATTTTAGTCTAAAAAATATTACTATATAAAAAGAAAGCCCTATCTTCTAGTAATAATTTACTATATATAAGACTTTTATATAACTTCTAGTTAAAGAGAAAATCGCTATTAAAGATAGCTATAGGGTAAGCTACTTACATTACTACTATAGGGTAGTCTGCTTATGTCACCCTAGCTTACCTAATTACTTATAGTTAGGGTTGTGAGCACACTCATGCCTATAACACTAATTAACATTAGTTATCCATATAGTTAGTTATAGCTATTAATAGCTACAACGTGGTTATTTATAACTACCTTCGTAACTATTGATAGCTATAGTGCAGCTGTTAAGCTTGCAGTGCAAGCTTAGTAATATAAAGGTTCTTTAACTAGAAAGGGCTAAAAATAGGTCTTATTTTTAACAAAATTTACTAAAATTTACTCCCTTTATACTTTTTCTTTTATATACTATATTAAATTTTTCTATTACTCTCTTATATACTACTATACTAATATTAGGTATTAGTATTTAAGTATTTACTCTTAATCTAGGCTTTCTAAATCTAGTAAATAGTAGCTTAAAATTAAGTTTTACTATTTATTTATAGACTTATAATAGTCTAATAAAGTACTTTATAAGTATCTTTTTAACTTCCTTATTAAATTTACTTTTTACTATACTATTATTAACCTTTATTTCCCTAAACTTAGTTTCTTTATTACTTTTAAGCTTTAATTCTAGCTTAAAAGATCTTACTCTTAATTAAGTTAAGTTAAATCTTACTACTCTTTTACTTTTTTTAGTTAATAAGTTTCTAGATTTATCTTCTTTTTATACTAATTTTTTTCTTTTCTTTCTTATATAATTCTCTCTAATTAAATCCTATATAGCTTAATTCCTTATTTACCTTTCTATAGATAAATCTAATATAATATTTACTATATTATTATTATTCTCTATTTACTTCTCTCTATTAACTATTACCTATATAACTTTAGCTACTTTATTAGTGCTTTTACTACCTTCCTTTACTAATAGTAATAGTTTATTTAACTTATTTTATTATATACTAGATTTATCTTAATACTATTATAGCTATAATTATATAACTTATTATATTAGAAGTAAGAATTAGTATAATTAGCTATTTTAGTTTACTTAATTTAGAAAGTAGTTTTAGAACTTTACTCTCTTATAGTAAGTTATAGTTCCTAGCTATACTAAAATCTTATTAATTTACTAATTATATTTAGCTCTTTTACTATTAGTAGTAGATTACTATTATACTAAATTAGTAACTATAAGCTATTCTAATAACTAGTTTTATTATTCTAATACTAGTACTTAAATATATAAATAAGTTACTTATATTTACTTATAGAGTATCTAGTCTTATATACTAACCTTATTATTAAATAGAATAAAGTCTAGTATAGCTAAAGGGTTATTATATAGGTTTATATATTACCTATAAGACTTATATTTAACTTCTAGTATAATATTATAAAGTCTTACTTAGTACTTTTAGTAATTATTATACTTCTATATTTCCTATAGCTAATTTAGCTCTAGTTCTAATAGTTTTTAGACTTTTATATTATATATAATATTATTCTTAGAAATAAATACTATAAAGGAAAATAAGACTAAAATAAAAATAACTATACTTATGTTAAATTTAACTACGTAAAGCTAGTAGGGTATTAGGGGATAATGTAAAGTGAGAGTGTGGTGAGCTTCCCTTTGCCTTTTTCGCTTATGGATTAACCTTCGCTATATAAGTAGTCATGTAGATTGCGTCTCTTATTGTCTACTATAGTAATATACGCTAATCTTATATTCTCTTAAGTTAGAACTAAGTATATCTATTATAATCCTAGATATAGCTTAAGATATAAACATACTAAAAACTAATAGTTAGTTAACTTGCTATTTGCCCTTATATACTAGAAGATCTTTAATATAAATTTATAAAAAGATACCTCTTTTATAATATTCTCTTTAGTATATTTTGCCTTATTAAGCTATATTATTATATTCTAAACCTAAATACTAAATTCCTTTTATATAGCTATAAATATAGTTAGTATTTCACTAAATATAGTATTTTATTCTGCTAAGTTAAGATATTATCTATACTATACTATTACATCCCCTTAGAATAATATCTAGATTTTCTTCTAAATAATATCCTAATAGCTAGGATTAGTATAATATAAGTAATCTTTAACTACTTAGATTTATAATTTAATATTATAGAAGATAGTTTGCTTTCTATTATATATAATAAGGTTATTACTAGCCTCTTTTAGTTTATTATAAGGCTTAAAATACCTAATATCTATAATCTTCTACATTAAATCTATATTTTATTCCGCTATTTTTATTTACTAGTTATACTAATTTTAGTGTAATACTAGGTTTACCTTTCTTTAATTTCTAGAATTAGTATACTAACCTTAATCTAGAGGGTATAGTCCTTACTACTAAGTTTAGTAAGAACTTAGCTAAGGTTATAAGTATTCTTACTAATATTCTAGCTATATTAGTTACACTAGTAGTCCTAGCTATACTAATAGTCCTAGCTATAGTTATAGTAGTCCTTATTACTATTAGGGTAGGATTAATAATACTAATAGTTTAGTTATATTCTTTTATTAGTATATAAATACCTATTATACTAACCCTATTTATTAGCTAGATATAGTAATTCTTAGTTAGTATTCTATACTAATAGTATTAAACTTACTAAATATCAGGAGCGTAAGGGACAGAGACAGGATCATCACATGATGGAGCACTGGCAGGACCTTGGACCCACTAGGTTAGGGAGGGGATAGCTAGTAGCTAGATAGTTACGTAAGCGTAGGGCGAGGTATTTAGTAAGGACTGCCTATATTCTTATAGAAGGTTAGAGCTTAAAACCTTTACGCACCCGCCCCTAGGTAGTACCTTTCTAGCTATAACTATAAATCTAAGCCATCACTCTGTTCTATTATCTTTCGACCCTTAAGTCGTGACACTAAAGCACTTATACTTTATAAGCTTTTAATTTTAGTTATTAATCTTATTACTAGCTAGTCTATTCCTAATACTATTTTCTCTATAGCTTACTATAATACCTATTATTATTCCTAAATCCCCTATATTATCCTTACTATATTATATTTACTAGTCTTAGTATAAGAATCCTTAGGATTCTTTAGGTATTCTAAGGGTTCTAGTAGTAAGTCTTCTAGATTTAACTCTATTAACTAATTAAAGGGTTTAATATTCTAAGCAATAGTATTAGTTTTAGAATAGTTTTTAATTCCCTTTTCTTTATTATTTTTATCTTTTCTTATACTTCTTCTAGTTCTTATAGTAGTAGTACTAGAAGCTAGACTAAGAGTATTTTAAAATAGTCTTTCTAATACCTTATTACTTATTAATTTATTAGGTTTATTAAGTAAGCCTCTAGTTTTAGCTTTTTAGATATAGGATTTAACTTAATTCTAAGTATAATATATAGCTTATAAATCTACTAAATTCTAATAAATAGGGGAGTCTTAATATATTAGCTATTTCTATTTTTCTACTACTTTATTATTAAATTTATATCTTATAAGTTAGTTTAGATTCTCTTAATTATTAATTCTAATAAGTTTCTATTTTTAATAATTAAAATCTAGATTTATACTATTAAAAGCATAAAACTAGTAAATAATATTATCACGACTTAAGGGTCGAAAGATAATAGAACAGAGTGATGGCTTAGATTCATAGTTATAGCTAGAAAGGTGCTACCTAGGGGCAGGTGCGTAAAGGTTTTAAGCTCTAACCTTCTATAAGAATATAGGCAGTCCTCACTAAATACCTTACCTTACGCTTATATAACTATCTAGCTACTAGCTATCCCCTCCCTAATCTAGTAGGTCTAAGGTCCTACTAGTGCTCTATTATATAATAATCCTATCTCTATCCCTTACGCTCCTAATATAATACCCCCTCTTTATATAATTATCCTTAATTATATAATAAGCTACTTACTTAGGGCGTTTACACTATATAGTCCTAGAGGCTATAGTTAATAGAGGGTTTAGGTTAGGTATAATATATTATAGTGTAATATATTATTAAAAATAATAACACTAATAATACTAGGGTATAAATATTATTATCCCCTTATCTATTAATACTAAATAGTAACCTATTTACTACTCTAATATAGTAAAGTAAATACTCTTTACCTTATACTAATAGTTCTAAGAGAGTAGACACCCTATATTAAATTTTATAATTAGGTTAAATAAATAGGGTATTAGACACTATATATATAAATAAACTTATTTATAGGTCTTAGTAATATAGTAGTGCGATTACTATATATTTATAGCTACTAGTATATTTGCGAATAGTAATAATAATAGTAAATATTATAATCCCTATATTAGCTATATATAGTGTGTAGATTACTTAGGGGGTCTATAGTTAATATAAAAAGGACTAGATCTTCCCCCCTTATATATATGCTTCCTTTTCCTTATATACTATCTAACTATTATAAGTTCCTTTATCTTTACTTATCTTCTCTTTACTACTTTCTTACTACTAACCTATAGCTAGCTTATAATATCTAAAATCTATTTATTAACTCCTGCTTTACTACTAGGTCTACCTTTATAGGATAAACCCTTAGGGAAGTTACTAAAGAAGTTACCTTAAAAGAGAATAGTATCTAAAATTTCTATATAAGTTTATTACTTCCTTACTAGGTTATTACTACTAACTTATAGCTAGTAATACTAAAATTCTATATATATAGTATAATTAGTAAGTTACTATATAGAATATATAACCTAAGAATAGTACCTATACTATTCCTTAATATCTTAAGGAGAATAAACCTTTTCCTATAGAGTATAATAACTCTTATAGTATAATCTTACTACTTCTTTACTTCTTATAGTTACTAATCTATAGTAGTAAACTTAGCTAAATATACTTATTATACCTAAAATAATAAGATATATATTAGAGTATAACTACTTATTCTAAATCTCTAGTTTTAAGACACTAACTTACTACTAGTGCCTTACTTAAATTATATAGCTTTATAAAAAGCTATTTAATATTATTAAAGCTATGCCTAAGGGAGATTACTACTACCTTAATAAAGTAAGTATATCCCTAGTCCTCTTAACTTAATTACTACTAATATACTAATAGTCTCTTATTTACACTAAGTAGAAACTATATAATACCCTTCTAAAGACTAAAAACACTAATAAGTATAGGTATATTTATTATACTTAGGTAGTTACTAAAGTAGCCTAGGAAGCTAAGTATAATAAGCACGCTACTATAGCGTAGCTAGCTAATACTACTAACCTTAAGGTCTAAATTAATATTATAAACTATCTTTACTATATATATAAGAATATCCTAATAGTAAGTCTCTTAAATATCTATAGGCACTTCTTTACTAACTTACTAGTAGTTTACTTCTTATACCTCTAGGCTTCCTACTTATATTAGTCCTTCTAAGTTACCTAGAGAGCTCTATATCTTTATATATAGGGAAGGTAACTCTTCTAATAATAAGGCCCCTATGCCTCTAAAGGCTCTTATACCTATTATTACTATAGTCTCTAGGGAAAATAGGGGTAAGGGTAGGGATAAAGAAATGCTTTTTAAGTAATTATTACTAGGTAATTATATTATAATTATAAGAGTAATATAATTATATCTTTTTAGAATATTACCCTGCGTTATTTGCTATATTTATAGGGTATTACCTTATATTATTTACTAAGGGCGGTTTTACTACTATAACCTAGCTACCTAGTTACTACTTATAGTTATAGATAATATCCCTTATAATAAAATCCCTCTTTAATACCTATAAATTCTCTAAGCTATTATAGCCCTTCTATTTAACTAGGTACTTATAATGCCTGCTATTATAATAATATAAGATAATTCTTTTTACCTTAAACTCTTACTTATTATCCTTAATATTATCTTATAGTAAAGAAGTATTTACTATATTACTTAGGTTCCCTTTAAAGGGTTTAAGGCTTATAATATTAAACACATTATATAACCGCATTCTAGTAGGTAATTCTAGCTAGTAAGCTAGCCTATAACTCCTAACTACCCTTATAATCTTATAAGGGCCTAGGTACTTTATAGTTAACTTCCTACTTAGCTATCTTAGGTTAATATTCTTTATAGATAGTAGAATATAATTACTAACTTTAAACCTCTTTAGGGTTCTTTTTTAGTTATAGTATTTCTTATACTAAGCTTATAAGTTAATTAGAAGCTATTTAATTACTATATATTTCTCTCTTAGTAATAATACTCTACTCTTAGCCTAATTATTTATAAGTAGAATATTAGATACCACTTACTATAGGCCCCTAGGGTTATACCCTTATAATACCTTTACTAGTATATAGCTATAAGTTATATAGTTACTAGTATTATATGTAAATTATACTATTAATAGGTTATTAGCCTAGTTAGTTTATTTAGCATAGGAGAAAGCCCTTAAATAATATTCTAGGACCTAGTTTAATTATTCTATCTACCTATCTATCTATAGGTAAAAAGCGGTGCTTAGTAGCTACTTAGTTATAATAAGATAGTAAAAGGTTATCTAGAATCCGCTTATAAATATAGAACCTTAGTCTATTATAATACCTTCTAGGGCACTATAATCTCTAAAGACATATTCTAGGAATATAGTAGCTAACCTATTACTTATTAGTTATATTAAAATAGGGATATAAATACTATACTTTATAAAATAGTTTATAATTACTAAGATTATATTATAGGTTTAGTTAGTATCTTTAACTAGTAGTAATCTAGTAATAAAATCTATTAATAGTTCTTAAAAGGGGTAATCTAGCTTTAGTAGAGTAGCTAACTTACTATATAGCTTATAGTGCCTTAGCTTTAAAACTTAATAGTTTACATAGGTACTAATATATACCTTTATATCTTTCTTTATTAATAGCTAGTAGTACTAACTTATAATTTAATAAAGTATCTTACTAACTCCCTAATACCTAGTAATAGGGTTATTATATATTAGTAGTAAAATCTCTTTTCTTATCCCTTAGGGAATATAAACTTAACTCTTAAATATTAATAGCTTAGAGGGTCTAATTAACTATATTTATAATACTTCTAAGTCACTACTCTTAAGTAGCTTTCTCTAATATATAGCGAACTTATTATTTCGCTATATACCTAATAATAATACTTAAATTAGAATATCTAATTCTAAGCTATTATCCTAAGTATTAGAGTTAAACTTAGAAGAGGTTCTTTATATAGCTTAGATCCTCGCTATAATATCTCTATAAGTAGCTAGCTTATAAGTTACTTCTAGTCTTATAGGTACACTATAGTTAAGCGGCGTTTCTAAGGGGCGCCCTCGCCGCTTACTAGTAACTATACTAGCTAGAACACCCCTTTTAATAATATCTAGTCTTATAGCTTTCTTAAAAATATAGCTAAGTTATATTTTCTTAAAACCCTAGATATTCCTATTACTATTATAGGGTCTTTATAACTAACTATCTACTATATTAAATAATAATATAATAGAGCTTATAGTATTCCTATTACTACTATAGAGTTCCTATTAATTAGTATCTATAAACTTAGATAAGAAGTTTAGTAGCTATAAGGTTACTACCTCCGCTTTCCTATCCTTACTTATATAATCTACCCTTCTTAATAATATATTAGTAGGGTTTAACTTACTAGCCCTATATTTAATCCTAAAGTTAAATAGGCATAGCTTATTAAGCGCTATTACCTACCTACTAGTTAGCTATAGCTTTATAGCTAGGTACTTATAGTTTAAGTAATTAGTTACTACTATAATTAGGTAAGTTAAGTACGCTAGGTAATACCTCTATGCCTTAAAAGCCTCTTAGATTACTAATAATTTAGTATCTAGCATAGGGTAGTATAACTTAGTATTAGTTAACTTCCTTAATATATATATAACTAGGTACTAGTAACCTAGCACTAATATTATAAGTATTACTCTAATAGTAAAACCTAATATATCTATCTCTACTCTTAATAGAGTAAGTAGGTTAAAGTGCACTAAAATTAGTGCTTCCTAGAATAACCTCTAGAGTTCTTTAAACATAGCTAGCTTATAGGGTTCTAGCTTAAAGGTTACTAGTTATCCCCCCTTAAGTTAGTTTATTAATAGAATAACTACTTTACTATACTACTTAATAAAATATTAATAAAATCTAGTAAACCTAAGGAATAATTAGATATCTAGGACGCTATAAGGTATTAGCTATATTATAATTGCTTCTACCCTTAATAGTTCTATTATAATACCTTTCTTAGATATAATAAATTCTAAGAATTTAACCTCTATAACTAAAAATTAACACTTCTTTAGGTTAATAAAAAGCTTTATATTATAAAGTCTACTTAGGACTTATTTAACATAGCCTATATAAGTAGCTACATCGCTACTATAGATTAGGATATTATCTAGGTAGATAATATAGATATTATTTATAATATCCTTAAGGACCTTATTAATATACTCCTAGAAAGTCGCTAGCGTATTAACTAATCTAAATAGTATTATAAGATACTTAAAGTACTTATATTTATAATAGAACACTATCTTTTACTTATTACCTAAGCGGATATATAGCTAGTAGTATATATCTATTAAGTTAAGTTTTATCTAGATAACCGCGCCCTTTAAGTAATTAAGGATTTTAGTAATTAGTAGTAAGGAAGACTTATTCTTAATAGTAATCTTATTTAGGCCCCTATAATCTATATAAAGCCTTAATTTCCCTCCTTTCTTTAGAATAAATAAAATTAGGGCCCTAGCTAGGCTAACTAATCTTCTAATCTATCCCTTTTACTATATATCTATAAGATACTCCCTAAGCACCTCTAGCTCTTTCTTAGCTAAGTTATATATTAGTCCCTAAGGAGGTGTTTTCCCTTTTCTAATTTAATTATATAAGTATAGCCTCCTAGTTTAGGAAGTGTTCCTACTAAATCCTTATTAAATATATCTTTAAATTCTAAGTATTCCTTTAGAAGCTCTAGTTTATCTATATTATTACTTAGCCCTTACTTAGTTATAGGTTACTTATTACTTAGACTATCTAAGGATCTTAGGTTAGCTATAATATATTACTTATATAACTTATAGGTATACTCTAAGACTATTACTACTTCCTTACTACTTATTTCCTAAATTAGCTTTAGTAAGTCTACTAGTAGGTTCTCTTTTAGTTCTTTTCCCTTCCTATTCTTTAGGCTATTTAAGATAACTTTTACTAAACCTAGCACTAGAGTAACTACTAACTATTTTAATACTTTATATACTCTCTACTTACCCTAAGTATATAAGAGGCGCTCCCTTATTACTAGGTATCTCTAAAACTTCTCTTTCTAATATATTACTATAGGTTTATATTCTCTAATCTAGTCTATACCTAGTAGTAGCCTTTCTTTAGTATTAGTAATAAAGTAGCTAACTTAGTAGACCTTTATAAACCCTATACTATCCTTTATTAATACTAATCTCCTTAGAATTCCTTAATATAAAACTATATTCTTACTTATACTTTTAAGGTTTTAATCTATTTTTTTAACTCTTTTCTAATTCTTCTTAGATAATAACTTTAGGTATATAGTTAAGGATTATATGCCTAAATCTATTAGCGCCTTTACTACTACCTACTAGTAATCTTATTATAGAGATATATAGACTCTAACTCTTAGGTTTACTAATTTATCTATAATAAGCCCCCTATCCTAGGTTTATATAGATAAAAGCAGTATCTTATTAGAATTAGATACTTTATTACTACTATTATTATACTTCTCTATAGTATGTTTATTACTCTTATAAATAGAGTAGTCTAATAAATAGTAAGCTATTAAGATATATCTAGGCTTCCTATATTTATAATATATAATAGGTAATCTTCCTACTTACCCTTTATTCTATTACTATAAGTTATCTATAGGTAAAGTTAATTACTATTGCTTTTTCTTATTATCTTAACTTTTCTTATAACTTTATATTAGTTTTATTACTACCTTTACTTTCTTACCTTAGCCCTATAACTAGCTCTAAGTGGTTAGAAACACCTAGCTAAGTATTTACTTCCTTATAGTGTTATTAAGGCTATTAATAAATATATAGATTCTTAGTTATATTAGGATTAGTTTAGGTAGGTTAGATTTAACCTTAGTCTAATTCCTAATAAAGGCTTAAAATAATTAGCTATTACCTTACTAAAGATTTAGTAGTAACCTAGTTACTTCTAAGTATCTAGTATCTTTATCTATTATTCTAGTCTTTAGCTATATAATAAAGCTTACCTAATTATAGTCTTTATATTCTATATAACTATCTATAGCTATATAGTGTATTTATTATTACTTTATATTATTAGTAAGGTATTTACTAGTGTAGGCTACCTTTATTATATTATTATAAAAGGTATATTAGTCTAATTTAAATAATATATTTAAGTTTACTAAGAAATTCTAGAGGTTTTTATAAGTATTCCCCTTATATAATAGTATCTATAGCTATATCTTAATAATACTATATTAGTATATATTTACTACTTACTTAGTGCCTATTAGTAAAGTAGGTATAGGAGTAGTTAGTCTAACCTAAGGAGGTAGATTTATAGGTCCTTATTAGGTTCTAACTAATAGTAGGTTTACCTAAAGCTCCCTAATTTTTACTTCTATCTATAGAATTTCCTATATTTTCTATATATATTATAGCTTAGCTTATATAATATTATAATACTATTATACTACCTTCTTAATACTATTATTCTTAATTCTAGTATTATTATCTAGATTAGTCTTAGGTAGTATTTAATATACTTAATTATTAGTATTTATTATTTAAGTATTTACTATATTACTACTACCCTACTTATCTATAGTATTACTACTAGGGGTATAGGTATATTTTATATAGATATTCTCTAGTGTACTAATATTATAATCTAGCTAATAGTCTATTACCCTAAAGGGATTAAGAGCTTAATTTATTATAACTTAAGGGTTAAAAGATAATAGAATAGAGTAATAGCTTAGATTTATAGTTATAGCTAGAAAGGTACTACCTAGGGGTAGGTATATAAAGGTTTTAAGCTCTAACCTTCTATAAGAATATAGGTAGTCCTTGCTAAATACCTTGCCCTATGCTTATATAACTATCTAGCTACTAGCTATCCCCTCCCTAACCTAGTGGGTCTAAGGTCCTGCTAGTGCTCTATTATGTGATGATCCTGTCTCTGTCCCTTACGCTCCTGACAAATATATAGTTTATTTTTAGAGAGTAGGAAAATACTCTAAGGATTAGTATATTATTATTATAAATAGTTAGTTTTAGATATATAGGTTATTTCTAGTCTTCTAGAAGGGTGTAATAAAAGAATCTCTAATTACTACTACTTATTATATACTAGCTTTGTATAATAAAAGGTTAATTCTATTAGAGAGACTAATAGATTTAATAGGTTATAAGTTATACTAAGTTGTCACGACTTAAGGGTCGAAAGATAATAGAATAGAGTGATAGCTTAGATTCACAGTTATAGCTAGAAAGGTACTACCTAGGGGTAGGTGTGTAAAGGTTTTAAGCTCTAACCTTCTATAAGAATATAGGTAGTCCTTACTAAATACCTTGCCCTATGCTTATGTAACTATCTAGCTACTAGCTAACCCCTCCCTAACCTAGTAAGTCTAAGGTCCTGCTAGTGCTCTATTATATGATAATCCTGTCTCTGTCCCTTACGCTCCTAACATAAGTTTACTTATAAAAGCTACTATTAGGGGTAATATAATATATATAAAGTAAGTTATATTCCTAAACTAAAATATTAAATCTAGCTTTTGTATAGCAGCCTTTATAGACTGCACGTGTTCTGCCACGTAATAACATGCCACTAGGTAGCACTTATCTAGCTATAACTACGAATCTAAGCTATCACTTTGTTTTATCACCTTTTGACCCTTAAGTCGTGACAACCACACTTTCGTGTACTTGCGCTGTCACTGACCTTATAGCAGGGGGCCCCATTGACCTACTAGCTTTAACACGCTTATGGAGAAGTTACTTTAGGTGGGTACTTGACTCGCGACTCTTTAATATGTATATATGCACATAAAGTGACTTATTAGATCTGTCAAGTAGAAGCTGTTCCTCTCCCCTCTGCCTCTTTCTTAAAAGAGGAAAGAGTCGTTCCCTCCCTCATAAAGGAAAGGAATTAGGAAGATAAGAGAAAGAATGGAAAGAGGCCGCAAAAAGTCGACACCTGCAGGATTCGAACCTGCGCACACGAATGTAATGCCTTGCAGCTAGACACTAGATAGCAGGGCATCGCCTTAACCACTCGGCCAAAGTGTCATGGCAGGGACTAATCTAAGAAGCACTATATAGTGAGCAACCTTAGCCAGCTGCTTGCCATAGCCTTCTAACTGTATTCCTGTTTATACGCAACATCTGCGTGTGTACAACCCCCCAAAGACCTATTTGACATGTCTTCAAACCAATGATTAGCTTACTGACATTTCAAAGCCAGTGAGAAGTAGCATTGTTATACTATATATGTGGCTTCCATGGCTTTACGAAAGCGACTTGTCCGAAGTGCCACTGTGTGTACTGCTGCTACCCCACTAAGCTCATTCTTTACTGCCCAACAAGGGCAAACCTCCTCAGAGCCGGTAAGGCTACACTTTCGTACTGACCGGGATGTTGACCAATCAGAAGAATTGTTACTTAAGGTCATTCCCCTCGTGCCAGCGAAAAAGTGTGGGTCGGTACGAAATTGTAGCCTTACCGGCTCCAAGCCATCAACCGACCCAGACAACATCTGGAACCAGCGCGAATGCGGTTTTTTTTTTATCGCCCGAGTAGGTGGAAGAGGAACGATGATTCTCTCTCAAAAAGTCTGCGTCTGTCTATACAATCTCCCGTTCGTAATTCCGGCAGCTGGGAGGAGCTTGGCCAAGCATGTGCCCTGTTCTCCCTGACAAACTCACGAAATACCTGTTTCTAGTGCCCGCGTGGGGCGCCCAACCAAAACAGAGAATCAACCTCGACACATCATTTTACCGGATCTCCGAGACGAATGCCGCAAGCTTCTGGATATTATCGACTCAAAATTCGATTACTCCTACCAGAGTCCTGAAACTGCAAGCGGCAGTTAAGATTGTCTCGCTGATATTTATCTTAGCTTTGGTCTGCCTGGAGATGGGTCATATCATATATGGCACATGCAAATTCATCGTTGCTGTCGCGATTGTGCCACCCGTCGCAACTTTAGCTCATAGCAACGTGCAATGAAGGACAAGTTTAGTCAGCAGGAGGTTGTGCGATAAAGTATTATAGGCTTTTCGAGTTGACATATTTACATTGCTTCGACTAGTAGATCTCTCCATTCTGGCCGGTCGCAAAAAGTTCATTCATGTATTGCAATGGGGTTGCTAGACCGGCGAGTCGTACGATCGATCCATTTGCGCTTGTGCAAGCCAAGTTTTTAGTCTCCTGATACAGCCTGCAATCAGGGTCGGCCAATAAATAGATTGGGTAAATCGTGGATGAACCAAAATGACAAAAATGGCGATAAAACGACACCTGCAGGATTCGAACCTACGCACACGAATGTAATGCCTCACAGTTAATATAGCAGGGCATCGCCTTAACCACTCGGCCAAAGTGTCTTGAATGAGTGACAGTGGATTTGTTTTTGTATATATATCCTGACCAAAGAGTGGCATGATTCATGTAGTCATATTACTTCAACCGCTTCCTTCACATTCAATTATACGGATGCACTTTTACAGAGTTTCATTGTCCAAATACTCCGTACAGATGCGATGCACTTCGTCGGCGACTTGGCACTCCCTGATGGCCCCTCTTTTGCATGGGTTCTGCTGTGATGCCGATATTTCTGTACAAGTCCGTACGGAGATTACGTTCCGCCCTCGCTTCGAGAATGAGGGGGGCAACGTATTTTGGGACGCGGACCGCTGGCCGGAGGGGACCGAGTAGTTTCAACGGCAAATGAAAAGGACGTTCCTGACATGGTCGGAATGATCAATTGGAGTCCCTTGAAAGAATAAGAAGAGGATTAAACGGACGCTGAAAGCGGCACAGGCTTGCTTTATCTCCTGAGCTGTTGTCCGCCTTGTGGAGCCGGTTTACTAGGGTCTATATCCAATCGGATAAAAGGGCATTAGAAGTACATAGATTTATGTGTAAATTAGCCTACAATTTGTACTAGCAATTCTCCTTTGTTACATCGCATTTATCGATCATCTTATGCAACGCGTACGGATTACCTTCTTATTCCATGTTCAAAGTAACGAATGATGAGGCCAGATGGTGGCGGAAAGTTTTGCCGGAATTCGGCATCCTTACTCCGTACGGAATACTCCTCTTTGAAAACTATATCATCCTATGTCAGAAGGACGAAGCCAAAAGAAGAAGAAAAAAAGGCAGTCAATTCCTGTTCCATGCCCAGGCAGAGGAGAAATTGATGTCGACGAATAGCACGCGTACGGATGGATGGATACACGGCTCAAAGCCTCGGACTAGTCCGATGCTGCTTCAACTGCCCGCAAACCCTCCTCCAAGACAAAAGACGTGCATCCATCTGGCCAAAGAACTCGTCAATGGTCACCACCGACTGTGCTGCCATACGAGCCGCACCTTGGAGAGGTTCGGCAAAACGCTACCGCATCGGGAGAATCGAAAAAAAACTCACTCCACATTGTTGATTTAGGCTGCTTGCGGTGCATAGGATTGATCCTTCCTTCCTTCCTCTTTTCCTTTTGATCTCGGGACTGAATTGCCGAAAAGCGGCCCTTGGCAGCCAAAAGAGTTGCATGGAGAACTTTGCCAAGCAGAAGAAAGGATGGACAAGGTATTAAACATGTGCGTTGTCCTCGACTTCTCAGCTGCCATTCATCTCATCCAACCTCGACGACTCTTGTCCACCTTTAATAAGCTCGAAAGTAGCTCCATAGTAAGCTCCCTGTCGCACTCTCCCTCTCTGCACACAACCCACTGAAGCAAAGGACAGATCAAAAAAAAAAAAAAATGCGTTTCGCAGCCGTCACCCTCACCCTTTTCGCTCTCGCCGCCGCCATGATGCAGCCGCCAGGATTTTTAATAAACCCAATCAAGAGGGGTGTCTGGTGCAATCCCAAACCCAACCCCAAACCTGTAGATAAGGAGCCCTACCATGGCGCGTTTACGGCGTACTGCTGCGGGCAGGCGGGGGGCAAAATAGAAGACGACTACCGCTGCCACGAACTCTCCCACAGAGACAAGAGGGATTCATGCACTATATTTCACAGCTGCTGCCAAACGACGTTCCCGACCTACAACGACCGGAATGACAAGTGCATCTAGGATTGAGAGAGAATGGCTATTGCTTAGTTTACTCTATATTTTGGTATGCATGTATTTTCTTTTCTTTTGCAGTCTCAATTGAGGAAATACCATGTTTCCATGTCAAGTCAACCGGCAAGGGAAATCGCGTGCACGATAAATTGACTCCATGTTTGTTTCAACAGGGCAAGGACATTTAGTATAAGAGGAAGTTGATGTTTTCAACGAAATCCTTCACAACCAAGAGGTAGCACTGTACAATGACCATGGCTCCAGCCAAGACAAAGATCACGTGCTTTACCCACTGTCAAATTCTCATTCAAAAATAGCCATGAGTTCTGGTGCGAAAAGGGCTATGACACGGCCGCCGTCTCCACATGTATGCCCGACGCCGTGATGACGCTCTCGGACCTTTCCAGTCCGGTTTTGGGAACCAACTCGGGCAGTATCCCGCAGCCGGAATCACGCTCCGGCCAGGCGTTTCTCAAGCTCTGCCAGTACTCAAACTGTATGTTCCTCTGGTCGAAGCCCCCAAAATCGTACGCAGCCATGGTGGAGGCCTCTAGCGATGGATACACCCGGGATGTCAATGCAAAACGATTATTCGCGTAGACTTCAATGATGGAGACGTCCACAAATACTCTCATCTCGAGATCTTCACCGGGCATGAGCCTCAAACGGCCACTGTCGGAGGAGCTTGCGCCCAGCTGCTTGAGAGATGACTTTGAGCGATCCACGGTGATTGTCTCTCTCTCGAGGTCAAAGATGAGCTTTGTCACTTCTGTGCAGTCGGGTGATTGGAGAAGGTTGAAAACAAACTTCTCAGTCCGAGCCAGGCCGGAGAATCTTGCTTTAACCTCAAAGTTCCGTGACGATAGGTGGTTGAATCTGGCAAACGCCTCTGATCCTGCAGTCGGCGCGCCTGCTCGAAGTGTCTCGACTTGAGGTGCTGGTCGAATCCCGAGCGTTGTCATGGTCTCCGAGCCTACATCAATCTTCCATTCGGACCATGATCTCGCCCGAGCATCCATGGGTCGCTTGATTTCAGTGAGCTCCCGTGGGTGGCCCAGGCATCCCGCCCAACCTTGGCCCTGCACAATGTGCTTCTTCGCCGACTCGTCAGCCCAACCCAGCTGCAGCAGGCGGCTTTTCTCGTCTCTGAAGAGATGTGCTGCGTAGAGAATGCCATGGTCGAGTAAACCATGGCTCTCAATGCTGAACGTAGGCAATCCCTGCTCATTGACGACAAACTTTCCTGCCATCCAGAGGACATAGTGCCCGTTATGGCGGGTGCTTTCTTGCGGCGGCTCCTCGATTCCAACAATGAGGTAATCCGTTTGATCAATGGTGAAGAAGCTGGCGCATTCGAAATTCATGCCCCATCTCAAGGTGCTGTGACTAGAAACGATGCTGTGCAGCTGAACATCCAGTACCGTAGACACATAGGTCCATGAATCCAAGTTGCCGGATTGGTACAAGTGTAACTGCGGGCCGTGGTCCCGCTCTCCCGATGAAATCATCATGAAGTCGTGATCGCGGCTCAATCCCAGCAAATCGGCGAGTGAGGCGCTCGAAGAGACAAACGGATCCCGCCATCCCGTCGTCGCCGCAGCTTTGGGCGGCCCCTCTATGAGCGGGTTGCTGGCATGTCGCACCCAGGTTCTGCCCAGATCGGTCGATATGGCCACCGACTGCGTCTCACAGCCCTTGATGTAGGGTTTTGACCAGTGAATGGGAACGGCAGAAACACTTGTATAAAACAGGTAGAGCACTCGCTCGCCGCGGGCAAGCCTGGAGACGATTGATCCTGAAAAGACTCCAAAGGAGTCATATGATGATGTGCCGCTCCAAATGGCAGGCATGCAATCTGTCCAGGTAACTAGATCCTTGCTCTTTGCCATGCCCCAAGCACGGTTGCCCCCTTCTGTGGTCCCCGGGTTCCATTGGTAACAGAGCAGATATTCCCGAGACTCCGGGACATAGACTGCACCACAGGGGTCGTTAGACCACGAGTGGGGCGCTATGAAATGTGAAGTCGGTCGATAGCGTGCATAAGCCATGATGTCGTCGTCGTCGTCGTCGTCGTCGTCGTCGTCGTCGTCAACGTGATGGTGCTGAGCAGAGGAGCTGGGCGGCGGGGTTGCGGTTCGAAAAGCGACGAGGCATGGACAAGGTAGAGGAGCAGATGCCGATGATGAATGACATTTCTGTCGTCCATGGCTCTTTCGTACCGTGAGCACTATCGAAGCCTCGGCCAATGGTGCTGGGCTCTCGAGTCAGCAAAGACTTCGAGAGACGGGCGACGCTGTTGGGGGGAGTTTTGTTGTTGTTGGGGGCACTCTCAGGTAAGCCGAAGAACAAAGAATATGGGCGTCGGTCCGATGAGAAACAAATGGTGCGCAAGCGAACCAGCCACCATGTATGGCCCATCAATTAATGCGTGCGGCGCGGGGGAAGGAGCTGCCCGGCATGGTCGATAAGAACAAGTGTCCATGGACGCTTGTCTCGAGTCGGCACACATGACAGGCTTTATCTACTCCGTACATATGTCGTGTCGAGCCTCGCTCACGTCGAGTTGACAAGATCAGAGAGATGGCTCGGCAAGCAGTTCCATCCAATCAAAATTCACCCATCGGATGAACGGCTCCCGATGTGCGGATTACGCAGCAAGCTTGAAGAAAAGAATGCGTCATCCGATCCTTCAGAGCCTCGAGGTGGCGTGGTCGGTCATGTCATGCATGTTGCATGTTGTTGCGGACCTGAAACCTGTGCCTGCCTGCCTGCCGGCCGGCACTCGCTGCAAATCTCGCTGCGTCAAAAAATCAAACTGCGCACCCCGTCGACCTTGGCCACAGTGCGAGAAGCACGCGAACGCGACCAACGACTCATGGAATGCGCGCAGCGGCAACCGAGCCACATGACCACATACTCCGTACGGATCACGGAGCCGTACTGTGATTTCTGAATGAAATCCGATGCAGTCCGGTGCAGTCCGGCGCAGTCCGGTGCAAGCCCACGCAACGTCTAACCCACGTCCACACACAGCCCAGGGGGCGCCAGCACCTCGGACCGGCTGATGCCAGCTGCAATGAACTGGCAACTCGTCGCGTTGTCTGTTTGTCCACGCCAACCCGTCTCGAGCGTCGCGGACTCGAGTCACAGCAGCTGTTACCGGCGGACACTTCTCGTTCGTCCGATGACACCGTCGCGACGTTTGATCGTGTCGACGTCTTTATCCCAGCCTCGTTCCATCCATCAAGAAAAGCATCGCCATCTCCCCTCCGTTACTCTCTCGCTCTCGCTCTCGCCCTCGCTCTCGCTCTCGCCCGCCGCGCAGTCCCGTCCCGTTCCGTCCCGTCCCGTCCCGTCCCTTCTCATCGGGCTCGGAGACTGCATCCGATCGCGTAACGTTTGCCGGAGACGATGCAAGCCCCATCGGCATGACTCTGTCGGCTCATTCTGATCCCCGCAGACGATTCTGCAAGGTGAGGCAGGCCTGCGATTCCTGTCGCGCGCGCAAGATCCGCTGCGACGGCGCTCGCCCTTGCGCCAACTGCCTCGACGTCAGCTTCGAGTGCACGTATCTCGCCGTGCCCAAGAAGACGGGACCCAAGGGCCGGCGCAAGACGAGGCCCGCGGACCCCAGGACGGCCTCCTACTTCTCGACCGTCCTGCCGTCGGCCGTCCGCGCCAGCACCGGCGGCTGTAGCCCGACGGAATCGCCGGATTCCTCTCACCATGTGCCCAGGCAAATACCCAGTCCGCCGCCGCCCTGGGGGGACGTGGCCGATGCGTCCACCGCCAGCGACGCCGCCGGCGACTTCATTCCCTCGCCTCGCGTCACCAAGGACATCATGGCCTCGTGTCTAGACGCATTCTTCACGCACAAGTACCCAATCACGCCGATTCTGGATCGCAACCAGGTGGAGAGTGCGCTTTTCGACCTCCAGCATCGGCCCGAGATGTACGGCCTCATCACCGCTTGCTGCGCCGTCATGGTCTTGTCCCCGGACATGATTGTTCCGGGCGACAAGGACGCGACGCCATCTCCAGAGAAGCAGCAGCCCGCGTCTTCCCGGCAAGATGATGGCTCCAGATTCGTCGGCGACCAGCTTCCCTCGGATACTCCGACAGCCGAATTCTTCCTATCCGAGACGGTGCGAGCTCGCGGTTTCTGTGACTGGGCGGAGCGTCCATCTCTGACCACCATTCAGACGTCCTTTTTCCTCTTCTCAGCCCTGTTTTGCCTCGGCAAAGACACCTCGGCATGGCACTATATTCGCGAAGCCACCACTGCTCTTCAGTCTCTGCGGCTCCACGAGGAATCGACATACAGCGAAATGAGAGATCCCGTTCAGGTGCGTTATGCGCGACGCATGTTTTGGGTTCTCTTCATCACGGAGCGAGCCTACGCTCTCCAGCGCCACCGCTCTTTGACGCTGCACGGCGCGATTGCCCTGCCCTCGTCGGGCCAGGACTTGGGCGAGGAGAAAATCATGTCCGGACTGCTGGATCTGATCTTGCTCTTTCGCAACTTCGACTCGGATTTTCTCACCATGTGGAACACGACGAATGATTCGCATGTCTCCGTCTCCACCAAGGACTACCCGGCCAAGCTCCAACGATTTCTGGAACAATCCATTCCACAAGTCGCGCAGCGGACCGCGAACCAGCAGGCAGATCTGATCCTGTCACGGGAATGGCTGAGAATCGTCGTGTGGCAGCTCTGTGTCGCCAAAACCCTGCTATGCAGCTCGTCTCCCCTGGAAAGCATGTCTTTCCAGTTCCCCGTCAGCGTGGCCCGCAACGTCGTTGTCGCCACCTCTCTCCTGCCCGGCGAGGCCCTGGGAGCCAATGGCGTGGGCATATTGGAAAAGATCTTTGACGTGGGCTGCTCGCTGGCCGATGTCTTGTCGGTCAACCCGCATTGTGTGCCGCGTACCGCACTCGAGATGAGTCCGGCGGATTATCTGAGGGAGATGGTGCGGCTCGTGGGCACCGCCGTCGGGGGCAGTCCTCGGCATTGGAGGGTGTTGGCTGCCAAGGCCGACGAGTGCCTGCGGTCTGGCACGCTGTATATTATGGCAACAGAGCGTCCCGACTCTCGAAGAAACCCATCCGTTTCCCTGACGGAAGATGAGGATGGGGACGAACGGTCGACCGAAGAGGCGCAGCACGGTGGTCAGCAAGACGTGGTCGCTACCTGAACATCGCACCGTTTCAGCATTGCGGCCAACAAGAGTCATGTTTCTGTAATTCGCACAAGCCTGGTGCCATGACATGAAATTACGTCGTTTACATAGCATCGTATTTAGTATAGAGATCATTCGTTCAACCAATGTGCAAGCAACACTTGTGTCCATGATGCCCCACACATTCGGGCAGCCATGGGATCCTGCACACGAGCAACCGGTAGTTAACGTAGTAGTCAATGTTAGGCCTTGGTCTTCATCGTGACTCGTGTATGGTCGCTCGCTCTGGCAAACACCGACAGGAGCACCCAAGCGCTGACCGGAGGCGAATGAGTGATTACTACGCACAACAGGGCCTCCTGATGTCTCCAAGAGACGACTTTGTATAATTCTGGGCATCTAGGCAACGCTGCTTGTCCGCTCGTGATCAGCGGGGGCAGAAATCCTTTCAGCAGCCTTGTCAAACATAACCTCAACATGCGCAACTTCCTCGACTTCATAATTGGAATCGCGAACGTGGTAGAGAACCAAGGCACAGAGAGGGAGCGCAATCAAGATCAGGAGCCATGAGACCAGGATCTCGCCGAGGTAGGCAGTCTGTCAATGGTCGGCATATGAGGTTTTTCACACCATGTTGACAAGAGGATGGCAATTTACTCACTTTGACGGCGTCCATGCCAAAGGACACGGCGGCACCAGCGGACTGGATACCCTTGTAGTAGCCAGCCATGCGGGCGAGCTTGTATGGGTCGTTGGTGATGGACGACATGGTGTAGTAAGCCAAGCCCTGATAAGCGGCATCGACAATGTAGTCTAGAGAGGCAATCTGAGCGACAGTGAAACCTCAAAAGAAACAGGTCTGAAGTGACGCGGCATGGAACTTACATGAAAAGAGCAAGACAATGGGGCCGGCGGCAACGCCAAGTGTCCAATCCCAAGGGCGAGGCTGACCTTCTACGAGTTCCTGGTCACGGACAAACTTGGTCTGGAAACCCAGACCGCTTGCCCACACAAGGCAGCAGAGAAAGGTGACAAAGGCACAGGACCACAGGGCTCGCTTGCGCCGGTTGAACGGCAAGTTGTCGGTAACAAAACCAATGATTATGGAGCCACCGATGGAGCCAAGACCGGTCAGAAGTGCAACCAAAGCTCGCGTGCGGCCATTGAACAAGAAGGCGGTGATGGCACCTTGATAAGCGTAAAAGTAGTTGGAGGAGAAGAACATGGGGAATAGCGCAACCATGCGCCAATCCTTGAACATTCGGAAAAACTCGACGAGCTCCTGCTTAGGGGTGAGTGACTCGGGAAGCTTGACAATCGTTCCATCTCCACGGACAACAACCTCGGGAGGCAGCACAAGCCAACTCAAGGCGATTGAAGTTAGCATGATGATCATAAAGGCGACGTAGACCCCGTTCGATACACCAGGCAAGTCGCTGTGAAACTCGATACCCAGAGCGATGGCAGCACCAATCAGGGTTCCCATCTGGAAGAGAGACCAGAATAGGGTGAAAGATCTTCCCTTGTCCTTCTCGAGTGGGTAAGACATCATGATGGCACCCTGTGCAGCCCAGAACAGAGCAGCCGAAATACCCAAAACACCGCCAGCGAAGATAACGAACCATCGGGTGCCATTGAGTTGATAGCACCAAAGAGAGCCGAGATACAGTGCATAACCTGTCGTGCCAAGTGACATGGTAACTCGAGGGCCGAGCATGTTCTGGGAATCATGTGTCAGTGTCGCTTCTTTGAAGCACCCTCGCTCCGACCAGCATGCATGTGTGCGCGCCGCCATGCCGCCATGTACATCCTGGAGTAGGTGGGAGAGGGAACTCGACTCACATTGATACTGCCACCGAAGAAACCACCAAAGAAGAAGGTTCCGTAAAGAACGCTGTTTGCGACATCGCTCAGCTGGACATCACTCATGCCTCCAGCACCCAGGTTGCTGATGGCGCTGAACATGCCGACGGAGCAGAAGGCCACGAAGCCCACGATGGACACCTGCGTCCATGGCGAGTTGTCTACGTTGACCATCGTGTCAGCAGCGATCCACGAGAGTGTTGCCCAAATAGCAGTGCCCAGGCGTACATGACGGCGGACATGACGGCGGCGGTCAACTTACAGCGTCGGCCGGCAATCTGAAGCTGGGCGAGATTGACCATGGCGACTTGTTCACTCCCCAGGGGGTCGGTCGTCGTCGGGAGGAGCAAGGGCGAGTATGATACGGATCAGCAACCAGAGCTAGGCACGCAAGGTATCAAGACGGGAGAGTGTGGGGGAAGAAGGCCCCAGATCAACCCGGATATTGATGCTGCAGTGTCACAGGAGACAGGAGGTGGGAGACGAAGCTTTAATAAATGAGGCTCAAGCACCGGCGCACCTCAACACACACGCACACACGCACACACGCGCAACCCCACCATAGGCAGGGGTGGCATGGGCCAGGCACGGGAAGGAGCGACCCCGAGCCAAGACTGGACCAGGTATCCACCCACCCATGTTTTTGTCGACAGATGGGGTGTGGGGGACCTGAACTCATTGAGATAAACCATCCGTCCATCCTCCATCCATCCTCCACCCATCCACCCGTGTGCAGCTCATCCATCCACTCTTCGTCCATCCATCCAACTGACCGTATTAATCCGTAATGTACTAGGACTGCTCGCAAATATAGGCACCGCTACAAATACCAGCGAACTCGGACCATGTCTGCGAACCAACGTTCAGCACGGACTACCGAGTACTCTCGCTTGCCATCCTTTCACGGCAACAGTGCTGGCCCAGTGCCCCGGATCCGCAGGTACTGTCAGCGAAAGAAGAAGAAGATGAAAAAAAGCCAAGAAATGGTTCAGTGTTGTCTTGGGCATTCCCAATCGGCATGCGGAGTCGTCGATTAGTTTGCATGCCGCCCACACAAAATTACCGCACTGAGTGGAGGCTGATCTGGCGGCAGAACGATGACTGGCTCCGTCCGCTCTGATGTTGCATCGGAAAGCGCCAGCTCGCATGCGAGTCGAAGCGTATTACCACGATGACCTGCCTGCTCTACTCTACTTCGTACTCCGTACGCATCAATACTGTTGCTCTCCCTGGTACCGCGTGCCAGCGCCACGACAACTTCTACACCCTCACCTATAGATTCAACGTTACAATTAAGCCCAAGGCACCCATTCCCGAGTTAGCTGATTTCCCCCAGACAGCTAGCTTCGCACCGACGGATAGAATAGCGCCATGCCAGCCGGACAGAAGCCAAACAGAAGCCAGCATGGCAGATGACGAATGACATTGTTCCTAAGCAAGGGCTTCCCCTCACGGGTTGGTAGCTTCACAGGGACTTCCCGTCAACGCCATCCACTTGTCGCTAGCGCAGCTAGGCTACGCATCGACAGGCACACAGCTTTTTCCTCATACAAATAATTATCTTGGTACCCTATCCTGTCCTGTCCTGTCCTGTCCTTTCCTGCAATGCTCTTATGATTTCACATCATCATTGTACAATCCCATTAGCCGAGAAACGCCTGTCCTAGATCTAATACACATGACTAGTAATTCTCCAAGCCACCACGCACCAAGGTACAAAGTACAGATTCTTCTAATATGCAAATATACGTCTATTGCTCTTGAATTTCATCCATCCATCATTCACGCCCAAAGAAGAAATCGAAATCCGTTCCTGCACCATCAAAGTGCTGTCCGTGATCCTCCGCAAGCTGCTCCAGTAAACTGAGAAAGGGATCTTTTTCATCGCCTTGTCCTGTCGCTGTACTCCCGCTAGTACTCTTGGTGCCAGGGCTAATCATATCGCCATGAGACATGTTCACTCCATGTTGTGCTCCCTCGTCTGTTTGCCATCCTGCGGGACGACTGAATGTGTGACTGGCCAGGGAACCGAACATGGCGTCGTAGCTTGTGTGGGTGTCGTTGGCGCTGCTTTTCATGTTGGAGCTAGGCGTGTATCCGAATGATTGATCGAACGCTGTGCTTGTGCTTATTATGCCAGTGCCAGTGCCAGTTCCGCCCACGGGTAATGTGCCGCGGTTGGTGGCCGCACCACCTGCGGGCATCGTAGCACCGTAGCTCTGCAGGGTGGCTGAAGAGGCACCACCAGCGTCTATCGAGGCACCGAAACTATCAGAAGCGCGCTGCTGTTGCATTGGTGCTTGGCTAGTCTGGTGCTGGTGCTGGTGCTGGTGCTGGTGCTGGTGCTGGTGCTGGTGCTGGTGCTGGTGCTGGTGCTGGCGTGCAGGTTGTATTGAGCTTGGTCGAAAGGACAACAGTTCAGTCGTGTGGTGGGGCGGCGGTATTACGGACTGCTCTTGCCCGTTTGATTTTCTCACATCGGGTCGTTTCTTCTGCGATGGCGAAGCGGTCTTCTTGCGCTTGTGGCTGGGTCGTTCAACAGAGTGTGCGCCACAACCCTCTGAGTGCGTGTACGATGACATGCTCAAGTGCGCAGGGTCGAATCGATACGAGACACCCCCGGGCCCACCAATGTTCAAGTATCGATCGAAAAACTCTTCGAGGTGAAATCCTGGTGTGTACCCCATGGAGCTGGACATCATGCCCTGAACAAGCTCCCCGTGAGCGGTGTATATTCCCTGCAGGGTATCGCTCTGCTGTTCAACGCTGGCCCATGCAAAATGAAGCTCCTTCAAGCATTGCATCTCGAGAGAAAGAAGCCCAGATGAAGCGGCAAACAAATTCACGTCTCCTCCGTGTGCGCTTGGGATCGTGTAATATGCACCGTGGATATGCACCGTGCCCGCCGTGGATATGCAGTAACCGACTATGGCTGGCCACTCGACAGTGCCTGCTTGTCTGGCCGCATTTACGAGCTCGCCAATGGCGTTGGCGTGGAGAAAACACACATTGGTTGCTTCAATCTGCCACGATTGGTGTTGACCGTTTCCAGCCAGCTCCGCGAGGTCAATGGGTAGGAAAGGGCGATATGCGAGGCAGTGGATTAGATGGTAGATGAGCTTGCTGAGAAACACAACGGTCGATTCTGTCCAACGAAGCAGGGCATGCAAGCCTGAAAAGACTGGCCCAGCACCGGACGCCCAGAAATCCAATTCCTGTCGTATCTCCGACAGTGTCGACAATGAATGCCAGGGAAAATGAGAATCACCCTTGACACCCCCCGCCGCCAAATACCGATTCGTCATGCCAAGGAGGCGCGTAATGTCGATGAGCATGCCCGTGCTCCCTTGTGGTTTCTTTCCGTTGCCTTGGTAGTGCTGCAGATTAGAGCCTTGCTGGAAAAATTCGCCATCCACTGGTGGGGACGACTGTGAGGGACACCATGAAGGGAGGCGGAGAGCAATGGAGCTGTCGTTGATTAGGGACGATCGTTTCGATCCGCACGTTTGATGATGATCCAACAGATAGCATGTCCAAAACAATCTTCTTCGTAATTCTCTCTCTACAGGGCTAACTCGGACTTGGGCGTCAATTTCGCGATGAAGTTCAAGGGCCATGGCCATTCCAATCGCCGAAGCTAAGAATCCTGCGTCAGTCCCATGCGGTTTTGATGATCTCCTTGGAGACAACTAACACATTAGCATATGGGCTTTTTTGCCATGACCAGATGCTGTGAACGCCAAGACTAGCAGCAGCAGGGCTTGCAGGCTTTCGATTGAAGGGTCATCCGTATCAACAGATTGCCGTGCTCGTAATGCGTACTCCTCGCTCAGTTTGACAGCACCCTGCGACCCATTCGGATGCGGGGTGTGCCTATGTGAAAATGTCAATAACACATACATTTCCCATGTTCCACGGCTGTTGGCGGCACATCTACACACCTCGATGAGACAGCCCAAATTCCGCACGCAAGACAATCTGGGAGCTGGTTAAGCTGTATTTTCTGCCTTGTAGATGATTCATCCAATATGTAGTAAGGCTTGCCATGAAACCGAGTAAAATACGTGTGAAGGAAAGCATCCGCTTCTGCCGGAGATGCGGGATTGTTTCTACATGACAAGTCAGCTCTGTCTTCTTGTTCGACATTTCCTCCACGGCTTGGTGACATGTCCAACCTTGAGCTTGGCTTCACGTCCGTAGCTATTCCAGGTTCAACTTCGTTGGATGACCTGCAAGTCCGGGTAGCAACTCTCTTAGGGGCGGTGGCTTCCACGTCATTGGTCGGTTCTTCCTCGTCCACTTCGTCAATGGCCGATTCCACAGTCTTGGTCAAGTCTTCGTCTGCATTCTTTTCCTTGAGTTTTGCTTCTAGCCCATCCACTCGTTTCAGCAACGCCTCCAACACGTCCGTCTTGGGTCCTCGCTTTTTCGGAACAGCATCTAGCATGACACAATCTTGTCAGTGCACTATTCATGTCTGGCTGGAACGACAACCAATCTGCTTGGCACATGGCGTTCTGGCAAGATATAATGATTCGGAGAAAAAATCACATGGCGGAAAGAACACAAACCGTAGACGCATGGGCATTGGAAGGCTTGACATGCCTCGCACGAAGGTCGCATGCGATTGCATTTGATCTGGTCACGCAACAATTAGCCCAATTACAGGCTTTCGCTGCAGAGTCCACGAGCATTTGCAGAGCCTAGCATGACTCCGAACTGGGGGTTTATGGAACCCACCTTTCGTTGGCGACATGATTTGCAGTTCATGGATTCTCGCGCCTCGCTGCCTTGCCGCTTCGTAGGCAGGCGTCCAATGTTGACCTGCTGCCTCGGTATAGCAACGGGAGCAACGGGAGCAACGGGAGCAACGCCAGCGGCCAGCGGCAGCGGCAGGGAGAATGAACTCATTGCATCACACGTGGAGGGCTTCGGGCGTCGCAGTGCCCCATGTGTTCGGCTGTGGCGGCAGATGGCGGTGATGGCGGTTTTCTTCGGGTAGTTCGGGCGAGATGCTGTCTTTGGATGGAGGAAGCCTGTCCAGGCACATCAGGCTGGCTTGCGTAGGAGTAGTGTGGGAAAACTTGACAAAGAACGAGAGTCAAGCCAACAGACCTGGCAATCGAGAGGCACGGAACGTTGAAGTGTGCGATGAGGGATACAGATAGATGATGGGGATTGGCGAGTTGCCAAAGCAGAAGCGTGGTCGCGGAGCTAGGCGGACCTTGCTCCAGAAATGGGGATCCGTCCGTCGTCGATGGAAGCGTCGGATGGGCGTTGAGGGCGCACTCACTGACGGTGGGCAGGGGCACCCACAGGCATCAATTAATTGCTTCATGTACCGAAGTAATCCGCAATGCATGACGATCCTTGACCTTCTTTCCTGTTGATGTCTTGCTGAGACGTCGGCATAATTAGCTGACAAACCGGCGGATATCAAGTCCCTACATAATAGGTTGGCTGACAACTCCACAATTTAGTCTTGAGATTGGCTGGATTGGCCCCCATATTAACGGGCGGCCGAAGCCCCCCCTCTTTCTCCTTCTTCTTCTTCTTCTCGGGGTTCTCGACCGATATCACTCAGCCGTCGGTATACCTACCCGTCAGCTCATCGCAGCTCATCACGCAATGCAAGCGCGACAAAGACATTTACTAGTCGGTGATTTGGATTGGCCCCCAAATCAGCAGCCCACGTGGCTTGGCTTCCCCATTTCGCCCCGTGATTGGCTTCGCCCCCGGTTGAACTCGTAGTATGCATATGTATTTGTGGTGATGACTAAGAAACCTTTTTTTCTTGGAGGAGGGTGGCATTCTTACGGTACTGGTCGCCACCCACCCAAGCACAGATCAAAAGCCATTTTGAAGTTGCTCTTCTTTTCAGCTCCGAGCACGGGTCGGCCCGTCACCGTCACTTTTACTTGGCTCCACTGTCAGGTCGAAAACAAATCCGTCGTGTTTGCTGTCATGATAACTCGCCCATCGTGGTGGACAAGCATATCTAACCATGAATTTGAACCGCAACCATCATTGCGATACATGTGTTTTCAAAAATTCTTGAGGCAAATGTCCAGAAGAAGTCGAGACACCGGCACCAACCGTCAGACAGAAACCAGTAATGCGCCAGACTAAGTTGTTCCATTATTGTTATCGTCATCGTCAATATCCTCTTACTCCTGCTGCTACGCCTAGTTTTCCCTCTTAGAATGGATGGCCCCGGCCACTGGCTAGTCTTATGAAGCTGTATGGCACGTTTTGGCCGACTAACAACCTCAAGCTCTCGACAATTGTGAAAGCTGCCACATCAGCGGCTCCATAAGAGGCGAAACCGCTCTTTTCGGCCGTTTCGTGAGGGTCAATAGTCTTCCGGGCAGCCACATCAGCCAGGTTCAGGAACACCTTGTTGACATTTGGTGCCCCTTCCCGAACTGTAGCGGCAAACACGCGCAACATCATACTCACCAAGGTTCCTTTTTCGGGGCCGAGGGCAGAGACGATGACGAATGGTGCTTGATCATCAGCTACCGACCTGGCGCGTTGCAGACTTTCCATGCTAATGAATTGTTCGATGGGGGGAGCGTGAAGAGCAAGGACTGGGGGTGTACGGAAACCAGCAGTGTAGATTTTGGCAATCTTCAAGGCCTTCAAGGCGTAGAACACGGGAGCTGCATCGTCGGACGCAGATGCAAGAACTACGGCTGAACGTCCAAAGTATGCTGACGGGGCCAAATCGCGAGTCAGGGTATGCATGATGCCTCTCCATCCGGCATTATCAAATATGAGAGCCGAGCCCGACGACAGACCGCCTTGTAAAGGAGGATCCAGCGATTCTTGTCGACTTTGAGAACATGACGGCAGCGGAGACGGTGTAGATGTCTTGGACGAGCTCGATGTCACAACAACGGTGTCGGCGATTCCAATCGCTCGCGCGGCTTCTGTGAGCGTTGGCCCTTGACCGTTATTCAATCGTGCAAAAAACCGGTTGTGTTTGCAAAGTGTCTGAACAGAAATTCCGGGATCGAGATAAGCGCCGCCAAAGTCCCGTTGATTACACCATGAGTCCAGACCAGTAAAGTTGTTCCGCTGCCTCTCAATGATACCAAACCTGTGGGGCAAGCCCAGCTCATTGAAGCATTTCTCGTAGAATGATGCCTGGGGAACGGCGCTCCGTGACAGAGATGCGATGATGCCATAGACATTCTTCATCGGCAATTGCCCAAGCTGAGACAAGGCTCGGTGAATTTCAGAAGTACTCATTTGTCCTGGAGCGGCGATTATTGGCAGTAAGGGGTGGGTGATTGGAGTGAAGACTTTGTTTTGTGTTCTTGAAAACTGGCCAGTCTCGCCCATGTTCACGGCAGACAATGGCGGAGCGTCAGGGTACTCTGTCCTCATCTTGGAACGGAAATATTCCAGCTCGAAATTTTCGTTGTGTTCGTTGATGATTGCAATCATCTTGACGATATCAGCATAAGGGCAAGACCGTTGAAATACGTCTTGTGCATACTGGGAAGGCCACTTGAAGGTTCCAGAGAAGTCGTGAAACGCCGACATTATACGAGAATTGCCTTTCCGTTGCCACAAATCCCGTCGTATTTCTTCTGGAAGCCACAGCTCGACATCAATGTACTCGATTCCCCACTGAATAGCCTTGTACAGGTATTTGTGAAATAGCGTCGGGTCATCCATTGGAAACCTACCGTTCTCGTTTGTGCATCGGGTGGTGAAGATAATGGGCAATTCGGTCCGCTCTCGCAACAGCATGACCTGCTCTCCAACGTAGCCCAGGCTGGGGACTTGAGAGAATCCACCGTTGGGAAGGGGCTCGCGGAGCAAGTCGACCCGGATTTCTATGGCGTCGGAGCCCACGGTGAGAATATCGAGATTAGGAAGTGCCGCACGGACATCGGGGAAAGTAGTCGACATGAAAAGAGTTCGTGGCTTGGCCATGAGCTCTTCGTGATGGCTGGTTTGGCCCAGAGTAAACGACAAGAAGCGAGAAAGATATCGCCTCAAGTATGGTGACTCAATGTACAGGAGCTCATAGTCGCAGTGTGTGGACAGCTCTGTATCGGGAGGCATCCCTAGAGTGGCGCAATGTGTATTGACAGCGACCATCAGCTGTTTGTCGCGATGCTCAATGCTGGCCTTGGCCTTCTCTGCCGGTATTCCAATCACAAACCCATGCTCATGGGCTGTGACTTCCCTGAAAGACTCTTTGTACTTGAACGGTTTGCCGAGAACTTCAGCAACAATGGTCACAACTCGCTCTCGTTCTTGATTATAGATGATGACCGCAATTCTTCCGTCACCTTCCTCGGGAGCTCCCCGCAGAGACCGACCATGCAGCATGACAGGTCTTTGGCTGACGCTGTCTGTGCCAAGTTTTCCACGAGAGGCTGCCGAGTTGAAGGCGTCGGATGACGG
The DNA here is from genome assembly GCA_023658445.1 of Epichloe bromicola. Lineage (NCBI taxonomy): Eukaryota > Fungi > Ascomycota > Sordariomycetes > Hypocreales > Clavicipitaceae > Epichloe > Epichloe bromicola. The sequence goes on from CP098269.1 coordinate 1,990,955, forward strand.
CTCTGGATTTGGCGAGGGACTTGCCAGTAGCTGTTGAACCGCAGCCATCGTAGCGTTGAGTGAGATTTTGGGTAAAAGAAGCAAATCTCCTTCGATTCGAGGGTGAAACAGAAGCAGGTAATGCCCCACGGTGAGCTAACAATGATATCTGCCGTCTGCTACTTCTCGGTAAACCATATTCCCGGAGGGACGCTGGGCTGCCGAAGTCGGCTTTATGAGATTTGAGGAAATGATAGAGCCTGGTTGCTGCAATCCCAAGCTAATCCGTCGTGAATTCGAAATTGGTGGTGCAGCAACAGATAGGCTGCGGGGAGTTCCAGATTTGGCCAGCCAGTGGCTATGGGTTCGCGCAGAGTACCCAAACCAGGCGGAAAATTATGCAGTGAGCTGGACCCAGTACAGTTAGGATCGACCATAGTATTATTAACGTGTGTTTAGGGTTATCTCCTTCTTTGATCTATCACGGGGGTGCCGAGGATGTTGAGGATGTTGAGGTTGAGGTTGATGAGCATCCAAGGTGAACAAGTGGTCAGGAGCGGGCGAAAGGAGTATTGACGCCGCGCTGTATTTGACAGAGACAGGATTTTCCTTGATATTCGCTGGCGGAAGTTAGCTAGCGCTGGAGTCGAAGGCTTGCTAAATATTGGCTCGAGGCAGAATGAGTTGACGGTGAGATTCGGCCGGCCGCCTACATGTAGTGATGGGGAAGCTCCGATGATACAGTAAGGCAAAAGCGCCAGAACAAGTTGCAATCGATGGTTTGAGGAGAAGCAACTGGGATTGGGGGGGAAAGCGACAGCGCCCGACTGGATTGGTGATGGGCCGGAACTCGAGGTTGCATGGAGTATGGAGTCTGGTGAACATGACTTTTGTTCAATGCTCTCTCTGGTACTCTGGGTTGCTAGCAGCTACCCATGGTGTTGCAGGCGCCCCGCCATTCGGGCGAGGTATTAGGCGAGGGTCTGGCCCCACCAGAGGGAGCCATGGCCAGTTCTTCCGCCAATAGCGAGCGAGCTGGATGCAAATGTAAGGGGGATATCACTTTATCACGGCAGAGAGGGCTCGTTTCTACATTTGGGTTTCGAGCCATTGAGCATTACTCAGCATTACTCGAGGTGATGCCATCCTGATGCATCCTGATGCATCCCAGAATCTGCCATCCCGCACTCAAGCTGCAGTGGACGGCACCTGTGCATCATTTGGCCATCTATCAAATTGATGGCAGTCTCTTTGTGAGTTGCTGTCGAAATAGTGAACATGGCTTTCGGTGTGGTTTACCAAAACTCGACAAGGAATCTGGCAAGCATCTGAGCGTCACAGGGTAGCTTCAAACTGTCGTGTGGTGCCGTTTCGCGCCACGTGCCATTTGCTTGCTTGCGTCTGTTTCTTCTGCCCATTTGTCTCATTCCATCATTTGCAATTGAACGCTCCATCCGCCCTTGCATCTCGGCGCACTTGACGTATTCGTTCATCTGGGGATTACGACACTCTTTAATACCATACCATCCATCATTTAGTCATCTCCCACTTGCCTCTTACCTCGCAATCCGCCCCTCCGCGCACCGAGCGGCCCCTTCTAGTCCCGCCATGTCCGAACAAGCTCACGACACGCGACCTGGCGACGAAGGCACCGCGACCGCCACGCCTGCCCTCACTGAAGGCACATCAGCTGCCACGGAGAACCTTGCGTCGTCCATCTCGCGCGATGAAGACCCCAAGTCGAGGAAGATTTCTTTGGCGGACCTGAGCGCCAAAGGCACAGCCCTGTACGCACACAAGCAATACGAGGATGCCGCCGAGATCTTCTCCCTCGCCAGTGTGGTGCAAGCCGAATTGAATGGCGAGACGGCCCCCGAGAACGCCGAAATCCTCTTCCACTACGGCCGCAGTCTCTACAAGGTTGGCCAGAGCAAGAGTGACGTGCTTGGTGGTCCGGCGGCGGCAGAGAAAAAGGCTGCTGCGCCCGCCAAGGCCGAGGCCGGGACCTCCAAAGCTGCTGCTCCTGCCGAGACGGAGGCTCGGAAGGTGACGCAGGAAGCCATCGCCATCGCCGCGGGCCAGTCAGAGCATGTTTCTGAGAAGGAGAGAGACTCGGCATCACACGAGGGCGGACCCGACGAGAAGAAGCCGTTGTTCCAGTTCACAGGCGATGAGAACTTTGACGACTCATCCGAGGGAGAGGTGCGGCAAGCAGTCTGCGGCAAAACGCTGCGGCGAAGCATAATCATCTTGCAGCCCGTGCTGACTTGAAACCTATAGCAAGAAGAAGAGGCCCCCGAAGAAGACGACGATGACCTCGCCACTGCTTTCGAGATTCTCGACCTCGCACGTGTCTGCTATGAAAAGCAGCTGGAGCAATTAAACAGCGAAACCGACGCCACCAAGGGCAAACAAGCAGCCAGCGATACCGCCGTCGTCAGACACATCAAAGAGCGCTTAGCCGAAACACACGACTGTCTATCGGAAATTTCCTTGGAAAATGAAAGGTACCTCAAAACTGCTTTTTCCCTTTACAGAGTCCATACAATTGCACTCACTTTGACACAAAGAAGAGGCTGACACCCCCAACTAACAGGTACCCCAACGCCATTGAGGATGGCCGCGTCTCCCTCAACTACAAGCTCGAGCTGTACCCCGAGGATTCAGAAATCGTCGCTGAAGCCCACTACAAGCTATCTCTCGCGCTGGAGTTCGCCTCCGTAACCATGTCCGGCGACGACGGCAAGAACGCCAAGCGCGAGGCCATGGACCAGGGCCTCCGCGACGAAGCCATCAAGGAGATGGAGCTGGCCATCAAGAGCTTCAGGCTCAAGATGCAGAACAAGGAGGTGGAAGTAGCCACGATGGCGTCCCCCGAGGAGAACGACCTCGCGCGCAGGGCCATCACCGAGATGAAGGAAGTCATTGCCGACATGGAGCAGCGAGTACGTTTTCATTCATTTTCCTTCCCTCCAATGACAATAATAAAAAAGAAGCCACTAACAGTCAGTGCTTCTAAAGCTGGTCGACCTCCGCAAGGACCCCATCTGCGCAGCCGACCTGCTCGGACCCGAGGGCAACGCCCTAGGCGGCATCTTTGGCGCCGGCGCCCTCGGCGAAACACCCGCCGACACAAAAGCCCGCGTGGAGGAAGCCAAGAAGACGGCAACGGATCTGACGGGCCTTGTGCGCAAAAAGAAGACGGCCTCGGAAGAAGACAGCTCCGTCAAGCCCGACCTGTCCGCGCCCGCTGCTGCCGCAACAAATGGGAAGAGGAAGGCCGAGCATGATGCCCCAGGGGTAGCTGAGTCGCCCAAGAAGGCCAAGGTGGAAGAGTCTTCAGCGGAGACGCAACAAGTTGCCGAATGAGGGCCGCCAAGAGGGGGTTGGTGGTATTCTAGTTCTGGAGTTGCGGCGCCATGGGGAGTGCATTTGGGAAGCTCATGTATATTACGGTATGGGGGTTGACAATCGACCTCCCATGTGTGACAATTGAGAATTCGTCATCATTCGTCAGCATGATTTCGTGATTCAAACAAGGGACAATCTTGGTGCTTTATATTCTGAATGAGCGGTTGATAAAGTGGTACCTGTCATGGCGTTGAACATGATGCGTACTGCATTGCGCGGAGATGCAGCACTGCTTCTGATTGCACCACGGTTCAATCTGCTTTCCTATGTGTGTGCGCGAACCACGATCAACATAACGGCAGTACAGGACCCAGTCAAACAGCACAAACGAGTATTCATTAAAACACTACGTGATAATGACACAAAGTGTCCGTACAAATCTGTCCCAAACGCCACTACAATGCCAGCCAGATAGATGGAGCAGAAACGTTTGAGTTCCCTGTTGTTTCCTCTCCCCTCTTCCTCACAGCTTGAAACTACCACTGCTAACCGCCTTTTTGGCCTTGGCCTTGTTCCCATCCACATCCGTGATTTCTCCCTTGCGATTAATGACCTTGACACCGCCCTTCTTGAGATCCGCCATGGTATCGCGCTGCATCTTGGCCCTCGTACCGAGCGTCTTGCCCTTGTGGGCATCCACGCCGCCTGCCTTGCGGATGCGCTCCTTGTGACGTCTGCGACGGCGGGTCTTGTCCTCGCGGGATATTTCTTCGCGCGACAGGGGTATGCCTGCCTTTGTGACGACTTCGCCCTTGGCGATGGTGTCCTTGTCCGCGCCGGCTTTGTAGACCTCCTGCGGCGCCATGCGGGAGGATCCGCCGGCGACGGCCTGTGCAGTAGTGGGCTGGGCATCTTCCATGGAGATGGTGGCAATGTCGGAGACGACGCTGAGAGTGGGCGCCGCGGGCTTGGGCTTGTATTGCCAGGAGGAGAGGGCGTCGAGACGCGCAGAAACGTCTTTCCACATGGTTTCGATTTCCTTTTCTTCCTTTTGGAGCTTTTCGTCAGACTTGCTGATGTAGGTGTCTGGGTTGGCGTTCTTGATGTGCTCCTCCTCGTAGACCTCGGCGAGGCCCTTGCTGGATTTGCTGTCGTCAACCTCGACGAGACCGCGACGTGTGTTGCCGGGGAGGCCGTCGGTATCGGGACGGCGGCGGAGAACTTCGTCGAATTCTTGAGAGAGAATTCGTCTCTTGACAAGGTCCTCAATGCTTTCGCTGATTTCGGGTGTGATGACGGGAACGGGCTTGCCAACATGCTCGAAGTCAAGATCTTGTTCGAGGAGTGAGTTCATGGGTCTGTCGGCCGCTGCGGCTTCACCCGATAGTGTCCATTCTCGCTTGGCAACCGACGCGGCCTCGAGCTGGCGAATCTCTTCGGCGAGCTTGGCCTGGCGACGCTCGTGGGCCGATCTTCTTGACTTCGGGTCTCCGGCCGACACGTCTGACAGAGCATCGTCCGAGTCTTCGTTGTCCGACTCGTCTTCAAAGAGATCACGTTTCACATCAGCCATGGCCCGTTCTGTATCCTCTTCATTGGGCCTCTCTGTTTGGAATTTTACCGTCTTCTTCTTGGATGGTTTGCCAGTCTTGTTTTTGCGGGGAGGTGGGGCGAAAAAGTCCTTGTAGTAGACTTCATTTGCGTTGAAGTCGTTGCCCTCATCATCCCCAATGCCGTTTTCCATGTCCATGACTTCGTCGTCGCTGGCGCCCTCTGGTGCATCGAGAGCCATGTCCCCAAACGTTGGTCCATCATCTTCGTCCTCGTCTTCCTCGTCCAAGGAAGCATCGTCTCCAGCACTTTCTTTGCCAGACGACTTGGTGGTCGACTTTGTCGACTTTGGCGCAGCCAGAGGATCAGCGCCCCAGTCTATATCTTCATCGTCACTGGCTTGGTCGGTAGTTGCATTGCCTCTGGCATCCTGATCCTCGAACCACTGAGTCTGCTTGTTGAAGTCGTCAATGGAGAAAAAGCCATCATTGAGACCATTGGGGTCTTCCACAAATTCGTCGGCTTCTTCCTCTTCCTCTTCGTTCTCATTCTCGTCTTTATCAAACTGATCCACACCATCTTGAAGCTCCTCATCTTCATCAAAGTCTTCCTCAAAATCTCCATATTCTTCATCTTCATCGTCCTCTTGGTCTTCGTCTTCATCGTCCTCTTGCTCAATTTCGCCATTCACATCATCCTCATCAGAATCCACCTCAAAGCCATCATCTCCAAATGACAGATTTCGAGGTGCCACATTCTCAGACCCAGCATCTTCCACGACATCACCCTGCTCCTCCAGCTCGTCCACCAGACCATCCGCAAACCCCAGAACACCGCCAATGATTTTCTTCGCCTGTTGCCACACCTGACCAGTCTCAAATCCGTCAACGTACACTTTTCTGAGCTTGAGCACATCGCCCTCAGCCGGACCCTTCTCCCCACTTCGCTTCCGCTTTCTACTTTCTTTTAATCGCTGCTGCTGGAGATCACCGACCCGCGCGGCAAAGGCTTCAAGGGTATCTTTCACGATATTCAGTGACGCACTTGGGATGGCGGCAGTCGGTTCGATAAATTTGTGCCGATTTTGGGGTCGCAGGCTGGCTAGAAAGGCGGCCATGTCCATGTCGGACGACGGCTTTGCGCCGGATGTAGATGCGGGAGCCATGAGGGACTGGCCGCTGAGTGTATGAGACGTCGACGTTAGAGTCGGCGATGTGACTACAGCCATGCTCTGGTTACGGCGCCTTGTGTAATGAATTGCTCCTCTTGTAGTGGTGTAGCATGTACTTGGTAGAGAGTTTTGATGAACCTATTCTGCCATTGGGAATTTTTTTGGGGCTCACCGCCCGCAGCTGCGAGGGTGCAACAAGTCTGGGTGGGGCAGGGTGCATTGTTGAGTTGTGGCGGGGCCACCCACCTGCGGAGTCCACGTTGACTCGAGAGAGAGAGCTCCATCACAGCACTCATTGAGAAAAGAGGAAGCAAGTCATTCATAGAGTTGATATATTGGCAATTGCCAGTCGTGGAGATATTGTATTGAGCTAACTATTCCCGCTGTAATGTAATGTTCATGGAGGATCTGTTTGATGTGAATAGATGTCTTGAAAAGTCCGCTGATGAGTGTTACACGCTCCCCTTACCGCAAATGTGTTGCCTGGCAGCAGGGAATATGACCGATTATACGCGCTATGCGCGTAGGACTGTATTAGGGAAGCTAAACTACACCTTAAAAGAATATATAATATTAGAATAAGAAGTATATAAGATTTACTATAACTACTTTTTTTATAAAAAAAGAGCTTTTATCTTTCTATTTATATAATAGAAAAATAATTAATTTAATTATATTTTTAACCTTTAACTATTCTTTTTAATTATATTTTTACTAAAAGTTATATATTATATAGTAATAGTTATAAGCCTAGGAGGTATATACCTATAACTCTACTAAATCCCCTATATATAAGACTTATATATATACTATATTTTACTTACTAATCTATATTTATAATAAATACCTTAACTTCTCCTTACCTAAGTTTTAAGACTAATATTAAGTTAGTCTTATCTAATAAATAAAAGAAATAGTATAAAGTATTAAAGTAAGCTACCTAGAGCTAAGAGATTTAGAAAAGAATTAATTCTTAGCTTCTAAAGCTTAATACTAACTATTTTAAAAAGCTCTTTATAATTATACTAAAGGTATATAAAGCTTTTATTATAAGAAACTAAGGAAGTAAGAAAACTAAGCTTACTTTTTAAGAGGCTTTTTTCTTTCTTTCTTATTAGTATATATCTAAGTATTAAGTATATAAGGTAACTAAGTTAAGAAAGAGAACTATTAAAACCTAGATTACTAGTATTATTAATTCTAATACTTATATAATAGTAATTAATAAAATTAAAAAGAAAAATACTAATAATAAGAAGCTAACTCTTTACTAAATCTTTATTAAACTTAAAAAGAAGTTTTTACTTAGCTAAGTTATTATTAAAGTAAAAGTTATAGCTAAGTATATAGTATATCTTAATAATACTAAATATATAAATATATAATTTAAGTATTAGAATAAGTAATAAGAAAAGCTATACTAAAAAGCTATAATATATAAGATTAATAAAGTTTAGAGTCCTAATATAATTTATAACTTTATTATAGTAATTAAAGCGTGCTTTAACCTTAAATAAGTAAAAACTAAGATTATATAACTAGTATAGACCTTAGACTCTCTTCCTATAGATATTACTCTTATAAGTATTATAGCTAAGTATACTTAATACTATAGGGTAATGTTAGGAGCGTAAGGGACAGAGACAGGATTATCACATGATGGAGCACTGGCAGAACCTCGGACGCCATGTGTATAAATGAACTTGTTCGCGGGTCTTGGCGATATGGTGGTGCGGTCGCCGTGTGTTCGCAGCTGCTAGCATGTTCGCGGATAGCAACAATAATAGTAAATGTTGTGATCCCCGCGTCGGCTGTACGCAGTGCGTAGATCACTCGGGGGGTCTGTGGGATTTATCACGACTTAAGGGTCAAAAGATAATAGAATAGAGTAATAGCTTAGATTTATAGTCACAGCTAGAAAGGTGCTACCTAGGGGCAAGTATATAAAGGTTTTAAGCTCTAATCTTTTATAAGAATATAGGTAGTCCTTACTAAATACCTTACCCTACACTTATATAACTATCTAGCTACTAGCTAACCCCTCCCTAACCTAGTAAGTCTAAGGTTTTACTAGTGCTTTATTATATAATAATCCTATCTCTATCCCTTATACTTCTAATATAATACCCCCTCTTTATATAATTATCCTTAATTATATAATAAGCTACTTACTTAGGGCATTTACACTATATAGTCCTAGGGGCTATAGTTAATAAAGAGTTTAGGTTAGGTATAATATATTATAGTGTAATATATTATTAAAAATAATAATACTAATAATACTAGGGTATAAATATTATTATCCCCTTATTTATTAATCCTAAATAGTAACTTATCTATTACTTTAATATAGTAAAGTAAATACTCTTTACCTTATACTAATAGTTCTAAGAGAGTAAATACCCTATATTAAATTTTATAATTAAGTTAAATAAATAGGGTATTAGACACTATATATATAAATAAACTTATTTATAAGTCTTAGTAATATAGTAGTATAGTTATTATATATTTATAGCTACTAGTATATTTATAGATAGTAATAATAATAGTAAATATTATAATCCCTATATTAGCTATATATAGTATATAAATTACTTAGGGGGTTTATAGTTAATATAAAAGGGACTAGATCTTCCCTCCTTATATATATACTTCCTTTCCCTTATATACTATCTAACTATTATAAGTTTCTTTATCTTTACTTATCTTCCCTTTACTACTTCCTTACTACTAACCTATAGCTAGCTTATAATATCTAAAATCTATTTATTAACTCTTACTTTATTACTAAGTTTACTTTTATAAAATAAATCCTTAAGAAAGTTACTAAAGAAATTACCTTAAAAGAGAATAGTATTTAAAATTTCTATATAAGTTTACTACTTTCTTACTAGGTTATTACTACTAACTTATAGCTAGTAATACTAAAATTCTATATATATAGTGTAATTAGTAAGTTACTATATAGAATATATAGCCTAAGAATAGTACTTATACTATTTCTTAGTATTTTAAGAAAAATAAACCTTTTCCTATAAAGTATAATAACTTTTATAGTATAATCTTATTACTTCTTTACTTCTTATAGTTACTAACCTATAGTAGTAAACTTAGCTAAATACACTTATTATACCTAAAATAATAAGATATATATTAGAGTATAACTACTTATTCTAAGTCTCTAGTTTTAAGACACTAACCTATTACTAATACTTTACTTAAATTATATAGCTTTATAAAAAGCTATTTTATATTATTAAAGCTATACCTAAAGGAGATTACTATTACTTTAATAAAGTAAGTATATCCCTAGTTCTCTTAACTTAATTACTACTAATATACTAATAATCTCTTATTTATACTAAGTAAAAACTATATAATACCTTTTTAAAAACTAAAAATACTAATAAGTATAAGTATATTTATTATACTTAGGTAGCTACTAAAGTAGCCTAGAAAGCTAAGTATAATAAGTATATTACTATAGTATAGCTAGCTAATATTACTAACCTTAAGGTCTAAATTAATATTATAAACTATTTTTACTATATATATAAGAATATTCTAATAGTAAGTCTCTTAAGTATTTATAGGCACTTCTTTACTAACTTATTAGTAGTTTACTCCTTATATCTCTAGGCTTCTTACTTATATTAGTTTTTCTAAGTTACCTAGAGAGCTCTATATCTTTATATATAAGGAAGGTAACTTTTCTAATAATAAGGCCCCTATACCTCTAAAAGCTTCTATACTTATTATTACTATAGTCTTTAGGGAAAATAAAGGTAAGGGTAAGAATAAAGAAATACTTTTTAAGTAATTATTACTAGGTAGTTATATTATAATTATAAAAGTAATATAATTATATCTTTTTAGAATATTACCCTATATTATTTACTATATTTATAGGGTATTACCTTATATTATTTACTAAGGGTGGTTTTACTACTATAACCTAGTTACCTAGTTACTACTTATAGTTATAGATAATATTCTTTATAATAAAATCCCTCTTTAATACCTATAAATTCTCTAAGCTATTATAGCCCTTTTATTTAACTAGGTACTTATAATGCCTACTATTATAATAATATAAGATAATTCTTTTTACCTTAAACTCTTACTTATTATTCTTAATATTATTATTATGACTTAAGGGTCAAAAGATAATAGAACAGAGTGATAGCTTAGATTTATAGTCACAGCTAGAAAGGTGCTACCTAGGGGCAGGTGCGTAAAGGTTTTAAGCTCTAATCTTCTATAAGAATATAAGCAGTCTTTACTAAATACCTCACTCTACGCTTATATAACTATCTAGCTACTAGCTAACCCCTCCCTAACCTAGTAGGTCTAAGGTCCTACTAGTACTCTATTATATAATAATTCTATCTCTATCCCTTACACTCCTAATATAATACCCCCTCTTTATATAATTATCCTTAATTATATAATAAGCTACTTACTTAGGGTATTTACACTATGTAGTCCTAGGGGCTATAGTTAATAGAGGGTTTAGGTTAGGTATAATATATTATAGTGTAATATATTATTAAAAATAATAATACTAATAATACTAGGGTGTAAATATTATTATCCCCCTATCTATTAATCCTAAATAGTAACCTATTTATTACTCTAATATAGTAAAGTAAATACTCTTTACCTTATATTAATAGTTCTAAGAGAGTAAATACCCTATATTAAATTTTATAATTAGGTTAAATAGATAGGGTATTAGACACTATATATATAAATAAACTTATTTATAGGTCTTAGTAATATAGTAGTGTGGTTACTATATGTTTATAGCTACTAGTATATTTATAAATAGTAATAATAATAGTAAATATTATAATCCTTATATTAGCTATATATAGTATATAGATTACTTAGGGGGTTTATAGTTAATATAAAAAGGACTAGATCTTCCCCCCTTATATATATACTTCCTTTCCCTTATATATTATCTAATTATTATAAGTTTCTTTATCTTTACTTATCTTCCCTTTACTACTTCCTTACTACTAACCTATAGCTAGCTTATAATATCTAAAATCTATTTATTAACTCCTACTTTACTACTAGGTCTACCTCTATAGAATAAACCCTTAGGGAAGTTACTAGAGAAGTTACCTTAAAAGAGAATAGTATTTAAAATTTCTATATAAGTTTACTACTTTCTTACTAGGTTATTACTACTAACTTATAGCTAGTAATACTAAAATTCTATATATATAGTATAGTTAGTAAGTTATTATATAAAATATATAGCCTAAGAATAGCACTTATACTATTTCTTAGTATCTTAAGGAGAATAAACCTTTTTCTATAAAGTATAATAACTCTTATAGTATAATTTTACTACTTCTTTATTTCTTATAGTTACTAACCTATAGTAATAAACTTAGCTAAATATACCTATTATACCTAAAATAATAAGATATATTTTAGAGTATAACTACCTATTCTAAGTCTTTAGTTTTAAGATACTAACTTATTACTAGTACCTTACTTAAATTATATAGCTTTATAAAAAGCTATTTAATATTATTAAAGCTATACCTAAGGGAGATTACTACTACCTTAATAAAGTAAGTATATCCCTAGTTCTCTTAACTTAATTACTACTAATATACTAATAGTCTCTTATTTATACTAAGTAAAAACTATATAATACCTTCCTAAAGACTAAAAATACTAATAAGTATAGGTATATTTATTATACTTAGGTAGCTACTAAAGTAGCCTAGAAAGCTAAGTATAATAAGTATATTACTATAGTATAGCTAGCTAATATTACTAACCTTAAGGTCTAAATTAATATTATAAACTATCTTTACTATATATATAAGAATATCCTAATAGTAAGTCTTTTAAATATCTATAGGTATTTCTTTACTAACTTACTAGTAGTTTACTTCTTATATCTCTAGGCTTCCTACTTATATTAGTCCTTCTAAGTTACTTAGAGAGCTCTATATCTTTATATATAAAGAAGGTAACTCTTCTAATAATAAGGCCCTTATACCTCTAAAGGCTCCTATACTTATTATTATTATAATCTCTAGGGAAAATAAAGGTAAGGGTAGGGATAAAGAAATGCTTTTTAAGTAATTATTACTAGGTAGTTATATTATAATTATAAGAGTAATATAATTATATCTTTTTAGAATATTACCCTATATTATTTACTATATTTATAAGGTATTACCTTATATTATTTACTAAGGGCGGTTTTACTACTATAACCTAGCTACCTAGTTACTACTTATAGTTATAGATAATATCCCTTATAATAAAATCCCTCTTTAATACCTATAAATTCTCTAAGCTATTATAGCCTTTTTATTTAATTAGATACTTATAATACCTACTATTATAATAATATAAGATAATTCTTTTTACCTTAAACTCTTACTTATTATCCTTAATATTATCTTATAGTAAAGAAGTATTTACTATATTACTTAGGTCCCCTTTAAAAGGTTTAAGGCTTATAATATTAAATATATTATATAATTATATTCTAGTAAGTAATTCTAGCTAGTAAGCTAGTCTATAACTCCTAACTACCCTTATAATCTTATAAGGGCCTAGGTACTTTATAGTTAACTTCTTACTTAACTATCTTAGGTTAATATTCTTTATAAATAGTAGAATATAATTACTAACTTTAAACCTCTTTAAGGTCCTTTTCTAGTTATAGTATTTCTTATACTAAGCTTATAAGTTAATTAGAAGCTATTTAATTACTATATATTTCTCTCTTAGTAATAATACTTTACTCTTAGCCTAATTATTTATAAGTAGAATATTAGGTATTACTTACTATAGGCCCCTAGGGTTATACCCTTATAATACCTCTACTAGTATATAGCTATAAGTTATATAATTACTAGTATTATATATAAATTATACTATTAATAGGTTATTAGCCTAGTTAGTTTATTTAGTGTAGAAGAAAGCCCTTAAATAATATTCTAAGACTTAGTTTAATTATTCTATCTACCTATTTATCTATAGGTAAAAAGTAGTGCTTAGTAGCTACTTAGTTATAATAAGATAGTAAAAGGTTATCTAAAATCCGCTTATAAATATAAAACCTTAGTCTATTATAATACCTTTTAAGGCTCTATAATCTTTAAAGATATATTCTAGGAATATAGTAGCTAACCTATTACTTATTAGTTATATTAAAATAGGGATATAAATACTATACTTTATAAAATAGTCTATAATTACTAAGATTATATTATAGGTCTAGTTAGTATCTTTAACTAGTAGTAATCTAGTAATAAAATCTATTAATAGTTCTTAAAAGGGGTAATCTAGCTCTAGTAAAGTAGCTAACTTACTATATAGCTTATAGTGCCTTAGCTTTAAAACTTAATAGTTTATATAAATACTAATATATACCTTTATATCTTTCTTTATTAATAGCTAGTAATACTAACTTATAATTTAATAAAGTATCTTACTAACTCCCTAATACCTAGTAATAAGGTTATTATATATTAGTAGTAAAATCTCTTTTCTTATTCCCTAGGGAATATAAACTTAACTCTTAAATATTAATAGCTTAGAGAGTCTAATTAACTATATTTATAATACTTCTAAGTTACTACTCTTAAGTAGCTTTCTCTAATATATAGTAAACTTATTATTTTACTATATACCTAATAATAATACTTAAATTAGAATATTTAATTCTAAGCTATTATCCTAAGTATTAGAGTTAAACTTAGAAAAGGTTCTCTATATAGCTTAGATTCTTACTATAATATCTCTATAAGTAGCTAGCTTATAAGTTACTTCTAGTCTTATAGGTATACTATAGTTAAGTAGTATTTCTAAGGGGCGCCCTTATTACTTACTAGTAACTATACTAGCTAAAATACCCCTTTTAATAATATCTAGTTTTATAGCTTCCTTAAAAATATAGCTAAGTTATATTTTCTTAAAACTCTAGATATTCCTATTACTATTATAAGGTCTTTATAACTAACTATCTACTATATTAAATAATAATATAATAGAACTTATAGTATTCCTATTACTACTATAGAGTTTTTATTAATTAGTATTTATAAACTTAGATAAGAAGTTTAGTAGCTATAAGGTTACTACCTTTGCTTTCCTATTCTTACTTATATAATCTACCCTTCTTAATAATATATTAGTAAGGTTTAACTTACTAGCCTTATATTTAATTTTAAAGTTAAATAAGCATAGCTTATTAAGCACTATTACTTACTTACTAGTTAGCTATAGCTTAATAGCTAGGTACTTATAGTTTAAGTAATTTATTACTACTATAATTAGGTAAGTTAAGTACACTAGGTAATGCCTCTATACCCTAAAAGCCTTTTAGATTACTAATAATTTAGTATCTAGTATAAGGTAGTGTAACTTAGTATTAGTTAACTTTCTTAATATATATATAACTAAGTACTAGTAACCTAGCACTAATATTATAAGTATTACTCTAATAGTAAAACCTAATATATTTATCTTTACTCTTAATAAAGTAAGTAGGTTAAAGTGTACTAAAATTAGTGCTTCCTAGAATAACTTCTAGAGTTCTCTAAATATAGCTAGCTTATAGGGTTCTAGCTTAAAGGTTACTAGTTATCCCCCTTAAGTTAGTTTATTAATAGAATAACTACCTTACTATACTACTTAATAAAATATTAATAAAATCTAGTAAACCTAAGGAATAATTAGATATCTAGGACACTATAAGGTATTAGCTATATTATAATTACTTCTACCCTTAATAGTTCTATTATAATACCTTTCTTAGATATAATAAATCCTAAGAATTTAACCTTTATAACTAAAAATTAATACTTCTTTAGGTTAATAAAAAGCTTTATATTATAAAGTCTACTTAGAACTTATTTAATATAGCCTGCGTAAGTAGCTACATTACTACTATAGATTAGGATATTATCTAGGTAAATAATATAGATATTATCTATAATATCCTTAAGGACTTTATTAATATACTCCTAGAAAGTCACTAGTGTATTAACTAATCTAAATAGTATTATAAGATACTTAAAGTGCTTATATTTATAATAGAATGCTATCTTTTACTTATTACCTAAGTAAATATATAGCTAGTGGTATATATTTATTAAATTAAGTTTTATCTAGATAACTATGCCTTTTAAGTAATTAAGGATTTTAGTAATTAGTAGTAAGGGGGACTTATTCTTAATAGTAATCTTATTTAGGCCCTTATAATCTATATAAAGCCTTAATTTCCTTTCTTTCTTTAGGATAAATAAAATTAGGGCCTTAGCTAGGCTAACTAATCTTCTAATCTATTCCTTTTACTATATATCTATAAGATACTCCCTAAGTACCTCTAGCTCTTTCTTAGCTAAGTTATATATTAGTCCCTAAGGTAGTGTTTTCTTTTTTTCTAATTTAATTATATAAGTATAGCCCCCTAGTTTAGGAAGTATTCTTACTAAATCCTTATTAAATATATCTTTAAATTCTAAGTATTTCTCTAGGAGCTTTAGTTTATCTATATTATTACTTAGCCTTTACTTAGTTATAAGTTACTTATTACTTAGACTATCTAAGAATCTTAGGTTAGCTATAATATATTACTTATATAACTTATAGGTATACTCTAAGACTATTATTACTTCTTTATTACTTATTTTCTAAATTAGCTTTAGTAAGTTTACTAGTAAGTTCTTTTCTAGTTCTTTTCCCTTTCTATTCTTTAGGCTATTTAAGATAACTTTTACTAAACCTAGTACTAAAGTAATTACTAACTATTTTAATACTTTATATACTCTTTACTTACCCTAAGTATATAAGAGGTACTCCCTTATTACTAGGTATCTTTAAAACTTCTTTTTCTAATATATTACTATAGGTTTATATTCTCTAATCTAGTCTATACCTAGTAGTAGCCTTTCTTTAGTATTAGTAATAAAGTAGCTAACTTAGTAAACCTTTATAAACCTTATACTATTCTTTATTAATACTAATCTCCTTAGAATTCCTTAATATAAAACTATATTCTTACTTATACTTTTAAGGTTTTAATCTATTTTTTTAACTCTTTTCTAATTTTTCTTAGATAATAACTTTAGGTATATAGTTAAGGATTATATACCTAAATCTATTAGTACCTTTACTACTACTTACTAGTAATCTTATTATAGAAATACATAGACTCTAACTCTTAGGTTTACTAATTTATTTATAATAAGCCCCTTATCCTAGGTTTATATAGATAAAAGTAGTATCTTATTAGGATTATCTACTTTATTACTACTATTATTATACTTCTCTATAGTGTGTTTATTACTCTTATAAATAAAGTAGTCTAATAAATAGTAAGCTATTAAGATATATCTAGGCTTCCTATATTTATAATATATAATAGGTAATCTTCCTACTTACCCTTTATTCTATTACTATAAGTTATCTATAGGTAAAGTTAATTACTATTACTTCTTCTTATTATCTTAACTTCTTTTATAACTCTATATTAGTTTTATTACTACCTTTACTTTCTTACCTTAGCCCTATAACTAGCTTTAAGTAGTTAGAAACTCCTAGCTAAGTATTTACTTCCTTATAGTATTATTAAGGCTATTAATAAATATATAGATTCTTAGTTATATTAGAATTAGTTTAGGTAGGTTAGATTTAACCTTAGTCTAATTCCTAATAAAGGCTTAAAATAATTAGCTATTACCTTACTAAAGATTTAGTAATAACTTAGTTACTTCTAAGTATCTAGTGTCCTTATTTATTATTCTAGTCTTTAGCTATATAATAAAGCTTACCTAATTATAGTCCTTATATTTTATATAACTATCTATAGCTATATAGTATATTTATTATTACTTTATATTATTAGTAAGGTATTTACTAGTATAGGCTACCTTTATTATATTATTATAAAAGGTATATTAGTCTAATTTAAATAATATATTTAAGTCTACTAGGAAATTCTAGAGATTTTTATAAGTATCCCCCTTATATAATAGTATTTATAGCTATATCTTAATAATACTATATTAGTATATATTTACTACTTACTTAGTACCTATTAGTAAAGTAAGTATAGGAGTAGTTAGTCTAACCTAAGGAGGTAGATTTATAAGTCCTTACTAAGTTTTAACTAATAATAGGTTTACTTAAAGCTCCCTAATTTTTACTTTTATTTATAAAATTTCCTATATTTTCTATATATATTATAGCTTAGCTTATATAATATTATAATACTATTATACTACCTTCTTAACACTATTATTCTTAATTCTAGTATTATTATCTAGATTAGTCTTAGGTAGTATCTAATATACTTAATTATTAGTATTTATTATTTAAGTATTTACTACACTACTACTACTCTAGTTATCTATAGTATTACTACTAGGGGGTATAGGCATATTTTATATAAATATTCTCTAGTATACTAATATTATAATCTAGCTAATAGTCTATTACCCTAAAGGGATAGAGAGCTTAATTTATTATAACTTAAGGGTTAAAAGATAATAAAATAGAGTAATAGCTTAGATTTATAGTTATAGCTAGAAAGGTACTACCTAGGGGTAAGTATATAAAGGTTTTAAGCTCTAACCTTCTATAAGAATATAGGTAGTTCTTGCTAAATACCTTACCTTATGCTTATATAACTATCTAGCTACTAGCTAACCCCTCCCTAACCTAGTGGGTCTAAGGTCCTGCTAGTGCTCTATTATATAATAATCCTATCTCTGTCCCTTACGCTCCTAATAATTATCTTATAGTAAAGAAGCATTTACTATATTACTTAAATCCCCTTTAAAGGGTTTAAGGCTTATAATATTAAATATATTATATAACCACATTCTAGTAGGTAATTCTAGCTAGTAAGCTAGTCTATAACTCCTAATTACCCTTATGATCTTATAAGGGCCTAGGTACTTTATAGTTAACTTCCTACTTAGCTATCTTAGGTTAATATTCTTTATAAATAGTAAAATATAATTACTAACTTTAAACCTCTTTAGGGTTTTTTTCTAGTTATAGTATTTCTTATACTAAGCTTATAAGTTAATTAGAAGCTATTTAATTACTATATATTTCTCTCTTAGTAATAATACTTTACTCTTAGCCTAATTATTTATAAGTAAAATATTAGGTATTACTTACTATAGGCCCCTAGGGTTATACCCTTATAATGCCTCTACTAGTATATAGCTATAAGTTATATAGTTACTAGTATTATATATAAATTATACTATTAATAGGTTATTAGCCTAGTTAGTTTATTTAGTATAGGAGAAAGCCCTTAAATAATATTCTAGGACCTAGTTTAATTATTCTATTTACCTATCTATTTATAGGTAAAAAGCAGTGCTTAGTAGTTACTTAGTTATAATAAGATAGTAAAAGGTTATCTAGAATTTACTTATAAATATAGAACCTTAGTCTATTATAATACCTTCTAGGGCTTTATAATCTCTAAAGATATACTCTAGGAATATAGTAGCTAACCTATTACTTATTAGTTATATTAAAATAAGAATATAAATACTATACTTTATAAAATAGTTTATAATTACTAAGATTATATTATAAGTCTAGTTAGTATCTTTAACTAGTAGTAATCTAGTAATAAAATCTATTAATAGTTTTAAAAAAAGTAATTTAGCTCTAGTAAAGTAGCTAACTTACTATATAGCTTATAGTGCCTTAGCTTTAAAACTTAATAGTTTATATAAGTACTAATATATACCTTTATATCTTTCTTTATTAATAGCTAGTAATACTAACTTATAATTTAATAAAGCATCCTACTAACTCCCTAATACCTAGTAATAAGGTTATTATATATTAGTAGTAAAATCTCTTTTCTTATCCCCTAGGGAATATAAACTTAACTCTAAAATATTAATAGCTTAGAGAGTCTAATTAACTATATCTATAATATTTCTAAGTTACTACTCTTAAGTAGCTTTCTCTAATATATAGTAAACTTATTATTTTACTATATACCTAATAATAATACTTAAATTAAAATATCTAATTCTAAGCTATTATCCTAAGTATTAGAGTTAAACTTAGAAGAGGTTCTCTATATAGCTTAGATCCTTACTATAATATCTCTATAAGTAGCTAGCTTATAAGTTACTTCTAGTCTTATAAGTACACTATAGTTAAGTAGTGTTTCTAAGGGGTGCCCTTACTACTTACTAGTAACTATACTAGCTAGAACACCCTTTTTAATAATATTTAGTCTTATAGCTTCCTTAAAAATATAGCTAAGTTACGTTTTCTTAAAACCCTAGATATTCCTATTACTATCGCAGGGTCTTCGCAACCAACTATCTGCTACATCGAACGACGATGTAATGGAACTCTCCATTTGTAAGAGTAATAAACACACCACGGAGAAGCATAATAATAGCAGCGACAAAGCATCTAATCCTAATAAGATACCGCTTTTATCCGCATAAACCTAGGATAGGGGGCTTATTATAAATAAATTAGTAAACCTAAGAGTTAGAGTCTATATATCTCTATAATAAGATTACTAGTAAGTAGTAGTAAAGGCACTAATAGATTTAGGTATATAATCCTTAACTATATACCTAAAGTTATTATCTAAGAAGGATTAGAAAAGAGTTAAAAAAAATAGATTAAAACCTTAAAAGTATAAATAAGAATATAGTTTTATATTAAGGAATTCTAAGGAGATTAGTATTAATAAAGAATAGTATAGGGTTTATAAAGGTTTACTAAGTTAGCTACTTTATTATAAATACTAAAGAAAGGCTACTACTAGGTATAGACTAGATTAGAGAATATAAACCTATAATAATATATTAAAAAAAGAAGTTTTAGAGATACCTAGTAATAAAGAAGTGCCTTTTATATACTTAGGGTAAGTAAAGAGTATATAAAGTATTAAAATAGTTAGTAATTACTTTAGTATTAGGTTTAGTAAAAGTTATCTTAAATAGCCTAAAGAATAGAAAGGGAAAAGAACTAGAAAAGAACTTACTAGTAAACTTACTAAAGCTAATTTAGAAAATAAGTAATAAAGAAGTAATAATAGTCTTAGAGTATACCTATAAGTTATATAAGTAATATATTATAGCTAACCTAAGATCCTTAGATAGTCTAAGTAATAAGTAACCTATAACTAAGTAAGGGCTAAGTAATAATATAAATAAACTAAAGCTCCTAGAGAAATACTTAGAATTTAAAGATATATTTAATAAGGATTTAGTAGGAATACTTCCTAAACTAAGGGGCTATACTTATATAATTAAATTAGAAAAAAGGAAAACACTACCTTAGGGACTAATATATAACTTAGCTAAAAAAGAGCTAGAGGTACTTAGGGAGTATCTTATAAATACATAGTAAAAGGGATAGATTAGAAAATTAGTTAGCCTAGCTAGGGCCCTAATTTTATTTATTCTAAAGAAAGGAGGGAAATTAAGGCTTTATATAGATTATAGGGGCCTAAATAAGATTACTATTAAGAATAAGTCCCCCTTACTACTAATTACTAAAATCCTTAATTACTTAAAGGGCATGGTTATCTAAATAAAACTTAATGTTACAATATAAAATGTAATATAAGAGTGTGTTCAGGTTGTTGTTAATTCAACTAGCTAGAGGGCAGAGCTATCGTTAAATATAGGGGTTCTAGGTCACGTGCTAGCCACATCCTTGGCAACGAGGCCACATCCGAGGTCTTGTGGTATTAGCAGACCACTTATTAATTCTAGCATATAATAAATGCGGGCACCACGGATAAAAGAGATAGCTATCCTAGCTATCTAAGATCTAACGAATTTATAACAAGCTAGGAAGCGGGCTCTTATAAGGGAATTCATTTAGATAGATTGTCAGGTCTAGCGGTTATTAAATTGGTTATTAGGTTAGTTATCGAATCGATTATCAAATTAGTCATTAAATCGGTCGTCGAATTAGTCATCAAATCAGTCATTGAATCGGTTATTAAATTGATAACTAGCCCTACGGGATCTGTAACTATAGCGGTCGGATTAATCGTTAGATTGATCGTTGGATTGACGGTCAGGTTGACGGTCAGGTTGACGGTCAGGTTGACGGTCAGGTCGATAGTCCAAATCGCTGTCAGATTAGTAGTTGTACAGATAGTCGTATTAATCAGGCTAATAGATCTAATAATTGATAGCTTAGCTAGTCAACGAGCGTTGCAGAGGGTTAGGCAACGAGCTTTGCAAAGGTCTAGGCAACGAGCTTTGCAGAGGTCTAGGTAACGAGCTTTGCAAAGGTCTAGGCAACGAGCTTTGCAAAGGTCTAGGCGATGAGCTTTGCAAAGGGCCGGGCAACAAGCGTTGTAGAGGGTTAGGTAACGAGCTTTACAGAGGTCTTCGGTCAGGCTGTTGAATTAGCTAACGAATTTACTAATAGGCTAGCTGCCTTTAAAGGTTATTACATTCTTTAAAAGCTTCTATAATAAGGTCTTTAAGCTATTAGAAGTTATTCTCTTCTATAGCTAGCTGCTGTTAAAGATCCTGTATTTACTACTGCTGCTGTTGAATTTGCTACTGTAATTACTGCTGCTGCTATTAATAACGGGTCCTTAGGTCCTAAAGATCCCGTTAATGCTAGTCTTATTGCCACTAGAATTGCTAAACTAGCTACTATTAAATCTATTAATATTGCTAACTAGCTAGGCATAAATCCTTAAGATATTAGAAGACTAGATTCCTTAAAGGGAAGGTCTTCCTATAAATACTATAGGTTTAGCGCTAATAATCCTGCTTATAAAGCTACTATAATCGCTGTTGCTCACACTAATCTAGCTAGTGTAAGGGAAGCATTATATCTAGCAAGCTTTATTGGATTGGGATTAACAAATTTGTTAGATTTGACGGTCGGGTCAAAGGTCAATAAATCGATCAAATTAAATTAAAGGTCGAAGAAATTAAAGGTTAAAGAATCGAAGGTCGAAGAAATCAAAGGTTAAAGAATCGAAGGTCGAAGGTCTTCGGACTAACGGATTGAAGGTCTTCAAATCAATCGGATCGAAGGTCTTCAAATCAACGGATCGAAGGTCTTCAAATCAATCGGATCGAAGGTCTTCAAATCAATCGGATCGAAGGTCTTCAAGTCAACGGATCGAAGGTCAGCACGAAGGTTAACGAATCTAATAATAGGCGTGATGCCTAGGGACTATTAAGCCTAGTAAAAGGGATAGCTTTAATAGGCTTAGTGTATTAGTTAATGAATTATTAGTTTAGTGGCTTTTATTAAGTAGTAAAAGCGCTAGAGGTGCGCAATAATTAAAGAGTAATTACTACTACTTATTATAATATAAAATGTAATATAAGAGTGTGTTCAGGTTGTTGTTAATTTAACTAGCTAGAGGGCAGAGCTATCGTTAAATATAGGGGTTCTAGGTCACGTGCTAGCCACATCCTTGGCAACGAGGCCACATCCGAGGTCTTGTGGTATTAGCAGACCACTTGTCAATTCTAGCACGTAACACTTAACTTAATAAATATATACTACTAGCTATATATTTACTTAGGTAATAAGTAGAAGATAGTATTCTATTATAGATATAGGTACTTTAAGTATTTTATAATGCTATTTAGATTAGTTAATATACTAGTGACTTTCTACGAGTATATTAATAAAGTCCTTAAGGATATTATAAATAATATCTATATTATCTACCTAGATAATATCCTAATCTATAGTAGTAACGTAGCTACTTACATAGGCTATATTAAATAAGTCCTAAGTAAACTTTATAATATAAAGCTTTTTATTAACCTAAAGAAGTATTAATTTTTAGTTATAGAGGTTAAATTCTTAGGATTTATTATATCTAAGAAAGGTATTATAATAGAACTATTAAGGGTAAAAGTAATTATAATATAGCTAATACCTTATAGCGTCCTAGATATCTAATTATTCCTTAGGTTTACTAGATTTTATTAATATTTTATTAAGTAATATAGTAAGGTAGTTATTCTATTAATAAACTAACTTAAGGGGGGATAACTAGTAACCTTTAAGCTAAAACCTTATAAGCTAGCTATATTTAGAGAACTCTAGAAGTTATTCTAGGAAGCACTAATTTTAGTACACTTTAACCTACTTACTTTATTAAGAGTAAAGATAAATATATTAGGTTTTACTATTAGAGTAATACTTATAATATTAGTACTAGGTTACTAGTACTTAGTTATATATATATTAAGAAAGTTAACTAATACTAAGTTACACTACCTTATACTAGATACTAAATTATTAGTAATCTAAAAGGCTTTTAGGGTATAGAGGCATTACCTAGTGTACTTAACTTACCTAATTATAGTAGTAATAAATTACTTAAACTATAAGTACCTAGCTATTAAGCTATAGCTAACTAGTAAGTAAGTAATAGTGCTTAATAAGCTATGCTTATTTAACTTTAAAATTAAATATAAGGCTAGTAAGTTAAACCTTACTAATATATTATTAAGAAGGGTAGATTATATAAGTAAGAATAGGAAAGCAAAGGTAGTAACCTTATAGCTACTAAACTTCTTATCTAAGTTTATAAATACTAATTAATAAAAACTCTATAGTAGTAATAGGAATACTATAAGTTCTATTATATTATTATTTAATATAGTAGATAGTTAGTTATAAAGACCTTATAATAGTAATAGGAATATCTAGAGTTTTAAGAAAATATAACTTAGCTATATTTTTAAGGAAGCTATAAAACTAGATATTATTAAAAGGGGTATTTTAGCTAGTATAGTTACTAGTAAGTAATAAGGGCGCCCCTTAGAAATACTACTTAACTATAGTATACCTATAAGACTAGAAGTAACTTATAAGCTAGCTACTTATAGAGATATTATAGTAAGAATCTAAGCTATATAGAGAACCTTTTCTAAGTTTAACTCTAATACTTAGGATAATAGCTTAGAATTAAATATTCTAATTTAAGTATTATTATTAGGTATATAGTAAAATAATAAGTTTACTATATATTAGAGAAAGCTACTTAAGAGTAATAACTTAGAAGTATTATAAATATAGTTAATTAGACTCTCTAAGCTATTAATATTTAAGAGTTAAGTTTATATTCCCTAGGGAATAAGAAAAGAGATTTTACTACTAATATATAATAACCTTATTACTAGGTATTAGGGAGTTAGTAGGATACTTTATTAAATTATAAGTTAGTATTATTAGCTATTAATAAAGAAAGATATAAAGGTATATATTAGTACTTATATAAACTATTAAGTTTTAAAGCTAAGGCACTATAAGCTATATAGTAAGTTAGCTACTTTACTAAAGCTAGATTACCCTTTTTAAGAACTATTAATAGATTTTATTACTAGATTATTACTAGTTAAAGATACTAACTAGACCTATAATATAATCTTAGTAATTATAGACTATTTTATAAAGTATAGTATTTATATCTCTATTTTAATATAACTAATAAGTAATAGGTTAGCTACTATATTCCTAGAGTATATCTTTAGAGATTATAGAGCCCTAGAAGGTATTATAATAAACTAAGGTTTTATATTTATAAGCGAATTTTAGATAATCTTTTACTATCTTATTATAACTAAGTAACTACTAAGCACTACTTTTTACCTATAGATAAATAGGTAAATAGAATAATTAAACTAGGTCCTAGAATATTATTTAAGGGCTTTCTCCTACACTAAATAAACTAACTAGGCTAATAACCTATTAATAGTATAATTTACATATAATATTAGTAACTATATAACTTATAGCTATATACTAGTAAAGGTATTATAAGGGTATAACCCTAGGGGCCTATAGTAAGTAGTACCTAATATTTTACTTATAAATAATAAGGCTAAGAGTAAAGTATTATTACTAAAAGAGAAATATATAGTAATTAAATAGCTTCTAATTAACTTATAAGCTTAGTATAAGAAATACTATAACTAAAAAAGGACCCTAAAGAGATTTAAAGTTAGTAATTATATTTTACTATTTATAAAGAATATTAACCTAAGATAGCTAAGTAGGAAGTTAACTATAAAGTACCTAGGCCCTTATAAGATTATAAGGGTAATTAGGAGTTATAGACTAGCTTACTAGCTAGAATTACTTACTAAAATATAGTTATATAATATATTTAATATTATAAGCCTTAAACCCTTTAAAGAGAACCTAAGTAATATAGTAAATACTTCTTTATTATAAGATAATATTAAGGATAATAAGTAAGAGTTTAAGATAAAAAGAATTATCTTATATTATTATAATAGTAAGTATTATAAGTACCTAGTTAAATAGAAGGGCTATAATAGCTTAGAGAATTT
This sequence comes from Epichloe bromicola, assembly GCA_023658445.1. Lineage (NCBI taxonomy): Eukaryota > Fungi > Ascomycota > Sordariomycetes > Hypocreales > Clavicipitaceae > Epichloe > Epichloe bromicola. Next base: position 2,016,359 of record CP098269.1, read on the forward strand.
ATAGGTATTAAAGAGGGATTTTATTATAAGGGATATTATCTATAACTATAAGTAATAACTAGGTAGCTAGGTTATAGTAGTAAAACTACCCTTAGTAAATAACATAAGGTAATACCTTATAAATATAGTAAATAATATAGGGTAATATTTTAAAAAGATATAATTATATTACTCTTATAATTATAATATAACTACCTAGTAATAATTACTTAAAAAGTATTTCTTTATTCTTATCCTTACCCCTATTTTCCCTAAAGACTATAGTAATAATAAGTATAAAAGCCTTTAGAGATATAAGGGCCTTATTATTAGAAAAGTTACCTTCCTTATATATAAAAATATAAAGCTCTCTAGGTAACTTAGAAAGACTAATATAAGTAAGAAGCCTAGAGATATAAGAAGTAAACTACTAGTAAGTTAGTAAAAGAATACCTATAAATACTTAAAAGACTTACTATTAGAATATTCTTATATATATAGTAAAAATAGTTTATAATATTAATTTAGACCTTAAGGTTAGTAGTATTAGCTAGCTATACTATAGTAGTGTGCTTATTATACTTAGCTTCCTAGGCTACTTTAGTAATTACCTAAGTATAATAAATATACCTATACTTATTAGTATTTTTAGTTTTTAAGAGAGTATTATATAGTTTTTACTTATTATAAATAAGAGATTATTAGTATATTAGTAGTAATTAAGTTAAAAGAACTAGGGATATACTTACTTTATTAAGGTAGTAATAATCTCCCTTAGGTATAGCTTTAATAATATTAAATAGCTTTTTATAAAGCTATATAATTTAAGTAAGGTACTAGTAGTAGGTTAGTGTCTTAAAACTAGAGACTTAGAATAAGTAGTTATACTCTAATATATATCTTATTATTTTAGGTATAATAGGTATATTTAGCTAAGTTTATTACTATAGGTTAGTAACTATAAGAAGTAAAGAAGTAGTAAGATTATACTATAAGAGTTATTATACTCTATAGGAAAAGGTTTATTCTCCTTAAGATACTAAGAAATAGTATAAGTACTATTCTTAGGCTATATATTCTATATAGTAACCTACTAACTATATTATATATATAGAATTTTAGTATTACTAGCTATAAGTTAGTAGTAATAACCTAGTAAGAAAGTAATAAACTTATATAAAATTTTAAAATACTATTCTTTTTTAAAGTAACTTCTTTAGTAACTTCCCTAAGGGTTTATCCTATAGAGGTAGACCTAGTAATAGAGTAGGAGTTAATAAATAGATTTTAGATATTATAAGCTAGCTATAGGTTAGTAATAAGAAAGTAGTAAAGGGAAAATAAATAAAAATAAAAAAACTTATAATAATTAGATAGTATATAAGGAAAAGGAAGTGTATATATAAGGGGGGAAGATTTAGTTCTTTTTATATTAACTATAGACCCCCTAAGTAATTTACACACTATATATAGCTAATATAGGGATTATAATATTTACTATTATTATTACTATTTATAAATATACTAGTAGCTATAAATATATAGTAACTACACTACTATATTACTAAGACCTATAAATAAGTTTATTTATATATATAGTATCTAATACCCTATCTATTTAACTTAATTATAAAATTTAATATAGGGTATTTACTCTCTTAGAATTATTAGTATAAGGTAAAGAGTATTTACTTTACTATATTAAAGTAGTAAATAGGTTACTATTTAGAATTAATAAATAAGGGAATAATAATATTTATACCCTAGTATTATTAGTGTTATTATTTTTAATAATATATTATACTATAATATATTATACCTAACCTAAACCCTTTATTAACTATAGCCCCTAGGACTATATAGTATAAACACCCTAAGTAAGTAGCTTATTATATAATTAAGAATAATTATATAAAGAGAGGGTATTATATTAGGAGTGTAAGGGATAGAGATAGGATTATTATATAATAAAGCACTAGTAAAACCTTAGACTTACTAGGTTAGGGAGGGGTTAGCTAGTAGCTAGATAGTTATATAAGCATAGGGTAAGGTATTTAGTAAGGACTGCCTATATTCTTATAGAAGGTTAGAGCTTAAAACCTTTATATACCTGCCCCTAGGTAGTACCTTTCTAGCTAAAACTATGAATCTAAGCTATCACTCTATTCTATTATCTTTCGACCCTTAAGTCGTGACAGGTAATATAAACTATATATGCTAATTCTAGTAAAGGGAGCTATATAACTACTCTTAGAGAACGCTTTAACTAAGGTAATAAGAAATAAGACTAAAAGAATAATAGTCTAAAGAAGTGCCCCTATTAAATAGGTAAGGCACTAAGTGCTTACTTTTAGTCTCCCTAAGCTTACTATACCTTATACTATATAGTAACTAGTAAGAAGGTATAGGGATATAAGCCCTTTATAAAGGTTAACTATAGGAAGGTTAAGGAACACTATAAAAGCGTAGAATAAAAGAACCTATATACTAAGGTAGTAAAGAATAGGTAGATAGTAAAAGGCACTAAAGATTATAAAGAAGAGAAATTACCTAGTGCTATTACTATAGTAATTATTAACCTAAAGATTCTAGAGAGTATAGCTTCTCTAAAGGGAAGCTATACTATACTAGAAAACATAAAATATATACTCTTAGAGAGCACCCTTTTTAATAACTATAGTGCTCTTTATATTATTAATAGTATAAGCTACTTTAAGCCTAAAACCTTTAAAGAAATATTTAATAATTACCTTAAGGCTAAAATAACCTCTTTCTAAATTATAGGAAAAGGCACTTATATAATTAAGAATATTTTTAATAGGCTAAAGGGAGAACTTATAGAAAACCTTACTTTATAAAATATTATACTTATAGAAGGATTTTATATAAATATTATATTAGAGAGCCTTCTTTAGAAAAAGGGTATTTAGTATTATAAAGTAAACTACTTCTTATATATTAGACCTTTTTATAAGAGCTTATTATTAACTAAACTTAAGAGGAAGTATAATATTATTTTCCTTTAATATAAGCCTTTTTTCTCTTATAATAGTCCTAAGTAAGTAGTAAATTTAGCTATAGCACTAGTAATATTCTTAATAATTAATTTAGAAGGAAATAAATAATGCTTATAATATAGTTAACTAAGTAAAGACCTATACCTAGTATAAGTAAACCCTAAAGAACTATAGCACTTATATTCTAGCTACCTTAGAAAGGATGCTCTTACTAAGAGTTATACTTATATAAGGGGAGTGTAATTATATAGAATAAAGTATAAAGACTATAAGATATATGCTCTAGTCTACGCCTACTAGGTTATTTTAAGAAAACTACTAGAATATATATTACTAAGACTATTCTAGAGGATCTATTAGGACCTTTAGGACTATAAGACTAGTTATAATAGTATAAACTAGTTACTAGTTATAAAAGATAAGTTCTTAGGTATAATTTAAGTTTATATATTACTAGATAAGTTATAAGTAAGTGTTTAATATACTAATTTACTTTAAATAATAGGTTATAAGATAATTTAGATTATTAATTACAAAGATTAGGCAAGATTATAAAGGCGCTATTATTAGCTAATTTATAGATATAATCTTCTAAATATAGGCATGCTTATAAGGCATTAATCTTAAGCTTATACCTCTATATACTTATAAACTAAATAAAGCTATAGAAAGAGTAAGGTAAATAATTATATTATAGTTAAATATAATGCTTATAGGCGTAAGGCTACTACTAAACCTATAGTTAGAGAGCATATAAGCAGTAGCGTACCTATATAATATTAGTCCTAGTTAATAATCTAGTTAGAAAACACTACTAGAAACCCTAGAAAGCTAGTTCCTTAATAATACTTAATTGCTAATATAGGAGCCTATAGCTAACCTAAGGCTAGATTAGAGTGGGTTATATATATATAGCTACTACGCCTATTCCCTTAAAAGGGATTATAAAGCTAATAAACATAGATAGTTCTATAAGATATATCTAAGGGGTTATATTAGATATCTAGTTAGGTATTCTACCTCTAATATTTATTATATTTAGATCCTAAAGCTAGGAAAGGTTATAATAATAAGGAACGTTACGTTTAATAAGTTAATTTTTTATAATATAGTATAGGAAAGCGTAATTAAGCTTTTAATTAATAAACTTAAAGCGTAATTCTAAGTCCTTAAGATTAATATAGAATTAGATAATAAGTTAAATCTTTTCCTAGCACTAATTAAACCTTAAATAGAATAGACTAAGAGTTTAAACTTAGGGGTAGATAACACCCTATAGACTTCTTAATTATAACTAAAGGAAAGAGAAGCTATTTATTTTAATAAGAATATTAGACTTTAAATACCTTAGCTATTACTAGATTTACTAATTAAAGAGTAGGAGACTCCTAATCTAAGCACTTAGGAGAGTAAAATAAAGTATAAAGCTTTAGATTTATATACTTAAGGAAGTAATATAATTATAGATTTAATAAGTAGTAAGTAGGATACTACTATAAGGGCTTAGGAGAGCTAATATTCTTATAAGGTTCTAGAACACTAAGTATATAATACTAAGGACTAAGTTATTAATAGCTTAATAAGTAATTAACTACCTAAGCTAGTAAATAAAGTAAACTAGTAATAAGATAAACCTATAGGAGTAGACACTAGAATAGCTACCTATATAAAGAGCTTAAAGGGAGCTCTAGCTATATAGCTAGAAATCGTAGAAGAGAGCCTTAGAATAGTTATAATATATAAAGGTATATAAATAAGCTTAAGATTATAAACTAAGAGAGAGTAGGGCTAGATTCCTTCTTATACTCTAGCACTAAGGAGGAAGAGAAAAGAACTTAATAAAGCTCTTATTAATAGTCTCTAAGACCTAAAAGATCTCTTTACTAAATTTAGGAAGACTAAGGATAGAGACCCTTATAAGCTCTTTCTAGGAGATTAGGATTTTAAGAGCTATAAAACTATGTTTTTAGTGATTAATACATATTAAAATCAAAAGAGTGGACCGATCCATCTGCACCTAGGATTACAAAGCCTTATATATTTTAACACTCCCCCTAGAATTGTATATCTAGGTGCCCTATTAGAGGTTTTTTTATTAGGCTTATACTAGTAATTAAATTCTTTGATATTTTAGCAGGGTTTGAACTTATAACCTTTTGCCTCGCAGAGCAGTGCTCTACTATAGTGGGCAACTAAACGCTATAGTGGGCCTGACCACTGCGCCACTAGGCTTATAACCTATTAAAATGTAGGGAGCTAATGCTAGCTAGCAATAGCTATACAAGTGTAAGCTCTATAGTCTAGGACTAATAAAGCTATAACATTAATTTTTATTAACGTAATACAATAGAAGTAGTAGTAGTTATTAACTAATAGAATTTAATTTAGATTACTTTATAGTAACTAATAAAACAATAGAATTGATTTTTAGTTAGTTTATTCGGGCAATGCGGCTGTTAGTTAAGAGGCCTAGCTAACTAGCTAGATTAAAAAGATCTTCTTCCTCTTATAGACCTACTAACTATATTAGCAGGCCTAGGCCACTAGTGGGGTCTTATAAGCCACTTTTTATTTTCTATAAAATTTATTTATATATAAAATCTAAAAAATCAACTTACCACTATACATACTAGCAACCCATATACACTAAATTTTAGTCTAAAAAATATTACTATATAAAAAGAAAGCCCTATTTTCTAGTATTAATTTGCTATATATAAGACTTTTATATAACCTCTAGTTAAAGAGAAAATCGCTATTAAAGATAGCTATAGGGTAAGCTGCTTATATTACCACTATAGGGTAGTCTACTTATATCACCCTAGCTTACCTAATTACTTATAGTTAGGGTTGTAGGCACACTTATGCCTATAACACTAATTAATATTAGTTATCCACACGGTTGGTTGTAGCTGTTAACAGCTGTAACGTGGTTATTTATAACCACTTACGCAACTGTTAATAGCTATAGTGCAGCTGTTAAGCTTATAGTATAAGCTTAGTAATATAAAGGTTCTTTAACTAGAAAGGGCTAAAAATAGGTCTTATTTTTAACACCCCCTCTACAAAAGACTTATATATAAGCAAATAAAAGTATATAAGATTATAATAGGGTAAGTAATAACTTTTAGGTAAAAAATAGTAGAGAAAAGGGAAAAACAGGAAAAGATAAAAAGCCCCCCTTTTAAATCCTAGCTATAGTTATATATAGCTTCCCTTTTTAATATTATTTTTAGTTCCCTATTAAAGGGTTTTTAGTTATTGGTTTTAGAAGTTATTAAGCCCTAGAAGCTTAATAAAAGCCTAATAGAGAGGTCTTGTAAGAGGTTTTATAAGACTATCTGCGGGCATTAACTTAGTATCTAGATATTTAATCTTAGCTAAACTAGCTAAAACCTATTGCCTAATATAGTTAAACTTTAATAGGGTATGTTTAGTATAACTATATAAGGTAGGGTTATAAGCAGTAGTTATAGCGCCTTAATTATCGTAAAATATCTAGATAGGAGGGGAAATAGGGGTTTTTAGCTCCTTAAATAGACCCTAAAGCCATTATAGCTCCCGGAAGGTCTTGTAGATAGCGTCAGATTTAGCTTCTAATGTTAATAAAGCTATTGTACTAGATTTCTTTGACTTCTAGCTAATAGGTCCGCTAGCTAGCTTAAATAGATAAGCATAGGTTAATTTTAAGGTCTTTTTATCCCCTGTAAAATCACTATTATAATAACCTATTAGGCTTTTACTAGCTACACCTTTAGGGTTACCCCTATAGATTATAGCAAGGAATCTAGTCCTAGATAGGTACCTTAGTAGATTTTTAGCTATATTTAGGTGTTCTATATAAGGACTAGCTAGTATAGTTAATAGCCACTAAACTGTAAAGGCTATATTAGGCCTTGTAAGTAACATTAGGTATATTATAGTCCCTATAATGCACTAATAAAGCTTAATATCGCTAGCTATTAAAAGCTTAGTTATCTACATAGCTAAAATGCCTGGCTAAAGAGGTATACTAATAGGCTTACTATCTAGCATATTAAATCGGTTTAAAGCTTCTAATATATACTAAGATTAATGGATTTTTAGTATTCTATTAGGCCTATCTTATACAATTTAAACCCCTAAGAAGAATTCAGCAGGCCCCCTATCTTCTATTAGATAGACTTTATAAAGTTCTTTCTTAAGTCTTTAGATATAATATAAATCCAGTCTAATTAGAAGATAATTATCTATATAAGTAATAATAAAGGTTTTAGTAGAAGGATTAAAGAATATTACTAGGTCTAATATTAGAGGGTTAAACCCTAGGGATTTAAGCACTGCTATTAATGCTTATTACCACTCCCTTAAGCTTTATTTAAGGCTATATAAAGATTTCTATAATAAAATTACTTAATCTTTAGAAGGTTTCTAGCCAAAACTTCTAGCTAATTTAGCTAGGTTAGGATTCGCTTTAAGGAATTTAATAAATCTGTCTAGAATAACTATATAAATCTATTATTATAGCTTACTATTAAGAAAAGCTCCTATAAAATCAATCTATTCGATTTCCTAGTTATTCTAAGCTGCTAGGGCTAGTAAAATCCTCTAGCTAGGGGGAATGCTTATAGCGGCAAAAGTCTCTAGATAGTTAAGACCCTCGATTTGCATAAATCCCTTAGCAACGAGTTAAGCCTTGTATTTTAAAGGGTTATTTTCTTTATCCTTTTTAAGCTTATAAACAAGCCTATTTTTCAGTACTTTTTAGCCCTTAGGGATTTTGTCTTTCCCTATAAATTTAAAAGTACTAGCCTTTAGAAGCTATTTAAATTCTTTAAAGGTAGTTTCTATCTATTTATCCCTTTTAGGACTAGATATAGCTTGCTTCTAGGTCTTAGGTTTAGGGCTATTAGGGTTCTTTTCCTTTAGCTTTTCCTATACCTTAAAGCAGATTTCTTTTATAAAATCTAGAGAAGAAGGGGAACTAATATTAACATCCATAGGGTTAATATTAGGGTTAAAGTCGGTAGTTTTATTAGAAATTAGGTCCGGAGTTAAAATCTAATTTCCTAGTTAAGATATAGGCTGCGCCCCCTCTAGGGCTTCTGGAATTAGACCTTCAGGGGGTTAATTAGGTCCTATAGGTAGTTTTTCTTAACCTATAGGGTCCCCTATATTATCTATAGGGTAATCCTTTAAATCATAATCTAGATCTTATTAATTATCTAGATTTTCCCCCTCTAAAGGGTTATCCCCTATAGAAATCCTAGGTAAGCCTTTAGAAACAGGGCCTATAGGTTCTATAATCTTAATAAAGCTAGTTTTTATAACTAGTCTTTTAGAAGGGATATACACTAGGTAGGTGTTTAAACCTAGTGTAGTAAGGAGTCTTCTAGGGATAGTTCTAGCTACTAACTTTTAGGCTTTTGGTTGTTTTTTAAGGGGAATTAGAATCTCATAGTAAGATCCTATAGCCCTAATACTACTAATATTAGTTATATAAGGCCTATCTAGCTCCCTAGATAGTAGTTGTTTAGGGCTTTAATCCTTAGTAGTATTAGCAGTTATGTTAACAAGGTTAACAACTACAGGTAATATAAAACACTATAAAAATAACGGTAATTTTGCCCACTGAATAGTAGCCCTTAATCGATCTAGAATAGTTCAAATAGAACGCTCTGCTAATCCATTTTACTTATAGATATAGGGACTAGAAGTCGTAAATTTAATCCCTTTAGAATTCAACTAATCTTAATAACTAGAATTAATTTCTTAGCCCCTATTAAAATAAAGGTGCCTAGGATATTAACCTAGTTGATTTTTAAGCCCTCTAAAGAAGCCTTTAATAGCCCTATAAATAGTTAGGCCTTCCTTATTAGATAATAAGAACACCCACTTATATCTAGTCTTTTGATTAACTAGAAATAAGCAAATTAACTGCTTATTATACGGCGTAGGACTGATTTTTAGCGTATCCCCCTCTATTTAATCTAGAGCTCTAAGGGGGTTAGGGATAGCTAATTTCCTAGGTTTTCTTACTACTTTAGATTAGTTATAAGCTATGCATTTAAAGTCCTTATCCTTAATTTTAGAAAAATCAGGGATTCCTTTAGTAACTAAGCTAGTTTTCTTTAGTAAAGGAAGCCCTAGGTGCCCTAGTTATACATACCATAGGCTAGCTAGTTCTAACAACTATTAATATTAAAGATCTTTAGGGTCTAAATTAGGATCTAGATTAGGGCCTTCTTTACTAGTCCCCTACTAGGCCCCTTAAGAACCACAGGCCTCTTAGAGAGGTATTAGGGACCCTTTTCTATTACTAGGGCTCTCTAACACCCCTAAATCTATTTCCTTAGATTTATAAGGGACCTAACCTAGGGCTATAGGCAAAGAAGAAAGGACTAATTCCTCTAAATTATCCTATATAATTTCTTTAATATTATTATTATTATTATTAATTTCATCTAAATCAGAAGCCTAATGCGGCTTTTTAGAGGGAATTTAAACCTCTATAGGGTAGCTATAACCCCTAAAGCTAGCATAGGTAAAAGGTCGGATATAATAAGAATTACAGGGCCCTTTATGTAAATTTAGTGTAGTTTAGTTTTTAATATAAAAGAAAAAACCATGTTTTTCTATATCTAAGGTTATAATATAAGACCTATCTTTAAGATAAAGATAGTTCTTTATAAGGCAACCACTAGATATATAATGCGTAAGACCGCTAACTATATTAACATTAAGCTAAGGAAAATATAGCGTATCTTTAAGCACTAAGGTCCTATATTTAGTTAGATTTTTCTAATATAGGACCTTAAAAATAGCACTACCGTGGCCCTTAGCGTAAATAGGACTACCACTAGTTATAATAGGGTTAGATTCCCCCTTTTTATAAGGGGTATAATCTCTAAAGACCTCCCTAGAATTAACTATATATATAGTTAAACCTATATTATATAATAGGGCCTTTTTTATGTCTTTACTATAATAATTAAAACTATTTAAGGTCTTAATTTCTTGTTTTTTATTATCTAATTTACTAGAGCTAGATTTAGAGCTACTATTGCTAGAGCTCTTATAACTAGTCTTGTGAAGACTAGGTTTCTTATATGGTTTAAGAGCACTATTAAAAAGGTTATAATTTCCTAGTATAAAAGACCCCTCTATAGAGTCTTTATTTTCCTTTTTATCTAATTTAGAACCCTTTTGCTTCTTTTTCTTCTTCTTAGAATTAGAATTAGAATTAGAAAAGCTCTTATTTTCTTTAGAGTCTTCTTTCTTTTTTTTCTAACCTTTAGGGGCTTTTTCTTTCTCTTTAGCACCCTTTTCTTAGTCTTTAGCCCTATAATTCAGAGCTTTAGATACTATAGATAATTTATCCCTCTATTCTACTAGAAGGTTAGCTATTAGAAATTAAAGATTTAGGGCTTCTATAGGTACTCCTATAGCCCTATTTGTACGCATGCTAAATCATTATCTCTTAGCCTACTAAGGGAAGGTTAATTTAAGAGATTAAAGATATTAATTAACCTAATTAATAGGATTAATTAGTACCCTAGAAATTAATAATCTAGCTAGTAGATTATTCAAGACTATATTAAAGGACTCTAAAGATCCCTTATAATTCTGAAAATTTAGGTTATAAAATTCTAAATATAGAGACCCTCTTTGGATTTTAACGCTATATAAATACTACCTTATAAGTAAATTATAGGCTTCTTTAGGTAATTTTTATTAAGTTATAGCAGCCTATGGACCTTCCATATAACTATCCCTTAGTAACATTAGGATAATAGCTTAGTTAGGGTCCCCTAGCGCCCTAGAACTCTCTGGTTTATCTAGAAAATCAGGTATACCTAAAGCTCTAAATTAGGTAGCTAGGGCTTATTTCTATTGTTTAAAATTTTCAGCTCCTTTAAGCCTAGCAGTCTCTAGAAAGCTATAAACCCTCTTATTAAATTCCTTAATAATCAAATTATTAAAGGTAGCTTATACAGAACTAGATTTAACTTATTATATTTAAATAGGTTATTATTCTAGATTCTAAGTAGTAGGTTTAGCTTGTTCCACACCCTCTATATAACTATTTACAGCAATAGATAGGCTCTCTAGCTTCTCTAATAGCTTGTCAATAGTTATTTGTTGCTTAATAGCCTGCTTTTTTAGCTAGTTATTAAGAATCTCTTACGCACTAGGGGGAGATTGTGCCCCCTTTCCCTTCGATTTAGTATCTATCTTCCTATTTTATAGAAGGGAAGTCTTCTATTCGTCTTAAAGATCCTTTTTTATAGAAGAGAAAATAACTTCTATCCCACTGAATTTCCTTTTTATAGAAGGGAAAACTTCTATAATCGCGGGTCCTTCCTATTTTATAGAAAGGAAGTCTTCTATAGCTATAATAATTCCTTTTTTATAGAAGGGAATTAGCTTCTATCTCGCAGGTCCTTCCTGTTTTATAGAAGGGAAGTCTTCTTTTTCCGAATATAAAAGTAGTATAAAAAGAATCTATAGTGATAAACAACCAGGCTCATAACCTATTGAAATCAAAAGAGTGGACCGATCTATCTGCACCTAGGATTACAAAGCCTTATATATTTTAACAATACGCATTACAATAAGGAAAGTAAATTACTCCTTAAACTAAAGAGAAAAATAGGGATAGTTTATTAATTAGACCTAGCTAAACCTCTAAAGTTATAGAAAAAAGTAAAGGATTATCTATTTAAGGAAAAATAGATTAACATAATAAATAAAGAGATTAATAAGCTAAAAAAAATAAGGAATATAGTAGTAAATAAAGCGTTCTATAGCTTAATTAAAGCTATTACTATTAAAATAAGTATTCTTTTATAAGTTTAATAAGAAGGGGATATTAATCTATTATAAGGCATGTTTATATATACACGAAGATCTCTAGAATACCTTAATAATTAAATATACTTATACTATAATACTTACTACGCATATATTCTATATATTTATAGCACTAGTTACTAGGTTTAACTTAGAGACTAGGTAGTATAATATTAAGAATACTTTTCTTTATATAGATTATAAAAAAGAGAGAATTCCTATAATATATAAACTTCCTAATAGCTTTACTATACTTAAAGAGTATATAAAATTACTTAAGGTATTATATAAATTAAGGGACTTTCTATAGCTTTAGTTTAAAAAGCTAAGTAAGTCTTTTAAGAAACTAGGGCTTAAGTTAAGCTAAGAGAAGCCTTACTTATTCTATATAAAAGATTAGACTATTTTCCTTATATTTTTTATTAATAATATTCTTATAGCTTTCTATAAGAATAATAAGAAAATTACTAACTAAATCTCTAAGGGACTAAAGGAGGTATATAAATTAGATAATAAAGATAAGGTAGGATTTTTTCTTAAGATTCTTAAGATTAAGAAGATTAGAGACTAACTATAGTAAAGGGAAGTTTAAGGGTAAAGCTAAAGTTTAAGGGTAAAGCTAGGTAAATTCTATATACTATAATTATAATTAGACTAGATATTACCTTTATAGTAGTAAAGTTATTATAATACCTTATAAATCTAGGACTAGAGTATATAAAGGCTATAGACTAAGCTATTTACTATTTATATATAATATATAAACTTATACTATACTTTAGTATAAGTACTAAACTTTAAGCTCTTTAGATCTTAAGTAATATATTATTTATAAATAATCTTAAGATATATAAGTTATTATAAAAATACCTAATTACTCTATTTAGTAGACTAATTATCTAGAAAGCTATACACTAAATAATAGTAACTATATCTATAATAAAAGCTAAGTTACTTACTCTATAATAAATAGTAAAGGAGACTATAAGTCTATAGCACTTATTTAGAGATATTAAATTTAATACTTATAAGGACTAGGTTATTAATTATAATAATTAATAAATAATTTAGCTTATATTAAATAAGAGTAAGTAATTAAATACTTAACTATATTATATTAATATTTATAATATATAGTTAAACTAAGAATTTAAGAGAAAAAGCTTTAAGATTATATATTTACTAATAGCTAAAATACTTACTAATAGATTTATAAAGGTATTAAATTAGAAGTAATTTAAATACTTTAGATTAATACTTAGGTTAGTAAATCTATATATATAATATAATATTTAAAGTATATAGGTTACTAAGGAAGCATAGGAATATTAATAAGGGAGTATAAAATTAATTACCCTAGAAAAATATATAAAAGCCCTCTTCTTAGTAAGTAAAGCACTACTAAGGTAAATAGGATTAGAAAAATATAAACTCTAAAATACTATTATATAAAAATATATATATAAATACTATTTTAATAAAAAAAAGAGATAGGACTTATATAAGAAAGTAAATAACCTCCTTAAGATAGGCTATTACTATAATTACCTTCTCCTTAGATATTACTAAAGAACCCCTAATAATAGCTTTAGCCCTAATACTAGGAATAACTTTATTATATATAAAATCTAGCTTTATAATAAGTTTTAATTAGAGTTATAGTGCCTTATAGTACTAGTTAACTATCTATATAATTATAAGAAAATAAGTAAGGGAAGAGGTAGTTAAAAGTGCCTTACCTTAGTATTATTATCTAGTGCTAATAATATTTACTTAGTAAGGGAAATATAAGTATTATATAAAGGCTAATAATAGTAATTACTAACCTTATATAAGTAGTATCTCTAAGATTATCTAAACCTAACCTTATAATAATAACCTAGATTACCCTTACTTATAATACTTACTTAAATATATCTATTATAGGGTATATTCTATAAGGCACTATAAGGGTTAGGTTTACTAGGCTATAGAGTTAGTGCTTAGTAAAAGAGAGAGTAAATGTTAGGAGCGTAAGGGACAGAGACAGGATCATCACATGATAGAGCACTAGCAGGACCTCGGACCCACTAGGTTAGGGAGGGGATAGCTAGTAGCTAGATAGTTACGTAAGCGTAGGGTAAGGTATTTAGTAAGGACTGCCTATATTCTTATAGAAGGTTAGAGCTTAAAACCTTTATGCACCTGCCCCTAGGTAGCACCTTTCTAGCTGTGACTATGAATCTAAGCCATCACTCTGTTCTATTATCTTTCGACCCTTAAGTCGTGACAGTAAAGCTTTAAATAAACTATTTACTTCTATAAAGATTATAGAGAATTATACCTTATATACCTACCCTAAACCTATACCCTAATAAGATATAAAGATTATAAAGGTATATATATAGTATACTTTCTTTTTACCTTAGTAGGAAATAATAACTTACTAGTAAGCTACTTAGAGCTAGCTAGGGAAGGAGAAAGATTCTTATAAGTAATATTATTACCTAAAGGGAAATTTAAGGCTAAATTAGCTAAAATATAGGCTTAATACTACTTAGGAGTTAAATCTACCTAGGAATCTACTTTCTCTTAAGCCTAGGCTAATATATAAAAAGGGAAAGAAGCTATATTAATTAAAATATAAGGGCTATTAATAAAAAGTATATTAAAAAGGTAAGAAAAGAAAGCCTATAAATATTAAGGTAAAAGAGCTTTTATAAGAAAGAAGTATAAGTATAAAAGTAAAAAAGCTTACTTTAATCTTATATTAGAATTACCTATAATAATAACACTATATATTTACTAGTTAATATAATAATTAGTAGTCTTAATAACCTTAATACTAATTAGGGGGTATATTACCTAGTAGTAGGGAATATAACTAATTATATATACTATATATATAGGACTATATTAGGGAAGCTAAACTATACCTTAAAAGAATATATAATATTAGAATAAGAAGTATATAAGATTTACTATAACTACTTTTTTTATAAAAGAAAAGCTTTTGCTTTTCTATTTATATAATAGAAGAATAATTAATTTAATTATATCTTTAACCTTTAACTATCCCTTCTGATTATATCTTTGCTAAAAGTCACGTGCCACACAGCGATAAAATGTGGCTCCACATTGTCAGTTGAGCGCTGTCTTCTCTTTCATGTGCCGATCCTTGTTCTTGTATCCGTTTTAAGTTCTGTATTCCGGTGAAGAGAATAAGCAAGTAAAGCAGCAGAAACCAGACCAAACAATTCCATGCGCCTTCGAACTGGAACTCCAGAACATGTAAACAAATATCTATGGCTAGAAACTAACATGTCGTTGATACCATCTTAATTGCCTCTTCGGCCACCTGTACTCATCAGTGTAATCTTCTGCTTCTTCTTCTTCTTCTTCTTCCTGCCGCCTCCACCTGCAACGACACTCTCAACCTCAGCGGATGTACTGGCGCTTGCTACGGGCTTATCATCACTTCCAATCGCTTCAATGGCTTCGATCTGCAGGGCCAACTCCGCAGTGTCCAAGAGATCTGCCTCTTTTAGCCAACCATCATCCACAATTGGGCGAGTTGGTTCCAAGTCTGGAGAGGCTGGTACTACTCTTGTGCCCCAAACCGTCCGCTGTGTCGATGGGCTCGTTGACACGGACGCAAGTGTTTCGAAGCCTGGTCTCGGGTCCGGTGGCGTGGTACCAGACTGAGAAGTCAGAGGTTGAAACTGGGAGAGATCCAGAACTGGGGTCTGATCTTCCTCCAGTGGTTCAAGTGCAGTGTGACGTCGACCAGTAATGCCAATTGCACCACGAAGGGCGGCCGCCTCGAGACGTTCTGATTGTTGTCGCTCGCGCTCTTCTTGCGTAGCCTTTTCCTGATTCCTCTTCCGTCGCCTCTCGATTTCGCCAGAAAACGTTTCCAGTATTTCCGCTGGAACAATGTCCGTCCAGTCGCATTCAAGAAAGCTGATGATGCATCCGTGAGGGAGATGCGCGAGGTATTTGGTGCGTTTGCGAAGCACGTCGTCGACGACGTGACCAGTAGAAATGTGCTCAACGCGGGGTAAGAGTGTGGATGGAAATGCTGAAAATGCGCCATATTTCGCCTTGAGAATTCTGATGTCCAGGGGTGACAAGTACAAATGAGGCGGGGCGCTGTAAAAGTAAAAATCAGCATCTGATGATAGTTTGGCAGCCGCTGAGGTAAGGCTTGAGTCCGTCGAAACGGCCGACTGCGGCACATGGGGTTTTTCTTTCGTTGCCTGGATGGCCCTGATAGCCTTTTGACTCCATTCAGAGTCCACACCAAACAGCGTCTCATCTTCCTTCTCTTGCTTTAGAAGGGCTGCAATCTCCTCCTCAAATTGGTTTGCCATGTAGTCTGGGGTGCCTTTCATAATTCTGGAATAGTCCAAGACATTTGCGGCATAGTGCCATGGTATTTCGTCACCGGAATGCAGCACTTCAGCACCGCCTTCGCGTGGCAACGCCAGAGTGGACGTCGCCTTTCTCGCCATGAGACGCAAGACAACATCATCTCCCACGCGAGGGAGGGGGCTCTCCTGCCCGGCATAGAACCGGACTGGCCGCACCTCATGCAGGTAGACTGTATCCTCGCAAATGGGGCATTTCTTAAATCGAGAGCCCCTTGCCGATTTCGCATCATCATCGCTGCTAGAGTTCATGAACCGGATCAAACATGGCAGACAGAAGATGTGCCCGCACTTGGCCATGCGCGGAGCGACCGGATCTGAGAGGCAAATGGGGCAAGATGCTGTCTGCGACTCTGACGAAGCAATTATCTGCAGGACATTGTTCCAATCGAGAAAAACATCGGCATCTGCCTCGTGGTTCTTGTAGGATCCTTCGGGAGACACCACAAATCGATAATTCGAATGAACATATCTCGCTTTGTCTGCAGCGTGGTGGCCGGACCCGGGTCCCCAAGTGGGATTGCGGCGATGTGATCTTGGGTGGTAGCTGTGGTCTTGAAATGGCCCAGACGTCGTGAAATTGAGGAGATGAGTTATTGATGTCTGACCCCTCCTGCTCGATGGATTCCGGACAGCTCTCAGCTCGGCCATACTGTCATACTCGTCGGGGCTACTCTGTGCTCCCTGGCCGGTACTGGGTCGCTGCTGATTCTTGTGCTGCTTTCGCAAGGCTTGACCCTTGCGTGGCGTAGGCTGAGAAGATGAGGCTCCGGGCTGACCGGGACGACGGGATGATTCAAAGCTTGACGTGGGAGGGCCGACCTGTGCCTGTGCTGGGAAGCTCGGTGGCGTCGAAAGGCTCTTGCCCGCAACAATGTTCGAAGGATTCATGGCCGGCCTGTGCAGTGCCAGCCGAGTAGATGCGGGTCACAGGCGAGACGACGAGAAGACGAGGAGTAGGAAAAGATGGCGGTGGGATAGGTTATTGATAGGAATGATAAGTCACCATGCCTCCGAAGTATCCTGAAGGACGCGACACGCTCGCGTCTCGGGAAGGCTCCCTCCTTGCACCTGGCGAGCCAAGCACAAGTCCAGTCGAAAAGAAAAACGAAAAAGGGTCTTCAATCGCTATATTCAATAGGGGATGAGAAGGCACACCGGCTAATAGCTGAAGGAGAGATTTGAAAAGTGATGACTCTGGCGAGAGGGGGGTCCAACTGGGACGGACCCCGGCAGTTGGTGGTGGAGCAAGGCCGAACAGGTCAGAATTAGCCACGGGGCGAATCGTGACAGAAGTCGATGCTTTTGGGTGGTTGTTGTGAGGGAAGTAATGACGTTTAGTCATCGCCTTCACGTGATGGAGCAAGTGACCACGATCCACGATTTGAAATACCCGCCTTCGTCTGGAACACCTAAACCTGGTGTGAGCGAAAGCCTAAAAATGTCGTGCCAATTATTCCAATTTTATGAAAAAGGTTACGCAGGGTGAACCGAAGGAATAGATCTTGCGCGAATATTTTTACGCAGAGTCGTCCTTCAACTACAGCATCAGGCCCGCCTGCTACAGGGCTATTCTCTTCCTATCTTGTCTCGCAGATCTCTTGAGAAAGCCACGACAGGGTTGCTAAATGACAAAAGAGGGTTGTCTTTTATCCACGCCCCCCAAAAAAAGCTCGAAGAGTAACATTTGCGGCGTAACGCCTGACCTCTGTGCCACCTTCTCATCATCCGACAAAGCCAGCAACCTTTCCGAACGGCTCCAAGCCAAGCTCATACGGCAGCCCTCTAACAGCCAAGTCTTTACGCGATTCTTCGGGCAGTCCAGATTGTGGACGAGGGAAGCGTAGATGCAGGGTTCGGCTTTCTGACATCATCCTCATGAGCACAAAGCTTGCCTCAAAGCAAGCAAGTGCTTGCTCTCGTGCTGACAACTTCTTTGGCATCGACTTTGCCTCTACTCTATGACGCCTTTTCGCAATGGACACGCTATTGAGATGGTTCGTTTTCTGTCGTCCAATAAGGCAGATAAGAGCGCTGGAGCAACAGCAGGGTTCTTGTCCAGAGGCGTCTCATCGCTTTGGGTTAAAGAGGCATCGTGCTCCATTATGCCAGCTGTGTTGAGATCTTCAAGGTCAAAAACGTCTTTGCCCCAGCCAAAAAATGAAGGCACCTGCAGGTATCATCCCATGCATCGGGAGCTTTATAACAGCCTCGTTAGAGTGCTTCGAGGCGAGATTGTGCCCGTCGTGGGGTCTGGACTACTGCAAGAAAAAGACACTCACATTTACATCATTGTGCCTTGAGCTCACGAAGATGCTTGGATCGATTCACTCACGTATTGTAGGAGCTGCGGCTGAGTTGTGGATAGAGCTTGGACGGACATAAGGCGGGATCACTCACAGCTGTCAGCGAGCTGAAGCCCCTGATAAAGACCTGACCTGACCTGACCTGACCTGACCCAGCACCTGACATGACTATGCTTAGTAGGTAAGTTAGAAATATTATCATTTGAATATTGTTTAATAAATAATAGTTAACCCTCCTGAGCACGAGGTTAAACTGCTTAAATGATTATTATACGGTCCGTAGTAAGATTATCATTATAATCTTTCACCTTATAAGTGTATACACCGACAAGAGTGGCCTCAGGCGCCCGGCCCATGTGAGGGCTCCCGCTGGCAGAAATTTACTCTCGCTTCTACTAGTACCAGGAAGGGAGAGCTCCGCTTGGCGCGCACGTCGTTAGCTGCTTCTATATATTACGGAGCCACCGGAGCTTGCTTGGCTGTTGCTGAATCTACGCTGCCCGTGAAAGCATTGGGTTACAGGTACGTCTTCGTGACGTACGTAGCATGAAATGTAGATTACCTCATGTGGTTCGGGTACGACACCCGGAAAAGATGACGCATGGGGACGATTGGAGAGGAGCGGACATGCAATCGAATCACGCGAGCGCAAGCTGGTAAACACCAGAGAGGGACCAGCCGATTGACCCATGCAGTTGACCGCTTTATGCCAGCCACCTCCGCCCGCTGCACCGGCGGCAGGCGGAGGGAGAGGAGGCACAAGAGATAGGCAATCGCCGCCAGTCTAATAAAAGCCGACACCTTCCCAACAAAAAAAATCCCCAGGAAAACGCTCTTCCGCCTTTCCTGTTGCTGCTTGGCAGAAGAGTAGAAAAGGTCGACTGTCGCAAGCCTCTCCTCTGCATACGCATCTCTTGCTACTCGTGCCTGCGTTGTGATCATGGGGAGCTTTACGTTCAAGTGGTAAGTGCAAAGCTCTCTGCCTTCAATCTTCTGTCTCCAGATGTCGCTCGACTTGCGCTCTCGCCCAACGACCAAGCTCCGGACGTCCAGCCCAGTCATCCGTGCAGTGACACGACAACAGAGGTCGTAGCGACACTTGGGAAACAAGACTCGACCTCCTATCGAGTCCGACGACTTGCGGGCAGGGCTGACCGTATCATTTGTGCATTTGCAGGGCGAATCCCACCACTGATCCATCCGATGTTCTCGTCACCGGCTCCTTCGATGGGTGGACCAAATCAGTAAAACTCGAGAAAGACGGCGGCATCTTCCAGAAGACTGTACAGTTTTCAGAAGAAGATGCGGCAAACAAAATATATTACAAGGTAAGTTGACATGCCTGATGTTTGCTTCAGCCTCCTTTCCTATTGTTTAATTTCATTTTCGGCTCGCTCGGGCTTCGATCTCAACGGCAGAAGCCAAGCACTCCATGACGACTGGTCTGGGTACCTCTGCGATCGCGCAGTCGCCACCACCGCTGCCACCACCGCTGCCACCACAGCTATTCTGGAGTTGCCGAGCTTGCCGACCCATTCGAGGACGACAAGTTTTCATGCTGCCGACAATACAGCACAATGAGGCCCGATTCCTGGAAATACACGGCGCGCGCGCATACGCGCACATGCACACATGCACACTTATCAAGTTGACATGCCTGAGGGCTTACCCTCCAATCTTGGTCATGCAATGCGACAATATGAATCGTTCATTGCCAAGTCCTCGCCCTTGTCTTCGTTTTCTGTCTGGACGGATGAAAAGCTGATGAGCTTGCGAGGAAGGCGGACTGCAAATTATCACGGGACGTGGGACGTGGCAGGGGTTACGACAAATGGATCCAATATTGGCAGCAAAGAAAGTGTCATCAGCTATTACCTCATTCACATTGCTGCCCCCTGGCCGAAAATTGCTGCGCCTCCACGACGCTATCGGTGCATTCAACATCTTTGTCGAATTGCAAACAAACAAAAACCGGCATGCAAGGGTTTCCCTCTGCCACAGGAGCGAGCTCCCTCTGCCACAGGAGCGGGCTCCGTCGACAAGACCATTGACGGCTAATTTTGAACATTGGCGCTGGATGCGGCCGCTATGTATGCGCCCTGGGACGGACCGAGTGTACAAGTCAATCAGAACAAAGTGAAACAAGGCCGACCAGCCCGTCGACGCACCACTTGCACTTGGCCTGATGCTATGTCATCAGCAGCCGTAAGCATGCACGCACACACACCAACCAGGCTTTCTGTGTCTTGGCTGGTGTCGGAAGTCGTTCCATGACGACAAAAGCCATGTCCCGCTACCAGGGCCAACATCGAGCACTTATTATTAGTGTCCTCCGGCCGCTTTCGTCAAATGAGCCACAACTTTGCCAGGCCCGCAATCTCTGCGGCGGGGGCATTGTCGGTCAACTGCGACCAACAAACCCCGACACACGGGTGCAGACTCGACGATTGTGTAGGGCCATGCTGTACGGAGCATTACCGGAGGAGAGCAAACGAGAGCAGGCAGATGACACAAGGCACGGACCATTTGATGGCGTGCAAAGTATAGCTCGGATTTGCTTGCTCGATATAATATTGGAGACATCTGGGTTCATCTCAGTCCGGTCGCCAACAAAAGCCCCAGCCTCACTCACGCGCAATCAGTCGCAAAAAGCCTGGCGCAAAAAGCCCCTTCCGCACACGACGCTGGACCCACCAGCAACACACACTGGCCAGTGCCGTGGCCAGCCCCTTGCGCCAGCCTCCCCGCTTGCCTATATCTCACGTCACGCCCGCCCCGTGCACTCCGCCCGCCTGGCGTTCACTTTTTTTTTTTTTTGGCTTCCATTTCAGCACCGATCTTTTCAGTCCATTCGCCAGGCGCGCTTTTCACGTCGTCTCTGGGTCCGAATTGCAGCTAACTGTGGATTCTCTGTTCTTTCCTGCTATTTAGTTCGTTGTCGATAACAACTGGATCATCAACGAGTCCTACCCGTACGAGCCCGACCTCGAAGGCAACGTCAACAATTTCTTGACTTCCGAGGACCTGGTTAAGCCGACACCTGCGCCAGGCTCAGGTCTCGTCTCAGCTCCATTCATCAACACCGTCACCCCTGAATCCACCACCGACGCCGACATGGGTAAGAAGAACAACAAGAAAGGCAAGGTCGCCACTAAACCGGCTGGTGCTGAAGCCACGCCCGCAGAGCCTGCTGCCGTAGCTGCCGCCGCTCCTGCGCCCGAAATTGCGGGAGCCAGTGAAGCCATGGCGACCCCTTCCGATGTTCCCGGTGGTTTCCCCTCGACCCCGTCCAACGAGGGTGCCGATTGGGAGAACAAGACCGTCAGCATCAACCCGCTGCCCGCCACCGCCGGATTTGGAAACCCTATCACGCTCGCTCCCGGTGAGAAGATTCCCGAATCGATGACTTCTCAGAATGTCAATGAGCATGTGAAGCTTGACAAGGCATCGTATGAGAAGAGCGACGCACTTCCTACTGCTCCTGTTCTGAGCACCGAGGCCCCTTCAGTGTCCGGCGTCATGATCCCCGAGTCGAGCTTGTTCATGGGCGAGCAGACTGATGTTACCAATGCTACCATTAACTCCGTTGGTGCTGACTCCACCACCGCTGCCCTCGCCGGCGAGGTACCCTTGGAATCAAAGGTCCCTGATGTTACCAATGCTACCATTAATTCTGTTGGTGCCGACTCCACCACTGCTGCCCTCGCCGGCCAGGTACCCTTGGAATCAAAGGTCCCTGATGTTACCAATGCTACCATTAATTCTGTTGGTGCCGACTCCACCACTGCTGCCCTCGCCGGCCAGGTACCTTTGGAACCAAAGGTCCCTGATGTTGTGAAGGAGAGCCAGGAGAAGGCCAGTGTTGCCCCCAAGGCGTCTACTATGCCTGAAGAGGTCAAGGATAAGGCCAAGGTCGAGGAAGAGATCAAGAACACTGTCCCTGAAGCTCCCGCAACATCTGTCGGCACCGCTGGCGTCGGAACTGAGAAGAAGGAAAATACTGGAACAGTTCTCGGCGCTGCTGCCGCTACTGGTGGTGCCGCCGTCACCGCTGCCGTTGCCGCCGTCACCAAGTTCTCCACGGATGCCGCCCCCGCCGTCAACGATGCCAAGAACGCGACGGCTGAAATCGTCAGCAAGAACCTCCCCGATTCCGTCAAGAACAGTCTCCCTGTTTCTGCCCAGAATGCTCTTGCCACCGAAAAGAAGGACAGCCCCACTGAAAATGTCTCTCCCTCGGTCCCCAGGGAAGTCAAGGAGTCCATTGCCGAAGCTGGCAAGAGCCCCGAGGCGGCTGTCAGTACCTCTGCCGTCCAGGACAAAAGGGCTGTTGAGTCTGAGCTCTTAAAGGAGGTCAAGGAGGCACCCGCTGTCAGCGATGTCGCCAAGTCTTCCCCGGCCGCTGACACCAAAGTTGCCGAGTCCACGCCCGTTGTGACCAAGCCTGTCGAGACCAAGCCTGTGGCCGTGAAGGCTGTTGATGAGAAGCCTGTCGACGTGAAGCCTGCTGAGACACATTCCGCTGCCGCCACCACTACCACTGCTGCAGCAGCTGCGACGACGACGACTGAAATTCCCTCCACTACGGCTACCACCACGACCACACCCACTGTCGCCGATGGCACGGAGACGAAGACAATGGAGCCTTTCTCCACCACCACAGCTGCTGCCGCCAACGGCAACGGTAGCGAGGCCAAACCTTCTGGCAGCACCATGGGCGACAAGAAGAAGAATCGCTTGAGTGTGATGCTTGGCAAGCTGAAGGCCAAGTTGAAGTAATTTTTTCTTCTCTTTCATTTGTCGAGCTTTTGGGTTGAGGTGAAGGTTTCCTGTCAATCTAATGAGGACCGGGAGGACTACTGTGCTACTACCATGCAGTCTACAGTGATGGTAATTGGCTTGTTGAGTTGTCTTTTGTACTTGTTGTCGAATGATTCCCCCCGTCTTTCTTAATCATTTTTCTGTGCCGCCAAAAAAAGAAATCCACCAAAAGGAAGAAAGGAAAAAGGATCAAAGAGACGAAGAAGTGGTCGAGTCTTGATGATGATTTATTCTCGATGCCGCTCGTTCTCAACATTTGTTGCGTCATGTTTTGAAGCATTGAAACCGGGAAATATAATCAAATTCGCCCATGTACAATCGGCTTGGCTTGTTGGAAAGTACTTATCGAGAATCAACTTGACGAGGGATCATCAGGGGATATCTTAAGGGGGAAGAACCTCGATACATAATACCATTTGTATACATGAGTCCAGACTATAACATCTTTACTATACTCGCATACCATCAAACGTGCTAACAAAATTGTCTTCCCACGCTTCCCATCCCATTTCCTCCCACCTGTACCCCCATCCAAGTTCATCCCCATCCTCTTCACAATTTTACTCAATCATCAGCCCTCGCCCTTCGGTTCATGCCGCAAAACTTTCATTCATGCTGGGATTTGCCGCGTCCGGCACACGGTGTCTCTCTCATCTCCTGCACTTCCTTCTCCAGTGTCTACTCATGTGCGGCGCGTGGTCTGGGATCCTGCCTTGTGAGACCAACCTCGTTGTCAACCTGAGACCTGATCGCAAGCAGCCAATCCAGTCGATAATGAATGATTATCGCCATGTGGTGCTCGCCCCGAAAAGCACGGCTAGATTTTGCCTATGTATGTAAGCAGTGAGCACAGTGGGACGGACCCCCCCTGGTGGGACTTGTTGCAAGAAGTAATTATGACTGAAGGCACAAATTAGTCAGACTCCAAACGGTGACCGTTTTCCACTCTCATGCCTGGACTGATTTTACTCTACGACGGTGACCGTTTGGAGCCACGTGGTTGGGGCTGGGAACGCGAATTGACGTGCATTCACTCGGGGGATTCACGAAATTGCAGGGAAGCTCAGCCGCGGACGCGCAAGCCACGGGAAAATGACAAGCATTTAATTGTCGAGGGCCAGGAATCGCGTTGATGCACCGAGGGTTTTTTTCTTGGGGAAGCGCATGTGATGGGGGTCTGGGTTTCAGTGATGCTATTTCATGTCTTCCTCTCCATTTGGCTCAGTCGTTTTGACACGTTGGCCATTTCCGCTGCGTTGCATCTCTTCGTCATCATTGTCAATTTTTTTTTTTTTTTTTCAATTCGGGCGCCAGCGGGTGATGCTGCGCGGTCGGCAATCCATCATTCCATCTGCAACCCAGATTTCGGTACGTCGACGTAACCTGCGTGCGCTGCCATCTTGGATTTGGCACTCGAACGAGGGGAGGAGATGGAGCCGTTGTCTCTTTCGAGCCTACTACGGAACTACGCTTGACAATTTTTCTGCGCTAATAAAGGGTCCCGAAGCCAAACTTTGCGCACACACGCGCACACACATGGCGACGGGGGCGTCGTTGGTCACCATCGGCTCTTTCAACCCCCGTCCCCGCTTAGCTATCTAAATAGTCTTACCTTGTCTGACATCACCATGGCTTTGGTTCGGGATGCTAGAGCTGGTAGAACGGCCGTCATCACAGGCGGAACCGCTGACTGGTGGCCGGGCATGCAGTCTTGTCTCGAATTCCTGCGCCAGGGTGCCAACGTGGTTGTCGACCAACTTGGGATTGGACAAGGACAGGATGCATTTGGGTTTCCGGCGGGCGACGGAAGGAAAAGGGCGATTGCAGCGTCATGACCAAGTCGTATTAGTCGCAGTCGGCGGCCGTTTGGAAATTTCTGATGGACTCATCATTGACAAGACTCGCGCGCCAAACCAGGGCTGATGACGTGCGTGAGAGATGATGCTGCCACGGTCGCCAATGTCGTTGCTGCGGAAGGGCAGTGGTGAGCAGACAGACGCTTTACACGCTCTGCCAAAGCCGGCGTGCGATGGATGAATTGACCGGCCAGGCGCGCATGCACGTGAAGGCGAATCTATGTATGGAAACGACAAGGCCCTTGCAAAGTTCTCTTGACCTACGTGGTCCCCTGACTGTTATGAGTGACATTTCAGGCCCAAGGAAATGCACAAGATACAAAGTATCCTACCAAGTAGGTACTGATAGCTCCATAGATGGATGGTACATGTACTCCGCACGTCTTGCCAGATTGATAACCCACCGAGGTTGCAGCAAAAGCCCCGTATCTTGGCAAGCTGAAAGGCGGCGAGGGATCATGAAATGCCGCAAATTGTGTTGAGAATGGCAATGATTCTCAACCGTGCCAAGCATCAACATGCCATCGAAACGGATCCGGGATGGTCCGAGAGATGGTTTGTGAACAACAAACACGTCCTGTTTCTCATCCATGAATGGTATTGATAAGCATATTGACAGGAGAGCAAGCAAGTAGAAGTCCCGTTCTTTTCTAGGTACAGCAAGATACCTAATCTTGGTTGAGAAACTAGGCCTAGTGAGGTACTTTCTTGTAAATGCATCTCTTGCGACTTCCATCATAGTGCAATCCTCATACACTAAGAAGTACCCGCATTCTACCACTTGCTCCCTTGCGACTTGTCAAAGGGATCGCCATGCTTATCATTCGCACCTTAAATAAGTCGTCTCACGTTGATCACCACCATGCGTGGCACTCATTCGCTGCGCCAAAGGGGCCAAAGGGGATAGATGCGGATATG
Source organism: Epichloe bromicola (assembly GCA_023658445.1). NCBI lineage: Eukaryota > Fungi > Ascomycota > Sordariomycetes > Hypocreales > Clavicipitaceae > Epichloe > Epichloe bromicola. The sequence continues at coordinate 2,042,497 of CP098269.1, forward strand.
AGAAGTGGAGGTCCCAGGACCCTTTGGCGGGCACAAGTCCGAGCTCTGCTCGAACTCGGTGGAAGCAGAATCTGCAGTGACAAGGTCGCACAGCCCCTGCCCGAGGTTTGAATTTGTAAAGATCGTGACGGTGCAGTGGAGCCGTCGGCGTCGTTTTTCTCTCACCGTCTCGTAACCGCACCGTATGTAATGTACGTACACAGAGCCGGCCTCCACAGCCTCAACGATATTACTCAAGGGCTTTCTCCGTCATTGGCCAAAAAAAAAAAAATGAAAATGAAAATGAATTGATCACTTGCCCCGGCGCCACGGCTTGCCAGACATGGCAAAGGGCAGAATAACAACGCAAAGGATTCGTTCCTTGCTGCGAGAAACATGCAAACGCACACGCACACTTGTCCTCTTTTGCTCCTCACCGTCAAGCCCCGCCGCAGTACGTCGGTAGTACCGTCGCTAACCCTGTAGCCGCCGTTGCCCGAGTTGCTTTCAACGACCGTAAGACGAGGCCGCCAAGATGGAACGCAACGCCGCCAGGCAGCGTGGGCGAATCGAAGAGGGCGAAAATGAGCGAAATCTCTGGCGCCGGTGTCATCGAATGAGAAGGGACGGACCCGCTTAGGCGGGGCCGAAACGGTGCTTGGATAGGCCATCGGACCGAAAAAAAAACGGGGAACAGCTTTGACGTCACTGTGGACCGGTCCGACCGTCGCAGGAGGCCGTCGCTGCCCCCTACCAGCTAAATTCTGTGAGGGGGAGGGCAGGAGGCACGGAGGGCGTGCATGGCTCCCGTAGTAAAACGAAATATGACACAGTTATCGCGTCGCCTTTGTAACCCCGTCGTCTCCAGCCAACCACGGATTGCCGTCGTCCTCGCTTTTGGCTCAGCCGTGGAACCGCCATCACGCATACATGTACATATGTACATGTACACACATATGTGCAATGTATCGGCGTCGGCTCTTTGGCTCTTCTCGTCACGTATGCCACGCAAAGCCGACAATCTTTCACCGCCCGAGCCGCTGAAAGTTGTGTGTCATCATGGCTGGCTGCGTGTAGTGGCATAATATCTGAGCTTCATGACAACATGCCAGCGGATGAATACTTTGATCCCCGTTATCCCCAAGGGTCCTGACATGGTTTGAAACGCAGTCAAGATGCGTCCAGTGACTCGCTACTATTACGCGCTGACGACGAGATAACAAGCATGACAACCCTCAACCCTGTGGGTCCTGCAACTAACTAATAAAGGTCGATGCAGCATGCCGTCACCAGAGGATGTCGTAGTTGAGCACCAAAGTGGAACCGCGATGTGGATTACGGATTACCACTGTTCAGCCCCATGATGGCCCCTTGGGCGAGTTCCACTTCTGGAGAATGACTCGGCCTGGGCGAACAACTGAGCAACAAACCTCTGGGAGTCCCAACAGCAGAACAACTCGCAAAAAAATATTTAAGTGCTTGGCCGCCCACCGTTCTTGACGGTAGGATTTGCTATTCACCATTTCAATCTTCATATCCGTGTCCCTGACTTCTTCCCCACAGCATTATACCAATTCACAGTATACCACTTCACAGACAAGACACATCATCAATCATGGCCATCAGTCAACGGGAGGCCAAGTTCTACCATACTGTGGGACAGGCCAAGAAGGATCTCGACGAGGTCTCCGCGCCATCAACCACACCCGGCTCACCTGAGCTTGCTTCCGACAGCTCCCGTGCCAGCAGCATCGCCAGCATCGAGACGCCATCATCATCGCTTTCTCCTTCGTCCATTGCCGACTCCTTTGTATTCGCCTTTGACATCGACGGCGTTCTTGTTCGAGGCGGCAAAGCCATCCCTGAAGCTATTCAGGCCATGAAAGTGCTGAATGGCGAGAACGAATATGGCATTCACGTGTGAGTATGACCCGCAGTCCCCGGAATCATGGCCCATCTCCAGACCTCGGTTCACAAATTAGCCAACTGGGTGTTCATTGCAATGAATTGAGAAAGTGATGAGCTGACTTGTTCATGCAGACCTCACATCTTTCTCACCAACGGCGGCGGCAAGACTGAAGAGGAGCGCTGCCGCGATCTCTCCCGACAACTTCTGCAGGATATCAAGCCTGGTCAGTTCATCTGCGGCCATACTCCCATGCGGGAGATGGCAGAGACATATGGCACCGTCCTCGTTGTTGGAGGTGAAGGTGAAAAATGTCGCGAGGTCGCCGAGGGCTATGGCTTCAAGGATGTTGTCACTCCCGGTGACATTATCAAGCACGATGCTGCTACCACGCCATTCCGCAAGCTTACCCCCGAGGAACACTCCAATTCTCGGGTCCGCGACTTTGATGATGTCACCATTAATGCCGTCTTCGTGTTTGCCGATTCCCGTGACTGGGCTGGTGACATCCAGATCATGCTGGATATTGCCATGTCCAAGGGCGGCCGTCTGGCATCACGCAGCGAGACCTTTGACGAAGGTCCCCCCTTCTACTTCTCTCATAACGACGTTGTCTGGTCTGCCGCGCACGAGCACGTGCGTCTGGGCATGGGAGCACTACGTCGCATGTTTGAAGTCACCTTCAACGATCTCACCAAGGGCCAAGGAAAGCTCAACACGCACGCATTTGGCAAACCTCAGGTTCCCACTTTCGAGTTTGCCTCTCGTCTCATGAAGCAGTGGCGCCATTCCGAGCACGGCATCTGCGAGGCTCCTAAAACCGTCTACTTTGTTGGTGATACCCCCGAAAGCGACATTCGTGGAACCAATGCTGTGAACCAAAAGGCCGAGAACGACTGGTACAGCATTCTTGTCAAGACTGGTGTGTATCAGGAGGGTACCGAGCCTGCCTACAAGCCACGTGTCACCGTCGACAATGTTTTGGATGCAGTCAACCACGGCATTGAGCGAGAGATGCGCAAGAAGCTGTCCACTTCCCTCAAGCACAGCCTCGAACAGGTTGCTGCGGAAGCTGCCGTCGTTGACGCTGAGGCCGAAGGCATCACTGCGTAATTGTCAAACAATTCTTTTTTCCATGGTTGGACGGATTAGGAGTTCAATGGATTTTCACTATGCATATGGCGAATATTTTATTTCAGTTCCCCCCTTCCCCTTATAGGCTCGACGGACACCTTTTTTCACGACGTATTGAAACTTTTTCTTGTTCAAGTTTTTGCATAGACTGCGGCAAATCACACAGAAGACCACCGATAGCTTGGCTCTCATTTTTGTTTGGCACCTCACATATATGATGCAATTTCTCTATACCCTGATGAGCATCACATCTAGATATGAACAAAAAAAAAAAAAAAGAGAGAATTATTTCAATACTCATTGCTCTTGGTCACGTGAAATAATAAGACGATTCCAAAACAAAAGGTGTTCCACACATCGTCGTCTTCAGCTCAACGTCAAATTCATTTCCATCTCCGATGTGATGTGATGCCGCTATACTTTGGCGATGCATTCCCGGATTACTCTCTCTGGATCTGGTCGCTCTGGCAAGTTGGCATCTGGATGTAGCTACGAAGCTGAGTTGTTGGGTAAAGGGTCTACATGTTCGTCTAGACCTGCATATCTCAAGCCATCGCGCCCTCCCATCACGCCCTCCCATCCGCAAACTCGAACCCTCCCCATTCCGAGCTCGCCGTCCACCCCTTCTCATCAACAGCCCTCTCCCTCCGCTCCCTCTGTCCCCAAACCTCCTCGACACTGACTCCCAGGGCAAAGCTCGGCACCGCGCTCCTCTCAACCCGCAGCCACCCCTTCCACCCAGCCGTCACGTCGCCCGCGGCCAGACCACCCACCACCATGGTCCCCCACCACTCGCGATGCCTGCTCCCCCTCGCATCGTCGTCGTACAGCATGAACCTCTCCGCCTCCCCCACCAGACTCCTCAGGCGCTCGGGGCTGCTCCGCGCAGGGTGCTGGACATAGACGTGCGCCAGGTCCTCGGGCTCGCAGTCCAGACAGGCGGCGTCGAAGCGGCCCTCGAGATCGAGAACGAAGAGGGCCTTGGAGTGCGGCGGCGACGCGAGCGTCGAGACAATCTTGTAGAGGAGCGGGAGGGCGCGTCCGCAGAGCGATATGGTTGGCGATTGGGTGTCGCGCAGGTGAGTCGCCGCGAGGGAATCCAGCGCCGCGACGTGCGTTGTCTTGACGCGAGAGGGGGGGGCGGGCTGTATCGATGAGCGGAATTCAGTGAGAACCTGCATTGCTGGTAAGCCTCTTCATGTGTTTCCCTGGGGCTGCCTTGATGGTGAAATTGGGTCGTGAAAGGCGTGTGCGGGCCAATATCTTTTTTGCAATCGCCTGTCATTCTTGCAAAAAAAAAAATCCATCTCCATCTCCATCTTGCGAAAAAAAAAAAAAACCCCCAAGCAACGAGTTTATAAGAATCAAGTTTCAAATCGCGGCACACAACAAATAAGTAGTGGACAAGGGCCCTCCCTCCCCCCCCAAAAAAAAAACTCACCTCTTCCAAACTCATCTCCTCGACCTGCCCCAAAAGCCTACTCCCCATCGCAGCATCCATCCGTGTTCCCAAGATCCCCTTTTTCCAAAACGTCAGGAGAAGCCGCGCAATGACTCCGCCGTGCCGCTCGTTCCCCGCGTCAGAGCTACCGCTCAAGATCCAAGTCGATCCCCACGGTCGCCGACGCAAACACGACCCGTCGTCGACGACGCACAAGGTCGACCTCTCGGCGTGCGAACTGCTCCAGATGCTGCAGTACAAATGCCTCGTCCAGAGCCCGCTGTCGCGAAACGCCGCGGTCAGGTGTTTTCCCGTGGAGAGGCTTTTCCGGAGGTACGTTGGCTTGCTCTTTGTGGCACCTTGTGCGGCAGGGGTCGCTGAATCGCAATGCGTGGTTTGAATTGTAGATGCAAGGACAGAAAAGGGACCTTCATGGCGGAAACGACGGCCTGGGAGGGACGCAGTGGAGACGTGAGCGAGGGGGGGGGGGCCGAGGGAACTTTGAAGGAGGATGGGAAGAAGGGCGTGAGACCGTATCAGTGGTCTACGAGCTGGGCGGATGGGGATGCGGCGAGGTGAGGGGGGTTTTTTTGGTCAAGGCTGGCTGAACGAGTTGGATTTACTGTCTTTTATATACGAGCGTGTTTGTCTTGATGATTGCTTTCTACTTTTTTTTTTTTTTTTTTTTTTAGGTTTCGTCATGTTGGTGTTGTTGACGGGCTATGTGGTGATTTTGGCCGAGTTCATGACGCATAGTCTTGGATCGTGAACGTCAGTGAGATCAAGTACAGCAGCTCTTCTCGATGCATCGCACATATCCGGTTACCCTGCCATCATCTTGATTTCTTCATTGCGTTCGAGGGCTCCTCGGAATCACACAAGTCCGACTTCGCCGAGGCATGCTGGCACAGACTATCCATCCATCGCATTTCACAGCTTGACCTTCACAAACGAAAATATTCTAAGCATCAAGTCGACTGGGCTGCCTGGTCTACTGTACAGAAATACATCCAGCGACCTATCCACGACTCGTGTTGTAGTCCCTATTCCCCGTCTAATGCGGCTGTCCGAAGCCAGGTGGAAACATCATCCCAATTCCCTCAAATTCTCGGCAATGCCCTCCTGTTCCTTTATTTTTTATTTTTTGCCCACTGCTGAAGAACAGTATTTACTGCTTCTTGTCGGCGCGCTCGGCCTCCAGCTTAGAGTAGAAGGCGTCACGAGCGTTGGTTCGAGGCAGGTGAAAGCCGTACCTAATCGGGATTAGAATCAAATCGACGGTCCGCAGGCTACGTCTCGGATGCGATTAAGGTCAAGTTCGGTTCGTCTCACCAGAAGAGGTTGGCCATGGCGAAGCCAGCACCTGCATTTCTCTGTTAGCATGCCCGACCTCCCTCAGCTTCATCACCTTCAGTTCTGCCGATGCCCACGCCGCAAGAATAACACAATTGAGTATTGTCCTCGATTTCACAGAGAGAATAACAAACGTACCCAGACCAATGCCAAGGTCAAGAATCAGGCGACGTCGCAGAATCTATTGATTTCCCAACCAGTCAGCTCTCCGCAATTTCCAAGCTGTCCCTTTTTCGCGTGCGTCTGAACCCCCCCCCCCAAGCCATTGAGTCGCGAATTCGATTTAAGAGGAACCTACACCGGAGATTTGAGCAACAGGCATTTTTGACGAATTAGTGATCTTAAAGAAGACGGCCGGTGCGAAAAGGTTACTGCGGCGGGTAGGTTCGGAAGGAGAGTCGACCTCTCGTTCGACGAGGGCAAAGATTGGGGTGGACCGAGGACTCAATCACGTGACTAGCGACCGCCAGCGTACCGTCAGACCAAGGCCCCAAACTAATGATGAACCAGACAAAACGGTTAAAGTCCGGTCATTGTGCAGCTCTCCTGCCCAGGGACAGGTCTAAACCACTACTTCAAAAAGTTGCGTTTGCAAACGAGGCGAGAAAGCTGTCCGCCAAACCACCACAATCACCGCAAGCTATGAGTCTACGCCTCGCTAGCCGACGGCTAGCGCTCTCAGGTACGATTTGACTGCTTTCCGACTCACCAGCCCGGACTCAATCAATTGACAAGTTGATTTTTCTTTCCATTCGATATCCTACATGCCATGCTGATCCCCCAACAATCCAACAGGCTCCCCTTCAATAGCACCCCTCGCAACCGCATTGCTCTCCTCCAAGCCCTCCTCGCAACGCCGCTCCAAATGGTCCGTCAACATCTTCAAGGGCTGGGGCAAATCTGGCTCCAAAGAGGGCACCGCGTCCGCGGCGCGATCCCCAGATCCCACCTCCGCGGAGCTCGACGACCCCAAGAAACGAGCCGCCTTTCTCGAGCGCAACATGCACGGGTCCGTATCCGACAACATCTTCCAGGATGAAATCGAAGCGGCAAAACCCCCGCCCCCTTCCGCTGCCGCCGAAGAAGCCTCTGCGTCCCAGCGACCCGAGCAAAAGACGCGCGAGAACACGGCCATGGTGACGGATCCCGATCCGAGGAGCAGGATACGCTGGCAGCGCAGGAAAGTCATACAGATGGTTCGCAATAATGGCGCCATCTCCAAGCAGGAGAGGGTCAAGATGACGGAGAGGCAGCTGTTGCACAAGAGTCACTTCATGCCGACCAGCGTGAAGAAACTGGTCATGTTGTCCCGTCAGATTGCAGGAAAGAGTGTCGACGATGCAATTACCCAGATGACTTGGTCTAAGAAGAAGATGGCCGCAGAGGTCAAGTATTATCTGGAGGAGGCAAGAGATTTGGCCATCGCGCAGAGGGGAATGGGATTGGGCAAAGTCAACGGCGAGACCTTTGAGAAACCAAGAAAAATTCAGACCAAGGACGGCAGCTGGATCCAAGTATACGATCCCACTCGGATGTATATTGCCCAGTCGTGGGTTGGCCGTGGCCCATGGAGGGGCAAGGAGATTGATTACAAGGGCCGCGGGAGAACGGGACTTATCCAGCATCCGAGCACAAGTTGGTCCCTCCCATGGTCACGTTCTTCGCTCTAGGCGGCGTCGCTAACTGGCATTTTCGCAGGCTTTACGATTCTTCTCAAAGAGGAGAAGACAAGGATTCGAGAGTATGAGGAACTGGTGGCCAAAAAAACAGCAAAGGGCCCTTGGGTACATCTACCCAACCGTCGTGTCTACGGCCAACGTCCATATTATTCATGGTAAAAGAATAGCCGCAATGGCACTGTAGGCCATCCTGCCAGAACTTTGACTCAAACTTCACCTATCACATGTGGTTTCATAGACACCATATCTTGTAACAACATATGTACATTGAATAGCTAGCTGTACAACTGCGCCGACATCGGCTCCAGTGTTTCTCTTGCCCTGGGCTCTGACGGGTCGGAGGAGGACTAACTTCTACTACAATAACGTGAAATATAGAGCGCTTTTATTTCAAAGGACACTACCATCAATGCAGACCCTCCTATCCCCGACATGACAACTCAATTTCTCCAGCACGTGCGTTAACATGGTAGACATTTCGCCGTCATCTGGACGTTGCGTCCTGGCACAAGTCGAGTCGTAGCATTGCTGGGGCTTCATACAGTGTGAATCAGCTTGCATCAACGTGACTCGGATGTTGCAACCCAACCTCAAAGAACAAGAAAAGAGAAAGAGAAAGGGTAATATCGACTAGAAAAGGATATAAAGGGAAAGGACAAGAAAAGAAAAAAAAAGGCAGTTGTTCTCCGAACCTGCGACTGCCCCAATCACCACTTCCTGGTATCCTCTGCTTGTGGGACATTTGATGTTTGAACAAATCATCCGTTCTTTTCGATTTCTCCTCACTACACCATTGTTCTAGGCTGGGTTCGAGGTAGCATGTCTTCGTATCGATTTGCCGTCATTTCGATGTCGGGCCCGTATTTTTCAAAGGAAGCATCCCGTCTGGCACGATAGTTGTCCTCTCGGTTAGGGTACATCCGGCCAGAACCAGGCAACGGCTTCGAGATATCCATATTCTCTGGATTACGAGTAGCCTTTTTCTTTCGGCCCTTGAGAAGCATGCAGATGACGATACCGGCTACGGCAATGACTGCAGCTCCAATACCAATGCCAATACCGGCAATGGCGGCCTGAGATAGTCCACTCGAGGTCGAGCCTGCTGCGGCAGCAGAAGCGGCAGATGAGGTTGCGCCGGCTACTGTATCCGAGGTCGAAGACGATGTGGCGGATGACGTCGAGGAACCAGTCGTCTCGGCGGTGGCAGATGAGGAAACTCCTGGCACGGTTGATGAAGTAGTAGCGTGGCTCGACGTTGAGGAAGGAGCTGAGGTTGCAGAGCTGATCGGAGTGGTTTGGGCGGTAGCAGTGCTGCTAGTTGTGGTGCTGCTGATTGTGGTGCTGCTGGTTGTGGTGCTGCTGGTTGCGGTGCTGCTAGTTGTCGATGCCGCTGAGGATGTCACTGCAGGTGTTAGTGATGCCAGAGTGCTCACAGCTGCAGATTCGCTCGGCTTGGCGAGTCCTTGGACTGAATATCTAGAGTCAGCTCAAACTCTACCCATGGTTGAGATTCACATCCAAAGCAAAAGACGACATACCTTTGCAGAAGTCCGAGGTAAGGTAACCAGACACCATATCCATAGTCGCACCACATGACTGGCTACACTCCAGGACTGCGCGAGGGAAGGTCGGATTTTTGCAGAAGCATGGTGCCGCATTGGCGTCTGAACATTGCAAGTCCTTGAATTGGTCTCGTATTTTACCCGTGCAGCGTCCCTATAGAGAAAAGTCAGTTGACAGTGCCTGAATTAACGTTGGTCTCCTTCTTAATCGAGGGTGGCCATGTCAAGAAAGTACGATTCAACTCACGATGCACTCGGCGGCACTCTGGCCAGAGACACCAATGATGTGAAGTGTGCCAATGAGGCTGAGGAGAATCGGTAAAAATCGACCCATGACGAGGGTTGCGAGCTTCCAAGCTTCGCACGACCGAACTCTACTGTTAGTATCGGCGGCTCACCAAGATAGTTCTGGGATAGCTAGCTATCCTGACAGAAAATTGATATGATAACGGTGCCACCAGAGCAAGTGCGTTGGATGGCAAGACGACCACCGGATCTGCGCCTGGGGACGAAGAAGAGACTCCTTCTTCGGCGTCTAATGCCGGGAGGTAGACCGACCCAGTCAAGCAGCTGCTGGCAAGTGCGATGCGAAGTGGTGGTGGTGGGAGAAAATGAGAGTTGATCCGATGCGACAATGTTGTGGTCACCAGTGACGGAGTATCGCAAGTAAGTGAGTACGTGTGACGAATGAGAGAAGCTGTATGTCGAGAACGGAATGTAACGCAGAAATTCGGTTGGTGGTCAAAATGCCCGCAAGGTCAAGAATGTGAAAAGCGGATTGAATTAACAATTCGAAGGAACGCGGCAGATGATTCGCCGGAGGCAAGGAAGAGAAACGAAAGACGGAAAATCTAGACACGAAAAGTGTTTATCGTGTAATTCCGGCCAAAAGGCAGCGAAAACAAACGCACAGTGAAGGAAAGAAGGAAGAAGGTGAAGTGAAGGACTGGTGAGGCAAGAGAGAGAGAGAGAGAGAGAGTGGGACAAATGAAGAAAGTGCGGGCGACAAACACGACATCTACGGAGCACAAGCGCAGAGTTCGGTCCACGGGCTGTGTGTGCGCTTGGAACTGAAATAATGGCACTGCCAAGCCTAGCAAATGATGCGAGGACGGTTAGGGTCTCATGCTGTTTTGTGCACCTACCTTACCAGACAGGGGAAGGAACTGTCTGTATGTCAATGCACCATTTTAGTCCGTACTTACTACTACTCCGTCACGGGGTGTAGCTTCCGTCTTGTTCTGGTTCGTCATGTCTGTCGTGAGAAATGCAGGGAGGGAGGCCAGCTGCTGGCCATTCGTGGGCCGGCGGCTCCCGTCCAGACGCGGCAACCTTGGAATGCCTATTACCCAGAAGCCTCGCCAACATGATTACAGGAGCAGCAGCTGGCGAGCACAAGCAACAGGGGGATGCAATGCCACCGTTTTTACAGAGTACCGAGTACAAACCGGAGACTTCAAAAACAGCGCGCTGGTGGTAATTCAAAGGGAAACCGCTCCGAGGCTCGAAAACTAGGAAAGTAGGGTCCAGCAAAGGCTTCTTTCTGGTTGGGCCGCAAGGTTGCAGTAGTCAGGGGCAGAGAGAAGGCGCCACCAGACAGCGGTCCTGCCTGCATTGTCAGCAAAGCCGTCGTCCGAGTTTGGTGAAGAGGCAAGGGGACTGTGTCCGTCCCATAGGATAGCATCATAGCACTGTCCTGATTCCATGAGGGATGCTATGATGATAGAACGGGGAAACCCGACAACCAGACAAGTTGCTGCAATGTCAGAAAAAGATCGCATCGACACAGGCGGGTTCCCCGCGCGTTGTCGTTGGCCCATTGCAGATTCCAGCCGCAGCATCGTGAAGTGGGGACGCTGTCTTGTACCAACCCCGTTTTTCATTGGACCGTTGCAGCGGCAAGTGAGTCGACATGAAACAGCCAGCATGGCTCTCTCGATTCTCCGTATCGACCATTTTTCTTGCTCGCTTGGCAACAGGTGACTGGTTGTGATCATTTTTGCTGCTAATAGCCATAATAGTTATATCTAACTAATTTAAATAACCATCATGCCAATAGTACCCGAATTCAAGGCTTTGAACTATCTTATCGCGGTAGCATGAAATTAATCTCGATCCGTTCATTATGTTAATGGCTGAGTTCAATCGTCTCCACCCTGCATGAATTCGTGATATCTAGCTTCGGAACAAGCGAGCAGAGGTGGGGGGAAAACGCGTTCATCGTGGACTCCCTGCGTCTTGTTTTTTTTTTTTTTTGTCATTTTTCAAAAAACCGTCGAACCACATTTGAAAAACCAATGATAGAACACAGCATGAATCTGGATAGAAAGTTGCCGTCGGTTCCCCTTCTCATCGTTGTATCATGGAGAAACGGTCAAGCAAGTGGATATGTACACGGCACGTTCTTGTTGTTATTACTTTTTGTTCCACCGTTCTATCCGAAAAAATAAATTATCTGAAATATGGTGTCAATGCAGCTCGGACACGCCTTGGCTCAATCAATGCACGAGGTCGAGTCCGAATCTTTTCCTCGCCTTCCACCTTCCATGATGCGATTCTGCACAGATCGTCCTCCACCTGTCTGAATGATTCGAGGTGACAGTCGCGATTGGCTGCTGCCCCTGTTCCTATTTTCCTCATGGCTTGCTGCCGAGTGAGACATCCGAGTTGCTGTCTAGCAATAAGTTGCTTTTGATATTGCTGCACGCTGCGGTAATCTTTCGCCGCTGACAAAGGAGTCCACTCGGTGTAGGACAGACTTGTGGCATCGTTCAAAAAAAAAATATTCATTATGCTCCTCCCGTGCAGTCCGTTTCATTGTCATACTACTTAAATATAGATGTGTATATTAGATGGTGGATGCAATAAAAAAAAATGTACAAATGACATGATGACAAAAAAATGAAAAATGGTATCAGGTGTCTGGTACCCATGGTAGTAAACCGAGGGACAAGTCCCAGGCAAGTGCCAAGGGCGCCGGAAAAGAGGGAACACGGAAACACGACGAAGAAAAAAAAAAGCAAAATGCGCTGGCATCTAATTCAGAGAATGTGCGAGCAGAACATCCACCGCCTCCTCCCACCTTCTTGAGATGGCAATCTCTGTGACAGTGCGACCGAGCTCATCCTTGACTTTCATATCTACGCCCGACTTTTGCGCCAGCTTCTTGAGCATGTCTATGTCGCCGTTCTCGATGGCCTGCATGATGCCGTTCCATCCTCTGTAGACCTTGTTGGGGTCGGCGCCCTTTTCGAGCAGCAGATCGATCATGTCCGTGTGCTCGGTGGCGCATCGTCGGAGGGCCTTGACGATGGGGAGATGTTCGCCGGGCGCGTTGACGTCGGCGCGGCCGTCGTTGAGGAGGAAGACGACGATTTCTTTGCGGTGTTCGCGGAGGGCGGATGTCAGGGGGGAGAAGACGCCGCCGTTTTTGTCTTCGACGGAGACGCCTGCTGCGAGGAGGAGCTTGACGGATTCGAGCTTGTTGGCTACGACGGCCATTTCCATGACACCCTTGAAGGCGCGTGGCTCGGGGAGCACGGCCAAGATGCGTGCCAGGATCTCGGGGTTGCGGACGGCCATGCAGACGGGCCAGTCTTGGCCGCGTACGTTGGGGTTGGCTCCGCGCGCGAGGAGCGTGTCGACGAACCCGATATGGTTGTCGCGAATGGCGCTCGTCAGCGGCGTGTAGCCCTTGGGCGTCTTTTCATTCGGGTCGATGCCTTGGTCCAGCAGCCATTTCAGCGCCGGGCCGTTCTTGGACGTTACGGCCGTTTCGAGGATGCCCTTGGGTGAGCCCAAGTTTCCGCCGGCTGCTACGAGAGCAGGCAGGAACTGTTCCCTGTGGTGAGTGACGCACTTGAAGCAAGGGTACTCGGCGGCTGGGGCATTGGGGTCCGCGCCGCTGCGGAGGAGGAGGTCGAAGATGTCCTTGCGGTTATCGCGGATGGATGTGCACAGGGGTGTGTATGTTCCATCTTTCTTGGCGTTGGGGTCTACGCCAGCCTTGAGCAGAAGGCGGATCGACTCGATGTTGTTGACGCTGGCGGCGAGTTCCATGATGCCGGGGCACTTCTTGTGGTCGGCACCGTTGGCGAGAAGAACTTGCAGACAGGGCGCCTGGTATGTTGCTGGCCACAGCATGTGCTTGGGACCAGGGAGATTCGTGTTGGCTCCATGCTCGATGAGACTGCTGACGATATCGACACGGGCGCTGGTGATGGCTTCGAACAAAGCCGTCTTGCCCTCGCCGTTCTTTTCGTTGGGGCCAGCGCCGTAATTGAGCAGCATGTCGATGAGGTGCTTCGGCGTCCTCTTGTTGATGGACCCAACAAGAACAGTGTTGCCGTTGGCCGTGCTCTGGTTCGCGTTTGCTCCGTACATCAGAAGCAGATGGGTGAGCCTGACGTTGTTGGCTATTGCCGCGATGGAAAGAGGCGAGTCCATGTCGGGGTCAAGAGACATGTTGGGGTCTGCGCCGTACTTGAGCAGTGCAATTGCGCCGTCGAGGTACGACTTCTCAGCGGCTGCGACAAGAGGACTGACACCGTGCTTGTCTATTGCGTTGGGATCGACCCCGTAGAGGAGCAGTAGGCGGATGCTCTCGGCATCGTGGTTCAGGATAGCTTCATTGAGCGCGTGCGAGTCCGACCCAGTGTCTGGTGAGACGCCGCGATCAAGCAGCTGCACGACGAGCTTGTGATCCCCAGCGCGGACTGCAGACGCAAGAATCTGCTTGACATTCGATCGGTCCGCGTCGACGTTGCTGCGGGGCGTTCGGCGCGGCATGTTGAACGGCTCGTTCTCCATATGAATTGCTTTGGAGCTATCCAACTCGAGGGCCTTGATGTCGGCAACTATTTCGTCCAATGATGAACTTGTCTCGTTCTCTTCGTCAAAAGTGCTCATGCGATCTGGTAACAGCAATCTCTTGGATAGTTGTCCATCATAAGAGCTTCCATTGGAGCTGTTAGTATATCTAGTGTTTGAACTGAGGTGAGAGTAGTCCAGTCCATGAGCAGCGTACCCGTTGCTCTCTCCACTCACAGACTCGTGTCCGTAAGCGGTTGCCCTATCAGTCTTGGGAATTGGAGGCAGAACCGGCAGGTGAGAATGCTCAGCCATGGCCAGATGATGGTCCTCGGCGCTGCGGTGGTGCGACGGCGAACGGTAGCTGGGTATCCCCTCCTCGGATGCCCGTGATCCTGCCCGCTGGCGCCGGTGATCCGTTACATCCAGAGCAGCAGCAAGGCCAATATATCCAATGCCGAGTTCGCTCTCCATGCGATCTGCACCGAGTTTCCACTGGAACATGAGGGCGCTGATTTTCAGGTCCTCGCGTGTTTTTGCCAGTGCATGGGTCGTCTTTTCGAGGCTGCTGTCGCCAAACATCTTGCCAAAGCCGCGTCTCATGCGACCCATGGCGCCCTTGCGCTCATACTCCAGCTGCTTGCCCACTAGCTGGTCGAGGCCACGGAAGTCGATCTGCGCAACTCGAAACTTCTTCTCCAGCACCGTGATCATGTCGAGAGGAAGGGATTCGTTATGGCGAGCGGCTTCGCCAAGACCAGCTTCAATGTAGAAAAGAACTTGACATGTGTCAAGCACATCGTTCGCCAAAGGGCCAAAACCGTGTGGTAGGTGCTTGACCAAAGCAGTGTACTCGGACATCTTTTCGGCAACTCGGTCGCACGCTGCCGCAACTGCAGTGCAGAGCTGAAGGCATTGCGATTGGGCCTTGCTCACAGACGCCATGCTGAAGCTCCGGTGAGACAGACCACGAGATAGGCTCGCAGACGATATTAGCTGTTGATGATGCGGTGGTGGTGGTGGTCGTGGTGGTGGTGGTCGTGCTTGTAGTTGGGGAAAGGGAAAGGCCCTATTGCTCAATGAAGGAGGCCCGCCGTCTAGATGTCTGCTCAAAGACGGAGCAGAAGCAATTGAAGCAGAAGCCGAGCTTGGAGTGGATGGTGCAAAGTCAAGGGCTTCTTTTAGGTCGGCATAAGAGTCTTTTGGGGGGAGTACGGGAGCGTGTCTGGCGATATCACCTCTGGACCAGTCAATGTGCTGGTAGCTCATCTTTTTTTCTTTTTGGGGGGGGATGGGCAAATGCCAGGGAAATTAGATAAATGGGAAGAGAAAGACTACTAGTCTCGAGGTGAGGAAGAAGGAGCGGATGAAATGAGAGTTGTCATGCAATGCGGCTTGCCTCCTCATCTCCCTAGTCCAAAGTTGGCTTGCCATGACAGCCTGCTGTGCGGAACATTATTAGCTGAATGGCTTCGCCAGCGTTATTAGGCTATTTGAGAAAATGGAGACGTTGGCTTGAAACACAAGGGTTCCTGGCTTAGACCGCGCCTCTCTGCGCTATGAACTCGATTTCAGATTGGACAGACACAAAGAAGTACCCCTCATCCATCTTTGATTCCGATCAGCTCACATCCCCATGTAGAGTGAGTGACCAGTGTGCTCCCTTATGATTATCACTGTTTAGGGATACAACGTCACAAGACAAAGTTGCAGTGGTGGCGTTCGACGTTACGAGGTTCACGCGACAGTACGAAGTACCTGCTGTTATTATTATTGTTCTATCCGCTTTGGTGTTGTGATGGGTATTTTTTTTTTGCAGGGACACACCAGGACTGACTCGTTCGCTCAGAGGCCTCAGAGTTGCGAGACCAGAACCCACTGCCTGCAAAGTATGCATAGAGAGCACTTGTTCTCTATTCTCGACATCCCAATGGGGGTGGCTCTGGGGACTGGCCCTCGTTTCCCGTTTGAAGCAGCGCTGTCATGTCGGAGTGCACTGATGCGGAAACAGGGTTGCGCGGTGATATACACTACATGCATGTATGTACATATGCAGGTTCCGATTAAAAAGGGTACGGAGTTAATTCGTTGTCGAGTTTTGTTTTGGACTGGTTGATTGGTCAGCATAGGCCAGTCGGATCCCCGAACTCCCTTTTTATTACGTCGCAACGGCAGCGCACAGGCTTCTTCAGCTTCTACAGTCCGTGCCCGTGGCGCCGCCAAACAGATTGTCTCCGTACGGGGGAGCTCTTCTAGAAGGCAAAGACCAAGGCAAAGACCAAGGCAAAGACCAAGGCTCAAAGACATGTCGACACTGGAATGAACTGAAACACTGGCCCCTTTTGGCCGCGATATGGGTTTCGAGGTGACGATTTGCGAATGAATGGCGTCTCCACCTCTCACCTTTCCACGTTTAAGTTTCTTCATCTGATCGTCGGGTTGTCTGGGGATGGTATCACAAATGAAGTCTGTGGGGGTGTGGTCCAACAAAAATTTGTTTCGATTCAGCTCCCCGAATCCAAGATCGAGACACGGACTTTTTCACATAATTACAGCACAGTCAAGTCCGCCCTTTGGAAAAAAAAACTTGACAATGAAGCATGGCGTATAAAAAAAAAAAAACATGCTCTCTCATCTAGGGTAGGTAGCATCGCCATGTTGGTTGCCATTTCAGAGCATCCATAGTATCGAAAAAAAAAAAATCGAGCAGGTCCATATGCAAATTAGACGTGGCTATTTTGCAATGAAAGATATTTCTTCCAGTTGTCCAGAATGGAGACTGATCGATGACGATGGCGGTATTACGCATTTTTCTCCTGTTTTGTCTCCGACTTCCCGGGTTGATAGTGAGATGGCTGGCTGGCTGAGCACACCAAGTTGACCACAACTTTTGAAAAGTTTTGACCCACAGCTGTCAGTCAACCCATGCCATGCCAGGCAGCCAGCTGTGCCGCCATCTCGAGCAAGGGTCGCTGCCTGCCTAACGCTTTCCAACCCAAGTCATTTCCAACGCAAGTCATCCATCGCAAGGCATGCCGCCGGTTCACATTGCGTCAGACCGCGATCGCGTCCAATACAATGGCCAATCCTGTAGGTGAAAGCAACTGGCTGGCCTACCTCGAAGAATCAGCGCGCAATGCATCCGACCTCGAGCATCGCGTCAACCTCGTCGAGCTTTACAAACGTGCCGTGAGCGCCGAGCCTGGCAGCTTGCGCCTGTGGCTGTCATACTGCGAATTCTTCCAGAGTCTCTGGGAGCGCAGCAACTCCAGCGATGCTGGGTGGTCGGAGGATGAGCAGTTGATGGGCCAGGAGCTCTTCTCCTTGGATTCAACACTGGACCTATGGCAGCAAGGATACGAAGCTATTCAATACCGCCTGAGCGATAGCCACCAACTCTGGAACCGCTGCATTTCGCTCCAAGTCGAAAACTTTCGCAACAAGCAGACACCCGAACTTCTGAACCGGGTAACCCGGCTTTATCGCGACCGGTTGGCGACACCTCACCTTACCTGGGAAGAAACCTCGCAATCCTTTTCAAGCTTCCTGTCCGAGTACAATCCAACTGCATGGGAAGACACCATGAAAGAAATCACGGCCAACGCCCAAGAGCCGAAGAGAGCCGCCGAAGCGCGTGATCCATTTGAGCTGAAGCTGAAGCAGGCCGAGCGTAATGGCCATGTCGAGGCACAAAAGACTTTACTTCGAGATTACCTGGATTGGGAAGTGCGCGGAACCAAGAGAAACCAGAAAGACACCCAACTTTCGATCCGCCTCTGCTCTGGCTTGTTTGACAGAGCCCTTACAGGCTTATTCGCGACCGATGAGGACGCATGGCAAGAGTACATGGTGTTTCTGTCTTCGACTTCCGATGCTTCGTCCTTCCCGGCCCGGGGTCTCGACGCGTCTCGGAGAGCGGTACAGCATTGCCCAAGATCTGGACAGCTTTGGAGCAGGTACATACAATGCGCTGAAGAGGCGGGTCTGCCGTTTGATCAAGTTGAGTCCATCAAAGACGCGGCGACTGTTGATGCCCAGCTGTGCAAAGATGGCATGGAGAGCATGATTGTCATGTATAGTGCATGGTGCTCATATCTGAGAAGAACCGCGATCAAAGAGACAGACAACGATAGACTTCGCGCTTTAGAGGCTGGACTCAAAGCTTGCATGGATTTGGTCATGAAAACGGGCAAGAAGCTCTACGGTAAAGATTTCCAGGGAGATCCAAAATATCGACTGGAAAGAATCTATATCCAGTATCTGACAGAGACAAAAGTCGCACACGATGAGGCAAGGGCTGTATGGAACAAGCTTGAACAAAACGCCATCCATGCCAACAGCTACGATTTCTGGTTCAACCGATACACATGGGAGATGTTCGTTTTTGCGTCCAATCACCCTCGGGGGTCCGGCTATAAAACACCGTCGATGGCCACTGTAACCCTGCGTTCTGCTGCGACACGCGAATCGATCGACTGGCCGGAGAAGATCCTCGAGGTCTACTCACAGCATTGCAGCCTCTACGAAACGCCAGAAGTATTGCGACAGGCCAGTGACTTTGTTCATCAGACCCATAAGGTTCTCAGATATCGTCGAAAGCGGGAGGAAGAGGCTCAGACTGCGCAATATGCCGCTTATTATGAAGCCCAAGCCCAAGCCCAAGCCCAAGCCCAAGCCCAAGCCCAAGCCCAAGCCCAGGCAGAGGCCCAGCCTCAGGAGCAGCCTGGTGCCGAAACAGCATCCTCGCCAAGTGGCTCCAAAAGAAAGCGAAAATCTCTTGCGGACACACCACAAGATGATGAGGTAAGTGGCAACAAGCGTCAGAGAAACAGTCACGAGGCTGTCGACGGCGAATCTACCAGCCAGCCTGCGAAGCGTGACAGAGAGAATTCGACCATTCTTGTCACGAACCTGCCGTATGAGGCAACACAAACCGAAGTTCGAAAGTATTTCAGGCCATATGGCCACATCAACAACATAACCGCCTTTTACAAGGATGAACAAGAGCAAACCACGACGGCATTGATCGAATATCGCTCAACCGAAGAAGCACAATCTGCTCTACTCAGAGACGCCAAATACTTTGGAGAGTCACAAATCAGCGTCCAGCCGGGCCACGATCTAACAGTGTACATCGCAAACTTCCCTCCTGCCGCCGACGAGAAGTACATCAGAGATTTGTTCCGAGACTGCGGCGAGATCTTGAGCATTCGTTGGCCCAGCTTGAAGGTCAATGCCCACCGTCGCTTTTGCTACCTTTCTTTCTTTGATAGAGAGGCATCTGCCAAAGCCGTCGCCAAGGAGGGCAGACTTTTGGATGGGAAATTCAAGCTTCTTGCGAAATACTCGAACCCGAATCGAAAGAAGAGTCGCGAGGGTGCCATCGCCGAAGGGCGCGAAGTCCACATCAGCAACCTGGACCAAGCCGCCTCGGAGGCCGAGATCCGTGACGTGTTTGGCAAGTTTGGAACGGTGCAGAGAGTCAATATTCCCCAAAACATGGCCGGCCAAAATCGCGGCTTTGCTTTTTTGGACTTTGGGACCAAAGAGCAAGCTTCCAAGGCTGTTGAAGAGCTGAACAATACCAAATTCCGCTCCCAGATCATCAAAGCCGAAGTCTCCAAGGAGAACAAAGTGAAGCCTACCGCCAAGTCATCAGATCTCCAGCGCGTTTCCGCCTCCCCAGCACCCCCCGACTCAATTCACGACGACGAAGGCGACGAGGCATTGAAGGATGCAGCGCACAGTAACGACAAGCCCTTGTCGTCAGATATCGCAGCCAGGACGATTGCCCTCATGGGCCTTCCTGACATCGTCAATGACGCTCGCGTCAGGGCTCTCGTCGAGCCGCTAGGTCCCATCACCAAGCTCATCCATCAGCCTGGCCATGGCGGTGCCATTATCGAATTCGCAGACGTACGCACCGCCGGGAAGGCAGCCCTTCAACTAAATAGTATGGAGTACGAGGGCCACACGCTTCGCACGGGGTCCCCCGATGAGCTTCGCCAGAACCGGCCTGGCAATAAGGGCAATGGAATGAATGAGAATGAAAGGGCCCAGAAGGATGAGAAGCCAAAAGGTGGCCTTATGCGCCCCCCACAGGCTGTTCGCCGTTCTGCACAGGGGAGGGCCGGCCCAAAGAGAGCGCTGGGCTTTGCTCCAAGGAAGGCTGCTTCCTCTTCGGGGGCTAGCCACCCGACTGCAACGGTGACCGAAAGTGGCGCTCCTGGTGCGCAGAAGAGCAATGCTGATTTCAAGGCAATGTTTCTGGCGGGCAAGAAGGAGGATGGACCTCGGGCACAGAATGAATAGTCTGATCTCGCGGTGCTGATAATCATGTACGTTTATGACGGTGAGAGGGAAAACATCACACCCGTTGTGTAAGTTGCTCGAAGATGAAGCTTAACAAAATGGATGGGCTGCCATGCACACGAATTAGTACTGGAACCAATATAATTTGTAGTACATGTCTCATGACTTGCAACGTCTTGTTTATTGCGCAAATGCTTTTTTTTTTCTTCCTGTGACATATCGCCGATGCCATGCCCGTACCACGTGTGCAACTCTGGATTTTGCCACGCGAACTTCCATGAGACTCTTCACCCCATTGATACTGCGCGCCTGGCAACCTATGCCTTGCCCACAGCAATCGACATGCCCAGCTTGCCATCACTCCCCTGGTCGGGAGTAAATAGCTTCTGCCATACTTCCAGCCATTTTTCCTGTTGAGCAGTAGGTAGCTTTCCAGGCTGCTTGAATGAACGCGTGAGAAGCTCGCGGAGACGCGTACGCAAGACTTTGACGACGAGCATCGTCTTCCAGTCTGGAAGGGCGAAGCGGCCTCTGTTGCCGTCTAGAATAATGACACCGGAGAACATCTTATGACAAGTTAGCGATGCTGGGCACGAGAAGATCAGTGCGAGGACACTTTACATCACAGCGAACATCACCGCAGAGAAGGGCGATGGCGAAGGGTTCCACGGCCGTAGTTTCGTGGGCATGGTAGACTCTGTGTCGGATTTTAGTGCGTCAATGAATTTTAGTACTTGGAAGGGGGGGGGGGGGGGTGGTCATACGTTTTCGACTGCATGATGTGGTAGTATGACAGCCACTTTATATCTAGAAACCCTCTATTCACGGATGTAGGGTGCAAGCTGATGGATTGGTTGTTGCCGATGTTTCGAAGGCCCTTTGTTCCGGGGGTATCTCTCACAAGCAATTTTGGGTAGAAACTCCATGCAATTACTGATGACGAAACAAGGTCGTTGTCAGAATTGATGTTGACTCGTCGTGGAACTTCGTAGAAGTTTTGTTGTCGTCGACGACCTTGGGCGAATCGGAGACGGGATAGGCCTCGACGTTCTTCCTCTGTCAGAGAGAGGAACCCAGAATCTGCGAGAGAAACAAGAAGCTGGCCCTTGAGGTCTTCAATGTTGGCCAAAGTCTGTTGACTGAGGAAGTTCTTGCGGCAGAACTGGAGCTCTTTGCCCAGGCCACTGTTGGCTTGGCAGACCCGTTTCCACGCAGAATAGGCGTTATAGATGGTGAGGAGATCGGAGTCGCCGCGGCGAAATGCCATTCTTGCATTGTCTGCTTGAGCACGATGACCAAAGGGAGCGGAAAAGGGGGACTTGGACGATAGGATTGCTGCTACGGTGATGGCCATGTCCAGGCACTTGAAGACGGTGCCTAAGAGGATAAGCTTGCCCAGGAAGACGTCCAGTGGTAGTCTCGCCAGTTGATGTCCCAAGGGCGTGAGTTCCTCAGTTGATGTCAGAGCACGAACATCCACCAGTGCGTCAATGGCACGACGGATGTTCTTGGCAGATGGGGCATCGAGAGCGTCGCTAAGAGTCTCTTCGATGCCGCCGATTTTGCAAATTTTAACACGGATAGCCAAGTCCTGTAGGGAGAGTCGTAGCATCTCAGGCGTCTGTTGGTCGCTCATGATGTTGTCGTGTCGGTCTTTCGTAAACATGTGGAAGCAGAGACCGTTTTGAACACGACCGGCACGGCCGCGTCTTTGCTTTGCGTTGGCGCGCGAAATAAAGGTGTCGATTAGGCGAGACAGTTGTTTCTTCTCATCAAAGCGCATTTCACGATGTTTTCCGGTGTCTATCACGCAGGTAACGTCCGGGATAGTGATACCTGTTTCGGCGATATTGGTGGCCAAGACGATCTTTCGCATCCCCGGGGGAGGAACGAGGAAGGCTGATTCCTGATCGTCGGTTGCGATCGATGAGTGCAAAGGGTACACCAGCCAGTGTTTGGCGAAACGAGGATCTCCGAGGAGCATGTCATTGAGGGTTCGGATCTCTGCTATGCCTGGCAGGAAAACGAGGATCGCCTTGCTGTATGTCTGGAGGGATTCCTCTGATGCTATCCGCATCATCAATTGCAGGATAAGATCGAAATCAATCCGGTACTCGTCCAGTTGGGCCAAGGTATTTCTGGTCTGAGCAGAATAGGCGGCAAGGCTCGAGGAAATTTCGCTCTTCGGGCCATTGTTACTTTCCCCTTCCGCCGCGTCATCGTCAAGGTCGACCATTTTCTCCTCGACAGAATCACTTGGTCGGTAAGCCGTCAGTTCGATGGCATCTTCCAGGTACCGTACGTCAACGGGAAACGTTCGTCCTGGGACGTTGAGAATTGGAGCCCCGCCGAGGTAGTTGGAGAATCGCTCAGCATCCACGGTAGCAGACATGAGAATAACCTTGAGGTCTTTTCTTCTTATCAAGAGCTTTTTCAACACAATGAGAAGGAAGTCGCTGTCTATAGACCGCTCGTGTACCTCGTCAAGCACCAAATGAGTGACCTCACGCAAGTCATTAGATCCCTCCAACATACGCATGACGATACCAGTTGTAGCAAAGACTAGTCGGGTTTCTCTTGATGTGTTGGCCTCAAGTCGAATAGAGTAGCCCACAAGCGATCTATTTGTTCCTAATTCGCCCTTATTCTCACCAAGCTCCTCGCTTACACGCTTTGCCAGAGATATGGCCGAAATCCGTCGAGGTTCTGTGCAGTAGATCTTGCAATGTTTCCCCTGCGAAAGTTCATGCTCCAACAAGAAAGCGGGCACTTGGGTACTCTTGCCGCACCCAGTCTCTCCGCAAACGATCACCACTTGATTGTCATCCACAGTTTTCAAGACCTGCGGTCGAAACTGCCACATGGGAAGCTGCATACGGGACTGAAGCATGAACTGGAATTTGTTGGTGCCAGCTTTCTCAGCCCATATCTTCTTTAGTGCCTCGGCGTTGGCAGCGTTCAACTTTGAACGATCCAGTAATGCAATATCGGCAGAATCTGACGAAGTTTTGTTCCCTCCACGGCCTCGGAATGCAAGAACACCGTCTTCAAGTTCTTGATCTTGCCTTTGTCGGACCAAGGTCCTTAGTGAGCGAACAGACTCTCTATCTTGGGAGTCCAGGTAATTCTTCTTTGCTTCCGCCAATTCAGCCCAGAGATCTTTCCAGACTGGCGGCAGACGAAGGTTGACTCTTTCTTCTTTCGGGCTACTACTGAATATATGAAACAGCGCGACTGTACTGATATAAGCTTCAGATTGCTTTGAATCAGACGTTGCTATGCCTGTCATGGTAAAATTAAAGTACGTGGCATCAGCCAAGATTTGAACTTCCGAAGATGCTAAAGCTTGAGGCGGCTCCTGTGCTTTCTTCCACTCAATTTCGAGAGAGTGACGACTTGCAAACGTAGCCTCCGATACAGCTGTGTATTTGAATTTGGCCGAAGCGTCTCTTGGTAAAAGTTGTTAGCCCCAAAGCTCGTGAATGCAAGTACAGGAAAATAAATATATACCTCGAACGGCAAGCCTCTTCTAGTACCCTTCTAGGACTGACTCCCGTCCATTTGCCAAAATCGCGAAGAACCAACTTGGTTCCGTCTGCAGAGTTGATGGCAGTCAGGATTCTGCCAGTGTCTGGATCAACCTCGCCTTGAGGCAGCGATGCGAACAGCCCGCTGATATCATCGTCATCGCCATACTTTTGAGCAAGTATTTCTGCCGCGACGCGTTCAGCCTCTTCGTTTACATCATCTTCCTTAGGCTTACAGTGAGTCTCTGCCTCTGCAGCATCCTTCTCTTCCTGTGCCATAGCCTGGGCTTCCTTCTTTGCGGCAGCTAACTGCTTTTCGATCATTATCTTCTCAGACTTCCATTTCTGTTCAGCACTGAATCTATCAAACAAAACGTCGTTTTCAATCTTGCGGATCTTGGCTTCGAGCTTGGCGATTTCCATTGGAACCTCGCTTTCTGCATTGCTCGCCTTTTTGCCACGACTGAGCTCCAAAAGCTGCACTTTTGCTGACACGTATTCAGGTTCTAAATCATCCGGCTCTATGTCGAGATCGTATGTCACAACCAATTTCGTCGGGGACGGTGCAGACTTGTTCCCGCGTGCGGACGATTTGTTTTTGACGGAGTTTGATGAAGGTTTGAGGATACTAGATCGGGAAATGTTGGGAGTATCTGTAGGGGTATCTAGAAAATCAGTTAGCACATATGCTCAAAATACGATGGTATTGTGATTGTTTCGACGCTTGTTACCTTTTGAGAGAGGTTTGCCCTTGGATTCATAGGAGGGAAGTTCGTCGGCAGAGCATTCTCGAGCTAACCAGTCTAAAGCTTCATCCAAACCCCAGATGGAATCTTTGAAGGCAGACGATACATTGGGTGCAATGTCCAATATGTGTTTCAAAGCAGTCTCGACCCTCACCTCTGGAAATCCAGCAGCAGCCAAGGTCTGGCGAAGTGTCCATAGGCGTACGATCATGTCCTCCTCGGAGGGCAATTTACCGGTACCAACATGTTCAGATGACACGTTAGAAGCCGAGAACCGAGTTTCTGCCTTAATGAGGTCGAGAATGTAGCCAACCATATCGGAGGGCAGCCATTTCGGAGCATTGACCAAGTCAGCCTGGCCCCGAAGGAGTCGACGATCGGTGTCTAACCGCGTTCGTTGTCTCTGCGCATCACGTTTTATTTTCTGGGAATGCTTCTCGACGAGCAACTGAAGTTCGGATTCCTCAAGTTGTCTCTCAAATTCTTCGGGGCTCAGGGGCTTTTCGTGCTGATTCTGCTGGCCAGCAGCATCACCAGATGCGGAATTGGTGGATGGCGGGGCATCTTCTAGCGATGGAGGGGCACCATCAGCCGTCTTCGAGACTCGGGGCGATGGCTTTGACTCCGACTCCGGGACTTCAGGCCGGGGTTTCGAGGCAATCGAGGTGGTAGCAAAGCCGCGAGCCGGATTGGCGGCAGTCTTCTTCTTCTTTGCCATTTCCCACGGGCGTAGGACTGTATTTGGGAGGGGGGGGAGCAAAGCAAAGTAAGCGAGTGTCGGTGATGTTGTGCGATGATGTTTGGTGCTCGGGTAGAAACCGTCTGGTCTGGTTGGTAGATCAATAACGGGGGACATTGTAAGCGATTGTGGTGAAGGATGATTGATTCAACTAAGCTAGCCCTTACGGGGCACTATCTATCCCCTAGGATAGTGCACGTGACATATAATAGTTACCGCTAATTTAAAGATAATACCCTTATTATTAGCCTATTAATTCTTTAAGTAAATATTTTATTACCTTAATCCTAATTCTATTTTAGTAATTATCCTATTTACTATTATTCTTATTATAAACTAGTAGCCCTATTCTCTTATTCTATTAGCTCTTATAGTGTATAATTCCTATTAGTAATTACTAATTATATTATTCTATCTTAAAGTTTAACTTTTATTATATATTACTCTTTACCTATAAAACTATCTAGCTTTATTTAGGGGTATAGTATTTACCTATTATTATCTCTATAAGTAAGGCTATATTCCTATTAATTATTTCTTATCTCTATAACTAGAATATTAACTACTATATTTATATATTAAGTATATTTATATTTATATCTATAATTATATAATTACTTACCTAGTTATTTTTTATTTATTATATTATCTATATATTCTCCTCTACTATAATTCTTAGTTTATTAACTATAATTATATTTCTTTCTAAGGTATTATCTATCTATTTATCCTTTATAGTCTATACCTAATTACCTATATTACTTTCTATTTAAGCTCTCTTACCTAGGATAATTTATCTCTTTAGTAAAGGTAGAATTATTATTTTAGCTACTACCTATTATATATCTTATTCTATTACTCTTAGTAGTAGTGTAAATTATTATATCTTATTCTCTACTAGATATAGCTATTAAGGCATTAATAATTATAGGTTAATTATTAAGTATAGCTTAGTTATTACTACTACCTCTACTTATATATTAATTAGGGTAAATATCCTTAGTTATATATTAATTACTATAAATAGGCTTACCTATTATTCTCCTATATCTAGTATATTAATTACTTAAGGCGCTAGTGTGGCTACCTATTTATATTATTTTAGTAGTTAGAATATCGTATTTAGCCTATTTAGATATAGTATTAGGATTAATATAATTATTAACTATTTATATAGTAATCTAATTATTTCCTTTTCCTTTTCTATTATATTTTTCTTCTTCTTTAGAGTTATTTATTATTTTATACTTTCCTAGTTAATAATATAGGTAAAGTTAGATATCTAGTCTAGTGTCTATTTATAGTCCTTATAATTAGCTATATATAATATATTTCCCTAGCATACTAATTTACCCTAAATAAATATAGCTAATACTAATATTATAAGTATTTTCCCTAGAATACTATAGGAATTACTAAGCTTTTTAATTAATCTATAGTTAGATAGTTATATTATTAACTTTAAAAATATAAGAAATTCTTTAAGAAATTTCTTATCCTATAATTATTTTTATACTTTAGGTATTATAAACTTCTAAACCCTATTTATAAACTATCTTATTATATTATATATTATGCTATCCCCTATATCTTTTACTTATTTAACCTATTTATCTACTATTTTATTAGGCACTTATTAGGTAATTATAAGGCTTTACTATTATATTAGAGTTAAGTAGATATTATTATATTATAATAATTATATAGAGTAGGAAAATATAGTATATATATAGTAAAGAGTAAACTCCTAAAAATTATAAATAAAGAAAGTAAAAACCCTAAAATTATACCTATATTCTCCGCTAGGTATAGTTACCTATCCCTATTTATTAGGATTTATACTTCTTAACTATATCTTAATTATCTCTAAGCTATTCCTTAGTTTAGTAACTACTATTAGTAGTAACTATTAATTATAGGTTAGAGCTAAATCTTTAAACTTTACTAAATATATAACCTTTTTTTTATCCTACTTCTAAGCTAGGATTATCTCTACTTTATAATCTACTAATTAGATTAGTGTAGTTATGCTAAATTATCTATTAAATATATCCTAATAGAATTATTCTAGGTGGTTAACCAAGATTACTAGATAAATTTGCTAATTATCTAGTATATCTAGCTTATATGCTAATCTTCCTACGCGTTATAGCACTTAGAATAGCCTAGCGAACTTTAGTCTATATTTTAGACTTATCTACCTTAGGATTATATATGCCTGATTATCTAGTCTAATTAATACCTAGTCTCTAATTTTAAAAAATCTACTTATATATCTATAATTATAATGCATTTTTATCTAAATTACTACTAATATAATTATATTATATGCTTATAATTACTTTACTAGTTTATCTAATATCTCTAGTTCTTTTATATATAGTAATAATACTATGTTATTTAGAGAAAATCCTATAATAATTTAGTTAGGTAAGCATTTTATTATTTTAATCGCTATATTATTAAATTCGAACTATAATTGTGGCAATATCTGCTACTATAATTAGTTATTATCTAGTTATGTAAAGTATATTTAAATAGCTAACTCTATTATCTATATAGTTCGCTTTATCTACCTATCTATTTATAGATAGTACACTATTAAATATAATAATTTTATTCTAACTAGATTCTAGAATACTTTCTATAGTGCTACTAAGAATCTTTAATTATAATTACTTATTATAACTTTAGGTATTCCCTAGTTAGATATTAATAGTCTATTATATAGCTTCCTTATATAGATTACTACTATAATATTATTTTAGCATAGCTCTAGTATAGTCTACTTACTAAATTTATCTATAATTATAAGTATTAAGTTATTACCCTTTACTAATATAGGTAGAGATAGTAAGAAATTAATTAATATTATATAATATAGTGCGGGTAGTGCTAATAGTGGTTATAGATTATTATATTATAGGTATCTTCTTAGTTAATAAATTTAATATAGCGGGCAGGTTCTTAGGTAGTTTTGTAATCTATATAACCTATAAGGTATATAGAATTACTATATAATCTTGCTTAGTTTTATATAACCTATATAATTACTATTATATATACTATTATATAGGTCCTTAATAGCGGATTTTAGTACGCATAGTTATGGTTAGAATCCTAGAGTTATCTTCTATAATAATCTATCTTCCTAGCTAAATAGCAATTTTACCTAGTTTTCTATAGGTAGTTAAGAATTACCCTCTAATACTATTTTAACGTGTTTCTAGGTTAGATCCTGATTATATCCTAATTATATTAACTTCTTAAAATTAGGGGATATTCTAACTAGTAACGCGGTTAGCCTTTCTGCTATTAGTGTTATAAATTATAATATTACTACTATAACCAGATTTTGTTCTATATATTATACCACTTACAAATCCTTTAATATCTTCTAATATTTAGGTCTATTATCTAGTATATCCTCTAATTATCCTAGCGTATTATTATTATGCGTCTTCTTTATTATCTTTAACCTACTTAATATATCTAGCACTAGATAGTCCTTGCCTAGCTTATAGATTAGCCTAATATTAAATTAGCTAATATATTCTATAGCCTATATTAATTTCTTATTTACTATATATCTACTAGTTATATTAGTAATATCTAATTACTAACCTATATTAATAATTAAGTAATAATCTATAAAGTATATAACTAGTGGTTATTAAGTTACCTTAATCTATTATCTAGATTTCTAAAGTATCTATATATAACTATAAACTTTAAGTTCTATTAACTAGTATCTCTTTTCTATATTTAATAGGGTTCTAGAAAGAAAGGTAATTAGCTAAATTACTATATAAGGGGGATATTTAATAATTATCCTATCTATCCTTAGCTTTAGGATTACTTTATCTTTAATATAATATACTATAACTCTAATGCTAACTCCTAATATATTAAAGTCTATAAATAACTATTAGTTTAGAGAGAATAGCGTTAATATAGTATATTTTATTAGTGCTGCTTTTAGGCTATTAAATACCTTAATTTCTTTCCTAGAAGGTAATAGTATATTAACACTCTTTGCCTAATTATATCTTACTAGCTTAGATATCTTTCTTTTTAGAGTTTTACTATCTTTATTTACTTTAACTACCTAATACACTTAGAGTAAATTTATTTTATAGTCTTATAATAGTTTAATAATTAAAGCATATCCTAGAATATAATATCTTAGGGCCTCTATAAACCCTAATAAATATTCTAATACTTATAATATCTTAGGGAATTTAAGATACCTAATTACTACTAATTTCTTAGCTATTATTACTATTCCTAAAGAATTAACTAGTTTCCCTAATACTTTAGCTATTAGGTAAGCTATAAATATCTTCTTTAGGCTAATTAAGATATTATTATCTATTAAGCATTAGAAGGTTTATTATAGGTCTATAATATACTATTTAAAACTAATTAAGGTAATAATAATATTATCATAGTATACTATTACTCTAGTACCTTATAATATATTATCTATTTATCTTTGAACATATGTATTAGAGCCTTTATATCCTATAATTAGGATATTAAATGTGAATTATCTATTATATATAATAACTAATAGTGCCTATTATGAATCTAGGTAAACTATCTATTAATAATAAAATAATATAGTATTAATAACTATAATGTGTGTAGTATTAGTAATTCCTATGATTACCTCTTCCTATTATCTTATTAGATACGCATCTAATATTGTTATTATATTTAGTCCTTATATGTTAATAACTATATGTCCTTTTTAATTATTACCTATTCCTATCTATACTATAAAGATAGGAAATATAAATAGCACTTATAATATTATACAAATAACTTTTCCTACTATAAGTAACTCCTTTATTATCTTCTTAATAATTATTTAATTATCTTAATAATATATTTTTAATAGATATCTAGTTTTATTTATAGCTAATTTATTCCTTTTAGATAAATCCTATATTATAAAATAAATCTATATACTTCTCTAATAGCTTTTATATTTCTTTTTATTTACCCTTACTCTTAGGGTTAAAATAGTTAACTTATATAGCTATATACACTATAGTTCTTAATTCTATTATAATTTAGTCTATTATTAATAATTACTTCTTAACTTATAATTCTATTACTATTACTAGATCCGCTGCTAAAGCTTATTCTTTAGGGTTAATTATATATGCTCTTATAGCTAGGTTAATTAACTTTAATCTTCCTAATTCTTACTTTTTACTAATAGTTATAGGTTTATCCCCTATATTATATATTATAATATATTAGGTTAATCTATTAGTAACTGCCGCGTAGACTCCTAGTCTCTATAGTTATTTTAGCTTAAATAATACTCTATTATCCTTACCTAATTAATAGTTTATTAGTACTAATATTATTATATATAGTTAAATTACTACTATATAGGCGGACTTAACTAGTATATTAACTTTTAGTTAATTATACTACGCTACTATAGAAATAGTAATATTCCTATATACTCTAATAATTACCTTTCCTTTACTTACTATAATATTAATCTATTAAGGTATAATATAATCCATGCCTAATAGTATATTTGCTCTTAATAATTTAATAATTAACACTTCTCTAATAAAAGATATAATTATAGGTTATCTATCTAGTGTGCTTCCTAGGAAGTTTATAGGTAATAATATATACTTATCTATAGAGTAAGTATTTATACTAATTCCTTTTACCTAAATAGGTGCTACTCTAGTTTAAATCTTAATATTTAGATACTATTTAGCTATTTATTATACATCTACTAGAGTAATTAAGCACCTAGTATTATAATAGATATCTATTTAGTTATCTAAATTATCTAAATTTAGGCAGATCTAGAATTATAGATACGTCTATAACTAAAATACGTAGCTAATGCCTATATTACATTATATATTAATTATTAATTAAAAAATTAGTATCTCTTTACCTATCTTTACCTATCTTTATCTTAACTCTTATTATATCTAATATTTATAGTTCCCCTACTACTAATTTTATTTAGGTTTATATCTTATCTATTATAATATTTAAATAATTATAATTACTATAGGTATAAGAGAGAGAGTAAGAGTCTAAAATTTTATTATAAGCTAGTTATTTACCTCTAATTATACTATTATATAGTAAGCTATATACCTTATTTAAGTAACTAAAAAGCATATTATTAGATAAAAACTAAGTAAGGTATATTTAATAAGTATAAACTATACTATTAACTCTAATAAATTAAACCTATTCTATATAGTTATTAGTCTATAGGACTCCCTCCTAATTATCTTACTAATATAGCTCCTACTATTCTATATTTAGATATAGTATATATTTATCTATATCTTCTTATTCTAATTACTAACTATTATTCTTCTAGTCTATAGTATTTATCTAGTCTTATTAATCCTCTACTTCTTTATTAGCTTTCTAATCTAATTTATCTACCTAGTATATAGCTTATAGATATAGTAGTATAATTACTAGTCTATTTAGTAGCTTTATTATATTACTAAATAGAGTAAGTCTATCTATAATAGGTCTAGGCCTATTATAGCAGGGATTAGGATATAGCCTCTATTAATTATTATAATATAGCTAATTACTAAACTATTAGTTATAATTATTATAGTATAGCCTTTATTAATTATATTACTACTACTAACTATAGTTATAATATAGTAGGTTACCCTAATAATTATTACTATTACTATTCTAGTAATTATTCTAGTAACCACTAAACCTTAGCCTAATAATACTATTATATAGTTAGTATTCTCTATACTATTTCTAAGTATTAAATCCTCTATATATATTTATACTAAGTTAAGTATCTCTAAACTACTAATTAGTAATCTAGTAATATTTATCTTATGCCTAACTTATAATAATTACCTCCCTTTCTCTAATTTATATAAGGAATTAATTAATTATTATATTAGCTAATAGTAAAGTAATAATTATCTAAATCTTAGAGTTAAATACTTAGTATACTATTTATAATTATATTACTTTATCCTAATAATAGGCTCTTATATCTCTTAGTAAGTTATAGATAAAGATTATAATATCTTTACTATTATAATACTTCTATAGTAAGTATTATATATTCTTAATCTAGTTTAAAGCTATAGATTAGGGCTTCTAGAATCTCTTAATAAGTTATATATAAATAGTCTTTAATAATACCTCTTAAAGTAGTTTATATTTTAATATAGTTAAGAGATAACTATACTAATTAAGGGCTTAGCCTTTAAGATAGGAGATCTAAATATCTTTAACTAACTATTCTAATTAACTAACTACTATATTCTATAATTATTATATAAATATAAGTATATACTTATAGATTATTATAGTGGATTTAGTATTTACTATAATACCTTAACCCTTATTATCTTTAATCTCTAGGTTAAAAAACCCTATATTTACTACCCTTAACACTAGCTATATTACTAGTATCCTTTTATCTAGTTATCCTAATAATAATTAGGCTTATCCTTATTTAATATAGTATAGTAAGGCTTAATTTATCTAAGTATTCTCTTTAAGTAAATAATATATTATTCTTTCTATTTCTAATTACTATAGCACTCCTAATTAAGGTAGGGGTAGACCTTACTAATCCGCTAATTATAGGTATCTATTATTACCTAATATTTTATTATAATACTATAGTCTTATATAGTTAAATAATCTTAAGGATAGTTTTAATCCTATAGACTATTAACTACCTAATCTCTAATAGGCTTAGAAGTTATTAAGGGGGGATATATTAAGAGGTATAATAGGTAGTAACTTATATATTATTAGGCTATTCCTTCCTAATTCTAAGGATAATATTAATAACTATAAAACTATAGGTAATTTTATATAAGGGGTCTTATCTAGCTAAACCTCTAGTATAGGATTACGCTTAATAGCCTTTTCTAGCTAAAAACTACACCTATAATTATCTATCCCTAGGTAGAAGTCCTCTAAATATTCTACTACTATTATAATAAGGTATTCTATTAGTATTATATTAATTACCTCTACTATAGCCTTACTTCTAGTCTACTTAAACTATATTAGTCTAAATCTAGGACCCTATAAATCTTCCTTCTAATAGCCTACTATCTTTTCTATAGATTCTATAGATCTAGAGGCTATAGGCTATAACTCTACTATTATACTAATTATTAGGTTACTTATAACTAGGTTAGTTATAACTAGAGGGGTAAATTATATAGCCTTCTATAACTATCTATTAAGGAATTAATAAAATCTTATTCTTTATTCTACCTATTTAACTAGGTAGTTAAATACTTAACCTTTATTAAATAGTAAGAAATTTATTACTAAGTAGTAAACTAGTAGCCTTTAGTTATTAGAAATTTCTAGCCTAACTATATTAATATATTACTATAAATATTAACTCTTTATAATTAATTACTTATTTAGTATCTCCTTTAATATTTATAGAATATAATAAAAGTTATAATAAAAGTTTTCTAGTTCTAGTTCTAGTTCTTTATTAATTATAATAAGTAATTACTACTATACTATAAGTAATTATAGTAAAGGATAATTAATTTAACTAAGCTAGCCCTTATAGGGCACTATCTATCCCCCAGGATAGTGCACGTGACATGTGACAGACATCTAATAATGAGACAGCACTGGAGCACCAGTACCGACTGGACTGAGGCACCTGAGCGGGCAAAACTACATTGTGGTCCGGGCAAGCTTCTGGGCCTAGTGTCACTGTACAGTGGGTTGCATTTGCACCTGCACCTGCCTTTGCAGTGATCGGTGGTCCAGTGGCCACATCAGGGTAGCATTGAAATTGAGCCCTCGCACTGCTCAAAGCCTCACATGGACAGGCAATGAATTGATGCTCAAGCAAAGAAAGCGGGCGGTGAAGGGGAAAAAGCCATCCACGAAAATGCTCCCGGGCGGGGCTGCAACTACATTTCAACGTGGGGTGAATTTTAAAAGACCTGGCATCCAGTCGGCAATCCAGGTGCATGGCCACCACATGTATATCAGCCAAAGCTTTTTACCTACTGTACATTGAGACATATTATCTACATCTCGGCCTCTCGACTCCTCGACGCCTCGAAGCCTATAACACCAGGCTCCCTCTACATCCATTGATCGACTTGACCTAGATTTCTTCATTCCCGTCTCCTCAACTTAGCTAGCAACAGGCGGAGCGGAAGATTGACGGCGCTTGGTAGCCCCCAATGGTTTCGCCGCCAAATCAATCCCTTTCCGATTCTCGAAATGTCTGAAGGGTTGGCTGGCGCCGAAAGCCCAGCAACTACCTCGACAGGGTTCGACCTTGTTGCCACTGGGCAGGCGCTGAGCTTATCGTCTACTTCTGTCCGGATAGCACAGCTGCATCACATCGATGATGCTATTCGACGCAAAGGTAGGTAGCTTCTCTTCTATAGCCAGTCGTAAATACTTTCCCAGCACCTGAAACTGAAACTAAATACGTACATATCCAGTCTTTGACGAATGGACCATCTCTGAGATCCTGAACCTCCTTTTCGCTACCCACGTGTTTTACAGAGACCGAGAATCAAGACTGGCGGTTCAAAAATGCATAGCGAGTATCATCAAAGCCGGTGCTAGCTCGCAGACCCTGCTGCCATTGATCAAGGCTATGCGAATCGAGATACAGAAACCAGGAATTGCAAAGTCGAATGTTTTCGTCTTGACTGAGTGGTGCAGTCTACTGATGCAGCACGTAGGAAACGAGATCTGGGACCAGCTTGGCAACGACATCCTTCTTATCAATGCAGATGCCGTAGAAAAGACCTTACAATCTGGTGTCAGAAGTGGAGTTAAGCGCTCGGCCATTGGTTTAACAAGACGGGGATTTCGAAAGCTACTCTCATCACCAAACACTCAAGGGAAACGACTCGAGACAGCAGTAACGACCTTGACGACCATAGGCAGTCAGTCGACAGCTAAATACGCCGTTGTTCTCGGAATTATTGCTGGGGTTTCCGCTCGCCAAGCGCCCTTGAAACCAGTGTTGGCAACTTTGAAGCCAAGATATTATGAGTTTTATTCTCGAGAAATCGTCGGATCACGGAGCGCACTGCCGGAACATGTATCTTCGGGGCTGGCTGAATTCTTCAACAGCTTTGCTACCGTTGAGGACGTGGACAAAAGTCTGGTCCCTGCCATTGAGAAGGGCCTCTTGCGAGCCCCGGAGGTTGTCCTTGCTGGTGTCTTGAAGCCGTTCGTGTCGTCACTCCCAGCTGACTTCGATCTATCAAAAACTCTGGATGGCAAGCTTTTGAAGCCCCTTTTATCCAACATCAAATCTAGCAACCCGACAATCCGCAGCGGCGCCATTTCGGCGTTCCGTGCCATTGTCGTCAAATGCACTGATATGCGAATACTAGAGCACGTTGTGGACGAGATTGCCACGCCCCTAGCAACGGGCAAACTCCCAGCGGCGGAGCAAAAGATCTTGCATTCCGAAATGCTACAAGTAATTCCGTTGTCGACCCAGAGCGCCAGAACCGTTCTGACTTCTCTGTCAGCAATCTCTGCAAAAGAGGGCAACGAAGCGGCCCTCGCTGCAGAGACGTCAGCGCTGGCACATGCCGCGATCATGATACTGAGGGAAGGGGGAGACCTCCCCAGACCTGTGATTGATGCGGTAACAAAGGGTCTTGCGGATAAAAAGCCCGCCTCGAGAAGGCTTTGGTTGCTTCGTACGGGTGCCATCCTGCAAGCTTGTGAAGATCTTGCTGCAACAAGTGGTCTAACAGCTTTTGCTGACTCTGTCACGCCGAAATTAATCGCAATTCTTCAGGAAGTCACTTCGAATTCTGCATCAGCTGCGCAAAATGGTCTCGTCGTTGGTGCTTATATTCTGACGGCGTTAAGTCCAGCCATGACACGTCAGTTTCCCAACGCCGCTGCTAGTGCATCGTTGGCCAAAGCGTCCATTTCCCGTTATGCACTGTCTTTGATAGCAAAGCAATCATTTTTGTTGAACCATCGTGTGTACAGTAAAGTCACAGCTGAGGAAGATCTGCGATGGCTCACCCGGGCACTGTCGTCAGCGGCGCAGAACTTGAATGAGGATTCGGATGCAGATGTAACTCTGGCATGGGCAGAGGCGTATATTTATCTTATGACAGCTCCCTCTGTTCCGCCAAAGACTCAGCAAGAAGCAGTCAAATCTGTGTCATCGCTGTACGTGGAGCGGCCAGAACTGATATCCGAGTATATTATCAATGGCCTCTGGAACAGTTTTAGCCTCGATGACGCGAAGGAAAAGGATATTAAGATTGAGAAGTTGAACCTCATTAATGTTTTACGCTCAATATGCTTGGACCCGCAGGAGATTTCTGGCCTTGGCGGAAGCATTTCTTCTGACGAGTTGGAATCCCAAGCATGTTCTATACTGGTTCTTTCAAGGCCGGAGCTTATTCCTCGTTCAAGCTGGATAGACATGTGTCTACGAATGGCTGTTGATCCCGGAACCCTCGCCAAAAAGCATTTGGACGAACTTTTCCAAGAAATTGGTACTAGGACATCTATTGACCAAAAGGCAAGTTTTGCCCACATTCGGTCACGGAAACGCCCAACCATGCTAATCTGACCTTCAAGGTCGACGTTATTCAACACGCGGCTTATAATGCTGCAGCTGAACTTGCATTCGTTGCCCCCGAGGTCGTCATTCCACGACTGATGGAGCTTATTGGTCGCGATCTTGACCCCAAACAGTTGCAGAACATCGGTCCCATGGAAGCCGCTATCTACAGAACTCCGGAAGGAACGTGTTTCGTAGACGTTTTGGCCAAAAAGGGTCAAAATAGTGCGCCAAACAAGAACACCAAGGATTATGATATTTTGAAATGGGAGGAGGAGCTGAGGTGTCAGCTTGAGCAAAAGAAAGGCCAGCAGCGCAAGCTGACCGCAGAGGAAACCTCCAAGGTCAATGCACAACTCAAAAAGGAATCATCTATCAGGAGTTCCATCCGCGGGATTGAGGCCAGATTGCTTCGCGGAATTGGTATCATCAAGTCTCTAGCCACCGGGCCACCAACTGATGCCACTTTGTGGCTAGGTTCTGCCGTGGGCCTCATTTTGGCTGTAATTGATGCCGGTGCTGGACTTGTTGTCGGCGACGTTGCTCCGTTGGCATACATTATTTGCTCAGAAAAGGTGTCAACACGACTGGGCCCAATTCGTCAATTCATCGGTATAGCCACCTTGCGACTTCGAGGTATCACGCTAGCCGAAGATTTTGATGAGGAAAGGCTAGAAGATCTCATTACCCGTGTTCTCTACCGTTTGCGGTTCGCGGGCGAACAACGCCCCTTTGATGCTGTTTCACTCATTTACATCATGCCCCTCTTGTTGGATGTGCTACGAAAGGGTGGTGTTGGAGAAGAGAATGATGATAGAGATGCGCAATTGGTTCTGGCAGCCGAAGTCCTCTCTTTCCACACCGACGTTTGCTCTGACGAAGCTGTACCACGGGAAGAGCTTCTCACCATCCTCATTCAGTCTTTGCAACAATACACTCAGCACTACAAGATTATCAAGGACTGCTTCTCTGATATGTGCCGTTGCATTGCTCCCAACATGAGCCAAGCTGAGATGATTGTGCTTGCACAGGGCGCCACAGTTCCGCAGTCTAGTGTCAGAACGAGCGTTCTTCAGTCGATAAGCTCCGAGGTTGACATGACCGAGCTGGGCTACTCTGATGAGATCTGGCTGGCATACCATGATGATGAACAAGAGAACCGAGAGCTTGGAGTAGAAATTTGGGAAGAAAGTGCGTTTACTGTGGGCTCTGACGTTCCTTTGAGGATGCTACCATACTTGGAGAGCAAAGACCCCCAACTTCGAAGAGCAGCGGCTCGCTCTTTGGCCGAAGCTGCCCAGCAGCACAAGAGTACTCTGACCGATGTCATTCCCAAGTTGCAATCAATGTATATCGAGCTGGCGAAGCCAAAGGTCCAACAATTGGACGAGTTTGGAATGCCCAAGAAGATGGACTTATCCGATCCTTGGGAAGCACGCCAGGGCATTGCTTCAGCATTCAAAGAACTCGCCCCAACGTTGGACAGTAAGCAGATTGATGAGCTTTTCAACTTCATCATCGAATCGGGACCTCTGGGAGACAAGAGTGACAATGTCAGAAGAGAGATGCTGGACGCCGCAATCGCAGCTACCGAAATTCATGGCAAGAGCATGATCGACACGCTGATGAAGAAGTTCGAAAAAACTTTGGAGCAGCCGGACAAGAACAGCACTGCTGCAGATCGCATCAACGAGGCCGTCATCATCATGTATGGTGCCCTGGCCCGACATCTTGCACCAGGGGACTCCAAGATCCCTGTTGTCATTGAAAGACTCCTTGTCACCCTCAGCACCCCGTCCGAAACCGTGCAATTTGCCATTGCGGAGTGTCTGCCCCCTCTTGTCAGGGTTTGTTCAGACAAGTCTTCCAAGTACTTCGACCAGATGTTGGATGAATTGCTCAATTCGAAGAAGTATGCTAGCCAGCGCGGGGCAGCCTATGGCTTGGCAGGCTTGGTTCTCGGCAGAGGTATTGCGTCACTTCGGGAATATCGTGTCATGTCCACTCTCAAGAGCGCCATGGATAACAAGAAAGAGGCCCACCAGCGTGAAGCCGCTTTACTAGCATTTGAACTTCTTTCCACTGTGCTCGGCCGCCTTTTCGAGCCATATGTGCTCCAGATTGTCCCCCAGTTGTTGAGTGGTTTTGGCGACAGCAATGGCGATGTTCGAGATGCTTGTCTCGCGGCTGCAAAGGCTTGCTTCGGTAAATTGAGTTCTTACGGTGTGAAGCAAATCATGCCGACCCTTCTTCATGGGTTGGACGACCAGCAGTGGCGTAGTAAGCGTGGTGCCTGCGATTTGCTCGGTGCAATGGCGTACTTGGATCCCAATCAGCTGGCTGACAGCTTGCCTGACATCATTCCACCATTGACTGGAGTCCTAAACGACAGTCACAAGGAGGTCCGCGCTGCAGCTAATCGGAGTCTAAAGCGTTTCGGTGAGGTCATCAATAATCCTGAAATAAAGAGCCTGGTGGACGTTCTTCTCAAGGCTCTCAGTGACCCAACCAAGTACACGGATGAAGCATTAGACTCCTTGATCAAGGTACAATTCGTTCACTACCTCGATGCGCCGTCTCTGGCTCTCGTTACACGAATTCTACAGCGTGGTCTGGATGACCGTTCCAACACCAAACGAAAGGCCGCTCAAGTTATTGGCAGTTTGGCACATTTGACAGAAAAGAAGGATATCATCACCCATCTTCCGATTCTCATCGCTGGCCTTAAGACGGCTGCCGTGGATCCCGTCCCTACAACTCGCGCTACTGCATCAAGAGCCCTGGGGTCCCTCGTAGAGAA
The DNA here is from genome assembly GCA_023658445.1 of Epichloe bromicola. Lineage (NCBI taxonomy): Eukaryota > Fungi > Ascomycota > Sordariomycetes > Hypocreales > Clavicipitaceae > Epichloe > Epichloe bromicola. Next base: position 2,082,089 of record CP098269.1, read on the forward strand.
ACTGGGCGAGGATGCCATGCCCGATCTTATCCCTGGCCTCATGCAAACGCTCAAATCGGATACAGGTGCCGGAGATCGTCTGGGATCTGCCCAAGCTCTTAGTGAAGTTCTCGCTGGACTGGGAACAACCAGATTGGAGGAAACGTTACCGACTATTCTGCAGAATGTCGAGTCATCCAAGCCAGCTGTTCGGGAAGGTTTCATGTCGCTCTTCATCTTCCTTCCAGTCTGTTTTGGAAACAGCTTTTCCAACTACCTTGGCCGCATCGTTCCTCCCATTTTGGCAGGATTGGCTGACGACGTCGAGTCAATTCGTGAAACAGCACTCCGGGCCGGAAGATTACTTGTCAAGAACTTCGCCGTGCGGGCCGTCGACCTATTGTTGCCTGAGCTTGAGCGCGGCTTGGCGGATGACAGCTACAGGATTCGTCTCAGCTCTGTGGAACTTGTCGGGGACCTGTTGTTCAACCTTACAGGCGTCAAGGCCAATGCCGAGGGCGAGGAGGAGGAAGAAGAAGAAGACGAAGAGGCTGCCAAGGAGGCTGGTGCTTCCCTCAAAGAAGTCCTTGGAGAGGAGAAACGGAACAAGATTCTCTCGGCACTGTATGTCTGTCGCTGTGATACTGCAGGAGCTGTACGTGCTGCTGCCGTCGCTGTTTGGAAGGTGCTTGTACATAGTCCTCGAATCCTCAAGGAATTGGTTCCCACTCTCACTCAACTCCTGATCCGGCGCCTCGGAAGTTCCAATATGGAACACAAGGTCATCGCCAGCAATGCTCTTGGAGAGCTTATCCGCAAGGCAGGAGATGGAGTTCTTTCAAGTCTTCTCCCCACTTTGGAGGAGGGATTGCAGACTTCCACGGATTCGGATGCCAAGCAAGGCATATGCTTGGCTCTTCGAGAGCTCATCTCCTCTGCCTCTCCTGAAGCCATGGAGGACCACGAAAAGACTCTTATTTCCGTCGTTCGTACCGCATTAACGGACTCGGATGAAGAGGTCCGAGAAGCCGCCGCCGAGGCGTTCGATTCGCTCCAGCAGATTCTTGGCAAGAGAGCAGTCGATCAAGTTCTACCATTCCTCCTCAATCTCCTTCGCTCCGAGGATGAGGCTGAGAATGCCCTGTCTGCTCTGTTGACACTGCTTACCGAGACCACACGCTCCAACATTATCTTGCCCAACCTGATTCCAACTCTTACCAAGCCTCCTATTTCTGCCTTCGACGCCAAGGCACTGGCTTCTTTGTCAAAGGTTGCGGGTGCTGCTATGAACCGCCGCCTGCCAGGAATCATCAATTCCCTCATGGACAACGAGATCAATTGCAAGGACGAAGGTCTCCGAGCAGATTTGGAGAGCTCATTTGACACCGTTATTCAATCTATCGATGAGTACGATGGCCTAAATACCGTGATGAACGTGCTCCTAGGTCTGCTCAAACACGAAGATCACCGCCGCCGAGCAGCCACTGCTCGTCACATGGGCAGCTTCTTCGCTTCCTCTGCTATAGATTACTCCCGATACAACCAGGATATCATTCGATCGATGCTCAACTCATTCGATGATAGCGACATGGACGTGATCAAAGCCAGTTGGGCGGCCCTCAGTGAATTCACCAAGAAGCTCAAGAAGGAAGAAATGGAGTCCCTTGTTGTGTCGACCAGGCAAACTCTTCTTCGAGTGGGAGTTGCCGGAGCCAATCTGCGTGGCTTCGAACTACCAAAGGGAATCAATGCAATTCTCCCTATTTTCCTCCAGGGCTTGATGAATGGCACTGCGGATCAGAGGGTACAGGCTGCCCTAGGTATCTCAGATATCGTCGACAGAACAAGCGAGGCATCATTGAAGCCTTTCGTCACCCAAATCACAGGCCCTCTCATTCGTGTTGTATCAGAGCGTGCTACGGAGGTGAAGTCGGCTATTCTGTTAACCCTGAATGACCTTTTGGACAAGATGCCCGCAGCACTGAAGCCGTTCCTTCCCCAACTTCAGCGAACCTTTGCCAAATCCTTGGCAGACACTTCGAGCGATGTGCTCAGATCCAGAGCTGCCAAGGCCTTGGGTACTCTGATCAAATATACCCCTCGTATCGATCCATTGATCGCCGAACTGGTAACTGGATCCAAGACTGCAGATGCCGGTGTGAAGACGGCGATGTTGAAAGCTCTCTACGAGGTTATCAGTCGAGCTGGCGCAAATATGGGTGAATCTTCGAGAACTGCTGTTCTGTCTCTCATTGACATGGACACTGACGAGCGGGACGAAACCATGACTATCACCAACGCCAAGCTATTGGGTGCCTTGATCAAGAATGTGTCAGAGGAAGCTGCTACTCCATTGCTCAAAAACCGTGTCCTTACCCCCCACTTTAGTAAATCATCTGCCCTGGCATTGAATGCGGTCCTTGTCGAATCACCAGACATGTTACTACAGAGTGCCGTAGCAGACGATCTTCCCGATCTGCTGTGCCAAGGCATCACTTACAAGAGTGTAAGTCTACCCGACTTCAAATTTGCCTGTTGGTGCACTCTGTTTCAATAATATGCTAACTTTGTTCCCAGACTTTTGTAGCCGATAACTTTATTTTGGCAACGGGCAAGGTTTTATTGTCATCCCCTCCTAAGAGCTTTGATAGTGTAAAGAAGGTTTTTGAATCACTTGCGGGGATGATTCACCCAGGAAAGCCCACCGACTCACGACGGCTCGCACTGGTAGTCGTACGAACTTTGAGCCGAACCAATATGGAGCTTGTTCGACCCCATGTTCCCCTTCTAGCGGCTCCCATTTTCGCAAGTGTCAGGGATATCGTTATCCCTGTGAAGCTCGCAGCCGAAGCTGCATTCGTCGAGCTGTTCAGTGTTGTAGACGAGGAGAGCAGGGTATTTGATAACTTCATGGCTGGGCCCGGAGCTGACCTACCGGCGAACACGAAGAGAAGTATGACAGACTACTTCAAGAGAGTGGCGACGAGGTTGGGAGCGCAGGCTAGAGAAAGAAGAGAGGCGGAAGGAGGCCAAGGAGGCCTGGATCTTTCCAACGACGAGCAAGAGGATGAAAGGGAGATTTGGAGCGTTGGCAAACTGGAATTTGCTTCCGAGACATTTGCATGAGTATAGAGATGCATGTAGACCAAATTAAATGAATGGCCAATATCCAAACCGAACCGATTGCGCCTATGATTCCTGAGCTCAGAGTTTCTGCTCCTTTGCATCACTATCTGTCACATCTACCTAGCTGTCGTTGCAAAATATCTACGAGAAATGGAATAAGCACCCGACTTACTAAATTCCGTAACCGTAGAAAAGACCTTATTTCCATCACGTGATTTCTCTTGAGCTCACCGTCTGACTCATCACAGCCCTCGCTTAGCGCCGAACGCCTGGGTCTAGTGCACGTGAACCCACAAACTCTGAAGCAGGATTGTGCGTGCCCAAGAAATTCTGGCCACCGAAACCCCCTCTCGGATCCCTTTATCCAACCCTCATACCCATCGAGGACCGGCCATCACACCCACGGACAATCAAGATGTAAGTGACCCAGACAAATTAGGAGCCGAGAGCATGGATTGCATCAAGAAACGAAGCGATTACCGATTGAATCAAATGTGTTCTTGGGATAATAAGGCGGCTTGCACGGCGAAGGTTGACGGAAGGGTGCACGATGGCTTTACCCGCTCTCATAGGGCAAAAAAAGGTTGAGAAATGTTCGCAACAGAAGAGGAAACATGCAAGCACGCTGAGCAATCCAAACCATTTCATCATCAGTATATACGCTTGGAAAGCCTTGGGAATCTCTGAAACTTTTCTTCTTATACATTGTGTCCTTCTGAGAGAAAACCAATGGGCTAACGTGACTTCTTTTCCCAACAGGGTCAATCTGCGCACTCAAAAGCGCCTCGCCGCCTCCGTCATCGGCTGCGGTAAGCGCAAGATCTGGCTGGATCCAAATGAGCAAAGCGAGATTGCCAACGCCAACTCTCGCCAGACCGTCCGAAAGCTGGTCAAGGATGGCCTCATCATCCGAAAGCCCGTCACCATGCACTCCCGAAGCCGCGCCCGCGAGCTGAACCTTGCGCGAAGAGAAGGCCGACACCGTGGCTACGGTAAGAGAAAGGGTACTGCCGATGCCCGTATGCCCAGCCAGGTTCTCTGGATGCGCCGCATGCGTGTTCTCCGCCGCCTCCTCGTCAAGTACCGTGCATCTGGCAAGATCGACAAGCACCTTTACCACGAGCTGTACCACCTGAGCAAGGGTAACACCTTCAAGCACAAGCGCGCCCTGGTTGAACACGTACGTTTATCCATGACCCTTTTGTTATGTTCTCTTATGTCTGAGATTGGATGCGATTCAATTTGGCGGAAGCAGTGATATTCTGTCTCTGATGGCCAAGGTCCCCACCCAAGAGAATGAGGAAATTGCTCTCGTTGTCCCGCTTGTGTCGCATCAAAATTGAGAGGCTACTTTGTCGTTCAATATACTAAGTCTCAATGTTCAGATTCACCGTGCCAAGGCTGAGAAGGCCCGCGAGCAGGCCATCAAGGAAGAAATGGACGCCAAGCGTGCCAAGACCAAGGCCGCCCGTGAGCGCAAGATGGAGAGAGTCGCTGCCAAGCGAAATGCTCTTTTGGCCGAGGAGTGAACCGGATAGGCTGCGATGATGATGCTATTGTTTCGGTTTGAGAGGATGCTGCTGCATTCGGAGTCTGCGGGTTGGGTCTTTTTTTACGCCCTTCTGGTTTTCTACAGTACCGGCGGGGCTTCTGGCATGTAGCATTGAAAAGAAAAATGGAATCACGATGCATACAGAATCATACCAGATACTGGTACTGCCGTGAGTAGTGTCGTGACGAGTGTGATGACCCCTGTGACGCTGGGTCGAACGAACGAACTGCCGTCAACAAACAGCCACAGATCTAGCATGTCCAAAGGTAGGACAAGTAGACTGACCATACGACTGATTAAGAATGAAAATTGATAGGAAGAACGAACAAGTATCCCTTTTTAATTTCTTTTTAATTATTAATTTCTCCTCCAAGCCGTCGATTGCCATTACCCATAGCCAACTTGCAAATGGGAACGCCGGGGCTCCAGCCGCGGTCATCGGGTCATCGAGCTAATAACTCGAGGGCAGTGCGGGGATGGGCGGGTACCGGCGGTCGGAGCTCATCGGGCCACTGATTCCTGAACAAATTAATTGAATAGACATTGACGACGACGACGACGACCAGACTAGTTTTGATAGTCGTCCGGACCAGACCAAACCAAAGATAAGCTCCTGGTCCCTGTTCCTCGGTCCCCCGTAATCCCTACGTCGTCTTCCTTTGCTTCCTCCGATTGTCCACGCTTCTCATCGTTCCGCCTTCTCTCTCCCTCCAGTCGCCACGCAGGACAGTGATTTCGCCAACTTGGACATCAATCACTACGTGCTGCCGTCCCTGCTTGATTCGCCATGTCTCTGCCCGGTCTGCGAGGCACCTCGCGAGCCCTTTGTGGCTTCGCCCGGCCTGTCGTAGCCGCTCGACGGGCCAAGTCCTCCATGGCCATGGATGGACAGCAGCAGGTTCGCAGCAGCTGCCTCTTTCCCTTGCGCAATCTGACGAGCTCTCGATTTGTTCTGTATACATCAAAGGCAACGTGCTGACCTGTTGTATTCATATAGCTCCTCTCTGCCCATTTGCAGCAGGCCGATCCTGCTGTCTTTGACATCGTCGAGAACGTACGTCTCTGAACCACCCTTTCAAATCAGCGCGACGCAAAACCCATGACATTATGATCAACACATGTCTCATTTGCATCGCCACTGTCCTGTTCATGGGAACCAAACACGGAGTAAGGTGCTAACGTTGTGATTTCGTAGGAGAAAAATCGCCAGAGGCACTTCATCAACCTCATTCCTTCCGAAAATTTCACCTCTCAAGCTGTTTTGGACGCCCTCGGCAGTCCCATGCAGAGTAAGCCAGCCGAATCTTACTACTGGCCGCTGTAGATACAACACGAGACAAAATCAGATTGCTTACCACAGTTTCACACCTAGACAAGTACTCTGAAGGCTATCCCGGTGCTCGATACTACGGTGGTAATGAATATATTGATCAAGCAGAACGTCTCTGCCAGCAGCGCGCTCTGGAGTCATTCGACCTCGATGCTCAGAACTGGGGAGTGAATGTGCAAGGTGAGACTCGCACATGGCCTCCTTGCCGCGTTTCTCTTCCAGGAACTTAACCTCCAGCCTAGAAAACCAAACGACATAACATCTGACACTCTCTTGATTTCACAGCTCTATCCGGTGCGCCTGCCAACTTGTATGTGTACTCTGCGGTGATGAACGTCCATGACCGCTTGATGGGTCTCGACCTGCCTCACGGCGGCCACTTGTCACACGGTTACCAGACGCCAACCAAGAAGATCTCCTTCATCTCCAAGTACTTCGAGACGGTGCCCTACCGCCTGGACGAGTCCACTGGTCTGATCGACTACGACAAGCTCGAGGAGCTCGCGACCATCTACCGGCCCAAGATTATCGTGGCCGGAGCCAGCGCCTACAGCCGGCTGATCAACTACAAGCGCATGCGCGAAATCTGCGACAAGGTCAACGCTTACCTGCTGGCCGACATGGCTCACATCTCCGGTCTCGTGGCCGCCAAGGTGCTTCCGAGCCCATTCCCTTACGCCGACATCGTCACCACCACCAGCCACAAGAGCTTGCGAGGGCCGCGCGGCGCCCTCATCTTCTTCCGCAAGGGCGTGCGTCGCCAGAACCCCAAGACCAATGTCGACGAGATGTACAACCTCGAGGGGCCCATCAACACCTCCGTCTTCCCAGGCCACCAGGGTGGTCCGCACAACCACACCATCACCGCCCTCGCCGTCGCCCTCAAGCAGACCCAGACCCCCGACTTCCACGCCTACCAGTCCCAGGTGCTTTCCAACGCCAAAGCCTTCGCCAAGCGCCTCGGCGACGAAAAGACCAAGGGCGGCCTGGGCTACAGCCTCGTCAGCGGCGGCACAGATAACCACCTCGTCCTGGCGGACCTGAAGCCCCACGGCATCGACGGCGGCCGCGTCGAGCGCATCCTCGAACTCGTCGGCGTAGCCGCCAACAAGAACACCGTCCCCGGAGACCGCTCCGCCCTCGTTCCAGGCGGTCTGCGCATGGGCACACCCGCCATGACAACCCGAGGCTTCGGCGAAAATGACTTTGTCCGCGTCGCGGACATTGTCGACCGCGCCGTCACCATCGCCGCCCGCATCGACAAGTCCGTCAAGACTGCCGCCAAGGAGCGCGGCGAGAAGTCTCCCGGCAAACTAAAGTTGTTCCTCGAGCACGTTGGCAACGGCAACTCGGAGCCTGAAATCATCCAGTTGCGCAGTGAAGTGGAGGATTGGGCGGGCACATTCCCTCTTCCGTGGGAGACGAATCAATAAATCTTGTTCGCTCTTCAAGTCCGATTCTTCTAGCCACAAAAAAAAAGGTTGAATGACGGGGGACATGGGCGAAATTTCAAATCATCAACAGGGTCCAATGTTATAAAACCTTGATCCTATCTCATTATAGCTTTTCTGTTGGGGGCTTGCTCTCCAACTGATTTCGTCATGTTTGGGAGTAAGGCGCTTGTAATTTATCCTACTCAGGAAAGAATGGATGGATGGACGAAGCGGTACCTCGCTACTGTTCCAGTCGGTAGCTTTGGGCTACATACAAGCTGAGCTAGCCGGTCATTTAAGAAGACGGGGATCAACTCCCCTGGTTAAACGTGGAAACCTACATACTTGCAGTCTTCGTGATGATGTGCGTGCATGAATATTTCGAGTTGGGACTGGTCTCAGCGTGGCCATGACGAGTGTGTTAGTCGACATGTATTACATAGTCCCTGTCAATTTGGCGTGTTCACGGCATTGCGTAGTTTCCCGGGGTGTTCCCGCACAAATGGAATTTGGTATTTGAAAGAAAAGAGAAAAAAAATTGCATTATATTCGCTCCGCTCAAGTATTCAACTGGTATTTCCTAACCTCATTCCATCTTTCCAATAACCTTCTTCATGTCTCTCTCTGCTACACTCTCACAGTACTTCTTCAGGTACGTCAACTCGGCCATGCTTTCATAACCACATTTTTCCGCGAGAGCATGTAGGACAGGCCAGACGGTGAAATCGACAATGCACAGTGTGCTCATATTGCGCATAAATGCTGCGTTTGTCACATACCCGTCCCAAATAGCCAACTCCGATAAAAACGCTCTTGTCAGATCTGTAGACTGGTCTCAACGTTTCCACAGCTCTGCTGATTTGTATGCCTGCTGGAAGCGGCTGTATCGCTTGGCGAGGTCGGCTTTGCTAAGTTGTGCGGCATCGCTTTGGCCGTACACGGCGTCAAAGTACAGCATGATGGCGACATCTCCGTCAACAGCAGACTTGTTATCATCGTTGTCAACAAAGCGAATTGGGGTATCAGCGACGAAGGCATCACTCGCAGCTTTGATTATCTGATGGCGAAATACTGCCCTTGGCGTACTTGACGCCGAATTCGCTAAGCATTAGCCAAATGCGCACGTTGGCTATCGCGTCGGCAGATACAAAGAATCGAGGAGAGTTTCTTTTCTTATGTGTAGAACATCGAATCCCTTGCCATATCGAGCCTCCCAGTCAAAGACGGACGAGTTGTTCTCGGCTCCAAAGGCTTTCAACATCTCAATCGCTTCGGGACCTTGTCCATTGATGACGGATTTCGCGGCATCACGGGTTTTACTAGTGGCGCCTTGGCCCCATATCATATTCTCATCTTTGTCCAAGAAGGTTCCTATGTGTCGAAATGTCAGGGAAATTCGCTGACCCTCGTAGGCCAGCTCCGAAGGCGTCTTTTCCCGTTCAGCCCTTTTGTCTTGTCTTATGGAGTGTAGCCACTTCATATTGGTCTTCAGGCCCATGCGGCACAGCGAATTATGGGGCAGTTGTGCTCGTTGTGCTTGGCGCTTTGCGTTCCCGGGCGGCGAGACACCACTAAAAGACCGATCCTTACTCTGTCTCTTGGTCCTGAACACCATGGTTCGCTCAGCTCCCAGACTAACATTTGCAATATATGAGCTCTTGACAACATCGATGGTCTTGTCGCTGTGCTCAGATATGTAGTCCTTGCCATTGCGGTAGAACTGTATCAACACGTGGTTCAACGCATGGCCTAGGTGCTCCTCAATCTTTGTCTTGATTGTTAGCACCGTTGGCGAAAATGGCAGCAGCGGCGGTGATTCATCTGATGGATGGCGGTAGACAGGCATGCTTCCATCATGCGCTACTTCACCTTGGACAGCAACTAGGCGTGGAACGTCGCCGCCTTGGTGCGACATACGCTGCCACTGTACTTCATTCCGTAGCTCCTCAAAGGCAATCTTCTCCAACTCTTGTGGTAAAACATCCTCAATAATATCAGTGTCCCCTTCACCGAGACCCTTTTGTAGAATCTTTTCTTTCGGGATGGCGTTCTCAGGCACCGCCTGCTGGCTCATCGTTGATGATTCAGTTGAGACGTGGCTGTGCTGTGATGGTTGAAAGGTGTTAGGGCTGTCACCGTCCCCTTGCAGATTGCCATCTTCAATGAGCACAATGGACTTGTCATCCTTTTCAACAATTAGTTCACTTGATCTTGGCTTCTGATCTGCCGTGACTGCTGGAGTGGTATTTTTTTGATTCGCTTCTTGTCGCTTCGGTTGTGGAATTTCCTCCGAGTCAGCCTGGGAAGCCTGGTGATTTGCTGCGCCATCGCCAGCCACCTTGTCAGGGCGCCTTGCTTCCAGCCGTAGACCTGCCAGGGAAGTCACAATATCGGACGGGTTGCTAAATTCGTCGCGACGCTGTGTACTTCCAGTCGGCATGGCAGATGGAAATGGCGTCGGGGCAGAAGATCTCGGCGGTTGTGGAGAGGTGGTAGCTGGGTTTGCATGGAGATTCTCGATAACCTCCTCCGCAGACGCTATTTCGCAGCCTGTGAGTTCCATGAGATTCCTCACCGCCACGAGTTGTCGCTGTACACTGCGATAGCCACAGCAGTCTTCAACGATCGTTATTGACATGCCATGACCAGCAGCGTCTAGGGCGGTGGCGTAGACACCAACATTCGCCATGGAGCCACAAATGAATACTTCCATGACCATCTTCGCCCTCAGGGCCCTGAGAAGTGTTGTGCCATTGAAGCCAGAGTAATGACTTTTCGTAAGGATCGTATCTCTGTTCGACAAAGCCTCTTCCATCGCAGAGATCATCTTTGCTCCCCAAGAACCTATCTTGGCACTTTTTGCTTCCGGCTGACTCAAGAAGGCTTCTTCGTCTTCAGGCTCATCTGGATCAACGGCTGCCATGCTTAGCCCTCGGCTGTCCTTGTGTCCGGTCACTGGAGGAGAGTTAGAAACTATGATGGCCTCCGTGTCAACTGGCACAGGTTTGTCAAACTGTGATTGTAGCCAAACGACATCGCCTTTGCCACGAAATTCATTCACCAACCGTACCGCGCGGTTGACAAACCCCTCCGGATCCGATGCTGGTAAAGCCCCATCGCTTTCGACAAAGTCGTTTTGAAAATCAACAAGAACCAAAGCTTTGCGGGTAGTGAGTTGCGGTAGAAGTGCCTGGTCAAAGGCAAACATGACGGCTAGGTCCTCTCTTGTTTATATACCTATCCACTCGTTTTCGCTTGTCCAGATAATGATCTTCCCTTGCGATGCTAGCACCAAAAACGAACCGTTTCGATATGCAGGGACTAACATGTACGATGACGAGCAGGGGTTACCGGGTAAGCCTGGGGCAAAGTCGAAGAAAAGGTCTGTCACGAGCTCAGTGTGCGAACTTGTGGCCCAGAGGTAATGATTCAATAAAAGTACGGTTGCTCGTGGCACAAGATGAAGAACATACCGAATTTCGCGCACCGAGTAGCTTTTTGGTCCGGAAACTGAGAGAGCGGTTCGTAATTGTGCATAAAGCAACGGACCAGCTCTATGTCGTGGACCTGGACGCCGTGAAACGCCATCAGGTGGAGACACTTGGGCCACCTTGTCTTAGACAACTCTTTGCTCAACCGAACCGAGCCGGTGGGCTGAATATTGAGGTGAGTGGTCGGGAAATTGAGAGCATACAGTAATCATTGGCAGCAAGGCAGTGTTCAATTGGCGGCGTCGGCATGTTACCGGGAGACGATTACGACAGGAAATCATTGATGAGCGGCCACGAAAGACTTCAGCCGTGGATCGTGTATCCCCAGAGGTATCGTGTACTCCGTACCCGATGTGGACTAGATGGACATCTAGGCTCGCCAGGGATGACTCTGGCAATTGGTGCGACATCATTGCGGGTGCTGGCATAATGGCCTTGTATTCTTCGAAGGCGAGGGGGTTGAGTTAATGTGTAATACGGAGAGATATTAGTCGCTCTCAGTCTGGTTCCTGTCTCATTCAATATTGAACGGGCGGGTGCAGCTGGCAGGACTGACTGTGGCAATGCGTCTTGCAATGCGTCTGCGCCTGCGCCTTCCCTGGAGTTGGATGAGAAGCTGTGTTTAACCGCCCACCAAGCACACTCGATCTAACCACCCGCCGATAGCAGCGTGTTGCAGGTCGAGCTCGCCGGGTTGGCTGCTCCTTCAAGGTAAAACGTCGATTTTTCCTTTGAGTGCCTCGCTCGCCAAGCCTGGCCCTGCTCGATATGCCGCCGCGGTGGAGCCGCTGCTGAAGCTGTAATTTTCTATTTGCCGAATATTTGCCGAATCTCCAGCTTCCATTGACGAACCTCTCCATGATCGCCAGAACACCATTTCCTGGGTTGGAAGCGAAATACACGACACATTTGTTTGTGCTGCACAAGACTTTCCTCCATACATCTCCATGCTTCCATGACCCTAAACGTTGTTATATGACCTGGTTAGGCGGCTGCAACAGCCTTGCTACCCTGTTTAATCGTCGCGCTTCCTAACCAACCGCCAGCGCAAACATGTCATCGAAGCGAAGCCTATCCGTCGCCTCAAGAGGGTCGCCTGATGGAACCTCCAAACGCCTCAAGCTTGATTCTAAACGAGGCGAGGGAGTCCTCGACGAGATGCCGATCGATGTTCCTTTTCAGGTCGAAGACGAGGTTACTGCAGTCCAGTCGCTGGCCCCGTCGCATCACGCCAACGCAAGAGTGGGAATTCAACGCTCTATTGCCATGGTTTTGAAACACGATGGCTTTGATTCTTCTACCCCGGAAGCTATGGAAAGCTTCACCGGCATCGTTGAGACATGTTCGTTGCGCCATTCCTCACGGTTGCCAGGTTCTTGCCCGAGCACTAACGCATCCTCGTAGACCTCCAGTCGTTGATTGAAGAAACCAAAAGATTTGCCCTCTCCTCTCGCCGTGATCATCCGATTCCTATGGACTTTGAGGCAGTTCTTCGACAGTTCAACCTACCAATTTCATCGTTGAAACCACACCTGAAAACCCCATTACCGGCTGACTCTCTTGCGCCGGCGTATCAATACGTTTACGAGGCAGACGGAGAAGCATATGCAACCCTGCCACTTCTTGGCCCAGAGCTCAGTGGTCAGGAGGATAAGGACGCAAAGAAATACATCCCATCGTCTTTTCCCGATTTTCCGAGTCGCCATACGTACAAGTTCACCTTGCAGGAAGATACGAGTACACGAGATTCCAAAAAGATACGGGAGGAAGCTGCAAGAACTGCACAACATGGGGAGGATGCCCTTCGACGTCTGGTTCGAGCATCCAAAATGAGAAAGCAAAAGGAAGCCAAGTCATTGGTTGAAAAGGACAGCCATGGGAAAGAGCGCTTTCGTCTGTGGGAAGCTACCATGAGACGATTCATGGGAGCTGATCAACGAGGCGAAAACACGGAGCAAGTCGAGATCGCCGATCACAGCATGATTGTGAATGGGGACGTTGCATTCGCACGCAAAGAGGTGTCACGCCTCGGCAAGCGCTTGGGGCCGCTGACCTCGCCAACGGGCAAGTAATCGACTTCGATCCCGCCTGCATGACCCGGCGTAGAAGCGGTAGATGACTGGCGCCTACGTCGTCGGACGATCAATTTGCGTGTTGGGGTATTCTTTTCTCTTCGCCCGCGCTTCTGGATTTGACTTGCTTTCTCACTGGTTGTGATACCCTATGAGCATTTGAAGACATGGAATTGGAGCAACTGTTCTTCAGCCAGTAACAACTTATTGGGATCGGCGCATGGAGTTGAATGGGACATGAATAAGAGCCGGCGTCTGGGAAGGACGGTTAATTGACACGGCGTTTTGCATTTGTGATAGAGCGGTCATTTTCGGAAAGCCAGCTACGACGCTGGAATCATAAGCAATTGCGCTCATCAATTCGATAGAGCACTGGTGACCGTAGCGGTACGACCATGCTGCTCGAGAGCATGACTCTCTTGTGAATTGTAAGACTTTTGTGCTTGTGTCAGGACAATATCTTTCAACAGAGGAAGCGAACGTCACTTTGTCTAAGACCAGGAGATACAGTACATGGTCTTTATGACGAAGATCTACTGAACGCAAGCCTGTCAACCCCTTCCCGTCTTTGAGATTCTTTGAGATCCACTGTCACCTGTTAGCAAGTCCACGTAAATCGATCGGAACAATTGGCGTCTAATACTAGAGCCGCGTTAATTCGTTGGGCTGTGAGCAAGTACCCGTAGACTACTCCGTCTGTTCTGATGCACATAAGGGCTCAGCCACAGGGTCAGCCACAGAGAGAAAAGTCCGGGAGCTCATGGTAACCAGGCCAGGACCACGCGCTTGTGAAGCGGCCCTAATTTTTCACCCACACAAAAAAATATCCCAATTTCTGCCGAACCAGGTTTGACACCAAGCGACCCAGTCGGTTTTGCAGAAGAGCCAGAAGCCCTCGCGAAGCCCTTCTGAGTTTCCTTCATCCCCTCCCACTGCATCTCTCGACTTTCGTTGCATCGCCTTTGTCAACGTCGCCATGGCTGAACAATTGATTCTCAAGGGCACTCTGGAGGGCCACGTACGTTTTTTGTCCCATTTTCCCTGCATATTGCTCTGGCCATCACCGGGGCATCGGACTGGTGATGACGACTTTCCGCATGGACACAAGATTGATATGGACGGAGAGGCATAAATGATGAATTTCAAATGGGACTTCAATGCTGACTCTGAACAGAACGGCTGGGTCACCTCTTTGGCCACCTCCATGGAGAAGTACGTCGAATCCCAACAGCTCTCATTATCGACAATGCGAACGAATTGAACCCCGAATTTGTTGCCGAGAGCACAGAACGGCGAAGGATGACGAATGTTTATGCTAACACATTTTTACTCTACAGCCCCAACATGCTCTTGTCTGCTTCTCGCGACAAGACCCTGATCATCTGGAACCTCACCCGCGATGAGAACCAATACGGTCACCCCAAGCGATCTCTGACCGGCCACTCCCACATCGTCTCGGACTGCGTATGTCATACTCCCGATGTGCATGACTCTTGTTCTGTCGAGAGAAGAAGAGACAGGTAGCAATCAATAGGAACAAAACCGGCTGATGCGATGTGGAATGAACAGGTTATCTCCTCCGATGGTGCCTACGCTTTGTCTGCTTCTTGGGATAAAACCCTTCGCCTTTGGGAGCTTGCCACCGGTACCACCACTCGACGATTCGTCGGCCACACCAACGACGTCCTGTCCGTCTCTTTCTCCGCCGACAACCGTCAGATCGTCTCTGGATCCCGCGACCGCACCATCAAGCTGTGGAACACCTTGGGTGACTGCAAGTTTACCATTAGCGAAAAAGGCCACACTGAGTGGGTTTCCTGCGTGCGATTCAGCCCCAACCCCCAGAACCCCGTCATTGTCTCCTCCGGCTGGGACAAGCTCGTCAAGGTATGTCGGATATATCGCCTCATTTTCCCCATTCTTGATATGACTGGGACCAAAACGCAACATGTTTCCTTTCATGCTTTGAAATTTCTACATGATGTTATGCATAATTTTAAGTATTTGCTACTTCAGAGCCTTTCACAAAGGCCATGAGACAGACTATTCACCTTTGCCTGATTCCTTTCCCCCATGAAAACACATGTTGCGTTTTGGCGGGTCATGTCGTTGGCGCATGAGTTCCAAAAACGACTGACGAAGTTGGTTTCTTCCGCAAAACCCAGGTCTGGGAGCTCTCCAGCTGCAAGCTGCAGACCGATTACATCGGCCACACCGGCTACATCAACACCGTCACCATCTCCCCCGACGGTTCCCTCTGCGCCTCCGGTGGCAAGGACGGCACCACCATGCTCTGGGATCTTAACGAGTCCAAGCACCTGTACTCCCTCAACGCCAACGACGAGATCCACGCTCTCGTCTTCTCCCCCAACCGATACTGGCTCTGCGCTGCCACCGCCAGCAACATCATCATCTTCGACCTCGAAAAGAAGAGCAAGGTCGATGAGCTCAAGCCCGAGTTCACCGCTGTCGGCAAGAAGAGCCGAGAGCCCGAGTGTGTGTCCCTGGCCTGGTCTGCTGATGGCCAGACCCTCTTCGCTGGTTACACTGACAACATCATCCGTGCTTGGGGTGTCATGTCGAGGGCATAAACATATGCCCCCTTTTCACAAATCAAAATGTAATGCGGCGAAGATGCATAGTTTTTAAGGAATCACAGGGAACGCAAGGCAAAGTAGATATTTGGAGAGGAAGAGACAAAGTGCACAGGAGCAGCAAGAAATTCAGCCAAGTTCTTTTTTTCTTGGGGTTGAGTTCGTGGTGAAATGGTAGGGTAAGATCATGGTGGGGCGTCATATATGGTTGGCTTCCTCCTCGTTTTGGTCTTCTTTATTGATGTGAAGGAAAACAGGGAACAAAAAAACTTACCTGTACCTGATGAGGCATGAAGTATAGCTGGCCAGGCAGCCTCTGAAGACAGGATTAGGCATGCGTGCTTTGTTCTTCCAATAAAGAACTCGACTTTCATGACTTGGGTCTTTTTTTTTTTTCAATGGCTGAGTGTGATAGTATTGATGTGTGATATGGAGCGTGATTGTACTCCATAAAGATCTTGATGTGATATGTAAGAAGTAGGCTGGCTGGCTGCTGCAAGCTATAATGACTGAAAAATTAACCAAACGGGCTGTAATATTGCCAGTGTCCCATTCGCATTGTGTGAACTGCGGGGAGTAAACATTTTCAGTTCATCATTTGAAACCGGCCAGCATTAATTGATGGAGCAAGGTCGGAAACACATGAAGTGGCATACTTTGGTCTTTATTCCTATTCATTGTATGACGACCATTGGCTTCCATTTGGTCTTGATTTTCCTTCTTCGCCAGTTCTATAATACAACGCGTGCTTCCCTCGACCCTGGTCCTATACACAGCATATCCTTTTTCTTTTTTTCGTCCCTCAAAGCTGCTGGCCTCTCGATTAACAACACAGTGGTCAATCCTCTTCTCTTGCAATCGCTCTCAGAGAAAGATGGCAATTTACTTCATGCCTCACCCGTTCACATGAATGGAGGCAGGGAGAACGGGTAGCTAGAGTTCTTGATGCGGAAAACACTCAACAAGAAGCTATATATGAAGAACATGGCAGCTCCCCAGATTAGCACAGCCACAGATTGTGACTTGGGATTGGTCATGCGAGGAACCTTGGTGGCAAGTGCAATGGTGCAGAAGCTCAGGAGGCCATCTAATGCATTGGTCAGTTAGTCATCCGAAATCAGACTGGCGGTGAGGGAAGCCGAGCTTGCACGTACACATGGCGGCAATGATCTGAGTTTCAAGCCCAACTTGGTTTTGAAAACCACCAATGAAGTAGGTGATGCCTCCCTTTCCATCTCCAACAACGTAGGGAGACTTGCGAATATGGCAGAACATGTGGCCGCTGATGAAGAGGAGGATGGCAATCATGCTTCCCGCAGCCCAGAAGTTGCGGCTCTGAATAATTGGAAGAATATATGGCAGAGCAGAGACCAGGACGGTGACGGCACCGGCAAGGAAAGTGATGGCAGAAGCCCACTTCAGGTAATTGATAGGATGCTTGAGCTCGGGGTGAGGGCGGCCGGGGAGGTTACGAACAAGCCAGGCATGCACGACCTCGGCAGGACTCGGCCTAGGATTGAGTATTGTTAGACATTGTCCTTATTCTGTCATCGATGATGGCGTTATTGAGGAACCGCAACTCACCCCGCGGTGAAATCATATCGAAGAGGTTCGACGGATGCAACGGCGTGAGGACCAGTAGTGGGACGGAAAAGCAACAGAACAGGGGCCGTTTGAAGACCGAGCTATGCCAATGTGAAAATTAGTGTCCACAGAGCATCCACTCGATACCGGTGCGAAGCCATACCGACAAGAATGTATCTCTGCCGTCAGAGAAATCCAGGACACCGAAGAGCAGCCTCGACTCCTGCTTTCGATCGCCCTGGGCCCAGCTCGACGCAATCAACTCCCATTCGGGCTTGAAACCCCGGCATAGTGAGCACCCGAACCGTGGCTCCTGGGCAGTCAAGACTACAGCAACGGAGTAGTCTCTCGGGTTGGTTGTCAATGTCTTGTACGAGGCGTCGTTGAGCTGGATCGGATTGCTGAGCCGAGAAAGACGGGTGAACTTGGCGAATCGCTCCTGGCTTGACTGCTCGGCGGCAAAGGTACTGGCGACTAGCGCACAGGCCGATGCGAGAGTTGCTAGAAAACGCATCTTGGATGGCAGTGCAACTGTCCTGGTTGCGATTGGCGAGTTGCTGGACGGGAGTTGCGGAGGGGAGGGAGTTGGAAGAGCTGATGGAGCTCCGTTTTACCATGTACATTACTTTGAAGCTGAGGTGGCCTCACTGAAAGTACATATCAACTTGCACCACCAGGTACTACAACGGATCGTACCCCGTCTTCGTACCCTACCCTACTATAGCCGCGCCACGGGTGGTTGCAGCCTCAGTGTGGCGCAGCATGCTCATGCTAGTCATCGTTAATCAACCTCGTCGCTGATGATGCATCACGTGCAACGCTTAGCAAACGGCCATCCGAACCAAGCTAAGCCCAAAGCGGCAGAATGTTTACTTGTCGATGCGGGACAAAACATGACCCGCCAACAAGTCAACCAAGCCCGACCAGTTTGGCAACAGCATCCAAGGTCGATAACCGATTATACAAGACGCATCAGCTGAATTAACCCTACACAGAAAGGGTATTGCAGCATCTACTACAGCAGGAGGTGCTCTTTTTGCATTCTTCAATTCCAATCTTCTATCTATCCTCGGCTCTTACTCCCGTCTTCCGGAAGCGCCTTGTCAGGCGACAAGAATTATGATCATGGGCGCCAATTCCGATGAGGTAACTTTTATTCCAATTTCTCCTCATTTTTTTTTTATCCGTATCGAAATCACTGATCATTACTATAGCGTATGGCGCGCATCCACGAGCTCGAAATGCTGCGTCAAGACGCTTTGCACAAAACAGAATCCATCACTCGCGATGAAGAGGCCCGACTATTGCAATTGCGGTTGCTGATGATGCGGGATGAGAACGCTGACCTGCGAGAAACAATCGGCCAGCGAGACTTCATGATCAGCACCATGATGAAAGACACTGATCAGCTGCGACTCGACTTGGATGGTAGTAAACAGACTATCCGTGGGCAAGATGCGCGACTCAAGAAGCAGGACATTGATATGGCGAGTCTGAAGGTACGGGGCGTATCAAGTCATCATCTATCTTTTCTCTATAACTAATGCTTTTCATAGGCCGAGATTGAAGCGTTGAATGGATCCGTGCATGATTCAGGGAAAATACTAAAGGAGAAATATGCCTTGACAAGGGAATTGGAACGCATCAAAGCAGAACTGGAGCATCTTCAATCACAACTTAAGATCTACCAGGCAACGGTAGCAGAGAAAAATGACCTTCGGCGACAACTCGACTCTGTGGAGGTGGAGCTGGAGAACGAGAAGCGATCGAGGTTGCGCTTGCAGTCTAAGAATAACGACGCCGCGACCGCAGAGTTAGTATCTCGGCTAGAGGATGCCGAGAAGAAGCTCGCAGCTGAAAAGAAAGAACACGAAAGGATCAAGAAGGAGCTTGAGAGACAAGTGACAGCTACTAAGGCCGAGAATGAGCGGCTGGAGGAACGTATCTCTACTTTCAAAGACAAGACCAAAGGACTGCAAGGCGAGCTGAAAGAAGCCAAAGAAAAGCTACTAGATGAAGCCCAGTCTAAGCTCGCTACTGTCAAATCACGACCAGTCTCCCGCAGCGATGAGGACAAGCCTAGGAAAGCAATCTCGTTGATGAAAGATGCTGGCAAAAAGCGTCGTGGCCCAGTCATGAGCTTTGAGGAGATTACTATCCAGACGCCGGGGAATGGTATTGTTGCCCAAGAGAGGCCAACTAAGAAGCGTGGCACTGAGAAGGTCCAGGCAACTGTTGGAGAGAAGTCGGTGTTCTCAGTCACGCCGTTCCTCAATCGAAACAAGTCCTTGAACGACGACTCAGCAAATGACTCGTCCAACGATGCTTTGGCTGAGGCGCCTGACCCAGAGCCCATGTCCGATGGCCCAGCAGCTGTCGCACCGCTTTCGGAATCCGAGGCGGAAGCTCCTAAGCCCAAGGTGTCGTTCAAGTCCGCAGTCTCATTCAAATCTCCCGCCAAGGCTGCCAAGCCACGAGTCCGGCAAGCGAAGGCAACCCCCTTGGGCGAATCTTCCCCTGCCAAGACAAATAGGGTCGTCAAGTCACGCGGAACACCAAAAATCAAGTCTATACCAGAGGCTTCAGTGGACAAGTCAAGCGAGGATGCAAGCGTAACTGATCAGGAGAAAGTGCCGGTTGCGGCTTCTAAGAAGACTGCCTCTATTCTTCAGCCTAAGGCGCCAGAAGGGGACGTCAAAAAGAAGAAGCGCAAATTGCTCGGCGCAGCCAAAACGACACCCTTTGATGACGATGATGGCGAAACAGTAGCTCAGCCTAAGCCGCTGCCCGCGGTAGCCAAGAGAACAAAGGCTCGTCTCGGTGGTGGTGTGAAGAATGCGTTTGCGGCAGGTTCTTCGTTCTCGCCTCTCAAGAGGGATAGGAGAGGTGTGAATGCGAGTTTCTTGGGGTAACAGCTTTTTTTCTATAACGGCATCATGATTGGCTATGAGTATGACAGCGAGCTGGCTCTGGACTGTTGCAATATTTTTGTACTCTTATTTCGCATCGATGGAGTTTTGTTTGGGTTTGGGATGGTGGCTACCAAATGTCGGTTGGCTTTGAGTAATCTGGCGCAACCGGTCGATTGCTTTTTCTAAAGTATAAATTATTCAGGGTGATCGTCGATTGCCCTTTGTTGATTCAACGTCCAATTGTATATGTAATGTCCAGTAATTCATGGAGCATAGTTTTTCGTCGTCGGGATTGTTGTGCAGGGTAGTAGGCAATGCCTTCCCCAATGCCTTCCCGAAGACCTACGGAATTTAGGGATCCACACCAGACTCAATGACGGAGAACCAACGGATTCTTCTTACAATGCAAACTCACTTCACACCTTCTACAATCGATTGAAACCGTTGATAAGCTAATACCTACTGATTAACATCCTGCTCCGAGGCGTCCAGCCCACCTCAATGGTGACTGCCAATCCCCTTCTACTGCTAACCTCGAAGCTATGCTCCTGTGGTAGCCCTCGTCCTCTCGCAAGCATACCTCTTCGCACAAGCTGTTTTCCGCGCTGGTCGTCATCCAATTCACGATGGAAGCAGCGCCAGGGAAGGGACATGTTTGCGCGGGAGGCCAAAGTCCAGGGTATGAAGAGCAGAGCAGCCTTTAAATTACTAGAGGTGTGTTCATTTCGCCCTTGTCTCGTCCAGAAAAGCTGCATCCCGTTCAAGCAAGATAGCTAATAATCGTCAAGATGGATTCGAAGTTTAAAATCTTCAGATCTGGACAGACAGTAGTTGATTTGGTACGAATACCCTCATTGAACCTTTGTCTGTCTGCCCAAGACTTATCTTGCGTAGGGATACGCCCCGGGAAGTTGGTCACAGGTACTTTTGTCACCAGATCTATCCAAATCATAATACGAAAATGGTATTGACGACTTCTAGGTCGCTCAAGAACGGACAAGGCCGCACGGCCGTGTGATTGGGATAGATCTCATTCCTGCCCAACCACCCCGTGGGGTGGCTACGTTCCAGGGAGATTTCCTATCGCCCATGGTGCAGAAGCTTGTCAAAGATTTCATTGCCAGGACGGCAAGCCAGAAAGGTTCATTGGAGAATAAAGGCGTGGGTGTGGAGGCGGGGAGCGGGGACCCGGTGCTGGACCAGCCTAGTTATATTGATAGGGAGAGACATGCGAGTGAGGAGGTTGAGGTGAAGGATGCGGGTGAATCGGCGGCACCGTCGGTAGATGTAAGTGTTTTTCCTCCGGCGCGCCTTTTTGTTCACCCAAGTTTCGGGGCTTTTCACGGTTCTCTTCGGTTTACTTCTCTTCTGTCGTTGATGGAAATGCTGACTGCGAATAGGTCGTTCTAAGTGACATGTCAGCACCCTGGGACCAGACTTCCGGTTATATGTCGAATACGTTGACCAACCCGTACCATAGGTTGATGAACACGAGTGGCGTGGCGTTTCGTGATCATGCAGGGAGTATGGTGCGTTTTTCGAAACCCATGATTTACAGCCTTTATGTTTTCTTGTCCAGCAGCAACGGTGGTTCGATGCGCTACGAACTATCAAATCGAGAATTCACTGACTAAATTTCGGCCTGGTAGGATCTGTGCACGGCCGCCCTCCAGTTCGCAAGCGATACGTTGAGACCGGGCGGGCATTTCGTATGCAAGTTCTACCAGGGGGCCGAGGATAAGACGCTCGAGGGTAAGCTGAAGAGGATGTTTGGCAAGGTTTTTAGGGAGAAGCCCGAGTCGTCGAGGAGAGTGAGTACTACTTGTTTTTGCTGAACCCCCTTTTGTCGTGAAGCTGATGTGCTGTATGGGCGGGCGAAGTTTCCATTCTGACTGGTTGTTAGGAGAGCAAAGAGGCATATTTTATTGCGTTGCGGAGGAAGCGGGGTGTTTTGTTGGAACCGTCAGATACGCCTTGAGTACGTACGTCTATGAGGAGATTTAGCCTTTGTATCATATTTGTATCTGGCAGCGTTTATAGACGTCATATGCAAACTTCAACTGGGATACAGAGGGGCATTGCGTACGGGATCGCGGTGCTCATACGGATCACGTTAAAACATTCGTCCAAGTCAAGTCATAGATGGATCCCAATTTTTGTTTCCATAAAGATCATAGCGCAAAAAGAGTCATGTTGGAATTTTGTCGTGAGATACCGAGCCACGCCTGTTCCATGCAAGTGTCCCATAATACTAAGCACAACACCGGCATCATTTTCCCACCCAATCGCCGCCCTTGACCATTCGTCACACGGCCCAGACCACCACTTGATTGTACTGCTCCTTGACCCCAATACCGACGTTCTAAACCTTGAAACCGCGAGAGCGTCTTCGGCCACGAGCACGCTCGAACTTGCGGCCCTTGGAGACAACGTGGGGTTTCTGCACGGGTTGTTAGTGACTGAGTTACATTGACCGATTTGTCTTGACACGACTCCTGCTAGAGCACAAGTCGATGTCGCCACATATTTTCTACTAGCCTTGTGCTTGTGAGGACCCATGCCGAAGTGCTTGACAGCCTCACGGGCGTTCTTGGGTCCACGCAGGATCAGAGTGTTGCTGCCAGTGGGGGCGCGCAGAGCAAGCTGATCCAGAGTGATGGCCTCGCCGCCGGCCTTGATGATGCGAGCACGAGCAGTAGCGGTGAATCGCAGAGCGGCAACGTTGACCTTGGGGAAGGTCAGCAGGCGGTTGTCATCGGTGACGGTGCCGACAACGACGACGGTACGCTTCTCGCCCTCCTTGTCGATATTGCCGACGATACGTGACAGGGAGACCGGGGGGCGGTTGATCTTGGACATAAACAGGCGTCGGAGGACGACCTTGTTGAAGCTGGCATCCGTGCGGCCTGTGGAATTATCAGCAGAGAGTTGGTCATTCCTCTAGTAGAAAAAAGAGAAAAATTATCGTCATATTGTTCACCCAGTCTCGTTCGCAAATTGAGAGACAAGAAACGGCCGAGCGAATGTGAACCCAACCAATTCCACGATAAAAACGAGGGCAAAATGGAACATACGAGACAGGAAGCGGTACAGCTTCACCAAGAGCTTGAGGTAGACATTGTCACTCTTGGGGTTCTGGCGGTGAGTGCCCTTGACGTGGTGGCGGTTAAGATCGATACCTGAAGGAGAGAAGAAAAAAAAGTTCCATCGTCAGCCAGATATTCAAGCATGCTCAAAGTTGAAAGCCAGCCTCTCCAATGGTATCCCAGAAACCCCCATTTTCCTAATGTCGCCTTCTCGTCATAGTCTCTCATCGTGATACTCGGAAATTTTCTTTTTCCATCCGCCAATCCAGGCATTCCCGTATTTCAGGAAAACGCCCGTCGATGGTCAAGAAGTAAATTCGAAAGAGAGAGCAAGACCTGCGAGAAGGGTCGATTTGGGGAGGAAAAAAAAAAGAGGTTCGGTCATCCTTGGGGCGCTTTTCGTCCGCAAGAATAGGTCATGCAACAGAGGTACCACTTCGAGATGCTTCGTTGGTCATACGACCCAGAGACAGTGATTCGAAGTATCGGCACGGCATTGATGCTGTATTCCCATCTCACTCGCATACGCAGGCTGATGATAATCGAATTGATTTTTCACGTACCCATGGCGGCGGTTGTCGCTGAACGGTCGGTCAGTTGGCGATGGGGAACTTTTTTCCCCTTGGAAAAGAGGTGGTGCAAATGCGCGTAGGTATTGCGAGAAAATCCAGGGCTTCTGCTTGGTGCGGCGCTATGATTGGCTGAGTGGCCTTCGAACACTTGGCGGTAAGAACTGGCAGTTAGGGTTTGTGGGTAAAGCGGGTGGGGGTGGTGAGAATGTCTCACGTGAGCTGACCGCCGCACGATGACTAGGGATCATCGTGAAAGTCCTCCGTGTACGGATTATAATTATTGCGGTTTCGTACTCGAGGCATTGTAGAGCCACTGCTGACAGAAAAAAAGTGTTCATTCGAGCGTGACATCGAACCTCAAATGCTTTTCAAATAAAATAACACTGTTTCATGTCTAACCCTGCGCACAACAATCACACTGTCTCGTGTTCTGAGTATTCCAATTCAATCATATGAGCATGTCATCGCTCATCTAGTCAAGCTACGAATCTATCATCGTGATGCCGGATTACTCCTACTATCCTGTTTTGTCATTCCACAACAAGTTCTCTTCGCCGCCTAGATATGTCTCCCAAATGAGTGTCAGAGTCTAGTCCCCAAGTCATATGCTCCCTCTAGTCATCACGTTCTTTTCTTTTCTAGCGATAACTAACCGCCCAAGAAATGCTGAGTCAGAAAATTGTTGACGAATGAATATAGCGGACAAAGGAAAAAAAAGGTGGAAAATACCCAACCAAGCAGGATTCGGCAAGTCTGGCTAGAATAGGGGGACAGAGTAAAAGGAAGATTAAATAAGATGAACCACACCATGCCGATGCATTGCCGCCGCGCTCTCATCATTTCAAAAGTTCTACTTGATCCATCTTTGTTACAGGGCTGCTTGGTTCACTTCCGGTTTTAAGCCGACCAAGAAATCGCGGGTCATCTCGAAACTCAACCAGCTGGATGCCATGCTGGGAGCGACTTTCAGGAGGTTTGGGACGATACCCTTGTATAGACCGCGGACGCCTTCTTGGCCGACGATTACGCGGATGGCATCGAATACGCCTTTGTATCGGTATCCCATGCCAGACATGGTGTTTATTTGGAACCGCCGTCGAAGAACGTCACTAGAAGAGGTCAGAGCCAGTCGCGAGAGCGTTGAAGGGGCAAATCATGACACACAAAGGGTAGGTAAAGGTTTGCGCGACAGCACCAGATATGGCACCGGCTAACAGTTTCCGTGCGGCGCCGGGACTCTGCTCGCCTTCGTAGGTAAGATATTTTCTGACAGATTCGTACACCATGAAGTTAAGACCGACCTGCGGGTGGATGACCTTAGTTTTGAACGAGGGACAAGCCATGGTGTTCGCAACAACTTACGTATGGCGCGACACCAGCAACAGTGGGAATGATACCGCGGTATAACGCTGCCATGCCACCTTCTGTTTTATGCATCTGAACCATGGTAGCCCACATTCCCGGCATCTTTGCAGGCCTTTGTCCTAATTCAGAAAAACTAGCTGTCTGAATGGAAAGTCTTGTTCGGACAATATCGAGGGGATATGTAAAGAAGACGGATGTGATTCCAGCAATACCTCCGCAAACGAGTCGTGTCAGCGGCGCTAGATCTGCTCCAGGATATGATTCAAAAATGTTCTAGGTTTGAAAGAAGAAGAGAAGAGTTAGCATAAGCTATGCAAAAGTTCATACAGCGCCTAAAACAAGGAGCCTTGCTAGCTTCCGCAGTGTCAGACATGTATGTCGGGACCAAAAAAAAAAAAAAAAAACTTACTCTTTTATAAAAATTGTAACTGCTGAATTGCACGGCAGAATAGGGCACGATCCGAACACAGTTGGTTCCATTTCCGCGCATGAAACCTCTCCAGCCCTCCTCCTTCCACATCTTGCCCAATGCCTGACCAACAGACAGTTTATACGCTTCCCGGCCGACGCTCTGCACCTGCAATAAGATTTTCAACCGTTCGAGGGGCGAAACTACCGTTCTGGAAACAGCCCCGGCAACACCGCCGCCCCAAAAGGCGGCCACAACAGGCTGAGATAACCATTCACGGAGTTCGGAAAATTGCTGGGGCGTTTGCGTACTTTCCGGCCCGGAGGTCTGCATCTGAACGTTCGGTGTAGCCGCTGATGGCGATTGCAAATGGGAACCCCTCATCGCAGACATGTCGCTTTCTGTGTGGTCGGAGAATCTTCAAATGGGAGAACCAAAATAATGCTGCCTTTGCCTCAAAATTGCAGGCAATACCGTAATCGATTTGCGAGTACCCCCAATCGCGTGTCACCGACCCTTCCCCGAATTGCTCAACCTGGTGTTTCGTGTCGCCGAACCAGCTACCATCTATTGGTATGGATATTAAGGGGGAAGTCCAGAAGCGTTGGGACAATTCTAATTGTTTGCGAAAAGAAACCTCGATCTCACGTTTCGGGAAAGTTCTATCTTCTGCTTGGGTACAACCCGGGTCGTCGAGAGAATGAGCAGATAGCGAACGACGGCGGGAAGAGCAGGGTGAGCGAATCGCTATGAGAAAAAGGTGGATGTCATCGGCAACATGCTCAGGAGCATAAAAAATATGCGTGTATTTGAGTTTTGGCGGTAGATTCGAGAGTGCCAGAAATGAAGTCTATCGTCGAGTTTGTTGGTTTGGAAAAGTTTAAAGTGGGTAAAAAGTTCCCTTGCGAGGGGCGAATCGGAGGGTTAAGTCCTGCTCCCGGTCGACGATGCTGAGCTAAAAGAGCAAGAATACGGGATATGGACTCTGTTTGAAACTACTCGGAAGGAGGGAGTTTCGTTCGGGGCTTCACATGCAGGAAGTTCGGTGAGGATAAATGGTCATCGCTCAGGGGGGGGGGAGTGTAGGCGGGCAAAACGGCAAAACAGTCAGACGCAAATGTCAAACGTTCCTGAGGGAGAGACACCCAGGACTGGGATTGGTTGGCGGGTGCGCATAGAATCTTGGCGGATGACCTGACTCTGCTTAATACATCGGGTCAGCCACAACAGACGGCCCCTGAAAGTTGACTGGCTGGCTTCCACTCGAATCACTGAAAGACTAATATTCCAAAGCGCTGGAGCTCCGCCATTGCACGAGGCTATTTTTATCACGGAGAAACCAGCTCCTGACGGCATCCAGTGGAAAAAGAGGAACGATTTGTGCCTCTGTACGAAGAACTTTGTAGAGAATGCAAGTGAGCTTAGGCTCGATCATCCCGTCACAATAGTGCAGCTGCCAACAACATCTCATTCCATCGTTAGCAGCGTGCTTGCGCGTGCGACAGCTGGATGCAATATCATGTACTTCGTATACGGTCGCATGGCAGAAAATGAGGGACCTTTCATTGTGTTCTGTCTGATGCAACAGCAAATTCTGCATGTCTGACTAACCCTCTGTTCGTTGCGTTATAACCTCATGAAGAAATGTAGCACAACAAGAGGAACAACCACAGTTTCGATGCAAAGCAAGAGTCAGAAGTCTTTTTTCGAATTTCCTGAATTATGAACCGATTCCGTACAAACCATTTTGTTAAACCGTGTGACGTGCGCTTACGTACCCGGGGTGTGTTCCACAGCGTGGTTCCCCAAAGTCGCCTCGAGGGACACATTATCAAAATGCCAGCTGCATTGACAAGGTTCTACGTCGCTGTGTTTCCGTTTCCATTAAACGACTGGAACTAGACTCTACATATATACGAGTGATATAAGATTAAAGAAACAAGTGAAACATCGACAATTTGTTCCAGCGTTCAAGACGGTCAGGGAAGATGGAAACGTTTAGAGTCCGCAGTATGAAGCTCCCATAGATCAACGAAGAAAATGTTCCCATCAATTGTTTATTCGGCGATGTCAAGATCCTCGTCACGAGCGGGAGGAGGGGGGCTGTCATCGACTATTGCACATAATTTAGTTACTGAGATACTTGAGGGATGCGGCCAATAGATACGGAACTTTACCTTTACGATCGTCACCGTTGGTCCCGTTCTCACGGCGATCACGATCGTCGCGCTCATCCTTGACATCACGATCACGATCCCTTTGCTGTTGTGTCAGTCATTACTTTCATAATCGCGTGGGACGAAGCTGGAGCCTACCGTGTGTCGGGGCTGCGAGAGCGATCGCGATCCCTACGGCTGTCGCGATCGTAGTCACGGTCACGGTCCCGGCGGTCATCTTTTCGAGGAGAGTAGTCGCGAGTGCTTCGTCGAGGAGACGGTGATCTACCACGCCGAGGAGAGCGGCGACCACCCTCACGACCGCCATCACGGCCGCCATCGCGACCGCCCTCACGACCGCCATCGCGACCACCCTCGCTGCCACCACCGCGGCGATCACGATCCCGACCGGACTCGAAGCGCCAGGAAGCAGAAGGAGGAGTTCTTGCCCACTGACATATGGGTTAGTGAAGGTTCGCCATGAGTTTGACGAATATCGCTGATTGTGACAAACCTCGATCTTCAGGATATCATCACGGCCGAGGCGCTTGTTGTGCATCTCATAATACGCATCATCAGCATCTCTTTTATCCTCGTACTCGACGAAAGCGAAGCTGGTGTTCCAAAGTTAGCAACCTGATTATTCAACGTCATCTCACCGGGCATTCACTCTTACAGTCGGCTAGAGGAGGACCGCGGCGCAGGGATGTCGCAACGGACGAGGCGTCCATATCTAAAGCATAGTAATGTCAGTACTTCACTGAACAGAGCAACATACTCAAGGACAGCTCGGGCAGCCAGAAATAACATCATTGAACCTGGTCCTCGGGACCTGATATTATAACAACTTTACACTTGCAGGCGCTCGGAGGCGCAAGGTAAGAATCGGCCAGAATAAAGAGCGCTTCCCGAGGCGAGCTATCAAATCGACGATCCACGTGGCAGGAGGCAGGAAAGAGGTTTGGGGAGGAAGGATCATCAAATTTGAGAGGGGCGAATGGGCGATGGCGACGAGGACGGAGGCACGACGACGACGACGGGGGCTGATCTAGAGACACCGAGCCTAGGCTAAGGGACAGGATGTCGGGATGATCTAATCTCTCGTCGGCGAGACGTGACGGGGGGAGCGCGACGGACGGAGGAGGCGAGATGCGGAAAACGGTAACGAAGGCGAAAAGCGTTAAACGTGGTTGACATACCGTTCGAACTCGTATGCGAGATCGCGAGCGCGGGTGCCGTGGCTGAAGCCGGTAACGTAGAGCGTAGTGCCGCCGCGAGACATGATGGCTAGTGATGTTGGTTGAAGCTGGACGGAGCCGTGGACACGTATGTCTGACAGCAAAAAGACAGCGCCAGAAAGACGGATCTTCAGAATACGATGGAAGGAGAGGGCAAGAAGAAGAAGAATTGGCGATGATGCAGCTGCTGATAGGGCTGGCTGGCTGTTTGAAATATTCACCCGTCGTCGATGGAGTTGTGAAGCATCTGTCTAGACTCTTGACAGAGTTGGCCGTCACGGATCGTAAAGTTTTCTTGCTGACGTAATGAACAAAAAGCGGAGCCGGTGTCGCCCGCGTGACTGGTAACCGAACCGGTCGAAGGAGCCCCGTTTTGTGTCGCAGCTGCTGATGTCATCGCTGGCACCAACGTTGGGGAGTGTCAAAGAATCAGGACTCGTCGCTCATCGACAAGAACTCCCGTCGCGCGGAGTCCCGTCGCGCGGAATCGGACGGAGATCAAGATATAAGCCCGTCATATGATGATGCATCACGTCGCGTTCTTAGACAGCATGCGTGGCCGAGGGCTTCATTCGGGAATGATCCACAGGCACGGCAGACGACGGAAAACTTACTCAAGACATGACTAAAGGTGGCGGATCAGGTGAACAAAAGAGGGCGCTGGACATGCCCGACCACTGATGAAAAAAAAAAAACACAAGACGGAGCACGGCAAGTCGGCTTTATTCACAATCACGGCATCTTCGGATGGCGGAGGCTCCCGCTCGGACAACGCTGCTTCTCGAAAATCCCGATTCTCCGTCCGACTTGACATCACACATGGCGCGACGAGGCCAGAGTTCTATCTCAAGCAACCCAGCCGTTCCGGGCCAGGACTAGTGGAAGGTATAAAATATCGGCCTATGCCTCAGTCGCCATGACCCCAGGCCAAGAGCTTCCTACTTTACAACTATAATACAGTACACTCTGTGACTCGCCGTTCTTTTCATCTTTACAGCTCCCAAACAAGCAGATCTGACTTTTAGTGCTTGCTCAATCATACAATAATAGGCTGCAAAGTGCACACCATCTCTTTGTGGCTTGGGACAACCTCCCCTTTGGCCATTTGGTGCAGTAGACCGACCTGGGGTGCAGCAGGCGACAGATAAATCAGTCACAGCTCTTGACCCGTCCATCCCGTCTGCAGAAAAAACAGACAGATCCCATTTTGGGGCCTCTGCCCCTCACGATGAACGGCACTCTTACTACTACAGCTGCCAGCGAAACACACCAGGAGCAAGAGCGGCCCATACACGCACCGCCGTCCAGCGGCGCCATGACATCGAACCATGATGCAGGCAGCGCTCCGGATCATCGCCCCCGCGGACAGCCCAGATCTCTTGGAGAAGCCCTTCGAGAGGCCGGAATCTCCCTGGAATCCACTGGTCCTGGATCCGACACGCCCAGCGAGGAGGACTATGATGAAAACGTCCGCCCAAATTACATGCACGAGGGTCAAAGTAAGAATCAGGGTAAATTTGAGAGATATAACGATAAAAGCCAGCAACAGCAAGAACATGGACATAAACAGGAGCAGTCTCTGAGAAACAGAAACTTATTCAAGGTTAACAATGAGATGCTATCGCAGCTTGATACTTCTCCCGTACGCGATGGCTCCGGAATCCGTGTACACGCTGAAAACAACAGAACCCTCCAGGAACTTCTTGCGAAAAGTTCAAAATCTTCCAAGAACCCCGAGAAAGCAGTGAAACAAAGACGCAAGTTCCGCGACTACCTGTTCACGCATCAATTTTCCGCCTTTGATCCGCACAACCTAGCAGCGGCAAACAGCCCGTTCCATGGCTTCTATACGCTGTTCTGGCTGGCTGTTGCCCTGTTCATGCTAAAAATCTCAGTGAAAAACTGGATGATGTACGGGACACCGTTTGGATCGAATGAAATTATGAAGACCATGTTTCATCGGGATGGTGAGCTGACCCAGTCTCTTCAAGGAACTCCACGGTTATCGGGGCGTTGCTAAACACTTCTGATGTAGTCATTGTCTTATTGCTATCCGACGGGATCATGTGTGGCTTGACAGCTGTGAGCTGGGCCATTCAAAGACTGGTGCATTGCCGAGTCCTGGACTGGGACCGAAGTGGATGGATTGTGCAGAATGTTTGTGGACGCAACCCTCATCTAATATCCTGAAAAGTGTCTTCACGCTATTGACATGATGTATTTATTCCTATAGGTTTGGCAAGTAGTTTTCATCGCCAGCGTCATATTCTGGACGCATGTGCGAGACTGGCCCTGGACACACACAATCTTCTTCGTCCTCCACGGTCTCGTTATGCTCATGAAGCAGCACTCGTATGCCTTCTCCAACGGCTACCTCTCCACCGTTTACGAGAAACGTTTGTTCCTGCTATCCAAGCTCAAGCAGCTCGAGAAAGTGCCGCCGTCGGATAGCCCGTCCTCATCCGTACCCACGGTATCCAGCCTGAGCACCTCGCATTTGAGGGTGCCACCGTCGGCCATGCAGCGCCGACACTCGCTCTCCCAGGTCCCCAGCAGCGAAGAGCCGGACATTGAGAAAATTGCCAAGGCCATTGCGTCTCACAAGCCCCTCAACGATGAACAGATTCGTGTATTCGAGAGAATCATCAAGTGGGAGGTTGACGCACTGGCAGATGAACTGCGCGGCACAGCTAGTGATGCCAAGAAAGCGTACCCCAACAACCTGACCTTCTCGGGACATTATCAATGGATTCCCCTGCCCACTCTGGTCTACGAATTGGAGTATCCTCGAACAGAATCCATTAGCTGGCCCTATGTTGCCGAGAAGTTGGTTGCCATGGTGGGAGTATTATTCGTGATGAACCAGGTGGCGCAGTACTCTATATGTGAGCAAGCATCCCCTCCACTTCTGGTTTAGATTCTCCGGGATTTATGTAGCTTCTACGAGGAATTCTAACGTGGCGCTCACAGACCCGGTTGTCATGAAGACCGTGCAGATGAAAGGAGACGGTCAATCCCTGAGTGCTCGATTTCATGAATTTCCACTCCTATTACTTGATCTCATTTTCCCCTTCATGATGGAGTACCTGGTATGCGTCGCACCCCAACCCAGGGGCATCCTCACATGAATGCATGAAGCTGAAGCTAACTTCCCTAATGCTCGTCTGGTATCTCATCTGGGAAACCATTCTCAATGTCCTCGCAGAGCTCACCCACTTTGCTGATCGCAGCTTCTACGACGCCTGGTGGAACAGCGGTACGTACCGGTCCTCCATCGCATCGCCCTTGCTGCCCCGATTCCAGGATTGCTGTCTTGTTCCTGGCCTGCAGAGTATACTTACAAGACCCATCGTCGTATTAGTGTCCTGGGACCAGTTCGCCCGCGACTGGAACCGCCCCGTCCACGTCTTCCTCCTCCGCCACGTGTATCATTCTTCCATCTCCTCTATGAAGGTGAAAAAGCATACCGCTACGCTCATCACCTTTTTTCTATCAGCCTGCATTCATGAACTTGTCATGTGGTGCTTGTTCAAAAAACTCCGAGGGTATCTGCTCGTTTTGCAAATGTGCCAGCTACCGGTGTGTGCAACCCTGTCCTAAACTGTTTTATTCCGTTCTATTTCATCTCCCATTCATGCTCCCCCTAACTCATACTTTTCTGGTCTTGTTTGGATACCATCATAATGTGCTGACTGTTCATGACTGGCAGCTCGTCCGACTGAGTCGCACGAAATGGCTTAAAGGTCGCAAAACACTAGGGAATTTGATCTTCTGGCTTGGAATTTTTACGGGACCAAGCCTATTGTGTAGTTTGTACCTCATCCTCTAGTCACTTGTGAAATTTGAAGAGGAAACCCTGTGTTTTACTGTCGGAAACCATGCATCTCATTTCTGATTGTGTAGCATTTTTGGCGTTTGGCATCGTTGCGAGGCGTTCACAACAAGCATTAGGAATTCTAAACTATTGAGAAACCCATAAAAATGGATGGAATGTTTTGAAGTGGACTTGCCTCGTCCAGTTGTTCTGCACCACGCTTTTCTTTTTTTTCTTAAAACATCACTCGCAAAATGCGCCATCTGCTACTGCTTATCCATGTACTGCCACCTCCCCCAACAGGCACGCACTTTTCTTACCTTACATCTTCTCATGCGTAGCCATCAACGAACCTGTTCAGTAAAAAGCATGCGTTAGTCGCTGTAGTCTAGTAGGGAATGACCTCGTGGCAATGGAAAAAAAAAAGATCTGCTTACCGATGAAAGTAGTCACTAAACGGCTGCGAACTTGGCAAATATCTTCGGGAACAAGCCAGATCGTCGCACCGAGCTTGCGCGCAATACTGATACTGAGCTTGGCATTCATGTACGCATCCTCATCGGTCTGGCCTGCAGTGACGAGGTCATAGTCCACGTAGCTACTCTTCATGCCGTTCAGCACATCCAGCAAGAAAATGCCAGATCCAATGGATGGGTCCTTGAATGAGCGAATTGACGAGTTGCGGCCGCCCTTGCGAGACATGTCGTTCGCCCAGCGAACCATTTCGCTGTCAGTGATTTCGCGCTTGCCCATTTTTTGAGCAAGTGACGACAGCGTCACGGTGATGTCCTTGCGCATGAGCTGCCATACTAGACCGAGAGTCAATGTTCTCTGACCGTCAGTGATGTCGGCGCCCTGGATACCGACGAGTGAGAAGCCGTTCTGTTTGCCCAGCTCGATGGCATAGTTTGTGTTCTCGACAGCCTTGAACTTGAGCATCTCGCCTCCGTGGGCGGGCCCCTTGTTGACATGACGCCAGTTGACAGAGCCCTTGATGACCTTGTCGTATGCTTGGAGGAGAACTGAGCCATCGCGCAGGTCGTCAAAGAAGGATACTACGGCGGGCTGCACATCCAAACTGTTGAGCCACAGCGTAAAGACACGAGCCTCTCGTTCACCTTCAGCGTCAAAGTCCTCAACTTCAAGCTTCTCTTCTTCGGTAATGGGGTCGAGAGCAGGGTGGTTGTTGAAGAGGTTGGCAACAAAGGCGAGGTTGAGTTTGGGGTTGCCGGCGACGAGGGATTTCGGGGTCAGGAATTTGCGGCAGCCAAGTTTGTCGGCTTCCTGAAGAACTTCCTCCGCTCGTTGCAGGAGGTCGTGAGTCTGCAGGGGCTTGCGTGTGCAGCCGTATTCAGGGCCAATCTGAGCCATGAGAACGGCATAGTTCTCACCATCCTTGACGTCGCTTGAGAAGTTGAAGACTCTGTTTGATTTTGTTAGCAAAGGTTTTACCATGTGAAGAGAACTACTTGCTCCAAACCTTCTGGACCAGTTGGCTGCCTTGAGATGATAGTTGAACCATCGAAGGAGAATCTGCTCCGGGGGCAGGCGGAGAAATTGTTCTAGTGTCTCGTCCTCCTCTAGAAGACGATAAAGCTCAGGGTGAAGCTTGATGTCAATCTTGCCCAAAAGACCGCGTCGGATGACCTGCCAGATGAGACCTAGGATGAGATGCTCGCGAACTTCGATAATATCACCAGCGCCAATGTTGACAACAGAGCAGCCGATACCCTTGGCAGATTCAATAACAATGTTGTTATTCTCAGTCATGTGGAAAGCGTTCAGTGTCTTGGTCTTTCTTCCAGCAACGTTCAGGACTCGCTCGTCGATGGTGTCAGGTACACTGTCGTTGATGAGCTTGGCCAAGACCAAACCGTCCTTGCACTCGTCAAACATTTCAAAAGTGTCGGTTGGGAACGGCAAGCGGTTTCCAATATCGGCATCGCCTTCTAGGACGGCATTGATATGACGGGTGAACTCGGTTCGTTCATCTTCGTTGATGGTATGGGTGATATTCGCGCTGGAACCTTGGACTTGAATTTTGCCGCCGATACTTCCCTTGGAAGCATGTCCGCCGGTACGTTGAGCTACAACACCACCGGGGCTGGCTGATTTTGGACCCGTGGAAAGCCTTTTCTGGGCCGGTGAGGAATCGCGCAATTTGGATATTAGCTATAATAGGATAGGGGTAGGGTCAGTCGTGGTATTCAACATGAAACCGGGTATCCGAAGTTGGACACGAACTCCCACGTAATCCTCGAGCTCAACTCGCCGCGACGAGTCGAGCTCAACCTCCTTGAGAGCCTGTCGCACGACATCGTAAGGCTTATTTTCACTCTGTTGGGTGGCTTTGATGGCAGTAGCTTCATCTAAGTAACCCTTGTCGTCGACATCGAGTCGCTGGAAGGTGTCGGACAGCGAGAATATCTCATTCTGCGGAAACTGAGGGAACTTCCTGCAGATACAGAATAATAGCTGTTAGCCATGTGCACGCGAACTCCCTGGGCAGACAGAAAGTTGGCAAACAACGCACTTTTGCAATTTGAGGACATTCATGGTGGGGTCGAGGGGGGGTTGCGACCGTCAACCCACTGACTGCGCGCCGCGGTGCTGAGGGTGAAGAGCGAGAATGTTCGACAAAGGGTCAAGACAGAAAACAGCGAATCTTGAAGGGATCTAGGTGCGCCGAGTATTGGACCTGCTGGAGTCGTCTTTGCGAGGCAAGGGAAAGACAATGACAATGACGAGGCCGACCCGTGGCGTGGTGGCAATGACGAAGTCTGTCGTGTTTGTGGCACGGATGCGCACAGTAAACGCACAGTAAACGCACCACCAGACCCCACCTTTAGCAGGTCCACTCGGCTGCACTGAACCTGCCTCACCTTATTTATTGATTCAATCGATTAGGCTCCAGGTTCTACCGAACGATTTCAAGAAAGACGACATACTAGTCAACGGTCTCCAGCCTGCTGATCGTTTAGTTCTTGAGCATGTGCGGGAGGTCAAGAAATCGATGTCGAATACCAACCATGTCATGTCACGGAGTAGTCAACGGCGGACGGTGAAACCCACGTACAAACCGTCAAACCCTACTAGACCCATCCAGATGTCGCAATGGCCTGGGGGCGAAAATACAACAAGCAGAGCCACACTCTAATAACCCCCGACAAGAAGCACTGCATACGCAAATCCCCTACCGATGCGATACTAATAATTAATGCAGGCTGACACTTTCTTGCATTCGTTTCGTACTCCGCCTCGAATCCAGTCTTGAGAGTGACGCGTTCGCGCATCTAATTTCAACCCTTGTCAGCCCGAATTACCCCCGTCATGTCACTCTGCAAGACGTGCAGGGAGCCTCTCGTCATTCGTTTAGAAGACGATGCTGATGATGAAAGCACCGTGGTTCCGGAGACAGTCCCTGATGATTTAGAGCTCCGTTGTGGTTGCCATTTTCACTGGTAAGGGCACAGCCTCTGGATCAGCTTTGATTTGAAGAAATGTGAAGTAGCACTAACTCTGACGATTAGGGAATGTCTGATGGAAGAAGCCTCGTCAGTTGCGTTGTCTCTGAAATGTCCAAGCTGTGAGAGCTACTTGCCTACAAACGAGGCCGGGGCATCTTCTACCAACCAATTCCGCGAGAGTTCTGGCCAGGCTTCCATTTTTGCCCAGTACAGCAACGAGGGTGGCGTCCAAAAGGACTTGAACATTATGGATTCTCTGACCGAGGAGGCCTACGTCCAAAACCACCCTGGAGCTCGGCCGGCTAGAGCTTTCCACGTCATGTGCTCTGAAGGTGACATTGCCGGCATCATTGATTTGCTGCGTGACATCAGCGACGAAGGTCAGGATGTTGGCGGCCTCATTCGCTATCAAGATCCCTTGGCAGAGATGAAGAGCGGGCTTCATTTGTCTGTCGAAAACCATCAGGAGGAAATTGTCTGGACCTTGTTGTGGCTGTCGTCTACCGTGCCTACCGAGTCATTCCCAGATCTGGTTCGTCAGACGGCTGAAGGTGTCGGGCTAGGCCGTCTGGATGTCCAGCCAGGGGATGATATTCGAGTCTTGAGGGACTACCAAGGGCGAACTGCTGAGACAGTTGCCAAGCAGAATCCCGGGGTGCTTTCAGTCTTGCTCGACGCCGGTGCGTTGACACCCTGAGACGATGAACCTTCTTTTGTGAATACATTGCTCGACGGGTCAGCGAACATAATTCTCGATGACATTGAGTTTTGCAAGTTTTTATAGATGACACGCTCGCTTGATCTAGTCCGAGAATCTTGTGTCTTGAAACTGCGGGGAAGGGATTAATTGATGATTGTGGAAAATAAAATCGTCGTGTTCATGATGCAGATAACCACACCGTCTGGGAAGGCTACGGAATGCATGGCTGGCATAAGGGGATTGATGTTTGCGGTGGCGATAGAAACAGTAAATCTGGCTGAGGAAGATGCCTTATTTCAACATTGATATGTGGACGACCGTCTGGTAACTGACAATTAAATGACAATTATTATTAGCATCATCGAAATTCCCCGACCCAACCCAACCAGCCCATCTTCTGTGTAGGCCAGACCATTCATTCGTCGCTGGGAGGCAACCAGACTCCACTAGAACAGCTTCCAGAAGCCACCGCCAAGCACACCAGGCCTGGAACGGGTGACAACACGAATGACGTTGTCCAATCGGTCACCATGTATGTACGTCAAACCCCAAGTATCTCCCACCGTCATTGTGCATGTGCTCCGTCCCTCGCGTCTCATAGCGGCGTGCTCGATAATTTCCGACACCATGAACAGTTTCTCTGTCAAAAGGGCTTGACCTCTGACCACCTTTGGATGTGTCTCCCTTCCCCTTCCCCTCCCCCGTTGTCGGATCGGACGATACACTTGACCTGACACACTTCCGCCCGAGCCTGGGCAACAAAAGTCATCACGCTGGCGCTACGAGCTGGAGCCGGGTGCTTCTTGTACGCGAAGTACCAGCACCGACCATCTCCAACCGTCTGTTTTGGTGCAAAAAGAACCGTGCAGGCTGTCGCACGGCTGTCGTCTGGAGCTTCGTCAGCCAAGATGCCTTCAGAAACCGATGATAAGAAGCCCGAGAAGTCGTACCTGAGCTCCGCCGTCGATTCGATCAATCCATGGTCGACCAGTCGAACTGCGACTCCGACTCCAGACAATAAGAAGGATGCAGCTGCAGCGTTGGCTGCTTCTAGCTCTGGTCCGACCGCCGCAACGAACAAGTCATCAGCGGCCCTGGGCGATCACAGCATCACACCACTCTATGGCCAGAGTTTCCGAACCTACCCCAAAGACTGCCCTTCGCTCAATGTACAATGGTTTCATGCGGTCGATGTACGTTGATATTCATATTCTGCACGGGAGTTCGTCTGATAGCTGACGGGTGTCTAGGTACCAAAGAGAAAGCCGAAGCTGGCCAAAGGACCCAACAAGGAATATGCGGGTGCGAAGCTGGTCGCTCGACCAAAGAAGTTCTCAGCCTTTTCGGAATCAGACTCTAGAAGAGTGGAAGCTCGGTATCAGAAGCTGTTGGAAGCCGCCGAAGAGGAAAATGGACCTCTGCTAAACTCTGCGAATCGACCAGTAAAGCGGCCGAGATCTGGAAAGTCAAGCTCCCTGAGGGACGCTCAAGGCCACACCCGAGTAGCCGTGAATGAAGACTATCTTTTCGACGTTGATATTGAGGAGCGAGAGCTAGCTCCAATTTACTGGCTGGGACCAATTTACGAAGGTATATCGAAATGCGCTCGATCAAAACCAATGACAAGCTGCTAACCACTTCTTTAATGTGACAGCGCGTCGTGGCACCTGGTTCTTTCAAGAGGGTTCTGGCCTCAGGCCTTGTGAAGAGAACCTTGCCGCTCAACTAGAAGAGGTAAATTTCTGTTAATAAAAAGTGGCGTCGAGTGTGGTAGAATTAAACGATACTAATTAATCAAAGGGATATCTAAAAACAAAGCCGTGGCTGACAGGTTCGTGACCACGAGGGAGAGATAAAGACACGAGATACTCATGATCGACACTAGTTCGGACTCGAAGCAAGCCCGAAGGCAAAGCCTCCGGAACGTCCAACCCCGCCCAACTTAGATCGACGGATGAACGAGCCTCGGACGCTGTCGCTGAACCATCCAAGCCGCCAAATGCTGCAGGCCAACCTCAACTGCCAACTTATCGACTGTTTGGTGCCTACATGAATAATGTGGCGACGTACGAGGATTCTAAGACCGCTTGGATGACAACGGACGGTATGCTATCATGGGTTGCTGCCTCAGTTTATGAACGGTTTGCTGGCGGAGGCTACATGAGCGGCGTCAAACTTGTTCGAGGTTACTCAGAGTCAAAAAAGACTAGAGAAAAGGAGGAGGACATGAACATGCCATCTGAAACTCCAGATATACCAGGTCTGGACGAACGTCAACAGAAACTCTTGAAAAGGAGATCAGCCCCACCGACCACGCGGGACTCTTTCGATGATGTAGGTTATGAAGAGGTTATCAAGAAAGAAACGAAACAGCGGGAGGCAAACTTACAGCGCCAGCTATCCTCCCTGATGGATGGTGAAGGCCGAAATGAGGAAGAGACAGAGGAACAAATACGGAAGCGCGACGAACAGGAAATACAGGACGATTACAATGCGCGAGCTGGGGAAGCTCAGAATCGTGAGATTGAGCACTTGGTTCTCGTCACCCATGGTATAGGTCAGCGGCTTGGCCTGCGGTACGTTGTGAGATATATGGAGTTGTCTTGGCCGAGTAAGGCTAACTTGCTCAACAGAGTGGAGAGCGTGAATTTCGTGCACGATGTCAATGTCCTGCGTAAGACGATAAAATCAGTGTACAGCAACTCGGCTGATTTGAAAGCCTTAAACTCGGAGCTTGGTGCTGGGCCAGGAAACTGTAGGGTCCAAGTCCTTCCGGTTTGCTGGAGACACTTGATTGAGTTCCCTAGACAGCGCCAGAAGAAAGGCGAGTCTGATTTAGGAGAACTTACAGGCGAAGAAGATGAGTGTAAGATTCCTTTCAAGACTGTATCTTGCCAAAGAGCAACTGACTGACATTCTTGGCAGATCCTTCACTCGAGGACATAACGGTAGAGGGAGTGGCTTTCGCGAGGTCACTCATTTCAGATCTCGCGCTCGATGTTCTGTTGTATCAAAGCTCCTACCGGGAAGAAATATCCCGAGTTGTAGTTGCAGAGACCAACCGAATATTAAAGCTTTTCAGAGAGAGAAATCCAGAATTCAAGGGCAAGGTACATCTTATGGGCCATTCTCTGGGCTCTGCCATCTTTTTCGATGTTTTGTGTCGGCAACGGGAAATACAACCCTTTGACGAGACAAGACAATCCCTACGTTTTTGGCCTACACCTCACAGCCGACCAGACATTAGGCCCAAAGACGAGGAACTTGAATTTGACTTCGACGCGCACGACTTCTACTGTCTCGGCTCCCCCGTGGGGCTGTTCCAGATGCTAAAGGGACGGTAAGCTATGACACGATGCACAACTTATTTCCTACGGTGCTGACAGTATGGATCAGGACGATAGCTGCGCGGCACTCTCTTCATGGCTTGCCTTCAGAGAGTCCCCTCAATTCTGAAGAAATGGATGATCCGTTCTTAGCGACACCAGCGGGCATGGGACGCGACAGCAATTCTGCGATAAGTGGACTACCAAAATCGGTATCATCACCCAAAGTTAGCCAACTCTTCAATATTTTCCACCCTTCGGATCCAATCAGCTACAGAATGGAGCCACTCATATCCGGAGTCATGGCTTCTCTGAAGCCTCAGGCGTTGCCATACACAAAGAGAGGCATATTCAGCAACGTCGCACCGCAGGGCTTGACCGGAATCGGAGCCAAAGTAGGGCAAAGCGTCAGCGATCTATGGTCAAGCTTGAGTACTGGAATCGCCAGTAACATTCTCAACCGAAGCCTGGGCATTACCAACGAAGAAGTCGCGAGGCTGACGGCCGAGGAGCGTCATCAAGGATCTTCAACGGGCAAAAATGCAGGTGCAGGAGCAACTGGAAGTCAGGAGGCGGCAGAATTATCAGATGAAAGAAAAAGACAGCTCGCAGCAGATGCAGCAAGAGGGCGCCGCGTGCGTGATAATGGAAACTCGGTGACGCTCATTGACGATGAGCTGGAAACATTGTATTCGACTTTCCAGAAACGCCATGATACGGTCCATGACAACGAAGAGATTGTGCATCTCAATGATGAATCTCGCAAGGCTCGCAAGATGCGAATGGAAGAAGCCAAATTACGAGCGCTGAATCGGAACGGTCGTGTTGATTACAACATCCAAGAGTAAGTCATCCAGTCAAGCGCACGTACTAAAAAAAAAAAAAAAAAAACATTCCGCACGCTAATCTCCATGGCAATAGAAGTGCGTTGGACTTCAATCCTCTTAACACTATCGCGTCACACATGAGCTATTGGGCGGATGAGGATGTGAATCATTTTGTGTTGTCGCAGATGCTTTCGGGTAAGCCGATTGAGAAAAAGGGTGCGAAACGATAAGAAGTAATTTGAAGACTTTGATGTTATGCGACTGTGTCTGAGAGGCGACGACTACTATAAAGG
Source organism: Epichloe bromicola (assembly GCA_023658445.1). Taxonomy (NCBI): domain Eukaryota; kingdom Fungi; phylum Ascomycota; class Sordariomycetes; order Hypocreales; family Clavicipitaceae; genus Epichloe; species Epichloe bromicola. The sequence continues at coordinate 2,123,415 of CP098269.1, forward strand.
CGTGGGTACGTATGGTTCAACGTATCTGCAAATATGATTGAACATAGCATGACCTAGATTGGGCGACAATGTTGGATGATGAAGTGAGATTGAACGGGAAGGAAAATCATCATTTTTTTACAAAACATCAAATTTTTCTTCTTCCCCAGCAGCAGCTTGTTGTGCCTCACCGTGAGCTCTGGCCCGCGAGCCGTGGAAAATGCAGGACTGCGCCAGACCTAAAGACCAAGTTTTGCTGACTGCACCACTTCTCTCTTCTCTCCAGGTCGAACCAAGATATCGCCAATCAAGCTGTCCTAGAGGTTCCTGATCGATTACTCTACGACATCGAAAACAACCGAGCTCCATATCGACGACATGGACCGTTGGATCCCAGGCTGGTACGAAGCGCCCTGACTAGACTTAGTCGTCGCAACAACCATGATCTGACCAACGATTTTCTAGGGCGCTTCCGGCAAAGACGGAAAATGCGATACCTGCCAGGAGACATGGACAAACTGTATCTGCCACTTTGGTCGGTGATTTCCTAATGACGGCTGGTTGGTTATTCGCAACTCAGAAGTCATGTGTGGACGCATGGGTAAGTCGACTGTAGGATCTGGAAAGAAGGGACTCCATATTCTACGTTATTCTCCGAGATTTCGGCCCCGACAAGGCTGTGATTGCCATGAATCGCTTGGCCAAGCTCTGCGCCAGAACCCCCCACCCACCAAGGCCCCTCCATCGGCGTCGGCGATGTTTTTCCTACAGAGACTCTAAACGTTGAGAAGGAAAACCTGACAACGGCTTACAAATTGTGTGACGAAGTCATTGGGACTTTCAAGCAAGGCGAATTAGAAAAGGCTCCTGATTGTAACATGGAACATACGCTGGAAAACTCCGTCTCTGGTATTCTTAGTAAGGTTCGCCAGAAAGCTGGTACCTACTGTGTCGACACACTAAGCCGTAACAACGCGCCCCTTATCATGGCCCAGTCTGGTTCCAAAGGGTTCGATATCAACGTTGTTCAGATGGTGGCTGTCGTCGGTCAGCAAATCATTGGTGGCCAGCGAGTTCCTGATGGTTTCCGGGACCGCAGTAGAAGCAGATGTGTTGGCAACTGCGGGGTACGATAACATGCGAAGCTCTATGGAGTACGCGCATAATTGTATTTGGCTCGTCTGAATGACGTGAGAGAGCTCAACGAAGAAGAGCAGTGAAGACGAGACGCTTCCGTCCATTGTTGTTGTACATGATGTTCCCGAAACTGACCGATTGATGCGTCCTAGATGACCATGGGCAGGAACGTGGCCTATGTAGGGTGTACTCCTTGTGATTGGGGTTTGCATGAAGGCGTGAGCACTGAGGAGGGGCTGTGTACGGCTTCAGAAGGGAGATGGGACGTCATGGACTCATGGCACATGGCGGAAATAAAGGCGGGGTGACAGCTTCATTGACGGAACCATGCTGGTGATGGGACTGAAGTTGGGTCGAATTTGATATCAAGGTACAGTACGGACTAGACAAGACTTGACAATGCGACGTCAGATGCTTTGTGGCGCTCTTTGTCGACGGGAATGGCAAATGTCGCGCAAAGATGGGGCTGAAGCTTAAGGGGAACCGGGGTTTTTTTCTTCTTCTTCTTTTGTGACGAGATTGCCGCTGTCAAGCCTCATCATCAATGGTCTCTATCGATGCACGTTGGGAATAACCCTACATCGTTGTTCCAAGGTGTGTGACGGCCGAAGAGCGAGGCGTCAAGGCTTGCCAGCGTTATTGAAGCGGGAATGCGGGAAATGCGGGAATGCGGCTGCACAGATTGTGCAACGATGGGCAATGACGATTGAAGGGCGGGCGGGTCGCCACCGCCCGCAAAGATCGCCCAGAGCGGGGTCCAAGAAAGCCGGGCCCCCCACCCTTGCACCTTCCTCATCGAGCATCAGCCTCGTGAGGACTGAGGACGGACTATGGCCGGCATCTTCCAACCCCCTTGCGCTTGTCCAACTTTGATCCAGGTTGCGAAGGACCCCAACTTGTTTACGATGAGAATCTCCACGACCAGTCTCCTCTCTAGGCATTGCTCCGTGCGGGCTACAGATGGGATCATGGGATGGAGCATAATGCCACGAATGGGACGGCGCCAGGAGTCAGGACTCACTCCAGCTCACTCAGGGGGGTGGTGCTCGGCGTTCGCAGATCCTAACCTCGAAACGGCAAGTCGATGATGCAAACCAGATGCATCGGAACACGATGCTGGCATAGCCGCCGCGTCGCCGTCAAGACTCAACTGCACTTGACGGGGCGGCCGGTTACGATGCAGATGGGTCTAGCGGCGCAAGAAGAAAACCCGCGGCAGTAAGTCACCTTTCCAATGGAATATTAACGCAAGTGCCAGCCCTGATTCGACAGCTAGCTTGTTGGCGTTGGCTCACGGACCCGAAGTGCACATCGAGCGAAGTGCACTGCATTAGTCCGTGAAAAGCGTTCGCTGGTGGGCACTGTTGAGCGGAATGATGGGCTTTCTAGACGTCACCACCATGAAGTGAGAAAGAAAACTAGTTTAAAATGCTCGCGGGAGGCCCTGTCGAAAAAAAAAAAAAAAAAAAGGCCGAGAGACATCCCCAGTCGTTGCGGATAGGAGGAGTACTTTTCAGCGGAAATTTCTTCAGAATTGTCATCCGCCATGAAGAACAGTCTCGTATTGCTCGCTGGCCTTGTTGCCACGGGCATTGCTATGCCCTCAATTTCCCACGTGCTCCATGAGAAGCGCGACATGACAAACACGATGGGGTGGAACAAACGGGAGGCCGCTAATGGTGAGCAAAGGGTTCCGGTCAGAATTGCCTTGAAGCAGGAAAATCTGGACAAGGGCATGGACTATATTATGGAGGTGTAAGTCGAACCCAGGTTGGCGGGCATTGGATCGAGAAACCGCCGGACTGACATATCTCGACCAGTTCGGATCCCACGTCTGCAAAGTATGGCCAACATTACAAGGCCAGCAACGTCGCTGATTTGTTCGCACCGTCCAAAGAAACAATCGACTCAGTCAAAGCATGGCTGGTCAAGTCGGGTATTCCGGCAGACAAGATTGCCTTGTCCAAGAGCAAAGGCTGGCTTAGGTTCGAAACCACCGTTAACAAGCTCCAGTCGCTTGTCAAGGCCGACTATCATGTCTATGAGAACCTTCAGTCCAGAAACGATCACATTGGTACCGACGAGTACAGCCTACCGCCGGATGTCGCCCGCTTCGTAGACTTTGTTCTGCCCGGCACCACATTCACCACGACCAACAAGCGAGCGGACAAGAAGAACGTCGTCAACGCCATTAAAGAGCCCTTTGTGCCACTTTCCAAGGATCAAGCAGCCGGGTTCAAGGAAAAGATAAGTAAGTGCAGATGCCTGCAGTAGTCAGGAATCAGAAATGCGTATCGTATGGTTTGAGGATAACTAACCCTTGCTGTCTCGTTTCGTAGACGGCACGGCCACCTGTGACGAGTACATCACGCCTCAGTGCATCAAGGCCATGTACAAGATTCCCGATGCGTCTCTCTCCAACGTCACCAACGTCACCAACCCTCTTGGCATCTTCGAGTCCCTGGGTGACGTGTACGCTCAAGAGGACCTCGACGCCTTCTACAAGCTCCTGGCGCCGAACATCCCCGCGGGTACTAGCCCTGAGCTGGATCTCATCAACGGTGCCACTGCTCCCAATAGTCCGGACCAGGCTGGCAGCGAGTCGGATCTCGACTTCCAAATGGCCATCCCCATCATCTACCCTCAGAAGACGACTCTTTTCCAAGTCAACAGCCAGGTGGATGTCTTCCTCGCTTTCCTGGACGCCATCGACGGAGAGTTTTGTCCCGAGGACCCCGATAGAAACCCTGGTGAGATGTGCAACACTTTTGCGCCGACCAATGTCATTTCTATCTCGTACGGCGGCTCAGAGTACCTGTCCTCTCCCAACGTGCTCAAGGTAATGTTATTGTCGTTGGCCCCCCGTCTTGAATCTCTGGCATAACCCTATGAGAAACACAAACCAGCTGACTTGCTTATTAGCGTCAATGCAACGAGTTCATGAAGCTCGGTTTGCAAGGCATCTCTGTTGTCATTGCTAGCGGCGACGACGGTGTTGCTAGTTCATTTGGCTACTGCCTTGGACCTCACCACGATGTCTTTGTCCCCGACAATCCCTCAGGGTGCCCTTTCGTCACCTCTGTTGGCTCAACGACACTCCCCAAGGGCAGCAAAGTCGGCGACCCTGAGATTGCCACCACTCGCTTTTCATCAGGCGGCGGCTTCAGCAACGTCTTTGACACGCCTCCCTGGCAATCGAAGGCAGTCGGGAACTACCTCCTCCGCCACAACCCCAACTACTTTGCCTACAACACCACCAACGGTGTCGTCCCCTCCAAAGGTGGTGTTTACAACCGAAACGGCCGCGCGTACCCTGACATCGCAGCCGTGGGCGACAACGGCGTCGTTGTCGTTGGTGGGAGAGTTGGTCTCAGCGGCGGAACCTCGATGAGCGCGCCAATCGTAGCGAGCCTCCTCAATCTCGCAAATGAGAACCGGTTGAATCTTGGGAAGGGTCCGATCGGATTCGCCAACCCCGCTCTGTACCAGGCGTATGATGCCAAGAAGCCTCTCTTCACGGATGTGACAAAGGGTGACCAGCGCTTGGGAGGTGCCTTTGGGGCGAGGTACCCTAGTGCTTGTGGTAACAACGGTTTCTCGGCCGTCCCAGGGTGGGATCCTGTCTCTGGACTGGGAACCCCCAAGTTTCCGGAGATGTTGCAGTACTTTATCAATCTGTAGATAGTATGTAGTAACCATGAGGATCCAATTTACACCTTCATACGTGAACATGAATCCGATTGCGACTCTATTCAGGAGGCCAAAATCCCTTCCTTGAGACTCTGGCACATCTTGGAGTGGAGGAGCAGGCCAGAGTATTCTCATGTAACTTTCCCTCCCTCCCACCATTACCCGTCGCGTCGCGTTGCGTTGTAGTTGCACCATTCCGGCATTCCACCGCTCCACCGTTTTGACCTTTCCGATTCCCAACGCAATCACAACTGCGACTCCACAAAGAACGGCAACCAACATTGACACCGCACGCATGAGCATTCACTTCACATGACGATTCCACAGGGAACACACGAAGCAGCGGGTTCCGTCCTCGCCCATGCATCTTTGTCGAAACCGACCCCAAACCCCATGGCACGGTGGCGACATCGAAAGTGGGCGCCAGCAAAGGTGTCAACCACGTGCAAACGTGCAATATACAACCTGTCCAAGTTCCAAGAGTGGATCGTGGGCTCAGATCGGGCTCCGACTTATTGCGTGACATGCAGCCTTTTCTGGCTACTATGACGGAGCTTTGGTTTCGGCCGAGACGTGGGTTGCGCATGTTGGGTGTAGGAAATGGAGGTTGAGAATGAAAGACATTTCGGCATGAAAAGAGCAGAAATTTAACTAGCTGTGCGGGGAGGGGAAAAAAAACCCATCACCAGCTCAAACAGTATCAATTAAGCTCCGTTTTCTCATATTATCGCTTATTACGACAACTCACATGACGGTGCAAAATGAATCCATGGACTCGCGCGCCTTCCTCCCAGCCGTGTCCTTCTCTGCCGGCTCATTCCGTGGACGATAAACTGGGAACCAAGGTATCTCGCGAGATAGCTTCGAGGGGGCCTCTCGCCAGTGAGCCGCCTCCTCCAAGAAGTTCCACATGGGAGGCGCTCTCCTTTGGCTATCCAGCAGCTGTCGCAGCCGACTCTTCGTGCTGCCCTGGGCGACACAGTATGCCGCAAAGGTAGAGTGAGGAATGAACTGGGCGGACCACGGCCAGGGCGCCTCCCCCGTGGACTGCTGCTCCGCGAGCTGGATTGCGTCGACGCACAGCAGGGAGTGCTCCTCCACTAGCCGCTCGCGGGGGAGCATATCCCACTTTTGCAGAAAGGCGTTGAGAGTGATGCTGATGGCGATGCGAATGGCCTGCGACTCCCTGTGACAGGCTCGCTCGGCAACGGACGGCCATGGTCTTCGCCTAGGCGTGCGGACGGGGCGGGCCACTGTCAAGTCGAGGTGGCGGTAGGAGTCGAGACTGAGGAGGTAATAGGTGCGGATCTTGTCCTTGTTCTCGCTCGGGTGGCGGATCAGCTTTGGCATCATCGCGTAGACGTGCAGGTTGAAGCAGTAGTGGTGGATTTGGCAGTTGGGACTGAGGAGGTTCTGCGGCGCTGATAGTCTTGAGACGTGGTAGAGCCAGGGTCCGAGGGGGGCGTCCGAGTTGATCATTGTGTCGACCAACTGTGCTTCGTATTAGAAAACTAGACGGAACTAGGAAAGCTGGTTTATTGTTGGTGGTTTAAAAAAATTAAGAAGAAAGAAGAAAGGGACTCACCACATCAGTCGCCAAGGCGTTAAGGGCATTTCGCACAATTATGTTCCGCGGGTCCTCACCAATCTGCTTGTCATGAGGACTCAACTGGCTGACGATTCTCATCAGGCAGTCCAGGTCTTCGCCGTATCCTCGGAGTTGGTTTCCCCCCGAGCACCAGAACAACTCGCAGTACTTGTAGAGTTTCATAGCAAACTTTGTATCTCCATTCTCTGCCTTGGGCAACTCTAGCACTTTAGTTGCGTGATCCAGCATATTCCAAAAGGTCAGCATGGAGGCTGCACTCGGGGCTCTGGCGTGCTCCATGAGGCGTTGGAATAAGAGGACGCACGCGTTCATGGCTCGCGAAGGGCCATGCTCGCGAGGGAGATCGAGGAGTATCATCCAATGAAACTTGCAGTTCGGCCCAGGGCCATCTGATAAATTTGGTGGGTACACTTTGGGAGCTTCAATGTCTAGCGGGATACCTACGGGAGGCCCATGTTACCTTCGTAACTTGGGCGTTGTTGAATGGCGATGTTCCCAGGACCAGGTGGTGGTGGAGCCGAGTTGCTGTTGTTGAAAACTAGCCGTGGTGCAGTGTAGTTTCCAGGAATCTGTGCCGGAGTCAGATTGGTTTCGTGAACAGAGGGAGCGTTCGTGTTGATCTTGTTTTCGTAACCTGATGGTTGAAACTGGGGATCGACGGGGATGTCGAAAGCAGAGGGCAGACTAGCCGAGCCTTTAGGAAGTTTGAGACCTTGCTTCCACTTGAATCGTTGCTCCCCAACGCCAACACAGGCCATGAACCGTTCCGCACAACGAACACACGGCTGTCCACCTTCGCACTACCAAGTATAGAAGCAATGACACGTACAGACGTCAGTCACGTCCCCCACGATGCTTCTACTACAAGACACAGACACAGACACGCACCTTCTTTTTCCAAATATAACAAGCGTTGCAGCCCCGGAATGAACCAATAGGGGGCATAGCACGAGATGAAATGTGAATTGAAGAATGGGGTTCACACAAGAAGGCTGTGTAGAGTTGAGGGTTGTTGTACTGCAAAGCAGGATGCGAAACTCTTGATTGGTGGAGATGGAGGAACTACAGCATCATTAGACAATGGAAATGAATGGCGTGGACCTCTTGGTTTAAATATGCACGAGGCGGCCTGTGTGATGGGCAGATGTATGCTCTAGTGGGCATTGACTTATGACTTTTAACCGCTCTGCTTTCAACTTTAGCTGGTCTAGAAGCCTCTGAGGCCGCATCCTTTGTTCGAATAATGTTCCAGGTAAAGCTACCTCGGCCAACGTTCGGCTTTCGCCAACTTTCGCCAAAGGTGGTGCAGAGGTTGGCCGACGACCAGGGATGTTCTGCAAGGAAGAAGGAAGAATATTCAACAGATGGGACAGGTCGGCGAAAATATGAGGCTTCTGGGTTGTTTCCAACACAACAACAACCAGGATGAGTCAACAAATGTGACTTGCATTCTTCTTTGCGAGTTTTTGGCACAGCAGTGACAAGCCAGGACTCATATGAGGATGACGATGATGCAAGGCTCTCATGCAGCAGACCTTCGACAAGCCAGGGAGGGCCACTTCGACCTGGTCTGATGGAGCCCAGTTTCGATGTGCCTGCCTTGAGATCTGCAGCCGGAGCCCCCGCCCCCAGATCATCAGATGGATGAAGTTGGTTTTCCAGGAAGACAAGCAGCGGAAATGCGGATTCGTGCCGCCCGGATGAAGGGGAGACTGACATGGTTGGATCAGCTCTAACAAGTTTCTGTGAGTGAATACGCTTGCCTGGGCCGTGGTCCGCGAAAGACACAGCCAGAACTAGGCAAAGGCCATGACAATCACGCAAACTCTACTTCGTAGGCAACACAGAGATCGTCGGTCGTCCCTCCCCCATGTCTCCTAAAGAGTCAACTGACCCGTTGCGAGGACGAAATGGATGGTACAGGGTGAACATTGTTGAATATTGATCCTTGAATGCTACCCTCGTGGGCTGGAAAGAAGCATGATTCGCTTCCGGGCCTTGGGTTGGCTGCCGCTCTCCTGCCCTCTTCACGCACCTGCATGTCTGTTGCCTGGTTCCAACACGCAAGAGGCAACGCGGTCATTGGTCAAGTCAGAATGGATTTTCAGGTAGGAATGGAAATTGGCACGGCGCGTTGCTGTGATGAGAAGCCACTCGATGGAAAAGTGGCAGGATCAACTGTTGTTGGTTGTTAGTGAAAATACTTTTTTTGGCTTGAGGGTCGTGTGGCGGCAGTGGCAGGCACTGTGTGTGGTCCATAGCCCCATTATCCATACCTGGATAGGAAATCCATGCATTTTGATAGATGGAAGAACCACAGCTTCTCGTGCAAGTTGAAGGATGAAGTTGCGAGCTTCGCCATGTGTAATTTCATGCTGTCCTGCGGACAAGGAGCAGCTTTCGCAAACAAACAAGGGAAGGATTCAGCCCGTTCAACCGCCTCGAGCCAGTCATCCAAGAGGAGTCGAGGACAGACCAGCCCTGGTCCCTGGAACCATATCGAACCATACCCATCAACAAGGTACACTGCGATGCTGACCAACGTGCATCCACCGCCGGCCGGCAGCACGAAACGCCGGCAAAGAACTTGCGGAGTGCCTCGTCAGAGATGATGGCCAAGGCAAGCAAGGTAAGTCTTGATGATTGGGTGACCGCTCGTCAGGCTGAAGCGGGGGTGCAGACTCGAGAGAATTGAGGCATTATCATGGTAAATCGGGACGGTAGGTCCGGTGACGAGGTGACGAGGTGACGAGGTGGAAGAACAAAACTCGTGATGCACTGAGCCGGTGTTGGCGATAATCTCAGGAACATGGCATCAGCATGATTGATGGCCGAGTTTCTTTGTACACGGTCGAAGTCGAGCGACCAACACTTGGGCGATCCGGTCGGGGGCGTTGGGGCGGCTTGTTTTTTTGGAGATTGAGGTGTGAGTGGAACCTGTTGGCAATGACCGAACGGAGTCCTACATATGTATTATCGCTGAAGAGGCAGGAGGGATGGATGGATGCCCCGTCGTCACACTGTGCCTAACAGAACCACCTCATGTCGTTGGCTCCTGCCGCTGTTGCATCGGAAGCGGGCTGAGGGATCAATATCGTCGTCGTGGACTCCGAGTGTCTGAGCCTTGACTCTTATTAATTGAGTCTGTATGCTTCCACGAAAGCGATGTCGGTGCGTGCTTTTTTTAGACTCCGATTGCCCTCCCTTCTCGGCCGATGACCGGGAGGCTTCGCCCAAGTTTCTGACTCTGGTCCAAACGCGTAAATGAGCCAATGGGATACCCGTCCGGTCCAACGATATGACCCCATCATGGCGCAATCCTCGATCCGGGGTAGGTACTCAGTACTCCGTACTAGGTACTAGGTAGCGAGCTATAAAAAACCTCGGGACTCGGGGACTCGGGGATGCTTGGTAACGCAATTTCCTGACTTGAATCTACTTTATCAATGAAACAGTCTCTACGAAAGATTTCTACCTTGTTGCATTACATCAATGCACTATCAGACGGCCACACTCACTTAAAATAAAATAAAAGGATTATAACCAGTGTCTTGAAGCGGCGTTAAGCGTTAAACATCCCGATAGTAACCCGAACAAAGAAGTCGACTAAGAAAATAACAGCGATTTGTTCCTTTGTAGCTGCGAAACCTGTCGCAAACGGAAGAAAAAGGTAGAATAGTGAAACCTACTCAAAGACCTATATGAGCAATAACTGACTAACTGTTCCCCAGTGTGACGAACGTCGAAATGCAAGCTCTCTGCTCAATCTGTATTAAACCTATTATCCAGCATATATCTAAGCCTGGATGGTCGTGAGATAGCGAAAGATCTAAAAGAGCGTGTCTGGCCCCTATTTAGAACTTGCTATGGCGCCGTCTTTGGACTTGAACCTTCCGAGCTGGCAACGTTAATGAGATCCATTAGTGGCGTAGTCGGTTTGACAAGTCAGGTCAAATCATCTTTCTTCTCACTAAAATTACGCACAATTAGGTGGCCAGTTGGCTGCGCCTTTTTTTTTCGTGCAACCTCATGCTTCCCCAAACCACCAGAAAGATTTTCGACCCTTACTTTTCGAGACATCTACTTTCCAAAACCTCAGAGTCTTGGATCGCCTCGAAACCATTGACAATGTCTCGCAGGAGCCGGTAATATCGGGTTAATGACCTAATCATACATCTGAACCCTGCCTTGGAGTCGCAAGATGGTGTTCAACCCAAACTTCAGCAGAAGGCTCCCCGTCATGCCTTTGCGGGCCGTGGTCCGACTCTGCAGACCACATGTCAACTTTGTCTTAATTCACTACACGTACTTTATACTGGTAACAATGGTCTGCTCTGTTATCCTATGGGGATCGTTAGACCTAAGCTTCAGCATCGAGTACGTCGACAGCTTATTCTTGGTGGCATCCGCCATTACCGAAGCTAGGCTCAACGCTATTAATCTTAGCACCTTGAACTCGTGACAGCAAACACTCCTTTTTCTCTTGATATTGTGCGGCGGCCGATCTGGGTTTCAATCTGGCTCATCGCAGCTCGGGGGCACTCCTTTACGAGGCTGTTGGGTTCTGACGAGCGAGAAGAATCGGAATTGCATAGAGCTGGTAGCCAAGGTCTTCGTGCTAGAGAAGCTTGCTCCAATGGGTTGCAGCTCTCAGCCAGCGAAAGACAGTGGCCGAGGCAAAAATCCATAAGTCAAAGTGTGGGTGTGAAAGGCAAGGGGGAACTATCTCTTGCCGGCGTCTCTGCAGACTGGCCTCTGGCGGCAAACAGAGCCTCCCACTGCGAACCAGAGTCCAATCCTCTCATGTCCCTGACCAAAAAAAGTGTCAGACGCAATGGCAACTTTGTGAACCTCTCCCGTGAGGAGAAGAAGCACGTCAGTGGCGTTGAGTATAGAGCACTCAACTTGCTGTCTATTGTGGTACCGTTATATTTTGCTCTGTGGCAGCTGCTGGGCTGCTTGGGCCCGGAGGTTGGATTGCCAACAACCTTCCTGGCCCAGCACTTGCAAATGGAATCAATCCATGGTGCCTAGGCACATTCAATGGCGTCTCAGCATTCAACAATTCAGGCATGTCTTTACTTGATGCAAATGTGGTGCCTTACCAAGGTTCTTATTTCGTGCTTATCACCATGGGGCTTGTGATTCTCGCTGGAAACACTACTTATCCTGTTCTTCTTCGACTCATATTCTGAGCCATTTCAAAAATTCTCAAAGTCTTGCCCGATGGGCCACGTGTCACAACTGGGAGACTTACAGTCGAGTGTGTTCTCGAAATATCCTTGAGTCTACACAAACATATTTCCGAAGCGGCAACATGGTGGCTGGCATTCATGATTGTTTTGCTCAATAATGTTGATTGGACAGCATTTGAACTTCTGAACATTGGAAACCCAGTGTTTGATGCCATACCTCCTGATGCACGACGCTTAGACGGACTTTTCCAGGCCATTGGTAAGTTTTATTCTGCGCAAACATTCCCACTAAGCCCCCCATATGTGCGAAAATCCGGTTGCTGACTCTGACGACTTTGCAGCTGTTCGAGCGGGGGGCTTCTATGTTGTTCCTATTGCACAGCTGCACATCGGCCTACTTGTACTATATGTCATCGTGATGTACATTTCTGCTTTCTCCGTCGTCAACACCATGCGACACTCGAATATATATGAAGAAAAGTCTTTGGGTCTTTACTCCCCAAACGCACAGTCTTCCGACACCGAAGGTGTACATGTCCGAGACACCACAGCCAATGCTGGGCCGCGGTATCTGTTCGTTTTGCAACAGGAGGTCAGCTAGCGCATGGCATTTGGCTTCTCGCTTGAGCAGTCTTCATAATCACCACAATCGAGGGATCAAACTTTTCCAGGGATCCGGTATCATACAGTGTTTTCAAGTGAGTTGACTGATATGCATGACATGCTAGACTTGGGATTGAAGTCTTCTTGCAGCATCGTGTCCCAGATTCTGTCGCTAGGCCAACACACAAGGACCCATGGCCCCCAAACCAACCACTTGTCACATGGTTCTAGAACCTCACTCATCGTTGCTTATTGTACGGCGACAATTTTCGCGTGAGGACGCCAGAGTTGGCATCTTGTTCACAGAATAGGTTTCATCAGGCTTAGCTGATGTCCAAACAGCCAGGCTAAAGAATTTGCGAGTGTACATATGTAATGGAACCCAACTATACATGTATGAGCGTCGGATCGTCAGTCTGATCTGCACGACATCTATGTACCTGTGCGCAATCTGTATTACGCGGAATGCTCCAAGCTACATGGCCTCGGTAGTACATGTGTGTAGGTGCGGGGAAATGCACACTTGTCCACCTTCCTGGGAACAGCTCGTGAGCACTCGACAAAGTAGATTAATGTAACATCAGACATCAGTTCGACCTCGAGGCCCCGTTGAGGATTGTCCAGACCTGTCCTATGGGCTCCACTTCGAGAGCCGAGGCGACGGGGGTCATCAGGAATTGTGAAGCGGGAAATTGGAAGTCTTTGGAATACGAGGTACTGACTTGGTGTCATCGGTGTCGGTTCTCTGGACGCTGCCGAGGTTCTTGGCGCGAAACGTGTGATCCGTCTTGGCCTAAGCTCATCGCACACAAGGCAATTCGCCTCTCTGGTCATCTTTTTTGGTTTCGGAGACGACGCAATTATATGCGAGCGAGGTGATTTATGGATTCCTCCTTAGTAACGAGCTGTGTTTGGCCATGGTAAGTAAGGCAAGAGACACGATACAGACACCATGCTCCTCGCAAGATGGCAGGGAAAAATTGATTAAATTTGTGTCCGGCGCATCTGTACACCATTCGCCTGGCCCACTCACGATTCATGACATGCCATAAACTTGCCATCGATGGCGGAATTGAATATACATGTTCTCTCTCTACTCCCACTCAAGAGCCCGATTTTCCCCTGTCCCCCCAAAAACTGGCCACACACGCCACACATCACGCGTAAACCTTCAGCGCCTCTTCAAAGTGATGGTTGATAGCCGAGACGACCAAAGGGGAAACGCTCCTGACGTCGCCCACAAACTTGTCCGTCAAGGCCGCCCCAAAGTCACCCGTTGCCTTTTGAAGATTCTGCAGATCCTGCTTGACCAGTCCCGACGCCGATCCGACGCCGAAGATAGCCTTGTCGAAATCGGGCTTCTTCTCGACGAGGCGGTCAAGAACGCGGTAGATGTTTTTCGTGAGCGAGTTGACGGAGAATGCAACGCTGGTCGACTCCTCCTTGTCCAATTCAGCCGACTTCTTGGTGGTCGACGTCGCCGACTCGATGCCTTTCTGAAGAGCCGTGGCCTGTCCCTGGATCTTGAGGGCGATGACGGTGCCGGCGAGTCCCCGGTTGAAGGTGCCCAGGGTCTCGTCCATTTCCACCAACTGCTTGGATATCTTGGCCAAGGCGGCATTGATGCCGTTGCCGTCACGGCGGAGGGGCGAGGCCGCTGCCACGACAGCCAGGAGCGGCACCATCAAGGTCGAGAGCAACAACATGGCGGTATTTGTCGATGATGAGTATGCTCCCGGTGCTTGTCAAGGATTGAACGATAAAAGTCAAGAGAAGTCTGGGAAAGGACCTAATTGACAATGGACGGAATGCACGTTCGAGGAAGGAGCTGAGGTTGCGATGACTGACAGTCGAGACTCAAGACATGTTGGGCGAGAGGGCTGTGCTAGACAACAGGGACTAGAAAGTTGGCGGCCCCGCCACACACTGGCGACGAGGGATCAAAAAGGGCTATCGTCATCTTGGAACTTTTACTTGGTTATCCTTCGCTCGGCTGCTCGGGTCCTTGTGATCTCGCACGCACGGAGTACGTTGCAGTGGTGTGGTTTCTTCATCTCACGTCGAAATTGAGACACGTCCGACTCGACCCCACAAGTCACATGCCTAGTAACCGCATGAGTGGGGCGCCCAGTCCAGCCCTGCTAATGAATGACCGGGGTTGTGGGCGGGAAGTTGGGGACTGGGAACAGCTTGTACATCTCTTTGATGACCATAAGGCTACACTTGCGTACCGACAAGGGTTATTGGCCAATAAAAATATCGCTATTTGCGGTACTTTCTATCTAATACTAATTTATACTATAAAATAAGTACTTATAAATATCTAAGTTATGAAAAGTAATATCTCATAACCTTACCGCGTAAGCATACCTTTTAGGGCACTAAAGGTTACTTAAGGTCACTCCCTTTTGCCACCTAGAAAAAGTGGATCGGTACGCAAGTGTAGCCTTATGGTCATCAAAGAGATACAATGCCCTGAATTATTTTACACATGTACACAGCTAAAAGCCTCACGAGGGGCGGCCACTATCAGCTGTCAGTAGCTGCTGTAGGTGAAGCTATAGTTAGGAGGGGGGGGGAAGGTGCGAGGCACTGACCCACCTTCTAGCTTATCTACCACATTAAAAAGAATTTTTTATTAGGAAGGGTTCTACCCTTCTTCTTACTACTAGATAACTAGAGCTTAGATAATAAAAGTTTTTATTTTTAGAGTCTTAAAAAAAGTAATCCTATTTTTAGTAACCACGCTAGGAGAGGTAATTAAAAGCTTCTTTAAGCTTTCCTAGAGTTAAGTTTTTATTTCTTTATTATTACTAGGCTAGGGTAGTCCTTTACCTATATTATTATTTTATCCTAATCCCTATTTATCCTCCTTATAACTATCCCTATTACTCCTATATTACTATTATTAACCTAGATTTATAGGGATTAGAAAATTTACTATAGAATCTATAGATAGTAGTAGTGTATCTATATAATACTACTAAGTTAATAGAGTTATTATTACTAAAGAGTATCCTAGTAGGAGAAGACTATTTCTCTCTTAATAAGATAGATAATAAAGCTATAGTTAAACTTACTAGCTTCTTTAAATAACTTACTACCTTACTTATACTTAAAACCCCTACTAAATTACTACTTATAATAGAGTTATATAAGTTACCCTTATCTTAGAATATTAGGACCTTTAATAGTTCTACCTCTATAGGCTAATAGTTAAGCTACTTATAATAAATATTTAAAACTATTAATAAGGGTAGGGATATTAACCTAAATACTTTTATCTAAGCTATTAATATAGCCTTAGGTAGTAGAGCTACTACCTTTATTAATAGCTTAGAATAGTTAAGGCTAATTATCTTAAGGGCTAAGAATAGCTTAGCTACTACTAGGGATTTATTTACCCTCTAATAGTTACTTTAGGAGTATTACCCTTCTAATATTATTAATAAAGAAGTTAATACTAGTACTAATATAGAAATTTAATAAAATAAGAGAGAGGCCCTTACTATATATTACTCCTATATTTTAAATATACTTTATTAAGCTAGTAATTAAGATAAGCTACTTACCTCTAATTACCCCCTTACCTTAATTAAGAGTTATACTCTTTATAATTTTATTTAGTAGTTTATTTAAGGGTTATATAATAAGTTACTTATATAGGAAGTAATTAGCTAGAATATACTAGCTACTAATAGCCTTAGAGAGGCTTAAGAATATATTAAGTAAGCTACTACTATCTTAGAGGTAAAAGCTAATCTTATAAAGAAAACTATAAGGAATACTAAAATTATACTAATAAAAGAATTTATTAAGTATTAAAGTAGGTATTTTACTAATAAAGTATTATCCTAAGTATATAAGTTACCCCCTAGGTTTATAGAAGTATTAGAAAAATAAAGATAATAGTCTACCCTAGTTAATACTTTAATTACTTAGCTTTAGCTAGTAATATTATACCTTAGACTCTTAGGAATATATAGTTCTTCTAACCCCTAATAGTTTAATAGGTACTAGCCTATAATACTAGTTAATTAGAATCTAACTTAGGGATTATATCTATAGCCTTAGACTTAAGCTTAGACCTAGAATTAGAATAATAGTAATATTAGAAATAGAGTTCTAACTAACTAGTAAGGTACTACTTACCTTAGTATAAGAACTTAAAGAGTAAACTTTACTTCTTTACCTTAGACTAATATAACTAATTTATTTTAACTACTATAAAGTATACCTATAGTAGTATAGAGTTTTAGTTCTTAAGGGCATACCTTAGAGTTAAGACCTATAAGTAAGTTAAAAAATTAATATATTAATAGTACTACCCTATTACCTTATAGAGGTACTTATTTTAAATATAGGGTTACTAAATATTATACTATAAACTATACTATAACTAGAAGTAAGTTATTATAATAATAGGAATTATTCTAGTTAAAGTTAATAACCCTTTCTCCTTAGAATAATAACTCTTAGGTTCCTAGGTAAGCTTATACTTACTTAGCTTAGGTATATTTAAATAGGGATAAATAAAGTAATATTAAAGTATCTAGAGTTATTTAAGAAGTAATAGATAAGTCCTTAGTTAGAGTTTATTATACCCTAATTAAACCTAGATCTACTTCTAAGTTAGTTATACCTATAGAGGATTACTAGCTTATCTAACTTAAAAAGAAGACCTTAACTACTTCCTAGTAATTAATAACTACTATAGATCTATAGAAGCTTAGAGCTTATTAAGCTAATATAAATATATAAGTAAAAGATATTACTAATAAGGATAATCTACTAAAGCCCCTCCTCTAGAACCTTAAAAAGGCTAATAAGGATACACTTAAGTCTATTACTTAGGGTGCCCTTTAGGTTATAATATTAATCTTAGAAGCTATACTACCCTTAAAGAAATAAAAAGGAATACCCCTTAGTAAGATACTAGATAATAGGACTCTAACCCTAGAAGTAGCTTTATTAGTAAGGGAGAAGGTAGTTAAATAAAATATAAAAGCCTTAAGTAAGATTTAGGGATATAAGGGTCTTAGCCCTATTAACTAGAAGGTATTAGTAAGTTATATTTTAGTCCTTATCTCTTTAATAGATCTATAGTAAATTAGTCTAGAGCTATTAAAATAGTTTTAGAAGCTATTATCTAGAGTAATAACTTCTAGGAAATAACTAAAGAGGAAGGTATTATTTTCGCTAGATATAAGTTCTATTTAAGTAGTGTCTAGTAAAGGTTAGAAAAGCCCTATATTAGATAACTATAACACTAAGTTACTTTAAGAGTATTAGTTAGGTGCTAAGCTATTTAGGATTTTAGTCTAAGCTTATATAGGATACTAAAAAGAGCAGAACTTTAACCTTAAGCCTAGATAAGCTATAGCTAACTAAGGAGCTAAAATTAATATTATATCTTATACCTTTATACTATAGAAGAATATACTAGTCTATAATCTAGGATTAGTAGGCTTCTAAGGGCTTTAAATAATTAATACTAATAAATAGGAGAATATAGTAACTTACTTTATATTAATAAGGGTAGTTTACTATAGGGTTACTTATTTAGTTTAGGCTATAATTACACTAGACTATTAACCTAAGAATTAGACTATACTAATACTAGGACTACCCTAGTTATATAATATAGGTATAAAGTTTAATATCTAGAACTCTAAACTTATAATTAGAATTAAAGAACATAGGGATAAGGTTAAGTCTATTAAAGGACCCTTAGTTACTCTATCTAACTAATAGAAAGTAATGCTCTATCTAGCTAAGCCTATAATCCTAGAAAGGTATATTAGTTAGGATAATATAGATATATCCCTAGATAACGTGTTATTAGGATCTAAGGATAAGGATAATTTAGATAATTTAGAAAACTAGCTTATCTAGGATAACCTAGTTAAGTTAAAAAACTAAATCTAATAACCTAGGATAGATATCTAAGTAAATTATATTATATAGTTCTGTTTATTTATTTTTAGGTTAAGCTTATAATATAGTTCTCTAGGCATACACCCTGGATTACCTGCCCTATTTTAGTATAAAAGGAATATTAACTTATAAACTAACTTAGTCTTTGCATATACTTATTAGAAGTAAATTTACTTAAGAAGGATAAGTACCCTATAGAATAAAGGACTAATAATAATAAAAAAATATTTTAATAGATAAAAGATAATTAGCCTAGACTAATTATATAGAAACCCCTATTATTCCTATTTCTAATAAAATAAAGAGTCTAGAGATAAGAGATAGACTAGGAAACCCTTATTAAGATAGTATTATTATAGTTTAGGGTTATAGTGTAACCTTAGGCCCCCTAGTTCTAATATTAATAGTAAAAGAGATTATACAGACTTTTTATATATATAGAGATTTAAATGCTTTATTAATTACTAATATCCCTATAATAGACCTCTATATATATATACCTTAACTAAAGGAGAATATAAAACCTTAGGTATAATCCCTAAAGAGAAGGTAATTAAAGCCTTAGAAGTACTAGTTAAATTAACTAGTTATAGAGGGAATTAAGTCTAAAATATATAAGTATATAATAGCTATAAATAGGAAGATATTAGATTAGTGTGTAAAGCCTATATTAGTACTAAAGGATAAGTCTAACCTATAGGCTAAGTAATAACTTATATATAACTATTCTTATATTAAGGAGATAATACCTAGTAGTTAGTTACTACTACTAGCTAAAGTCTATAATTAACTTTTAGATCTAAGGACTAAATCCTACTATATATTTAACCTTAAGTATATATACTAGTTAATACCTATAGCTCCTAAGTTAAGGTATATATTTACCTTTAATATTCCTAGGTTTAGTTAGTTATAGCTATCTTAAATACCCTAAGGCTTTTAGTTAGTAGGGTTTATAATAACTAAGGTATTAAGAATTACCCTTAGCCTAATTCCTTTACCTTACCCTAAGCCCTCTCTTACTATACCTTAAGTTTTAGGTAACCTAAATATATTAACCTTATATATAGATAATATTTTCTATAAATATACTTTATTTAAGGAGTAATAGTCTTTTATTAAAGATTACTTACTACCTAAACTATTATAGACTTTATTAAAGCTAAGTTTTAAAAAGGTTTCCCTTAGAATAAGCTTAATTATTATAGTTAGTTAGGTCTATAAGGTTAGAGAGAAAATATATATTAAACTAGATTAGGCTATAAAGCTAAGAGATTAGCCTATACCCTTAACTTTATCTAATATCTATTCTTTCCTAGGAGCTATTAGCCTATATAAATAATAGATTAAGAATTATACTAAGATTACCTAACCCCTAAATTAATTAACTAGGGATATAAGCTAGTAATAGGGAGACTCTAAGGCCCTATCCTTCTCTATATTAAGAGAGAAAGCTATAATTACTTTAAGTATATATAGATATATATTTAATCTACCTACCTAAATATATTTAGATACTAGTAGATTTAGTAAAGGGTATATAGTCTTATAAGTTTAAGATAAAGTACCCTATCCTATCTTATATAACTTATTTCTATTTACTAAGACTTAGAGAAATTATAGTACTTATAAATAGGAGCTTTATACTATTATTAAATTCTATTATAAATATAAATACTTTTTTAAATTAAGGATAAAGTTAATAATATTTATAGATTATAAACTACTTATAATATTTATAACTACTACTAGTTATAAGGGTATCTATACTAGATAGGTTATAGAACTAAGATTATTAAATATAGAGATTTATTTTATTTAGGGAAAATAGAATACTACTACTAATAGGTTATCTTATACTATTTTTTTATTAGATAACTATATAGATAATCTAATAGAGTTTAGATCACAGGATATAGCCTAAAACTAGTAGGTCTAGAAAGATAAAGCTAGAGGATATAAAGAGATATTAAAGACCCTAAAAGCTACTAAAACTTATAATATATTAATACTTAATAGGTTAGGTCTAGATATAAGATAGGTAGAAGTATTACCTAAGGGTAAAATCCTACTAAGAAAATACCTAAATAAGCCCTAGTATATAGAAATTATAAAGTACCTAACTACTAGATAATATAGTAAGGGAGAATTTAATTATTATACTATATAAAAGATAGTTATAAAGACCTAGTAGTATAAGCTAAAGAATAGAATCCTTTAGTTTAAAAGAAGATATAATAAGTAGTATTATCTAGTAAGGGAAGAAGTTAAGGATACTCTCTAAGGTACTTATAATAAGTCTAGATATTTTAGGGCGGATTTAACCTAGAGAAGGCTAACTTAGACTATATTCTAGCCTAGGATAGGAGTAGATATTATAGATTATATCTTAGGGTGTATACTATATATATAATATGCTTCTTAAAAAAGAAAGGCACTAAATTAACTAGTGCTAGTAGATAAACTATTTTAAGTTATAGGGATAGACTATATTAGACTATTTCTAAAGACTAAATAAAAGATTAAATATATACTTATTATAGTTAATTATTTCTCTTAGTTTATATAGCTATTTCCTTATAGATTAACTAGTGCTATAGAGGTAGTAAATTATCTAAGGGATTAGATAAATAGGCTATTACTTACCCTAGAGGGTTTTTACACTAATCCTAGGCTTATATTTATATTAGTAAAATTATCTATATTCCTAAGGAGAAAGGGAGTAAGTTTATTAAATACTCTAAGATAATCTTATAAGAGTATTAGACTAGTTAAAGTCTTAAATTAAATTTTCTAAGGAGTATTAAGTAAAATAATAACTAATATAAAAAACTAGGATCTTTAACTTCCTAAGGTAGCTAAGGCCTTAAATTATAGATATATTAAGTCTATAAGCTATTCTCCTATAGAGATTCTATATAGTTTAACTTAGAACTAGAAGGTAAAGCTAGGAGCTCTTCTAACTAAAAGTTCTACTAGCTAGAGTAATAAGTTTTATAAGACTCTAGTATAGCTATTAGAAGGATCTCTAAAGGGGGATACTATAATATACTTTATAGGTTATATTAAGTTATATTAGGAATAAGTTATAACTAATAGAAGCTTAGAAGCTACTACCTAGAGGAGTTAATATAAATAGAGAAAGGTTAAGCTATTTAAACTAGGTAATATAGTAATAGTAGTTATAGAAGGGAAGCCCCTAAAGTTATAACCACACTAGTAAGGGCTATTTTAAATTAAGGTTTAGACTAGATATACTTCCTACTAACTTATTAACTTAGATAGGTTAAAATTAAGAGAAGGTTATAGTTTAGACTTCTATAAAGATAGTCTAAAAGCCTATGCCCCTTAGACTAGCTATCTAAAGATATTATAGGATTAATTATTAATAGGAAGGATAAGATTATAGTAATAAGAGTAATAAAGGGATCTAGAGGGGTAATATAGCATAATTAGTGAAGCTAGGATTATAGTATTAAAAAAAAAAAAAAAAAAGGAGGAAAAAAGAGATCTATAGGGTATTAGGTAGTAATAGGTAGGAAAAAGTAAGTTAAAGGTAAATTTAGGTTAGGGAATAAATTAGATTACTATATCTACCTCCTTCTCTCTAATTTTACTTTCCCTTACCTCTTCTACTTCTATTTTATTTAATTTTCTTTTTCTTAAAATTTACACTATAACTTAGAAAAATTAAGCATAGTAGTTAACTACTAAGCTTAAGATAATATATCTTTACCCTAATTCTATTATACTATTTATTTAACTATTAGAATTATTAATTATCTAATTTTCTATATATAGTTTAACTAGGGACACTAGGTAAAGTCTCCCTACTTATAATAATTATAGAGGTTATAAATCCTACTAAACTATTAGTATAAAGGCTAGAGTTTATAAAGTAGGAGGTAGCTATACTAGCTAAGGGAAGTACTAACCTTAGGGGAATAGTAGTAAGAAACTAGCTAGAGCTTAAGTAATTTAAGTTTATTAAAGATCCTTCCTACCTAGCTATAAGCTATATTTATTAAAAGGCTAGACTATAGGGATAGGTTTATTATAATATTAGAGGGGTATCTCTTAGACTAAAGGGGACCCTTCTAGTAATTAAATATAAGGGTAAAGTCCTAATAGAGATAGTAAGCTAGATAGGAGGTAATAACCTATTTTCTAATATAGGTCTCTAGTAGGGAAAATAGTATTACCTACTACTAATAAACTAGTCCCTAAGTTTATATAACCTTATAATAATATTAATAGTAGAGAATCTAGTTATAGAAAGCTTACTATTAGTAAGAACCCTAGGAGAGGGGAAAGAGGCTATGGTTAAAGGCCTAAAATAAGTTTTTATTAGATATTATATAGATTACCTATATCCTATAGCTATCTAAATCTCTAACTAGAATTAAAAGGTAATATTTAATAGGATAGATAACTTTATAATTAGAAGCTACTATAACCTAGTTATAGGTTATTATATATCCCCTAAGCTAGTAATCCTATATTAGGATATGCTTATTAATAGGAATATAAAAGTAATTAAGGGTCTAATATAGTTTATAGCTAGTTAACTATTAAGAACTTAAATAACTAAGGAGTTAAAAAGGCTAGGGTTTAAGTAGAAGTCTCTAATAAAGAAGGGAACCCTAACCCTTTAAGCCCTATTAGATTAGTATAAATAGATTTATAAATAATTAGTAGTAAGAAAACTAATTACACTATTATATACTTATAAAAACTAGACTATTACTAAACTAGCTAACTTATTAGAGAAATATCCTAAACTTATAGGGTAGATTACCTAGATAAAATAGCCTATACCTTATAATAAAAGAACTCTAGGAACCTTCTTAAGTATACTCCCTTTTATAGCTACCTTTAAATTTCTAGACTCTATTCTAGAGATAATAGTAAAGTTTATAAAAGTATACCCTTATAATTTATTCTATACTATAGGACTCTTTATAGCTCTTATTATCTAGGATAATTTAATTAACTCCCTTACTAGTAGAATAAAGGTATTTCCTAAGGCACCTAAGAAGGTAAATAGAAAGATAATTCTAGATATAAAACTAATTAGAGTTAAAGAATTCTACTTATATTTCTAGTACTAGTTAAGACTATACTATAACCTTTAACTTTTAAAGTTTCTATATCCTTTTTATAATATACTATTAATAGTAATAAAAGTCTATAAGGTAGTAGGAAAGCTTATAAGGGTAAAAAATACCCTTAAAGATAATAATATTTAATAGGAACTATATTTAGTAGTTTTAAGGAAGATAGGCTTACCTCTCTTATTTTAACTACTTATAACTCCTTTATATTTATAGGATAATATCTATAGTATACTATATAAAGTACCTAACTCTAGGAGATTAATATAGGAATAGCTATCCTTAGTAGTATAAGGCCTCTAAGCCTTAGGGTTATTCTATCTTATAGGGATACTACTATTTATAGTAAAAATAAAGAAATAGAATATATTAATTCTAAAAGACTTCCTATAATAATACTATTTAACTAGTACCCTAGTCTATAAATTAGAAGCTAATCTCTTATATAAATCCTAGTATATTAATATAATCTAAATAGAATTAAAGAATAGGAATACCCTATATTAACTATAGAAAGTAAATTAGCCTATTATAATAGAGATACCTAGTAAACCTAGTAAGGCTAGGAAGATTATAACTACTATAGTAAGTAATAGAGGACTAAGTAGTGCCTCTTTAAACCTACTACCTAAAAAACTAACTAGAAGAGATAACTAGGAAAAAGGTAATACTTATAGAGATAAGCCTAACCCTAATAATACTAGGGGTAGAAACTATAAAGCTAGAGAAGCTAGTAATAAAAAATAAGATTATAAGAATAAGAAGGATAATAATAGGAAAACTAGTAAATATAAAAAAAGTAAAGAAAAGGATAAGAATAAGGGTTTAACTACTAATAGTAATAAAAAAACTATAGAGAAAAAGTATAAGAGGTTTATAATAAATACTAGGTCTCTAAGACTATAACCCTTACTAACTAACCTATAACTACTACTAGTGTTTAACACTAGGGCTAGGATATATTCTAAGGAAGGGATATTAATTATTATAACTAAGTCTATTTAGGTTAAAAGAACACTCCCTAGTAAATATCCTTATTAACTTTAAGATATATTTAGGATTAGTAATATCTAAGAGTCTAAACTAGATACTATTATACTAAACTTAAACCCCTTTCTAATATATTATATATTTTAGGGTAATTAAAATAGAGCTAAATTAACTAAGACTTCTCTTAGTAAAATACTAAGGCTAGCTATAAGATAACTTCTAGTCTAAGAATTATAAAACTTAATAAAGCTAGCTATTAACTATAGAGTTACTATAACTCCTAATTTATTTATATTTAATAAATATAAACTCCTTCTAAAGGGTATACCTAAGTTATCTAAGATCTAGGTTATAGGTATTAATAAGTATAATAATATAGTAACTATATTTAGACTAATAGCTAAAGCTAAGGCTAATTCTCTACTACCCCTATCCCTAGTCCTACTACCTAGGATTAAAGTATCTAAAAGCTAACTTAAACTTCTTCTAGAAAGACCCTTCTATAGTTACTCTATAGAATTACTAGGCCTATAGTTCCTATAGATAAAGAGCTTAAAATCTTAGCTTCTTAAGAATTAATAAAGAGGTAATAAGGGTAAGATATAAGCTATTAAAGTGCTTATAGTAATTTTATTTATATATTAACTATTATATACTACTCTAGTAAAGTTAAGAAGATTAATTAATATTTATAATAATAGTATTAAAGATATAAAAGCTAGAGGGCTAAACCCTACTAAACTAAAAGATACTAGTAATATCCTTACCTTTATATTAGATAGAAAAGAGGGAGGCTTTATTATTTTTAAGGAATGCTTTAGGCTACTAATACTTATATATAATAGTAAAGCTACTAGTTAATTAACCCTATAGGCTAATATCCTAGAATATTATAATTTAGAAGAATCTAACTTTACTAAAGAAGTTATAGAGCTTATATTTAAACTTAATATAGGGCTTTAATCCCTATAATATTTTAGGTAGAATAGTGTAATAAGTAAACTATAAGATAATTTAGGGAAATTAGAGAAAGTAATAAGGTATAATTACCTATCTATAAAGCTAGTAGGTGTTTATAAGAGTTTATTTATAGATTTTATAGTAGACTATAATAATCTAATTACCCTAAGGGAAATTAAGGTATTAATAGATTTAGCTATCTAAGTTAAGGGATAATTACTAGTATTACTAATATTTACTCTTTATTTTCTTTTTTTTTTCTTTTCTTATTTTATAGTTAGGGTAACTATCTAGTGCTAGTAGATAAGTTAGGAGGGGGGGGGAAGGTATAAGATACTAACCTACCTTCTAGCTTATCTACTACATTAAAAAGAATTTTTTATTAGGAAGGGTTCTACCCTTCTTCTTACTACTAGATAACCAGAGCTTAGATAATAAAAGTTTTTGTTTTTAGAGTCTTAAAAAAAGCAATCCTGTTTTTACTATTAGGGATACTACAGGGGTATAAACGCTAGTGGGCGGTACTAAATAGTCCGAGTGAAATACACCTAATATAAGGTACTCTTTACCCCGCTTTCTGTCACGCCAATCCTCGGTAAGACATGTGATTCGCCTGCTACCCCTGGTCATGTACTCGTATAAAATCAAACAGGGTAGACTGTACGTACATACATGGACGACAGAGGAATGTGTGTGTGCTCGAGCTTTTCATGCAAAAATGCTCCGTCGGAGTCCGTACAGTTATCTACCGCTGTGACCGGTTCATTTTACAGTTATACAGTTATACGCCATGTGATCTCATCCCATCCCGACCATCCCCTCTCACACGCGGCAACACATCTGCTCAGTTCAGGGGAACACGGCGCCACAGGCAGGGATGAAGAGTGCGCTACCAATGACAGTGTTACTGTACGTCAGATGGGCGCCGTTGATGGGGTTGGACCCGAAATCCTGCCCTGCGCTGCATGACTGTAGACGCCCTCGTTTTAGCAACCCATGTCTCACTGGGGCAAAAAAAATCAGGACCGGGGGAGGGAGGCAGCATGGCTGATTTGTTTCGACCTACCTTGGATTCGAGACTGCACTTGAACGTCGTCTCGGCCGAGTTGCCCTGTTTCTTGCTCTGGAAGTACTCGGGCCCATGATGGACGTAGCCCAGAATACTCGGCGGCACCTGGGGAACACCATCGTTGAAGTGCGTGACGCGGTAGTAGTTTGAGTCGGGAAGCTTCTGAGACGCGTATTCGGCCCACTGGGCGTCGCCATTTCGGAGCTCGCCGTACGTGTAAGTCTCGGCCACCTCGATGCCCTGGCCGGCGAGAGAAACGGCAGCAAGGGCGGCGAGGCCGCCGCCGAGAGAATGGCCCGTGGCGACGAGGCGGAAGCCCGAGCTGGAAGACAGCTCCGACTTGATGGCGGAAGTGACGTCTCCAGAGATGGAGTTGAAGGCCGTCTGAAGGCCTTCATGAACCTGCGTGAGAATAACACAACACAACGTCAATCAAGTGTCCCATGGTCCCCCGGGAGTGAAAAGAGAAAAACAGGCAGAGCAGAAAGGGGGGGGGCACTCACTCTGCAATTTGAACAATTCGCCCCTGCAACGGACAACGGAACGAGTGCAAAGGCGAGATCGGTGTCCAAGTCTTTGGGGGAAGATGTTCCCCTAAACGCAATGACTACCTCCCTGGCGCCGTCGTCGCGGAACAGAGTCGCCTGCGCATCGGTGCCGTCGTCGTTGAAAGTCTTGACGACTTGAGATCCAAAGGGTGGTGTCGCGCAGTTCTCGTCATAGCAGGCCGCCGAGAAGGCCGTGTACCTGGTGATTTTGTCAAACACGGCAGACGATACTGCGTCTCGGTCAGCAAACGAAGGCTCTTTCTTTTTCTTGCCAGTTACGCGACCATGTCTGTCGCTGGTGGAGATTTCGTTGGCAACTCACTCGGCTGCTGCGCAAGGACATGCAGCGGGAGCAATCCGGATCCGGCGATGGCGAAGATTCCGCGCATCTTGTGATTCAATGTCGAGTTGAGATTGTCGCAAAAAGCTTCCAGCAAAGGGCAATATCTGACCTGTCCCGATGAAGCAAATCGATGAAAAAAAAAGGGTGCAGCTCAAAATCCTGGGTCACAAGATACAACATACAGACACAAAATAATATAAGTCGACCTTTCTGGCAAGTCCCCTCCCCCACGGTCTGGGCTCTCGGCAAATCTTGGAATGTTCAGAGCTTGCAGAAGTCGGGAGGTGACCCCCTTGTCAATCAGCTCGCGGTGGCGCATCTAGCGAGAGTGCTTGATTTCCTTTCAAAGGGCTCGGCTGACGATGCTACTCCAAAATTGGGGGGGGGGCCGGGAGGGTTACATAGCGTATGCGGGCAGAGCTTGGAATGCTACGATGCCACGCGGATTACGGACTGCCGAGGCTTTCTTCCACCGAGAACAAATGGAGCAATGGATTTAATTTTCCAAGTCCTGGTCTAGCTAGTCTAGCCTCTGCGTGTCAGTCAAGTGTCAGCGGTGACTCTGGTGAGGTCGTGACCGATTGGCTGGGTCGTATACATGCATGTAAGCTGCCATTGCAAGACAGACAACCTCTCAAACACTCTTCCTCGCCTTTCCCAATCCTCCTCTATTACTTGCACCTCATTGTCGACGTACCAAAATTTCCTCCATCATGCGGTTTCTCTACACATTCGTCACTCTTTCTTGTGCGGCCATCGTCAGCGCGTCGGATGCGCAGACGGTGAGAGGCGACATTGCCAAACTAAGCAGTCTCATGGAGAATCTCGGCGCCGACACGAAACTTGTCAAGCCCGGCTCGCTTGGAATCGCCCAGGCGCTGCAGGTGGAATCCGATGCTGTCGATGTTCACAAACTGCTTGTTAAAGCGGCCGACGACGCCAACGCATCGCCGCCATTCGGCTCCAGCTCCTTCAGCATCGGCCTCGACTTCATCCAGCTGCAGCCCAAGGTGAAGAAGACCTTGGAGGGTACTGCCGCGCAAAAAGATGCCTTTGGCGAGCTTGGCCTCGTGGTCCTGTCCAGTCTCTATCAACTTCAGGCAGACACCAAGAAATTTGGACAAGCCGTCACGGAGAAACTGGGTCTGTTGGAGAAGTCCCTTGCGCCTGCGATCATCAAAGACATCAACGAGTCGTTCAACAAGGCCATTGTCGCCTATGGTGGAAAGGGTCAGTTGGCTGCTGCTTTTTCCTTTCTAGGTGTGTTTGCTGTACTAACGAGACTTGTCGTATTAGCATCTCAGGGTTAATCAATCGCCGGGTAGTCGGCTGGAATTAGAGCAGCAGGGTGGGAAGAGGCAGCAATGCAAATATTGGTTTACACTGTAATTGTGCGATACGATAGTGATGGACGTGATGTTTCATCGAGTTGTCAATCCATCACTCCCGAACTTCATCCTCGTGCACTTTCCGGACTTCCGATATTAATTGCCGCCGCCGCCGCATACATCGCATCTCACTCTCGCGATTCATACCACGCGATTCCTCGTAGAGCAGGGCGCCGATGTGAACGAGGGTGGCTCCATCTAGACTGCAGAGGAAAGGTATAGGGTACAAAACGACAAAGATGGCTGGAGCGACAAGATCAGCTACTCATGAGACTAGCTTTAACCATTGCTAAGGCCCTTTTATATAACCGGAAATGTACAACGTGTGCTTCGCATCCCAATGCCGCGCCATGTCTCAGACACTCACTCTGCTTTGTCTGCCTCGCGGCTTATCGAGAGCTGCGATGGCGCTAATCGTAGTCAATCGAGACAAATTAAGGTTGTGGAGGTGGCGAGGCATTCCGAATTGCCGTGCGGCCAGGCAAGCCACAAGCCACAAGCCATAAGCCGATATTCCAATGCAAATGATCACTATGCTTTATTTCTTTCGGACAAGTACTCAAAGCAAGAAACCACTCACCAACTTGTCGCATAGCCCATCCCGTCTCCCGTTCTCATGTTGGCCATTACGCCCGTGGCATCTATGAACTGGAGGGCAAGATCTCCGAGGCCGACGAGCAAAATTGGTACCCCACGACTTGGAAGGGGCCAAGCGGTTGGTCGAAGGCGCGCTTTGCGTACTGGATCGAGCGCCTCGAGTGGATCAGAAAGGTCACTGCCCTGGAAAGATTGACTAGAAAGGAGGCGGCTGATGCTGCAAGCAGACAAAAGATAGTTTTAAGGCGCGAGTCAAGGCTGTACGTGGACCAATAGATCGGTGAGAGCCGTGTATCCATGAATGACCTGAACTTCTATCCATAGGCTGACGAGGACTACCTCGGGCTGATTTGTTTCATCATTCGACAGGCTGGACGCGAAAAGTAGAAATAAAACAATGAATTAGACTTGCTTGCATGGTCGGCTCTTCGCAGCCTGGTCTCGTTTCACTCCAAGTGTCTTGACAGGTTGAATACGATTGGTGTTGGCTCTTCCCCTTTCTCTCACTTTCCTGTTCAAAGGAGTTTAAGATGAAGATGGCTTTAATTGAGGTTTTGAACAAATATGGTCACGCTCCAAGACAAGTCGTCTAAGAGTATGCGTTCCAATATTTATCGCCGTGAATGGATCATTTCATAAGCGTATAGCCACGGTATGGCTTCGTGGTGTGGGGCCAGAAATTGATGTGATGACCATTTCAACTCTTTTAGACTTGTCAAATCGTCAGCTGGATGTCGTTCTCATGCGTCTGGTGTACACAGGCTCTATCCAGAGCACCCAGGGACCCCGACTGTGTTTCGTTTCGTGTCGACTCGACGAGTCTCCCCAGGTTTTTCCACATCAATGAGAGTAAATGTCATACCACTAACCCCAGATCTAAGCGCCTCAATGACCCTTTTCTTGGCTGCTTCGATGACCGACATGATTCATGGACAGGGGCTGCAATTGAATTCGTGTGTGAATGACGAATCCAACGATAGCAAGGGATTTGAATCAAGGGTTTTGTAATATATGACATCTCTGTCTGTCCTGAAATAAAAATTTTGTCTAGGGGTCAATCGCGAGGTGCCGTCGTGCATGGCTCAATGTGCTCGCAGGTGTAGCTTTACAGCGCCGGTGCGCAAAGAGGTGGGATTTGCATTTCTTAAAAGAATCGCTGGATCTCCCAGTCAAGAATGACCAATATGGCCTGCTTGTGTGTATATGTATACTTTCAAACAATTGAATAGGGGGTGTCCTTTCCGTGTGTTTTTGAGAGCTTTGAGGTTGCAAGGCAAACGTGATTATGTAAGCCCAGTTCACCGGAACATGTGTAATTCCTGGGCTCCCACCACACGCACGCGACGATGCTGCAAGCTGTGGATGCGACTCCAAAAAAAAGAAGCAGCCGGTTGTAACGACAGCGCTCTTTCCCGCTCACTCGACAAGCTTTGGGGGGCGGAGCTTGAATACATTTCTTCTTCTCGGTGTCTTGCGAGACATCCATTAAGGCTGATCTCGGTGACATTTTTGTCCATTCCTCGAACGGTCGCACTGCGACGGGCTTGAGTCTGCTTCTCCGAGACGCCAAAGCGGATCATCATCATGAGCAACAGCATGCGCGACCTGATATCGGGGGAGGCCGAGTTGGATGACGAGGAGGATGACGAGTCTTTCGATGAGGAGACTGGAAAGGAGCGCGTCAGACGCAAAGGAGCTCCCATAGATGATTCCAGCGAAGAAGAGGAAGACGATGATGATGAGGAGGAAGCCCGGAAAGTGAGTGGCTCCTTGCCAATGTTTTGCGTCTAACGCTAACCCGAATCTCCCGAATAGATTCGCGAAGGCTTCATTGTTGACGAAGAAGAGGAGGAGGAAGAGGAAGAGGAAGAGGATGATGAAGATGATGATCAGGGCTCGGATGCTGAGCCACGCCCCATCAAGAGAAAGCGTGAGCATCGCGATCGAGAACAAGAAGAACGCCTAGATGAAGACGACTTGGAATTGATTGGCGAGCAGTTTGGGGAGCGACCAAAACCAGAGAGCCAGGTGAGAGCAAGTCTACGACGAAACGCGGGTTTTTGGCAGGGGTACTGACATCTGCTCAAGTCTAAATTCAAGCGCCTCAAACGCGGTCACCGCGGCGAAGATGACACGCGCAATGAACGCCGTGGGCTCGACGAAATCTTTTCCGACGAAGACGAAGATGCTGCTGAGCAACGGCCATACGGAAGACCGAACCTTCGGGCTCAAGCTGACGAGTTTGATGATTTCATTGAAGAGGATTTTCCCGAAGAAGACGATGAGGAGCGCACACGGCGATTGGAAGATGCAGAAGTCGCTCGACCTAGGGATCGAGGCGTCGGCGCGGTAGTGGACACGACTGGTCTCGATAAAGATGCTTTGGATGATATGGAAGCCATCTTCGGTAATGGCGAGGATTATGACTGGGCTCTACAAATGGAAGATGACGAAGAGGACCGCGAGCGTGAGGAGCAAGGCATCGAGCTCAAAGACGTTTTTGAACCCTCTCAGCTCAAGGAGAAGCTCCTCACAGACGAAGACAACGAGGTTCGATTCACAGACGAGCCCGAGAGATTTCAACTGGAGCGCAAGGCTTTTAAGCACCTCCAGCTCAGTGCTGAGCAGTTCAAGGAAGAAGCTAAATGGATCACCAACCAACTGTGGCCGAAGAAGGGATTGTCTCCGGAGCTACAGGCACCCTTTGGCAAAGCTGTCGGCAAGGTTCTGGAGTTCTTCATTGTTGATGAAGTTGAGGTTCCATACGTCTTCCAGCACCGCAAAGACTACTTGCTACATTCTAAAAAGATTCGAAAATCGACGCGCGATGACCCGGACGGTCCCGACTACACAATCCAATCAGATAAGCTTCTTAACCAGGACGATCTGTGGAGAATACTTGAGCTGGACATCAAGTTCAGATCATTTGTGGACAAGCGAAACTCGCTCGAAAAGACCTTTGAGAACTTGAAGACGGTCGATGTCGAAGACCCGGCGATAGAGGAAATGATACCCGAAGCTACCACAATGGAGGAACTGCAAGATTTGCAAGACTATGTTCAGTTCCAATACGGAGCTAAGTTGAAGGATCTTGCTGCCGTATCTGGCAATGTATCGCAAGCCAAGAGACCAGGTTCCAAGTCGAGTCTCCTCGACCGAGTTCGAAACGGCAAGGCATACTACTTCGTCAAGGCGTACGGCATTTCCGCAGACCAACTGGCCAAAAATGCGCTACGACAGGGCAAGAAAGTGACGCCAGATGACGATCCGCAATACCCAATGGATCTGGCAGATAGCTTGATCGATGATAACTTTACCACGGGTGACGAAGTCATCTCTGCAGCTCGTCAAATGTACTCGGAGGAATTGTTTGCAAGTCCTCGCATGCGCAAGTACTTCCGGAGCTCGTACTATCAGGCGGCCGAGCTCAGCTGTCGACGAACGGACAAAGGTCTTCGGAAAATCGACGAATCTCATCCTTACTACGAGATCAAGTATCTGCAGAACCAGGCCATTGCCGATCTGGTTCATCAGCCGGAGCTTTTCCTGAAGATGATGCGCGCCGAGGAAGAGGGACTCGTGGATATCAAGCTCGTCATGCCTTCCCGGTATGATTTCAGGCGACAATTGTATCAGGAATTCGAGTCCGAGAATTTCAGTGACCGTGCGGAGCAATGGCGAGAAGAGCGCAAAAAGGTTGTGGATCTGGCTTATCCAAAACTGGAAAAGGTCATCGTCAAGAACGTCAAGGAGGTGATCAGAACGTTTTGTCAGGATGAGGTCCTGAAGATGTGTCGACAGGAATTCTACCGCAAACTGGATCAAGCGCCTTACAAACCCAAAGGCATGATCCTTGGTACCACACCTCGAGTGCTTGCTTTGTCAAACGGCATGGGCGATCCGGCTCGAGAGCCTACATGCTGGGCCTGGGTTGAGGAGGACGGTCGAGTCCTCGAACAGGGCAAATTCGGCAACTTAGCCCGGGATGAGGCACAGCGAGAAGAGTTTGCGGAGCTTGTGCGGCGGCGTCGACCCGATGTCATTGCCGTCAGCGGTTGGAGTGCCGAGACAAACAGACTGGTGCGGGACCTAGAAGCTCTTGTGGGCGACAAGGATCTTCGAGGAGCTGAATTCGACGATCCCGAAACCAATGACTACAGGACGGAGCCTCTTGAAGTCGTCATCGTTGATGATGAGGTTGCTCGACTGTACAAGGACAGCCCACGTGCGGTGGCCGAGCACCCATCGCTCAACCCTGTGACGAGATACTGCATTGGCTTGGCTCGCTACATGCAGAACCCCATGAAGGAATACGCAGCCCTGGGCAAAGACGTTCCGTCACTTTCTTTCCACCCGTGCCAACATCTTCTCCCTCAAGACAAGCTCATGAAATATCTCGAGTCCGCCATGGTCGACACGGTGAACATGGTTGGTTTGAACATTAATGATGCCATGGCTGATTCATACACGGCCAACTTGCTTCCCTATATTGCCGGGTTGGGCCCCAGAAAGGCGACCAGCGTCATCAAGGCCATCAATGCCAACGGTGGTTCGGTCAACACCAGAGACGAGCTGGTCGGTGATCCTGACAGCGGCAAATTGCCGGTTGTCGGCCCCCGCGTGTGGAACAACTGTGCCAGTTTCCTGTACATTGATTACGATGCAACGAATCCTTCCTCTGACCCTCTCGACAACACTCGCGTTCACCCTGAAGATTACGAACTCGGCCGCAAGATGGCTGCAGATGCCCTGGAGCTGGACGAAGAGGATGTGAAGGCCGAGACGGACGAAAATGGTCCCGGCGCAATTGTTCGAAAACTCTTTAAGCAAGATGAACAAGAGCGTGTCAACGAGCTTGTTCTTGACGAATACGCTGATCAATTGTTGACCAACTTCAGTCAGCGCAAGCGAGCCACTCTTGAGGCAATCAGTGCAGAGCTCCAGGCCCCCTACGAGGAACTTCGACGCAGTTTCGCTCCTCCCAATCAGTCCGAGGTCTTCACCATGTTTACTGGTGAGACAAAACAATCGCTATGTGAGGGCATGATTGTGCCCGTCAACGTACGCATGGTTCGCGATGATTTTGCCATTGTCAAGCTGGACTGTGGTATTGAGGGAAGAGTCGAGGCACATGAAGTCAACAGTCGATCCTCGGTCAAGGATGTCTTGAGTACAGGGCAAACTGCGCAGGGCAAAATCCTGGAACTCAGTTACAAGGACTTCATGGCGAAACTCTCCATGCGAGAAGATGCTCTCCGCATACAGTACAAGAGGCCCATCAACTTTGGACGGGATGGGTGGGACTACAATCTGGAAGCAGCAGACAAGGATGAGCTTCGTGAGAAGGACCAAACCACGGGACGAACTCAGCGCGTAGTCAAGCACCCCAATTTCAAACCGTTCAATTCCATTCAGGCGGAAGAATACCTGGGATCTCAACCTCCCGGTGAGGTGATTATTCGTCCCTCATCGAAAGGCAATGACCATTTGGCAATTACCTGGAAAGTCGCCGATAATGTTTACCAGCACATTGACGTGCTTGAGATGCAAAAGGATACCGAGTTTTCCGTCGGCAAGTTGCTCCGCGTCGGAGGCAAGGACACATACAGTGATCTTGACGAACTGATTGTGGATCACGTCAAGGCAATTGCCCGAAAGGTTGAGGAACTCATGAGGCACGACAAGTATCAAGACAGGTCGCGTTCTGAAACTGGTAAACATTCTCATTTTCCCTGGTCGCCCGCCCTTGATGTTACTACAGCACTAATCCTTGGAAATAGAAAAATGGCTCACAACATATATCGATGCCAACCCTAACCGATCTGCTTATGCGTTCTGCATAGACCCAAAGCATCCCGGTTACTTCTGGTTATGCTTCAAAGCCAGTCGCTCGGCAAGGGTCATCGGAGTACCGGTCCGTGCCATTCCTAAAGGTTACGAGTTGAAGGGGTCCAAATACCCAGACATGCGCGCTTTGTGCAACGGTTTTAAGCTGCGATACCAGAACGAATTTTCGAAAATGGGAAACAGGTAAAGGCGGGCGTCCCTTGTAGACAAGTGGTATATGTGTGAGTCCCAATGGGCCCCAAGATTGTTTTGCTTTCTTGACAACGGCGATGGCGATGGCTTTCATGAGTTCGAGGGCAACAACGGAAAGGAGAGGAATCGCCTCTCACTGATGTGCGCGTTTTTTAATTTTTTTTCCCACCACCTTGTATACTTCCAAATTTACCCAACTGCGCATGACATCAACTGTGATACTGCCATTATTAGCATCTCTGGGCCAAAACTGGGGAGTGACGGGAGAATCAAATAGCAAAAATTTACATATTATGTGAACCGGGACCCATTGCAAGCTCGGGTGACGGTGGCAAGGAGGTCCAAGAGGCACACACATTCAGTGGTATATTGAGCAGTTTTAAATCAGAATTGCACTCGTTTCCTACATGCCACGAAACACACGAAACACATTCCTGTGCCGTGGCAGGTCGAGCAAATAGACTGACCAGGGATCTACGTAGGCTTGAATGAAGCGGCCTCGGCAGTTTTCGCAGCCCTCTGGCACGAAAACCGGAAATTTGCATTCTCTCACGATGCAGACAAGTTTTCTCACAGGTTGTGATGGACAGTTTGGACAATGGGTCGATCATACAGGCAGAAGTACATGTAGACTTCTCTACAGCAGAAACCTTGGGCTGTCTCGGTCAGGAAATGATCCGCTTGGTAGAGATTTTTGAAACTCGCCGCAGGCAATTCATTGTTCTTGGATGGAACTTGGAGATCCATCCATGCTAAATGAAGCGTCGGATGTTCGTCATCATCACCGTATTCACGCTCGCCTCGGTGGGCACGGATGTGAACTTGGCTATTTCCAGTCTTGATCTACCAGCATAGTCAGTTTCGAAACAAAGATCAGCATATGTGCATGGATAATGCATCAAGCTCCCTCGGCGAGTTGCTCGAGCCTGTTCCGGTATCGCAGGCAGTCGAAATGTGGGACGCAATTGATGTTGGAACCTTTTCTTGCTCAATCGTAGACGTTTTGGAGACGTCGTGATGCCCTGTGACGTAATGTGCTCACCAGGAGTGGTCTCGGAGCGTCGTACACACTTTAACCCCCCTGAATTATTTTGCAAATCTACATGCCCCAACTACTCGTTCCTCTCTAACAGCTATGATCAGCTATGAGTACGGATCTGTAATACTGTTATTACATAGAGAGCTACGAGGGAAATGCGCAGGGTATATAGCGCCACAAAAGAGTATTTATTTCTATGTAGGGTACTAGTACTAACATATACTAGCCCCCGTCTTATTCCTTTCCTAGATAATATCTGATTGGCTTAATCACCCCTGCCATGTAGATTTGTAAAATAATTCAGGGGGCGTACTGTAGGTCTTGATAGATCATGTGGTCTGTTATCTGAGTCCAGCCAGGCACAATAAGCCCGTGCAGTCCACATGAGCTTCTGGTGCGGGTCGGATCCATGATGAGGCTCCTCATTCAGCGCCGCTGCTCCATGAGTCCATAATACTGCTGACAAGCCAAGTGACTCCGCAACACCAGATAATACCGAAACTAGAGCTGTTAGAGACAGCGGCAAGTGAAACTGGGCGAGTCGGGATGGGTCCGTCACTCGGTCTCCATAAACTTACATTAGGCTTTCGTACCCCATACCCCACAATCAAGCGTGCGCCTCATGGATTTGCCGGGTACCGGCTACCTCAACAATCAATCGCGAGGAAGCGTGATCCATTGGATTGATTGATTGCTTGCTCTCTACGGACGCAATCCGTACGGAGTATTCCGTGTTGTACTGTTGCATAACAGGGGCGGGTTGATTCAGACCATTTGAACGCAACGGCGTCCAAGGGTCCTGTCCACTTTGATCAGCACCGCCCAGAGAGTCAACGTATCGAAAAACGAGAAACTGCATCTCATGGATCTCATGCTCACTCGCACAGTTCGAGTCATGGATTGGGTGACGGCAATGGCGAAGCAGCCTGGAGCCATGGCGAGTTGTGACGAGGTGACGAGGTGAGGGGCAAAGCGTTCGTGATTGACCACGTCAAGCTCGAGCTCGAGCCCCAGCTGTGGGATTTCTAGTGGATTCTTGCATCATGGTCACGCGATGATGGCTCAGGATCCAAGCGACGATGTCATGTTATCCATGTTTGATAATGCAGGAAATAATTGCATCACATCCCTTGCCGGCCACCCGCGGCCTGTTCTTGCAATCTTCGCATCTTCGCAGCTGGTGAACATCTGGCGGCAGGAGCAACCGCACCACACCCAACTTCCCCGATTGTGAATTGTGAATTGTTGCCACAGATGGCGAGCCAGGGGCAGCCAGTTATTCGCCAGCCGTCAGCCGCCAGCCGCCAGCCGCCAGCCGCCAACCCATCCATCACCCCATCACCCCATCACCTCGTCACCCCCATCTACCCATCACCCCATCGCGTATGTACTCTCTGGCCTGAGCATTCCCCAGGTCCCACCCCTCTCGGTCCCTTTGAGTGCCTGCCTCTCTTGAGTCCCTCCCACGACTGATTGGTCCCCACTTCACTCGCGTGACTCTGTGATATAATAGTACAGCTCTTCTCCCCTCCCTCTCTCCTTCGGGTGAATTCTTGTTTCTTCGGTCTACTACCATTTATCTCAATTCATCATCCTGTTTCCATTCTTCATCATCACACACAAACACTCTTCTTCCCTCTCGTCTTCTCCCATCCATTCCACTACTTCGTCGTCCATATATCACCATTGGTGTCGCCCATCAAGTTGCCTCATCATCTCGTCCGTTGATCGTCACAACTGGCACCTTACACCGTCTTGCATTGATTGTTCTTCTACTCCCATTATACCATTTCACGCAAGCAGACTACGACTGCTTCAAATCATCTGAACTCCTTTGTAGAGTCCGTCTTATAGACCTCCCAAGAGTACGTTTGTCCACCGTTTTACATGTACTTCACACAAACGTAGCCGGCCTCGCATAACGAGCTAGTGACGCTCTGAGCTTGTCATGAATTGGTCATTTCGTATCTTTGGATGAGAAGCTAATCATCTTGCACAGTGACCCGCTCTCACAAGGCCAACGACCGTGACCACAAGGGCATTGCGGAGGGCACTGCTGGTCCCACCGAGTATCTGCCGCGCTACTTTGCAAAGAGTGGCTACGCCGACGTCGATCCGAAGAAGATCAAGAAGGATGGCAATGGAAGAGGAAACTGGTATGTACTGCTCGCCTGTTCTCAGTCCCGAATGACAATGGTTGACACCGCCGAACAGGGGTACTATTGCAGACGATGTCATGGATCATGACTTCAAATTCAGCAACGCTCGTCGCCGCTCCAACAGCAGCACTGCTTCCCATCACATTCACGACTTCAAAACCAAATATGAAGTAATTGATGCTGAACCCGTCTTCGAGGAGTCCATCCATGGACCTCTTGACGACGACGAGCTCTCCAAGACAGACTCGTCAGAGAGCGGTCGCTCCGCCGCATAGATGAGCAATTACTCGTCACACTGGCCCTTGTAGCCGACACTCTGCATGACGGGGGGGTTCCAACAGTCTTACCAAGTCCTCAGTTTGATGGCCG
Source organism: Epichloe bromicola (assembly GCA_023658445.1). Classification (NCBI taxonomy): domain Eukaryota; kingdom Fungi; phylum Ascomycota; class Sordariomycetes; order Hypocreales; family Clavicipitaceae; genus Epichloe; species Epichloe bromicola. Next base: position 2,162,180 of record CP098269.1, read on the forward strand.
TGAAATGAAATGAAATGGAAAACAATCTACGACGCTTTTGCTGGATGGTGCTATATATTAACTTGAAATGGAAAATGGGAGTTTGAATTAAGGAGTTTTGATGACACGGAAGCCCCCTTAGTCACTTGTTGCTCATTTGGGACCTCTGCAGCTAACATACCTGGTTGCTGCTCGGGGCATATCCTCCTCGTGTGGCGAGGATGTATTATTGTATCATGATAGAAGACCTTAGCTAGATGTGAAGACATCAACAGATTGACGCTCAGGATAATTCAATTAGCTAGAGGTGAAAACAGTCATCCAGTTATAGGGGTCCTAGGTCACGTGCTAGCCACATCCGAGATGACAGGCCACTTGTCAATTCTAGCACGTAACAATCGCTATTACTAGCACCATAACATTAATTGAACAACCACCTTTATACACTCAATATCATACATTTTATCAGGGAAAGCGGAGTTTTGCCTGCGTTTTGCGTGCAAGGCGAAGGCAAGAGTGTGGAGCGTAGTCTCCTGTCTTCAGAAGTATAGTCGCTGTGATGTGAATCACGGGTGGGTGGGAAAATGGTCACTGACGTGTTGCAGCATCTCTCGTTTCCATTCTTGAATTGTGTATGTTATAGGAGAAGGGGAAAAGAGGGGACATTTTAACAACCTCTACACGTTGACTCGTTTCCAGGATAAACGTACTGTAGAGAGTACTGGTCTTGTTATATAACAGGATAAACAACTCATGAGAGTTCTGGTCAGAGTGGTTGGCAGCAAGGTAGTTGTCGGGTAGCGGGCACGGACGGGTACGTTGAGCTGACCAAGTGCCGATTTGTGCGGTCGGTGCTAGTTAGTAGTAGTGGCATGTCTAGTCCGTAAAGTTTCTGGGGAAATCCTGCAACGGCCAGGATGGAGAAGATTGCTGTCATTGCGGTCGAGCGCGACCATGTAGGTTATAGGTTGCTCTTTCAGGTGTTGCGAAGCACGCTTGCGCAAATGCATCTAGGCATGCGGCTTATCGCGAGTTGTCGACATGTTGCGGAATTTCCATCAAGTACGGATGTACGTGTTCATTCCGCCGTAACCCGTCGTCATCGTCAATTCAACCCCACTACTGTAGTAGTAGTGGGCAGCCCCATTTGGTTGGTCCATCAGCGAGGGGGCCTACTCGTTTTCTTGTCGCGTATGTTTCCTCACGAACCAACCCATCTCCATCTCCCGTCACCACCCTCAATTTTAGCCTCTCCCGCACTCCGCACACTATAGATACCCTCCCATCGAAAACTGCGCCTAAAAAACCACCATGGCCGTCGCGCCCGCATACCACGAATCCCTCCCATGTAATTTGAAAAAAAAAAAAAACCACCCACACGTACCCTCCTCCGCACCCATAATCACCTAACACCACCTTCCTCCGCAGACATCGATGCCTCCCCCTCGGAAACAGACCTCCAGGCCGCCGCAGCCCTCGTCCAAACCGAGCTCGCCACCACGCCGGCCCCAGAGCTCCCGCCGCTCCCCCCCCCAAACTTCTCCCCGGCCATGGTCACGGAAATGGCCCGGATCGCATCGGCCACGCCCCTCGCCCCCATCGACACGAAGCGCTACGAGGCCCAGGATCTGCCCGGCCCCTCGGAGCCCTCCACGGCGACCCAGCAGTTGCAGTCCGTCTTGTCCAAAGCATACACCTCCAACGCGTACCTGAAGTCGCGCATCGAGAACCTGGCTCTCCTCGATCAGCATGGTGCCAACGCATGGCTGCTCTCCAATTACCATTCCGAGAACGAATTGCGATCCGTTGAGAAGGAACTCGCGGATACCAAGAGGCAGATAGACGAGGTGAACAACCTGAGGGCCAGGCGACAGGGGCAAATAAAGGGAGAGATGGAGGGCTTGGAAGAAACGTGGAGGAAGGGCGTAGGTAGGGTTTTGGAGACGGAGATTGCGGTGGAGGAGTTGAGGGCTGAAATACGGCAAGAGTTGAGGAAGCGGAGTGCTCAAACATGAATGAGGAAGAAGGGGGGAGCAGGGGGATATATATGCTTTTCGGGATTGAAGCGAGAGAGAGGCCATGATCGGGGGCCGCCGCCGGTCCAAGGATATACATACAGCATGGACAAACTAGGCTATCTACTTGTCACTGGTGGCGAGGGAGTTTCAAGTCACAAGGGGACCAAGTTAATGAATAAGCTTACTTTCAACCAAGGTATCTGTGCATGTAGCCATGTCTCTTTCTCTTTTTTTTTGTTCAAAGGGAAACAAAGAGGGTAGTAGGGGCGTTATTTCATCTTCGATAAACAAAAGAAATCATAATGATAAACAACGCAAGAACGCCAGTCCGAAACTCAAAGGCCTCACATATTCATCTGCCAAACTCCACAAGTTACTGGTTGCAGAAGTATGCATAGCAGAAATCCACCCGGTCCATCCGTCGAATCTTCCAAACGGGTTTTTATTTCAAAGGTACGTACCTCTCAGAATAGGTTGGCAACTGTGACTTTCCCCAGTCACAATCAACGAGCGCCAAACGTCGCATTTCTTCATATCGAAAGTGATTTTGACACTACTCCCGATGCAGTGGATCCATTTCTTCCACGCCAGTAGCAACGCCTTCATATCTGGTGCGGCGCAAAATACCTCCGACGGGGCCCAGAAGTCGCTGGAAGGCGTTTTTACCCAACGTAGCCACCTTGACGTCCGACGAAGCCATGACACTAGCGGCTCGAGGTTGATCATTAAGCAACGCCAACTCGCCAAAGTAGTCACCCTTCTTGTAGTGCAAAACCTTGTTGCTCTCATCGCCCTTGAATGCATCGGCTTCGCCACTTTCCAGCAAGTAGAAGGAATCACCGGGGTCACCCTCCTTGATGATGATTTCTCCTTGAGCATATTTTTGGGTCTCAAGTGCATCTGCAATCTTGGATCTCTCGTAAGGCGTTAATGACGAGAGAAGTGGGACCTCCTCCAAAAAGGTCTCGTACATGCGTCTCCTGGCAAAGGTGCTCTCCATGAGAATACGGCGGAACGTTATGCGATCTAATGCCCACAATGTGCAGCCCGCTTCCACGGAGATGACGGTTGCGGCGCGCGGGGCGTTATACATGAGGGCAAGTTCACCAAAAGAACCTCCGGCTTGAATGTTTCCGACCTTCTCACCTAAGCCATCGAGCCCGGGCTGTATGGTTCCACTGGGGTTGACATGAACGTCAAATGAGCCTTTTTCAACAACGTAAAAGAAATCACCGGCGTCGCCCTGACTAATAACCTGGTTGAGGTGTTATTATAGTACGTTGCAAGCGTCTCCGGCCATCAACCACTAACCTTGATATCCTTGGCGGGGATTGGCTTTTCGACCAAAGCTCCCAAGATTTGTGCTGTCTGCTCGTCATCAAGATGACTGAATAAGAAGTTGCCTTCGATAGCTTTCTTGAGACGCTCTATTTGCTCAGCGGACTTCTCGTGAAATGGTGGTGACCAATTGTCGTAGCTGTCGGCGCTGGGTTTCAGGGATTCGGCAGAAACAGATGTACGACGGGAGAAGTTATATTGGGCCGGATAGCTGTCTGGGTTTGGGGGACCTCTAAGTGTAGGCGGCGCATCTGCATGTGCATCGCCTCCGAAGGATCCAGGAAAACTGAGGCCAGTGCCAGAATCGATTCCAGTGGCGTCTGGAGCTGTGCCGCTGTCATTCTCATCCTCTTCGGCCAGACTGTGCATAACATTCTGGGATCGATTGCCAAAGGGGTTGGCATTGGCCCCAAATGGGCTCGAGAATGGAACCGACATGATGCTTGTTTCGCTCTCGGTGTGAATTACGATGGCGGGATAATTAGTCTTTGGGGCGCTGGCCGATGATCACTTGGTCGTAATAAGCAGTTGGACAGTCGTCTACATAACCAGCATTAGCAACAAGCCACAACTCCTCGCTGTGAAGCCTCCAGCTTGCATTGGAACAAAATGAAATGATTTACCAACGCTTATTGTCTTGCTGCCCGAGCACGCAATTTCAATCGTCTGGGACCCTTTTTCTGCGAAAATATATTAGCAAAGAGCAAGCTGGTTGGAAGGTCCAAGACGAAGACAAAAATGTCGTCAATGTCCAACTACCGCAGCATTGCGAAAAGGTAACAGGAATTACCCATGGCCCATGAGAATGCTCTCAGAACATCGGGACAACTTATATGCTTTATTTTCGTGCACCAAACCCCTCAGTGACATGGGGGCAAAGCAACAACGAGCAAGAAAACGAGAGGAAAGATAGCTCACCTTGGCAGATCAAACAAAGCGCTAATGCTGACCCTGACAGATGGTGAGATGACGAGATAAAAACCCCAGTCAACGCAATGGACGGGCGTGGATGTGAGCTGAAGGGGAATATGGAGGAGGAGAGGATGGATGATGAGGGGTCGTGCAACTGGAAGGAGGGCCCTGTGGAGGAGGACAGCTCCCACGTAAAGCGGGTTGGCGTGCTGGACGATGAGGAGGGGTTCGAGCTCTTCCAAGCCCAAGCTTCCTGGCTCAACAACAAAGCGTCTGCGAGCGTCTGCCTGGTCTGGTCTGGTAACACCTGTCACTGTAGTAGTCCGGAGCTTGTGCGGGGAGGGGGGGGGGGCAATGAAAGCGCGTCTATTAAGTTGGCAGGATTTTTATTTCATGTCCACGAGAAACCTGACGACGGCACTCAGGGGCGATTCGAGAAAGAAGTTGACAACAAGATAGATATGGAGGAGCGTCCAACACTGCCGCCACCAAACGACTACTTATAGTAATGAGAGAGAAGTCCCGACCAGGATCCGGCAAGTATTGTCAGACCTGAGACGATGAGGCAGCAAGCACAACGTTCTGGCGGCACGAGGGGCGGGAGAATTTTGAGATGAGAAGCAGCAGCTCATCACAGCGCTACCGGGGGGTGGAGACATCTACGCCACTGTGTTTAGAAGGAGGGGAGCTCCTGACGACGCTTTCTAGAAGAGCGCACAGACCAGATAGGTGTCTGCATTTGTCCCGCGTCCCCACTTGCATGAGAGAGAGCACCAACATTGAGCAGGAGCTAGCTCCCGGGGAAGTGCAAGAAGGAGCTCTCAGTCACTTCTCAGTGCCGTGTCATGCATGACCCCGCGGCATCAGCCTCGTGTTACCATCGGGACTACGGACTACGCGCCAGCTTGTCGCAAGGTCGTGCTCTGCCATCGCTGATATACCAGACTCATGAGAACCCTCCTCATCACCCGACAAGACGAGCCCAAGTCCGTCCAATGCATGTACTGTACAACTCAAACACTTGTCAGCTTCAGCCTTTGTCATCGTGTATTTATTTTTCTATCCTTATATTCATTCATGTATATGAAAAGAAAATATTTGCCTGAGAGAGCCAAGAATAAATTGACCGCTGTGGATTACCCTCTGCATCAATTAAATCTACCTTGGAGAGACTCGTGGGTATCGTTCCGTACAAATACAAAGAAATCCAAGAATCATCCACAAACTAGCCTCTTACACCCGTCTTTGATCACCTGACTCATGCTCCTCGCCCAAAAAAAAAAGAAAGAGGTATACTCCAGCGACGCCTGATGAGGTTCTTTTCACCTCTGTGTAGATAACACAACAAATAGAAAAGGATGCGAGCCAAACCTGACCGAATTTGAGCAATACGCCAAAAGACCGTAAAGGACAATGATACTGCGGCAGGGCTTCGCTCGCGCCTTGTACGCCAATGTCAACGATGCTGATGCCAACGACAACTATACCAACCCTGTTTCCACAAAATGCTGTTCGCCGTGACGCAATGATACAAATGGGCAGCTCGAGGGGCTCCGAGCCTGAAGCTTCGTATTCTGATGTTGGCCGGTGCTCCTCAAGAACTCCGTGCCTTTCCGACGCTCGAAAAATTAGTGTGTTGACGGGAAAAATTTAGGATCCCACCACCATACACGAGTCCAGGATGGAATCCAACGCATCCATGTCTTGAATCTCTGCCCCTTCCCAAAAAATGTCATCGTCAATATCCATAACCTCTGGATAGCCATTCATCTGTGCATTCGCATCAGAACCTCCATCAGGAAGCTCTTCAATAACGGGTCGCTTCTCGTTGATCCAGGTATAATCATTCCAGCCCTCCAACTCGCCCTCCCGATAGCCGTAGACAACCTGTGTCATCAATATAGGGAACAGTGACATGCCTGAGTCCGCTATTTCGAGAGAGATTCTGAGGTCAGCCATTCCCAATGGGCCCCGTTCACTAGCAGCTTTGGCTTCGACGGGGAGCAGCCCGAACTTATCTCTGGTTATTTCACCTCGAGTCGACCCTTCTTCTTCCAAGTGAAGCTGTTTTTTGTATTTGTGTGTCTGTATCCATGTTGTGCCAATGCCATAACCTGCGATGCCTGAATCGCCAGGGCCGTTGCTTCGTGTTCGGCTGAAAATTTGCGTCAACACCTCTTTGATGAATATTTCAGTAGCGACGGTCGCAAGCTGTGGAGCATCTGCTACGTGGCCGCTGGGAAGTCCAGCTTCGTAGCAAAATGGCAGCATTCGGCCAGTTATCACACCAACGTCTGGGAATTCGCCGAACTCGACTGCTAACGGCTGGGCAAACCGCTTCCGAATTTCCAAATCAAAGTCTACAGCGGGTCAGTTGCACGTATAAGAACGAAGATAGGGGGGCATGGAAGCTTACTCATATTATTGATGCCCGTCGCTGTATTTGGGACCGCATCGGCAGCGGTTGATGACTTGCGGTGCGCGTCTGCGAAAAAGTTTGACATGCCTTCGAGGGGGTCATACTGATGCATTGTCAGAAAGACGAACATTAGTACGAAAACAGATTCCCTGGCTTACATCGTTTTGTACAAGGTCTTTTATGCGCCTGCGATCTCGCGGCGGCAGTTGCATGACCTCTCCTTTCAGTTTCCGTTCTGTGGCATCCCCCGTGACGGGTTTGCTGCCAGTGGCGGCGGCAGGCTTATCGTTTGCGCTGACCCATGGAGCCAGGCCCTGGTCGGGCATTTCTCTCGTGACATTGCCCAGTATAGCGGCAACAAGCTGGTTGTGGAGGTGTTCCTTCTCGCCGTTATTATCAGCAAGTATGGGGTCTATCCGTTCCGCGTATTCCACTTGGCTGAGACGGCCTATCCCAACAAGTTAGCCGAAACAATGCCCAAATGGTGCGTTTGAAGACTTGGTCCTGATGTACCAATCAAAAATTCCGCTGTTGAATCCTTGTATATAAGCCATTGTTCTCCGCCAATGGCGCCCTTGAGCGCAGCATACAACGGTTCGAGGTCAATTCGAGCAGGAATAATCTGACTCGTCTTCACGGGCTTCCCCGAACCAGGCGCAGTGATGGACAATGTTCTGTTCGATAGAGTCGGCGTCGAAAGACTCACGGCCGGACGGCTCAAGGCCGCGGGGTCGATGTCGGGCATGGTGTGGAGGATCGGTGGAGGAGGGACGGTTTGTGGAGGCGGATATCACGGTGTCAACGTCGCGTGCGGCGAGAGTGCAACGCGCGACGCAGAAAAGTGCTCATGGGTTGCATCAATCGATTGCTGAAAGTTATGCGATCACGACTCCAGTGTCACCTTGATGACCCGGGCATGGTGTGGTCGTGAAGTTGATGGCAGTTGCTAAGCCGGGCTGACGTTAGGGAGAGATCAACGGGACGGAGTGAAGTTACACGTCGAAATTTCGCCGGGAACCCAGACGCTGACGGAGGGCCGACGGGGATCCTTGCGCAAGTAGAGGTACGCGCAGCCTGGCGTGCGGGTGTATGACGGCCCTCGTGCTGGTACTCGACCCAATCCGTCGTGCCCCCATCCCACTTGTCCCCTCCATCGATCCGTCGCGTCCATCGCGTCTCCCGATACATGCTGATTTGCCAGTAGTCTGGCAGTCTGGCAATTCGGCGATACTGACTCGGGGCCTCTGTATCACAGCAGATTGCGACAGTTCGACTTCACACAATCCGCGATTGAGCTTCCCTCGCCGTGGTGCGCGGCGATGCAGCCATGGCATCAGAACGCATCATTTCAGCTCTCGGGCAGTTAATCGCCCACATTGTGCCCAGCGATCCAGACGAGGATCCAGATTCAGCTCAAGACCGACACGATGCATGCTTGGAGCTGGTAACGTCCATGATAGACAAGTAAGCTTTCTGTAATCCTTACTTTCACAATCAGGTCTTGCCTCGTAGAACTTAGAACGGATGGGCTCATACAAACAATCGCTAGTCCTCAAAGCCCATCCATTTCCTCCGACGTCAACCACGCCTCAGATCTCATCAAGCGAAAGCTCATTCAAACGAATCCGAGCCAAGCGCTGAGATTTTCGAATTTATACTCGCGACTCTTGTCCCTTCCAGTATTGGAACACAAATGGGCCATTTTATATCTGCTGTACCAGCTGGCAGACTCTCCGGATCCGAACGAACCTCTCCCCCTTAGTCCTGTCAAACCGTCGGCACCAAACTACCGAGAGACTATCAACGGGGACGCTATAAGGAAGCAAAGTCGGGACCGCAGCAAAGCATCGACGCCTATCCTCAGAAATGAGGATGAGCAATTCAGAGATGCCTTCCAGCCCGAGGGCCTACGAAAAGTCTCGGGCTCAAGGCAAGGAGTGGCGGCAGTGGGAGGTCAAGGGAAAGAACAACAGCCCAAGAGAGATGTGCCATTGAAATCGACCTTACTTGCCAGTAATTACACCGAAGCTGACCCTCCAGAGACGGATATCCTTAGAGACTTGCCATTCACGCTGCAGGGACTGTCATCCACCACTCTTCCTTTCTCAAGGCCAGATACCTTGAAGCTGCCACCAACCGTTCCGCTACCTTTGGTTTCGATTCTTCATACACTGGCTGAGCCTTCTCTTCTATATCGGGGATTAGATGAATACTGCAAGACTCCTGCAAATGGTCTGCTGAGCCAGAGCCTACGGGCTGCGATCGGCAGTGAATTACGCTCGTACCTCAGCCTCATCGCAACGCTGGAGAGTCAGATCCGACGCGCATTGTCATCGCTTGACGAGAAGAATGCTCCACGGGGAGGTATCGGCAAAGCAGGCGTGACGTTGAAACGATGTGTCGTCTGGACGCGTGAAGCCACCATGGGCCTGCGGCTGATGAGCCTTATTGCTGAAGAATCTGAGAGCAAGGCGGGTGGGCAACTTATTTCCCTGATTCATAGCTTTTCATCGTCACATGGTGACCCAGTTGTTGCTGCCTTTGCGGAGCGACTCCTCGGGGGCTTCACCAAGCCTTTTTACGATATACTACGTCACTGGATATACGATGGCGAGCTATCAGACCCGTACCAGGAATTCTTTGTCCGGGAACAACATGCCAAGAACATTGATGTTTCCAAGCTCAAAGGTGCAGGTAATGTCTGGACAGATAAATACGAAATTGACCAGAACATGATCCCCAGCATCATCACGCAAGATTTTGCTCAAAAGGTGTTCCTGATTGGCAAATCACTCAATTTCATCCGTCACAGCTGCGGCGACTCCCTCTGGATTGAAAACTACTCCAAAGCCGCGTCGAAGGAGCTTCGTTACGGCGACACAGCCACGCTAGAGGCTTGGATTGACGAAGCTTACAAGACGACCATGAAGAGGCTGATGGATCTCATGTCCACCAAGTTCCATCTGTTTGAGCATCTCAAGGCCCTCAAGGACTACATCTTGCTCGGCCAGGGAGACTTTATCGCCTTGCTCATGGAATCTCTGGCCGCTAATCTTGACAGACCCGCAGGCGTGCAGTATCGTCACACGCTGACGGCGCAGCTTGAGCACGCTATCCGCGGATCGAACGCACAGTACGACTCGGCCGAGGTGCTGCGACGCCTCGACGCAAGAATGCTCCAGTTGTCGCACGGAGATATCGGGTGGGACTGTTTCACCCTGGAATACAAAATCGATGCCCCCGTGGATGTAGTCGTCACGGAATGGGGAAACAGGCAGTATCTCAAAGTTTTCAACTTTCTGTGGAGGATCAAGCGAGTCGAATTCGCACTATCTAGCACATGGCGCAAATGCATGACGGGCGCTCGGGGGGTTCTCCAAAACTCCGATCCCATCGTCACACAAACCTGGAAGTCTACTCGCGGTGTCCTAGCCGAGATGATTCACTTTGTCGGCCAACTGCAGTACTACATATTGTTCGAAGTCATCGAATCATCGTGGGACGAGCTCCAGAAGCGCATTCATAAGGAGGACTGCACACTCGACGATCTCATCAACGCTCACGAACGATATCTCAATGACATCACACACAAGGGCTTGCTGGGTGCCAAGCGCCGCCATCATGGTGCCGAGGATGATGATCGCGCGCCCTCATACCTCGGTCAACTGAGCGACATTCTGCGCTTCATGCTCAACTACAGAGACTCCGTGGATGGCCTGTATAGCTGGAGCGTGTCGGACTTCACGCGCAGACAAGAAGCGGATGTGCGGACATCGACAAAGCACGACCTCGACGATCACTACTCGGCCGGGGCGAGTGGTGTATCATCCGAGTTTCCCGTCTTACAAGACCGCTTGCATCATCTGGGCCTGACATTCAAGGGCCGCGTGCAAATCCTGCTGGGGGATTTGGCATATCAGCCTGATGTGGACATGCGTTTCTTAGGGGTCGCCATGAATTTCAACGACGTGTACCAGCCTACGAGGAGAAAGGCGAGGCCTGCTGGGGCGCAGGCTGCCTCGGCCAATACGTCAAAGGGATGAGATTCCCTGAACGTGTTTGCCGGGCTGATTTTGGGCCGTTCTATTTCTTCAGCGAACTTTCCTGTAGATTATTGCTCTAGAGCTATTACAATGACTTTTGATGATCTGACAAAATACTGTATACACCCTCACAAGTGCATGCACACCCGGACCGTGGGGACCGTGGTATCACTACTTGTCGTTGTTGTTGTTGATGACGACATCTCACATCACATCGTCGTTGCGTCGCACATACTTATCACCCACTGCCACCATGTTGCCAGTCATGCTAGCTAGAAACCCCATCCAGATGTGGCCGTCCCGATCCCCATTGCACTCCGATCCCAAAGCGCATTGTTGTTTTACACCTACTCGGTAGGTCATTGTAAGAACGCGACCATCAGCAGCGCCAGCCCGCGTCATTGTCTCATTACTACACCGGCTTGTCTGCCCAGGGCATGCCACAAACAAGACAATCTCCCCGTAGATGGCGGCTTTGCGGGATGAGCCCGACACCTATTTTTCCCCAGACTAATTGATTCTCGGGGTGAGACATGCATTTGGCCTTGTTTTGCGGGCTGGGCGGGAGCCCTCACAAGAATAGGTGGTCTTCGCAAAATGAGATGCTCTTGCCGGAAAAGGCACGGTGCAAGGCGACAATGTTGTCTCAGCCAGAGTCGAATGCTGCATTGATGAGAATTGTGAGATGGGGAAGATGGAGAATGTGATTCGTTGCTTTGACGCGTCTTCTCCGCTGTTCTTCAGCTAAAATGGGGAATACGCTTGGAGCAATCCATGTATGTATTTCTTCTCCTCCAGAGGCCAATCTTTTTGAGAATATACAATGTGTAAGACAGATAAGACAGCGACAAGCAGTCAGGTGAGTTGGAATGTGTTTGTCTTAGAGACGTGCGTCGCATTGAGGGGAATGAAGGGAGTAGTTGCTGGGGTCGCTTGAGGTGTCATAGTCGGTACATCCAGGCGGCCGCAATCTTTCAAGCCGGAAGCCTATGTATGGACTGATAATACGCAAGTCGGTTCACAATGTACTCCGTAAAGATCTCGTGTACGGCTATTTTGGGCTATCTTCTCTGGCCCAGAACCCCGAAAAAGTAGATTGTTCGAGAATTCTGGCCTTGACTGCCTGTCTAATCACAGTCCCATCCATGCCTTGCGTGTCATGGCAGACAAGGGGAGTTTTGGCCAGGGACATACATATGTACATGTACATACAAGGGTTTCACCTGGTGACATGGCGGGTGTGAGTCGGCATGTCCCCGCAGCCGGGGAACAAGGGGAAGACTGCCCGGGATAGATTGAGATGTAGAGTGGTACACCGCCGGTTAACTTGTTGTTTCTTCTTTTGATAGCTGGCAACTGGCCGAGAGACGAGTTCACATGAGAAATAAGCATACCAAGGAAGGCTTCCTTCCTCACGAGAGAAGCGAATCTGGCCTGGCAAAGATAGCATAGTAACGAATTTCGTTGAACCTACGGGCAACTAGAGAAGACACGTATGCTGCCAACATGATGCATCACAGCGCCTCGGAAAGGGATGCGCTGAGCTCCCGGACGCCCCGAATTCTCCCGCCGTCGGCACTTCTCGTTGTTCGTACAAACTTTGAGATGCTGGAGAACCGATTTCATCACGAGGATCAACCGCTCGGACAGGACCGTCGACTATTATTGATAGTCAGACTGCCCAGGAAAGATGGTAGTATTCGTCCATTGTGATGTCATCGCTAGCTGTGTCTAGCAAGGCTGCGCAGGAGCTGAGGCTTCACAGCCGCCAAAATCAATTGATTGCACATGGAGCATAGACACGAAGTGAAAGTTTGAGTCTTGGTCCAGCGGGATGCCTGGTGAAAGAGACATACGCTAGCTAGCCGCATTGCCGCGCCCCTTAATTTAGGACTGCTGGACGAGAATGAGGGACCGCGGAAGGCTAGACGCTGCCGCCAGAAGAAGAGAAGTCTTCTCGTTCAATCTCTCTGGGTAAAACAATGACCGGTCCATCTGGATGTTGTCCGTTGCAATACTATGCCCCCCCGTAGGTAATACATAGCAAGGATGCTCAGTCGTGCGAAATGAGAGGACCGAAATCATGTCATGGCGCAAGGGACTTCCTGCGTTGTTCATGTCGGACCGAGCAACCGCAAGGCAACCAGGATTGTGTCATGATGCCGGCGCCCACTTTGAGATGCAAGCTCTTTCTTCCCCAGACTTTTTTTTTTCATCTCGATTCGGAATAGTCTGGAGTCTCGTTCTGGAACGCGTTGGCCAACACTCCAGCTGACACAGACGGGTCAAAACTGACGCGACACCTTTTGGTGTCTGTGCTGGCTATTTCCACAATAGACCGACGATGCTACTCCTGAAATCCGGGTAAGCTCGTGAAGAGGAACTTGGAAGCTGTCAAAAGCTGATTTTACTTGGCCATGTGCGTGTGTTCGGCTTACCGTCGAGTCAATGTTGTGTGAGGCACGAGACGCCGTGGCCCTCAGCAGCTAAACGGACAGGCTCATACATATACCTGCATCAGACTGCATGTTTATAACAGTTGTTCTTGAAGGCAACGAGTTGAGCCCGCCCGCTAGTGTTGGAAGGCGTGGCTTTGGTAATACACACCCGAGGCGGTCAAATCTGGCCAGAGATGCCTTGACCAGAGACTTATTATCTTGGCCCTGCCGCGCCTGCCCAATCAAAGCAAATGGCCCCCCCAAGGCACCAAGAAATCGGAATCGGATGTCCTCTTTGAGCCTCGGGACAGACTTAATTAATGCGTACGGATTAGATGCCCGGCTCGTTCGCTGTCTGGACTGACTTTGCGGTGATGATAGGTATCAGGCCGTGCGGGTGCAGATGCTAAACACGATGCAATCTGGCATGCCATGTCATGCCTTGTCGACAGCTGGCTCCTGCGTTGACCACTGGCCGATGAGGTATGAAATACGCAACTACGTGCGCCGCCCGCGGCAATCCAAGAGCTGGATGGAGCAATTAATGCATTCTTACACACACACTCTCTCTCTCTGTCTCTATCCGCTTTGCGACAGCTGTCTGGCAGAATGCATTGAAGTAAGGTGGCGAAAGACTGGCATGTGTTAAATCTTAGTTAACCGAATGAATGAATGCTCTTGCCAATTGAACCAGGCACAGGCACACAGGACTTCACACGCCCTGACTCATTGATGAGAAAACACCCCCGGCAAGCTGTTCGCGCTATCCGTACCCCCAATGCCTACGGAGGAATACGGCCGTACTCCGTGGCGAGTAATCCGTACCGAACGAATTCTTCATTTTTCCAATGCTGCTGGACCTGCGCTGCCCGCTGTTCGCAGCTGAACTGGCTTCCCTTCCACCAGTTTTAGGAGTAACTCAAAATTCAGGAGTGGTTTTTCAGCCATCTAGTGGTGAGCCGAGCCGAAAGTTATACTTGAACGGAAAAAGAAAAATCAAGAGAGATGGTTACGACTTGTTTAGTTAAGGTGTTAAGGGAGGGTGTACGGAGGGAGTACAACTCCGTGCTGCTTGGCTGGCCGGCAGATGCTCCCCCTCCTTGCCTCCCTCCAGTCCTTCCTTGCACGACGCCCTCCCTCCATACACACCCCATCCATCAACCACCTACCCCAGCATGTGGGTGGTGGAAACCGTGAACTTGGAGCGGTCCGACTTTTGCTGGCGCAGGTACCAGTCGGCTCGAAGTTCCTTTTCCCAGCAAGTTCCCTTGTTGCTTCGTTTGTTGTCCGTCACGAATTTCCGATTTGTCTGACAAGTCCGACACCTGCTTTTTTTTTTTTTTTTTTACTTAAGTCTGACTTTCCCTGGACGATCCACCACTCTCCATTTCTCCCCTTCCCCAAGACTGATGTCCGATACACTCGCCATACACTCGCCATACACAACATAAAAGTACACACGACCATACGACGTTTTTATACAGCCGTACCTTACTGTTATATACCACAACGCTCGGCACTCATCCGTTCAACGTTTTAATCATTCTTGTGGCCATACGAAAAAGTCAAAACTCCACAGCCCCCGATTCCAGTTTTGATCCACATTCCACGCTTGATCCCAGCTCTTTTTGCAGCGAATCCCTTCCTACAGTACGTATGCTACTCTTCAAGAAAAAGACAAAATTACTCGCTCTCTTTTACGAATACTAACTCTACATCTTTTGTCAGAACCCAAATCCTCATCACCTCTGTTCACACATAACGCGCTCACAAAAAAAAAAAACATCATGCCTCACATTGCTTCGCCTCTCGCCATGTCCTCACAGAGAAATAACTCCCGACTATTTACATCCCAAGACTTGTACAGCAGTCTCAACGCCAACCTTACATACAAGAACAACCGACCCTCAACGCCCGTTCGCCACATCCAGGAGAACGATTACACTGTCCCAGCACCACCGCCACCCAGTCCTGTCAGCTTTCGAGCTGATAAGTGGAACATGCCTGCTCGGCGTTAGGAGCGTGACAATGCCTTGATGGCGTTGTCATGGGATATTGACTCGATGAAAACATTGCCACCTGCATTGCTAGCAGACCAGAAACAAGTTGGCATCGGCTACCGCTTTTTGTTTCCTTTGTCGATCGAATTCGATTTTTTTTAGATGCGCAGGGAGTTAACGGAAAAAATCTAATCACTCAGGTGGTTCGCGTACATCACAAAAACGTAATACGGGGGTTAGCATGATGGAACAGGGAGTGCAAAATCGGACGCTGGGCAGAGACCCATTCTACATTGGGACAACTGCAGTGAGTTAAAGAACTGTTAAGCTGTGCTTATAATAGCTAAACGAAATCGATTAAACCGCATGAATGGCTGTCTTACCGCCTGCCCTGTGTCGGTGCCACGCCCTGATCAATATTTCTGGTGATACCAATGTATGCTGCCGTGGTGTTGCGCCAAGGAATTGCGGGATAGTCAGAAAAGAGCATCTCGTTGGAGGAGGTTGAAATGAGTCGGAAGGGGTCTTCAGCCCGTCCTCCCGTCACACACGGGCGTCTGTGTCGGGGAGGCTCGCATTTTGAACACATGGTGTAGGGCAGCAGGTGCGAGCCTGGTTGTACCTGCATGAATTAAAACCTCTGTTTCTCGAGAGTGACACCCCATGGGGGAGGAGTGAGGGGTGTATATTACGAATCCCGTCTTGATGATGAAGCACGTGTCGCTGGCAAGGGCGAGAGCATCTGTCTGCACGGCGTCGATTGACTCACACTTGAACAGCTCACCGATGCACGCCCATTGTTGCCAAACACGATCAATGTCAGTGTGCTGCCTGTTTGCTAGGTGCATCTCATGTGTCTACTCTGTGTCTCTGCAAACTAACCTCAATTCAGCCAGCCCAAAAGCATTGCCAGTAAGTACCCTCCGATGCAATCAAATACCCGTCCGTACTGACAAGAGTTTTGCTTGGCGCCTTCAACTCCAATGGTAGATGATGGCTGGCACACCAAGCGGGAGAATATTGCCTCCGGGATACCCATGTGGTGATGATGAACGACATACTATTACCTCGAAGTAACGTGACAGCATTTTCTTGTTCCGACTTGCCCGAATGTGCGGACCGGTCAGAGAATGAATGGTGCGACGTGTTGGGCGATAAAGAGAGGAGAGCCAATGAAACACATTATTGGGCTTTGAAGTACTTTGTATTCCGTATGGACGCGATCAGGATGGGGCTGAAAGGGGAGACGACGCGGGTTGACAAATGAGGTGACTGCTCGGCATTATTCACATTGCAACGAACGGAGGGGGGGGCATAATTGGTATGAGCAGCGATAAGTGCTGCATGTCAACTAGATTCACACAAGCCGGTTCTATCCGTGTCACACGCGGATCACTCGACTTGTCTTGGTTGTGACACCAATGCAACGGTGCGGGAATCGGATTTTGATGGAAACGGGGACTTTGGCAATGCGGCAGAATGAACAGGTAGGTTCAAAAAGGCCCCTAAACATCCTCGCGCAACCTGTCGGACATTCTGATTGGTAAAATTTCATCCCACGTCGATGGAACGAGACTCTGCCCTTGCGGAAGATTGCTCCAAGGCGACGGATATCATATATGAATCTGACAAATACGACCTAGGATCGTTTTTGTCTCCAAGTTGAACTTGATGCGCGCCAGGCATTTGTTGGTTGCGTGTGGGAGCAGATCACTAACATCATGACGTAGCCAACTCCATGATCGAGCGACTGCAGGCTGGGCAGATGCTTTCCAAGGCGAGCGATCGAACTGGGCCTTGCCACGGAGAGGGCCACGGTTGACATGGTTGAGGCGTGGCAGGAATGGGAAACGAACTGACGATGCAGTCTTGGGTTCAATGAATGGAGAGGCCATCATTCGCAAAGCGTAGTAAAGTAAATTTTCAAACCAAAGTTGTATCTCGGAGTTGTTCTCGCGTCAATTGTACCCCAACGACAAGATGTTGCACTTCGAGAACAGCTTGATGTTGATGTTGATGTGCGTTTGACGTGACACATGAAGCATTTGCAGGTGGGGGGGCGGATCATCCGTTCAAGCACCCGGCTGAGCGAGGCAATGAGTCTCGACCACCAGTCAACACCAGAAAAAACGCGCCTCGCCGTGTCGCGTCGCGTCACCACTTGACCACGTCCCGATCCACCCCAGCCAGGCTACGGCCCGTCTGGCCTCCACTCGGACACCAGGCGCCCTTAAGTTGAGTTGGCAACTACATCTCTGACTTCTCCCGCTTCTCCTGCCTCGCTCGCATCAATTGCATCTTCATCATATCGCACTTTCTGCACCGCAGAGACCCGCTTCGTCTCTTGACTCGACTGCATCCGAACCGACTGCACCTGCATTTTTTTCTGCTTACTCTATCTAGCCTGGCACTTTGTTTCGTGTCGCCACTTTTTCGAGCAGGCCTCCTTCCGAGAGACGACTCTACCAGGCTCGCCTTTCCCTCGGCCTGCTACTCGCAGCAGCAGCGACAAGATGCCTCGTCCCTCCATCAAGAGGCGGCAGGCTGTCGAAGCTGTACCTTCTTCCAATGCCATCACCAACTTTGCTCGCGTTGCCAAAAGTCATTCCTTCCCTGATGCATCGTCAAATAAATCTATTGTCGTCGAATTGCCTGCCCCCACCGCATCCCGCAAGAGAAAGGCAGCCGCACAAGACCAGGCCACCAGCATCCAAATCGCTCGACGCACTGTCTCTTTCCCTCCCAGCAGCGACGATGAAGCCAATCAAGAGCGTTCCATATCGAAACGGCTACGACGAGCTGAGCCGACATGGTCACCAGCTGTTGCGGCAACTGGTTCTCCGTCTTTTCAAGCTACAGCCTCTTCAACAAAGGGAAAGCGAGTGGCCAAGGCCGCTCCATCAAGAACAAAGGCAGCCCACAGACCCATTCAATCCACCATCATTGCCAAGTCTGTGCAGCAGCAAAAGACGGTCCAAACCAAGATTGACGCCATTTACAAGAAGTCCGAGAATGCCAATGCCAAGTCGGAAGACAAGTCATCGCCTCGTTATTTGGCGGAGATGGTTGCCCTGAATAAGGCATTTCTCAAAACTATCATGATCTACATTGCCCATAATGGCTGCAGTTCACCTATCGACATTCGCATCATCGCGCCAAACATTTCACGAACATGGGGCAAACGACAAATCACGGTGGATGATATACGACGATGCATCGCCCTTCAATCTAACGGACAGGCACAATCTCCTTCCCCGTTCATTGTCACTGACTACGGTCGTGCCAGAGTCTGCGTTGAAGTAGCGGCTGGAAATAACGGGACCTCCATCAACGAAGAGCGCCTGTGCAGGCAATTTGAAGACAATATTCGAGCTTTGTGTGTCGAGAAGGCCATGGATCAAATGACGGACGTGGACGTTCCGTTCGGGGGTCTGTCAATCTCGGATCTTCCACAGGTAGCTATCCAGGACATGGGCGATGGACTCAAAGCCAATCCTCTATTTGCCAAAGGTCAAAAGGCACTAGACGATTTGAAGAGTGGAATTCATGCCAAAAAACAAGAGCAGCAAGAAAAACAACAGGCTGTCGACACGCTTCCGCTTCTGAATCCTGACGGCACCAAGATGGGTCTCCTGGACCGAATTCGACACAAGCAACTCGTCAAGGCCAACGGGCCTCTTCCACCGTCTGGTCCCGAACTTCAGCGACGTGCGGCTCTTAACCGAGTGGCAGACGTAGCTGCCACAATCTCGATGCTCAGTCTGTCGAACCCCATGTCTTTGCCCCGACAAGCTTTCACCATGATGGCAATAGCAGACAAACTTAGGGACTCGTTGCGCGTTCCTCTATCCAAAGAAGAAGGTATGGCGTGCGTGCGCCTTATTGCTACCGAGATTGCTCCAGATTGGCTGAGAATTGTGTCAATTGGGGGCCGAGAGAACGTGGTGATTCAGCGACATGGCCAACCTATTGATCGGGTAATGAATGAGCGGGTTCAGAAGCTACTCGCAGCGTAGATGGAAGAAGGCAGTGAATTGGTTGCGTATTCGACAGTTATAGATACCCAAGATACCCTACAGGGCAAACGCATAGAAACGAGGGATATAAGATGACCAATAGTTAGGGAGAGGCCTGGCATGGAATGAATGACTTGCATAGTTGTGGGCGATTGGATTGATTTGTTCCAGCATGGTGTTGGCGTCTATTACCCCCAAGGTTTGGAGTTCGTTATTTAGAACTAACTTAAGCAAGTTTGGAAAATTGAAACACGACCAGTGATGAAATCCGCAAGCAATACGATGTGGCTCCCTTGAATTTCACAAGTACTGCTTCGTATTGGATATGCAGATGCGCCTGATGATGCAGAAGCTCCATAGAACACCGATATCTGGAAGCTGTCCAAATAATCACCCGACGTCGAGCAGCGCTCCGATCATCGGTGAAGAAGGCCGGCATGACGAAGTCGATCGTGGGGCACAAGACGCACTCGCCGATTGCTACCAGATAATACAAGGAATAAACAAAAGTAGGTTATGTACCAGACAATTGAGTAAGTCATCTCGGCTGCTGCAGCACGTTCAAATCTGAACACTCCTTTCTTATCCCCGCATCTAGCATTTCAACACACGTTTCGAGCATATACAGGCAACACCAAGTCAAAGGCAATAACTCGGCAGTCTCGCAGTAGCCGTTTTGCCCCGGCGGTCTAGTGCCCAGGCCACACGGGTGTAGTGAATTTGCTCCGCACAAGGCCAATACCGGCTGTCCATCATGATCTCACAATGTCATGACCGTGTTCCGAGAGGATATGCTTGGCCATTGACCATCTGCCTCCGAACTTGGATTTCGAAGATCCATCACTGTCAGCAACCGGATTATCCCTGAACAGAGCCATCATTTGTCGCGGTCGGATGCCAGCCTCGATTCAGCTCTTGCTGAGCTAGAGTCGGTCTAGTAACACCAAACATGGAGTCGCTACGCCAAGTGCGTCGTTGACGAATCCAGGCACGGCGAAAAGCGTAAGGGTTAGAGGTAACCCACTGTTTGTTTTTACAGGAGATAGAGCTAGGGGCAGCAGGCTAATGATGGATCTCTCCGTGGCACTAAGTGGGGAGGTACTGAATGGTCTGGGTAAAATACACGTAATATCAGGTACTTCTCACTTGGCTTGTGCTGCGCTAATCCTCGGTTTAACATGTGATTGGCCTGCCATCCCTAGTTATGTACTCGTGTAAAATCAAACAGCGGGTAGACTGTACAATGTGGTGAACAGCACCTTGGCGTCAAGAGCGGGGTATTCCGCAAAAAGCAAGCGTGGGTTTAGGAATAAACATGGTTCAGAGGTTACTGTGGGAGAAATTCCGGATAATAGGGGGTCACTAAACGCGCATACCTCCTTTTTTTTTAATGCGCATACCCCCCTAGTCCTAAAACGAAAGAAGTACCTTCTCGCCTAATTCCCCGCTAAATATACCAGCTCTCTTTAGTGGCAAAGGTAGGCAGCGCACTGCAACGTGTATCGCTTACAATTCCTCTCTTTTCTATCACGAGGCCTTATAACGCATTATAACGCATTATAACGCATTATAACATAATAATATTATCCTTTAAAGCTTTTAAGATATAGCCTTTTTATATAACCATAGAAGAAGCAATTTATTCCGTATAATCCGCTATTAGGGCAGCTATAATAGCTTTAATAGTAGCTTTTTAATAAGATTAATACCTTTAAATATCGTATATATAGGTATTTTAGTTAATAGTGAAAATTAATAGATGTAAGCCACACTAAAATTAAGTATAGGGACCGTCCTTCTGTTTTAGGACTAAGGGGGTATGCGCATTCAAAAAAGGAGGTATGCGCGTTTAGTGACCCGATAATAGGTGTCGAGCCGTTGGCTTTTTAATTTGTTTCTGGAAATCAAAGGAGTATTCTTGCTGATCACGACGGCACTGCGCGCAAATTGGTGCCGCTCGGATCGTGACCAGCCGCCGTGATGGTGCAGTAGAGTTTGGCGTAACCCATCCAGCAACTCTTCTCGTAAACACGCAGCAACGGATTTTTGAAAATGCAGCAGCAAGTACCTTTCCGCGTATTTTACCAAACGAGGTACATATAGCCTGTCTACCTAATTTCAATTCAAGATCCTTAACCACCAAGGTCTTCCTTCATTAATCAAGCTTGGTCCTCGTTCATTAATCGTAATTATTGTTGGTCAATCAGTCGCAACCTTGTTGGTCAGTTCATCGGTCGCGACCTTCGCTATTAGAGACTCACCTGCTGAAAGCCTCGCGCTAGTCTATCTTGGGATTAATAGTTGCCGCTAGGCATTCCAAAAACCCGTTGCTGCGTGTTTACGTGCTTTGCTCACCCACGCTAGTCCAACGTGCGCATCTTTCAAAGTGGATTTCTCGGGGAATGCTGCGGTGCTGCTCGCGGCCATGGCACGTCGACATGCCACAAAGTCTATGTCAAAATGACTAGCGACTCGATTCAGCGAGAAGAAGTGACCTGATATGAGACTTGTCCGGAGTGCGGAGAAATGACTGCTGCTCTTGTACCATTCTCCATCCACATTGCCATGCTGTTATTGTCTGTTCGCAAACGTCATCAGCTACCCAACAGATGGTCCAAAAAAAAACCGCCATGTATTATTATTAACTCCAGCCCGTTCTTGCCTGATTCGCCAGGTTCATCGATCATCATCCGATGTGGCGTTGCTGGCGCCCGCCACTCCATTCCCGTTGCGCATCCCTGGCCCACACCAAACACCCTTTGCGAGCGAGCTTGTCTCCTGTAGGTCTTGGCTGTTTTGATGAAGCAGAACTCGAAATTTTCCCATGCTAGCGACTAGAGGGCACTGGGGAAGCTCTATGAGCATATGTAAGCACGACTCTCCGGAATCCCCTGAACGGGAGGCTGAAGGTCTCTGAATCCACTTATGTACATGTACTACTGAAAAGAGGGGGAAGGAACAAGGACCAGAGTGGGATACCAGGTCTTGTAATAATAATCCGTGCATGTATTAGCTACAACCCCTCCAGAAATTCTCTGATGGCGCCACGTAACCCTTTGTTCTAGCCGGCGTAATGAAAACAACCAACCAACCTACCAACCCACCAGTTCTTTGCCTTGCCCTTGCCTTGCCTTGCCTTGCCCTGCCCTGCCCTTGCTATGCTGTTTCCGTTTTATGCCTTGGCATTAAGTGCCGAACCTTTTTCGATGGGGCCGTTGATTCCGGTCCATCCCATCTCGAACTCCTCCATCTTTCTCCTCTGTTGAATTGCCTTGTTGACCTTTACCTTTTCCGGGGTCATTCGTCTGGCCCTATGTCTTTCATACTTCATCATTCTTTCGCATCTTTTTGCAAAGATTATCCCTCACTGCGCACTTTTCTTACTGCAAGCCTTGATCACGCTCTTTTCGTAACACTTCCCTAGCATTATTCTTTCTTACTCTACTCTGCACCTCAAAGTGACCTCAACGCATGCCCTAGAAGAAAGAAAGGAAAAAAAAACAAAAAACACTACCATCATATCTGTGTAAACGTTCAACACATAGCCCATCTAGCATATTGGCCTTCCCGCCTTTGGAACCCATGTGTATGGCCAGGCGGGCATGCAGAAGATAGACGTCCCTCCGCAAAGTTCAACTACCACATCTTCATCAACTGAATGCTCCGAGCATTTCCCCTCACTGAGTAGACCCGAGATGGAGCGGACACTTTATCTGCCCAGCTTGAGCGGCAGCTCCAGCGGCAGCTCCAGCGGCAGCTCCAGCGGATCGAGATCAGGAAACGGCGACCCTTTACTACCGCTCAACGAGAAGACGTGTCAACGTCGTCAATCTCAGCAGATTCCCCGTTTCAAGGCAGTGCTGGGACACTGCCTATACCGCCGGGTGATTGTCTGGACACTGGTCGGCCTGGCGCTCATCGCCGTAGTCATCTCTCACAGCCAACATGTATGGGTATCAGACATGGTTGGGTACGCCAAAGGCAGTACCGGGCCAGTAGTTGAGTCGAAGTCTGATATCTCTGATAAAGCCGACGGAAGCGCCCAGAAAGATCTCCCCAACACAGTTGTTGTTGTGTCTGTCTCCGATGGTTCCCAAAAACCTGCACCGAAGATTGAGGACGACAAATTGAGTCAAGAAGAGGACAAGAAGGAGACGGAAAAATTCGAAAAAGAAGCCAAGGAAAAACCTTGGCTGCGATATCCACAGTAAGTTGCTTGCTACCTCATACGCAAAATCTATGCTCTCCCGTCATTGAAGCTCGCGCTCACCGTCGTGTTGAAGTTTGGATGGGTACTTTCATGGTCTCAAATCTCTGGTCAAGAAATCTGAACTGGTGGCCGAGTATCCTAATGCTACAGAAGCGGCGCCTCTGCCCGCTCCTCCGATCAACACTCACCGAGTGCCTCAGCCGACGCCATACAATCCTTATACCACCAACGAGGACCCCATCAAACCGTGCTATCTCGACAAGGAGAACAAGATCTCCGCCCCCGACATGCTGGCTTACGATGGCGTTCCTCAGCACATGCCTGACCCGGTGATAGGCTCACACGAGTTGCTGGGGCTTCGAGACGATGTATGTTTTGACCGGTTTGGACGGTTCGGGCCGTATGGCTTTGGTTACGCCAAGGAGGATGGCGGCGCTGGTGTCGGAGAGGATACAGAAGATTCAAACAGCGACAGTGTTTGGGCCAAGACCGGCAAGATCAACTACAATTCCATTGATTGGAGCGATGCGCAGGAGAGATGCTCAGAGGCCAACAAGGACCGTCTCGTGCAACCCGATGGGGAATCAGGAGAGCTGCCCAAGGCAGCTACCAAGACACAGGGAAAGACGGTTCGTCAAGCTGTAGTTGTGCGTTGCTACACGAGCTACAGATGGACTCCCATGGCCATTGTGAATTTTCGCGCGTTGATCACGGAGCTGTCACTGAAATCGGGCGGTGAATACACGGTGCATATCCTGCTCCACGTTCTCAACAGTGACGAACCAATTTGGGCGGATGATTCTGTCGTCCAACGCATACTCGATGAGAACATCCCACCCGAATTCCAGAGCCTTGTGACTCTTTGGAGGGAGGCCGAGATGGCCCTGTACTACCCGGGCGAATTCAAGAACGAGCAGTCTAACCCCACTGCCCAGGACGTTCGCGGTGTATACCGCGCCGCGCACCTGCCACTGCAGGTCTTCGCTTCGCAGCATCCCGAGTATGAATATTTCTGGAATTGGGAGATGGATATGAGACATTTGGGCAATTACTTCGAATTGTTCGATCGGGTTGGCCGCTGGGCTGCCAGCCAACCTCGGTCACTGATGTGGGAAAGGAATGAGCGATACTACCTCCCCTCATATCACGGCTCCTGGGACAACTTCACCAAAACCGTCGACAAAGACCATGTCGAGTCTGGAAAACAAGGCATCCTCGGACCAGCCGACTTTCCTGGCAAGACGTCCCTTCGCTTTGAGGAGAGGGGCGAATCACCACTCCCCGACGACTGCGGAGAGGGCCAAGATGTTACTCAATGCGGGGTTGGTGAAGGCGCGGATCTCATCACCTTCAACCCCATTTTCGAGGTATTGGATTCTGGCTGGGTATTCTCAAATGACATAGCGGGGTACACGGACGTGACTGGCGACAGCCCCCCTCGCCGTTCGTGCATCGTCACAGCCGCTCGTCTCAGCAGAAGACTCCTGCTCGCCATGCACGAGGACGTTTGGCGGCACCGCCGAACAATGTTCTCCGAGATGTTCCCAGCATCAATCGCACTCCATCGTGGTTTCAAGGCCATCTATGCACCTCATCCCATTTCCTTGGAACGAGCCTGGACTCCTGTTGGATCTGCCGTGGACCAAGCTTTCAACAGCGGGAGGGACCACTCAACATCAGGCTCAAACAGTCCCTTCTACTTGGGCAATGAACATGTACACAAAGGAACAAGTTTCTACTACCATAGCACCTTTGCCGGGCTCTTGTGGAGACGCTGGCTTGGGTACCCTCAGATGGATGGCCGAGGACGGAGTAGCGAGTCAAACAGTGGCGATCTGCGAGGCGGCATCGAGGAGGAGAAGCGGGCAGATGGCAGTGGACGTATGTGCCTGAGAAGCATGCTCCTCCATCCTATCAAGTCCGAGGCTCCCGATGAGTAATGCCTCTTTGCCTGGTGGGATACTGTGCTCTGGGGCTGGAAACCCACATTCATTCAAGTGCATTGTCAGATGGTTGTCTCTTGTTTTTCACACATTGCAGTTTTCTTTGCGTGTACTAGAATATCAGACCATTTAGGCAAGAGCGCGAAAGAAGAAGAAACGCGCGAAAGTCAATTACACTGCTTTTAGAAGGAGGAACGTACAAGGGCCATGGGGTTGTCAGTTTTGCATTTCCTTTTTTTACGAGATCAATGGAAACTTGGGCTCGCTCGCTGTAGACTGGGGGTTTCGGAAAAGGGCGTTCTTGGATTAAGGGAGACGGCATATTTTGCCGAGCGCGTACTTGATTCGGATAGTTGTCAACACGGCATCATTGACTTAAGATTTGTGACGGCGATGAAGAATTCATGAAGCACAAGTGAAGACGGTGCACTCCCACATGGCCAGGTAGTCTGGGAGAGAACTTGACACCAGATACGCGATAAGAAAGTCACAAAGGAGGCGCCAACACTTGACCCACCTACCACCCATGATTTCGTCAAGGAGACAAGCAAGGATAGAAAAGCATATATTCCAAGTCTTTCTCGTAGCTCCCTCCCCCTCAAAGGCCCAAACAAGGAAAGGAAGCCTCAGTGCTAACCAAGAGTCGGCCCTAATCGTCCCTTGTCCTGTAACAATTCCATCTCTCCCATCCCTCTCCTTTCAGCACGCATCCCGGTCCGCAAAGAGCCTGCCGCCGCCTCCCCATCTTAAAAGGGTGAAGATGTATGAAATAACAGGTATCAAAAACATAAGATGGCGCACCAGCAGGCAGATAACAGAGGGGGGCATGGCAAAAAAACATGAACTGCTTGGCGCAATCCAAAGTGGTAGAGATTCACTCACAGCACGCGGACTGAGAGGACGAGTTTCGACACCAGTGATGATGTACGGATGAATATTCAAAACAAAAACCGATTGAACTTTGCAAGACCCGATGAGTAGCTGAGCCGCCCGTTCTCATATCACAGCGTCTCATCTTTGCCCGTCATGAAGGTGCCTCTTGAGTCGTCATCTTGGTCACGTCAGACGGCAAGCCGTCCAAGCTGAAGCAGCGCTCGGAAGTGCCCTTCACCTCTTGGCTCCGCCCTCATGGGATACTCATGGGATACGACAACGTGGAGGATCGGGGGAAAACGGCTATCAAGTCAAAGACAGAAAACCAAAGTTCGTACAAGAAGCAGGCAAGCGCCACTGGTCGTCCAAAAAGGCGAAACAAAAGAGGTATCGAAACCAACCACGCCATGACGCCATCAACGCCCTGAAAGCCACTTCCGAGGGGAGATGGGTAAGACAAGACACCCGCAGAAGAGAGAAAAAAAAAAAAAAAAAGGAGTAGTCATCATGCCAAGGGTCGTTTAGTGAAGAAGAAAGAAAGTTGGGGGGGAGAGAAACCAGGGATTGATTTCCACAGCAACAATGACCAGCATGAGATGCCTGGGTTTCGGCGGTTTGTCTCGTCCTACTTTCTCAACACGGCTTCGTAAATGCTGGTGATGCCGGTAATGGCGGTGCCAACAAGAACGCCCTTGTAGCCGCCATAGACGGCACCGTTTAGACGCTCAATCGACGTCTCGGACAAGAGGCCACCGAAACTAACACCCTGGGCGTAGACAACGTACGAGACCAAAGCCTTGACGATGCTGAAGGTGAGCAGGTCGACGACCGTGTCCTGAAGCGCGGCCCTGGAGCGGGTTCGGGGACCAGTGTGGCTCGTGGCGCTCAAGTTGAAAAAGTAGCCAGCAAGACTGGGCAAGACAGCACTGGTCAAGGCCCAGGTCAGAGCGGGAGACCAGAAGCTGGCAGTCAAGATGAGGAACATGTCGGGCAGGTAGACGGGGTACTCGGAGGTGCCGAAAAGACCAAGGGCGGGGACGGTGAAGGCGTAGCGGTTGGGCAGGATCTCGGGTCGAATGTAGAAGAGCTCAAAGGCAGAGACGACAAACAGGATGCTCGTGACGGTGCTGAGAGTCTCACGAGTAGCGTTGGAGGCCTCGGTGATGCCCGTGTCCTGGTAGACCGACGTGACGCGCTTGCGCAAAGCAACAGCAGAGCGATCAAACGCGTCAGCGACATCAGCAGGGGTAGCCGGCAGGGGAATGCGAGCGGCGACCTGAGAGAGGCTGCGAGCCGGAGTTCTGACCAAGGCAGTGGAGGCTCCTCGTTCATCGCTTCTGTTGATGGAGGCGGAGGGGGAGGAGAAGACAGAAACGCGGCATCAGCAAGGTTTTCGCGGCATGCGCGGCATGCGCGGTGCGTATAAAGTCTGAAGTCGGAACTTACTCGGAATTCAACTCGTCGATGGCCTTGGTCACACGGCGCTTGGCAATCCTGAGGGGTTTCTCGACATCATCCTTGATAGATTCCCTCTCCTTCTTAACGGGAGAGCCAAGTGCGAGTGCTTTGGAACGGCTGTTGAAGTAGCTCGTCAAGTCTGGGCGGTTGGCAAAGTGGCTGCTGTGCTGGGCGATGAAGTCATCGAGCGCGACCTCGAGCTCGGTCTTCTTGAAGCCCTCGTAGCTGTTTGCGCAAACAACGAGTTAGCTCGGAACAAAAGCCTCCGGGCTGCTGCCATCGCGAACCTGACGCGCACCCAGGGACGCACCCAGAGACGCACCCAAGAGACGCACCCAAGAGAGTGGCACACCCAAACACCCACACCCACCGCCATCACCTCTCCCTTTCCCCTACGCCGCGCCGGCGCAAACGAGCACCCCATAAAGACTCCAAGAGAAGCGCGCATGGAGAACAACTAATGCAATCATGAACCCTGGGACGAGGCGGAATGGCCACTTACTTCTGGAGGCCGACATTTTCGGCCAGTTCGACAAGATCGGCTTTGCGCTGGGCGCGCAACCAGGCGTTGGTTTGAGGAGCGGACATGGTGGATTGGGTCGCGCAAGGCACAAGGCTTGGGGGAGGGGGGGGATTATTATGATGGTATGATGATGTGGTTGTATAATCTTGCTCTTCCGATTGCGACGAGCGACGAGCGACGAGTGACGAGTGGTGTGTTGGTGTTGCAGAGAGGGGCCGAGTGTTGCTTCTTTGTTTATGTTTTGTTTTGTTTTGGTCACTGGTCACTGGTCACTGGTCACTGGTCACTGGTCACTGGTCACTACTGGTTACTGGTTACTGGTTGCTGGTTGCTGGTTGCTGGTTGCTGGTTGCTGGCCACTGACACTGACTGGTCACTCTGGTAAACTGGGGAAAAGGAGGCATGCCGCCACGCCACTGGCTGGGATGGGATGGCACCAGTACTCCGCACTCGGCACACCGTGGATTCACCCACATGATTCTCCCTCTTTTTCTCTCTACGGAGTAATCAGGCCATCCAGTCGACAAATTTCTCTTCCCCTCGTCTCACCAGTCGCATCGGCACCGTTTTCCCCTGCAACCCCAAGGTGATGACAGACTCTGCCTGAGCCAAGGTCCGCCGGCTAGACGCCTGGGCCTTCCTGTACAGATTGGCCCTGGCGTCCCTGCCCAACCTGTGCACCTCGTCTTCGCTGGCCCACTCGTCTGTCGCCAATTCTATGCTGTATCGCTGGAACAGCACGAGAAGAAATGTCATGATTTCCACCTGCGCTACGCGTCGTCCGACGCATGATCGGGAGCCGTCGCTGAATGGCAAGTAGGCGCCTCTGCGCGGCCGGAAAAAAGGCGCGTTGCCCTCCGAGGGACGCCCGCCGTCGACTTTATCCTCACTGTCATGGCCGCCCGACTCCGACTCCGACTCCGACTCCGACTCCGACTCCGACTTCGGGCACTCCGAGCGTCGACCGGTAGCTTCTTCATCGTCCTTGCTGCTGTCCTTGTTGTTGTTGTTGTCCCGGCTTTGACCCCGGGGACCCGGCTGCGTCTCGAACCAGCGTTCTGGCTTGAAATCACGTAAATCGTCATGGCCCGGCCTCAGCCTGCTTTCTTCGTACGGCCAGTGTCGGGGGTCCTCTTGTGCTTTGAGCGCGTGCACCATGATGAGACTTCCCTTGGGCAGCATGCACTCGCGCCCCTCAATGTTCAGCGTCTGGTTGCTGTGCGTCGTCACTTGCTTCGGAATCGCGGGTCCTGGTGGCATGATGCGTAGCGTCTCGTTCATGCAAGCTCCGATCGCACTCGTCGCCATGGGACCCATCAGACCTTCATAGTTCCAGGACGAGCAGTCCGAATCGCCCACCAGCTCGTCAATGTCCTTTTGAATCCTGCGCTGTGCCGCTGGGTTGGCGGCGAGGTTGATGAGGGTGAAGTGAATCGTATTGGCAGACGTCTCGTGGCCTGCAACAAACATGACAAAGGCATTTCCGAGAATCTCGTCGCGGGTCAAGGCGGGTGCTCTGATGGGCCTTGTAGCATCTCCAACCTTGTCTCCTTGTCCGGAGCCGAAAGAGCCTTCGGCCAAAGCACCCAGCAGGTCCATGCCCTCTTCGGCCCGTGAGCCTCGCTTCACCGCCTCGATTCTCTCGTTGAGCATCTCGTCCAAATATTGGACATAGTCTTGATATGCTGCTGCTGCGATGCGCGTGTTTCTGAAGGGTAATATCCTGAGCAGCCAGCGGGGAAGCAGGATCAGGATCAGGATGTTGTTCAGCAGCTGCACCAGCGTATCCACGAATGATAGAGTGTGACCTTTTGGCGCATCCAAAGAGGCATATTTGGCAGCGGCCGCATCCGAGCCAGGGGGCAAAGATTGGCCCGGCCACAACAAGCGCAATCCGAACCCAACGTAACTGATGACATTGATGGTGAGTCGTGTTATGTCCGCCGAAACCGTCGTCAAAGGCTCGTCTCTTTTGCCAAGGCTGTCGACCCAAGTACTAATCATTCCGTTCGTTTGCACGATGATTTCGCGGAAAACCAAGGCCGAGTTCGTCTCATTGAAAGTCGCCGATGTGGCCTTGCGATGCGCCCTCCACACGGCTCCTTCTGTCGTGACAACGTTCTCGCCGAATTGCCTCAGCATGCTGTAGATTTGACATGGCTTCGGGAATCTTTCCCTCTGTGTGATGATCTGACGGATAGCTTCGGCGTTGACCACCTGTACTGTGATGGAAGATGGAGACACGAATAGAAATACGTCGCCGTGTCGCGTGAAGCGTTCGAAGTCCAGCCGATAGGATGAATCGGGAACCATGAGGCTGAGAACTGCGGTGTCAGGTCGCATCGTTCTAACAGACGAATTGCCACTGTGGACATGGCGAATCCACTGTTTGTTAAGGTCTCGGAGTTGATCAAAGTGCCACTCTCGTATTACGCCTACTATCTAACTGGACCTGGTAGCTTAGATAGTAGGCGTAATACGAGAGTGGCACTTTGATCAACTCCGAGATCTTGATAAACAGTGGATTCGCCATGCCCACGTATAGGGACTAATTTTTCTCCTTCTCTCTTCTTCCGAGAATGGGGGTTGAACCTACTCTAACCAGTTATCCCACCATGACTTGGGAAAGACTTGTATTATCCTCGCGTAGACATGGCCGAGCACCAACCAATGCTGGGCTAGTTGGTCGCAAGCTGCAGCATCTTGTCAGTTTTTGTTTCTTTTTTTTTTCTTTTTTTTTGTTTCTTTTCTTTTTCGTCCAACATCATCACGCACAGAGACGCGGATGACTTCTGTGCGCAATTGCCTCTCCTGAGTGGGTGATCAAGGTGTATTTTTACTTACGGACGACAACATAGGGCAAATTGGTCGTCTTTGCGATGGCAATGTTCCGCCGCAGCCCCAAGATGAAACTGAAGACGGCGTAGGCAAAGGCAGCCCCCAAGACAAGCAGGACCTTGTGCAACATGGCAACAGTTAGTTGTCTTGTCAGTTTGTTGTGTTTGAACCGACGCACGCAAAGAAGTTGCTTCTCCAATGCCATATGATTGACAGATGTCGACTTCATAAATTCATGTGCAGAACGAGAGGCATCAAGCCCGGCGGCCAAAATAGTGCCACGAAACAAAGCGAGACAAAAAGGGGGCCGTCGTGGTGGCGAACGGGACCAAAGATGGGAGTCATTCGGTCGACCCGTCGCCTGAGCGAGCGAGCCCCAACGCAATCCGCCGGCATGGCGACTGCCCGAGACTCTAGCTCCAGTAGGTCCTCGAGGCTCAGACAAAACCCGTGCCGCCCGATGTTGAGAAATTCAAAACGTTCCCATGCCGATTCCAGCCATGATGGGCCTCGCTGCCGGTGATGCGCACCCGTGGCCCGCGCACGATTGACTGACTTTTAGCGCCGGCTATCGAGAGTCCCGGCCCAGGTGGGCTCGATTGACTGGATACACTAGATACGCAAGTAGATCAATCAAATTTCCGATCCGACCAGAATCTTTCCATTGGGCGCTCGGCCTGGAGCGCATCCGAGCCAAGACGACGGGGTGCGTGCGTGTGCG
Source organism: Epichloe bromicola (assembly GCA_023658445.1). Lineage (NCBI taxonomy): Eukaryota > Fungi > Ascomycota > Sordariomycetes > Hypocreales > Clavicipitaceae > Epichloe > Epichloe bromicola. The sequence continues at coordinate 2,193,909 of CP098269.1, forward strand.
TGTGCGTGCGGGGGCGGCCTTGTTCAACGCAGTGCAAGCAAATTACATTTTGCACACATGACTGGTCGAGCCATCTTGTTTGGAAAGCTGTACGTCGTCACCGCCAGAGCTTGGCGTGCAAGACGGCTGATGACGCGCCTCTTGCAGACGCTCTCACAAACAATTCCCTTTCACAATTGTCAGTATGCAGAGGAAAAAGGTAAAAACTTGTGTTCCATCTTGTCATCTACATATATCATGATTAAAAATTCCCGAAACACGAATAGACCAAACGAAACAGAATGCCTGTCAGCCCGCGCCAAATTTTGTTGAATTCCCAGGACAAATCATCTCGCTACCCTTCCTTACAAGTCTGCCGTTGCCGTACTACGTTGAGTGGAGGACAATTTTCATGACAGGTGCGCATTCATGGCAACCCTGCGCCTTGAAATGCGTCTAAACAAATGCTTCAGGACAAACAACGCCGCTCATCTCTCTAGAAGAGCCCATCAATCTCACCAGTCTCCGTGTCCACGTCAACGTTGAGGTATCCCGGGGCTGTGGGCAATCCCGGAATCGTCTGAATGTCAGCGGCCAGTGCATAACTGTTGAGCATGTTAGTCTCGGAAACAGATCGTGCGTCACACACATTGTCGTCTTGGCGAAGTGTGCACTTACAGATATCCAGCACCTGCAGCCATGCGAACGTCCCGAATGGGAACAGTAAATCCAGTGGGGGCGCCCTTCAGATCAGGGTCGTGTGACAGAGAGTATTGCGTCTTGGCAATGCAAATGGGCAAGTTGCCATAACCTTGCTTGGTGTAGGTATCAACCTTCTTCTGGGCCAGCTCGCTAAGCTCAACGTTGGCGGCACCGTACATCTTCTGGCCGATGGCTTCGATGCGCTCTTGCACAGTACCATCAAGACCGTAAGTCAGCTTCAGCTCCTTTGGCTTTTCACTGGCGGCAGCGACGCCGCGAGCCAAATCGACAGCCCCCTTGCCACCTTGAGCCCAGTGATCGGCGAGGATGGCATCTTCGGCGCCCGCAGACAAGGCCTCTTCACGCACGACGGCGATCTCAGCCTCAGTGTCCGTGGCAAACTTGTTGATGGCGACGACAACGGGGACGCCAAACGACTTGGCATTGCTGATGTGTTTCTTCAGGTTTACGCAGCCAGCCCGCAATATATCAACATTTTCCTCCTTGTACACGGGGTTGAGGGGAGCACCGGGCGCGATGGGGGGACCACCTCCATGAACTTTGAGGGCACGAACGGTGGCAACAACCACCACCACGTCTGGGACGAGCCCTGATGTGCGGCACTTGATGTTGAAGAAACGCTCCCCGCCCATTGTGAAGTCGAACCCAGCCTCCGTAACCACAAAGCCGGCCGAGTCGCCGTGGTTTTCGTCAGGCTCGGTACCTGCCAGCTTCAAAGCAAGTTTATCGGCAATGATGGAGCTCTGCCCGATGCTAATGTTGGCGAATGGACCAGCGTGGACAAACACGGGAGTACCCTCCAAGGTCTGCATAAGGTTGGGCTTGATGGCGTCCCTCATGAGAGCTGTCAACGCACCGCCAGCTCCAATATCGTCGCAGGTAACGGGGTCGCCGCTGCGGGATGTGGCCACGACCATGCGGCCAAGGCGTTCGCGCATGTCGGCCAAGCTACTGCTGAGCGCCAGAATGGCCATGCATTCGCTGGCAACAGAGATGTCGAAGCCCGTCTCGCGAGATTGTCCCTTCTCTGTCGGGGCAGTGCCGACGGTGATTCCTCTCAGATGGCGATCATTGACATCCAAAACTCGTCTCCAGGTGATGGTGTCAGGGTCGATATCGAGGCGAGCAAATCGTCGGATCTCGTCTTCGGTAAGTTCATCAGGGTTAGTCTTGTCGATGCCCAACTTGCTCAGGCGGCGGAACATGACGGGAGCAAACCGTCGTGCTCCATTCTTGACTGGCACAAGTCGTCTATACAGAGGACCATCCTTCTGCGTGTTTTCGTGGAAGATTCTCGTCTCAATGGCAGCGGCCAACAAGTTATTGGCTGCTGTGATGGCGTGGATATCGCCAGTCAAATGCAGATTGAACTCATCCATGGGGATGACTTGACTGTAGCCACCACCAGCGGCTCCTCCCTTGATCCCAAAAGTCGGACCCTGGCTGGGTTGGCGGACATTGGCAAACGTCAGTCGTCCCAGGTGTGCTCCCAGGGCCTGCGCAAGACCCATGGTTGTTGTAGACTTGCCCTCGCCGAGGGGCGTTGGTGTAATTCCGGTAACCACGACATATCGCCCATTTTTGCGGTGTTCAAGACGCTTGAGCAGGTCAAGGTCAACCTTTGCCTTGTAGGCTCCATACGGCTCCAGCTCATGGGGAGCAATGCCAACCTCGGCAGCAATGCGGGTGATTTGCTTGGGTGTCTGGTCGCGAGAAATGGCAATGTCGGATGGCACAGGTGTCTTCAGCTTGAGCGGGAGAGGGATCGTCCTCCTCAATTTTTCCTTCTCGAAGAAAAGGTCTGCAGCCTCTACCACGTTCTGAAGCAACATGGCTACTGTCATGGGGCCAACGCCACCAGGAACGGGGGTAATGACGGAAGCAATTTTGGAGGCGCCCTCGAAATCGACATCTCCAACCATGCGCTGGCCGCTCTTCCTCGAGTCATCAGGGATGAAATTGGTGCCAACATCGACTACGACGGCTCCATCCTTCAGCCACTCGGCCTTGACGAATCGAGGTTGGCCAATGGCTGCGATGACGATGTCGGCGTGCTTGAGATGGGTTTCAATGTTCTGAGTCTTGGAGTGACAGACAATGACGGTTGCATCAGCATGACGCAAAAGATAGCTGACAGGGCCGCCAACAATGTTGCTGCGGCCGAGGACTACTGCCGTCTTGCCCGCAATCTGAATACCGGCCTCCTTCAGCATGAACATGACACCCTTGGGGGTGCACGGGATGAATATGGGAGCGCCACCGCGCTTGGCCAATTCGCCAATGTTGTTCGTACCGAAGCCATCGACGTCTTTCTCGTCGGCGACAGCAGAAGTAATGTTGCGTTCGGAAATACTTGCGGGAAGGGGCAATTGCACCAGAACTCCGTTGACCGTGGGATCGTGGTTCAGACGGCGGATCTGGTCCAGCAACTCGACCTCGGAAATGTCGACAGGGAATTGAATGAGCTCGCAAGCGACACCAGCCTGAAATCGGCGAGAAGGGTTAGTTAGAAGCACTGGCACTGGACGATATTTTGAAAAGAACGTCTCTTGGATCATACCTCGGCGGCAGCTTTAAGCTTCATGCGCACATATGTGGCTGCAGATGCGAATTGGTTGGGTCAGCTACGAGTATTCTTCTTCATGATTGCGGGGGAGGGGTCGGTGCAGGCTGGGAACGAAAAAATAAAAATAAAAATAAAAATAAAAATAGGTGGGATGAAACGAACAAGAGTCAGAACGTTCGCCAACTAATCCATCAATCTAGTGTCAGTAAACCGTGCCAAAGTAATGTCACGAGAAGGAGGGCACGAATTGCGCACCTTGGATGATCTTGAGAGATGGCTTGTAGCGGGGGTTGAGTTGCTGTTTTTGGGCAATGTCGGCCCCGATCCTCTCGCGAATACTCTTGGCCATGGCAGTGCCATCCAAGATGCGGGCAGACATGGCTGCAGTTGTCATGAAGGTCCTGCAGCAGAGTGAAGCGGATTGAGAGGGAGAGGGTAAGAACCCCAGACGGGCAGAGCGACGAAGAAAGGCAAAAACAGCAGCAGACCGGGGGAATGCTGCGGTGGACCGATGAGGACTTGAAGATGGCACTTTGAGCCGCGGGGGCGCAGATAATAGTCGTGGTGGTACCTTTGCGTGCGACGCACCAGCGGCGCCTCTCTGGCGGTGCATGTGGGCGGAGGTGCCGGGACTATGCGGGAGCTGCTCATTGACATTGATGAGGGTGGAACAGGGTATATTATGGCACCACTGCGACTGCAGAAAATGCGACTGCAGGTGAGAATAAGAATGAGTGGCACGAGCAGCTGCCCGGGATAAGCACACATGACGACGCGCCATGTGAGGAGCCATGGCTGGTCGAGTTGGCGATGAGAATTCCGCAGGTGCAGGTGCAGGTGCAGGTGCAGGTGCAGGTGCAGGTGCAGCCCAGTCGAGCGTCGAATCCGAACCAACTCAATTAATGGGGTGCAAGGCGTCCATTTTCCCCTCCCAAGCTGTCCTTGTCAATGCGTCTGGTGTTTGCCCTTGCCATGCCCATATGTATGTAGGTACATAATATCCTAGGCCCTCCCTGCGGCGTGTTAATCTTTTTTTCGCCCAGGAAAACATTGAACAGGGCCCCCGTTTTGGGGAGAATTGCTGATAAGCTGTTTGCGGTATCCGTACATACCGGATTAAACTACAAATGGAATGGGGGCTGCGGAAGAAGGAACCACCCAGCCAATACGGAGTAGCGTTTCAAAAGAAACAAGGCCCCGTCCGTCCGATCTATGATCCCGAGACTCCCCATGTACGGAATATTTCAATATTCCACTTGCATCGCAGCAATGGCTACCCCTCCCACCATCATTCGCTCGTCCCTTGCACGGACAGATCCGTCAAGACGGCCGATCTGCGGCGAGCTAGGCTCCACGAGCACACGTCAACTCGGTGGGAAGCCTCTCATGATCCAACTCTCGTGATCCAATGGGCTGTACAATCAACTCCGACAGCAATGTCCGATTTGGCCATCTGCCCTCATTCACGTTCTCAGAGCCCGTAGCATGATGCAATCAAGCAAGCATTAGACCTTCGACGATGAATCTGGAGCTCTGGTTAAAGTCACCGGTTGTCCGGCTCCCAACTAACACAAAATAATGTCACCATCAACCATCATCATCACTAATACCAGTGCTTAATCTCTCAACGTTTGCAACATCTTTCTACTCGGAACAGCATCTCCATTCATCACTCCACCTCAGACCACATCATCTGCAATTGGAAGATCTGCGCCCACTCATCCATCCTATTGGCATCCGCAAATCCAGCCTGCATATTGTTGAACATCTGCGCTCCAGTCGCCCCATGCTCCGTCTCAAACCATCCCACCGAGCTGTTCCCGTGCTCGTAACCATCCGTCGTGTCAGAAAGCACAGCCATGCTGTTCATGCCAGCGTACATGAGACTCAGCTGGCCCTGTTGCATCGCGTTCATCATCTTCATCTCCTTCATGCCCTTGATGAATTTGATGCGAGGGACCGTCTGGTTGAAGATCTGGAGTCGTCGTTCTCCAAACGCCTTGAATTTGTCCAGGGCCCCATTCGATTCTGCTGATCCCGGTGGTCCCGCATTGCACGCTTCCAGCCACATCTGGCGCATCCGAGGTGACCATATCTGACAGATCTGCGCTCGTCCGTCCGACGCGTCGTAGTATTGTAGGTGGTCTCCGAGTTTGGTGTCGGCCACGAAGGTGAGGTAACAGTCTTGGCAGAACAGTGCCTGGTCGTATCCCCACCACGTTGAATTCTCCCGATGATCCAGTCCGGGACATGTTGGGACATGAGCGAACGTCTTAATGTAGTCGGTGTAATAACTGAAAACACTGCGATCCATTGCCTCTGCAAACTTGCTGATGTATTGGTTGAAGCGCGGGACAGCCGGGCAGAAGCTGCAGACAATCGGATTTTCGGGGTCCCGTGTCGCTGGCTCGAGGAACTTGCTCAGATCGCTGCTTTTAAAAACACCATTATAGCAAGCTTCACACAGACTGAAATCCGGGCACCCCCCTGGGATGGTCCACCAGCTGCCTCGGATGATGCCTTTTGCCGTACACGGCACAAGCGTGTTGACCACCGAAGTCATATTCCAGAAACCGTCAAAGTCTTTGTTCGCCAGAAAGGTGTCATGAACAAAGGACATGGGAATGTTCGAACTCGGTAATTTGCAAGTCCACCGGGTTCCGATCATCTGCATCCACACGTCAAATCCGACTTCGGTATTGACGGGTTCGAATTCGTGCTCAAAAGCCGTCAACTCCAATCTATCCATGTAGCATGCCCCGCAGACGTGAAAGTTGTCGATCTTTCGGCGGGTTGTAAACCATACTCCCTCGTTCCAGGCGATATCCTTTCCCTCGCATGCCGGATACAGTAGTCGACGGTTCGCACTGCTCACAAATCCAGACCAGTCGTTGCTCTTGGACAGTTGTTCAATGGCCCGAGTGACATACGACAAAGCTGCATTGCAAGTCCATTCATCTTTGGGACCTTGTTCTCTGAAGGGCATAAAATGGGACTGGAAAGAGGTCCCAATTATCTTATCCTCGTAGCATGCCTCGCAGGCGATGAAACCATTGATCTCATTATTCGCCATCCCATACCATTTGATCTTTTCCTTGCCCAATACAGTCGCCCGGCCCCTGCAATTGGGGATAGAGAGACGACTCTTCATGAATGACCGAAGAATCTCCAAATTTCTGGTTCGGAGGGCCTGCTTCCATAAAAAGTCTTTGACTCGAGGCGACCTGAAGCGACATGTTGACTGAGACCCTGGTGCCGTTAGGATTCGTTCGAACTGATTCTCAAGTGGAGTGCATTTGATATGGTCTTCGTGGCATTTTGTGCAGATCAGAAACTCTGGCTCCTCGGGCAGATGATACCAGTATAGGGGGTAGTCTACCACGCGATCCCCGGGGCAATACCGGACTACGTCCCTCGGGGTCCCACTAGCTACCACGGGCGGCAGTTTACACGCGTTAAAATCGTTGAAAGCCCTTTCCGGGGGAGATTGAGCTAGCAATCGCTGCTTGTTGTTGATACTAAGATTGCTCATGGTCTGTGTAACAGCCGCCGGGTCATCTCCCACAAGAGATTGGTGCATATAACTCGTTTCATTGGCAAGGCCTGCGGCATATGCCAGAGCACTCGGTGATGAAGCAGCTGCCGGCTGGCTTGGGATTGACTCAGCTACTGGCAGCGATGCTGGTGGAACACTGACATCATTGTTCGTGGCAGGCGTTGATTTCCTACTTGCTTGAGCTTCTACCGGTATGCCATTCGAGATTGTGTGCGGTTGGTGAGGCGGGTTTGAGGATGGTTCAGTATTCTGGGCCTGAATTGCGCGATTTTCCCAGTGATTCGCCACTGATGTCGGCTCAGCATGTTGCCGCGGCTCCGATTGCGGTTGCAGATTGTGATTTGCTCGAGGCGAAATAGGAGGAGCAGGAGCAAGAGACACATAGGTGTCACGACCTGGTTGCACTGGCGTATAAGTCGATGATTCGGAAGGGGGAGGAGGGAAATACGTTCTCGAAAGTGGTGGTAAATATCTATGAGTCTGACTAGATTGAGGAGAGGCCGAAGATGCAGATTGCAGAGGAAGAAGGTAATTCGTGTCGGATGAGCTATCAACCGCAGCTTGTCCTGAAGCTGGGTGAGATGAGTTGTTTGACGGCTGTTGAACAGGAGAAGCGCAGTGTGCGCTTGGGAGACGAGAAGTAGAGCCATGGTCGAGGCTTATTTGAGTCGAATTCTCTGAAGTTTGTTTAAGAGAAGCGTGATTGGTATTCGATGGGCTGGCAGCAGAGGTAGAGGACGAGCGCAGGTGCGGTGAACCATTCGATGGCTGCTGATTAGGAGGTGGCGAAGAACTTCGGCTTAGACTTGACCCAGGCGTGTTGTTCAAATTTGCCTGGGGAGGAGGAGAATAGTAAGTATTCGAAGGGGCCAAGTTGCGGTAGTTTGAGCCCAACGGAGGCCAATTGTATGATGCCTGCTGCTCGGGAGACTGTACACCAACTCCCTGAGTGAGGTTGTTCGCTGCTTGCTCCCCATGCCAATACTGTGCTGTCGCTGAGCCGCTAGCCTCCAAATGTTGACCGACCGAGGCATTACTCGCCCCTTTTGAACACTGATACGGTCTCGGTGGTAATGGTGGCGGTGGCGTTGTATGCGAACCGTACTGTCCCTGTCCATGCGGACTCACAGCAGCGTATCCATGTTCCGAAGGACTTGCCGCCGTTGTCCCATTTCCGTAGCTGTTCTGTCCCGGAGGCACGTAATATTGATGCTTTCCATGTCCGAGGGGGGCCGAATACGCGTGCTGCTGATACGGCGTTTGCTGCGTCGTTGAGCCCGGCGGAGGAGGATACTGCGAATGTTGCGTAGCAGGAGTCTACACGATATGAATTGTCACTATTCTACTCTCTTCTTCTCTCTTCATATTCATTTCACACTTGAAAAGGGACCGGCAGAGAAAATACCTGACTTGAGTGCTGGTTCTGGTTCTGGACTCCGTGATACTGAGCATGAGACTGCTGACCATGTTGATGCTGGCCTGAAGAATATGGATTGCCTCCCGACTGTGATTGTGACCGTGGCTGCTCATACTTGGCCAGTCGCTGCTGGAGCTGTTGCTGACCGGCTGCCACGGTTTTCGCAAGCCCCAACTTGGCAGCTTTCATGAAGGAGTCCATGGTTGGTTGAGATTTTTTCATAAGACTACCGCTTTCCTTGATGTCAAAGACAATTCACAATGTGGTTCGAGGGGGCGGCAAGAAAACAAATTGGTGGTTCGTGCACATATAAGTAAGTGGCATTCCGGCAGAGTTATTATGTGGTTGGATGGAGACGTTGACGGAAACAGCAGGTAATATCAATGTGTCGTCTTACTTCCACATGAAGTAGAGAAGTTGAGGAGGGGGGGGCGTGGCATTCCGGGTTTCAGCCTCACTCAATCTCTGCTCGATCCTCCGAGGTGTATCTTCTCGATTTCGAAAAACGGAGGTTGAAAAAGGTGGTCTATTATCATTTATGCACATGCATGGAATCCGCTCTTTGGTACGCAGTAAGAATGCGTGAGGCTGAGGAGGATTATTGACGGGGTGCAGGGTCTAGACCGTCAGTTGGGTGATGCGGCTGATTGAGTGCCCCCGGGGTTTTTGGCCCCGGTGCCAATCTTTGGTATCTGATGACAGGGTTGGTTGGGTCGGTTGGGCAGATTTGAGTCCATTTCTTGGTTGATTTGCCTCGCGCTTTTGTAGTGTTGTTCACTCACCAGCTGCACGTTCAAGCTTAACGTAGCAACGGGTGGGCATGGTGGTGAAGCCATCATGCTCTTCCTCCATGCCGAGTTTCTGGGCGCACTGCTCGAATGTGAAGTCCCACACCAGTACGACTATTATGATCATCATCTCCAGATAGGCAAGGCGTTTTCCGAAACAGCCTCGAGGGCCTGCACCGAAAGTAAGCACCGGGCCTGCAGTGCAATTGTATTTAACATTGTTAAATTCCTCACGGCCAGTCATCGTGCTGTTGTTCACCTTGAGCCATCTCTCTGGCTTGAACAACTGGGTGACTTCTTTGTCGTCCCAGCACGGTACGCGCTGGCTGTGGGCTAGGCTAGATGAGCTACGTGCTTCCTCTGCAACCGCGTGCTTCCTCTGCAACCGGCAGGGCAGATTCTGTCAGACACGCACCCAGGTAATCAAGATGACGTTGGTATTCTTGAGGACGTGATATTCTAGGAGCTCAGTATCGACTGTAGCTTGGCGCATCAGAGTGGGGATTGTTCTCGCACAACGGATTGCTTCTTCTATGAAGGCATCAAATTATGGGGTGTGGGTGTGAAAAATCATGGAATCCGCTGGCTGGCGTTTTGCGTTGTGAGTCCCGGCGTATGAGACGCGTAGCCACCTTCGAAGCTCGGCTTGGACAGTCTGATTATCAGTCAGGAAGTTGACTGCCCAGCCCATCGCAGTAGATACGGTATCCGAACCTGTAGCGAAGAAGACAAGGAGCTGGGAATGAATTTAGTTAGCGACAGTTGTCTCAAAAAGGTCTTGAAGCAACTCTTCACTTTTGGCATGGAAGAGAAAAGGAGTTTGACTGTATGTAATCTACCTCATCTCCAATGCTGGGTTTGTTGAAGTTCGGTGTACTCTCCAACTTCTCGGCCGCCATTGTTCAGACGGGCATGATCATTAACGTCTTTCTTCTCAAGTTGTTGCTGCTTATGGTGGACAGCCTCTACATCGACCCAGCAATGTCATTAGTGAACATTTCCTTCGTCGTCTGAAATGAACCCTCCATTCTGTTTGTTTTATAATCCAGGTTTGTAGAAGGGGTGCGAGGCACGCACTCGCAAACTGCAAGGACTTTGAGTCAATGAGGGACGCCCAGAGCACACAATGTCCGCCCGGTTCGGAATCGGCAGAGACCTTGGAAGGCTTCTTTGTAAACAGGTATCGAATGATTTTATGGAAAGAAACATGGTGATCGGGCACGATGGGTAGTAAAGCGTCCGCATTCATCCCAGCACGGTCAATCTCCTTTGTCCGACGAACCATATTATCGTAGATCTCGTGATAATCCGACAGCACAATAATACACGACTTCGCAAACGGTGTGAAAAAACACTTGAGTAATTGATGAATTATGTCTCTTTGCCATTGCCCAGCACCAAGGTCGTATACTGCCAGATTTCTGAGCCTTTCCAAGTGCCAGGACGTCGCCGAAAATGCCACCATTTTGTTGTACGGGATCCTGGGCAAAGACTTTGGCTGTGTTCTTTTTTAGCCATAGAACATCAGTAGAAGTGCAGAAGAATCGTGAAAGCGTCCAAGCTGTTGTATATGTTGCCAGCAATACTGATGGAGATGCACTTTCCGTAGTCATTCCTCGCGGTGTTGCCGGTTTCGGTCAGAATTAGTATTCCGGACAAGAATTTTTCCTACTGAAGATTCAGTTAAGAAAAGTGGCTAAAGTACGAAAAGAACGGCCGACTTTGGCGTATTCAGCGTTGAAAGAGGACGACGACGCTGTAAGTAAGTTGGCATTATGTACGCAAATCTTGGCTGCCTGGTCGTCTCCCAGTCTCGTCTCCCAGAGCGTGACCGCTCACTCCCTTCCAAATCAGGCCAAGAGCCACGTACTAATTTTGTATGACCCCCCGCTATCCCGTCCAGGCATCGTGCCCCACCAAAACGCACAATCGCCAAAAATTCAAAGAAGCCCACTGCGACAAGCCTCATCCAAACGCACGCCTAGTTTCCAGCTGGCCCATATTCCCTCGTCCAGCCGAGCTCTTTTGCAATTCAAAGGTCGAGAGAACGAGAGCAAGTCATCACAGCTAACAGCCCAACATGAGACCTATTCTTCTCTCTGGGCACGAGCGTGCGCTCACCCAAATTCGGTACGACTTTTCCGCGCTCCTCCTTCCACCTCCCCTCCCCTCTCCTCGCAGTCTTCGGAATGGCCCCCCTCTGTGTCGGACGCGAACTTTTTTTTGGCATCAACTGGAAAGAGTGCAGCGATCAAGAAGTTTTGCGCATAGGGACATGCCTTTTTCTCATAGATATTTCTACTAACTTTGTTCCCCTTATTTTGGAAAATAGCTACAATCTCGATGGCGATATCATCTTCTCCGTCTCCAAGGATCAGCAGATTTGCGCGTGGTTCTCGCACAATGGCGAGCGTCTTGGGACCTACCACGGCCATGTCGGTGCTATCTGGACTGTCGATGTCGACCCTACCACCACCATGGTCGCCTCTGGCTCCGCCGACAACACCATGCGTCTTTGGGACGTCAAGACTGGCCGCTGCCTCAAGACCTGGGAGTTCCCCACCGCAGTCAAGCGTGTCGAGTTCAACGAGGACGGCACCAAGCTTCTTGGTGTCACGGAAAAGCGTATGGGATACCTCAGTAACATTGTCGTCGTCGATATCAACCCCGATGTCGATGCCGAGCAGAGCGACGAGAAGATCCTCACCATTGTTTGTGACGAATCCAAGGCCACTGTCGCTGGCTGGAGCAACATGGACAAGTACATCATTGCCGGTCACGAAGATGGCAGCGTCAGCCAGTATGACGGCAAGACAGGTGTTCTCCTGGACAATGTCTCCATCCACGAGCTCGACAACGCTATCACCGACCTTCAGTGGTCTACTGACCGCACCTACTTCATCACTGCCTGCAAGGACAAGAACGCCAAGGTGAGATCATGTCCCCCTCCAGGCGGTCAACAATATATGCACAACGTTGTCACTTCCAATGAATCACCAACACTAACCAAAACTTCCCTGCAGCTCATTGCTGCCCGCGACTTGACCGTCCTGAAGACTTACCCCGCCGATACCCCTCTCAACAGCGCAACCATCACCCCCAAGAAGGATTTTGTCATCCTGGGTGGTGGCCAGGCCGCCATGGATGTCACCCGAACCTCCGCCCGCCAGGGTAAATTCGAAGCCCGTTTCTACCACAAAATTTTCGAGGACGAAGTCGGTCGTGTCCGCGGCCACTTCGGTCCTCTCAACACCGTCGCCGCCGATCCAACCGGAAAGAGCTACGCAAGCGGCGGAGAAGACGGCTACGTCCGCGTCCACCACTTCGATAAGGGATATTATGATTTCCTGTACGAAGTCGAGAGAGAACGAATCAACCGAATGCAGTAGACCAACAACCAAGAGGGCAACTACCAGAACAATAAAAAAACACGAAGCAAAATTTAAGACGAGAATGAAGAAGGGGAGAAAATAGTGGCCCAACGAAATTTACGCGGGAAAGCACCCCACACTCCCACAGATTACGATTTAGCAAAGACGAGGAAGAAGTTGGGATAAGTCGGTGGTTTCGCCTCAAAATACGGAGGGATCTCCCCTCCGATGCAGGCAATGAATTCTTCACCGCAAAGGGCGCGTCTTTTCCCTAGTCTGCTTGCATAGTTTGGCGTTTCAGGACGGAATACAAGTACGGTACTGCCTTTTATTTTTTATGGGGTCGGTACAATTACCGAGGAAGATAAAGTGTTGCTACAAAAAGAAAGATGTAAAAAAAAGATATTATTAGGAAATGAAAAAGTGAACAAACAATCTAGGGGGAAGACGCGCCGTGGGAAACGAGCAACAAAGAGAAAAGAGAAGCTGGGTCCTCTTTTTTCCCTGCCTTTTATCCATGTTATATCCTCACATGTTGCTGATTCCAAGGCTCTTTCGTGATGGGCTGCGAAAGAGAAGACGGCAGATAGGATGGGGGTTTTATGGGAGCAAATCGGTTGATGTGTGGAATTCAATCTATATTCTCAAATAGCGTCTCGTCAAGTTATCAACTGCTACGTGGTATGCTGAGGCACGGCTTTCCCGAATAGCTTGTGACAAGGGGGAATGCAATCAAGATGATACTTCGTAGTTGACATAAATAGGAATTCACATATGTATTCTGCCTTCTTGCATGCCTACATATTGCCTTTTGTATTGAAAAAAAGACCCCTCATCCATCCCCCTCATCTACAACTCTGTACAAGAGTAACGCCGTACATCTATACAGTATGAAAAGCCTGCCTTGAATGTCCGATTCCAACACCATTCCTCCATGTAATGTAGCATCCACAAGATAAAACAAACTTTTTTCACACTCCATTATCGAACTTTGTACTTGTGGGAGCATTTCACTTTCTCTTCTTGCCCTTCTTGCCTTTTGAAGTGTGGTTTGATCCGGTTGAGGCGACGCTTGAGGCACGCGAAGGGGCTGTAGAGCTGGCTTTGCTAGATTTGACGTTGTCGAGAGCTTTATTCTGCAAGGGTCTGTTAGTGTAACTCATCGTTGACGCGGAAGATGGGGTGGGCGGCAGCGTACCTTGATTCCATTCTTAGTCTTCTTCTTAGCAGGTGCACCAAGAACGCTGTCCTCATCGTTCTCATCATCAGGCTCGCGCTTCGTCTTTCCATTTATACCGTTGGACCCACGCGCCGGTACGTCCTCGAACTCTTTGACGATGGCGGTGATCAAGGTCGTGCAGCGGCGAGATAATTCAGTGGGTGTTCTGCTCAGGAAGAACCAATCGAACCGGAAAAGAGGTGACTCGCGGATGTCGTCACGCATCTTCTCATACAGCCCTTCCGAGTCAATTCCATACTTGTCGAGCAACACCAGCAGAAAGCGATCTTCTTCTTCGGTGTACACCTTCTTGTTCGTAGTGGAAACCGAGTAGTTGATCTTGAGCTGTTGCAGGGGCACTCTGTATTGCGACATCTTCTTTCGCAACAACTTGCGCTGGTTCTCGATTTTTCGCATGCGCTCTTCACCATCTTCAATTACCTTGATGGACTTGGTGTAATCGGCGACTTCGGTATACCGCTGCCAGAATACTTTGGCATAGGCCTTGATTTCTGAAGGTGTCTTACTGTCAATTTCGTTCGAGATGCCCTGGTAGTCGTGGCGTCCGTATTTTCCTGAGCCATTGACAAACTGCTGGAAGTCTCTTCTGCTCCAATTGCCGAAGCCTTGTGTTGATAGTTCTTCCTTTTCCTTCTTTTCTTCTTCCGTCAAAGGAGTGGCGTTGTCAATTTCTTGCTGGTCAAGAGCCCGCTCGGCTTCCCGCTCAGAAAGGTTACCATCATCGCCATCGGGGATAGGGATCTTGTAGCCAATCTCCTTTCTGTAATAGGCTGTTTCTCGGTCTTGAAGATCGCGGAGACGAGGTGGATAGAATTGGTAATCCTGAACAGGAGTCTGTTTGGGGGCTCTGGGTGCTTTCGGTTTGCCATCGCCCTTGGGGTTCGGAAACATGGCCTGTCTGAAGTATTTGTCCATGGAGTAGGATTGCTCCTTGCGCTCACGTTTTGCGGGATTAATCCAGGTCATACCAACGTCCTTCTTGATGTTGGCAAAGTTCTCGCCATTCCATTGGTACGCGGACTCAGATGTGAACTTTTGTAAATCATCGATACCGAGTTTTTCGTATCTTGCGTTCAGTTCTTTGGTCCTCGATTCACCTTGATTGAGAATGGCGTCAATATCGTCGTCGTCGAGCGTTTTCTTACCCAAGTCGCCCATCGAGCCTTTGGACTGGAACACCTTCTCGGCACCATGTTGGATCATGGACAAGAGCTCGTCTTTATTTGCTGCTGCCTTGGCTGCAGCTTGTGCGCGGCCTTGCTGAATGACAAGTTGATCAAGACGCAGCTTTTGAGCCGCACGCTCCAGAACCTTCTCCTCAATAGCATTGTCGGTCACGAATCGATATACAACCACTTGTTTGGTCTGTCCGATACGGTGAGCACGATCCATAGCTTGCAAATCAGCTTGAGGGTTCCAGTCACTGTCGTAAAGGATGACAATATCGGCAGACGTCAAATTGATACCGAGGCCACCAGCTCTAGTCGTTAACAGAAATACAAATTTCTCAGACCCTGGCTTGTTGTACTCATCGATAGCAGCGATTCGGTCTTCATGAGCTGTACCACCATCAATACGGCAGTACTTGTATTCGCGGAAGACACAGTAATCTTCGAGAATATCAAGCAAACGGCTCATCTGCGAGAAAATAAGGACCCTGCTCCCTTGCTTCTCAAGACGGGCCAGGAGTCTATCCAAGACGGCCATCTTGCCAGCGTTGTAAACCAAGTGCTCATCAGTGGTATACGGCGGACCTGGCTCGGCGCCTTCAAACAAGTATGGATGATTGCAGCATTTTCGAAGCTGCATGACGATATTGAGAAGTCGGGTTTTGGACTCCCGCTTTCCGCCAGCACCGTTGACAGCGTCAATATCCTTCTCAAGAATTTTTTGATACCACTTGACTTGCATCTCAGACATGCCCAGATACACGTTGACCTCCTTTTTCGGAAGCAAACTCTTTTCCACATCACTCTTCACGCGTCGCAGTAAAAAGGGTCGCAACACTTTGTGCAGCTGCTGAACAACAGTGTCTTGGTCGCGGTCCTGCCCGGAGAACCACTGGTCGAAGGCTTCAGCGTCACCAAACACGTCAGGCAACAAGAAATTCAGTAGTGCCCAAAGCTCATGGAGGTTGTTCTGCAACGGTGTACCGGTAATGAG
Organism: Epichloe bromicola; assembly: GCA_023658445.1. Lineage (NCBI taxonomy): Eukaryota > Fungi > Ascomycota > Sordariomycetes > Hypocreales > Clavicipitaceae > Epichloe > Epichloe bromicola. The sequence continues at coordinate 2,209,712 of CP098269.1, forward strand.
AAGCCGGTTTCGAGACTGGAACAGTCTGATGATTTGGGATAAAGAAGATTCCTCGTTCTTGATGCGGTGTGCCTCGTCGATGATGATGTATTCCCAGGCGAATTTCTTCAGATGAGCCTTTTCCCTCAAAATCATCTCATAACTGGTGATACACACATCGAACTTCTCATCCACCAAGCGCTTGTTGATGAGATTGGCACGCTCCTCCTTGGCACCTTGGAGCACCAAAACATTGACCTCTGGCGTCCACCTGGCGAACTCTCGCTTCCAATTGTCCAATGTTGACTTGGGAACGACAATCAAGTGTGGGCCAGTGATGCCCGCGATGTGCCGAAGGTAGCCAAGAAACGATATGGTTTGCAAAGTCTTGCCAAGACCCATTTCGTCGGCAAGAATGCCTGAAATGCCATTTTCGTGCAATGAAATGAGCCAATTCAGACCAGCAACTTGGTAATCTCTCATTTGCCCTTGAATGAAGTGTGGCGATTCGCGGAACGCCGTCTCGGCAGATCCTCCGTGTTTCTCGTCCTTGAGAAGTTCGGCGTCTTCTTCGGCTTCGGTTCGTCGACGGCGGTCAGCAGAGGCGCCTCCTTGTCTAGTTGCGCTCTTCTTGTTTTTGGCTGCCTCAGTGTTCTGGCGATCGATTTCGGCCATGATATCTCGAATCTTAGGGTCGGGGTTGGTCTCGATGAAGTGTCGGAACAGATCGGTCAGACCGAGGAGATAGCGAAATCTTCGAATAGTATCATCTTCCTGAATTGTGGCGATTGGTCAGTCTAAGGTTTTGGAGCGGCAAAAATCTGATGGTGGTCTCTGATGGTACAAAGCGCATTGCGCACCTTTGATTCCCCAAGACGGTCGTGTTTCCTGCCGAAAATGCTTCGTCGCAATTGATTCGCTTCTGAGCGCTTCTTTCTCCCATCTGAGAGGGGGTCCCCGACAACGCTGCTTGCTGTGGTGTTGGGGTTGGTATCTGAGTCTGTGTAGTCGGGTGTTTCGTCCACCTCCTGCGTAGTTGTTCTTGTCAGTGCCGCTGCCGCCGTGGCTGTATCGTGAAACTTGTCGGGGTTACTTACCATTTCCTCCCCATGATGATACTCGGGCGCGTCTGACATGGACGCCTCGGTATCAACGCCGCTGGCTCGTGGTCGTGGAGCCATGGTGAGCCGTAGAAATTTCCAACCTCTTAACGCGACTTAGTATGTACAGGACGCGTTGAAGGCGGCTATCGCCTATGCGACGGGGTAACTTTCAAGTTTGTGTTGGTTCGAGTAGTAAGAGCTTCAGAATTTGATGCAAGTCGATGTCGAATGTTTGTCGACCAATGTTGCTTTGGAAAAGGTGCCAATGCAAGTCCCTCTAGTCCGTACGTGCCCATCAAAGGCCGGGGTCAACATTGGGGTTAGGTATTAGCGCGTGCTGCAAGAGATCCACTCCCCTAGAAAGGCAGTACGATGAGTGGTGAAGCTGACTGAGCCCGCCCGCCCTTGGCTGCTACGCTGCCCAGATTGCGGGCGACGTCACTGTGTTCTGCTACCGAAGGTGGTCACCTCATTCTTGTTCTGCATATTGTATTACTTGCTAAGTACACAGCATGTGACATATATCTTGAAGTGGCTTCACGTTCTCAATTGATTTTTTTTTTGGGATATTTCATTCCCGAAAGTAGATCCAAGCTCAGGCTCCTGTCGAAAAGCTGCACACTCCGTTTATCGAGTTTACACATAATATCACGTGGCATACCGTCCGTGCCTAAAGAATACCTACCCCACTTGCCATACAAAACCACATGACATGTCAACAACTTTTGCCTGTCAAAGCATGGAAAAGCGGCAACAATCCCGATATCAGCATCCCCCTCACGCCACGAGCGACAAAGCACCGACAAAGGCAGCGACTAGAATCACTATCAACACTCTGCGGTGCTTCACCACAGTGGCTCACTTTTGCCCTCGATCCGACAACGCTTTGGAAATTTATCTCAAGTCTTGAGTCACCCGCGGGGTTCCTTCAGCTGAGATCACAGTGCGCCTCTGAACAGCGCACCCTGTAGGTAAGCTGAGGCACTGGGCATCAGCCACGACATAATGCAGCCTCTTTGCTAACATAAACCCCAGTCTTCTGTGTTTATTTTCATCTGTCTAGAATCATCCGCCATCATGGAGTCATCTCGAGCCGTCGGCGGCCAACACACTTCCACCGGAAAACAACACCTCTCTGCCGAAACACCAGAGCAACTTCTCGACGTCTTCAAAGCCGCAGCGCTCTCTGTCACCAAATTGTACAAGACTTCAGCTTTGGCCGAATCCAGGGCGAGAACCGAAGGCTATCAGGATTGTTTAGACGACCTTCTGGCGTTTCTTGACAAAGAAAATCTTGGTCTCAAGGACGGAGAAGGTTGGTCAATTAGGAAATGGGCAACGGAGCGTCTCGACGGACGTGATGCAGGCCAGCAACACAACACAGAAAGTGAGGATGAGATTGAGCGTACCGAGCGAATGTCGTCTCCCGAGATGACGAGAACCAGCGTCGAGCCACAGCCAGTGGCCATTAAACGAGCAGAGTCTCCTCCACCAAACGTTGTCTCGATCCCTGAAGAACCAATGTCTATCGTCGTACCGTCACAGGAAAATTTTACGTTCCAATCATCACATCCTTATCCGAACATTGCCACTTTAGACCTCTCAGACTCTCGATCTCGTGACGTTCAGTCACTGTCATCAGGACGGGGCTCAAAGTCACGACTTAACGTACACAACTCGAAATCGGGCTCCCGCGGCGCGGGACATCTGGGCAAAGGGGCAGGGGCTAAGCGTCGATGGGATTTCGATGACTTCTTTGGAGGTTGTCTGGGAGGCAAGGACCCATCTGTTAATGGAGGAAAGAGAAGTCGACATGCTTGATGGAATGGTGTAAGCAGAGATCATGTCAAGACCCAGATCATGAAGGATAATGGTGCAACGTTTCTACAGTGCATTTGTGCAGGATGGCACATATTTGGCAACAATGGACATGGGAGCTAGCATAGGCATCAATGGGCGTTTTTCTTGGGGTAGGATGTGGGCATTTGCATTAGTCCGGGTGCAACGGCCCGTGGCTTTGGTTTTTCTTCCTCAATCTCCAGTGTCATAAACACGAGGGGTAGGGTTTTCTTCAAAGCGTCAATACAATTAACAGCTTTGCTGCTGGCAAAAGCAGGTGGTGGTAAATATCAGATATCCAACTGCTTCATGCGAATGAAGCATCGATGTGAAAGTTGCCAATGGCATGATTTACTCGTGAACCAGAATGCTCCTGCGACCCCGTACCCAGTTGTTGCTTCAGCGCCGTGTTCTCGTGTTCCAGTTCCATCAACTGTTGTTCCATTAGTTCCAACCTCTCCGTGGCGCCCAAGATCACCTCTTCCGAGATCTTGGACAGCCTCCACAGCCGCAAAACGACCACAAGAGAGCCGATGGACTCTATAAGACCACGAGAAGCAAAATCAATGGCGAAGCTCAGCACAATCACCATTGCGTCAAACAAGTGAAACCATGACAAGAGATAGCTATCCGTGCAGAAATCAGCTCATTTGTTTCTTAGGGCCGATTTGGTCTCCCACAGATGTAACACCAGCATACTGCAAACATACCTGATTCCAAATGAGAACAAACAAGCCGCCAGCTCAACCATGAACAAAGTGCTTGACAAAAGACCGAGATTTTCCAATTCGTTCGTCACTCTCTTGACCCATGGCTCGTTGTCCCGGTGCATTTCACAGGCAATCAATTCAAGGAAGATATTAGCCAGCAGGGCCATCACGTCCAGAGCCACAATGAACAAGACAAGGAAATGTTTCTTGCGAGACGACAGCAGGACTCGACCATGGCGACGAACACGTTGAAAATGATGAAGCAAGCGACGGGTTGCGTCTGGTTCCAGGCTTGACAGCGATGTCGGCTCATCAAAAGGTGGGAGCAGGGGGGCAATCGCTGGGTCGGCCATTATCAACAGATCCTGGCGATGTTGCCTGTGGTGGTGGAGGTTTAAGTTGTGCATGCTACGGGGGTCTTATTAGTACGAAGAGTATAATCTGTGCATCTAGATTATTTGATAACGTGAGGAGAGTGTAATAGATGAAGATGAGAGACGGCGTCCGTTGTCGATTCGGACGTCAAATTGACCAGGTTAGATTCTGGAGAATTTATGAAACGGGATACGACGCGGCTATGCCACCTTTTTCAAGGAAAAAAGCTTTGGGCAAGCCCCCCCCCTCCCCATCCCTCTGGGCTGAGAGGAATGACTGTCTAAACGATGGTCATCATCACTTCCTGGATGACTGGGCATAATGTCGCAAGGCTCTGATGAGATGACCCGGCAAGTGACCTAGATGATGATGTCAACGCAGCGTAAACGAAGTGGGCCGCGTGACCTCCGGGTTTCTCTTCCAGCTTCCCACGAGACGTGTAAACGACTAATTGTAGTAATAAGTGGTTTTCAGTCAGAGACAGGCAGCAATGTCTTGTGTGGGCGGAGTGTTGTTTGTGACTCCAATCCGTTGCGCCCATGTCCGCATGAAATCTGCCAAACAAAAAAAAACTTTGAAATGCATCGGAAACCCAAAAGAAAAGGCCCAGTTAAAACCGGCATGAATCACTCCGTAGACCCACCCAGTGCTCCGCAAATAACTCGAATGGATTCAGCCTGCATGTTGCTCCAGAGCCTCCAAACTCCAAATGGCCCCGTCGGTCGGCCGTTGTGGTGGATAAACTCCGGCCCCATCCAGCCTAGCAAGCAAGCTCTGCGCATAGCAACGAGTTGCGTAAATAATTACACCAGACTGATCAGCAAAGCTTCTCAGGCCAGCATCATCCTCGTCGACACGGCATTTCCCTCGATCTGTTGCGCCTGCTGCGCCTGTTTCGCCTGCTTCTTTCAGTCGGTCAAGTCACAGCGCGTTGAGTTTATCCTCAACTTCCCAGCGTTGCAGAGAAATTTGTGCCAGAAAATTCATTCGTGAGTTTTCCCCCTTCCTGTCAAAACACCCTGCCGTTTTGCGCCGCAATCTTGACAAACAAGGGAATGTGGCTTGTCATCAGCCGGCTGGTGGCAATGCGCAGCCCTTAATCACGCGGCCGAGATTTCAATTTGCCCATTTTCCCTTTCTTGGTCCGGACAAGGCATGATTCGCTTCCAACGGACAGAACCCAGCTTCTTAAGATCATCCTCACTAACCACTCTGCATCTAGATTTACCCCTCCTCGGACACATCTACAGACACGTCGCTAAACTCAACCATGTCAGACGCGAACCAGACAGAGGAGAAGCTCGTCGCACAGGCTGCAGGTCAGGAGCCCGAGACCGACATGACGGCCGCTGAAGAGGTGGGTTCTAAATTCTCATCCTGGCGAGCATACCGCACATGGCAATGAGAAAAAGAAAGAGACTACGTGTCTGGGAATGAGAAAGGACACACACACACACACAAAGAAAGGAAAGGGGGAAAAAAAAAGAGAAACAGAAAAACTGACCATGTGTGTTGCTGTGTCTTAGGAAGAGATTACGGCCATGAAGCGCCGCGTGGCAGAGATGGAAGAGGAGGCTAAGAAACTGCGGGAAATGCAGGCTACTTTGGAGCAGCAGTCAGCCGATCTGGCGGACGACAAAGAGTCGATTGATGCGCGAAGCATCTTTGTCGGAAACGTCGACTACTCTGCGTCGCCTGAGGAGATTCAGGCTCACTTCCAGAGCTGCGGCTCCATCAATCGTGTCACTATACTCCTGGACAAATTCACCGGCCAGCCCAAGGGGTATGTTATCACCAGGGTCTTTTGTTCTCGGATTCTATCGGGACTGGGAACCCAACTTTAGCATGGTCACATATGCTGACTACTTTACGTGCAGTTATGCCTACGTCGAATTCACAGAGCCCAGCTTAGTTGCCCAAGCCCTCGTCCTGAACGAGAGTGTCTTCAAAGGCCGCAACATCAAAGTCACACCCAAGCGAACCAATGTCCCTGGTATGAGTCGAGGACGCGGCCGCGGCGGTTTCCGTGGTGGCAGAGGTACCTTCGGGCGCGGAGGTTTCGCACGAGGAGGCTACCGTGGAGGCTACAGAGGTCGTGGTCGGGGAGCTCACGCGCCTTACTAGGAGCAGGGAAGCGAGTCCTTCTCAGCAACAGCACCCGAGTACCACTGATTTTGATCATTCCGCAATTTAGAGTCGGATGATGGATTTCAGACACCGAGATAATTTGACAGACGCGGAGAAGATGGAGAAATGTACTGAGCACAGGAAGGAAAGATTTTGATACCATGGTATACACCTCCGTCTAGTAGCAAGGGAGCGGGTGTAAAACAGACAAATAAGGAACAACCTTGATACAGGACAGCAGGGCAAGAGAGAGAGAGAGAGTCATGTCATGTAGAGCACGGCCGCGAGGTGATGGGCAAAATAGCAGTGACTCGGAGTCCTAGGGTCTGATAATGATTTCACTGGTTTAATTTGCCACTATCGGCTGATGCGAGTTTTATTTTCCTCGGCTTATACTGATGGGACATTTCTTTACGCTTTGAGCCCCTATATTTGAAGCTACATCCCTTGCTGAATGCTCACAGTTTTTATTCCATTTTCTCCGAAACAACACCCATTGCTAAGACGAACCCTCTGGGGCGCGACGCGTCAGCACTATCGCCGATGGCATACGTACTCGGTGACCAACTCGTCTTCAGTAGAGGCCAGAGTCGTCACGGTACAGCGTCTGACAATATGGCAAGGTTGACTTTGTCTTTTCTGCCGCTTTCCTCTCCACGTATTCTTCGAAGAGTACATAGACGCTGCTTCTGTCCATGATTTCAGCTCGGCGTAGTTTAATTAGGCAGACGTGAATCCGAGCACCCAATCCAGAACAAGAATGACTACTCACCTGCACGCCCAGAATTCACGTCCCCTTGTCATCATCACACTGCCTGAATCACGAGAACCTCCACGCCGCAGGTGAGGATGCCAATTATCGTCATGGTGGCTGCGTTATGTGAATAACGTGGTTCAGAACCACGCATGATGGGTGAGGGCGGGAAGAGAGATGGGTGCGCGTCTGGGCAGAGATTCATTTCCGCCGAAACCAACTCAGGGCACGGAGACCGGCTTCAGGCCGTCAGTGACGCCGGGACCGATCCACGGATCTCGGAAATTTGGGCCGAACGTAAAAACATGTATATGTATGGAGCTGGGAGGTCATTGTACAATCATGGTGCGTCCTGACTCCTGCAACAAGCGCCGGCCTTGAAACCGGCCCCTGGTTTGTTGCAACGATCCCGGGCAGGAGTTGCTGCGCATCTGCATCTGCCACAAGCGCGGAGGGGCAATGGCGAGTGCACGGGTGCCCAACAAGCTGCTTCAGCCGTAGCTATCAACTAATCACTTGATTAAAGGCTGTACTTTGCTTTCAAACGTTGCACAGGTTCCAAGTACCAAAAAACATGAAAGGTACATACTACTAGTCTGGTCTACATGTACTTTTGAGATGCCTGGTGCGTGAGACCTGAGGACAGACCTGAAAGCGGGGAGGCGACCATGTCTGGTTCTGGTTCTGGTTCTGGTCTGGTCTGGTTGCAATCGCCCCCCTCCCTCCCCTGCCAGGCTGCCACCCCCTGCGGCCCCTGCCACTGCTGTCACCACCGGCTCGAATGGTGCTATCATCTGCCAAACTGCACTGCCTCCAACCCCCTACGCTTGATCTTCGCAACGCAGAGTCGTCGTCGTCACTTGGATTGTCCACGCTGTCATAATCCAATCACGAATCCCTCGTGGGACGCTGTCAGTTGCGTCCTGGCTTCGACTTCTCTCGTGAATTGCATCAGCAATTCTTTGCCCTACCTGCGCCATCGGACGGACTCGCACTGCCTGAAATCCCCGTGCCGTCATCCATCGCTGCGACCACCATCATGAGCGCCCGCACGGAAGCTGGCCTGCCTAGGTGAGTGGCCACACAGCACAACCGCTTTGTCCATCTGTTTGCTTCTTGTTGCAAGGCAGCCCCTTTGCCCTTTGGCCCTTGGGATAGGATACAATGCATGGTATTAGTCGCACATTCTTTGCAAGAAGAGGAGACTGACAAGTTATTGCAGCAAGCCCAATTTGCGCGTTACAAGTACGTCTGCAACACCACCCATATTAACATGCTTGTGCCTGCCGGCCCGTCGACCAACCCTTTGTATGCTGATGCCTTCGAAACAGTCATCGCCGCCGATGGCCTCTACAAGAGAGACGTGTTTAGTACGTTTTGACCCATATCTCCGCGTTCGCCTCTTCTATTTGTCCTGTCCACTTGCCTAACCCCCAGCAGGATTTCCCGATCCTTTTGCCGTCGCGACCATCAATGGCGAGCAGACCAAGACCACCACCGTCAGCAAACGAACGTTGAATCCCTATTGGAACGAGAGCTTTGATTTGTATGGATTTCCTTTCTCTTCGTCTATATCATTCCTCTCTTTTGTTTGTTCCCATTTGAGCCCAGATGGCTTTATCCGAAACACACAGCTCACAACCATCTGTAGCCGAGCGAGCGAGGGCAGCATTCTTGCGGTACAAGTTTTTGATCAGAAGAAGTTTAAGAAGAAGGACCAAGGCTTCCTCGGTGTGATTAACATCAAAGTCGGAGATGTCATACCCGACCTTGGCCCCGATTCCGATGGTATGCATGCGCCAAAAAAAAAATTCTTGATCAATGTAGCGCAAGCAGCCTCTAACAAGCGTCATGTGGCAGATCAAATGCTCACCAGGGACCTCAAGAAGTCGACCGATAATCTTGTCGTTCACGGAAAACTCATAATCAACCTGTCATGTAATCTCACCACCCCCGCGCGTGGAGGACCTGCATCCAGCAGCAGGCCTGCCCTGGCTGTTCCCGGTGCCTCCAGTTCGTCAGCAATGTCCGCTACCGATGGACGCCCGAGCTCCTCCTTGTCGAACCAGAATGGCAACCCAGCGGGGCCTCAGATGACCCTGCCTCATCATCCTGCTACCTCGAGCTCTACACCTGCCCCCGCCGGCGCAAACGGCTCGACTTCTTCAAGACCAACGAGCCAGCTGAGTCCGTTTGAGGACAATCAAGGACGCCTACCAGCTGGCTGGGAGCGCCGAGAAGACAATCTAGGACGAACCTACTATGTTGATCATAACACGCGTACGACCAGCTGGAACCGTCCAACAGTTGGTGGCGCTACGGAAGCTCGGAATGATCGAGAAGCGGCGACACAAGTTGAGCGACAAAGACACCAGAATCGAACCCTCCCAGAGGATCGGACAGGATCAAGCTCTCCTACGCCGTCACAGCAGCAACAGGGCGGCCAACCCCAGCCAGGCAGCAGCCCACCAAGCGGTGCTGCTGGCGGCGCCAATGCCAACGCCAATACCACCGTGATGCACACGGGCGCCACCAGCCCGGGAACAGGCGAGCTTCCTCCTGGTTGGGAGCAGCGATGGACACCGGAGGGGCGGCCTTATTTTGTTGATCACAATACTCGGACCACGACCTGGGTCGATCCCCGCCGCCAGCAATACATCAGAATGTATGGTGGGCAGAATAGCACCAATGGACAAATCCAACAGCAGCCGGTTTCCCAGCTTGGACCACTCCCAAGTGGTTGGGAAATGCGACTCACAAATACGGCTCGTGTATACTTTGTCGATCATAACACAAAGACCACAACGTGGGACGATCCCCGGTTGCCATCATCATTGGACCAAAACGTCCCTCAGTACAAACGTGACTTCAGACGCAAGCTCATCTACTTCCGATCTCAGCCAGCCATGCGTATCCTCAGTGGCCAATGTCATATCAAAGTTCGACGTGAGCATATATTCGAGGATTCTTTCGCCGAGATCACACGTCAGTCTGCCACTGATTTGAAGAAGCGACTCATGATCAAGTTTGACGGAGAAGATGGCTTGGACTACGGTGGCTTATCTCGAGAGTTCTTCTTCCTCTTGTCGCATGAAATGTTCAACCCGTTCTATTGCCTCTTCGAATACTCGGCACACGATAACTACACTTTGCAAATCAACCCGCATTCTGGCATTAATCCAGAGCATCTCAACTATTTCAAATTCATCGGGCGTGTAGTCGGTCTGGCCATTTTCCATCGACGATTCCTCGACGCCTTCTTCATTGGCGCCCTGTACAAGATGGTTCTGGGCAAGGCAGTGGCACTCGCAGACATGGAGGGCGTGGATGCCGATTTCCACCGATCTCTCCAGTGGATGCTCGACAACGACATCTCTGGCGGCATTCTGGAGCAGACCTTCTCCACCGAAGACGAACGATTCGGAGTCTTGACGACTGAGGATCTTATACCCAATGGCCGCAATATCGACGTCACTAACGAGAACAAGAAGGATTACGTGGACCTCATGGTCAAGTGGCGAATCGAGAAGCGCATCGCAGAGCAGTTCCAAGCTTTCAAGGAGGGATTCCATGAGCTCATTCCTCAGGATCTCATCAACGTATTTGACGAACGTGAACTCGAATTGCTCATCGGGGGCATTGCCGAGATTGACGTAGACGACTGGAAGAAGCACACAGACTATAGGGGATACACAGAGTCGGATGAAGTTATTCAGAATTTTTGGCAGGTCGTTCGCTCGTGGGACGGCGAACAAAAATCTCGTCTTTTGCAATTCACCACTGGAACTTCACGAATCCCCGTCAACGGCTTCAAGGATCTTCAGGGTAGCGATGGACCGAGGCGTTTCACAATTGAAAAGACGGGCGAACTGACGAATTTACCCAAAGCACATACTTGGTATGTATACGCCAGCAAGCGAGATCCCTCTTGTGGCTCATACTAGTTTGATTGATTATACTAACCGAATCGTCATGTCAGTTTCAACCGCATCGATCTGCCTCCATACAAGACGTTGGAGACATTGCAGCAAAAGCTCACAATAGCCGTAGAGGAGACAATGGGATTTGGTCAAGAGTAGGACGCACACATTGTACATTGGAAGAAGGGATATATGAACTAGCGATATCGATCTTGCTTCAACATGCCGCTGCCTCTCCATCTGGGATTTTATGTTATATTCCCTGTTTGTATCCACCACATGCCCTTTCTTTTTTTCCTTTTTTTTTTTCTATTTGACCTAGCCACCTCCTGCGACACACATTCTTCTCTACTTGAACCTCCAACATTCTTTTAAACGCAGAGCATTTATTCTTGGGTATGATTTCCAGTTGTCTGGTCTTTGCTCGGTTCGTTGTCGTCTTTTTCATGAAGAAACAATACTGTCGACAACTATCGACAAGGGGTTATTCAGGCGCCGGCGGTCATCGACTTGTTGTAGGAGGTCATGCGGCCACAACACCAACAAGCGAACTTTGTTTCCGATCAGCGGATAAAATGATGAAGAAGAATTACATTGTCAACATGTGGTTGTGCGCTGTGCATATCTCCTCTGTGCCATGACTTGTCCATTGCTAGCTATACCCCCAGAGCTTCCCGGTGGGTGAGCGGGATCAAGTGAAGAAAATTAACACATGATTTCCTGCCAACGCAACGTCTTTGACTTGGCGAATGATGCACTGCCTCGCATGAGGATGGACACCAACGTTGTGCGAATTCGAATCATTGTATTAGTTTTCCCGGGTGGGGGTTGTTTTCTACACCATGCTGGCTATACCTCTGGTGAAATATGACCGACTTTACAAGATGCGTGATCATTCGCGTCGTGTCGCGCGACGTCAGTCACCGGAAGCAGAATTGAGTCGAAACCATACCATGTAAATCGGAATTTGTTGATTGGAGTCGTGTGCAGAAAACGCCCATTTTAACCACGAGACAGGGCGACATGGACAATTTCCTTGTTATACAAGTTTATTTGCAGTCGGTCTACACTGCTTCTTATACCGCCCTGAGCTCGAGCGTACACCCTGGTTACGTACAAGAACAAAAAAAAACGATGATAATGATACCGATAAAGATGGCGTCTGGATGACAAAGGTCTCCCCTGAAATTGCACGTTGTAACTATATGGCTTGGTGCCTCCCAACTCGTTTCTCTGCCGTCCTGCTCCGGGTGCGCGGCTGCACTTGCATTCCCCGGTACCCATAGGAGAATGAGACTCCCTCGTATACATGCATCCTTCCTGGCATTCCTGCTTTACCGCCTGTACCACATGCGCGTGATCTTGGTGTTGCGCATCTTCCTCTGCAGCTGGAAGATGCCGTACATGAGGGCCTCGCTGGTAGGGGGGCATCCGGGGACGTAGATGTCGACGGGGACAATGCGGTCACAGCCCCTGACGACGCTGTAGCTGTAGTGGTAGTAGCCGCCGCCGTTGGCACAACTGCCCATGGAAATGACCCATCGCGGTTCGGGCATCTGATCGTAGACTTGGCGCAGCGCAGGAGCCATCTTGTTGGTGAGGGTGCCGGCGACAATCATGACGTCGGATTGACGGGGGGAGGCTCGGAAAATAATTCCCAGGCGATCTTGATCGTATCGAGGGGTGGAAAGGTGCATCATTTCGACGGCGCAGCAGGCGAGACCAAAGGTCATGGGCCAGAGGGACGATTGACGAGCCCAGTTGGCGATGACGTCGAGACTGGTTCTGCAAGGAGGTCAGAAACAAGATCAACCCTTTCTTCTTCTTCTTCTTCTTCTTCTTCTTTTTAAAAAAAAAAAATTTTGGGGGGGGGGGCAAAGGCAGAGAGACGTACAAGGCATATTGTATGACGCCCTTGGTGCCCTCTTCGCTGGGCAGAGGGACTTCCTTGCGGGCTTTGGCGAGTGATGAGCCTGCGCCGTGGGGCGTCAGGGAGGACGCATCGCGGCGGGCGGTTATGGGAAGGGAAGCGGCTACTCTGAAGGGGATCAAGGCGGTCTTTGGCTTGACTGTTCACCGAGAATCGTAAGTCAATTGCCCCAATGGAGGTAGAAGCGGTACCGCTGGACTCGGAGCCAGCTCTCTGCCGGTACTCGGAAATTTCTGAAATCACGGCGCCTCGGAGGGGAATCGTTTCCCTCCATTGTGGAAAACTCGGGACGTACCTCGCAGGGCCATCGAGGCCGCGGATCGTGATGTCGACAGCATCCCAACGGTTTGCGACGATGTGCAATCCAAGTCGCGGGATGGATAGACAGTCGGGGTGGAGGGCGGCGGTAAAGTAAAGTTGTCGAAAGGCGGTGGTGAATCCCGGAGGTACATATGCGTGGTCGTCGAGGTCCGATTTGCCTCGCTGCTCGGAATTGCGGGAACGGTGATTGGCTGATGGAGGCTGGGGTGGGAGGCGCGAGGTTTAGCCGGTGTAGACTAGCTACCCGGGAGGGCGGGTGGCGATGTACATATTGCAGTCGAGTGGTGTGGGCTAGCTTGGAATCGGTTGGGATGGGTTATTAAAGATCTGTTTTTTTTTTCACGGAATATTGCTTCTTCTATTGGATTAAAAGATTTGTAGACCTTATTTGGGAATTGCGATGTTTTTGCCGAATGGCACCATGTCGGGTCCGTCGCAATGACGACCAGAATATTGATGGCATCCACGAGTCAAAGATTAATGTGGTGATGGGTGATGTAGGCCCTAGGTCATGGCTGCCACGATGTGACTGGGATACCGATGGCGTTCACTTGTTTCTACTGTGCCAGGTGATGTGAAATTACACACCAGACATGACGGGTTGGAATTCGTCATGGAAGTGTACGGTGCAGCCCACACGAGCCATCGCGGATGTCAGCGCTCACACACACGGGTCAGAGCCCGATCCAATTACGCCACAGGTGGTGACAGAAAAATACGCATTGAACAAGTCATCATTTATTGTGAAATTGGCACCTATTTCTAGGTCTAGGCAAAGCCTATAATCACCTGAAGAGACGATTGACGGTTAGATTAATCTATGCCTTTGTGTCTAAGATAAATGTTTCGTAAGAACCCAGAAGGTGTGGACCTTACAATTACTCAAGACCCACTGTCGTCACGCACCATGCCCCAGCCACGTCGTTGCGTGCATCGCGCCTTACAACACACAGCGCCTCACATATTTGCATCATATAAAAAGCTTATAGTGTTTTGAATTGTTGAGTTACTGACTTTGAAATATAATTCATATGTAAATGCAGTTTTAAATGCAATTATCATAGATAATTGAATTCAAGTGCGTGGTGCATTGATTTAAATGGGGCGTGGCACCAGTCCGGCAACGCTAACGGCCTCAAACCGTGGCAAAAGATGTTGCGGCCGATGATATCAAGGCTAGTGGCCACTACGGACTATTCCGTACTGTACAGGCTACTCCCTTTTTGTTATCACGGGAGATAGAACTAGGGGAAGCCGGCCAATGTCAGACCTTTCCGTGGCTTAGTATGGCACTAATGGGGTGGAACTTGTATGGATTTTACTAGGACTAAGCAATATCTTCTTATACTAGCGCAAATACCCCCTTAGCATCCCCAACAGCTCTGCTCACGATAGCCACTGAGAGCTGATAGTGGCCGCCCGACGTGGGGCTTGTAATCGTTGTAAAATCATTCAGGGGTTGGCTTGACTCTGTGCTCATGAAATCTTCAATGCAAGATTGGACATGTACAGATTATGTCCTTCCGCCGATTGAGTCCACGATTTCTCCTTAATTTTCCTTACTTCTTGTCCGTCATTCAAGCGCCGCACCTCGTTCACGCGCGTAATCATTTGAGTCATTTTTGCAAATCTTCAGTTCTTCTTGACTTCTCCTTCCCTCCGAAGCTCGTCTTGACATTTCAGACGAAACACGCGCGATTCCAGGCTTCTTTCCTCCATGACCTTGCTCCTGCCCCTTGATCGGAACCGCGCCAGAGAAGGCGATCGCACTCTTTAACATCTCTTTTTGTCCTTTGTTTTCTGTACTCGATGACCTAGACTCTTGAAAAGCCTTTCCCCCCATCCCCATCATCCATCCCCCAGTTGGCCCCGCTCGCTCGCCCCTTTTGGTGCTTCACCCGGCTGGCACTTGGCGGCTGGCACTCGGCGGCTGGCACTCGGCGCTTCACCCGGCTGGCAGACCAACAGGTACTTCACAATGCTGAAGGCTTGGACCCCGACGCAGTGGCCTTCACGGCTGGTCATGCGCTATGTCGCCATCAGCTTCATCCTTCTTTTACCCGTGGCCAACTATGCGCTGTGGCACGACTCGAAATTTTGGGATCGTCAACCACCCCGCAAAACGGTGACCAAAGCCGTTGGGAACCATCCCATTCGAAAGCTCATGGTGGAGTCAAAAGCCCACCATGACGCCCTGCTCGCCAAGCAGAGCCACAGCCTTAGATCCGCTGCGGCTGCTTATCGCACACGACGAGGACGACACCCACCTCCTGGATTCGATCTGTGGTACCAGGCTGCTTCCGAGACCAATGCAGTCATTGTTGAGGATTTCTTTGACAGGATATACAAGGACCTGACACCATTTTGGGCTCTTGACACGTCGGAAATTAGGCGGCGCGCCAATGCGTGGCACCACGTCGTCAAGGTTCGCAACGGCACTGCTCGTGGGGACGGCGATACTGACGGTCTTGTGCCCTGGCTGAAACTCTGGACTGCCCTGGTAGAGGAAATGGCCAGATACTTACCCGATGTCGACATGCCCATCAACTACATGGACGAGTCGAGACTTCTTGTCCCGTTTGATCAGGTTGCCAAACTGGTCCACAAGGAGGCCAAGGAGAGAAAGATGATCGATGTCATGCACGCAACGACAGAGTACAAGGGATTGTTGGACATTGACGCGGCCAGGCCGGGCCCCTATGATCCAAAATGGTACGGGCCAAACGAACAGTATTGGGATCTCTTTGTCAGGACGTGCGGCCCCGATACTCCCACACATGGTGTGCAACAGCTTACGGATTGGTCTGGCCCAGCCCAATTCCCCAAGGATTACAAACCGGTATACTCTTACAGAGGATACATTCAGAATTTCACTGCATCCTCGGATCCCTGCCTCCAACCCCATTTGCGCCAACTTCACGGCTCTTTCATTGAACCCATCAGTCTATCTTCCACCGACGAACTTATTCCGCTCTTTGGCGGCTCCAAGTTACCGCAGAATAACGAGATTCTGATCCCAGGCGCCATGTATCTCGACAAGGGCGACTTCTACTCTGGTGGCGAATCTCATGGCTCGAGTTGGAATCGAAAGAAGGATGGCGCCGTCTGGCGGGGCGAGAGTTCAGGCGGCCGCGCCAAAGAACACAACTGGCATCACTTCCAACGTCAGCGACTTGTTCAAATGCTCAACGCCACTGTTATTACGGAAGCCGAGGAGTCTGGAGTTCGCGCCAAAACATTCGATTTCCCCTCAGCCGATCTGTACCCCAGCGCGCGCCTGCACAACGGCAACCTCGGACCCTGGATCAAGGAGTTTGCTAACGTCGGCTTCGTTCGCCTCTGTTCTCCCGAGGAATGTCCCTTTTATATCGACTCGTTCTCCAAACAGGGTCATATGGCCATGAAGAAGCAGTACGAATATAAGTTTCTCCCGGACGTTGACGGCAACTCCTTTTCCGCTCGATTTCGAGGCTTCCTTCGATCCACTAGCTTACCTCTCAAGGCCACTGTCTATGCGGAGTGGCACGATGATCGACTCACCCCGTGGGTTCATTTTGTTCCCTTTGACAACACCTTTCAAGACCTGTACCCGATTCTCGACTATTTTTCCGACAACGGAGGCCCGGGAGACGCCGCGGCGCGCTTCATCGCCGAACAAGGTCAAGCATGGTCCGAAAAGGTTCTTCGCAGGGAGGACATGCGTCTATACGTTTGGCGACTTCTCCTCGAATGGGCGAGAGTCTGTGACGAGAATAGACACACACTTGCCTATGTCGAGGATCTCAAAATGGTCGAGACGAAAAGAAGAATCTACATCCCTCGACGAGGATAGTTCTTCGCCTTGGACAGACATTGCATTTTTGCTCTCTTTCTTACTCTTTTGCATTGCAGACTAGACAAATCATGTACAACAAGCCTTGATGTGTAAGAGGAGGATGTTCTTCACGAGGCATTGTATCTTTATATTGTTTTCTTCTTCTTTTGACTTGCTTTTCTTTTTTCTGTTTCGGCATAACATCAGCTGGGCGTTCGAGGAAGCAAGGGAGTCTTTTTTTCATTTATGCTACACTGGGCTCAAAGTGTGGAATTCCCCTTTTCAGTGTACATGTACTTTCTGGGCTACATCATTGTTGGATTAACACACTAGAGTCGTGGGAGGCAGGGTCAACCCGTCTTTTCCCCCTTCATCTGTCTGAGGGCAGTTTTTGGATGATTGCTATCAAACCGCACAAGACGAGGTGTATGTCGTGCGAATGCTTTAGGCAATCATGAGTCTTGGACTCGTCAAGTTGTCGGCCACGTCTGCAAATGGTCAAATACCATGACGCCCGATTCATTTATGAGATTTTGAAATTCTCATGCCCACTTCTGGACAATTTGAGTACGGATGTCATTAAATTCCGCGTACATCCCAGTTTCAGACGCTTCTCTTGCCTATACATGTAGCATTCCAGAGTGAGCCCCACGCACTCGACGGGTGGGGAAGCAACATGTTGAAATTAAACCCCAAGAAATGCATTCGCTATAATTGCAAATTCGAAAGAAGAGGCTTACTAGGCCCGCCTTTCAGATGCGCCGCAGAGCCCTTGTACAAGCTCTGCCAGATAAAGGCCTCGCTGAGCAACAACTCTATGTCTTTTTCGGTCCATGACTTGGTCGGCAGGCTCTGGAGGAACATCATGACTTCTTGAAAGTCCATTTTTGTGAGTTTGTCGGACCACTTCACGAGAAGGGCGGCGCAGACGTAGAGGTGGAATTCGGAGAAGCCTTGCTCTTCGGCCTGTGGGGCGTCGAGAGGATGTTTTGGTTAGTTTGAGGCTTGGGAGGAGCATGGCGGTATCCTGCATGGAGATACGGGGTGTGATGAATTCAAGGTTCTTGACAATGACACTGGAAATAGAGGGGAAGAAGTAACGAGGGTCCGACATACGAGGTAGGTGTCCCACATGCGGATAATGTTCTTCACACTTATTTCTCGCATGAGGAGGCAGTTCATCCACCGGAAACTGAACTGGATGAACTCGACGCCCTCTTGCTCGAGGTGCTTGGAGAGGGCCGAGTCAATTCGGGCAGTGAGGTCGCGCAACGCTCCGACCTGGCGCTGGATGCCGGGCTGCGCGACGATATAGTGATCTTGGATGCCGTCTAGGAGCTTGGTCAGACACCAGAATGAGTCGGCCTCGACGGCATCAAGCACCGATTTGGGGAGCTGGCCTGGGTCCATGCCCGTTTCGATGTTGGCATCGGTAATGTACAGGCCGAGGAAGACCTGGAAAAAGGGCGTGACGAGGTCGTTTATGCCTTGGACGTAGCCGCTTGCTGGGTGCCGCACGGCCCAGACGTACAGGATGCGCTCTAGCGATCGCTGTGTCGCCTCGTAGCTGTAGAGCTCTATGTGCGGGTTGGTTCGGGGAACATCTATGCTGATCTGGTGCCAGACGGCTTCGTCGAGTCCTCGTGCTCGTCCGGGAGA
This sequence comes from Epichloe bromicola, assembly GCA_023658445.1. NCBI lineage: Eukaryota > Fungi > Ascomycota > Sordariomycetes > Hypocreales > Clavicipitaceae > Epichloe > Epichloe bromicola. The sequence continues at coordinate 2,228,243 of CP098269.1, forward strand.
CGTCACGTTTGCGCCGACCCGTTCAAAGGCCTGCCGTACGCCGTCGGTGTATTCCTTGCGCTTTCGCTCAAGCGTGGCCACTCTGCGCTCGCTGTTGGTGGGCAAATAACTCAGTAGGAGCTGCCAGGTCATGGCGCGAACTTCTCCCGGAACGCCCGACCAGGCCAGCGCGCGGAGCTCTGGTAGCGGAATGGATGAGGCTTGAAGAAGCTTTTTGAACTTGTTGATTCTTGTGATGCGAGAGTTGGTGGCGTCGGCTTCTTTGGCGGTGGCATTGGCGGGAATGGATGGGTAGTTTATCAAGTGCAGGGCGTTGGCGGGGTCTGTCGGGACGTGGACATGTCAGTTCGCTCGTCGACCAAGGCCAATCGCTGCAAGAGAAAGCGGGAGGCGGGAATAAGAGTAAAAGTGAACGAATGGGATCACACGTACCTTGAAGAATATCCTTGTATTGCGGTCGAAGGATCTTGCCCTCGCTCTTTTTAGGCATCGGATATGACAGTGAGGGACGCTCTACGGCAATATCGGCACTGTCAGAATGCCGCCTTCCTCCCAGGCCAAATCTGCCGTCCAATGCCGGTGACAAAGTTCCGGTGTCGATACTGATATTGGCATTGGCCTGAGGATTCGACTTGTTCTGCTGTGTTGCCATTCTCTTTGACCTCCTCTTCATGTTGGACAGGCTTGGGAGTCCAAAGTCATCGCCGTCGTCGTCATCGTAGCCGAGCATTTCATCTTCGTCGGCTTTCCAGTCATCATTGGTGTTGGAGAGGAAGTTGATGTAGCTCTTGAAGGGCGGCGAGTTTGCGCCGGTAGAAGCGCGCGGGGGAGGGGTCGGTTCGCTGTGTCGACCCTTGCCAGCGGACATGGACGGCGGCGTGTTTGGCCGATTTCCAGAAAGGTTCCTGTATATGGTTATCAGTTGACAATGCATATCTCAATCGCAATAGCCAACGATTTTCGAGACGTACAGTGAATCGAACTTGAGCATGTCGGCATGCGAGTATCCCGCGCCAACGACAAAATTCGGGTCGCGACCCGCCGGAGTCGTCACAATCCTTTTGTGAGCATTGTCTTTGATCGGTGGCCTCCAAAATGGGGACGCGGACCTAAATTGGGCGGAATGAGTCCTTCTGAACAATGGTTGGCATGGCTTAGGAGGTGTGTCATACTCGGAGCGGTCTGTACACACGGCAGGGTGAACAACAGTGTGGTCAGTTTGTGCAGCAGATAGGCAGGCAATTGAACGCTGAATGCGCTGAGCAAACTAACGTACCGACTTGGACCATTTCCTGGGGCTGCGAGGTTTGCTGTTAACAAGGCGAGTCAAGTCACTTGTGTCGGCGGCCGACCTCGACCAGGACGAGGACGAGGGGCGACGATAGCACCATAAACGATGGGACGAGACTTACCGAAGCTACGGGCTTCTTGCCGCTGCCGGATGACGACCACATGGTCAGGTCTGGTCGTCAAGGCAGTCGAGAAGACGCTTCATAGTGCGAGGATGCGGAGAGTGCGCTGAGAGGCTGGGCGAGAGCCTCGTTTGCGCGAAGATTGGGAGCAAATGTAGGAGAGACGGACATGATCAAAGGTTCGCCAACTCCCGCGGCGGAGGATCTTGAACTCGGGCTCGGTGCATCGGGTAATACACCAATACACCCACTCACTGTACACACCGTAGTAGCTCGAGTTCACAGTGCACACACTTCTTTCTTTCAGGGTGCGATGGAGCGGTTCAAGCCTCTGAGCTCTGCCAAAGGCTCAAAGCCAGAGAATTCCAGTGGTGGGGTGGGGTGGGGTGACTTGCACCACCTGTTTAGCCCGAAGTTCTCCGCAGACTGCCGTCTTACTAAGCACCGTGCCCAGCAGCAGCAGCCCCTTCTTCTGGCCTTTTGGCATCTCACCCCGAGAAACCTTGACCCGACTTGTATTTTCGACGAGATCTCAATCACACCGGCACCACTCCAGTCACCATCAATCAGCCTGTGAATCGTAGCTTCGTTGCATGGAATAGTAACGCGTGAAATTTAGTTGCGAATTGCTCACTGCAGCAGCTGCCGACTTGTTGCTAATCGCTTTGATCTCTGGTTTGGACCTGACCGTGCGACTCTACTCAAAGCCCTGCTTGCCAGCTTCGCCTTCACCTCCACCAACTAATATGACGGAACCCGAGAACTTCGAAGATGATCTCTTCGCCGATCTGTATGGTCACTGTCAAGCAAACCTTTGGAAATTCTTCGTTGACTAATTCGCCTACGCCTTAGCTACGATGACAACGACGCGTCCAGAGCACCACAAGCTCCCTCAGCAGCACCTGCAGTCGATCCCCCCAAGAATGAGAATCAGACCATGATGTCTTCATCAAACGAACACGCACAACAGGATCAAAACATGCACCATGGCGAAGGCGATGAAAATGATGATGATGACGACGACGACGACGACGATGTTGACTTCAACCTTGGCGGTCGTGATAATAGCAACGCTCTGGCCGCACATTTGCATGATGTCGATGCGTCAACACCTCCATACGGAACAGTACACAAGGCTAGTGCCAAAGATGACGGGTAAGTCGAAGAAATACTTTTTGTGCGTGTGAATTGGGTGTATTATGGTTTGCTTCCCTCCGGATGGCTTCATGGCATCTCAGCTCCGGGTTGGGCCATGGGTGGCTATCTTATTCGAAGAATAGTATCATTATTTGACGCTGGTGAGCTGCTTTCCATGAGCAATTAGCCGGTGGTCCGACTGCAAAGCCTGAGGAGATCAGCCCCAGTTCAAGGGGGACTTATGGTGACCGGGAAACCTGGCTGGTTCGTCGGATCTGGCTTTCGCCAATCTCCGGACAAAAGGCGGCACACTGGTTTTAGCAGTGGCTGCGGCTCCCTGATTACATGGCATGGTCAGGTCGTGTGCCCCCGTCACAACATTGCCAAGCTATAATACATCCGGCGAGAGAAAGCTTCTTCATCCAAGAGCATATGGGATAAAGTGGGGCACACCTACAGAACAAGGACAGAGACAAAAAAAAGCACATGGGATTGAATCATTCCTGTGATTATATTACTCATCCGAAGAAGAAGATATCTACCGACTCTAGACTACTGTGGGACACGCTCCTGTCTTTGATAGCACGTTCAACATCGAGTATCTCGAGCCTCTTGAAGCGGGGATCCGCGCAACTCGGGAACCTTGGGCTGTAGCAGCTGGATTCACGGCGACTAGCGCTCAAAGTTATGGTATAACTAGCACGAGACAGTCAGTATGAGTCAGACAGTTACAGTACAGATCATATCATATCAAAGAAAGCCAAGACGATAGCACAAAAAACGCAGAAAAGAGATCAAACAAACCAGAAACAGAAGAAATCGACACAAGGGATAATCTGGCTACAATCTGCTACTATGCCGTGGCGCGTTGCTGTCGTGTTGGTACCAACTGTCTGTTGCCGTGGGCTTGCCCACCAACTCCATCATCTTCGCCTACCAATACGTCGATCGATGTCTGTGGACATTTCCGGTCATCCTTCTGGCGAACTCGTGTATCGCAGGGCCAAATGGGTGAACAACTCGCCATGGCCGGACATGGCTCACCCGTTGTTTGCTCTTCTTCTGCCTTGTCTGGGCGCTATGAATAAGACGTCTATCTATCCTTTGGCTCCCGCATTTTCGGCACATCCTCGTGCCGACCTCGTGGGCCACCTCAGACCAGCCAGCTCCACGCACCCAAAGATTGCACACATCATGCGCTGCTAGCCACACCAGAAGAAGCGATTGAGAGTCGAATTTCACGGGGCTCATTGTGAATTTTCCGCTCTCGAAAGAGTCCAGGCCGCCGGGGCTTCCTGCTGCTTCAACCATGGAGCTCTGCGCACATATGATGGATGGCCCATCACGAAAGTGGAGGACCACATCTTGTTGCCTACTCTCTTGTCAACCTTGTCGTACCCGTACACTATGTACAGATGTATGCCTTGTTTATAAGCTCTGAACAACGCAGCTGATCTTTTGTAATCTTAGGAAAATGTTCATCGGCGGATTGAATTGGGAAACTACAGACCGTACGTCTAAAATTAATCAGTTGCATAGTTGCACAGTTGTGGAGGAGATGGGACGGGCTTTTTCTTCTTTTTCTAATCACGTCACGAACAGAATCACTCAGAGAATACTTTGAACAATTCGGAGAAGTCGTCGAATGTACTGTCATGCGCGACAGCAGCACTGGGCGATCTCGTGGCTTTGGCTTCCTCACCTTCAAGGATGCCAAAACTGTCAACATCGTCATGGTCAAGGAGCATTTCTTGGACGGCAAGATTGTGAGTAAACTTCAGCAACATGTTTTCCCCGTAAACAATCCATCACCCGAACATTAACCTTTGGGGGTTAAATTACCCGACCAGATTGACCCCAAGCGAGCCATTCCCAGAGATGAACAAGAAAAGACGAGCAAAATTTTTGTCGGCGGCGTCAGTCAAGAAACGACAGACCAGGAATTCAGGGACTACTTTGCTCAATTCGGGCGAGTTGTCGACGCAACGCTCATGATGGACAAGGACACGGGCCGGCCAAGAGGGTTCGGGTTCGTGACTTTTGAAAGCGAGGCCGGCGTCGAGGCTTGCATTGATGTCCCGCTCGAGATCCACGGCAAACCGGTCGAGGTGAAGAGAGCACAACCCCGAGGCAATCTCCGCGAGGAAGAAGAAGCTGCCAAGCGGAACAAGTTCAAAAAGGAGGATCAATCCAGCCAGGGCGCCATGGGCCAACAGATGGGCAATAACGGCGGCATGACGCCCCAAGTCATGGCGCAATATTTCCAGCGCATGCAGCAGTACTTCACTATGATGCAGTCTCAAATGGCCATGAACAGGAACATGAACATGAACCCAGCCATGTGGCAGCAAATGATGCAGATGCAGCAGATGCAGCAAATGATGGGCCGCGGAGGAGGTGGCAACAATCCCCAGAACATGATGGGCAACATGAACCCTCAGATGATGCAGCAGATGCAACAGATGCAACAACAGATGATGCAGCAGCAGCAGCAACAGCAGCAGCAGCATGGGGGCCCACAGATGCAGCAACCCGACCAAGGAAACTACAACCAGTTTCATCAACAATCTCAATCCCCCCCGGCTGGTCCCTCCGGAGGTGGCGGCGGTAGACGAGGCGGCAGAGGAGGCGGTTACGGCATGGGAGGCGGCGGCGCCGGTCGTGGCAGCGGGGGAGCTCCCACCTCATGGGAAGGCATGTACGACGATGTCCCCCAGCCAGATCCGGGATTCAGACGAGGCGGACAGGGCACACCTGATCCTCAGCGCGCCCCGCCCGCGAACGCCCCCACGGGTCCGAAGAATGCGGGACGGCCAGGGGCGAATTATCGCGGCGGCGGTCGCGGCAGCAGTCGGGGCTTTCATCCGTACGCCCGCTAAGAAACCGTCTTCTGCCAGACATGGAAGACGAGTGGACGTATGAGCAAGATATGAACAGATATGCTAGGGAGGCAGGCTCAGCTGGTGGATCGAGCTTGGCCGCGTGAATGATCTGGACATATGGACATATGGACATGAGCAAGTAGGAAAGAAGAAGAAAAGTCAAATAAAAGAAGAAGAAAACTCCCAAGAGCACGGCGACGAAATCAAGGACAAAAATTGTGGCCCCATTCACTCGTAAAGTCATGTATCACTAGTTTGGGAAATGGAAAGGAAAGCCGGTGGAGAAAACTGATGGCGTGGACGTGGGTGAATAGTGGCCCAGACGGTCTCAATCAACTTGTTTCGATTGAGACGAATAGCCGAAAGGCAAACAATTGTTTCAAAGCAGCCAATCCAGCCGTGCTGGCATGTCGCGTACTTCTGTTCAGCCAAGACACAATTATGATTCCACGTATGCTTGAAACAAATATCGTTGACATGACTAAACTGAAACTACCTGGGTATATAAATATATATACAACATGTTCTGCCAGGTGGGCCCCATCCAACATGACCAATATTAAACAACGACCGATTGATCGCGAGGTCCAGGAAATCTAATCTGCTACGCATTAAAGGAAACGAAATAATCCCTCTCCCCTTTGTCTTTCGCCTGAAAGCTCATGAGTCGCCGTGACCATCTAACCAATTCCATGCAGCGTGCAAATAAAGAACTAAAACGAACTCGAATGATTAGCCAAAACGATGCAGAGCAGTGCTTGTTCAAATGCCTCCCCCTCTCTCAAGGAGAGATGCTTCCCTCCGTGGGTGGCTAAAACCAGCTCCAATTATCAAACTCCTCTAGTTTTCGTAAAACGCCGACCGAGTCGGCGAATAGGATGTTCCTTCCGGCAAGACAATCCTTCTCCAAAATGTCTCTCGCAAACCCGACAATAGCTTGCGAATCCTCCCTTCCGGATGAGGCTTGAAGCTGGGCCGGTTCCATGTCGGCTACGGCATGGATCCAGTTTATGGCTCGGCTTCGTGCGGGCAGGCGCTTTTCGGTGGATGACCTCTTGCCCACGTGGCCAAACGCCCAGCAGATGAGGGTGCATACATATAGTCCCCAATAGTCAGATATATCTTTGCAAGCCACGACGCCATGATGCGTTGTGATGGGTGGTGATGCCGCCTGTCCTGCCTGGTCGGCGTCGGAGAGGCTTAGAAAATGCCGGATAGCGCGGGCAGCAAACACGGTTGCGATGGCGCATGTGCCAGAATTCCGCCACTGGCCTAGTTTCCTCTTGTGCTCGGCGAAAAGGTTGGCGTCGGGGATCTTCTTATTGAACACCCAACTGTCTCCTGATACAGCCAAGAGAGTATGAAGCGGGGTGTAGTGCAGCGCAAGATAGGTGGTTGCCCCGGGGCGGTGACTAAAGTATCTGAACATGGGCAAGTCGTTGCTTCTAAAACCTGATACGTCCTTCACCAGTTCTACCTCTTGGCGATTCTGTCTAGTCGGCAGTCGAAGAGCATGTGCCGCAATGACGAGCGACACGTCGAAAGCTGGGTTCTCAATGTTGGACGAGCTCTCGTCTTGCATGACGTCTCTGACCGTCGTCAACTTGATGGTCGATATGTCAATAGCCGCCCAAGCCTCGGCATTTCTGGCTTCCCAGAGAAGTGCCGTGCTTGCCGACAGGGGAATATGGAACGTCGATGTTGCTATACTATCCAGACCCAAGACAGCCGAATAAGGTTGCTCGTGGTAGCACATGCCATGGACACTGAGGAGGAAACAAGCAGACAGCAGTCGTCGACAAGATTCGACATATATCCATGCAGCCCAGCGCTGAGAGTTGCTCCCCGCGGGTTCCGGTACGGAGGCTGACTGGTAGCCAGAGACCTATAATTTGAGCAGTGTTGTTAATAGTTGGGTATTCTCGAGTTGGATGTGGAGAGGAGTTGGACATCGTTGGGGAGATCAGTGAGGCGACATACCATCAGGCACAAGGTGAGGAACCGGGATGAAGGCTGGTAATCTTCTTTATGACGTCCTCGAAACCTAGCGTAGTATTCGCAAAGCAGAATACATTGCATTGCCGGCAAGGACCATTGTGCTGTGGATTGTGTGAACTGTCGATTCAAATTAGCCTCCCGGCCAAGAACTAAAATGTCGCAACAAGATTATACTACTGACAGCCTTTGACTTGTACCACGCGTATGCATGCAGTTGACTTCCATTGATGCGATGCTCTCGGTGGCCGAGGAATTGTGTCGCAACTGCAGCCATGGCACAACGTAAGACATCAACTTGCTCCGACATGCCGTCGGTGCCATCCTCGACGGTTGACCTGTGAATGATGGGGTATAGAGGATGCACTTTATCCCAGTAGATGTCCATGTAAGTTGGGAGAGCACTCCGAGCTTCTCGGCTCAGTGACACTGGCAGAAAGTCGAGCGGCAATAAATCGAGTCTTGGACTTGGCTCCCCTCTGTATGTGAGAGTACCGACGACACGATCTGCTGGCAATGGCGCTGGGATTGTGACCATCGTTTCGGACGACTGGCCCGAGCCGAGCCGAGGTGACAGACTACGAATTGCTGGCGTTGGGACCTGTGTGCTGCAAAAAGCCAAGTTTTCGTCATAACCTGGAACACCGACGGAAGGCTCTTCTTCATCGTACATGGAGGTATAGGACTGGGGTATGGGAGGTCCGTATGCGTAGGGGACGGAAAAGCCACCGCCAATGGCCATGACCGAGTTCGGCAAGCCTCTTGATGTTTCTTGCTCAATCGGGGCCCAACCAGCGGGGGACAGAGGCAAGGCCGGTCGCCTCGCACTTGTCGAAATCATAGTGGGTGACGAGAAGGCAGCTTGGGTGGTTGTCGTCGCGATAGCCGTGGCAGCCGGCCAGGCCATGGTCGAAGCAACAGCTGCCGAAGTGCAAAGGGTTTGGACGGGATCGATTGCTGGGATACCTGGCATCGATCGAGGCTGGGAAAACTCGGGTGCGGTTCTCGCTGTCGCCGTCTGGAGATTAGAGACTGTGCCCAGCAGATACTCGCTCTTCATCCCTTCCATATCAATATCGGTGTTGGATTGGTGCACAGGGACGGGCGTGCTCTTCTGTGAGGCCCAGTGACCGGGACCCATGGAAATACCTGACGCTGTGGCAGTCGGCGAAGCGTTATCATACGACTGTTGCATTGATATCAATGATCCTGGCGGTGAACTTGTAGTATGACTGGGTCTTCGTCTACCTCCTGGATTGTATGGACTTCTAGATTGGGGGCCGCCAGTAGGCGTTCCCACCACGCCATCGTCTTGGTCACTATACGGGCGCAACATAGGTCAGTCCTCGCCTCATGGGGCAGATCGCATGAGGAAGCAGAAGCAGGCTTCTACGAGTGTCACTTACTGTCTTTGCTGATGCCGCTCAAGAAGATCACGTCGGTGAAAGACCTTGTCGCAACCAGGTATGGGGCAAGGTAGATCTGGTGGTTGATGACTCAGTTGGTGTCGCCTAGTTTTCCCGTGTTAGCGATGCGGATGTCATGATGTTTTCGCGACGAAGAGGAAGCAAACCTCAAATGCTCAGCTCTGGTGAAAATCTGACAGCCGGTGGTTAGTGATGAAGAGTTGAATCTATTTTCAGACAATATTAAGCGCGGGTACCTTTGGTGGCCGGCAGATGTCGCATGTGTGGACTGGCACTCCTTTCTTCGCTCGACTGACTCTCCCCGTGATAGGGGTCAGCTTGACGGGAGCCTCTTGTTGAGGCACGTGCGATCTCATGGGAGCATCGGAAAATCGCCCAGTGTGGCCAAGGCTATGGTCATGACCATGGCCATATCCGTGTCCGTGCCGGTGCCCGTAATGAGAGTCCATCGAGTCGGTACTGGTATTGCTTTGGACTGGCAAGGAGTGAAAGGAGCGTGATGATGGACTCACTCCGTGAGTTCGTGAGGGCGATGTGTTCATAGAATAGTCCGAACCACGACCATAAGCACCAGATACTATGGAGGAGTCGGGATATTGAGATGATCTCGATCCAGCGTCCTTGAAAGGCTGGACATTGACATGGTCGTCCTCGACATCGACGTTCATGATATTCCAAAGACTGGCCATGGCTGGGCTGTGATCATGGATGGATCCAGCTCTGGAAGACAGTAGATAAAAAGAGGGTGTTCCCAGCCCGCGTCACCCAAAAAAGGTTCAATATCCTCAAACACGAGCAGGCACGTCCACAGGCACACACTTGCACAGCCTGCTCAGATATAAAAAAATTAAGAACTTGGCAGTAAGCAGAATGTTGTGTAGATGCTATTATTGGAGGGAAGCCAGATTCCGAATCGAAAGCTCGGGAGCTGTGAAGGTCAAACTTCGGTGACGAGCAAGATATTCGATAGTACGAGGATGTGTTGTTGTAGCCGGAAGCCAGTAAGAGCAAGAGCGGGCGTGGAAGACGGGAATCGTTTCATCTCAGCCTCACAAGACAACTGGGATGGACGCTGATGAGTCGACACTCAGGACCCATCTGCAATGAAACACAAAATATATCCCGGTGAAAGATTACGTCACAGAAGATGAGAACGACGTCTTCATTATTAGAGAGTGAGATCAGGCAGAGTTGATTTAAGAAGAAGGAAGGGTCGAGGGGTCGAGCGCCCGTGCAACTCGTTGCGAGGAAGGAGACGGATGACGAGTCGACGACCCCCCCAACAATGGTCGGTCGGTCGGTCGGTCGGTCCATCCCAGGTGCCATGGCGACCAACAGCCTGGGCAGAGCTGAGCATTGGCCCGCAGAGATGAGAGATGGTTATTAGCAGCAAGTCGCGGTCCGTGACGAATCTGGTGGTCGAGTGGTACTTTCTAATTACTCCTTGCTGTTTGCTGACAGCTTAGCTCCGCGATGGAAGGAGGGAGGGAGACGGCGCGCTCAAGTCCTTGCGTGACCCACCCAGGGCCTGGTGGACCCTGGTCGAGGCTGATCACCGTAAGATGCGTGAGCAGTGGAGGTTGAACCACCTGAACCACCCCTGCGGAAACTGACAGTCCTGTTTTGCATTCTGACCAGGTGGGTGGGATTCCGGCCGCTGCCAAGCACAACAGCGTGGCGTTCCGCGGCCGTGGCGGGTATGGCATTGGTAAGGCGTTGGTATGGCGTCGATATGGTGTCCAGACGTGTCCACACTTCCTGGAGCTTAACGACGGTGCTGAAAGCTCACTGTTGGCGTCTGTGGCTTTGCAAAATTGGGCGTAAAGTAAGCGATTGAAGTTGAAGGGCTGGATGCTGGATGCTGACTGGATGATGGTGTCTGGACCGGTGCGACGGTGGCGGAGGAGCTAGCGGATGCAGCCAACCAACAGTACTCGGAAAAAGGGCACTTGTAGGAATGAGTACGGAGTTGTCCGTACGGCGTATGTAGGTTGTATGTAGGTTGTAGGTAGGTAGGTAATAATAATTTGTTAAATGTACGGAGCATAATGAATACACGGAGTCGGCTGATGGCTGATGGCTGATGGCTGATGGCTGATGGCTGATGACTGGTGTGGCTGGATGATCGATGGGCGCGGCTTGACATCTTGGTGGTCAGCCGGCAGCAAGACACTCCTCGTTCAGTTTGCCGTCTTATTTTCCTGGGACCATTGATTCATCATCTACCTCTTCGTCTTCGTCACCTCGTAAACCCTTTTCTCCGTGTTTTGTATAGTTCGTTCGACACGGGCTATTAACCCTGCGCAGTCGCAGAAATTGTACATGTGCAAAGTTTAGCAATGTCCGGCAAGGATCCAAGCCGTCAGTCAGCTTTTTCCCCCGCCCCGGCTACAAGACAACAGACACCATGCATGGCCATAAATGACATGGACCATGGCCCTGGACCAACGTGGCAGGCCCTTGACGGTCAGTCCTGGCTGGCTACCACTGACCAGCAACCCAGCAGCTGACAGACGACTTGTTGGGGAAAACATGCATGTGCTCCGTACGTCCGTAGTATTGCTCCGCATTCCACCAGAACACCAGAACAATCCGACCGTCCGGCACGCGCGGGTATTCCTACTAGCTGGAGTAGTCTCGAGAAGCTCACTATTCTTAGTTCTCACTTGTTTGCCCGCGCTCAGCTTTTACGCTCCGTCGCTAATAAGAAGCCGCGGGCTGCTCGCGAGAGAAGGGAGACGCAGATAAGGCGCAAAAGCCCTACTACAATTACACTACGAGAGTACCGAGTACATCAAACATGTCCCAGGAGGTGAGAAGGTCGCCCGGAGAGCTGGCTGCATGCTGCATGCTACTCCATACATAGATAGAGAGAGAGCATTGCGTCAGGGGGAAGAGACGCGACGCCGAGCCAACGTCAGCAATCGACAATTTGTGTTCGAGCCGGCAATTCATTCCATTCACACCCTCCGATGGCCCGCTTTGGAAAGGAGGTGTCACGTCATCCGAGTAAAGGGGTGCCTGTCATGCCTCCCCATTCCCTACTATTTCTAGATTGTTACACCGGGCTTCCGGGCCATGGGATAGGGGGTCTGGAAAATGGGAAGAGGAGCGATAGACTTCTTCGGTCCCCAGGATCAAGATCAAGATAGCCCCCAAAACGCGCCTAAATTCTGGGTCGCTCGCCTGGGGGAGGGGAGGGGGGTGGCAGGTTGCCGTTGTCAAACCAATGCATCCGAGACTTTTTGTCGCACGGCGTCGTTCAAACGGCGGCAGGCTTCGAATGACAAGGGCCCGGGGTTTCCAAGTTATTGGGCTTTGTGGCTGAATTTGGGGGGGCGACATCTTGCCAAGACAAAAAGGGCTCCATGCAGAGAAGGTCATCAGTGATCCATGTGGGTGACACTTTCTCGATTCATGTCATCTTTTTATTTGTCAGAGAAGCAACGCTGCGGGTAAAAGCTTGGAATCTCAAGTAGTAGGAGGGAAACACGTTCTCGAGCCCCGAGTAGGGCTCAAATGTAGCAAGGAAAAGCCTGTCGCATCTCGTTTGAGTCCTTTGGTCCGGATCTCTTCTCTCCGACTTGAGGAGCGCAGTTCCGTGGACTCATTTCCATTGGTGGTCTACCAGGGTTAGAAATCGCTATAGGGTAGCGCGCAAATCCGAAGTTCTTACCACAAACCCGATACATTGGCCACAACCAATGAATTTCTTTCTTCTTTACGCCAGATCACCCAGAGCACCAAACGAATGAAGCTTTGAGAGAACGTCACGAACCAACTCTGCTCCACATGAATGACGCAGAAAGGTGGCATGAAGTGGTGCTCTTGGAAAACAGGTCTACACCATATGCCATTCCCTGTCTTCATGGGAGCGAAGGCCTTTGGGTCTGGTGAAAAAAAAAGGAAAAAAGTTATCTGCAATTTGGAGCAACACAAAACCCAGCCTACAGGGGGTCTTGGGTAATTCCGAAAATTACCTGGTACATGGTCGCGGGCGGCGTTTTCGAAATTACCTGAACCCACTGCAAGTCTGATCAACGTGGTCATTGTAGCATGAACAATTCACTATACCTACAGACATGATGCCCTGGGGCAAAGCTCAGTGGCGACACTCTTTTATCACACGGTCATGCGGGCAGCACAAAAAACCAATGCACCGTCAAAAACAAATGAAGAATGAACCATAAAAAAGCGCCGTTGTTGCCAAGATACCCTGTAACAACTACAGAGGATCGATTTTCTCCCTTTTCACTACTCTGACTTCCCTCCTCCGTGATAAGGAAAAAAAAAAAAAGGAAAAGAGGGGGTTTAAGCTGGTCTGCTCTCTTCATGCATTAAAAGAGAAATTTTGCTCATCCGAAAACAGAGCACGGTTTGATCGACGGATGGATGTCAAGAAGCGAATTTTGGAAGACTTTGTCATTTATTGACAGGAAAATTCAAAGACAAGAGCAAAGACTGGGTAGTCTTTTACGACCGGGTAGTCTTTTACGACCGGGTGGCGGCGGACAGCGAGGGGGTGGTGGTAGATACTGGAGACTTGGCTTGTTCGTCAGACTCTTCAGATTCATCGTCAGATACAGGGCGGCTGGCGACAGTTCGTCTGTTCTTGGTCATCTATCAAGACTGTTAGCAATTTCCCCCTCCGCGGAAGCAATGCACTCGAGAAGAGACCCGGGTTTTGTGTTCACTTACCCATGAACGGACACCGCCCACGAGACCAAGTGTATAGCCAGTAACAAAGTCCTTGGAATTGCCAGGGTTGAGTCCAGGAGTAGTGGGAGATCGAAGACCATCCGAGTTGGCCGAGTTGAAGCGAGCTGGGCTGTGAGGTCGGCTCGCGGGCCAGAACTGTTTGAGCTCGCGGCTGAGCTCCTGACCAGTACTGGTCCAATTGGTGATGATGTTATCACGGAGATCCTGAACGTGGCGCTTGAGATCCAATTCATTCTTCTTCAGCCAGCTCACGTTGAGTTCCTGTCGGGAAGTGCCGCGTCTAAATTGCCTGGTAATGTACTTTTCATAGTCGCGGACGATTCTGCAGCGACAACAACTTAGAAAAAAACTTGGTGTCTTCTAGAGCGGTTGAGTTATGGATCAACATACCTTGTGATGATACCGGTTGTACTGACTCCCTCGGTTCGCTGAGTCACGAGGAACATGCCAGCCGCCTTGATGGGCTGGTAGATGTCATCACCTTCGTCAGCTCCGTATGGGAGATCGTCGTGAGCTACATAGTCCAGCTGATTGGCTTGAAGGAATTCGGGAGTGACGATCCAGGGACAGTCTTCGATAACCTCGTCCACCCATTTGCAGTGTCGCACCGACTCTGCTCGCTCCTTGGCCGACATGACGGTCAATCCCTTGCGCATGTGTGTCTCATCGTCGCCGGTGACGCCAACAACAAGGATCGTGTTAGGGAAAGCTTTCTTCGCCTGTTCGAGCTGTCGCATGTGGCTGAAAAAAGAGGGAGTCAGATTGGAGGAACCGTTTGGGCGGACTATTGCTCAGGTCGCGTCCAATTGAGCCATTGTAGTCGTCAATGGGCTGTTTGAACAAAAAAAAAAAAGTACAGACTTACCCAAGATGGAACAGGTCAAAAACGCCGTCTGCGTAAACTCGGACAGATCGGCCAACAGGCGGAGGATTGGTCTTGAAGCCTCCAGCAGGATGAATCAGCTCCCCAATGGGTGGCGGCGCCATGGTGTCATTGTCACCGCTGACAGAGGACTGACGTCCTCTACGACCGACTCGCGCCTTGATGTCGATGCTGGCCTCTGTGGTGTCGCTGGGCTCACCAGGATCCGCAGCATTCTCTCCGGAGACGTCGGCAGAGTGGCCAGAGTTGCTTCGCAGTCTCTTAGGATTCGGGCCATTGCCAGTGCTGTTGCGGGGATGATGTCGGCCAGATTCAGGCGCCGTGGTGTCACCCTCCTCACCAGAAGCATCTCGGGATGAAGGCTGCAATGCGCTGTCGGAGACTTCATTCGAGATGTCGCCGTTGCTGGCGACGGCCCTCTTGCGTTTGCTGCCATGTGACGGGGCTGATGGTGACGACATGATGTGCTCGCAGATGTCGGTCGTTCAAGGTAGTTAGTTGTTCGCGCGACCTTGGCGGTAGCAACATTCGAGATGAGCAGAAACGGAAATCAAGCATCAAATGCCGGGCACGAGGTGAGATCGAAGAAATACAATTATGACAATGACAAGGGGGTCGGGAAAGGGTGAGGTTCGAGGGGGAAAGTGGTCAAGTCAAACTTTTAGGCGAGGATGGAGAGCTGCCGCCAAAAAGAACAGAAAACGCAGGAAATAGCGCGAAGCAGAGTGCGTACATATGGCGCGCCAGCAGTACGGGAGTAGCACGTCGGGCTGCAAAAGTGGAGGAGAAAGGGGGGCTTCATTGTTATTACAGTTGGGTGTATTAGCTGACATGGACTGATTGACTTGTTCAGTACGAAGCCAGTCGTCGTCCGCAAGGGTTTCTCATCTCCTTCCAAGACCCCCCCCCCGGGGGAAGCGACAACAACGTCGCGAGAAGGCATGACAAGACAAGGCAAGGCGAGGGAAGGGAACGGGAACGGCCTGGTTCCAGACATTTGGGCTTTGATCTTCGCAATTGGCAGCGACTCGTCGGGAAGCGCATGCATATAGAACCGCTTAGAGTAATCCGTACGTAGGAGCGCTCACTCTCATTATCTGTAGTTTTTGCCCGTTCATGCGCAATTGTGGGAACGCGGGTTTCCTCGGTTAGACGTATGTAGTAGTATGCCACCTCACAATGCAATGCAGATGACGAGGCAAGCAGGCAGCAGGCAGCAGGCAGCAGGCAGCAGGCAGCAGGCAGCAGGCAGCAGGCAGCAGGCAGCAGGCAGCAGGCAGCAGGCAGCAGGCAGCAGGCAGCAGGCAGCAGGCCAATTACCGCAAATCGATTGTGTTGCATCCATCGATGGAGGTTTCTTATTCAGCTGGACTGGCAACTGGGTATCAACAGCATTGCTGCCTGTGAAGACGAAAACAGCTGCGACAAAAAAGAGCCGGTGCATTCCCCTTCCATAGGCGTGTTTCGTTATGAGAGTTGATGACGATCAAGCAACGCTTTTATTACTGACAGTGAGGCATGTATTACGCGCGCCCAGGAGACCACCTTTCATGCCATTGCCGAGGCTGATTGATTTGGATGCGCACTTGCCAACAAGTTGCCGTCGAGCTGTCCTGGCTACGTGGCTAGTGTCGGTCAGTCGGCTCCGCGCTGACAGCTTACATAATTGAAATGGAACTCCAGTCAGCACGAGGATTGTCCCTGGGCCCTGATTACTCCAGCGCCATGTCGGACGGTGTAATTGTATACGGTACGGGACACTGTACGAAGAACATGTCATGGCGGCTCAGCCATTGCTGTGCCTCAGACAGACGAGGCCTCGGCCGATTCCCGACGTTCCAACTGGTTTTGACCCGAGCTCAGCCTACAAGTGGGCTCGGCCGTATGTATGTATGTGAAGGAATATGTATGGATGAAACATGGATTAACACTTGCGTCTTGCTCTAACAATATCCAACTAATAAGACTTTACGTCACCAGTAAGCTGTCAATAGGCTCCAGGGATCATGATCCATGGCGATCGAATGGCTCGGCACCAGCGAAGAGACAAGAGCGATGACGCCAAATCGGCCGAGCTGGTCCATGCCTGTAATCGCGCGAGCATCAGAGGGAACAATGCCTGGTTTGTCAAGTAAGCCTCTAATATGAGAGTCATACTTCCTTCCTTCACTTGTAATGGGGGCCACGTACTGTGCAGCCCCCCGGAAACAGCTGTGCATGGATCCCGACTGCCTCTTGCATCCCCTTTTAAAAACCATCACGATGAGCTGGGCATCTCGCTTGTAAATGGTAAGGCCTCAAAAAGTCTTATGTTTTAATCGTGTACCGAAACACCCGTGCAGCGAAGGTGACGGGACTCACAGTGCCCAGACGCGACCTCCACGCACAGTGCAACTGGATTACTCCGTAAGTGGCGTAACAAATCCCAGAGTCCAGAAACCTACATAGAACCCGCCTCACAGATTCATCCTTATTAGGCCCGGCACGTTGAGCGTTTGGCCAGCTTGAGCTTCTGCTCCTCACGAACCATCTTTGTGCCGGTTTTATTTCTGCGCCATGAGGATAAAACCAACCCGCCTGCTTTCGTCGTCTAGCCTGAATTCTGTCAATAGCCAGAGTGCAGCTCCAATGCGTTCATCCAAACCAGACAATGCGGGGAATGGAACCGAGGCTGGCGGCGGTTTGGCCCTGAAGCTCGTCGTCGTGAAGGTGCGCCTTTTTTTCCTTCATGCTCTAATGCGCCTCAGAAGTCTATGTTTTATTTGAGAAGTCGACAATGTAAGCTAAATTTCAAGTTCTAGGCCAGAAACTTGGCTGCCAAAGATAGATCAGGCACTTCTGACCCGGTAAGTTTGTCAATGGCTTCCATTTTTGTGTTTTTTCTTGGCTTTGGCCGCTATCCAAATCCAAATTTTCAATCGAGAGACTAATGGCCATCACAGTATCTCGTGATTACATGCGGTGATACTCGAATCGTAACCCATTCGGTCCCCAAGACTTTGAATCCCGAATGGAACGTGATAGAGGAATTCCCCGTCACTTCTGTCCAAGATCTCCTGCTAGACGTCATTTGTTGGGATAAAGATCGGTTTGGAAAGGATTACATGGGCGAATTTCATCTAGCTCTGGAGGAGATTTTTCAAAATGAGCGGACCGAAGTCGAGCCACGCTGGTTCTCTCTCAAGAGTAAGCGACCTGGAAAAAAGAATGGAGTTGTTTCGGGAGAGGTACTACTACAATTTACCCTCTTGGATACTACCAACCTTGGAGCTTCATCTCGAGAGATCTTGGACAAGCTTTGGACCCTCATTGGCTCCATACCTGGCACTACCCCTTTGACAACCCCTCTCTTGACGCCATCTGCTAGCCAAGGAGCATCCTCGGGGCCACCAGGGCAGGATGAACATGGATATGAAGACGATGATGATGAGCTTACCGAATTCGACGACGAGGAGATTGAGGATCCTTCAAAGCCCGAGGCAGCCGAGAAGCGACGACGAAGACTGAGGATCAAGGGCCTGAAGAAGCGGAGACGAGACAACCCTTATGCGTTCAATAATGGCTACTCTGATGTTGTGGGCATCATCTTTCTTGAAATTGTCCGCATCACTGATCTGCCACCAGAGTCCAATCTTACAAGAACCAGCTTCGATATGGACCCATTTGTAGTCGCCTCACTGGGCAAGAAAACGTACCGTACTCGGCGTGTCAGACACAATTTGAATCCTGTGTACAACGAAAAGATGCTGTTCCACGTGCAAGCACATGAAAAACAGTATTCTTTTTCATTCACAGTCATTGATCACGACAAATACTCAGGAAACGACTTTATTGCTTCTTGCAATCTACCAATACAGGAACTGATCGAAAAGGCACCACAGGCTGACCCGAACACCGGCCTGTACGGACTGAGGGAACCTCCGGAACACACACCAGCAGCGGCACGATCTCGCTTCAAGAAGCTAAGCATATCCCGGTCCTCATCGACGCAAAGCTTGAGCAAGTTGATCCGCCCACAAATATCCAAGAACTCACCTAGCACCAACACTAGCTCTCAAAGCACGACCAGCAATGCCGAATCATCATCAAGCCAGACGCCACCAACAAATTCTCTCCTCTCACCGGCTGATCAACTTGCTAATCCAGCCGTTGATACTTCAGATGCTGGCGCTGAAAGAGATGATGCCGACTTCCACGAGTATGTTGTTCCACTGAAGATGAAGAACTTGGACAAGTGGGAAAGCAAACACAGCCCCAAGATATTTCTGAAAGCCAAATACCTGCCCTACCCGGCCCTCCGCCAACAATTCTGGCGGGCAATGCTTCGGCAGTACGATACAGATGAGAGCGGTGAGATCAGCCGCGTAGAACTCACGACTATGTTGGACACCCTGGGATCTACACTTAAAGAGTCTACTATTGACAGTTTCTTCCAACGGTTCCCTCACAAAGCGCCTGACAATGAAGAGTCCTGGGATCTCACCATGGACGAGGCTGTCATCTGCCTGGAGGACCAGCTAGATGCCAAGAGTAAGCCTAAACAAACCGTCGCAGACAAAGTCAAAATCATAATGCCCGACATTAAGCACCTCGGCGTTCTCAACAAGCCAGCCGTTACTGGTGACGTCAGCTCAGCCAATGCATCTGGCACTTCCACACCGGCAATTGTTGTCGAACCCGAAACATCCAGTGCTGCGAATGATACCAAGGGTTCAGGTGAGGAAGAGAGCGACGAAAATGGAGACAAGGACGAGGAACATGTTGTGGAGATTCGCGAATGCCCCATCTGTCATCAGCCGCGACTTAATAAACGCAGTGACACTGACATTATCACGCACATTGCAACCTGTGCCAGCCAAGACTGGAAGCAAGTCAACACGGTGTTGATGGGAGCCTTCGTCACTGCCAGCCAAGCACAGCGCAAATGGTACTCCAAAGTAATCACCAAGATCTCGTACGGAGGCTACAAGCTTGGCGCTAATTCGGCAAATATTCTTGTCCAAGACCGTCTCACTGGTCAGATTAATGAGGAAAAGATGAGCGTCTATGTACGACTGGGGATCAGGTTGCTTTACAAGGGTCTGAAGTCGCGTGATATGGAGAATAAGCGAAGTAAGTATTCCCCTCTCTTTTCTTCCTCATCTTTCCACGTGGGTTCCTTTTATATATATATAATTGAATTCCAGCCCCTTGTACTAATATCAGAACCCAACAGTCCGAAAGCTTCTGAAGAACTTGAGTATTAAACAGGGAAAGAAGTTTGATGATCCAGCATCCAAAGATGAAATTGAGAAATTTATTCATTTTCACGGTTTGGACATGTCGGAAGTGTTGCTGCCCCTTGATCAATTCAAGAACTTCAACGAGTTCTTCTACCGCGCGCTGAAGCCTGGCGCCAGACCATGCTCCGCGCCTAATAACCCGGGCATCATCGTTTCACCGGCCGATTGTCGTTGTGTAGTCTTCAATCAGATGACCCCCGCAAGACAGATATGGGTCAAGGGCAGAGAATTCAACATCAAGAGACTCCTGGGAGATGCCTATCCGGACGACGCCGCTCGCTACGAGAATGGCGCTCTGGGAATCTTCCGGCTGGCGCCCCAAGACTACCATCGCTTCCACATCCCTGTCGACGGTGTTCTTGGCAAGCCAATCACTATTGCTGGCGAATACTACACAGTCAATCCCATGGCCATTCGCTCGGCCCTGGATGTATATGGCGAGAACGTACGTGTGGTTGTGCCCATCGATAGTGTCGCTCATGGCAGAGTCATGGTCATTTGTGTTGGCGCCATGATGGTTGGTAGCACGGTCATTACCCGAAACGCTGGAGAGAATGTCAAGCGAGCTGAAGAGCTGGGCTACTTCAAATTTGGTGGCAGCACTGTGCTCCTACTGTTCGAGCCTGGTCAGATGGCATTCGATGACGACCTAGTTGACAATTCCAGCGGTGCACTTGAAACCCTGGTCAGTGGACAAACTAACCTGCCACAAGTCTTCCCTTTGCCCCTCGAGGAATAAAAACCCCAATGTACTGACCAAAGTGCGGAAACAGATTCGAGTGGGCATGTCGATCGGTCATTCTCCCGACGTTGGCCAGTGGACACCGGACATGCGTAAGAGCGAGGGCGATATCACCGAGGCGGAGAAGAAGGACGCCAAACGTCGCATTCAAGGCAACTTTGCCTCGGAACAGTCACCCAGTGATAGCGGAGAGGATGACGGTGCCGAAAAACGAAAGCTGTCCAAGGCGCCAACCATGAACACGTTTGCTGCATCTGCCATGTAAGAGGGCTCGGCAAATAAGGACAAGGGGGGAGCCATCCGTCTCTTTCGAAACAATGCATTCAACAGGATCGACGTGAACTGGCATAACTTTTAAATGTTGACACCTTGACGTGAGATGTATAGATACGATGATGTGCAGGCAGGCAGGACAAGGCCAGAGATAGACCGAGGTTCAAGTTTCAAGTTTCAAGTGACGAGGGGGGAAAAAGAAGAAGAAGGGGCAGATGACGAAACTCACATATGCAGCGTTACCAAGGAGGTTTAGCGATTGGAATTTTCACGAAGTACATGCATAGGAAAATGAATACGAGAACATGGATTATGCAACGCAGAGGCTATCCGTACACCGTCATGACATGGTGCAAGTAAGTACCTAGATTGTCACGCACAGTGCATTTTTGCGATTTCATTTGCACCGGTGGTTCACGAACGGGAATATATATAGTGTGATGTTCCTTTTGACGAGCAGTAAAAGCACATTAGCCAAGTAGTTTAGGGTGTGATCCACGTAGGCGCAGTTGTTTAAAAGCTAGCGCACTCTAGATAGGGCTAGGTATAATTTAGCTATAGATATAGGTAGAGAGCTTACTTTATACTATTTATAGTACCTTTCCTTACTAATATATAAGGGGGTAAAGAGATTTTACACTACCCTAGCCCCTTATATATTATTAAAGGCTTTTCCCTTATAAAGAAGTTATTATTATTATTAGATAATTCCCTTTACTTTTATACTCTTTTTCTTTAAATATCTTTTTCTTAGTCTTAAAGCGCTTTATAGCCTAGTTAATCTATTACTTCTTAGTATAGTACTAGTATAAGGTAAACTAATAAGTAAATAATTTACTTACTAAAGAAGCTTTATAAAGCCTAGGTTAATAGTAAATTAAATAGTATAAAGTATAGTATAACTTAATTAACTTTATAAGATATTATCCTTACTTTATAAGATTATTACCCTTTGTTACGATATAAAATGTAATATAAGGAGTGTGTTAAGGTTGTTGTTGATTCAACTAGCTAGAGGGCAGAGCTATCATTAAATATAGGGGTTCTAGGTCACGTGCTAGCCACATCCTTGGCAACGAGGCCACATCCGAAGTGGCAGTCCACTTATCAATTCTAGCACGTAACAAATGCGGGCACCACGGATAAAAGAGATAGCTGTCCCAGCTATCTAAGATCTAACGAATTTACAACAAGCTAGGAAGCGGGCTCTTATAAAGGAATTCAGTCAGATAGATCGTCAGGTCCGGCGGTTATTAAATCGGTCATCGGGTCGGTTATCAAATTAATCATCAAATCGGTCATCAAATCGGTCGTCGAATTGGTCATCGAATCGGTCATTGAATTGGTCATCAAATCGGTCGTCGAATTGGTCATCGAATCGGTCATTGAATCGGTTATTGAATTAATAACTAGCCCTACGGGATCTGTAACTATAGCGGTCGGATTGATCGTTGGATTGACGGTCAGGTTGACGGTCAGGTTGACGGTCAGGTTGATAGTCCGAATCGCTGTCAGATTGGTAGTCGTACAGATAGTTGTATTAATCAGGCTAATAGATCTAATAATTAATAGCTTAGCTAGTCAACGAGCGTTGCAGAGGGTCAGGCAACAAGCTTTGCAAAGGTCTAGGCAACGAGCTTTGCAGAGGTCTAGGCAACGAGCTTTGCAGAGGTCTAGGCAACGAGCTTTGCAAAGGTCTAGGCGACGAGCTTTGCAAAGGGCCGGGTAACAAGCGTTGCAGAGGGTCAGGCAACGAGCTTTGCAGAGGTCTTCGGTCAGGCTGTTGAATTAGCTAACGAATTTGCTAATAGGCTAGCTGCCTTTAAAGGTTATCGCGTTCTTTAAAAGCTTCTATAATAAGGTCTTTAAGCTATTAGAAGTCATCCTCTTCTATAGCTAGCTACTATTAAAGATCCTATATTTGCTGCTACTGCTGTTGAATTTGCTGCTATAATTGCTGCTGCTGCCATTAATAACGGGTCCTTAGGTCCTGAAGATCCCGTTAATGCTGGTCTTGTTGCCACTGGAATTACTAAACTAGCTGCTGTTAAATCTGTTAATATTGCTGACTAGCTGGGCATAAATCCTTAAGATATTAAAAGACTAGATTCCTTAAAGGGAAGGTCTTCCTACAGATGCTATAGGTTTGGCGCTAATAATCCTGCTTATAAAGCTGCTATAATCGCTATTACTCACACTAATCTAGCTGGTGTAAGGGAAGCATTATAGCTAGCTTTATTAGATCGGAATTAACGTATTTGTCAGATTTGACGGTCGGGTCGAAGGCCGACGAATCGATCGAATTAAATTGAAGGTCGAAGGTCGAAGAAATCAAAGGTTAAAGAATCGAAGGTCGAAGGTCTTCGGACTGACGGATTGAAGGTCTTTAAATCAACGGATCGAAGGTCTTCAAATCAATCGGATCGAAGGTCTTCAAGTCAACGGATCGAAGGTCGGCACGAAGGTCAACGAATCAATCGAATTCGCACGATCAAAAGGTCTTCAAATCAATCGGATCGAAGGTCTTCAAATCAACGGATCGAAAGTCTTCAATTCAATCGGATCTCTTCGGATCAACGGATCAAACGTTGAAGGTCTTCAGACTGACGGATCGAAGGTCTTCAAATCAATCGGATCGAAGGTCTTCAATTCAATCGGATCTCTTCGGATCAACGGATCAAACGTTGAAGGTCTTCAGACTGACGGATCGAAGGTCTTCAAATCAACGGATCGAAGGTCTTCAAGTCAACGGATCGAAGGTCTTCAAATCAATCGGATCGAAGGTCTTCAATTCAATCGGATCGAAGGTCTTCAATTCAATCGGATCGAAGGTCGGCACAAGGGTCAACGAATCTAATGGTTAGAGCGAAGGTTAACAGATCTAACGGTTAGAACGAAGGTTAATAGTTCTAATAGTCGGATTAAAGGTTAACAAATCTAACAATAGGCGCGATGCCTAGGGGCGCTATTAGGCCTAGTAAAAGGGATAGCTTTAATAGGCTTGGTGTATTGGTTAACGAATTATTGGTTTAGTGGCTTTTATTAAGCAGTAAAAGCGCTAGAGGTGCGCAACGATCAAAGAGCAATTGCTACCACTTATTATAATATAAAATATTATATAAAAGGAGTATATAAAGGTTATTGTTTTTTTAACTAGCTAGAGGGCAGAGCTATTGTTAAATATAGGGGTTCTAGGTCACGTGCTAGCCACATCCTTGGCAACGAGGCCACATCCGAAGTGGCAGTCCACTTATCAATTCTAGCACGTAACAAGAAGGTTATAGTAAAATTAGCTTAGGTATAAGAATTACTAGTATTTTTACCTATATAAAATTCACACTACTTATAGTTTTATCTCCCTTACCTTATAGCTACTGACCTAATAACCTTATAGCTACCTACCTAATAACCTTATAACTACTTACCTAATAATTTCTCCCTTATTAAAGACTTCTATCCTTAGGGATCTTAATATCTCTCTCTTACTAGTATTACTAATAACTATAAAAGCCTCTCTTTATAATAATACTTTACTATACTATTAGACTTTTTTTTATATTAAAGCTATTTACTAGCTTATAAGCCTCTTTAATAAGCTAGTGTTTATTCTTATTTAATACCTCTAAGTTAAGCCTACCTTACTTTTCTAGTATAATACTACCTAACTTAATAAAGTTAAATAGGCCTATTATAGTATAAATAATCTTAATCTAATCTAGAAAGTTATACTTAGTAATACTATAGTAAATTATCTTAAACTTTTACTTATAATACCTAAAGAGTTTTTTAATTACTACTTAAAGAATAGTATACTAAAGATTAAAAAGCTTAGCCCTTATTTTTAGCCTTTCTTTATTATTAGGATTCTTATTTAAATAATAGTAAATACCTATAAAAGGTATAAGTAAACTAGCTTAAGTATAAAATCCTATATCTATAAGGTAAAAATACTTTTTATATATTTAGAATAACCTAGTTAGAGTAGTTTAAAGTAGTAATCTATTATAAATTAATCCCTTAGTGCTTACTAATATATATATAAAGATATTATTATTAAAATTTATAGCTACTAGTATATTTTAAGATATATTACTCTTTTAAGAGAAGAATTACTATTACTTTACTACTAGAATAAATATAGGTATATATATACTATTAATAGCACCTATTATACTATAGAATATATATTTACTTAAATCTAATATAATATATATAGAAATATAATCTAGCTCTAGTTAATAAATAAAAGTAATTATGAGGCCCCGCCCACAACACAGCGTGCACACCCCATAGGCATACTAGGCCTAGGGCTAGGTCTACGTAACACTAGCAAGCCACTAGATAAAAGCTAGTGACTTATACATATAATACTTAGACCTAGTAAGCTTTAGTAAATATATAAGTACCCCTATATCTCTTACCTAGCTATCCTTTATTCTTATAATTCTAAAGCTTCTCCTACTAGCTACCTAAGAGTAATATAGGGGGGAGAACTACCTAATCTATAAGAGTAATATTAGATAATAACTAAGGGCTACTAAATAAGGGTAACACTATAGCTAAGAACACGCCCTATTCTATAGGTATTATAACTAAAGATATACCCCTTATTATCTATACCTAAGCTATAGTAATAGTAAAGTAAATTACCTAGCTTAAGGAACTCTAGAAACTATAGGAAAGAGAGTAAAAGCTCTAAGATCTATTATAGTATAATACTAGAGAAGAATAATTAAAAAGGTAGTAAAAAGCTAGTACTTCCTTAAGCTATAGTAGCTAAGAGATTAAAGTTTAGAATATTACTAATCTCTAATATTCTATAAACCTATAGAGATATAAGATATAGATTAATAACCTAAACTATGCCTTTAATAAGGTAAAGAAGAAGTTCTAATATAACTACTAGAAGATCCTTTTTACACTTAACTATATATATATTAATTATAGGGTAAGATAGGATAGATACCTTAAAGAATAGTAGGCTAATAGCTAGGATAACCTTAAAGATAACTAGGATGAATTTTAGACCTAGACACTTACGCTACTTTAGGACTCTGCTAATTATAATGCACAAATAGTAACGTAATTAGAGAATATAAAGTAATATAAGGGTTAAAGCCCTATTAAGTTTAGTATCTTCTTAGATTTACTAGAGAAATACCTAGAAAGAGCCCTAGAAAAGACTTATACCCTTATATTCTTTATAAAGTTACTCCCTAACCTATAGGATTATATTAACCTATATACCTCTATTACTAATAAGACTTAAGAAGAGGTTATATAACTTACCTAGTAATTCTAGGAGGCTATACTAAAGAATAAGTAAAAATCTAAGTAATTAGGAGATAAAGGCCTATATAAGAACCCTTAGCACTATAGGAATAACTCCCTATAAGGTTATAGACCTTATAAAGATTAAAGAAATAAGAACTAGAAGAAAGGCCTAGCTACCTACCTAAATACTACTAAACCTAGGGATAAGATATAGTATTATAACTATAATAGTATAGGATACCTTATATATTACTATAAGAAACCTAAGAAAGAGCCCTAAGAAGGCCTAGAAAACTCCCTAAGGTAGAAGTAAATGCCCTTACCTCTATCTCTAATACTAAGGTGCTAATAGGGCGTTAGTTTTATATACTAGTTACTATCTATAGGTATAAAGATATTAAAATAGTAGCTAATCTAGATAGTTATGCTAAGATTAATATAATTAGTATTAAGTTTATAAGAACCTATAAACTTAACTAGGCTAAGGCTATAGCACCTATTATTAAGGTAGTAGGAGCTCTTATAGTCTCTTAATATAGTGTCTATAAGGTACCTATTATAATTAAGAACTTAAGAGGAGAAAAAAAGGACCTTAAGCTACTATATATAGCTATAGATAGAGACCTAAGAGTAGGGGGAAGCCCTATATTAATTAGAATATATACCCTTATAGAAGAATATATATACCTTTACCTATATTTATAGGAATAGTAGTTTAAGAAAGGAAAAGTAGCCTTTTTATTATTAACTCCTTATAAATTTATAAAAGTAATACGTAATAAGACTATTATATATGCTATTATAGGGGTTATAGAAGATAAGTTTATTGCCCTTAAAGATAATAAGGAGGCAAAAGTATATAGAACTATTAAAGATATTCCCCTAGAACTATATAAGTTTAAAGATATATTTATATTAGATAAGGTAGGAAGCTTATTATTAAGAAAAGAGACTAACTATATAATTAACCTAGTACCTAGGGCTATACCCCTATATAGACTAATCTACCCTCTTTCCTAAAGTAAGCTAAAAGAACTCTATAAATATATTAATAAAAACCTATAGAAAGGCTAGATAAGACCCTCTAAGAGCCCTATAGGCATGCCTATTCTATTTATACTAAAGAAAAATAGGATGCTCTAGTTATATATAGATTATTAGGGACTTAATAGAGTAATATAGAAGAATTACTACGCTCTCCCCCTAATTTTAGAGATCCTAGACTAGTGCTAAGGAGCTTACTACTTCTTAAAAATTAATATTAAGGATATATACTATTAAATTTATATTAAAGGAGGTAATAAGTAGAAGACTATATTTTATACCTATTATAAACACTATAAATACCTTATAATACCCTTTAGGTTAACTAATACCCTAGTTACTTTTTAAAGTTATATTTATAAAGCGCTCTATAGGCTAGTTAATACTATTTATATAATATATCTAGATAATATTCTTATCTTTTTAAAGATATAGGAGGAATATACTATATATATTAAGGAAGTTTTAGAATATATAAGATTAGTAAAGTTATATATAAAACCCTTAAAGTGTTTATTTTACTAGGAGTTAGTAGAGTTCCTAGGGTTTATCCTATTAGTTAATAGGATCTTAATAGATACTTACTAGGTTAATATAATCTAAGAATAGAAAGAGCCTATAAGCTTTAAGAATATATAGTCCTTCCTTAGGTTCTATAACTTTTACTAATAGTTTATCTATAGATACTCTAGGATTATAGTATTTCTTTATATATTAATAAAAGGTAGTTAAAATAGTATCTAGACTAGGAAGTTTATATTTAGAGTAAAGGAATAGCTAGTATTTAACTAGCTAAAAGAGGCCTTCTAGTAAGTGCCTCTTCTCTATTATTATAACCTAAGTTAACTAGTGTATATTAAGATAAATACTTTAATCTTTATAATAGTAGGAATTCTATCTTAATAGGATAATAAGGGCTATTAGTATCTAGTAGTATTTTAGTTAAGGAAATTTATAGATACTAAGTGTAATTATAGTATAGCTAATTAAGAGCTACTTACTATAGTAAAGTTATTTAAATACTAGTAACACTATATTAAGAGTATAGTAAGCCTAGTTAAAGTCCTATTAAACTACTATAACCTATAGACCTTTATAAGGTAGTAGAAGTTAAATAGAAGGTAAGTAAGATAGTATATATTCCTTTATTCCTTTTACTTTATAATTAGGCATAGACCTAGGAAAAGTAACCTAGTGGATACACTATTAAGAAGGTCTAATTATAAGGGTAAACCCCTAATAAATAGGGCACTATTACTAGAACTTTAAAGAAAGATAGTACTTACTAAAATAGTAGAAGAAAAGAAACTAATATATTAAAGAAGATATAGTAAGATACCTTTAGGGAAGGAAAATACCCTAGTCTTAGGCATAGAGAGGCTTAATAAGATATCTTTAGGGGAGGAAAATACCCTAGCCCCTATAGAGAGAATAGCTAGAGTAGCCTAGTTAAGAAGCTAGTTAGCTACTATAGATCTAGTAAAAGGTTAGCTAACTAAAGGGGATTTTAAGGAGAAGGTAGTGTATATCTAAGATATTAGTGTAGTATAAGAGATATAGGGGACTATTATATTACTAGATCCCTACTAATCTAGGCTAAATAAACTATTAGTGTAACTACTATAGAAGGCATAGGATTAAGACCTAGATTTATAGAAATAAAATAGTAAGATTAATAACTCCCTAGTAAAAGGGAAAGGAAAGGCTAGTCTATAGTTATATAGTATAGGGGGTTTTCTATTATACTAAGACTAGGTAGTTATTCCCTAGGAGCCTATCTTATAATAGGAGCTTCTATAGCTACACTATAATAATCCACTAGTAAGTTACTTTAGGACTAAGCGCACTCTAGAGCTACTAAAGTATTACTTTTAGTAGCTAGCTATAAGTAAGTCTATTTTAGACTATATTATAAGCTATAGGGTTTACTAATAGATAGTAGCTAGAAGGTATTGCCTATATAGAAGCCTTAAATTACTACTAATACTAAGGTAACTATAGATAGAAATCTTAATAGACTTTATTATAGGGTTACCTATTATATAAGTAGGTAAGTAAAAGACTAATATAATCCTAGTAATTATAGACTAATTTACTAAGTATTCTATCTTCCTACCTATAACTATTACTATTAATATAGCTAAATTAGTAAAACTTTTCTATAAAGAGATTAAGCTATAATTTAGAGCCCTAGAGGGCATTATATCTAATAGAGATTTAGTCTTTATAAGCTAATTCTAGTTAGACCTATGCTACCTATCTTAGGTAAAGCAAAGGCTTTCTATAGTATTTTACCCCTAAACTAATAGGTAAATAGAAAGAATAAACTAAGTACTTAAGCACTACCTTTAATATTTTATTATAAAGAACTAATAGATATAGCCTAAGCTACTCCTAATAGCTTAATTTGCCTATAATAATATAGTAAATAGGAGCACTAGCTACTCCCTAAACTATTTACTTATAGGCTATTTACCTAAGTTTTATCTAGCTCTTAGAGGTAAGAGCTAGGAAGGGGAGGTACTAGAAGCATATATATATATTATAAAGCTATATAAAGTTAGAGAGTATCTAAGTTAGATATGATAAGCAAACTGTCGGAATGGGAAAAACCACAGTGGAAGAGAGTTCACCCAAGCAAAGAGGTAAAAACTGAAAGCGAGAAGTTATTCGGAATGAATATACGGATAGGTAATAAAGTGGTCCAAGAGTCATTATACAACCGGATCTACAATGTACCACAGCTGTAAGAAAGACCTGGAGGGCTAGATGTTATGGTGTAAAAAAACATCTAGGTGGTAAGAGACACCAATCAAACTTCTAAACGAAAACTAGGCTAAAGCTACTAAAACCTAGGTAAAGTACTATAACTAGCGTTACTAGCTATTAATACTATATTAAGGTAACCTAGTACTACTATTAGTAAAGAATATTAGGCTTAAGAATATAAAATAGAAGCTAACCCCTAGATTTATTAGGCCTTTTTAAGTACTTAATACTATAGGGAAATAAGTATATAGACTAGTATTACCTAAGAAATATAGATAGCTATATAATATATTTTATATAAGCCTATTAGAGCTATAGAATTACTATAAAGACACTAGGGATAAGGATATACTAATACTAGACCTTAAGGATAAAGAAGATAAGTATAAAGTTAAGGAAGTTAAGGACTATAAGAAGACCTATAAAGGTAATAAATACCTAGTAAAATAGAAGGGTTAGCTAAGTAAATATAACTAATAGGTTTTAGTAGAAGATATAGAAGGCACTTAATATATAATTTAAGTATTTTACTAAAGTAAATTATATAAGAAAGGTAGTAATATATAGGTAAGTTATAGGCAAAGAGATATAGAGTTATAATAAAAAAGGCCTAGCCTTATTAGCTACTATTACACTCCTATATAAACTACCTTAGATTACTTACTAAATAATAAAAGAAAATATACCTAAAGCATAGGGAGGGTTAAGGGGAACCCCTCTATTATTACCCCCTTATAGAAAAAAGCCTAACCCCTATAAATAAGATACTTAGCGCTATTCTTATCCTTAGTAATTACCTAGTATATTACTAGTATAAAATAATATTTTACTATCCCCTAGGGGATATACCCTAGGTTTAAGTATTATAGGTATAAAGTTATTTTTATATTCTATATAATCTTAAGTTTATAGTAGTTTAGCTATAGAAAAATTAGTAAATATATAGTAAGGTAGGGTAAAATAACTATAATACTTATATACCCTAGAATTAGGCTAGGGAATATTATAATAAGTAGCTACTATTATAATACTATATACTATTAGTATATAATAAAGGTATACTACTACTAAATATAAGTAAGAGACTAGTAAATATATAGTAAAGAGATAAACCTAATAAACCTTTATAGCCCTAGTTAAGCTAAAAGTAATATAGTATAATATATTTATATAGTTAAACCCTATTATTAGATAGAGGTAACACTTAGTAATATAGAAATAAGAGGCCTCTAAAAATAGGTAATCCTTAGGGTCTTCCTTTACTATATTACTATAGATATCTATAAGTATTTAGGCCTAGTCTAAAACTATAAAGAGGTTAATAAAATTACCCCTTATTATAGCTATAGCCTATAGGAATTTATTAGTAAAATAAAACTAAAAGATATAGGAAGAGTAGTATACTTATAGTCTTATAAGAATTACTATAGTTATAGTATTAGGTATAGCACTTAGAATATTTTATCTTTTAAGGATTTATAAATAGATTATAAGGAAATTAATAGTTAATCTATAGTAATATAGGCTTAGCTAGGGGATATTTCTTAAACTTAGTATATCTAGTGTATAAATAATATATATAGCTATATTCTTTTAAAGGAATATACTTATCTTCTATAATAAATATATAGTAATTAAGGACTAGGTGTGAGGCCCCACTCATAACACAGGTGCACCACACTAGCGCACCCCGTAGATAAGCCACGCCCTAGGGCTAGGTCCACGTGACACTGGCGAGCCACTGGCTATAAGCTAGTGACTCGTATATATAACACACTTAGACCTAGCAAGCTTTAGTAAATATATAAGTGCCCCTATACCTCTTGCCTAGCTATCCTTTATTCTTATAATTCTAAAGCTTCTCCTACTAGCTACCTAAGAGTAATATAGGGAGGAGAACCACCTAATCTATAAGAGTAATATTAGATAATAACTAAGGGCCACTAGATAAGGGTAATACTATAGCTAAGAACACGCCCTATTCTATAGGTACTATAACTAAAGATATACCCCTTATTATCTATACCTAAGCTATAGTAATAGTAAAGCAAATTACCTAGCTTAAGAAACTCTAGAAACTATAGGAAAGAGAGTAAGAGCTCTAAGATCTATTATAGTGTAATACTAAAGAAGAATAATTAAAAAGGTAGTAAAAAGCTAGCACTTCCTTAAGCTATAGTAGCTAAGAGGTTAAAGTTTAGAATATTACTAACCTCTAATACCCTATAAACCCGTAGAGATATAAGATATAGATTAATAACCTAAACTATGCTTTTAATAGGGTAAAGAAGAAGTTCTAATATAACTACTAGAAGATCCTTTTTACACTTAACTATATATATATTAATTATAGGGCAAGATAGAATAGATACCTTAAAGAATAGTAGGCTAATAGCTAGGATAACCTTAAAGATAACTAGGATAAATTTTAGACCTAGACACTTACACTACTTTAGGACTCTACTAATCGTAACGTATAAATAGCGATATAATTAGAGAATGTAAAGTAATATAAGGGTTAAAGCCCTATTAAGTTTAGTATCTTCTTAGATTTACTAGAGAAATACCTAGAAAGAGCCCCTAAAAAGACTTATACTCTTATATTCTTTATAAAGTTACTCCCTAACCTATAGGATTATATTAACCTATATACCTCTATTACTAATAAGACTTAAGAAGAGGTTATATAACTTACCTAGCGATTCTAGGAGGCTATGCTAAAGAATAAGCAAAAATCTAAGCAATTAGGAGATAAAGGCCTATATAAGAACCCTTAGTACTATAGGAATAACTCCCTATAAGGTTATAGACCTTATAAAGATTAAAGGAATAAGGACTAGGAGAAGGGCCTAGCTACCTACCTAAATACTACTAAACCTAGGGATAAGATATAGTGTTATAACTATAATAGTATAGGACACCTTATATATCACTATAAGAAACCTAAGAAAGAGCCCTAAGAAGGCCTAGAAAACTCCTTAAGGTAGAAGTAAATGCCCTTACCTCTACCTCTAATACTAAGGTACTAATAGGGTATTAGTTTTACACACTAGTTACTATCTATAGGCATAAAGACATTAAAACAGTGGCTAATCTAGATAGTTACGCTAAGATTAATGTAATTAGTGTTAAGTTTATAAGAACCTATAAACTTAACTAGGCTAAGGCTATAGCACCTATTATTAAGGTAATAGGAGCCCTTATAGTCCCTTAATATAGTATCTATAAGGTACCTATTATAATTAAGGACTTAAGAGGAGAAGAAAGGGACCTTAAGCTACTATATATAGCTATAGATAAAGACCTAAGAGTAAGGGGAAGCCCTATATTAATTAGAATATATACCCTTATAGAAGAACATATATACCTTTACCTATATTTATAGGAATAGTAGTTTAAGAAAGGAAAAGTAGCCTTTTTACTATTAACTCCCTATAAATTTGTAAAAGTAACGTATAATAAGACTATTATATATACTATTATAGGGGTTATAGAAAATAAGTTTATTACCCTTAAAGATAATAAGGAGGTAAAAGCATATAGAACTATTAAAGATATTCCCCTAGAACTATATAGGTTTAAAGATATATTTATATTAGATAAGGTAGGAAGCTTACTATTAAGAAGAGAGACTAACTATATAATTAACCTAGTACCTAGGGCTACACCCCTATATAGACTAATCTACCCTCTCTCCTAAAGTAAGCTAAAAGAACTCCGCAAATATATTAATAAAAACCTATAGAAAGGCTAGATAAGACCCTCTAAGAGCCCTATAGGCATACCTATTCTATTTATACTAAAGAAAGATAGGACACTCTAGTTATATGTGGATTATTAGGGACTTAATAAAGTAATATAGAAGAATCACTACGCTCTCCCCCTAATTTTAGAGATCCTAGACTAGTGCTAAGGAGCTCGCTACTTCTTAAAAATTAACATTAAGGATATATACTATTAAATTTATATTAAAGGAGGTAATAAGTAAAAGACTATATTTTATACCTATTATAGATACTATAAATACCTTATAATACCCTTTAGGTTAACTAATACCCTAGCTACTTTTTAAAGTTATATTTATAAAGCGCTCTATAGGCTAGTTAACACTATTTATATAGTATATCTAGATAATATCCTTATCTTTTTAAAGACATAGGAGGAATACACTATATATATTAAGGAAGTTTTAAAACGTATAAGATCCGTAGAGTTATATATAAAACCCTTAAAGTATTTATTCTACTAGGAGTTAGTAAAGTTCCTAGGGTTTATCCTATTAGTTAATAGGATCTTAATAGATACTTACTAGGTTAATATAATCTAAGAATAGAAAGAGCCTATAAGCTTTAAGGATATATAGTCCTTCCTTAGGTTCTATAACTTCTACTAATAGTTTATCTATAGATACTCTAGGATTATAGCACCTCTTTATATATTAATAAAAGGCAGTTAAAATAGTATCTAGACTAGGAAGTTTATATTTAGAGTAAAGGAATAGCTAGTATTTAACTAGCTAAAAGAGGCCTTCTAGTAAGCGCCTCTTCTCTATTATTATAACCTAAGTTAACTAGTGTGTATTAAGATAGATACTTTAATCTTTATAATAGTAGGAATCCTATCTTAATAGGATAATAAGGGCTATTAGTATCTAGTAGCATTTTAGTTAAGGAAATTCATAGACACTAAGCGTAATTATAGCATAGCTAATTAAGAGCTACTTACTATAGTAAAGTTATTTAAACACTAGTAACACTACATTAAGGGCGTGGTAAGCCTAGTTAAAGTCCTATTAGACTACTATAACCTATAGACCTTTATAAGGTAGTAGAAGTTAAATAGAAGGTAGGTAAGATAGTGTATATTCCTCTACCCCTTTTACTTTATAATTAGGCATAGACCTAGGAAAAGTAACCTAGCGGATACACTATTAAGAAGGTCTAATTATAAGGGCAAATCCCTAATAAATAGGGCACTATTACTAAAACTTTAAAGAAAGATAGTACCTACTAAAATAGTAGAAGAAAAGAAACTAATATATTAAAGAAGATATAGTAAGATGCCTTTAGGGGAGGAAAATACCCTAGTCTTAGGTATAGAGAGGCTTAATAAGATATCTTTAGGGGAGGAAAATGCCCTAGCCCCTATAGAGAGAATAGCTAGAGTAGCCTAGTTAAGAAGCTAGTTAGCTACTATAGATCTAGTAAAAGGTTAGCTAACTAAAGGGGATTTTAAGGAGAAGGTAGCGTGTATCTAAGATATTAGCGTAGTATAAGAGATATAGGGGACTATTATATTACTAGATCCCTACTAATCTAGGCTAAATAAACTATTAGTGTAACTACTATAGAAGGCATAGGATTAAGACCTAGATCTATAGAGATAGAATAGTAAGATTAATAACTCCCTAGTAAAAGGGAAGGGAAAGGCTAGTCTATAGTTACGTAGTATAGGGGGTCTTCTATTATACTAAGACTAGGTAGTTATTCCCTAGGAGCCTATCTTATAATAGGAGCTTCTATAGCTACACTATAATAATCCGCTAGTAGGTTACTTTAGGACTAAGCACACTCTAGAGCTACTAAAGTATTACTTTTAGTAGCTAGCTATAAGTAAGTCTGTTTTAGACTATATTATAAGCTATAGGATTTACTAATAAGTAGTAGCTAGAAGGTATTACCTATATAGAAGCCTTAAATTACTACTAATACTAAGGTAACTATAGATAGAGATCTTAATAGACTTTATTATAGGGTTACCTATTATATAAGTAGGTAAGCAAGAGACTAACGTAATCCTAGTGATTATAGACTAATTTACTAAGTATTCTATCTTCCTACCTATAACTACTACTATTAACATAGCTAAATTAGCAGAACTTTTCTATAAAGAGATTAAGCTATAATTTAGAGCCCTAGAGGGCATTATATCTAATAGAGGTTTAGTCTTTATAAGCTAATTCTAGTTAGACCTATACTACCTATCTTAGGTAAAGCGGAGGCTTTCTATAGTATTTTACCCCTAAACTAATAGGTAAATAGAAAGAATAAACTAAGTACTTAAGCACTACCTTTAATATTTTATTATAGAGAACTAATAGATATAGCCTAAGCTACTCCTAATAGCTTAATTTACCTATAATAATATAGTAAATAAGAGCACTAGCTACTCCCTAAACTATTTACTTATAGGCTATTTACCTAAGTTTTATCTAGCTCTTAGGGGTAAGAGCTAGGAAGGGGAGGTGCTAGAAGCATATATATATATTATAAAGCTATATAAAGTTAGAGAGTGTCTAAAGGAGAACTAGGCTAAAGCTACTAAAACCTAGGTAAAGTACTATAACTAGCGTTACTAGCTATTAATACTATATTAAGGTAACCTAGTACTACTATTAGCAAAGAATATTAGGCTTAAGGATATAAAATAGAAGCTAATCCCTAGATTTATTAGGCCTTTTTAAGTACTTAATACTATAGGGAAATAAGCGTATAGACTAGTATTACCTAAGAAGTATAGATAGCTATATAATATATTTTATATAAGCCTATTAGAGCTATAGAATTACTATAAAGACACTAGGGATAAGGATATACTAATACTAGACCTTAAGGATAAAGAAAATAAGTATAAAGTTAAGGAAGTTAAGGACTATAAGAAGACCTATAAAGGTAATAAATACCTAGTAAAATAGAAGGGTTAGCTAAGTAAATATAACTAATAGGTTCTAGTAGAAGATATAGAAGGCACTTAATATGCGATTTAAGCGTTTTACTAAAGTAAATTACATAAGAAAGGTAATGACATATAGGCAAGTCATAGGCAAAGAGACACGGAGTTATAATAAAAAAGGCCTAGCCTTATTAGCCGCTATAACACTCTAAACTAGAATAAAAGAAAAAATCCTTAGACTACCTACAAAATAATAAAGGAAAACACGCCTAAAGGGTAGCTAAAATAAGAGGAAATCCCTCTATAGTGGCACCGCTATATATTAACACCTAAGTCCTATAAATAAGATACTCCCTAGTATTCTTATCCTCCTTAATTACTAGGGAAATAGCGTAAAAAAACTAGTGCTTTAATATAAGCTAGGCTATATACCCTAGGTTATAGGAATAGAGATATAAGACTATTTTTACCTCCTAGGTAGTTAGGAGCTAGTAGTAGTTTGCCTATAGAAATATAAGTAAAGAACTACTAAATATATTATAGGGATACTTATAATCCCTAGGGTAAGGCCTAGAAATATAGTAATAAGTAATTATTACCACAAAACCATATACTACTAGTATAAAATAGAGGTATCCTACATAGAAGGATTAGTAAAATACTAGTAAATAGGTAAGGAAATAATAATAAACCTAGTAATACTTTATAGCGCTAGTTAGACTAAACACAACGCAGTGTGCCGTGTTAGCATAATTAAAACTAAGCATTAACTTAGCTAAAAGCTTAGTAAAATACTAGTAAGTCTCCTCTATAAAGATAAAATTATTATTATTATTATCTATAGCATTACTATCCCTATAGGCATTTAGTAAAGTTTAGACCTAGTCTAAGAGGGATAGGAGATTATTAAAATTACCTACTATTATGGCTATTAGCTAGTAAAAGTTAGTAAAAGGGAACTAAAGAGGCGTAGAAAGAGGGGGGACTACTATATTATAAAGGTTACTACGCTTAATATACTAAATACATTACTTAGACTACTTCTCTTTAGATAGATTTGCTACTAAAAGGCAGGGGAAAAGATAACTAATCTATAGTAGTGTAGGCTCTATAGGCGGATTCTTTTTAAACTCTATATATATAGTATAGAGGTAGTGTATATAACTACACTATTTTAAGGGAATTATTAATATATTAGCAGTAAGAGAGTAGTAATTAATAAATTAAGAGAGGGCATACTATAAGATTAAAATTTACCTTAGGTTAAAATAATGTATTTATAGGAGAAAAAAACATATAATATAATAGGAATTTAATAGCGAATTTATACTAAACGGATGTCTGCGTTACTATAGGATAGACCCCTATTTATTATTATTATAATAACCTAATACAGCAATCTTATTATTATTACTAACTAGTAAATAGCTATATCTTAGGTAGGGATCCGAAGCTATTCAGGAGCCTAGCTAGAAAAGGGGGGGTAATTATAAGGCCCTACTTATAATATAGGTGCACTACACTAGCGCACCCCGTAGATAAGCTATGCCCTAGGGCTAGGTCTACATAACACTAGCGAGCCACTAGCTATAAGCTAGCGACTTGCACACATAACACACTTAGACCTAGTAAGCTTTAGTAAATACACAAGTGCCCCCATACCTCTTGCCTAGCTATCCTTTGTTCTCACACTAGGAAAGGATAGAAACTAAAGGCATAAGAAATAATTAAAAAATTACTATAGTTATAGAAGGGAAGAGTATATAATATAATAAAGAATTATAGGTAAATTTATAGTTAAACCCTATCTATTATTTATTATTATTTTAGAGGCTATTACTAGTTAGTAAATAGCTATAAAGTAGCTAGTAAAAGCTATTTAGAAGCCTAGCTATAAGTAAGGAGGTAATTATAAGGCCCTGCCTATAATACAGCGTGCACACCCTATAGGCATACTAGGCCTAGGGCTAGGTCTACATAACACTAGTGAGCTACTAGATAAAAGCCAGCGACTCGCGCGCATAACACTTAGACCTAGTAAGCTTTAGTAAATACATAAGTGCCCCTATACCTCTTGCCTAGCTATCCTTTGTTCTCACAGTAATATATAAATACCTTATTAGATTAATTAGCCTATAGAAAATCCTTAATACTAATAACTAGCCTAATTTAAAATAAAAAGCTATATTTTACTATAGCTTATTAAACACTATAATCTATAGGAAGATTATAACTATTTACTTAACTAACTAGTTTTTAGTAAGCCTAATATCTATATTATTTTAAAGCTATTAATAGAGATTAAAAAACATAGCCTTTAATATATAAAAGATATTTTAAAACCCTAAATTAGTAAAAATATAAAAGACTTTCTTATAAAAAGCTATTAAGGCTATTAGTAATCTATACCTTATAGTTATAGAAGAATTAGTATTATTTTATAGTAAGTTTTAAATAAAAGAAATATTATAAAGGACTAATATAGTAATAGTAAGGTATAGGTTACTATTATTATTATTATTTTTAACTAAATTTAATAGAAATTACTTTAAAGAAAAGAAGTTTATCTTTATTAGTATATTAAAGAATATAAAGTATACTAGTTTAGCTAGAGAGTATACTAATTTAACTAAAGTATACTAAAATATTTAGTATACTCTTTTTTACTATACTAGTAGTAGAAATATAACTTTTTCTTAATAGCTTCTTACTTATAGCTATCTAACTAGCCCTTACTATCTTAGTATATTATAAATAAGGGCCTTTTAGAGGTATAGTAATTACCTAGGGTATATGCTATAAAAATACTAACTAAATATAGGAAGGCCCTAGTTTTTATATCTAAAAATAACAAATTTTACATAACTATGCTAAATTTTAAACGACTACGCCTACGTGGATCACACCCTTAAGTTGCCTTGAACGTGATGAATCCAGCCTAAATTTAGTAACAAGGCCATACATGCATGGTATGCATGTACGGAGTACATCTCTCATTATCCCAACATTTGCTACCCCACTATATGTATGTACCACACTTTGTCCCCACCAAAACTCACGTCGTGCCACTCACTCACTCAAGACGAGCCCCTTCTCGAAGCAAACGTAGCTACATCCGACCAATGACCATCCATGGATGTCTTCTCAGGGAGGGATGTCGCTCGCGCAATACCATCCCAGTGCGGGGCGGGAGGTCGGTCTCGGCATGGCAACTCGGCATCCTTGGAAATAACGACAGTCATTTATTTACCTATGTATACATACAGGATGGAATCCGTATTTACGTGCATCTTTAGC
Organism: Epichloe bromicola; assembly: GCA_023658445.1. Taxonomy (NCBI): domain Eukaryota; kingdom Fungi; phylum Ascomycota; class Sordariomycetes; order Hypocreales; family Clavicipitaceae; genus Epichloe; species Epichloe bromicola. The sequence goes on from CP098269.1 coordinate 2,268,051, forward strand.
TGCTTCTCAAACTCCCCGGGGCTTTTGATCTCGAGACCCATCCAAAACCTAAGTCGAGCAGAGAATCAATCACACAAGCCTCCAGACTTCCCCATTGCCCTCGCGCCACGCTTGCAAAAAGTAATGGTTGTAAAAGAAAGCAGAGGACATCACTGTTGTAGGGAAAACAAAAGAAGAATGCTGAATCTTTTTTGATAACCAAAAATAGGGGTGTTGTAGTGGTCGTCGTTCGTGGTACTTGCTGCTTGTTGCTTGCTGTCTGTATGATGATGCCTTCAAAGCAGTGTGTGGATGCAGTCAGTACACACGAAGTGGCAATCATGTACAAGAGCGCGCCTAATCCACAATGGCACTCTCGTAACCTGGTAGCGACGTGTTCTTGTCCGGCGCAGCTGCTGTTATGTTGTCTCGTGCCTTTTGCTGCGCCTCCAAAAAGCGACCCCAGTGGTCTGGATCGCTGTCCCTCATGCAGCGGATCAGCACGTCTTTGTCGTCTTTGAAGGCACGGACTGCACCCTTTTCTTTGACCTTTTCGAGAAGCTCGCCGCCAAGATCCTCTGCGAGATCTATCAACATCTGCGCGTGCTTGGCATCCGCTCCAATGTCGTCGATTGTGCTGATGAGATCAAACTGCTCCTTGCGAACAAAGCCAGAACGAAACCGATGACCAGCGCGGAGAACCCGGCCTTCTTCCTCGGCCAGCTCTCGAGAGAGCATCGAGTTGGCCCGCGAGAGTGGCTTGGTCGGATGCATCTCTGTTTCATCGTCAGCGTCCGACACCACCACCGCCGAGTCCTCGCCTGCGGCGTGACTGTGAGCCTGTAGGGGCGGCTCTTCGCTGCTCCACGTGGACAACATCTTGCCAAGTTCGTGGCCGTCGGCATTGCCGGCCCTGGTGGTGTGTGAGCCCGGTTCTCTCGTGTCTGGGAACTCGTCTTCAAATCTATTGATGATGCCTTGCAGGGTCTCATCGAGGAACACGAGCTTGCGCAGATTCATCTCATCGCCATCCTCCGATCGAGCTTTGTTCAGGGCCGGTTGCAATCGCTGGCGAATCTTTCGAGCTCCAGCCAGCAGGTGCTTCGACATGTCCTTGGCCTTTCCAGCCGAAGGCAAACCAGTCCTGGTCGTGGACCTATCCCCCGTTTCCGTTTCCGTATCCTTGGCGAAATCGCCAGACGGTCGCCTTGAATCGTCGCTTCTATTCTTGAGGCAGCATGTCAACGCTTTCACCACGCCGGTGCCGCCAATGACATAGTCCTCATCAGGCGCGCCTTCGTTGTCGTCTCCCGGTCCGTCGTCATCCAGCACATCGCGTCCCACAAGGTGGACGAGCACATTAGGGTATACAGGGTCCTTGCATTCTTGCACCTCGGCTTGCGTCTCGGACATGGCACTGGCCACCACAGAACCAATGTTGGTGTCGGGTAATCGTTCCAGGTTGCGGAGGCAGTATGCCACCACTTGTTTCGCCATGGCCTTGACGATTTCCCCTGCATCTTCCTTGGGGACCTCGATGTCGACACATATCAGGCTGCTTGATATCCTTGCAGCAGCCATGAGCGAGGCATACAACGCGCAAGCCTCTTCCTGTGCCTCCTCGGTCTTCGCATCTGCAAGCTGCACAAGCTCACTGTTGCCCAGCAGATTGATGTGCGCCAAATTGCGCACCTCTGGCAAGACTTCGACGAGTGCAATGGCTTGCTCAGAGCTCATTTTGACGTCTTGCAAATGGATCCGCTTCAGATGGTCCATCTTTGGTAGATATCTATGGACAGAGGGGGAAGAAAGTCGTCAGCATTCAAGTAGTACAGAGCAGATTGAACGTGAAGTTCGGGGGAGAAAAGGGGGGTGGTGGTTTGCCTTCTCAAGAGACCAAGAGCACTGGGCTTAGATTGAAAGAGGTCTTGGTTGTGGGATAGATCAATAAATCGGAGATTCTTCAGCTTGGCCAGTGCCGGTAGCATCTTGCCGAGACCTGAGGGTGTGAGGCCACAGCCGGCCAGACTCAGTGCCCACACTAAGTGGTTCTCATCCAGGGAGCTCGCCAGTGTTTCGATGTGCTCGCTGAGGTCATTCCCGCCGAGGTCGAGACCCTCACATACCCCTGCTGCCAAGTATCTCACTACGTGCTTGATGCCATCAGCATCAAGGGAATTGTGCGCGAGGCCAAGTCTGCGAACGCCACATTTGATCATGCCGTCAATAATCAAGCCAAGCTGTTCCATGCTGGGTTCTGTTTCCCCTATATTCACCATCTCCAACGTCGAACCACCCAATCGCTCTGCAACTGCTTTCGAAAAAACGTCTGATATTGAGCGAGGAATCTGCACGCCGTTTGGCAGGGTACTATTCTTGACAGCTGGCGCCTGTCGTGGAAAGGGAATGTGGGAGATGTCTAAGCTCTTGAGCGACCGACACTTGTAAAGAAACAGGGAGATGTGTTTCCAACCGTCGGGGCCTAATTTGTTGTTTTTTATGACCAGACGTTCGACAATTCCACCTTGAGATTCAACAAGCTCGTGCTTTGGCTTCCTACGCCTCGACGTCGAGGGCATCTTGGCCGCCAACAGCCCAGCCAGAATAACGCGCAAACCCTCGTCGTTCAGTCCGCTGTTCTCCAAGATGATCTCTTTGACTGGAACCACGGCGAGATAGTCGCCCAGGGTGATGAGATCTGGAAGCTGTAGATAGTAGTCTGTCAAATCCAGCTTGGCCACGGTTCCTGCCGTTATATTGGCGTTGCAGCTGTCCATCAACTGCTCCGTGATCTTCTTAAGGATGGGCGTTTCGCGGAGTTGACAACATCGTCGATATATCCTAGCAGGATTCGTCGTGGGGTGACATGATGACTTTGGGGTCGCGGTTTCGCTGCGAGCTTCTGACGAGGAGTCGCTGCTGTCGTAATGGATTTCAATCGGGACCGAACCATTATCCTCGGCGAGTCTTCGGCGCTTTTCTTTCCTAGCCTTGCGCTCCCCCTCGCTTCTTTTCTTCTTCTCCTTCTTCTTGGTAGTCTCTTTTTCAGCACCAATAGAAATGGATTCGTCGGCAGCACCATCATTTGCATCGTTCACTTTCTCAACAACATCCATGGCCGAACTAGCGACGTTGGCGGCAGAGTCTCCGTTGGGTTCGCTGGCAGCTTCCTCGGCTTCCTTCTCGACCTCGGAGGCTTGGGGATTCTTCAAGGCATTGCCCTCAGGTCTCTCGGTGAGCCTCTTCTTCTGCGTCTTATCTATTATCTTTGGCTGTGGAGTGTCTCCGTCGGCATATCTGGGCATCGGTGCGATCTCGACGTCAACACAGAAAGAGACTCGCCTGAGTCTGGCGTCTTTGAGCTCCGCAATTTTACATCTCTCGCGGTTTTGATCTACATTGAGAATTTTGCGCTCCACCAAGCCGTTACCGAGCTTTGGATTGGCAACAGAACTGCCCCCTGACGAGGAAAGACGTCGGAAAACGCCTAAAATGCCTGCTTGACCAGATCTGGGAGGGGCTGGCGTGTACGGACTGTTGCCCTCGGGTTTTGCCGCCGCATGCTGTAGAACGGCATTTCTTGTGGGGTTGAGCTTCGGCGGTATCGGCTCGACAGTATCATCGGTGCTTGGTGACACACCAGGAAGCTGTGGTTGTGATGGGCACGGCGGCGCTTGGCCATCATTGTGTTGCTGCTGTGACTCTTTCTGATGGAGATGATGTGATGAATGGTGTTGATGCGGCGCGGCAGCAGGTGGTGAGTTGGCAGAACCGGAGAACTTGGCGGAAATGTTGGAGAACCACGAGTTCCGGCGCTGTTGCGGAGGCGTACCGTTCAGAGCATTCTTGTTCTCTATTGATCCCGAGGGCGATGGCCGCCTTGAGGTGACGGGACCATTGGTTGGACTGTGTGATGGATGCCTATTATGCTGGGGTGGAGGGTTCTTATTATCCGGTGTACACCGAGGCCTTCGAGGATCCTGTGATGGTAGTGGTATATTTCGTGGTTGGGACAGAGCTGGGGATGGCTTCGGAGATGATGTGGACGATTTACTAGTCCTGTCTGTCGTTGAGACTCGGGTCAACCAGCTATTATAAGCACAAGACCGAGAGTCATGGACCGCCGCAACACACAAACCGCGGGGTGTCATGAAAGGCTTCGCTTGGTCATAGAGCTTACCTTTGGGCGACGCCTTGGTCATCCAACTGACGTCGACGCCGTGAACTTGTTCCATGGCGTCGGGAGACCGGGAGACAAGCTCGCTATCGGCGAGCTGAGCTACAATGCGAGAGGCCCCATGTGCAGCGAACAGCGTAAGATGATGGTGGCGCTAAGTACTTTGAATAGAAAATCGGGAGGGGACAAGTAGCGGAGCTGAGGAAGCTATCAGCTGCTGCTCCAGGACGTAGCAATGGCCCAATGGGAGATGAATGGTGTTGTTGAAATGAAAGGGACAAGGAGGCTCCAGCCAGGTCCGCAGTCCCGAGCACCAGGCTGGCAGCAGCTGGCTGATGTGGCGATGACGGATCAATCGAGACAACGCACAGGTGACAAGGTGACAAGGTAATAACCGGGAGCCGGTTCTTTAGTTCTTGGCTGCGGACCGCCGGATCATTATCCGCAGGGCTTTGTTTGTCCTCTCGGATTCGGATTAACGTTGAACTATTCCGAATTTCCTCCTCCTCGACGGTGGCAGTCGGCCTTTTCGTCATTGACCTCCTCCAAACCTTCATCAGACTCCACTTAATTTGCGCATCGACCATCGTCTGTCCTTTCTGCCCTAGCTTTGAAGAAAAGGCGCTCGGTAATCCGTACATACAGTGTGGGGTCTACTTCGACCTCTCCAAACCCTGTCTTGGCGGTGGTGTCCCAGCACACTTCCAGCACACTTCCAAAGAAAAAAAAATTCTTTCCAGAAAAATTCGAGCCTGCCTAGACACACGGCAAAATCTTCACAGATGACGAAGAGCACAAGAATTCAACTGGAGAAAGGCTCCTTGCATTCGACCCGTTCAATGCCGTCGAGTCCAGGGTCCCACATCCGACTGTGCCGGTAAGTAACCAAAGGGCAATCAACAACGGCTTCGGCTACTTATCTCAGCTTCTCAGCTATTATCCATCGGCCTGTCAGGCGACACGGTCGGCGATTCTGACGGAACACATCACCGTCTGACCCGAACCTGTTTTTTGTCGCCTAAACTGCCAAGGTGCTCAAGAATACCCGATACTTTCGCACCTTGCTTGTCTGGTAGAGGAACAGATGGAGAGGCGCGGTCCCTCAAGAGTGGCATCCAATTCCTGCTGCTCATTAAGCCAGGTTTTCCTCATTTCTCACGCAAGACGAGATTCTCGACGGCGTTGCTCAAGGTTATTGTGCACAACACGGCCGTTTATCCGTTACGACACTCAATCTCCTGACGATATCAAAGTCTCAAGCAAACCTTCTTCTACCCAGTTATAACTAACCATGCGAAAAGGTCCTGCTTTAGGTATTTCCAAGCGATGTACAAGTGCAGCACGTTACTGAGCACCAGCAGAGTGCCAATTGATTCAGGTTTCGTGACCGACGTGTTACGTTGCCTCTTACCACGAAGTGAGGCTCTTCCGGTCGCAACCACTTTTCTCGTTTTTCGTAGGCATTTTCTCCGCTTTCGCAAATACACGGCCGAAAACTAAAATGTTCATCATTTCGCTTCACAATGAATGCTTGGTATCGAAGGCTACGTACGGTCTCACACGTTGTGGAATACTCGATACATCGATCCAAGTCAAAGCCGCCGAACATCTCAGTATCACCCTCCTGCATAATTCCAGATATCTTGGGAAAGTTTGGTAGCTCACCCACTTCCAGAAATGTCTTCTCAATCTTCGTCCATGGACCCAAATATTAGGTCAATAATTACAATGAGCGCCCACTGCCAACCCGACGATGAGCGTTTAATCTCTTATAAAAGTACATGATCCATCACGGACGGGACCGTGGTTGATCCCTTCAAGTAATTCTTCAGCTATCACACGGGACAGCGGGTGCGCGCAGACAACTTGCCGCTCTCATCTTGTCGACGCAGTGGCCAAATTCCCCTCCTGAGCAACTTGCATACGAGCCATGCATGGCTGCCTAGTACAGCATCAGCCACGCATCTTTTGCCAATGCACATACTACCAACCATCGTCTCCACGGCTGGCCCGTTTCTCGGAGCGTTGGTCTCATCCCGTTATCCTCCCATTCAACTGCCTACCTCCTGATTGTGTGCTTCATATTACGGAGCCGTCGTTCTACTGTCGGCTCGGAAGATGTCCGACATGCCCGGGAAGAATGGTTGTTTGCTGTTGTCGGCATCGGATATCGCGTAAAGCAATTACGGTGTTACAAGAGGGGCTGAATAAGAATCTGTCGAGCCAATTTTCTGTCTGGGTTGAGCCTTGCCACTAGTATATGTAGATGTCCCAGTCTAGAGGGAAGTCCCAACGATGATCTCCAGGAAAAGAGGCACCCAGATCTCGATAAATCTGCCGGAGCAGGTCACTCGTGGACTACACTTCTTCAGACGGACTGCGTTTATGCTCTCGTCAACATGCCTCACAACATGCCTCACAACATGTCTAGGACACCATTGTCCACGTATGTTCATCCAACTGAAACCCAGGAGAATCGTAAGCACTCCCCCCCCCCCCGGAGTGAATTGCACATCACTTGATGCATTGAACTAAAAAGGCCAAAAGTCTCCTACGTCGACCTCATTACTTTGGATCTCTCCGAGTATGACAAACCTGGCGGGAAAGAGAGACTGGCGGAGCAGCTCAGAAAAAGTATTCACACAGTAGGTTCGTTGATGCTCTTGGAACAGAACCCAAGCTTGTCGTTGGATCCTGTCTGGCATCAGTCTCTTGGCATGAGTGAAATCAATACCTAACATGGAAGCGGCGCAGGCTTCTTCTACATCACCAACATTGGTCTCACCCAAGCCCAAATCGACCAGCAGTTTGCCATTGCCAAGGAACTCTTCTCTCTCTCACCCGAGGAGAAACTCCAGTACCGCGCTGCCCTCGAAGAGGGCAACTACAACGGCTACCGTCCCCTCGGCTCCGTGGAAATCCTACCCGGCCTCAGTGACAATCTCGAGTTTTACAACGTGTTCAAATTCATTCCGCAGACGCGACGAACCCAGCCCCGGATCATACGGGACTACTGGGCGCAGATCGAGAAATTCCACCGCCATATGCACGAGCATGTTACGTACAGACTGCTTCGCCTACTTGCCCTCGTCGCGGAACTGCCAGAGGATACTCTTGTCAATGGACACTTGTACGAGGCAAACTGCGACAGTGCCCTGCGATACATGATGTACCGCGCTCGGACGGAGGAGGAGAACAGGAAGTACAAGGACCTGTACCTCAGAGGACATACGGACAACGGAACGCTGACGTATGTCTTCCAGCAGCCCGTTGCGGCACTGCAGGTGAAGCGCTCTGAAGAAGCAGAGTGGGAGTATCTGCGGATTCCAGAGGGCAAGGTAGCTGTGAATATAGCAGACATTCCAGAGTTCTTGACCAACGGGTACATCAAAGCCGGTATCCATAGGGTCATTGCTCCGCCGGAGGATCAGGCGAGCATAGATAGACTGGGAGTGCTGTATTTCGTGAGACCAAGTGACCGGCTCCCGCTGAAGAGGCTGGACAATTCGTTCCTGAGAAGAATGGGGCACGGCAAAGAGGGCACCGAGGGAGACTTGGATATATCAGCGTCGGAATGGGTGAGGGAGAGAGTCAAGAAAAATTGGAGAGGTAGCATAACGACAGGCACGGATACCGGGAGGGAAGGGTTCATGGCCAAGGTGTTTTATACATGATGGTACGTGTTTGGCTTCCTCGACACAGCTACCACTTTAGAGGCGTCTGCTTTTCTTTAGAATCGGCCACTTTCGTGTCCACTGTCTTGCTTGACAGAGAGGCGAAATGCATCTTGTTATCATGATATTGCTCACAAGCGAGCGACATGTCACATTCCTACAAATGAATGTATGCGGCGCGGAAGGTTTAGTATTTATTTCATTTGAAATACGTACTTCAGTGTTCCCAGCCTCTCAAACTCCGAACCCAAGCCATTCCGGCGTTGACAAAAAAAGTCCAACAAGTCGTGTTGAGCATGAACTTGAAAAAAAAAAAATTCCTTTAGGCTTTTTGATGTTCATGACCGGTATCCATCTTCCCATCCTACCCTTCAAGAAATAACGCAGCAAAAGTTGGCAAGCAACCTAGGCTTCAGCAAGGATAGTCTTGATCTTCTCCTGAACGCGCTTCTCCTTCTCGGCCTTGGACAACTTGGTCTGTCTGTACTTCTTGGAAATGGCCTTCCACTCGTCCTTGGACTTCTTGGGAGCATCGCTCTCGGGCTTCTTCCAGGGGTCGGCGCGGATGGCAGAGTGGGCCTCGGTGTAGAGCTCCTCAAGGCCTTCGGCCTCGACGTCGTCGTCAATGTACTTCTGGAACTGGCTCTGGAAGCGCTCCTCGTCGTCGTCGGCCAGAGTCTCCATGTACTCGGCGACGTGGCCGCCAAAGATGTACTTGGAGAGGACCTCGGCGTCCAACTCCTTGGACTCATTGTCGTAACCGGGGAAGCGCTTCTCGGAGTGGGGGACAAGGATGCCGCCGTCGGAAGCACCCTTCATGGCGCCGAAGACACGGGCGCCGGTGGAGGTGCGGGCCAGACCGACGTCGAGGAAGACCTTGAAGGGGCGGCGCTCACCGTCGTCCGTCTCGGCGGCCTCGGTGAGGGTGAACTCACCGTCGGGCTCCTCGACACCGACAAAGTCCTTGTCGAGACCGAGCTTGCTGAGGGCACGGCGGGCAATCAGGAGACCGGTGGCGTAAGCGGCAGCCCAGTTGGTCAGACCGTGCTTGATGCCGTAGGCCTTGAGCTCGTGGCCGTAGGCGGAGACGAAGACCTTGTCGCCGGTGATCTCGGACGACACGATCTGCATGATGATGTCCTTGTTGGTGAAGCGGACGACCAGGCGGTACTTGGGGGCATTGTACTTGTTCTTGGCCTGGGTGATGAGGCGCTTGCGGGCGTAGTAGTCGGTCTTGCCTTGTCTTCTGCGCTTGAACTTGGTTTGGTAGCGGCTGCAGGACACAAGCAGTGTTAGCGTTATCTCGCTTACAGTTTCTTTTTTTTTTGGGAGGGGGGGAGGGGGAGGGCGGTTCTCCCAACGTCTGACATGAAACCGCCTCTTCATGGACGACATACCTGTAGTAAGCACTGCTCTTGATCACCTTGAAAGCCTAATCCATTGAATAAAATCCCCGAGTCAGCAATTTGCGCTTCAGAATTGCTCGTTCCTCCTTCCGAAGCATCTTGCGGTGACTCTACACGAGCAAATTCGCTGGCATTTCTGCCATTGAAGGTTGTAGACGATATGTGTCTTACGGGACCTCCTGCCATGCAATGAATGGACTGCGAAGCAAGAAGATCCCGCCGATAGGCCATGTATTTCAACTTACCATTCTGACGGTATTGACCAACGAAGGACTTGACTGTGGTTGGGGAGAGTCAGAGTCTTGGTGATGGGCCGTGGGCTGAGAGGAAAATAGGGTGGGCGGTGGGTGTCGAATTTCTGGTGGGGCCGGTGGGATATTTTTTTCTTGAGCCCTAAGCCCCCGTGCTCCCAGTGGGTGCTTCTCGCCCACGGAGGAATAGACCGTCGAATTTTGGTGGTCAGAAGGGTGGCCCCACTTGGTGCGGCGGGGTGACAGCCATAAGGGTTATGATGTCGACCTGGGTTGGGTACGACTCACGTGATGGATAAGCAGGTTGTTTGGGGTTGGGTTGTCGGGTGCGCACGGGAAGGCTTGCAAGCTGCGTCGTCATCCGCAGACGGACTTGCCGTTCGCTGCCAGATAGTATGTATACATGTCAAGGTAGGGGTCGGTGTAGATAATAAAAATGGTTCTATTTCGGTCAATTAGAGGTGCAGATAGTACCTGACTTTTATACCTAAAAGGTACATAGTACGCTATAGTAATAACTAGTTTATGGAGGTACTTCTAATATATTATCTCTACTATTATCTTATTAAGGGTTTTAACCTAGTTATTACATAGGCTATATCTATATATCTAATACCTTAAGGAGGTCTCCCTAACACACCCCCTAGCTAAGATATCTATTAAAGCTAGAGATTAAAGCTATAGGAAGAGATTATAAATAATTTCTAGTATTATAATTAGATAGGAATCTCTTATAAGCTAATTCTATAGTAGAAGTCCCTATATATCTAACCTAAAAGTAGCTTTATAAAGCTATCTATAGGTATCTTAGAGGTCTTTATCTAATTAACCTTAATATTACCTATTATATATTATTCTTAAATCTATATTTAATTTATATTAAGGTACTTAAGGCTAGTCTAAAGCCTTCTTTCTATATATTTAGTAATCTAGATTATTTACTTATTATTATACTAGATAATTAAGAGTAGTAGTATATAGACCTTAATATTATAAAGTAGTCTTCCTAGAGATATATGCTTTTTTATACTATAATTTAGGGCAAAGAGCTTTACTTCTATACTTAAAGTTATTATATAATATTACCTACCTAACTTCTAATTAATTATAGTACTATATATAATAAAGATATAACCTTATATTAATTTCTAAGTATTAGGGTTATTACTAAGTAAAGTATTAGTGCTAGAGAATAGTATATTAAAACTATCCACTCCTAAGTAGTAAATATATAGCTTCTTTATATTCTAAGTGTATAAAATTACTCCTTTAGTAAGCTTAATATACTTTACTAATAGATTTATTATAAAAGAGGTAAGCTTTAATACTATAAAAGCTATATTAGGTTTTCTAATAATATATAGATATACTAAAAAGCTAATAACTACTCTATAATAATTAATCTCTTTATTAGTAGCTTTGCTAGTGTTAGTAAGGATTATAGCTATAGGAATAGGAGCAGGGGATAAGCTCTTTAAATTACTATTAATAATATTAGAAATAAATTTCTAAGTAATCTTTTAAATATATAATTCCTATAATAACTATATCTCTTTAGTATTATAATTTCTAATAATTTTAATACCTAGGAACCACTTTAGGTTACCCTAGTCCTTAATATTAAAACTATTTATTAGTTATTTATAAAGCTCTTTAAATTCTACTTTAAATCTATTAGGGTATATTACTATAATATTATCTATATAGAAAAATAGGATAAATCCACCCTTTATAAAGATATATAGGTCTTCCCTTCCTTATATAAAGTCTAGCTTTAATAGGAATTATATAAGATATAAGAACTATTATTAAGAAGCTTCCCTTAGCCTATATAATACTCTTATTATCTTCTAGAGATAACCTTTTATATTTATACCCTCTAGGGGCTTATAGTAAATAGGTTCTTTAAGCTCTATATATAGGAAGGTATTCTAAATATTATATTATTAGGTATTAAGATTATTAGTATAGTAAATTATAAGTAGTATATATAGAGATTATAAAGTAAGCGTAGTAGTGTAGTTATTAAGGTTATCCTTTAGTTATTAGTTACCTTAAATAACTATTCTAGCTTTAAACTCTATAACTACTCCTTTTTTATTAGTCTTATATTTAAAGACCTAGCTAAGGTTTATAATTTCCTTCTACTTCTCTAGATTAAATAATTTATCTAGTATATTCTCCTAGTAGTTTAAGAATAGAAGCTTTAAAAGCTTCTTTATAATTACTTCCTTCTAGTAATTATAATAGGCTAAAGCTATAGCTTAATAATAATAGGTAGGTTCTAGTAGTATATCTTTAATCTATAAACTATATTAAATACCCTATAATACTATAGAAAAAGCAGAAGCAAACTATACCTACCTAGCTTTATATATTACCTTTCTTTAGTGTTTTCTAGTAATAATATTATCTAGATTAATACTATTATCCTAGGGATAATAATTCTCTATAACCTTACTACCTTTACTAGTAATTTTACTAGTCTCTATAGTAGTCTTTATATATTTAATTATTATATTATATACTAATTTATTAATTTTATAAAATAGCGTATTATTACCTTATACCTAAAGCTCTATATTCTCTATAGTAACCAGCGCCTTATAAGAAGAGTTAGGAGGGGTTAAAAGTACACTAAAAAGGTTATCTTTTTTCCCTATTATATAAGAAGGTATTTCTACTTTAAACTACTTATTTTCTCCTTCTATATTTAAAGGTAGAGAGGTATAATTCTTATAATTCTTATCTTCTAATTCTATTCTAATAAGGTCTTAACTAATTTCCTTATTAATATTATTAGCTTTAAGTTCCTTAAGTAGTATAATTATTAATATCTTCTCCTTTTAGGCTAATTCTAGCTTCTCTTCTAGTTTAAAGAAGGAGTTCTTATTAAATTAAATATATACTAATATAATAACCTTATAATTATAAAGCAAAGGCACCTATATAATATACTAGGACTTACCTCTATAACTAATAAGGTATCTAATATAAGCTTTCTACTCTAACTATAGTATTATATTATATAATTTAATATACTCTAGAGCCTTTATTATTATAGGAAACACTTTATATCTATAGGCTTATAGATATATAATTAAAGGTTTCTAGACCTTTACTATATTTAAGTATATAGGGACTATTTTCCTAGCCTAATCCTACTAAAGTTTATATAGTATAATCTACTTCCTATAATATTTAAAAGGTATATAATTTAATAGATAAACTATAGTATTAAAGACCTTATTATTAAGATTAGATAGAAGGTTAGCTTTAAGACTTAAAGTATAAGCTTTCTACTTAATTACCCCCCTAGATCTCTCTACCTTTCTATTCTAACTAGGCATTAAGGGAGCTAAATTATAAACTATAATACTAGTAAAGGCTATCTTATCCCTTATATTCTCTATAAAGAGGGCTTTTTTAATATTACTATATAAAAAGTATAGTTAAACCCTAAATTAAGTGCTTAGGAATACTATTATTATATAGAAGCTATTATAAATCCTATTCTTTATCTTAAATAAATAAAAGAACTATATTAAGGTTATAAGGTAGGTAAAAATATACTAATACCTATTACTATTCTAATAAGGAGAGTTATAGTAATCTAGATTAACTAAAAAACTATAACCTAGTCCTTAAGGAAGTCCTTTAGGTATAACCTATAATCTCTATTACTTAGCCTTATCTATAGTATATATCTTACACTATATAAGCTTAGGACCTATTAATTTAATGCCTAAAGCTATATTTATAAGCTCTATAAATACCTTAATACTAGGATAACTATATTATTAATACTAAAGGTCTATATCTCCTCTTATAGGTAGTCTTAGTGCTCTACTAGATATAGTATAGGCTTCCTTTAGATCCTCTAATAGTCTTAATAATATATAAAGCTTATTAATATTATAGACTTTAGCTATAGGTATTATCCCTTAATATAGAAATAACTTCTTCTAATTCTAAAAGATACCTACCCTTATAAGAATTATTACTAATACTAGATTAACATAGAATTCTAGAATAAATAACATAGTTTCTAATACTAATATCCTTATATTCTATAATATAGGATCTATAATAGAGATATATATAAGGCCCTATCCTAAAGCTATATATATTATACCTCTAGCTTTAACCTTTATTATAATATTTCTATTAAATTTAGATTAATTAAACTAGCGGATATTATTAAATATATAAATATTAGCTCTAGAGTTATAGAGGACTATATTCTACCTTAATTCTAAGCTATCTATAGTATTAGTTATTAAATTTACACTTTCCTTTACCTATTAACCTTATTTAGAGCATATAAATAATAATATATTTATAGTCTTCTTACTAGGAGTAACTATAACTAAGTTATTAGTTAGATTTTATAAAGGTATAAATATCTTACTACTCTTTTTCTCTAGTTTCTAACTTATTACCTTAGACTTTTCTTATAGATTCTTCTTAAGATACTTCTTAATAGTCTCTTTAGAGTTCTTCCTAACTTCCTAGTCCTTTAGTATAGCCTCTAGCTTATATATAGCCTTAAATAAATTATAGGATTCCTACTACTTTAAGGTATTATAAATATTATAATTTATATATTTAGGGTACTTCTTTTTCTTTAATTTACTTTAACTACTTAATCTATTAGTAGTAAGTATATTAGCTAACTTTAGTATACTCTATAGAGCTTTATAATCTCTTTTAAACTTTATAATAGCTTTAAGGAAGCTTTAGTCTATACCTTTATTAAGTAAATTATTCTATTTTTTCTAAAATAATTTAAATTTACTATAAAAAGGAATTATAAACTTATATAGTATTATCTCCTTAGTTTATTAGGTCTCTAGATCCTAATAATTTCTCTATAATACCTTTATTATTACTACCTATTTATACTAATTATAGGTACCCTTAGCTTATAAGTAATTATTAAGGTATATTTCTATAAGAATTAGTATCTTCTAAGTATTTAGCTTATACTAATCTTAAAGAAGCTTTAATATCCTTTAAAAGTACTAATAAACTAACTCCTTTCCTTTCTCTTTAGTATTAAAGTTAAGGGAGTTTTAAATATTCTTTAAAAAAGTCTTATAAATATATTCCCTAATCTTTAATATCTACTTTAATAGGTTATAATACTTTATAAGATTAACTTATAAATCTCTATATTAAAAGTTATATTTATCTTTTATATCTTTATAAGTAAGCTTCTAATCTTTAATAGTATTAGGGTTATTCTCTATAATCTCTAGTCTTAGACCCCTTTATAGGTATATAGGTATTATAGGTTCTTTAAGTAATTTATCCTAATTTAGATTAATATACTCCTAAATACTATAGGATTCTATATAATTCTTAATTTATATAAACTATTTAATCTAGTCCTTCTCTAATAATAATATTATATTTAGAGTTTCTTTAGGTATTATAAAGGGGAACTATACTAGTTAAAAGGAAGTATAGGTTATATAGTTTAACTAATTAATATAATAAAAAGGTAATTATCTCTTAATATTAGTAAGTATTAAATTAATAATATTAATAGAGCTTATATTATCTATAATAATTAATAATAAGGGTAGTTAAAGCCTCCTAGGCTTATAACTATTAAAGTAGGGGTTAGTATAGATAATAAAAATAGTTCTATTTTAGTTAATTAGAGGTATAAATAGTACCTAACTTTTATACCTAAAAGGTATATAGTGCGCTATAGTAATAACTAGTCTATAGAGGTACTTCTAATACATTGTCTCCACTATTGTCTTATTAAGGGTTTTAACCCAGTTATTGCGCAGGCTGCATCCACACATCCGATACCTCAAGGAGGTCTCCCTGACAATACAGTATACTCGACTTCACCGACGCCAACCCGAAAACGAAGCAACAGGGCTTTTCCTCCCATTCTAAGGGTTTTCCTTGTTGACTAACCTGCAGGAGTACTGGAACTAGCTTATATAGAGTTAGCTAGAGTATTTAATATATACTCAATTCCCGCTGGCAGCAAATAATGCAATGCACTAATCAATCTCTGGTGTACGTCCCAAAATTGCGTCCTTGATTGGCTCACGCGCGCTTTCGCACCGCCAGGTTGCCGCGGATGCCCTGCTACTCCAACAAACCCCAGATCTTACCCTGACGCGATAACACCACAGACCTCCCCATCATTCCCTTCCCCAGAATCGTGTGGAAGCCACATGTCTCTCCTCGGGCCCGAAGATCCCCCCATAGACCAAATCCTAGAAGCCATTGATGAGATGACCGCCTCGCCACAACCAAAGGTGCTCTTGTTTGACATTGGTGGGGTGTGTGTAAGTCACAACTCGCTCTCACTTTCGCACCATGAGACACCTCGTGTTCTAACACCGAGAAAAAAAAGGTCATTTCTCCGTTTCAAACAATCCTGGATTATGAAATCAGTCTCTCCATCCCACCAGGCTGGATAAACTACTCGATATCGCGGTCCGCCCCCAACGGCGCATGGCACAAGCTCGAGCGTGGCGACATTCCCATGGACGCCAACTTCTTCGCCTCCTTCAACGCCGACCTGCACCGCCCAGACAACTGGGAGGCCTTTTACGCCCGCGAAAGGGCCAAGAATCCTTCCCTCCCGCTGCCAGTCCCGCCGCTGCCCAAACTAGACGGCGAATGGCTCTTCAATGAGATGATGCGCGCTTCCCACGCCCCCGACCCGTGGATGTTCCCTGCGCTCAAGAAGCTGAGGCAAAGAGGCAGGTTCATCATCGGCGCGCTGAGCAACACCGTCGTATTCCCAGAGGGTCATCCCCTCCACAGGGCGGATTTCTTCGGCGACCCCCTCCGGAGCCAGTTCGACGTCTTCATCTCGTCGGCGCACGTGGGGGTGCGCAAACCCGACGAGAGGATGTATACGCTCGCGGTGGAGAAATTGGATGCTTTCGCGAGGGAGAACGCAGCGACGGAAAGGGGTGAGAGGCACGGGTGGGGCAGCGGCGTCAAGAGCGAGGATATCCTGTTCTTGGATGACATTGGGGAGAATCTGAAGGCTGCGAGGAAGCAAGGATTCAGAACGATCAAGGTCCATTTGGGGAGGGCGTATGAGGCCGTGGAGGAGTTGGAAAGAGTTACGGGGCTTGCGCTGGAGGGGAATCATCCCAAAATCCCCATCAAGCCCAAGACACGGTTCCGGGCTAACATGTAATTGACAGATTCGGCATGGCCAGAGCGATGATTTATTAATGCGAGAGGGGCATTATCACGGCTGAAGCAGAAAGCCATGTTGGTCCCAAGAGCAATCAACACATAGTAATAGAGTGAGTACTCTACGCTCCATCACTGCCCAAGATCCATATTTTAAAGAAAAACCCCGGGGTCACATCACCACTGTAATAATCAGGCCCCGAAGCGTGTGCTAACGCGGTAGGGTTACAAGATATGTGATATTACTCTTTACATGTATAACGTAGATGTTTATTAGTACTTATATTATAGCATCAATTAGTATAGGCTAGAAAGTACCGTAAATAGCGATATTTTTATTGGCCAATAACCCTTATCGGTACGCAAGTGTACAATGCACCCCCTGAATTATTTTACAAATCTACATGCCCTAGTTATGCGTTCCTCTCTAACAGCTGCGATTAGCCGTAAGTGCGTGTACCCCCTATAATGTTTTAGAGAGCTACAATAAAAATCTATAGTGTATATTACGCCATAAAAGAGTTATGTAAATCTGTAAAATAACTCAGGGGGTGTATTGTAGCCTGAGGCCATGGGCATCAAAGAGTGTCCCCAAAGCGGAGCCGCGCTGTCAAAAATTGCCACAGTGTCACGTGGTGCGTCGCGTCGCGTCTCTTGTTTTGTGTTTACATTTCCATCTCGGTCCTTCAGTCTTGTCAGCCAAATCCATCGCTGTGCTGCACTTTGGCTCAAAATGGCCCTCACAGAAGAGCAGACCAAAATCATTTCCGAACGCCCACTCAAGAATAGTCTTGATCACCTTCGAGATAAATTACGCGACAACGTCGACAATCCACTGGAGGAAGATATCGCCCTCCTTCTAGGAGCTCTTGTTGGATCTCCAGCGGCATTCAGCCTTCCTTCTCCTGATGGAAACGGTAACGTGGCCGGCAAATTATTCTCAGTTCTACAGCACGTTCGAGGAGATGTCGCTAGGCTCGACGAATTCCTTCCTCTTGTCCGCCATGTCGTCGACAAATCTGCGGACACTGACATCTGGGAAACTACATTTAACATTATCAACACCCTAAGCGACCTCGCTCCTCCCCCCTCTAACATTGCCCCGACATTTAGAGGAACACCTGTAAAAACCAGCTCGAGTCGACTCGCTGACAGCGAAACGCGCGATATCGTCGAAAGAGAGCTTTTTGAGGAAATAAAAAACTGCACCTTCCGTAATGTGGGTGGCTTCTGGGATAAATTCTTTAACTGCTGGCGCGAAGAACAGAAGGCGATGCTTAAGGGGATATTAAGAGCGCATGACGGAGAGAGGTGGACAGACTTCCCTACTATAACTGACGAAAAGCCGGTCTGGGACTGGCTTCGCTCTCTGGAAGAGCGCTTCCTAGGCGATGCGCCACTTAAATTCCACACCACTAGAACCGCCAACCAGTTCAATGACCGAAAAGGACAGCTGGATCTCTTCTTGCAGAAGCCAGCCGCAGAAGCGACTGGTACCTTTTTGTACAAGCATGTCCTCGTGGTCGGCGAGCAAAAAAAGCGGTACGACACAGGCAGGTTCAAGGCCGATTTCCTCCAGCTTACTCGCCACGTGCGAAGTGTCTTTGCTGACCAACCGACGCGCCAATTTGTACACGCCTTCTCCCTATGCGCTTCTAAGATGGAGCTCTGGATCTTTGATCGGTCGGGAGCGTATAGCTCAGGTATATTCGACATCCACGACGAGCCGAACAAGTTTGCGCGCGCTCTCGTCAGCTACACCACGATGGATGACGATATGATGGGCCTGGATACGTTCGTCAAGCGACAGGATAGGCATCGCTATGTCACATTCGATAGTATAAGCGGCAAAGAAACAACGATCCGGCTGGACAAGGCGATGGTCAGGCAGAAAGCTATAGTGTGTCGCGGGACAACGTGCTACGAGACTCAGAACGGCCACGTTGCCAAATTTTCGTGGGCATCAGATAAGCGAAAGCCAGAGGTAGAACAGCTAAGGCTAGCGGAAGCGAGAGGTGTTAAAGGGGTGGCCAGAGTGGTGGCACATCGTCAGATCACCACGATCGCGGACATACGAGAGGGATTGCAGTTCCCAGCCGCTCACCGATTCCGCAGTGAAAACGTCCACTTTGACGACCCACCGTCGGCTACAGCTACAGCAACCACAAGCACGTCAAGCAAACGCAAGTCATCATCCGACCTCACCTCTAACGACGCATCTGGATCTAAGAGGCGGCGGTCTAGAAGTCAGAAGTCAAAGCTAGCTACGGAGTTGAACGAGGAGCTATCAATTGGCAAGACAAAGCCGAGCTTATATGCACCTAGTGAGGATTTATGGGAGAACAGGGTGTTTACATGCCTCGTCATCTCACCAGCCGGCCGTGTTATTAGCCAGTTTATAACTGTTAAGGAATTGTTGGAGTCTGAACGTGATGCGATCAAAGTGCACCAGTCTCTCTACCTTGAGGGCAAGATCCTCCATCGCGACATTTCTTCTAATAACATCATAATCACAAAGCCAGAAAAAGCAGATGGCTTTAAAGGTATGCTTATTGACCTTGATTTGGCTAAAGAGGTAGATGGCGGCCCAAGCGGAGCGCGGCACCAGACCGGCACGATGCAGTTTATGGCGGTAGAGGTACTGCATAAAATAGATCACACCTATCGTCATGATCTCGAGTCGTTCTTCTATGTCTTACTCTGGATGTGTGCACGCCAAGCATGGAGTAATGGATTTGGTGGCGAAGAGGAACGGCCAAAAGAGAGCCTCCTTCGAAGATGGGAGATTAGGAGCTTCAGAGAAATTGCATACAACAAGGAAGGCGATATGACCGTGAACGGCCTTGAAAGGATTATGGGTGAATTCCCCAAGTCACTGGACATCGTCAAGCCACTCTGCTTAAGGATTAGGAAAATCCTTTTCCCTCTGGATAAAGACGACAGGATGAACTTGGGAACTCCTGCAGGAGACCCTAACCAGCTTTACAAACCGATCATAGCCGCCTACGATGAGGTTATCAGCAATCTTTAGCTGATGCCTGAAGCTGTTGCAAATTGGTTGCTGGCGGCGCGAGAGGAACAGCGGTTAACTCTATCTCAATGTAATAGACCCGCGAAGCTTAGCAGGGATTGAATGAGCAGGTTTTAGTTATATCTTCTCCGCGTTCGAAAAGTCGGATACTTGCACACTTGGCTGCTGTGACTGCGGAAATTGCCCCCTGCTTGCCATTCAAATTCGACTTCCACGCTCAGAGGCAATGGCATTATTTAACGTATGAATCATCCCATGGTCGCATTTACCTATCGAGTCTACGGCCTCGGTTGAGTTGTCTATTCCTGTCCAGATGACGACAGCTCGAAAAGGAAATATGTTTGGCGGAGAATTCTCTGCGAGTGGCTTCATAGAGTGGGAATTCAGGAGGAAATTCCCGCAAGACAGTCTGAAAGCCGTCGTCCACAACATGAAGCTTGAGAAGCGCTGGCTCGTCCCATTCGCCTTCCACTTGCTCAAGCCGGCATCATCAGCTTAGTCGTATGTCCGGCTTAAGCACCATACGTTCGAGCTAAGATCGGTTTGAAACCTGCCGGTTACCGTCGAGCAACCACGGACAGTCAAGGCAGCTGTGTGTCAGTAGCACCATCTCCATGAGAGAGGCTGTCAAGGCTGGCAAATTTTGCTACGTGAGAAACAACAGTGCAGAGGCGTAAGGCACCACCCTTCGTCCTCTGACACGGGCAGCTATGCTAGGAAGGCAGCTCGAAAAGCCTTTGAGTCAACTGACAATCGTCTTATCGACTTTCATCGCTTCTTCCACTGGCTAAGCGATCTCAACCAGGTGGAGGGCATGGGATATGATGGCGTGTGGCTCGGTTCCTTGTTCAAGAACGTTGCCGTTGATAGTAAGACCGTAGTCCATAGGCGTCTCACCAGAGAAAGGATCAGGTGCATGGCCCAGATGGGCACCTCTTTTAGTTGTGCTGCACGTAACGTTGTAGTGTTTAGTGCTTCGAGTTTTCGAGCACTTGAGTTGGATGATACCGGGAACAGAGCCATCAGCATATTGTGCGTAGTCGGGGGTTGCCATCCAATCCGTAGATGTAGACGCCGCAGTATCCTGAGCCGGCAGCCAACTAGCGTCGGAAACCAAGACTGTAGAAAGGACATGACCCATTTCGAACTCGGTTAAGACCTTATCCTGAGGGCAGATGGACAGGGCCGTCAGGGCAAAGATATCCTGAACCCCATGCTGGAGTACAGCCGAGGCGAATTCGGCGACGAAATCCTCATGGGCAGATAGGTCTGCTCCTAGTTCCGTGGTGAACTCGTAGGCGACCAGGCTTTCGCCAGGAATAGCCTTGAAGTAGAGGCCACGGACATTCGGGTACTTCTGCGGCTCCCGGGGGCTACACAGGACGAAATCTATATGGGACTTGCTTTTGATGGTCTCATAGGTCATGATTCGTCCCTCGGGAATATCAAAGTGCTTGTGGACAAGGTGGAGAGAAAAGATACCTGCCACTCCATGAGCGGCAATGATTCCGAGAAGGACAGCATGTGCCTTGGCATGGCTGGCTGCAGCTTCTTTCATATCGTCGATATGAGGAAGCTGGTTATATATGGCCGAAGAGAGAGGCGTCTCCTGAAGACGAACATTATTCAGGGAGTTCACGGCAGCAGGCATAATGGTGGTAGATGTAAACAAAATAGAGTGACGGGTTGCTATCAGGAAATCTTGAAAGGGGGCCAGGATAGAGAAGATATTTGTGTGATAGTGGAGGTAGATTTCGAATCAAGTTGACAATTGACAATTGTCCGAGGGACAGGTCCTATATCCTAATCACTTGAGGTGTCCTCCATGGGTATAGTATCTTTTGGAGCTGCCAGGAAATCCTCATGCATGGATACGTATGCGAAGGCCTCAGCAATGATGAGATTGGAACCCTCATCCGTCATGGGAGCCGCTGTTGGTTCTTGGATGCTTCGTCCCACATGAGGCTGTGCGCACCACTCTCCCTTGATTTGTCCATCTAGGCCGAGCCAGGCTTGACATTTGTTGGTGATGGTTGAGTCCTGCATGAGTGCTTAGGTCTGTTGTCATACTATTGGTGATATCTGCCAAGGACTGCATGCACTGATGACACGTTTGTTGCCCGATGGCGGATAATCGTCCATGACGAATTATATGCGCGCACGACCGTATGAGGGAAGCTGAAGATGCACGTAGCTGAAACGCGATGTCGCACATGAAGAAGCATATCTCTTTGATGCCCATATTAAGGCTACACTTGCGTACTGTCCCACTTTTCCTGGCTGGCAAAAGGGGGTGACCTTGAGTGACCTTTAGTGCCCTAAAAGAAAGGTGTGCTAACGCGGTGGGGTTGCGAGACGTGTGACACTGCTCTTTATAACTTCTCTTTATTTATCATCTTATAAAGGGGACATCTTTTACGCCCAACAGTTTTTTTGGTGGCTAGGCAGCAACATGTGGGGTTTTGAAGTTCAACCTCATTGGTGTCAAGGACCGAACCCCAAGATGGTTGAGAAAATCTCCACACATCGATTGGTCGTCTCATCTGCAGCACCCCTGCTGTGCAAACTAGGGGCTGCAGTTTTCACTGTATGAAAGTGATGTAGTGATTACTCGCTCCAAATCAGCTGGAAAATGGTTCACTACATGTATGGGAATGGAAATAGTGAGAAAGGGCTAATTCCCAATCAAAAGCTATTGATAACCTTGTTAACTCTCCCGCAGAAATAAACGCCGACGTTACGAGCCATGTCGGGACACCACTGATTGGTCGCCCCCCCCTTTTTTTTTTTTTTTAAGATGCGACCGCGCCGTAAACCAAAATGATGGTAATGTCCGCCGAGTACTTGCATATAATACACCCCCTGAATTATTTTACAAATCTACATAACAAGGGGTAATTAAACTAATTAGGTATTAGCGAGGAAATAAATAAGCTAATTAGATAAATAGCTAGGAAATAAAGGAGATAAGGGGGTAGTATATACTAGTACTAGTAACCTATAAAAAATTGTCAGGGAGACCTCCTCGAGGTATTGGATGTGTGGATGCAGCCTGCGCAATAACTAGGTTAAAACCCTTAATAAGATAACGGTGGAGATAATATATTAGAAGTACCTCTATAAACTAGTTATTACTATAGCGCACTATATACCTTTTAGGTATAAAAGTTAGGTATTATCTATATCTCTAATTAACTAAAATAAAACTATATTTATTATTTACACTAACCCTTATCTTAATAGTTATAAGCCTAGGAGGCTTTAATTACCTTTATTATTAATTATTATAGATAATATAAGCTCTATTAATATTATTAATTTAATACTTACTAATATTAAGAGATAATTACCCTTTATTATAATAATTAGTTAAAGTATATAACCTATACTTTTATTAACTAGTAGGGTTTCCCTTTATAATACCTAAAGAAACTCTAAATATAGTATTATTATTAGAGAAAGACTAGATTAAATAGTTTATATAAATTAAGAATTATATAAAATCCTATAGTATTTAGAAATATATTAATCTAAATTAGAATAAACTACTTAAAGAACTTATAATACTTATATATTTATAAAGAGATCTAAGACTAAAGATTATAAAGAATAACCCTAATATTATTAAAGATTAGAAGCTTACTTATAAAAATATAAAAGATAAATATAACTTCTAATATAAAGATTTATAAGTTAATTTTATAAAGTATTATAACCTATTAAAGTAAATACTAAAGATTAGGGAATATATTTATAAGACTCTCTTAAAGAATATTTAAGACTTCCTTAACTTTAATACTAAAAAGAAAAAAAAGAAGTTAGTTTATTAGTACTTTTAAAGAATATTAAAGCTTCTTTAAGATTAGTATAAGCTAAATACTTAGAAAATACTAATTCTTATAGAAATATACCTTAATAATTACTTATAAGCTAAAGATACTTATAATTAGTATAAATAGGTAGTAATAATAGAGATACTATAGAGAAATTATTAGAATCTAGAGACTTAATAAACTAAGGAGATAATACTATATAAGTTTATAATTTCTCTTTATAGTAAATTTAAGTTATTTTAGAAGAAATAAAATAATTTACTTAATAAAGGTATAAAATAAAGCTTCCTTAAAGTAGTTATAGAGTTTAAAAGAGATTATAAGGCTCTATAGAGTATACTAAAGTTAGCTAATAATATACTTACTACTAATAAATTAAGTAGTTAAAGTAAATTAGAGAAAAAGAAGTACCTTAGATATATAAATTATAATATTTATAATACCTTAAAGTAGTAGGAATTCTATAATTTATTTAAGGCTATATATAAGCTAGAGGCTATTGTCACGACTTAAGGGTCGAAAGATAATAGAACAGAGTGATGGCTTAGATTCATAGTTGTAGCTAGAAAGGTGCTACCTAGGGGCAGGTGCGTAAAGGTTTTAAGCTCTAACCTTCTATAAGAATATAGGCGGTCCTTGCTAAATACCTTACCCTACGCTTATATAACTATCTAGCTGCTAGCTATCCCCTCCCTAACCTAGTGGGTCCGAGGTCCTGCTAGTGCTCTATTATGTGATAATCCTGTCTCTGTCCCTTACGCTCCTAATAGCTATACTAAAGGACTAGGAAGTTAGGAAAAACTCTAAAAAAAATATTAAGAAGTATCTTAAGGAGAATTTATAAGAAAAGTCTAAGGTAATAAGTTAGAAACTAGAGAAAAAGGGTAGTAAGATATTTATACCTTTATAAAATCTAACTAATAACTTAGTTATAGTTATTCTTAGTAAGAAAACTATAAATATATTATTATTTATATACTTTAAATAAGGTTAATAAGTAAAGGAAAGTGTAAATTTAATAACTAATACTATAAATAGCTTAGAATTAAGGTAGAATATAGTTCTTTATAACTCTAGAGCTAATGTTTATATATTTAATAATATCTACTAGTTTAATTAATCTAAATTTAATAGAAATATTATAATAGAGGTTAAAGCTAGAGGTATAATATATATAGCTTTAGGATAAGGCCTTATATATATCTCTATTATAGATTCTATATTATAGAATATAAGGATATTAGTATTAAAGACTATATTATTTATTCTAGAATTCTATATTAATCTAGTATTAGTAATAATTCTTATAAAAGTAGGTATCTTCTAGAATTAGAAGAAGTTATTCCTATATTAAGGAATAATACCTATAGCTAAAGTCTATAATATTAATAAGCTTTATATATTATTAAGACTATTAGAGAATCTAAAGGAAGCCTATACTATATCTAGTAGAGCACTAAGACTACTTATAAAAGGAGATATAAACCTTTAGTATTAATAATATAGTTATCCTAGTATTAAGGTATTTATAAAGCTTATAAATATAGTTTTAGGTATTAAATTAATAAGTCCTAAGCTTATATAGTATAAGATATATACTATAGGTAAAGCTAAGTAATAGAGATTATAGGTTATACTTAAAGGACTTCCTTAAGGACTAGGTTATAGTCTTTTAGTTAATTAAGATTACTATAACTTTTCTTATTAGAATAGTAATAGGTACTAGTATATTTTTACTTACCTTATAACCTTAATATAGTTTTTCTATTTATTTAAGATAAAGAATAGGATTTATAATAGCTTTTATATAATAATAGTATTTCTAAGCACTTAATTTAGGGTTTAACTATGCTTTTTATATAGTAATATTAAGAAAGCTCTCTTTATAGAGAATATAAGAGATAAGATAGCCTTTACTAGTATTATAGTCTATAATTTAGCTCCCTTAATACCTAGTTAAAATAGAAAGGTAAAGAGATCTAAGGGGGTAATTAAGTAAAAAGCTTATACTTTAAGTCTTAAAGCTAATCTTTTATCTAATCTTAATAATAAGGTCTTTAATACTATAGTTTATTTATTAAATTATATATTTTTTAAATATTATAGGAAGTAAACTATACCTTATAAACTTTAGTAGGATTAGGCTAGGAAAATAGTTCTTATATACTTAAATATAGTAAAAGTCTAGAAACCTTTAATTATATATCTATAAGCCTATAGATATAAAGTATTTCCTATAATAATAAAGGCTTTAGAGTATATTAAATTATATAATATAATACTATAGTTAGAGTAGAAAGCTTATATTAGATACCTTATTAGTTATAAAGGTAAGTCCTAGTATATTATATAGGTACCTTTACTTTATAATTATAAGGTTATTATTTAAGTATATATTTAATTTAATAAGAACTCCTTCTTTAAACTAGAAAAAAAGCTAGAATTAGCCTAAAAGAAGAAGATATTAATAATTATATTACTTAAAGAGCTTAAAGCTAATAATATTAATAAGGAAATTAGTTAAGACCTTATTAAAATAGAATTAGAAAATAAGAATTATAAGAATTATATCTTTTTATTTTTAAATATAAAAGAAGAAAATAAGTAGTTTAAAGTAAAAATACCTCCTTATATAATAGGGGAAAAAGATAACCTTTCTAGTATACTTTTAACCTCTCCTAACTTTTCTTATAAGGCACTAGTTACTATAGAGAATATAGAGCTTTAGGTATAAGGTAATAATATACTATTTTATAAGATTAATAAATTAGTATATAATATAATAATTAAATATATAAAGACTACTATAAAGACTAGTAAAATTACTAGTAAAGGTAGTAAGGCTATAAAGAATTATTATCCCTAGGATAATAGTATTAATCTAGATAATATTATTACTAGAAAATACTAAAGAAAGGAGATATATAAAGCTAGGTAAGTATAGTTTATTTCTACTTTTTCTATAGTATTATAAGGTATTTAATATAGTTTATAAATTAAAGATATACTACTAAAACCTACCTATTATTATTAAGCTATAGCTTTAGCCTATTATAACTACTAAAAGAAAGTAATTATAAAGAAGCTTTTAAAGCTTTTATTCTTAAACTACTAGAAGAATATACTAGATAAACTATTTAATCTAGAGAAGTAAAAGGAAATTATAGACCTTAGCTAGGTCTTTAAATATAAGACTAATAAGAAAGAAGTAGTTATAGAGTTTAAAGCTAGAATAGTTATTTAAGGTAACTAATAACTAAAGAATAACCTTAATAACTATATTACTATACTTACTTTATAATCTCTATATATACTACTTATAGTTTACTATACTAATAATCTTAATACCTAATAATATAATATTTAGAATACCTTCCTATATATAAAGCTTAAAGAACCTATTTACTATAAGCCCCTAAAGAGTATAAATATAAAAGGTTATCTCTAGAAGATAATAAGAGTATTATATAAGCTAAGGGAAGTTTCTTAATAATAGTTCTTATATCTTATATAATTCCTATTAAAGCTAGACTTTATATAAGGAAGGGAAGACTTATATATCTTTATAAAAGGTAGATTTATCTTATTTTTCTATATAGATAATATTATAGTAATATACCCTAATAGATTTAAAGTAAAATTTAAAGAGCTTTATAAATAACTAATAAATAGTCTTAATATTAAGAACTAAGGTAACCTAAAGTAGTTTCTAGGTATTAAAATTATTAGAAATTATAATACTAAAGAGATATAGTTATTATAGGAATTATATATTTAAAAGATTACTTAGAAATTTATTCCTAATATTATTAATAGTAATTTAAAAAGCTTATCCCTTACTTCTTTTCTTATAGCTATAATTCTTACTAATACTAGTAAAGCTACTAATAAAGAAATTAATTATTATAGAGTAGTTATTAGCTCTTTAGTGTATTTATATATTATTAGAAAACCTAATATAGCCTTTATAGTATTAAAGCTTACCTTTTTTATAATAAATCTATTAGTAAAGTATATTAAGCTTACTAAAGGAGTAATTTTATATACTTAAAATATAAAGAAGCTATATATTTACTACTTAGAAGTAAATAGTTTTAATATACTATTCTCTAGTACTAATACTTTACTTAGTAATAACCTTAATACTTAGAAATTAATATAAGGTTATATCTTTATTATATATAGTACTATAATGTGAGAACAAAGGATAGCTAGGCAAGAGGTATAGGGGCACTTGTGTATTTACTAAAGCTTACTAGGTCTAAGTGTGTTATATATACGAGTCGCTAGCTTATAGCTAGTGGCTTACTAGCGTTACGTAGACCTAGCCCTAGGGCATGGCTTATCTATAGGGTGCGCTAGTGTAGTGCACCTATGTTATAAGTGGGGCCTTATAATTACCCCCCCTTTTCTAGCTAGGCTTCTAAATAGCTTTAGATCCCTACCTAAGATATAGCTATTTACTAGTTAGTAATAATAATAAGATTACTACATTAGGTTATTATAATAATAATAAATAGGGGTCTATCCTATAGTAATATAGATATCTATTTAGTATAAATTCGCTATTAAATTCCTATTATATTATATGTTTTTTTCTCCTATAAACATATTATTTTAACCTAAGGTAAATTTTAATCTTATAGTATGCCCTCTCTTAATTTGTTAATTACTACTCTCTTATTACTAATATATTAATAATTCCCTTAAAATAGTGTAGTTATATACACTACCTTTATACTATATATATAGAGTTTAAAAAGAATCTACCTATAGAGCCTATGCTACTATAGATTAGTTATCTTTTCCCCTACCTTTTAGTAGTAAATCTATCTAAAGAGAAGTAGTCTAAGTAATATATTTAGTATATTAAGCGTAGTAACCTTTATAATATAGTAGTCCCCTCTCTTTCTATATCTCTTTAGTTCCCTTTTACTAACTTTTACTAGCTAATAGCTATAATAGTAGGTAATTTTAATAATCTCCTATCCCTCTTAGACTAGGTCTAAACTTTACTAGATACCTATAGGGATAGTAATACTATAGATAATAATAATAATAATTTTATCTTTATAAAGAAAACTTACTAGTATCTTACTAAGCTTTTAGCTAAGTTAATACTTAGTTTTAATTATACTAATATAGCACACTATATTATATTTAGTCTAACTAGCGCTATAAAGTATTACTAGGTTTATTATTATTTCCTTACCTATTTACTAGTATTTTGCTAATCCTTCTATATAGAATACCTCTATTTTATACTAGTAGTATATAGTTTTATAGTAATAATTACTTATTACTATATTTCTAGGCCCTACCCTAGGGATTATAAGTATTCTTATAATATATTTAGTAGTTCTTTACTTATATTTCTATAGGTAAACTACTACTAGCTCCTAACTACCTAGGAGGTAAAAATAGTCTTATATCTCTATTCCTATAACCTAGGGTATATAGCCTAGCTTATATTAAAGCACTAGTTTTTTTACGCTATTTCCCTAGTAATTAAGGAGGATAAGAATACTAGGGAGTATCTTATTTATAGGACTTAGGTATTAATATATAGTAGTGCTACTATATAGGGATTTTCTCTTATTTTAGCTACCCTTTAGGTGTGTTTTCCTTTATTATTTTATAGGTAGTCTAAGGATTTTTTCTTTTATTCTAGTTTAGAGTGTTATAGTAGCTAATAAGGCTAGGCTTTTTTTTATAAGGACTTTATACCTCTTTACCTATAACTTGCCTATATATCGCTACCTTTCTTATATAATCTACTTTAGTAAAATACTTAAATTATATATTAAGCGCTTTCTATATCTTCTACTAGAACCTATTAGTTATATTTACTTAGCTAACCCTTCTATTTTACTAGGTATTTATTACCTTTATAGGTCTTCTTATAGTTCTTAACTTCCTTAATTTTATACTTATCTTCTTTATTCTTAAGGTTTAGTATTAGTATATCCTTATCCTTAGTATCTTTATAGTAATTCTATAGCTCTAATAGGCTTATATAAAATATATTATATAGCTATCTATACTTCTTAGGTAATACTAGTCTATATACTTATTTCCCTATAGTATTAAGTACTTAAAAAAGCCTAATAAATCTAGGGGTTAGCTTTTATTTTATATCCTTAAGCCTAATATTCTTTGCTAATAGTAGTACTAGGTTACCTTAATATAGTGTTAATAGCTAGTAATACTAGTTATAGTACTTTACCTAGGTTTTAGTAGCTTTAGCCTAGTTTTTCTTTAGATACTCTCTAACTTTATATAGCTTTATAATATATATATATACTTCTAGTACCTTCCTTTCCTAGCTCTTACCCCTAAGAGCTAGATAAAACTTAGGTAAATAGCTTATAAGTAAATAGTTTAGGGAGTAGCTAGTGCTTCTATTTACTATATTATTATAAGTAAATTAAGCTATTAGGAGTAGCTTAGGCTATATCTATTAGTTCTTTATAATAAAATATTAAAGGTAGTGCTTAAGTACTTAGTTTATTCTTTTTATCTACCTATTAGTTTAGGGGTAAAATACTATAGAAAGCCTCTGCTTTACCTAAGATAGGTAGTATAGGTCTAACTAGAATTAGCTTATAAAGACTAAACCTCTATTAGATATAATGCCCTTTAGGGCTTTAAATTATAGCTTAATCTCTTTATAGAAAAGTTTTACTAATTTAGCTATATTAATAGTAGTAGTTATAGGTAGGAAGATAGAATACTTAGTAAATTAGTCTATAATTACTAGGATTATATTAGTCTCTTACTTACCTACTTATATAATAAGTAACCCTATAATAAAGTCTATTAAGATCTCTATCTATAGTTACCTTAGTATTAGTAGTAATTTAAGGCTTTTATATAAGTAATACCTTCTAGCTACTACCTATTAGTAAACCCTATAGCTTATAATATAGTTTAAAATAGACTTACTTATAGCTAGCTACTAAAAGTAATACTTTAGTAGCTCTAGAGTATACTTAGTCCTAAAGTAACCTACTAGTAAATTATTATAGTATAGCTATAGAAGCTCCTATTATAAAATAGGCTCCTAGGGAATAACTACCTAGTCTTAGTATAATAGAAGACCCCCTATACTATATAACTATAGACTAGCCTTTTCCTTCCCTTTTACTAAGAAGCTATTAATCTTACTATTCTATCTTTATAAATCTAGGTCTTAATTCTATACCTTCTATAGTAGTTATGCTAATAGTTTATTTAGCCTAGATTAGTAGGGATCTAGTAATATAATAGTCCCCTATATCTCTTATACTACGCTAATATCTTAGATATATACTACCTTCTCCTTAAAATCCCCTTTAGTTAGCTAACCTTTTACTAGATCTATAGTAGCTAACTAGCTTCTTAACTAGGCTACTCTAGCTATTCTCTCTATAGGGGCTAGGGTATTTTCCTCCTCTAAAGATATCTTATTAAGCCTCTCTATACCTAAGACTAGGGTATTTTCCTTCCCTAAAGGTATCTTATTATATCTTCTTTAATATATTAGTTTCTTTTCTTCTACTATTTTAGTAAGTACTATCTTTCTTTAAAGTTCTAGTAATAGTGCCTTATTTATTAGGGGTTTACCCTTATAATTAGACTTTCTTAATAGTGTATTTACTAGGTTACTTTTCCTAGGTCTATATCTAATTATAAAGTAAAAGAGGTAAAGGAATATATACTATCTTACTTACCTTCTATTTAACTTCTACTACCTTATAAAGGTCTATAGGTTATAGTAGTCTAATAGGACTTTAACTAGGCTTACTATACCCTTAATATAGTATTACTAGTATTTAAATAACTTTACTATAGTAAGTAGCTCTTAATTAGCTATACTATAATTACGCTTAGTATCTATAAATTTCCTTAACTAAAATACTACTAAATACTAATAGCCCTTATTATCCTATTAAGATAGGATTCCTACTATTATAAAGATTAAAGTATTTATCTTAATATACACTAGTTAACTTAGGTTATAATAATAGAGAAGAGGCGCTTACTAGAAGGCCTCTTTTAGCTAGTTAAATACTAGCTATTCCTTTACTCTAAATATAAACTTCCTAGTCTAGATACTATTTTAACTACCTTTTATTAATATATAAAGAGATACTATAATCCTAGAGTATTTATAGATAAACTATTAGTAAAAGTTATAGAACCTAAGGAAAGACTATACCTTCTTAAAGCTTATAGGCTTTTTCTATTCTTAGATTATATTAACCTAGTAAGTATCTATTAAGATTCTATTAACTAATAAAATAAACCCTAGGAACTTTACTAACTTCTAGTAAAATAAATACTTTAAGGGTTTTATATATAACTTTACTAATCTTATATATTCTAAAACTTCCTTAATATATATAGTATATTCCTCCTATATCTTTAAAAAAATAAGGATATTATCTAGATATACTATATAAATAGTATTAACTAGCCTATAGAGTGCTTTATAAATATAACTTTAAAAAGTAGCTAGGGTATTAGTTAACCTAAAGGGTATTATAAGGTATTTATAGTGTCTATAATAAGTATAAAATATAGTTTTCTACTTATTACCTTCTTTAATATAAATTTAATAGTATATATTCTTAATATTAATTTTTAAGAAGTAGTAAGCTCCTTAGCACTAGTCTAGGATCTCTAAAATTAGGGGGAGAGTATAGTAATTCTTCTATATTACTCTATTAAGTCCCTAATAATCTATATATAATTAGAGTATTCTATTCTTCTTTAGTATAAATAGAATAGGTATGCCTATAGGGCTCTTAAAGGGTCTTATCTAGCCTTTCTATAGGTTTTTATTAATATATTTATAGAGCTCCTTTAGCTTACTTTAGGAGAGAGGGTAGATTAGTTTATATAAAGGTATAGCCCTAAGTACTAGGTTAATTATATAGTTAGTCTCTTTTCTTAATAGTAAGCTTCCTACCTTATTTAATATAAATATATCTTTAAACTTATATAGTTTTAGGGGAATATTTTTAATAGTTTTATATACTTTTACCTCCTTATTATCTTTAAGGGTAATAAACTTATTTTCTATAATCCCTATAATAGTATATATAATAGTCTTATTATATATTACTTTTATAAATTTATAAGGAGTTAATAGTAAAAAGGCTATTTTTCCTTTCTTAAACCACTATTCCTATAAATATAGGTAAAGGTATATATATTCTTCTATAAGGGTATATATTCTAATTAATATAGGGCTTCCCCTTACTCTTAGGTCTCTATTTATAGCTATATATAGTAGCTTAAGGTCCCTTTCTTCTTCTCTTAAGTCCTTAATTATAATAGGTACCTTATAGATATTATATTAAGGGACTATAAGGGCTCCTACTACCTTAATAATAGGTACTATAGCCTTAGCCTAGTTAAGTTTATAGATTCTTATAAACTTAATACTAATTATATTAATCTTAGCGTAGCTATCTAGATTAGCTACTATTTTAATATCTTTATACCTATAGATAGTAACTAGTGTATAAAACTAATACCCTATTAGTACCTTAGTATTAGAGGTAGAGATAAGGGTATTTACTTCTACCTTAGGGAGTTTTCTAGGCCTTCTTAGAACTCTTTTTTAGGTTTCTTATAATAATATATAAGGTATCCTATACTATTATAGTTATAATACTATATCTTATCCCTAGGTTTAGCAGTGTTTAGGTAGGTAGCTAGGCCCTTCTTCTAGTCCTTATTCCTTTAATCTTTATAAGGTTTATAACCTTATAGGGAGTTATTTCTATAGTGCTAAGGGTTTTTATATAGGCCTTTATCTCCTAATTACTTAGATTTTTACTTATTCTTTAGTATAGCCTCCTAGAATTACTAGGTAAGTTATATAACCTTTTCTTAAGTCTTATTAGTAATAGAGATATATAGGTTAATATAATCCTATAGATTAGGGAGTAACTTTATAAAGAATATAAGGGCGTAAGTCTTTTCTAGGGCTCTTTCTAGGTATTTCTCTAGTAAATCTAAGAAGATACTAAACTTAATAGGGCTTTAACCCTTATATTACTTTATATTCTCTAATTACGTTACTATTTATATGTTATAATTAGTAGAGTCCTAAAGTAGCGTAAGTATCTAGGTCTAAAATTTATCCTAGTTATCTTTAAGGTTATCCTAACTATTAGCCTACTATTCCTTAAGGTATCTATTCTATCTTACCTTATAATTAATATATATATAGTTAAGTGTAAAAAGGATTTTCTAGTAGTTATATTAGAACTTCTTCTTTACCCTATTAAAGGTATAGTTTAGGTTATTAATCTATATCTTATGCCTCTATAGGTTTATAGGGTATTAGAGGTTAGTAATATTCTAAACTTTAACCTCTTAGCTACTATAGCTTAAGGAAGTACTAGCTTTTTACTACCTTTTTAATTATTCTTCTCTAGTATTATACTATAATAAATCTTAAAGCTTTTACTCTTTTTTTTATAGTTTCTAGAGTTCCTTAAGCTAGGTAATTTACTTTACTATTACTATAGCTTAGGTATAAATAATAAGGGGTATATCTTTAGTTATAGTACCTATAGAATATAGCGTGTTCTTAGCTATAGTATTACCCTTATCTAGTAGCCCTTAGTTATTATCTAATATTACTCTTATAGATTAGGTAGTTCTCCCTCCTATATTACTCTTAGGTAGCTAGTAGGAGAAGCTTTAGAATTATAAGAATAAAGGATAGCTAGGTAAGAGATATAGGGGTACTTATATATTTACTAAAGCTTACTAAGTCTAAGTATATTATATATATAAGTCACTAGCTTATAGCTAGTGGCTTACTAGTATTACGTGGACCTAGCCCTAGGGCGTGGCTTATCTATAGGGTGCGCCAGTGTGGTGCACCTGTGTTGTGAGTGGGGCCTCATATATAATTAATTAGAAGTTAGGTAAGTAATATTATATAATAACTTTAAGTATAGAAATAAAGCTCTTTACCCTAAATTATAGTATAAAAGAGTATATATCTCTAGGAAGACTACTTTATAATATTAAGGTTTATATACTACTACTCTTAATTATCTAGTATAATAATAAGTAAATAATCTAGATTACTAAATATATAGAAAGAAGGCTTTAGACTAGCCTTAAGTACCTTAATATAAATTAAATATAAATTTAAGAATAATATATAATAGGTAATATTAAGGTTAATTAGATAAAAACCTCTAAGATACTTATAAATAGCTTTATAAAGCTACTTTTAGGTTAAATATATAGGGACTTTTACTATAGAATTAGCCTATAAGAGATTCCTACCTAATTATAACACTAGAAATTATTTATAATCTCTTTCTATACCTTTAATCTCTAGCTTTAATAGATATCTTAGCTAGGGGAGGTGTATTAGGGAGACCTCCTTAAGGTATTAGATATATAAATATAGCCTATATAATAACTAGGTTAAAACCCTTAATAAGATAATAGTAAAGATAATATATTAGAAGTACCTCTATAAACTAGTTATTACTATAGCGCACTATATACCTTTTAGGTATAAAAGTTAGGTACTGTCTGTATCTCTAATTAACTGAAATTAAACTATTTTCATCATCTACACCGACCCCTACCTTGACAAAAATAAATATACTCTTTTATAGCGCTATATACCCTATGTATTTTCCTTATAGCTCTAGAATAGTATAGGGGCTAGATCGCTATTTATAGCTATTAGAGAGGAATAAATAACTAAGGTATGTAGATTTGTAAAATAATTCAGGGGGAAGAGTGTACTACACCAAACGCTAAATAATGCGTGACGCAGCAAGGGGTCACCAACTCCGAAATATGATTGTTCAACCTCGTTGGCTGGTTGCGTGTCCAGTCTAGCCACTAGGCCTAAAACAGAGGAGGCATCTTTCCACGTAAATTTGCTTAGGAAGTGACCTCTCGAGATTCCTAGGGCAAAGGAACTAGCTAGTCCACTTAATACTATAGGCCATAAAGCTTTGTATCTCTAAAAGAAGCCTAAAAACGCGTTTTCCCTCTCATGTATATTTAAACTACGGGAGGTCACATCTCCCACAAATTTACGAGCGGAGGTACCTCTTCTATTTTGGGACTATTTACTACCGCATGATTGAAAAATCACTACTGCATGTTTTATGTGTTGAATCATCAAATCGCGCAATACCCTCGCCTACCCCCCCCCGGTCTACCATCTCGTCAGATGCGGCATCTATTCACCTCGTCCTCTGCAATTAAAACGATGTGTTACACTAACTAAGCAGCTCCAGTCTCCATGTACGGAGCCTCGGTCCCTCTGATAAAAGGGATTCGATAGGTAAGAAACTTGGGGAGAGCCTTTAGACTAACAGGATTAAAGCCTACCTGCCCATCCTCGAAAATAAAGCAACTCAACAAAGTCCCGAGAATAACCGCATCCTGGGCCAAGACCATCTGTTTCTCCAACGCGTCACGAATATCTGCCGGCATACCATCAAACAGCTCAGTCCAAAAGGCCCGTTCCGCAACCTCGAACTCATCCGGCATCCAAAACTCCCCGCCCGTATATTCGCCAGCGAGCGTGTGAATACGACCGAAGCCAACTCCAAATGGAAGTGGGGAGGATAACTCCCAGTCGACCAAGCCGGTAACGCGGCAATCGTCATCGATCAGGATGTTCAAGTCGTTGAGGTCGTAATGGGCGACCCACAGCGGCAGCTGCTTAAACTGCTCCAGCTTGTCAAGAAAGCTTTCCAGGCGCTGTCGGTAAGGGGAGATTTCCTGCAGCGGCGATGCCAGAATGGCCTCCAGATGGGGTTGAATCTTGCTGACGACAGCCTCGCCGCTGCTGCTGGTGAGGCAGCCTTTGGAGAAAATTTGACCAAGAGACCTATTGATGGCGATTCGACCCTCGGGGCCTTTGCCGGCAACACCGTGTATCCACATCTTGCCGTGTAGACGGGTAAGGGAGTAGGCCCAAACATGGTCGTTGAGAAGCTCCTCGTCTTCCAAAGCTCTTGCATCGGGCACTACGGAGCCTAAAACCCCCCGTGCAGTCTTGAACGCATCCAGGTCGAGAGGCTCAGTGCGAAACTGTAAGACGAGCTCACGGCCGTCCGCCAATGTCAAGAACAGGGTCCTACTGAACATGCCCTGCATGGGAGGTTTGTCAACACGCTTTGCAGTGCTGCCTAGATGCTGGGCGACCAGTTTCTTTGCCCATTTAACTTGCTTCGTAGGCGTGTCAAGCAATTTTGGGAGATCTTTATCAGAAGCGATCATCGGCATTGCAAAGGATTGTGGAATGAGGTTATGCGAATGTGAAAACAAAGATTGACTTTAAACGTGACTGAGACGGTTAATCTGCCGTCGTGAGCGAGTGGGAGAGATTGGCGGCAAGCACTGTTTATTAGATGAGGACAAATGTAAAAGGTTGAGTTGTGATTTGTGATTGAGTGGGCTCCACTCGTCAGAGTCGGGCTTGTTGAACATCAACTACCAACCGTTCGTCGCCAACCAAGGTCCTCGTGTGACACGTTGATAGTCCAATGGTCCATCGGCGTCATCTTTGGGCAGAGGAGTCAATACACAATAGGAACCGCTGGGCCCGGCGCTAACAGGGGCTGTAACAGACATCTGTAACGAACAGCACAATTAACGCAAGCGTTGCAAAAGGTCATGGTCATCATCACTATTAAATCCTGACTGAAATCACTATAATTATAATTAATGAATTAACAGAATCGATTCTACTTACGTTAGATTACGTCTTGGGTATAGTCAGGGGAGCATGTATAATTAATATAGTGCATGATTAGATCAGGTTGTCAGAGGGGGGCATCGTCAGCTGGTGTGTATGCACTGACGTTGGCGCACACTTCTCAATGGGGACTCATGGGAATAGAATTTGTCTTGTGGACTCTCTAGGATCGACCTTGTCATCGCAGTCCGTAACAATGCTTCCCTTTTAGATATCAACGTCTGTCTTGTATACCATGTTCGCATCAAGATATCCAGAGAAGAGTCTTTAACCAGCTGATCCCTGAGCATTGTATCTCATCCTTTGTTCCTTTCAAATGCCTCGTCGCTTGACCCACAGAACCATTGTCCTTGGTGCCTCCACCCGAGAAAGCCCTTTGATTGGTACAAAGCAAATGAATAGTCAAACAAAAGAGCTGTGAGGAGCATGCAAGCCCAGTCAATTAGTCGTCCAAAATTTCGATGACATCTGGCTCTTTTCTTGGAGCCGGTTGCTGTTTCGTCATGTTCTTGTAGACCTGGTCCTTATCGTCATCGTAGTTGTCATCTTTCAGTTCTTCATTGGCTCTCCAGCTTCCGTCCAAGAAAGCTGCTATACTCCTTATTTGGTGTTTGTTGGCCCGCTTTAAAGCCTGCCTGACTTCCATCAAGAACTCGTCGACGCGAAGATTCGGGGGTGCCGCGTCTCCGTTACAGATGGGACATTTCCAGCCATCCGCCAACGAAGGCTCAGTCCGACTTTGTGACTTTTTGCCGCGGCGTGTCTGAAGCCAAGTTTTCAAGTCAAAGCACTCAATGTGCTTGCAAGACACCCCTCTGACGGGAATCTCAAACATGCTGGCGCTAAAAGGATCCGTCATGGATATACATAGAGAATCATCTTGCACAATGATGTCATCTGATGCCGCGAGTTGCATACGTCGTCGTATTTCGCTGCGAGTCTGCTCTGCACCAATTTTCTGTCCTTGACAAATCATGTCAAGAGTTGATGCATGATCCATGGTAACAATTATCTCGACAGTAAGATGATAGCCTGATCTCTCGTTAACGGATCCAGTCTCCATAGGCAAGCTAATTTGAATCGAGTTTGGACCCTGCTGAATTGAATCTGTGAGCTCAATGGGAACGTCATGATGAAAATGATGTCCCCTCTTGGGAAATACTGGTTCGTCGTTGAACAATATATAGATCTCAGCAGGCCAAATGCTGGGCGAAGTCATCCAGTTGATGCTGTCGAATAATTTTGTGCTCCGATCCAGTTTTATCAGCCGCAGGCGATAGCGAAGGCTGCCTTGTTCGAAGTGGTGTACCATGGTGCCTCCGTTCTGTTCCGGTTTCGATCTGAGACAATATTCATCCGCAGAGACTGCAAACCCAAATTTTTGGACACCCCTCTGAGGGAATATTGGCGTTGGATTTATTGCAAAGCGGCTAAAGAACTGGTAGTATCGAGTCCCATTCTCTTCGGAGCTCATTCTGTCAGGACTACGCGATCGTACCAGGTGAAGGCCCGACTGAACAGACGTCCAGTCGTGTGGGCTGAGGGGATACTCGGTTGGTGTGAGTGGAGAAGTCGAATAGCCTTCCCTTGCTTCGACTTCTGGTGGCATTGAGGTCGAGCTTGGCAATGTCCTGGGAGTGGACGAGGGTGTGTTCTGTAGAGGGCGAATGGGCTGCACATTTGCACTTCTTCCCCTTCTCGATGAGTTGGTCGGCGACGGCATGGCTGATGGCTGCCAGTCGGAAGATTCCCTACCGGTTGCCCGTGCTGCCTGAGTTGTCTGAGATTGGGATGCGTTTGCCGGGCTCTGGCTGGACAAGCACGTCGTGTTTATTGAGGACGCACGGTTTTGTGCACTGACTAAAGGAGGCGTCGGCGTCATTTGCATGGCTTGATGGGCGAATCTCTCAAAATGAGGAAACAGCGAATTTCCCGGGTTTTCAGATGCTCCAATCGGCGCAGCTTGCTGAATCGAGAGTTGACTGTTGAGCTGTACTTGTGCTCCAATACAGGGTGCAGGGGCCCCGATGGTAACTCTGGAATCAGGGAATCCAGTATCGTTCCATGAAACGTTGCTATTGGAAGCTGCATGATGAGCTGTAGACGCGACGTCGGCCAACGATGTTGTGTCGCTAGACGTGATCATGATATCATTCCGTTGCTGGCCAACGGGCGTTGATACAGGTGTGAGCATGGAAGGCGACGAAGCCTCATTAACTGAACACAGCACTCAAATTAGCTCAAAATGATAAAAGACAGAGGTAGACCTAGGCAGAAAAGACCAAATCAAGGGGACACGTACCATGGAGCCTTCTTAGTTGTGCGGCTGCGGTCATGATCACTCCCTGATACTTTGAGGCAATGGCTCGCCGTTTCCACACCGAATTTTGAGTATACGGACTGCTGCCCACGGCCAAGATCTCGTTTCGTGCATCAATTTCATGGATGGCCGCCATTTCGGTCGCCAAGGGCCCATCTCGCACTCCCAAAACTCGCCAACTCACGCTAAACAGTACTACGCGAAGTACCGCTGATGGGCATCCTATCATGTGAACCAGCTCATGTACCAAAAGCGGGAACTGCCTTTGGACGACCGAACCGAGAGCATCATTCCATCTTTGTGAGAAGCTGTCCAAGAATGTGAATATGGCTTGAGCTTGGGTATTGCAAAAAGTAAGTGGTCTTGACGGGCAAGATGGATCCCAAGGGAACTGTATAAACCACGCCAGATGCTGCAATCGCATTTCAGAGGCTGGCCTGAAGTACTGCTGCAGCAAATTGAGAGCAGCATCAAGGTTTGGATTGATTGCTCTCATCTCTGGTGGATGCTGTTGATCCATGGACCATTGGCACAGAATTCGGTGAAAAATGAGATATGCCACGTCGCCATGCTCACACGCTTCTAGGAGCTTTGTGTATCTCCATCTCTCGAGCGAGCCGATATGCTCATTATGATTTTCAAGCTCTGTCACACGTGTGACAATAGTCTGACGCCAAAATTCGAAATTATTTGGTGGCGTAGCACGAGTTGGCCGGGTTTGCCGCCGCGAAGAAGAAAAAGAAGAGATTGCTCTAACACCTGGTGATGTCGATAAAGTATGGGCGGCAGCGTGGGCAACGGGAGTGTTGGGCTGAACCCGCGGAAGGCTATTGTGACTCTCCAGAGATGCTGCCGTCGAACTCGCGGTTGATTCATCAACACTAATGTTGGGTTGCTCATGAGGAGGCAAAGGGGCTGCGCGTGAATGGGTACACGTAGTATCGGCTTGTTGTTCGGGTTGAATCGCGTGCATGATTTTTGCTGGGGGATGGGAACCTTTTGAGCCCGCTAGTGCCTGTTGTACAAACCTGACAAGGTCTGGCTCGTTACTACTCTCACGACAATCTCATTAGTATACGTTACTTAATGTTTCAATCTCCCTTCGTGCTTCGCGCGAGAGCTTCACATCAAACTATGAATGGGGAACCATGTGAAGAAACACCAGGGAATGCGGTATGGGCAGAACTATACCTAGGCTTCTGACAGGGGGCAACTGCTTCTGCGACCGGCGCACCCTGATTTTCTGAAATTTGACGAGGTAAAACGGCTGCGATGCAAGCCGATGGTGCGAAAACTTTCTTTCGCACTTTATTGTGTCCTGGTTTGTTCTTTTCAACGCGCGTATTTGAGGCTGGCCTGACGGTGGTGACGGCAGAAGTCATCCATGAAGGCCGAGATCCACCAATAAAGGCACGGCTTGTCTCGTTGGCCGCTGAGAATATTTGCCTTCCGGCGGCCAAGTCAGAGGGACAGGTTTCAGGTTCGGCTGGAGGTGTCATCATTGGTACGGCATGGATCGAACCTCGGATGCGGTCTTGGTAAGAAACACATCCTGAGCTGCAGTTTGGTCACATATACACAGCATAAACCCTTCTGGTAGATACTGTCTGCGCAAGAGGAAGCGAAACTAGCTAGTCAACTTTGGGTCAATCTTGCTGGTTGATGGGGTGGCAATGCTCTGTTTGAAGTTGAATGAGATTCTCGCGTTTGCTATGACGAGGCGGGGCGGCTATGAGCAATCAATACATGGACACAGCGCGCGTGCACTGATGGGCAAGAATGGGCAAGAATGGGCAAGACACACCTTTTTTTTCCCTCTCCCCTCCCTTTTATTTTGCGAGCCACGAGACGAGTCAAGCGTGAGGAAGTGCTGGGGTGACAAAAAGAGGCGAAGTCGGTCTGCTGTTGCGCAAGTGAGGGTTTGCGCAGTGAACGAACGAGAGCGAAGTGCGGTGATTGCACGAGTCAGGCGCCTCTCCCGACGTGAAGACCTGTGCACTTGCTTTTTCCGAGGAGCTCGTCGGCTGGTCGGCTGGTTGAGGAGGCAGGAGCGCAACGGTTCGTGAAGTCAAAAGATTCGGCAAGAACGAGCCCTGCAAATCTGCAAGGTCTAATTGAGAGTCGACGGCTTACATAGATGTCCATATCTTGTGAAGAAGGAAGACAGAAAGGGGTGATGAATGAGACTGAGACAGTACACGACTACAAGCCCCACGTGGGGTGGTCACTAACAGCTATTCGCAGCTTTAAAGGGTGAAGCAGTTAGGAGTCCTTTGTTGATAAGCTCTAGCAAAAGGCGTGTGTGCAATTAGCATCTTAGTAATTTACTAAATGCCGAAATTGGGGCTCCACTTGCCATCGCCTCTAATACTACAGAGTACTGCAACTGCAATGCAATTCAAACAACACAGCATGATTGAGCGGTTGGCCAAATCGACGTTGGAACAGGCAAGCTGGGAACGGAAATATATGCATGTAATAGACTGCGAATGGATTGTGCCGTGTGGACGAAAACAGAAGAAGACGAGGGAGGGGCTGGCAGTGGTCAGTGGTCATTGCAGCCATTCTGCGGCAGGGCCCCGACGGATCCAGAAGCGGCGATGGGATGGGACTATTAGTGGACTGGACCAGACTGGACCAGACTGAACTGATGAATTTGTGCGGCGCCATTACGCCACAGCAGACTTTTGCCGCCCAAACTAAAACCACCTGGCGCTGGCAACGACGGCCCCAGCTGGCCTTGCTGTCGAAGCTTCCAACCAGCAAGTACAGAGTAGCCAACCAGTCAACCAGGAATCGTGCCACGCCCCGACTTACCCCGTCGTCCATCGGCGCACGACTCGGCACACTGGGCGGCACGCCGCATCGAGCCAACAAGACATTCGCAGCACAACCAGCACATCGCCATCCCACCAGTCCTCTTCCCTCCCCCCCCCCTTCCCTCGTGCACGCAGCCGAAGAAGTCAACATCTCCGTGCAGCCCAACCCGCATCAGCTCACGGCCTTCCACCTACTGCAACTTCTTCACCAACTTCTTCACGACCGACTCGACCGATCCGACCGACCCGACCGACGTAGAGCTGATGGCGCAGGCCGTTACTTTTGCGCCTGAGCCTGCCTCTGTCCTGCATTGATTGAGAGGAACAAAAAAAAAAAAAAAAAAAAAAGGAGCTGGCTGCACCCCCCCACGTCGTTGATCCGTGTCTCATCTGCCCCCGAGGCTTCCATCACGCTACTAATAACTGCAATCCCGTCGTCCTCTTTCGAAACTGCCAACCGCCTGCTCCGCGCTTCCGCATACACACGCAGCTCCAATAACGAACGGCGGTCCCTCGGCGGCGCCAGACCACCATGGCTACGCGGGCAGCCTGCGAGCCACCACCTCGTCCTGAGGTGGGCGATACCTTGATAGTGATTCGTATGTCGCTCCCCACGATGGCTTTCCATCTCACCGCCCCCTTCTGCTAGGATGCGCTCATACAATCTTGCCGCCCTTGTTGTTTGTGTGGGAAATGTTTCGCTAACAATGTGGCTCTTCCGCAGACGACTTTCTAGCACGAAGCTCCGATGAACTGAGTCTCTCTCAGGGAGATCGAGTCGAACTAATTGAACGAGATGATGAATTTGGCGATGGGTGGTTCTTGGGGCGCCATCTCGTCAACGACAATACCGGCCTATTTCCCGAAGGTACGTTAACGCTCTACTCCTGCGTTTCGAGTTGCATGTAACCTCGAACCGTATGCTAAATGCAATTTCAAGTTTACACGCGCCTATTGCCAACGAACCATCCGGCCTACACTCCCTTCGAACCTCTTCCAGAGGCCAAGAACATTGACAAGGCCAAGGGCGTAGCTGATGCACCCACAACTGCGCCGTCCGTCCCCGAGCACTCATCCATCTCAGTGTCTCATGAGGTAGAGGACTCTTCAACATCGTCACCTAAACAGCCTGTGAAACTTGATACTTCTACTGTCCCGAGTACCACACCGACTACTTCTCTTGTCCCAGAGCCCAAACGCACGCCGAGCCAGGCCCATGACAGCCAAGTTCTCAACGATACTTTGAATGTGATTAATGAACATATTACACACTTGAGAGGCTCGCCAGGCAATGGGGGACTTCGGATACCATCGGGAGCCAATGACTCAGGGAGTGAATACAGTATGCCACTTGATCAGAGAATGTCCTACATCCAAGGCGAAGAAACAGACGAAGAGGAGGATAGGGAACACACCCGTCCCGAGGTCGAGTCATGGAATGCCGACCAGGTCGCCGAATATCTCCTTACCGCTGGAGTGGAGAAGCAACACTGCGAAGTGTTTAGAGATCAAGAAATTAGTGGCGAAGTGCTTCTGGGGATGGACCAGAGCTCCTTATTCATCAAGGCATTTGATTTGGGCTCTGTTGGCAGACGACTTAAAACGTGGCACAAGATCAAGGCCCTTCAAGACGAGGTCAATCTTCCAGCGCCGTCGACGAGGCGTACGACACAAACG
The DNA here is from genome assembly GCA_023658445.1 of Epichloe bromicola. Lineage (NCBI taxonomy): Eukaryota > Fungi > Ascomycota > Sordariomycetes > Hypocreales > Clavicipitaceae > Epichloe > Epichloe bromicola. The sequence goes on from CP098269.1 coordinate 2,312,150, forward strand.
TGGGGTAGTGATGCAGGATCGGAAGACATCAAAGGGACGAGAAGCCGAACAAACACCACCACAATGACTTCTCTTTCCAACCGCCTCTCATCCCATCGCGCTTCATCAGGCCCAACATCCAGAGTCAGTCCCACTACGTTGAAGTCACCACTCTCACCGACTAGCAGCCACGATAGCTCTACTGTATCGAACCACATTAAACGCCCATCCGCCGCATCTGTTCGAGAGCTTCACCACTCACGCCGACACTCTTCCATCGACTATCGTGCCCCCGCTCCGCCCATCATCACGGGCGTCATACCAGGAAACCCCCCCCCAGCTCCTTCACCCAACGGAATTATGCTGGACACAGGCATGTCCCACAGGAAGCAGGCTTCGTTTGACCGCAATTGGACCCTTGGGAACGCGTTCGGGCAGCCGACTCCCACTCGCCCGCTCTCTTCTGCTGGTTTGCAAGACCTCTTGACTGGCTCAGACCCCGATTTGCAAGATTCGGCAGTCGATTTGGACAGAGGTTACTTTTCTGGCACTGAAACAGACGGAAGACGGCGCAACGTGCTGCGCAAACGGGATGGCGCCGGACATTCTAGACAGTCAAATTATGCTGACGAGCAGCGAGTCCGAAGCGCCACGGCACTATCGCGACATTCACGATTCGGCAGTGTCGACTCTTTCCGTGACCCGACCCTGTCGCCCGCGGCGCAGAAGTATTTCGGCGCTCAGTTGACACCGCATAGGAGGACGATATCGACGAACACGACCGAATCAGTTCGCCCTGCCCCCCCGGCCAAGGACAGTCCAGCACCAATTGTCACGAGAATCGACACCGGTCTGAATCCTACCAGGTCCCCACCTTCGCCTGTACACGCCAACGGGGGAAAGCAGGGCTTTGCCCCCGACTGGCTCGCTGCCGTGGTCAACAAGCCCATGAGCAAGGGTCGGCCCGGCATGCGAGCCATTTCCGATAAACTCACGAGTAATCGGTCCAAGGAAATCACGTCTCCCGATGGAGCGTTGGACTCACCCGGACTCGCAACTTCGAGTACAGCCTCTGGAGAGCCGAGCCTCGATATTGACTCGCCAGGCACCGGCAAGAGCTTCAATGCAACACCTTCGGGCAAGAGCAGCAAGAGGAAGGGCAAAAAGGACACCAGCGCCTACACCCGAGGCCTCCTGAAGATTGGGCCCCTGGAGGCCAAGAAGGGTGCCGACTACTACGGATGGATGAAGAAGAAGAGCTCCAACCTCATGACGACGTGGAAACCACGGTTGTTCGTTCTCAAGGGCCGCCGCCTAGCCTATTATTACTCAGAAGAGGATGACCAAGAGAAGGGTCTGATTGACATCTCCTTTCACCGTGTTTTGCCTGCAGGTAATGAGAGGCTGACAGGCCTCCATGCCACACTCACCGGGGCAGCTGGCGGCGGTCCCAGCCTTCCCCTCATGGGCAACGAACCCAACCCGGCGGAAAAGAGTAACGAATCGGTGTTCATCTTCAAACTCATGCCCCCGCGGGCCGGTCTCTCGAGAGCCGTCAACTTCACCAAGCCAATGGTGCATTACTTTGCGGTGCCCAACCTCGAAGCCGGTCGCCTGTGGATGGCGGCATTGATGAAAGCCACTATTGACCGAGACGACACCCAACCCATTACCACGACGTACCAGCAAAAGACGATCTCACTCGGCAAAGCCAAGCAGATGCGTCACCGCCCGCCCGCCCTCATGAACCTGGAGGAAGCCGCAGAAGACGATCAGCAGGTGGGGGGCACCAAACCCGTCAACGGTCTCGGTATCCTCGCCGAGTCTGACAGCGGTGTGTCGGGCATGGGCAAACTGAACGGAGTCCACCCCAATGGCAACCTTGTCCCCGAGCAATTCGAGTCCGTAACTGCATCTGCATCTGCACCGATGGTCCCTGAAGAATCAAGCGCATAGGCTGCTCTTTATCGCAAAAGGACCATATAAACTCGCCATTCTCACCTAATATAATACACATTGACTTTCCATCTAAATCTACAAATACAACAGCCACAGTATTCACTACCAAGAAAAGAAGAAGAAAAAAGAAACACCTATGGGCCAGAATATATTTTGCACGCGAGCTATGACGAGACGGCCTTGTCTTTACCTTTTTTTCCTCCTTTCCTGTTTCAACCCCCCCCCCCAAAGTCACCAATTTAAACCTGCTAGACATGTACCATCCATTCCCCTTTTGTATTTTCCCCAGCTTGCCTGACCAGTCGGCCCTGATCTCCTTCCCTTTGAACATGTCATATTTATCTATCGCAATGAGCGTAACGGAACGGACACGCGAATCACGCTAATTTTCCTCATGAGGGGATTGAAAATGGAAAGACGGATTGGCGTCCAAGAGGCTTTAGAGCCGATATATATTTGCTTTTGCTCGTCCGGACCGATTTAATTCGTGCGTGCGTGCATGATTGTCGATGTAGTGACGACTCATCCCACATGTTTCCACCAAGATAGTGTCACGCCAGGATACCATTCCATTCGCGAACAGTATGTCTTCCGTGCCCGCCATACCTGCGTCAATCACGGCGCTTAGAGCCCTCTCAAGTGGTAACGTTGTATTCTGCGCAAAGCTAATCGGTATCAAGCCGTGATTCCAAAGTGATCGCTACGCGCCAATGTACGCCAGACAAGGCCCCATCTGCCCATCTGTCCATCAACAAACAAGTTTGAAAAGCTGCATCGCCGTGGAAAATAAGATACAATCTGCCCCCGCCCCACCTTGTTATCTATTATAGTGAGAAGAAAAAAAAAAGAAAAAAAAGGAGGTGCAACGTTTTTGGCATTCGGTCAATTCATTACTTGTTCTCGTAGCATGTAGAGTATTCATGGAATTTTCCCTTTGCGCCGTACGTAAATCATTTCGTTCAGCAACATTATGGTTTCAACCTCCTCCCCCTGCCCGAGTTTGCCAAGTCATGACGTAGCATAGTCATCTCTCGAGTAAGAAAGGGGGCATCATGTATCATGTTAAACATCTCGAAGTTTCTGGTTCATACCCATGAGGAGTTGTCGAATAGACTTGATCAGATGCTGCTCTACGCCCTCAAAGTTGCTGGTAGACGACGACGACGACGACTCTCCTTGGCAGCCCTGAGCAACAATACTGGCGTCGGCGAATCCCAGGACCCGATCGATGGCGGACAGGGTGACGGCTTCGGCGCGGGCTTGGCCAAGTCGGCCTTGGAGTGCCTTGATGGAGACGTCTTTGAATCCATTGAGGGACGCGAGGACCTTGGCCTCGAAAATGGGCGGTGTTTCCATCGACGCCGACCCCCCCGGTGCAGGGCTCTTGTTTTTGGCGAACCCCTCAATAACTTGCCGAATACCCTTGATACAAATCGTCTCCATCTTATCATTCTCGGTGGCGTCCTTCTTCAGACCAACACATCGGTTCAAAGCCGACATGACAATGGCCTCGGCCCTCGGGCTTTGTGCCTTCTTCAGGTTCTCCACGAGACCATTCTTGAGTCCGACAACTGCTGCCAGCAGCCGTGGTTCAATGACTGGTCTGGCGGGCGCGGTCGCGGGTGGTGTCGTTGACGGCCGGCTTCCCGGCGTTGACGTCTGCAGGGGACCAGCTGCCCCTGGGACTGCGGCAGAGCCCACTGCAACAGCTGCTGGCGCAGCTGGTCGAGGTTGCTGCGTGGCTTGCGCGACAGGCTGCATCGCCCCGGGCTCTGTCTTGACAGGAGCGCTCGACGGAGTCAGGGGCAGAAGCTCGGCATACGGTGAGCTGTATGCCCCAGGTTGTGGAACTTGTGCTCTCGCGGGGGCTGGAGGAGGTCCGTATCCGGCGGGTATTTGAGCCGGTGGAGGAGGAGGAGGAGGAGGTGGTGGTGGTAGTGGTGGATTGGGTTGTCCAGGTTGTCCAGGTTGTCCAGGTTGTCCAGGTTGTCCAGGTTGTCCAGGTTGTCCAGGTTGTCCAGACTGTCCAGGCTGTGCCGTTGCTGGTGCTGAAGCATATGGCTGCATTGGACGACCGGGCTGTGGAGGATAACCTGGAATCTGATAACCCGGAGGAGCTTGTCCGGGGGCGTACTGAGCTGCATTGTACAGATAAGAATAGGGTCCGTATCCCTGCGCCGCGAGGAGGTGCCTGTCTGGCGAGGACGGCTTGCGCTTCTTGCCGGCATCCAATTCGACGCCTGGAACGCGGGACCAAAGGTTCGTTGTCTCGTCCTTCTTGAAAGCCTCGTTCCCAATGAGATTATGCCTCACACTACTCTCCCAGCCCTTCGTCTCTGTGTGGAAGTGAAACCATGGATACCTTTGGCATATTCTCTTGTAAATCTGCTTGAGCGTCAAGCCGTCAGGGGCCGCCGTCAAAGTCTCGTCGATTAGAACACCGTAGTTTTTGTTGGGCTTCTGCAGCTGCTCCTCCGTGTAGTCTTCGATCTTGAGCTCCAGAGGGGGAGACTTTGGCCGAGCCTTCTTTTCTCTCTTCTCCCGCGCTCTCCGTTCGGCGTCGGACCCCTCGGCTCCATCCTCCCTAGGTTTGCGCGGCTTGTACTTGCGTTTTTCTGGTCGATCATTGCCATCCTCCGGCAGGGGGTGTTTTCTGGGCCTGCCTACTTTGCGCTTGATCGGTGGTTCTATAGGAGGTGCCTGGGGTAGTGTCTTCTTGGCCATTTCCTGTTGCTGCTTCTTGAGTAGTCGTTGCTCTCGTTTCGACATGATGCCATTCTTGGGCGGTCGACCCGGTCCTCTCTTCTTGGGTATCTGTGGAAATATCATTCCTGCTTCGGCAGTAGACTCGTTCTTGAGTTCCGAGTCATCCTCCATGTCCCCATCGTCGTCATCAGCAACGCCATCCTCACCATCATCGTCATCGGCGGCGCCGTTCTCAGCATCTTCCCCGTCCTGCCCATCTTCGCCCCCTTCGCCATCCTCGGCATCTTCCGCGCCTTCATTGTCGGCATCTTCGTCGTCAGACAGCTCTGGCGGGCTGACTTCGACATCAGATAATTCGTCGCTCGTATCTTGAATCTCCCCATTCCCGTGCGATTGTTCAAAGTCAAAGCTCATTTCCTTTCCGCCGTGCGATTGACGGTTCTTGGGGGCTTCTTCTTCTTGCAAATATTCTTCTGCTCCAGTTCGACCGCGTTCTACGCCGTTGATGATGAAACGAAAGTCCACATCCTTGATCTGCAGCCGGTCGCCACATTTCAGAACCAACTTGTCACTCTTGTAATGCACATCTTCACAGAAGAACCCATTCTTGTGGAGGGGGGTGGCCTCGAAAACACCCTCTTCCTGATTGTAAGCAATCTTCAGATGCTCTCTAGATATGGCCTTTGTCTTGCTGGCAATGTTCGGGCCAGGAGAGTGAATACCAATGAAAGGAACATGCCACGGTGATGGCCGTAGTGAAGTAAGGTCTACAGCCGCAGCGCCCGGTGTATGCGACACGTATTGACGATTTGAGATGATGTTTTCTTGAGTCTCCTCGTTCTCCTGCTGCGATGAACCATTCGTGCTCGTCTTTCGCCTCTTTGGTGGCCGTCCACTTTCCTCGCTGTCGGATTCCGGGCCCAGCATGCCACCCTCCTCACTGACATATGATTTGCTAAACTTGCTGCGATCGTGGAGGATAGGCGATGGGGGCGGCAGTCCCCTGCTGGCGTTTTCCTCGACGCGACGCTTGTGTTCGCCTTCCCGTTTCTCATCCCGCCGGGCTTGTTCCAATGCTCTCTGATCACGGCCAATGATGACAGCGTATGTTGTCATTTGAAATACACTGTCGGCGAACTCTACCCGAGCAAAAGACTCCAGACTCCTTTCCGCGTTGCCTTGCCGTAGAGCAGTCGGTGCCGCGAGGCCGTTCAATCCCCCATCCAGCATGTTCGGAAGCGTAACTTGTGACGGCGTAACAGTGGGCGGCGGAGACATGGCGTTTGGTGGTCCAGACATTGATGCGAGAGCCATCATCATGTAGGCATGCTGGTCAAAATTTGCCATTTGCGAAGGGGTGAACGGGGTCGATGGCGGAAACTGCTCGCTTGTGGCTACACTTGCTATATTAGGAGGAGGTTGTGGCCGTGGCTGCTGGGGAGGTTGAGTTTGCATCTTGGCCTGGCCGGACATGATGGTGTCACCGTCGATAGTATTGCTTGGTGCAGCATCTAGCATCGGCTGGTCTTCCGAGACGATATTTTCCGTCACTCTGACGGGATTCTCGACGGCGGGGTTGGCAATTGCCTGTGGTGGTGGGGATTTGGTCGTCGCGTCGCCGTTTCGTTTTGGGGTTGAGGGTTGCACATGTTCTGTAATGGGCTGCGCAGATGCGTCTGTCGACGCGGGAGCAGCAGAAGTGGCCGCTCCGGCAGTGGCAGTGGCAGAAGCCGTCGCGGCAGTCGCCATGGCACATGAGCTCGGTTCATGACTGATCGTGGTGTCTGGCGCAGGCACAGTCGCAGTCGCTACTGCGTCGGGAGCTGCAGCCGGAGCAGTAGTAACAGGAACAGCGGCGGCGTCCGCATTGTGGCCTTCGCTCGACGAAGTCATCGCTGCGCCTGCCACAGCTCCTTCGCCTGGAGTCAAGGCCCGGGGGGGGGGGAGTGGTTGGGGGCAGTAGGCGATGACGGTGCCGTTGGCGACAGGAACGCGATGTTGATGTTGACGTCGGATTGAGGCCTCAAGCCTCGGGCAAAAATTATCGACTGACTGGCACTGGCGGGGGTTAGCCTTTGTTGTACCGCGATGCTGGGGTGGGTCGGATGGGTCAGATGCGGGAGGGAAGACGCGTCATGATTGGCTGTGAGTGCGTCTCCTCATAGCGGGCAGGCGCAAGTCAGCCTCCGGTCCACTATTCTTCCTCCCTCTTGCCTTGCATCTTGCATGAGCATGGATGGCGTAGAGCAGGACAGACACCGCCCATGCAGTAACTCATCATTCGCACCAGTACACAAGAGCCTCGTCCGCCAAAGTGCCCCGTCTCGTGGAAGAATCACCCACGCGTTGGTCACGCCATCTTTTCTGCCGAAAGCTTTGTGGTGCGTGCGTGCGTGCGTGCGTGCGAGTCTTGCTCGTATAATTCACATCGCTCCGCTGGCCCTGCAATAATAGAAGACTTTAATACAATACATTAAAACGCGCCCCATCGTACCATGGTACATGCTCCGTACTGTACGGATTACAACTTCTTCTCTCCATTCTGAAACAACCCCATGCAGTCAGTCATCAAGGCACGGCCCGAGCGGGCGGCCGTAGAAGCCAGCCCTGCATCCTGATTCGCCCATCCTCGTCGCCAAACCATCCTCGGCTCTCTGGTCCGATGAGCTTCAGGCGCGGCGCCTGCCTACTGTTTGTTGTCAGCCAACAAGAGTTTCGAGTCTCGAGTCTCGACGGCCGTGTTTTGTCAACGTATCGTTAGGCGCCGAAAGAGAGCTGCGTGCCTCAGTGAAGCATAAATATGAAGGCATTCTATTAAATGTCATTTGATCTGTTTCTTTCCTTGTTCTCAATCAATGACGTCCATACTTGATACAAAGTCTCCCTTTGTCCCCCTTTTCTTTTTCCTACTGTCGCCTACTTTTCTTCTTTGGTTTGGATAGTGAATCGGGAGGGTCTACCCATTTTCTTTCATGAACATCTCTTCTGGTCTCGCTGATTTACATGATATTCATTACATTGTTGAATATCATCACCACGGCACCTCTTGGCGTATCGCACATTTCACCATGCCACTCTGGAATCATGACCCCGAACACCATGCCGGCATTCACGACCCCGACCTCCCTGGACCCATCCAGCGAACAAACACGGCTCACTCTCGCTACGTCCGAATGCTCCTCGACGTGGACGCTATTCCTCTCCTGCACAGCGTTCTCGCCTCCTTCTTCGTCTGGCTCCTCCTTGCCGGCTTCCTGGTCTTCCCTGGAACCTTCACTACGATTCAGAAATCCATCGAGAGCAAGCATCCGCAGGAGTGGACGGATCAAGCGACGGACAAGATTCTCAAAAGCGTGAAAAACGTTCCCCTGTTGGTCATTGCGGCCATCGCCTGCGGCACATCGGTCATTGGCATGGCGGTGCTCGCGCTGCGGCATATCGATAACTACGTGTGGATGCTCAACAAGATGATCATGCCGGGCATGGCAAATAGCCTGGCTGGGCTGATTTCGACGCTCGTGGGCGTGTACTCGCAGCAGCATGGGGTCTGGAGCGTCACTGCCAAGGTCACGGCGATTGTGGAGGGTGCGTGTTTGGTTATTGCAGGAGGAGTATTCGTGTTTTTTGAGACCTTTCTGTTGAAGAAGATTCGGGTTAATCATGGGCAGCATTACGAAAATTGGTCGCAAGACGACTTGAGCATGGTGAAGAGCAACAAGACGGCAAGCGAATTGTGAAAAGCTTGGAGGTTTGATGGATGGAAGAACAAGGCGGAGAAGTTGCCCGCACAGTAGTGCAAAGTGTGATTGATGGAATACTTGTGGCGGACTGGAATAGTAAAGCAATGAATAGACTGCAAGTCTTCTCAAGAACTGAGCAATGGGACCCTTGCACCTTGGACCAAGCTGTTTTCTCGTCGTTTTGTCACCCATTCGGCCAACTTATAAGCGCAGTGACAGAGTAGGCCTGCCAGAAATCCCACTGCGTCGTTTTTGAATGCCAGAATGCCGGCCGTGGTCATCAGCATGACGGTCCATCTTTCCAAACGTTCTTCGTCAGACAGTCTACGAGGCCGCCTTTCACCAGCGGAGTTTCCCCAAAGGTCAGGAGCTCCCTTGTTCAGCGTGTGTCCCACCTTGGCTAGCTCCAAGCCGGCTGCGAGGACCATGATGCCGAGCAGGCTCTTCGGATATGATCGCATCAATCCGATCAGAGTCTCGCCAAATAAGAGACCTGTAAGGAGTTTGATGAGCCCCAGAAAGATGATACTCGCGCCACTTCGTGCCCCAAAGCGATACTGAGCAGCCAATCCGCCTGCTCCGTGACAAAGCGGCATTGCTCCGAACCATGTGCCAGTGAGATTCATCAGGGCCACACTAATGCCTATAGCTGTGACAGATGGTGTGTGGATTTCGGGGAACAAATCGGCTGCCAAGGCGTTCACGGCAATTATTGAATTCAGCGTGGTCAGGGGAAGCTGCCCTATTGCCATCCACAGCGCTGGTGAATCGTTGACCCCAATCCATTCGGGCAAGACAAATTGTGGTGTCCAAACTTGAAACCAAGGTGGGCTATGAGAGGAATTGAGGACAATGATGGAAGCGAAGATGATTGCGAGGACAAAAAATATCGAGGCGTACGGAAAACGTCGAAGGCGCTGTGTTGCAATGAGCACGAGGAATGCGAAGAAGGCCCAGATGCGATTGTCCAGGACTGGATGGACCCAATGTAGAGGCTGCAAGAGAGACGACCCAGCACCGATAATGAGAGAAAGACCAGCACCGAGCTGGATTCCTTTTACAACAGGAATAGGAACAACGGAGGTTGCCCAACGCAACAAGCCCGTTACGCTCATCAGCAGCACGGCGGCTCCCACCCACTGCCCAGCTGCGACAACAACTCTCATGGACGAATCTTCTCGACCAGAAATTGCAGCTGATGCGATCGCCTTATATGATGTCCATCAGCATCGTGGCGGAAACAGTACAAAAGGGAAGATATATAGGGGCATACTTTCATGGGCTGCACGGGTAACGGGATGCCGAATCCAACACCAGTAAGAATGTTGAAAATGCCGGAAAACACCAAAGTAGATCCCAAATGAACAGATCCCTGTGTAGAGAGAGCAATCATCAGCGGCAATAAGGTTCCGAGATCTCCCAATGAGCCGGAGATCTCCGCCCACGGCGCATCGCGAAAGGTCGATACATTATGTGCGTTCAGCCGTCGGATGTGGCCCAGCCACGATGCCATTTTTCAAAGACACGAGGTGTTTGACCACAAGCGGGAGAAATCAGAACTAAAGATGCAATGAGTGTAGCAGGTCCGGAGAGCAGGCTAGGCTCCTGTCCCAAGATGTCAGGCCTGCTTGTTGATCGATCACCTGGTTGCAGCCGCTTGTCATACCAGACCAGCCAGTGATTTCGTCACAGATACTGTATGCGCGCACTGTACGATTGACGGTCGAAACGGAAAGGATTGGAGGTGGATCCTCCGGTTGCAGCTTTCCAAGTAATAGTGGGGGCCGCAATGACCAATGAATCCGCCTCTTCCAACTTGATATTTCGGCGGCAAGCACATGCGGCGGCGCCATGTTCGTCCATGGGCATCAAGATGCCAGCTGCGTAGAGGTCGGAGGACACTTGTCTTCCTTTTGACTAATGTCTCTGTTGGCCTATGCTTATTGATCAACCATCCGTGAGACTTGACCACGCCATAAGACAACTCATTAATTTAGCGTGTCAGTCATACATATGTTCCATTCGAGATACAATGGACAATACCATTGCTAGATTGAGACATGGCGTCGCGATCTGGTTCTTTGGTTGACATGTCCCGGCCAAGACGGCCAAATGCAGGAGGTACCGGCTAATAACAAACGCTGGATTGACATGGGCGATGGCGACGACAGTAGTGCTACTGCTGCTACTCTGTAAGTTACAAACAAGACCATGCCTCGTTCATTGCAAATTCTTTTCGTCATGTACGGAGTAGCGCAATGGAATCGGGCTAGTAGCTACGGCCCGATTGGGCTGCGTTGTGAACAGCAAATAACATAATCCTCGCACAACTATTACAAGCTTCCGACAGTTATAATGCTGGACTCGGTAGAAGCTTCATGTCTCCAAAAGATGCCTGAAAACGCCGTTGTGTCAAAAGGCATAAATTCCCTGTGTAAATCTGTGCGAAAAGGTACCTCTTCTGGTTTGGGCCTAGTTCCTAATAATACTGGGTGACGATGGTCATAGCAGAAATGGGTACTCCGCAATTGCCCAGGAAACATTGAATCTCTGCCTTCCCGTTGGCCCGTGACATGCCGCCCCGCTTTTCTGCCGGACTGGTACAGCTGGCTGGCTGGCTAGGGCCTCGGGTTCTCTGATCAACAAAATCATGACCCAGTCCGCCTCGCGCGACTAGAGACGATTTCTCGCTCCTCCACCCCCATCCTCATCCACGACCAGCAAAGGTGAGTGAAGACGTCCTGCTTGCTAGTGAAAATTTGTCAGTCCCCATTCCCCTCCCCGAGAGCCTCTGGATCCGAGCATTTGCTTGTTCTCTTATCTTCCGTCAATTGCTGCACGATGGCCATCTCGCATCCTGCGTAGATGGCGGATGCCGGCATAGCCGGCCGTCGCGATCGGGGAACGAGCTTCGCAGAAAGAAAAAAAACGTCAAAACGGCCAGAATCGCGCGCATTGCGCAGATAATTGCTACTCAACAGTCCGGTTTGCGCGCCACCGAATGACGGTTGAAATCAATTGGCTCGATTTCTCAAAGTCTCTGCGGGCATTGGTTCATTGCCGCGTTCGCGCTGCGAATAGCCCAATTGCATTGGCTTGGCTTGCACATTCTCAAGCAGGCGTCTCCCTCGCACCATTTGCTAACATGTGTATTCCTCCATAACAGAGCATCATTGTCGACGTCTCCACTCACAAATCCCAAGACAACGACCACAATGGCTGTCATTGACACTACTCTTGTTGCCCGCGAGGCCATGAACACCCCCACCAAACGTGTGGCGTCCTGGCCTTCCGAGAATGTTGGTGTCATGGTCGTCTTCTGCATCGTCTTCCTTGGTATGCAACGTCCTTGCCCTAGCCGTTTCCCTCCGCTGATCTGGCCCTCGTCAATGGCCATGACACAAACATGATTTGGAGCAATATATCTGGAGCTTTCGGAAGTGCGCTAATGCCGTCTTCTGTAGTTGCTGTCGGAATCATTGCTGTCTACATCGCCAAGTTCCTTGCCCGCAGAAAGGAGAAGAGGGAGCGACAGCAGCCCAAGTACTAAAGGTTTTCTGCTGGTCCTCGCTAGCCGAGGTTGAGGATGGGAGGGGAGAGGAGCGGAGAGACAAGCTACGTGCGACGGGATGAGCAAATGAATGCAGTAATAATCAACGAAGACGGGTAACATGTGGCACTGGAAATAGGGGACTTCAGACACGCTGACTGACACTCTTTTTGTTTGTCGATTCCAGCCGTCGACCTCATGCTTCTCTCCCTTGACATCACCCCAAATCGAATCCAAACTGTGAGCGACTCGCAGCCGACCACTTGGGCTTTCAACGTTTCGACATGTCTTCATCATTTGAACGCGGTGTATTTGGCTGTGTACGCAAGACAAACGTGTTGTGTGGTCGGCATAGCAGAGGATGGGAGGGTAGAAAGGCTCATAGATGGGCGCACCTGCACTCGCGCTCTTTGCCCGTGTCCAGACTTGCTGTATTCTATATTTTCTAATACTGATACCTCTTGTACTACATTGTCATGTCACGCCTTTAATGCCTATTCCATTTATTTTTCACATGCAAACTCGCCTCTACGCGCTGCTTTCCAGCATCTCAACCACCCGCCAATCTCTCACATGGAAGCCAAAACAGGTTCATCACAAACCCTCCTTGGCCAACATATCCGCAACGCCCAAGTAAAAAGCCACGGCATTGAACCCCCTCCTCACGCCCATCCACCGTTTCACCATCCACCGCACTCTGTTGGACCAATTGATCAAATCCAAATGATTCACACCCAGCAAGGTCCCCTGGTAAACCCCCCATCTACTACTCTCCACACTCACCAGTCCATCATTCGCCCCTTGGCTCCGCTCAACGATGCTCATCGGCAGCCGAAACGGACTCAGCAGCGGCGGCGGATCCATGACGGCCCCGTACGAAAAGTACCGCACCTTGTCGTCATCCACGACCTTGTCGTCATCCACGACGTCCCTGTTGAACGTCCCCGTCATGTACTCCGTCGTCAGCTGCGCAAACGCCCTTGTCCCCAGCCCGGCCCTCTCCAGCACACTGTACAGCCGCGGCAAGTACATGATTCCCGACGACGAACGAAGCACGTAGTCTGCAAAGGGAGACCCCCTGTGCGGCGTGGACACCGTCGTCAGCGATGCGACTTGGATCCTCCCCGCCGCCCGCTGCGTTTGCGCCGCCATTTTCGAAATCATGTAGCGCGCGTCGAGACCGCCCATGCTGTGCGCGATGATGTTGACCGGGCCCGCGTGCTGCGCGGCAATCTCGTCGGCTAGTTTGGCGGCGCGGTCGCCGATGGAGCCCGAGGGCGGGACGCTCGTCGTCATGACGCGGGCGCCTTGCGCGGTGAGGGCCTCTTTGATGCCGTGCCAGTAGTGGATCGTCGGGAGGCCGGGGAGGCGTAGTTCTGAGAAGCCGAGGAGGCCGTGGGCTAGGACGATGGGATATTTGGGCGCCGCTGAGTGGGAACAGACGATGCGAGTTAGCTTCGTGAGATCGGGAGGACAGGGGGGACCGTTTAATACTGTAGTGGTCGCGGATGTAGGCGTAATCGTCTTTAATCTTCCTGTCTATGTCTCTGACGCGGGCATCTTGTGCGCGAGTCCTCGCGCAGGCGGTTCGCGACAAGGGACGGCATTGTATGGGGCGCGTGGATAGGACGGCTTCGTGACACAGAGGGGTTGCGCGTCGGGGGAGCCATGCACGCATCTCTTCGTGGTATAATTTGGCATGCTGATTTTGAATGTGGGATGGCGATGTGGTTGCCGAGGACGTTGGTTGATGACTTGAGTGTCGGAAAAGTTCGATGCCGATGCCTGCGCGCGCATGGACTGACGTCACTAAGGCGAAGCTTCCCGAGCTCTCACTCAATTGGGAGGCTTACTCCGTACAGGCAGCTTCGATGCAGGTCACCAAACGACGAATTTGAGGAAACATGACAGCGATGAAACAAAAAGCCATGGTTTTTTATTGTAGTCATCATTTGATTCATTAGTTAAGTAGCTACTATTTGGGCATGCTCGACTCCAGCAAAGGACGCGCCCTTTGTGTCCGAGCCGATCCCTTTTCCCTCGCCAAATGTCTGTGGGACCTGTATCTATGCAAAACTCTGAAAATTCCTTTTCATGACAAGTTATCGGCATCATCATCATCATCATCATCATCATCATCATCATCATCGTAATCATCATCCACCCATCGTTATTGTCAGCTCTTTTGCGAAGGCATCTGACTGGGTGCATTCTCGTTCGTAACTCCACTGTAGGCGGGCCGAGACTGCATGCCATCAAACGGCCCTGATAAGTCTTCCGCCACTGCTTCATCGTAACTTGGTGGCGCGTCGTCATATGGAGGAACTGTCTGTCCTGGTTGCAGTTGGGGAGGGTACAATGGGTCCTGGGGTGGGCGATGAGGCATCGGCGGTCGTTGGTCCTGGGTCTGATTTTGATTCTGTGGTGTGATCGGGGATGCTGGCGTTGAATTTGTTCGTGGGGGCAGCCTTGGGGGGGTGCTCAATGTCGCTCTTCCCGGCCTGGCATGGTTCTTAACGGCTTCAACCAGCTCGGCTGGTGGCGTCACGCCCGAGAACACTTCTACCGATGCAAAATGCAAAGGTAGGTATATAGTTTGGGGGTGGTTGCTGATAAATCCAGATTTGGCTTTTCCCCAGCAGACACCCAGCTTCAATTCCATCTCGTAACGCCTTGATAGGTTACATGTGACGAAAGAAGGCGCAACCGTGTTAGGCAGCGGCTTGTCTTTCCACAAACTGTCGGACACGGTGACTTCAGATCCGACCGCAGTATCTGGTCCACTTGTCAGAGGAATGCTCAATTCAGCATTAGAGACAACCACCCATCGATTCATCTTCTTATCGTGGAGATTATGTGATTGAACTTCTGTGATGCCAATGAGATCAATTTGAAATGATACCAAAGTCAACTGCTCTGGACAATCTACCAGTTTCTTGGCGATGAGCCGTAGAGGAATAGGTTGATTACATGTCAGTATGGCAGGGTAAGGTAGCCGGGCCGACATCTCAATTGATGGCGCGATTGCTGCATCCTGCGAGTCCGAAGCATGGGTGCCGTCTTTGCTGCTTTTGTCGCCTTTGCTTGAGAAGAATGAGCTCTTCCTCTTTCCCTGTGGAGCAGGTGACCGAGGCCGAAACGTAAATGGACGTCTGGCAAAGGCTTCTCGGCCCGTCTTTGGCGGTCGTGGTGGCTCAATGGGAAGAAACTTGTACCCTATCTGGTACCTCCAGTTCTCTTTTAGAAACCCTGGACGTTGGACAGTAACCTTGATGTAATAACGTATCTCTGCTTCCATGGGATATCCGGTAAGGGATGGGGGGAGCGTTCGTGTAACATGCCGAAGGAGCAACTGTTTCGTGCCATCCATAACTCGCACTCCACCCATTCCGAAAAGTCCACCACCGGATCCAAAACCGCCGACACCTCCAAGACCACCGAGCTTAGACATGGCATTAGGGTCGCTGCAGGCGTTGTTGATTGGCAGCTTGAACTTGAAGGGAAATTCGTGCTCTCCAGGTTGCAGCGGGAAAGCACCGTAAGGGTTGGACGTGCTTGAGTGATACTCATCCGGAAAGACTTGTTGTACCTTGTATAAAATCTTGTGGTTTTCAGTCACGACGCTGCCGGGCGGGCCGGGCATGGGTCCCAGCGGTCTTTGAAAGATTTCGCCGTTATAAGGGTTGGGCACTTGAAGCGCCGTGACGGATTCGCCTTCCAGCTTGACAACTATATTCCCAACTTGCTCGGGGCGGTTCAGACCAAGAATGATGCGTCCCTTGACATAGTCGAGGTTGGTGTAGAACTCGGGTCGTTCATCAAGGGCTATACGGATAGACATGATGACTCGTGGCGGGTCCAAAATACACAAATCAGGGTAGGGGCATTAGGAGTTATGGATTGCTTCCAAAGCGACAACACGTTGGGAAAAAAATGAGACGAGCAAAGGATGAGGTCTGGTGGTACGTTGATTACGCTTTCATAGTGTAGGCCCAAGCGTCTTTGTTTGCCTCGCTCGAAACGGCACAATGACGCGACCAGGCTAGGGAACCCGGCGGATGACACGGATGTGCGAAGGAGTGCAGAGTTGGGCTGGATTAAAAGTAGAGTCTTTCAGTGGTGTTGCCGTTTCGGACGACGAGAGAGACGGCTTCGTAGGATGGTGAATCGCTGGGTTGAGAAGTGCCAAAAAGGAAAGATGGGACGATGTCGTCGCTATTATAATTTAATAAGCCACAAGTCCAAGTCCTACGAGGCAGACATCTGAGGTCTAAGTGGGGCGTAGGTGACGCTGAAGTGGGGCGCTGGTGATGGAACTGGCTGGCAGCCAAATTGGCAGGGTGAGCAGTCACCTGGGTAGAAAGTCCGTTGGGTTGAATCAAACCAAAAACACACGATGCGCTTGGATCTTCATACCTCACAAGCCGCGCTCGAGCATCATCCGTGGATCGTGTCACCTCGATCATAGGACCGCATAGGCTCATAGCGACCCACTGCAACCAAGATGGCGACCACATCCAACATGTTTCTTTACTCGCTGACAATCCAGCCCCCGACTTCTGTCACACAAGCAATCATCGGCCAGTTTTCTGGTACCAAGGAACAACAGATCATTACAGCTTCGGGGCCGAACTTGGTCCTCTTGCGACCCGACACAAATTCGGGCAAGATTATAAAACTGCTCTCTCACAACGTCTTTGGTATTATTAGATCCATAGCTTCGTTCCGCCTCGCTGGAGGCTCCAAAGGTACGTCCTCACGCCGGCCAATTACGCCAATATGCTGGACCGCTTCATGGGGCAATTGAATATGTCCCCCATGTATTGTGAGATCAATACTTACAAGCTTTCCTATCAGATTACGTCATTCTAGCTACCGATTCCGGCCGTATTGCCATCATCGAGTACATACCTGCGACTAATCGCTTCGCTCGTGTTCACTTGGAAACATTTGGGAAATCTGGAGTTCGCCGCACGATTCCAGGTCAGTATCTCGCAGCAGATCCCAAAGGAAGAGCTTTTATGATTGCCTCCGTCGAAAAGAACAAGCTAGTCTATGTCCTCAACCGTAACGCCGAGGCTGGACTCACCATATCGTCACCACTCGAGGCACACAAGCACGGTGTTCTGATTTTCTCTGTGGTGGCTCTTGATGTCGGCTACGCAAATCCTGTTTTTGCAGCTCTAGAGACGGATTACTCCGAGTTGGAACAGTCTGGATCCGCAGAAGTGGAAGTACAACTCGTCTATTACGAACTAGATCTGGGGCTGAACCACGTTGTACGCAAGTGGTCGGAAGCTGTTGATCCGACTTCTTCTTTACTCTTTCAAGTTCCCGGTGGACATGATGGACCAAGCGGTGTGCTTGTTTGCGGAGAGGAAAACATCACCTATAGACACTCAAATCAAGAAGCATACCGTATCCCAATTCCGAGACGCCGAGGTGCTGCCGAAGACCCTCAAAGAAAGCGTACTATAGTGTCAGGGGTAATGCATAAGCTAAAAGGCAGCGCTGGAGCATTCTTCTTCTTGCTTCAGAGTGACGACGGGGATCTTTTCAAGGTGACTTTTGATTTAGCAGAAGATGCTGATGGGAACACATCTGGCGAAGTTGGCCGCATCAAGATAAAATACTTTGATACAATCCCGCTTGCCAATAGTATCTGCATACTTAAGAGTGGATTTCTATTTGCTGCTAGCGAGTTTGGTAATCACCACTTCTATCAGTTTGAAAAGCTTGGGGATGATGACGGCGACCTGGAGTTTTCTAGTGATGACTTCCCCACCGATCCACAGGCATCTTACCAGCCTGTTTACTTTCATCTGCGGCCGCTAGAGAACCTGACGTTGGTTGAGAGCGTCAGTTCCATGTCTCCTTTAATGGATTGCAGAGTAGCAAACCTGCCAGGAGCAGGGGAAGACATCCCTCAAATATATACTGTGTCTAGCAACGGTACCAGGAGCACGTTCCGTATGCTAAAGTATAGTCTAGAGGTAAACGAGCTTGTTGCCTCAGAGCTGCCGGGGACTCCCTCTGCGGTGTGGACTACCAAACTTACTCAAGATGATAAATATGATACTTACATTATCCTGACCTTCTTACACGATACAATGGTCTTGAGAATCGGAGAGACAGTCACTCAAGTGACCGATTCGGGTTTTCTTACAACCGTCGCAACGCTAGCAGTTCAGCAGATTGGCAACGACAGCCTCCTTCAGATTTACTCAAAGGGAATGCGGCACGTTCGAGAAGGACAAGTCACCGAGTGGCCAGCACCCCAGCATCGAACTATCGTCGCCGCTGCGACAAATGAGCAACAGGTAGCGATCGCTCTGAGCTCAGGAGAGGTTGTGTATTTTGAGGTGGACGAGAATGGCGATCTCGCAGAGTTCGATGAGAAGAAAGAAATCGGAAGCATCACCTCTCTCAGTTTGTGTCCCATACCAAAGGGTCGTCGAAGAGGTTCTTTCCTGGCTGTTGGATGCGATGACTGTACAGTTCGAATTCTGAGTTTGGAGCCGGAATCAACGCTTGAAAGCAAATCTGTACAGGCTCTCACAGCAGCCCCATCTGCACTTTGTATCATGTACATGGAGGACTCCTCCTCCGGCGGGTCAGCCTTGTACCTCCACATTGGATTAAACTCTGGCGTATACTTGAGGACCACATTGGACGAAATCACAGGAGATTTAGCAGATACACGTCTGAGATTCCTGGGCCCAAAACCTATCAATCTCTCCTCAATCACAGTCCAAGGCCAGAATTGTGTCCTTGCTCTCAGTACAACATCCTGGATAGGATACAACGATCCAATTATGGGAGGATTTTTGGCAACGCCCCTTGCGTATCATGAGCTGGAGTGGGCGTGGAACTTCACCAGTGAACAATGCGAGAATGGTATTGTTGGGATCCATTCCAATTGTCTTCAGTAAGTCACCCCTTGCGCGCGAAAACTCTTTGATACTCGGTCGAATGATTGTCAGAAGGGTTTGGAATATCTCTGCCTGGAGTCGACTTGCAATCATCGATTGTTCATTGAATTCATTTTCTTTCAACAGCCATTCTCATCACAAGATGCTGGATTAGACTGAAACTAACCTAATTCTTTGCAGCATCTTTTCTATCGAGAACATTCAATCCACGTTCATTCAAAAGTCTCTACCACTCACTTACACTCCACGGCAACTTGTCAAGCATCCGGACCAGCCTTATTTCTACACTATCGAGTCTGAAAACAACACACTGGACCTCACGCTGCGTACACAATTACGAGCAGATTCAGATGCGGTCAATGGCGATGCCAAGGAATTCTCGCCGGTAGACTTTGGTCTCCCACGCGGTAAACAGCGATGGGCATCCTGTATTAGCGTCATAAGCCCTGTCGGAGAAAACCCTAGTGTGCTGGAGAAGATTGAACTTGACGGCAATGAAGCGACTGTCAGCCTCGCTGTGGTCCCGTTCACAGGCCAGGATAACGAAAGCTTCTTAATTGTGGGGACCGGGAGGGATATGATTGTCAACCCTAGGCAATCATCCGCCGGCTTTATTCATGTCTATCGATTTCTGAATGATGGAAGGAACCTAGAATTCATCCACAAGACCCAGGTTGAGGAGCCACCAACAGCGCTTCAGCCTTTCAACGGCCGTTTGATAGCAGGAATCGGCAAAATTTTAAGGATTTACGATCTAGGTATGAGACAGTTGCTTCGAAAGGCCCAGGCGGACGTTGTGCCACAACTTATTATATCTCTGCAAACACAAGGGTTCCGAATTGTTGTTGGGGATGTGCAACATGGTGTCACCATGGTCGTGTACAAGTCCGGATCTAATATGCTTGTTCCCTTTATCGACGATACGATATCGCGGTGGACGACGTGCACAACCATGGTAGATTACGAATCTGTGGCCGGGGGTGATAAGTTTGGTAACCTTTGGGTTTTACGTTGCCCCGACAAAGCTAGCGCAGAGGCTGATGAACCTGGCTCCGATGTTCAACTGACGAATGGACGGCGATATCTCCATGGTGCTCCAGAGCGGCTTCAATTAATGGCACACATGTTCGTCCAAGACATACCAACAAGCATGTGCAAGACTAGCTTAGTAGTTGGCGGCCAGGATGTTCTTCTATGGAGCGGGTTGCAGGGTACAATTGGTGTGCTCGTACCTCTGACTATCCGAGAGAACGCGGAGTTCTTTCAAGCATTGGAGATGCACATGCGCAGCGAGGATCCGCCACTCGCTGGCCGCGAGCACCTCATGTATCGGGGTTATTACGTACCTGTCAAGGGTATTCTAGATGGTGATTTGTGCGAACGCTTTTCGCTACTACCTAGGGACAAGAAGGAGATGATTGCTGGCGAACTTGACCGTTCCGTCAGAGAAGTAGAGCGAAGAATATCTGTAAGATTTTGCTTCTCGTGGACTTGCCTTGGTCTTTGTGCTAACATACAGCAGGATATCCGAGTTCGATCCGCCTTTTGATTGAGGTATAATGCGGTTGAGTAGGAGGTTTTCACACTACGTTCTGAAAGGTATCTTTTTTGGCTATCAGAGCAGTGTTCAAGCTTGGGTTCGCCCAACTAGACATTGCCCAACTGGATATTGTCAATAAGTTTGGAATTCTGTGACTCAAGTACGGCGAAAGGGAAGAGACAACCAAAATCGCCCTAGGTCAAGCGTATTTATCAAATGAGGGCAGATCGGCTGAGCAGGCCTGGGGTAATATTTTACTTTGTGGTAGTGTTTGTTGTGTGCACACAGGCACCTGCAAGTTGCCCTCATGATGACGATGGGCACCTAGGTAATCAAAAGAAGCACTGGGTGGCAGTCCGGGAAGGGGGTCGTTGACAATCCATCTACACATCTAGCGGCGTGTATGGCGTCTGTTAGTATCTGTTGGATATCACAGCCTCACATGTTAGGCATCACTCCCCTCGCGATAACCACGTTCCCTCCTCGCGGCTGATTGCGAGACCTCGGCACGTTATCATCATCATCACTTTGGACACCGTCTCACAGTAATACTGGGCGGCCAGTCTTCGATCTGCCCAACGCTAACCCATATCAGCAGGAGATGGTTGGCGTTGACCATGGACCAACTGCATAGTCCCGCCTGGTCTGTCCTGCCAGCAAGCAGCCACTTGTCGATCTCTGCGACATTTTGTGTTCAAGCCAATCCCTAAGGCCTGAACCGGCGAGCACAGAATAACCGAGATAGACTCGTAGGACTAACGGGATTCAGCCTAGAATCTTGGGGGCGAGGCGTTTTCTTTCCATCGGCAGCGGCAGTTGGACCAACCACAAACATCACATCACCACATCCCTGTCCATGGGCGATGGCAACACCCGTGACAGCCGATAAATCGGCGCGGCGGCACAAGGCTCGTGCAACAACAAGTTGGATCATCCCGGATGTACGGACTAGGACGGTCCAATCCTGCGGGGTCCGCTCCCCCTCTTTCATGCATGCCGTGTCTCTTGATGAGAGAGAGAGAGCCAACGTACCATGCCATTCTTCGCTGATCAAAACAACATGGATGGTCTCGTGTCCTGGGAGAGGCGGCCGAACCAGTCCCTCGGGACGGTGTTCCCCATTCTCAGCCAATCTTCTCTTGTTGCTAACCTGGTCGCTTGTCATGCTGGCTCCATGTACATATGCTGGCTCTATGCTGGCTCTATGCTGGCTCTATGCTAGCCACTTCCTGCGCCTATGATATCTGTTTGCTTCTAGGACTGGTCCAACACAGGGCTGCAATGCGAGCCTTGACGACAGGCCCAGAAAGTGCTGCTCGCTCCACGACTCACTGTTGGGCGACTCACAGGACCAACATGCTGCCTAGCGGCGAATGTGGACGGTCTTGAGGCACACCATCCCGCCATGTAGCAGTCGTTGGTGATTCTCGCCGCTCGGTGCATCAATCCCCACCATTGGGAACTAACAGCACTCATATCACACATGGGACAGCCAAGCCCGCCCTGCCTGTCTGCCTGTCTGCCTGTCTGCCTGTCTGCCTGTCTGCATGCCCGAGCTCCTGGGCTGCAGCTTCCCATGCCGGCTCGCAATCTTCAGCAAGCACATCTGAAGATGGCTATAAGCACGGGTCTTCCCTATCCAAACTGCTGCTTTTCGCCCACGCCTCCCAGCCAGGCTCGACGATGAACAACTTGGTCGGCACCAAGCATGGCGGCTGACTGTGGTTCCTCTTGCCCAGTTTCTGGTGGCTTCTACAGCTATAGACCCAGCGTTGCGGGTAACATTGTTCTTCTCGTCGTCTACGCTCTCCTCGTTCCGTGCATATTGTACCTCGGCTTCCGATCACGCACAGCACTGTTATCGACCGTGTTGATGACGATGGGACTGGCGCTTGAAATACTAGGATCTGTTGGACGCGTTTTGCTCCATCACAGTACAGAGAGCCCGGACTACTTTACTTTGTCTCTCCTAGGAACCATGTTGGGACCGTCCTTTGTTTCAGCTGCGTTGTTCGTGGCTGTCCCTCATCTGTTCATTGTCTATGGCGAAAAGCTGGGCCCTTTCAATTTCAGGCCGGTCCTCGCCGGGCTGATCTTGTACACCTTGATAGCAGCAGCCATTTGTGTTGAAGCGGTTGGGGTCGTTTTTGTCTCTTATGAATTCCTCGGTGTGACTGTAAGTATTACCCTCTGAACCAGTATACCGAGTTTCAATAGACTGGCTGTCTGACTGGCTGATTCGACTCCGTATAGAGAGACCGCAGTGCTTCCATCATTGCAGCCGGCCTTGGCGTGCAGTGCGTATCGCTGCTGTTCAGCGCCGCAGTCTACTTCTTCTGCGTCTTGGGCCTCGACTCTGGCCAAGAAATTCCTGACGACAGCCGTGCAACAATCTATAGTGCTTCACGATTTAGAAGATTTCTGCGAGGTAATATGCCAAAGCTCCCGAGCCCAAAGCTTGAGATGATGTCTGACTTTGATAAGGAGTTGAAATTTCGACGAGTCTTCTCCTTGTGCAAAGCATCTATCGAATAGTCGAGTTGGCAGGTGGTGTGGACGGCAGCCTGTTCCAGAACGAGGCTGCCTTTATGATTATGGATGGCGCGCTCCCACTGGTTCCGGTTCTTTTCCTCACCATGTTGCACCCCGGAACTGCCTTTGGAAAGGCATGGACACAAGCATCGTCTCGACGAGCAAGACGCCCAAATCCCCTTCCTCTGCAACAAGACCGAGGGCTGAGTCACAGCGCACACCATGCTTACGACCCAAACATTCGAAAACATGTTACTCCACAGTCTCCCAACAATTCACAAAGGACTGCCGGGAGCTCACATGGCCCAGGATTCGCCAATGGATCTTCCGGTCTACCGACGAGCCCTCGGCCCAGTCACAAGTCACCGAGTCCCAAAGTATCCTCTCCCAACTCGACCACCGCGACAGGCAAGCGATTTAGCGATAAGTCAGAGAGGAGAATCGCTCTGCAGAAGGAGCTCGTAGACAGCGAAACTCTGTGGTAGCCGAGGATGATTGCTCAATTGCAATGGGGGAAATTTTTCTCTAGGAACCAGAGTTTATGCCAGTTATAGATAACTAATCGCATGTCATATACTGAATCGACGACTGTCTGAAACGGTCATACGACGTGCATTTCAAATGGCTCTCGTCGTGGCCAGACCAGCGTTCTCTCGCTCATCAGTACAGTCCATGCTGCGTCAAGCACAGTGTTGTCAGGAAAATACGAAGTACGCGGAAAGTAACTAATGCCCGTGCCAGTTTCAATAATAATAAAAACGACACCGTGGCTCGTCTTGTCTTGTCGGACAGACAGGTTGCTGACCGGCGGCTAATTCATGCAAGGCTCGTCACAGTCGTATTGACGCTGCAAGCGAGGAAAGCGCAGCGCAGGTGCCGAGGATCCTTCTCCCGGCGGGACTGCAAGTGCCTTGAATCGATCAATTGCCTTGTCAGTGAGTGAGGGTTTAATCACGATGCGGTTGCATCGTTTACGGAGAGAACACGCGCGGATACGGCATCGGTGGGGCAGCCGGACGAATGAAGTCGATGCTTTCCGTGTCCATGAGTGGCATGCATCCATTATCACAATGACGCTTAGCCTGACCGGAGGAGTCACTGCTCATTCGTCGACCTAACCGCCGAGGAGACAGCCGATGCCTTTTTTTTTTTTAAAAAAAAAAGTGGCTTGGTTATGTGCCGATGGGTCCCGATCGGACAAGGAAATCTAAGGAGGCCACTGCACCCGCTGACACGAAGGCTCCGTCATCCAGCCCGGGTTGCTGCAAACCGCCACTGCAGAAGAATCTCTATTCCATCGAGACTGGTCGTTCGCATGTGCAAAGGGATTCTAATTCTGACAACCCACACCTGCTACATCAGGGGGGTACTGCGACCATCCCTTGTCAACGAGTGGCTACCCCGAATGACTTTGTATGTCATTGATTAACACGGCGTGAAACCCTCCGTACGACCTCCCTTTGGATGCTGCAAAAGAAGCCAGTTTAGACCTCGTGCTGGAAATGGAAAAGTAAATCAGTGTACGCTGTCCCAGGTCATGGTTTGGAAACTACACGATGAATCCTAAA
This sequence comes from Epichloe bromicola, assembly GCA_023658445.1. Classification (NCBI taxonomy): domain Eukaryota; kingdom Fungi; phylum Ascomycota; class Sordariomycetes; order Hypocreales; family Clavicipitaceae; genus Epichloe; species Epichloe bromicola. The sequence goes on from CP098269.1 coordinate 2,336,656, forward strand.
AGTAGAATCAACGCCGTGTAATCCCTAACATGACACCAATTGAAATGCGTCACCTCAAGCTCATGTTTCATTCGTGTGGGAGGGGTGGGGATGGACGGCCCGTCCGCCATTCGCCGGCCGAAGTGAAAACACGGCGCCCGCCGACGGCTTCTTCGGGGGGGGGGGGCGGAATGGCGGGTCTGGCGCGCGACGTTTTGCCTTTCTCCATGTGACTGCTTTGCTCATGGGAACACGCGCCCCGTGCGGAGGAGCTTGAACGTGGGAAGCAGCGAGGGCTGTTTGTTGGTCCGTAGAGCCAAGTTTATTATGCTAGTGTGGCTGAATCGTTATATACTCGCCATGTTCATCCATATTCATCCTGTTCATCCATGTTTCAAGTATGATGAGCATGACATGTATGCATCATGTATACAGACATTTGGCGCTCGTGAAAAAAAGTCACCGACTCCCCAGGGTATATAAAGCCATTCAAGAAAACACCGACCCCAACCCGGCGCCACCAAGCCCGTATCAGAGAACTTCGCTAAATAGAACAATTGACCGTGTGCCATGTGAATTGGTCAAATGTGGTCAAATGGGAATGAAAAATAAGTGGCAATGGGAGGCATATGCATTGCCTCATGTTTCTTTGGTTTCAGGACGGCGACGGCGACAATGGCGGTGACTTGACTCCTTCGCTAGACCCGGCTTGTGTCTGGGAAGATCTTCTTCGTTCAGACCCTTCGTTGCCACCAAGGCCTTTGGGGAGTTTGCTCGACATGCCACTCGATTTCTTGCACAGCCGCCGCACGCTGTTCCGTCGACTGTGCAGCGCAACGTCGTTTGATCTGGCATCCTCTTCCCGCTGCGTCGCGGCGCGCACGTCCGGGTTCGGGTCGACCATGAGCTTCGCACTTCGAGACGTCATCAGGAACAGAGGATACACCACCATGGCAGCCTGTAGCGCGATGATTACAATGTATGCTGTCTGGACGCTGCTGCCGTGGCGGATGATGCCGTACATGACGAAGGGGAAGAAGGCTGGGCCAGAACCCCCCATGGTGATGAATGCCGCCGCGCGTTTCGTGCGTCGTCCTTGACCACGGAGACCCATGGCGAAAATGAGAGGCCATATGGGGCCTTCCGCAAAATGGAGGAGCACCAGGAAAATGGCCACAACGTCGGCATTCGCAGGGTCCAAGACGACGGAGAGCAGGGCAAACAGGAAGGACAGTCCCACCAAAATGAAGAGGAGAGTGCGAGGCTGCGGGAGACGACGGTTCGATGCGGACAAGTACGTGAGGCCCGCGGCGAGGAGTCGTGAGAGCGCAAAGGCAGAATGTGCGACGAGTAGGTAGTCTGGGATCGAAATGGCCAGACCAGGTGGCTTGTCCGGATCATACACGGAGCCCGAAGACGTGCTGCCTGTCACAGCGCCAGAGCCCGTCGTCGGTTCTCCGCCCGGCAGAATGGACACGAGCAGACTGCGGAAGTAGATGCTGTTGCTTTCTTGGGCCGCGACATAGACGTACTGCGCGAACACTGCCAACGCGAGGCTGACAGTCCGCAGCTGCAGTCCGCCGCCAACGCTTCGCCGGTGAGTGTCGAGCGGCAGCTTGCCGGCCGCAAGCTCCAGTTCGCCATCGCTGACTTCCGGCAACGGCATGTAGAAGAAGAACAAGCCGAGGGCGACGCATAGGAGCGTGATGCCCAGATACGTCCATTGGACGTTGATGAGGGTCATGCTGGACGAGTGCGCCATGCTTTGCCGGCTGATGCCAGTGAAGAATACCTTCTCGGCCAGGAGCCCACTGACGACACTTCCGGCGGCCTGTATGGCCTGTGCCAGGAGAAGTCGGGTTTCCCCATACTCCGGGGGCCCACACAGGATCATGAAGGAGTTGGCGGCAACCTCGAGTGTTGAGAGTCCGAATCCGACCACAAACGTACTCAACATGTACCCGCCATACGAGTTGGTGACGGCCGACGGCCAGAAGATGATGGTGCCGATGCCGTAGATGCACAGGCCCACGATGAACGTCGCCTTGTAGCCGCCCACATTTTCCGCATCGTTCCTCCCGTGACGCTTGGATCGGTGATGCTCGTCTCTTCGCAAGATCCATTCGCCCACGAGCAGGGGTCCGAAGAAGTAGCCTCCTCCGAAATAAGCGCTGGTCAGTCCGAGGGTCTGCGCGTCCGTGATGTTGTTGATGACGCTGATGGCATTGTTCAGCGTGTTGAGAAGGCCATAGGAGATTCCCCAAAGGAAAAAGAGGATGGCGACTATGGTGCAGTACTTGAATGATTCGGCCGAATTGGCGCGCAGCATACTCTTCGGCTTGGTCATGTTCACAAACCCAAAGTAGATTCCGTTTTCAACGGAATTGGTTGACACGGTTGCATTCGTTTGGGCGCGGGTAACCGCTGACAGACTCAAATGCGTACCATCACTCAAGTTCATCGTGTCCGGGGTGGTGAGGAATTCCATGGCAGTCATGGGTTCGTTGTCCGACGCGTGGGTTTTGCCCGCGGTGTTGCTGCCGTCATTGCTTCCAGGCTCGGGCGTGGCCATGGAATCATGCACCGCGCTCGGGAAGTTTCTACTTGGCGGTGTGTCGGGATCACTGGTCGACTTGAAAGTTCGCGTCAGTCGTGTTCCATCCGGATCGTATAACATGGCAGGTAGAAGTTTGAGGATCAGTGGTTTGAGAGTCGGGATGCAAGCGCAGGCCATGCCAATGTTTACTTCAACCGCACTCCACATGAAAGAAAGAGAGGCATTCCAAGCAAAGTCGGCGTTGGCTCCAAATCGGGAGTTCGGATCGTTCGAGACACCTCCCGGAACGTCTATGATAGCTCGCTGCAGATAGTAGATGCGCACAACGTCGACAATAGTGACAAAGATGCCCAGGGAGAAGGTGATGACGAGGATCGCCTTCTGCCGTATAGGCAGTCGCATCCCCGTCAAAACCGGGATCGGCAGCGCCAGTATGGCAAGATCGGTGACAATGTTGACAGGTGCGGCGCAGATGAACTCGGTGAGCAGCGGAATGCATTTTGCTGCTGGGTTTACTTCTGTCATCCAGGCCGCGGCCACGGGATCACACTGAAAGATGTTCATGAAGGTAAGAACCAGGCCGGCGAAATTGACTACCGCCAACGTCGACCATGAAGCGTACCGCAAAACGACTTGGGTGTTCTTGGCCAAGCGCAAGTAGAAGATTAGAATGCCTGTTTTGGTCGCCATTAGCGCAGGGTTGTACAAGATGGAAAAAACATATTCGGCACGTCGTAGCCTCGGCCAGTCGGCATCGCTAATATTCGCATCATGTTTCCCCAAACCAACCGTTACTCCGTAGTCGATGGAGAATGAGAGACAGAAGGCCAAGAGCCACGCCAGAATCATCACCCGATCGTCCCAACTGACGCGTCGGACAATGCGGTATCTGCAAATCATACGGGCGCCGACAAATACTGAGGCCACGGCCAGTGTTGCCGTCGTGACAGCAAATACAGCCGGGCCTCGGTTCGGCACTGACCCATGATCTCCTGCCGAGGTAGAAGACATGGTGAGGTGTAGAACCAGGAAGGCATACAGAACGGTGCTCGATTTCTTAAAAATTGGGAAATGGCGGCTGAAGAGAAGAAGAAAAAGAAGAATGACAATTGTTCTCATAAATTATTGTGATGAGCTATGGGCGGAGTCGGCGCAGACATCTTCCAGCAGAGGCGGATGGACTGGTGTATAATCTTTATTTCTTGCCTTCCCGTTGGGTTGTCCGGGAAAGGCTGAGACGAGTTTCCAGTGTCTGAGCACGAGCCCAGGTTCCATCAAGTCGCAAGGAGAGCTAGATTTTGGGTTGCAAGGGGAACCCGTTTCAAGAAAACACCAAAGGGTGCTTGTCTTTATCAGAGGGAATCAAACCCCGCGACACTAACGGGGGAAAAGAACTGTCTGTGTGCTGTGTGCCGTTGTTGGATGCTCCGGGCAAGTTTGTGACAGAACAAGTCTGCGACCCGTGGGCCGTGTGAGTCGGAGTCGGTGACGTCGGGATTGAAGAAACCAGCAGACGAATCCAACAAGTCTCGAGTTTCCAGCGAGGTACTCCACTCGCCGCCACTCGCCGCCACTCGGTGGCAAAAGGCCTTGTTGTGTATTGATTGCCGCCCGTCTTGGAGTCAAGAACTGACTGAAATCAGAAACGAGACATGTCTGGTCAATCGCGCTCGGAGAAGTTGTGTCAAGAAGTCGACGACGACTTATGAGTAGGATTTTTTTTTGAACCAAGGCCGAGGTAGAGTCGAGTGCGGCCCAGAGTTGCAAATTGTAATTGTCATGGGAGGGCGTCTTTTGCAGAGCTAACGCCAAACGGAAGTCGACGCAACACCATCCAACCCAAATAGAGCGTACATACTACGGTCCGCACACACACGAAGGAAAAAGAACGTGAAGATCCACCCGGCGTGCGTCCCTCGATGAAGCTCGGCTCCTGTCCCGCTGGCGATGGATGGGCGATGGATGGGCGATGGATGGCGATGGAAGATGGTAACGAGGGATTCTCATCCTCGCATGGCGCGGGGCTGGGGAGCCAAAAGACGTGTCGGCCAATGGAAGCAGGCCAATGCGCCCCAATAATCGGTCCCATTCGGAAAGGGGTGCTGCGGTTGCGGCAGGCCATCTCAACAGTGTCAACACGCACGGTTCCGCCCAAGGTGAGTTTCTAGTTTCTAGACCAGACGGGTTTGACGTGTTGTTTGAGGACGGACTGTACATGGTTGACGGGCTCACAGTTCACTATCAGACCCTTCTCCTGCTGTTTCAGCCGCGCCACCAATCGCCCAATCCTTTTACTCATGTACATGTGAAGTTCTGGTGACGGACGAGTGAACCCAGACCCTGCAGCTTCGATCGGATGAAGGAATGCCACTTTGCGGGGGGATTCCGGGGCGTCATGCTGGTAGGAGTCGGAAGGACTCGCTGGCATTGGTCGTCAGTGGTCAGTGGCACTGGTCAGTGGCACTGGTCAGTGGTCACCCGTCAGGGCCGTCACTGGTGGCGCTGGGAAGGCCCGGCATCCTTTGTAAATTCTAGCTCCTCGTGTTCAGGGCATCATCGACTTTTCATCCATCCAATTGGGTGGCTCGTCTACCGAGTATTACAGATAGATCCGTGGCCTCCTTTTTCTTTTCTTTTTTCATGATGCTTCGTTCGCTGGTCGGAACCGAAACGGATCTCAAATAGCGAATACAGGTCCCGCACGAAAGAACTGCTTCGGCACGACGGTAATATTACAATAAAGCTAATGAAGCGTTTTCGCTCGAGTGGGGTTCCTGGTGAGGGGCACAAAAGGGGGCACGACGAGGTTTCTACCTGCGCTTCGCTTCGCTTTGTTGGCAAGTTGTTGACAGCGAGCACTTCGAACCAACGGGATTCGCCAACTCGTCCAGTCACTCATCGCAATCAATAACCAATACGCCAAATAGCCTGATGAACCAAAAAAAAAATGGTTTGAGGCGCAAGGGAAGCGACCATCCGTGTTGATCCGCAATGTCGCATCGATCTGGGGGGGTCCGCGATTCAGGTCTTTGCAGCGCAGCGTCGTATTTTCGCTTCACCGCAAGGCCCTACATAGTACGGAGTATGTATGTACGGATTATACAACCAAACTGCCGCTTCACTTACGGATTACAGACACCCCGCTGTACATACATGCAATGCCGAGTACAGCACGGGCAACAATGCAACGACCCATTCCGTGAGACCATTTTGTCGACTAGTCAAGTCTGAAAAATAAAATAAAAACCCTGCGCCTTGTTTGATTAACTAGCCGTGTGACCCACTACGCTACATACATGCAAATTCTATTCTACCAAGCTAAATCGCTTGCTAGGCCACCAAGTTCACGCATGCAAGGATAGTGTGCTTTTTAGTAAGCTAATAAGATACAAGTTATCTAGTAGCGATCTAGCTTAGAAGTTATAGCTATTATAATTACTTTTATAAATAAGTATATATATATATATAAATATATATAATAATTCTAACTCTATATAGAAATCTAAAAAAAAGGCCCCTAAAATAAGTGTTACGTGGCAGAACACGTGCAGTCTATAGAGGCTACTATACAAAAGCTAGATTTAATATCTTAGTTTAGGAATATAACTTACTTTATATATATTATATTACCCCTAATAGTAGCTTTTATAAGTAAACTTAGTATAACTTATAACCTATTAAATTTATTAGCCTCTCTAATAGAATTAACTATTTATTATATAAAGCTAGTATATAATAAGTAATAGTAATTAGAGATTCTTTTATTATACCCTTCTAGAAGCCTAGAAATAACCTATATATCTAAAACTAACTATTTATAATAGTAATATACTAATCCTTAGAGTATTTTCTTACTCTCTAAAAATAAACTATATATTATTTACTAGTTTTATGCTTTTAATAGTATAAATCTAGATTTTAATTATTAAAAATAAAAACTTATTAGGATTAATAATTAAGAGAATTTAAACTAACTTATAAGATATAAATTTAATAATAAAGTAATAGAAAAATAGAAATAGCTAATATATTAAGACCTCCTTATTTATTAGAATTTAGTAGATTTATAAGCTATATATTACACTTAGAATTAAGTTAAATCCTATATCTAAAAAGCTAAAACTAAAGGCTTACTTAATAAACCTAATAAATTAATAAGTAGTAAGGTATTAGAAAGGCTATTTTAAGACACTCTTAGTCTAGCTTATAGTATTACTGTTACGTGGCAGAACACGTGCAGTACATGGAGGCTGCTATATAAAAGCTAGATTTAACATCTTAGTTTAGGAATTTAACTTACTTTATATATATTATATTACCCCTAATAGTAGCTTTTATAAGTAAACTTAGTATAACTTATAACCTATTAAATCCGTTAGCCCCTCTAATAGAATTAACCTTCTATTATATAAAGCTAGTATATAATAAGTAGTAGTAATTAGAGATTCTTTTATTATACCCTTCTAGTAGCCTAGAAATAACCTATATATCTAAAACTAACTATTTATAATAGTAATACGCTAATCCTTAGAGTATCTTCCTACTCTCTAAAAATAAACTACATATTATTTACTAGTTTTATGCTTTTAATAGTATAAATCTAGATTTTAATTATTAAAAATAGAAACTTATTAGGATTAATAATTAAGAGAATCTAAACTAACTTATAAGATATAAATTTAATAATAAAGTAGTAGAAAAATAGGAATAGCTAATATATTAAGACCCCCTATTTATTAGAATTTAGTAGATCTATAAGCTATATATTACGCCTAGAATTAAGTTAAATCCTATATCTAAAAAGCTAAAACTAGAGGCCTACTTAATAAACCTAATAAATTAATAGGTAGTAAGGTATTAGAAAGGCTATTTTAAGACGCTCTTAGTCTAGCTTATAGTACTACTACTATAGGAACTAGGAGTAGTATAGGAAAAGATAAAAATAATAAAGAAAAGGGGATTATAAACTATCCTAAAACTAATACTACTACTTAGGATATTAAACCCCCTAATTAGTTAATAGAGTTAAATCTAGAAGACCTACTACTAGGACCCTTAGAATACCTAAAGGATCCTAAGGATTCTTACACTAAGACTAGTAAATATAATATAGTAAGGATAATATAGGGGATTTAGGAATAGTAATAGGTATTATAGTAAGCTATAGAGAAGATAGTATTAGGGATAGACTAGCTAGTAATAAGATTAATAACTAAAATTAGGAGCTTATAAAGCATAAGTGCCTTAGTAGGTTTAACACTATTAGTATAGAATACTAACTAAGGATTACTATATCTAGCTAATAAATAGGGTTAGTATAATAGGTATCTATATACTAATAAAGGAATAACTAGACTATTAGTGTAATTATTCCTACCCTAATACTAATAAGGACTACTATAACTATAGCTAGGACTAATAGTATAGCTAGGACCGCTAGCGTAACTAATATAGCTAGAATATTAGTAAGGATACTTATAACCTTAGCTAAGTTCTTACTAGACTTAGTAGTAAGGACTATACCCTTTAGACTAAGGTTAGTATACTAATTCTAGAAATTAAAGAAGAATAGACCTAGTGTTATACTAAAATTAGTATAACTAGTAAATAGAAATAGTAGAATAGAATATAGATTTAATATAGAAGATTATAGATATTAGGCATTTTAAGCCTTATAATAAACTAGAAGAGGCTAGTAATAACCTTATTATATATAATAGAAAGCAGACTATCTTCTATAATGTTAAATTATAGATCTAGGTAGTTAAAGATTACTTATATTATACTAATCCTAGCTATTAGGATATTATTTAGAAGAAAATCTAGATATTATTCTAAGGGGACGTGATAGTATAGTATAGATAATATCTTAACTTAGTAAAATAGAATACTATATTTAGTGGAATACTAACTATATTTATAGCTATATAAAAGGAATTCGGTATTTAGGTTTAGGATATAATAGCATAGCTTAATAAGGTAGAATATACTAAAGAGAATATTATAAAAGAGGTATTTTTCTATAAATTTATGTTAAAGATCTTCTAGTATATAAGGGCAAATAGCGAGTTAACTAACTATTAGCTTTTAGTATATTTATATCTTAAGCTATATCTAGGATTATAATAGATATGCCTAGTTCTAACTTAAATAGATATAAGATTAGCATATGTTACTATAGTAGATAATAAGAGATATAATCTATATAACTACTTATATAGCAAAGGTTAGTCTATAAGTAAAAAAGGTAAAGGGAAGCTTAAGGTCTATTTTAATACTAAGATATCTAGTAGTAATTTAGAAGAAGATAAGGATAAAGCATAAGTAAACTAGAACTAGCTATTTAATAGATAATTCTCTTAAGGAAACTAGTATTATAGGTAGGATAAGCGGAATACCTAAAGATTTCTAGGATATTTCTAATTATAGCTATATAGGTATAATTAACCTCCTAAAGAATAAAACTAGAGACTATAGTGGAATAGGTCTTAAGAGAATAAAGGGGGAGAGTATATAGAAATTAGGTAGACTTAATAAACTAAAGCACTAAACTAATAAAATAAGTAACCCTAAGACTATAGTCCTATAAGGAAAGGAGGCTAAATATAGTAGCCTAGATAATTTTAGTAATAGGAAAAGGGTTCTATAAGGGACTAGGAATATGCTAATATTATAGTGTATAATAATAATTCTAATATATAATAATATAAAACTTATCTCTAGGAATATAGTTATTATATAGCTAAAGAAGGGGAGGTCCTAGAGGATAATAGTAAGGATAATTAAGGATAAGACTTAAATTTTATTAAAAGTTATTTTATAGAAAATGCCCTAAAAGAGGTAAATAAGGCTATTACTAGAATAACCTTAAATAGGACTAGATAACTTGCCTTAGGATAAGTAATTAAAGCTATAGTAAGACTATAAGAAGTTAAATATAATAGAAAAAGGGCTAATATATATCTAAAGATTCCTATTAAATTTAATAATAAGGGTAAAAGTTACTAAGTCTATCTTAACTTAGGAATATTATTAATTTTAGTAGATAAGGCATAGCTATAATAGCATAGATTAAATATAAAGTAGGTAACATAGGAACTAAAGCTAGTATCTAGGGTTTAATCTTCCTTTTTTATTACTAAAATAGCTATATTTAACTTTTATATTCTAGGGATAGCGTATAGAATAGAAATTACTAGCTATTTTATAGTTATAGTAGATATAATGCTAAATTTAGGACTAAAATTATTACTTAGAACGAATTTTGCTTATAAATACAGGGCTAAAATTAATTTTATCTAACTAAAGGTGGTTTTTAGGTTAGTTTATAGCATAATAGTACTAGTAGAAATCTTCTAACTATTAAATAGGGTCTCTTACTAAAAGGTGGTTACTACCTATACGGTATTAATTCCGCTAAAGACTTATTTATATATACCTATTAGTTAGAAGGATACGTAGAAAAATTAGGAAATAAGTGTGTACTATATATAATTATATTTAGAGTATTTCCCTAATACGCTGTTTAATAGATCTAGTAAGGGATAGATAATTGCCTATAATCTAACTAATAAAATTATTACTATTAGAAAACACTAGAAGGTTACATGCCTAACCGTAGCTAGTAAGGTTAATGCTAATTACCTAGTTAATAATCCTTTTGCATACTATACCTATTTTAGTAAGGATATTATAAAGAAGAAGGAAGATAAAGATAAGGATAGTAATAAATCTAATAAAGAGAAGGATAATCTTAATCTAAAGAAAGTTAATGCTAGAGTGCTATTATATAGGATTTTATACCTAGAGGAAATCCTATATATAACTAATAAATTTAGCGTATAAATTACTAATATTAACCAGGAAGCGGCGAGTAAACTAGTTTAACTAACTAATAAATATAATATTTATTATAATAGAGGTATTATCCCTATGCTAGAAGACTAGAAGATAAGAATTAATCTTATAGATAGATAGTAGTATTAAATAAGGCTAATTAGGCCTTATAGACTAGGAGAATAGGATATAACTAAACTTAATAAAGTATATAATAAACTCTACCTAAAAGGGAAAATATTATATTTAGATAAGCTAGTAGCTATAGTGTGCCTAGTGTTTATAGTTTAGTAAGAAACTAGTTAGGAAAGAAAAGGGAGAGTTATAATTAATATAAGGCCGCTTAATAATATAGTAGTGCTAGATATATACCCTCTACTAGACTAAAGCAATATTATAGATAATATATATAGTAAGAAGGTTTTTTCTTTTTTTAATAGAATAGGATTTTTTTACTAACTACTAGTTAGAAGTAACTATTAAGCCTATATAGTAGTTATATTAAATTAAGGTCTTAAAGCGTTAAATATAGTATTAATAGGATTTAAGAACTCCCCTATATTTACCTAAAGGTTTATAGATAGACTTTTCTAAAAGTATAAGTATTTTATATAAGTCTATATTAATAATATTATTATATTTTTAGATAGTCTTAAAGAGCATTTAAGCTATCTTAATATTATACTTAGGATTCTTAAAGAAAATAGGATAATAATTGCTATAAAGAAGTTATTTATTAGTTATCCTGCTATTTAACTACTAGGTTTTATTGTTAATAGTAATAGGATTATTAATACTAATAATAGGCTTAAAGCTTTTTAGAAGATAATTTTCCTAAGTAATCTATTAAGTCTTAAAACCTTTATTAGGATAGCTAGATTCCTCTATAATAGAATTCTATAGTTTAATATATAAATCTAACTATTATAAATGCGGAAAATAGCGCTATTAAGGGAATTCTATAAAAAGGATAAGAAAATTATTAGTATCTTAAAACTAGTATAAAAAAGGAAGATATAGTAAAAGATATTTTTACTAACTAAGCAGGAGAAAAAGGCTTTTAAAGATATTAAAGCGTTCCTAAGTAAGAAACAGACCCTATAGTATTATAATCTATAAAAGCTACTTTTCCTTAAAATTAATGCCTATAAGGAAGGATTTAGGTTATATGCTTTCTAATTATAAGAAGAATAGGATAGTTAGAGCGTCCCTAGAAGGGACATTAAAAACAACTAAATATAGCTAATTTTATTTCTTTCTAGGGCGATATTAAGTATTAAGAAGTGGTATAGTTTAACTAAGGCAGAAGTAGCTATAATTACGTAGAGTGTTAGAAAACTTCGGAAAATAGTCTAATCTAATAACGCAATAGTTAATATATTAACTAACTATTCCCTAGTAAAAGGAATTATTAAGTATACCTTATTATTAATAATAGATTTAGATAAGGCTAATCTAAAACTAGCAAAAGTCGCGAATTATTTATTATAATTTAACCTTAAGGTAACTTACATGCTAGGGATACTAAACGTAGTACTAGATATACTTTTAAGACTACTAGTAGAAGTAACCTACTAGGAGGTAGCATAGAAAAGCTAATATAATAAATTAGATATAAGCGCTTATTTTATAAGTAAGGAGTATATTATAACTGTAATTATAGATAATAGTCTTAAAGCTAGAATTATTGCGGGATATTAGTATAATTAAAAGTTTAGCTAAATTATTATAGTAATATAAGCCTACTAAGAAAGGTAAGCGGTAAAGAATACTAGAGTTAGACTAAAGATTCCTTTATATAGGTAGGACTTATATAAGGATAGTCTATTATACTACTATAGCGGAGATAGATTTTTCTATCTCTATATTCTAACTATAGAGGTTAAATCTATTCTATAACTAGTCTATAATAAATAGTAATATTTTAGAATTACTTAAATAGTAGCGGAGCTTTATTTAGTTACTTTCTATATATAAGTTAGTAGATTTATAATTATATAGCCTATTATATAGTGTGTTAGGAAAACGCGATTAATTATTTAAAGCTACCTAGGGAGTTATAGCTATTATAGCTAAAGCTAACGCTATTTTATATAATCTTACTTAATTTTATTATAGATATACCAGAAGTATTAGCTACTAATATAATATAGTAAATAGAAGGATACGCTATATATAATTTATTATATCTAGTGAACTGCCTATTTAGTAAGAGAACCCTTCTAATACTAGGATATATAATATATCTAGTGGAGATTTAGGCAGAATTACTTCTTTATGCCTTATATATTATAAACTAGGGATTACTAAGATAAATTATTAGCAATAGGGACCTAAAGTTTATATCTAATATATAGAAAGAGATATTTAGGTATATAGGAGTTAAACTCCTTATAGGCATAGCGTATTATCTATAGATAGATAGAATAGCTAAAAGAAAAAACTAGATAGTGATAATTATAATATATTATTATATAGTAATAGATCTAGATATAATATAGACTATAATACTCCTAGCACTATAGTATTAATTAAATAATACTATAGCTATAAGCATAGGGTAGGCTCCTAATAAGTTACTATATAGGTTTTATTCTCTAAGTATTATTAATCTTCTTTCCCTAAATAATATAATTAATATAGGAACTAGCGTAAATAATATAGTAGTGCTATAAAAGTTATACTAGTATAAGGCCTAACTAGCGATTATAATAGTAGCTACCCTTACTAAAATTCAGTATAATAATTACTATAAACTAGTTAATATTAACATAGGAGATATAGTTTATCTATAATTATATAAGGGATATAAATTACCTAGGAAACCTAAGAAGAAATAGTTACTATAAAAGGTAGGACTATATAAGGTACTAGAAAAGGTAAACCTATTAGTATATTAATTAGAATTCCCCCTAAATTTATAAGTCTATCTAGTGGTTTCTATAGTATAGATATAGAAGCTAGTATAAGGAAAGGACCTATTTAATAGGGAAGAACTAGCTCCGCCGCTAATTATATTTAATAATCTAGAGAAAGCAGACTATTAGGAGATTAAATAAATCTATAGTTATTAGGTTAAAATCTCTAAAAGGAATAAGACTATAAAAGTGGAATTCCTTATCTAATAGAAGGGATTTATTACTAAGGATAACTAATAGATAGCTAAAAGTAAGATATAGGTTAATATAGCTAAGATAATAGAAGAATACCTTAAAAAGAACCTAGTTAATTAGGAAAAAGAGTATATAAAGAGGGGCATAAATTTACCTATAGAGTAATAATAGTAAAGGAATAGAGATAATTCGTAAGCAGTTAGATTTAACTAGTTAGGGCGAAGCCGCGAGGCCTTTTCTTATATATATATTTTATTGCGCTAACTAGGGGAAGCTTACTACACTCTTACTTTACATTATCCTCTAATACCCCACTACTTTTATGTAGTTAAATTTAATATAAGCGTAGTTATTTTTATTTTAGTCTTATTTTCCTTTATATTATTTATTTCTAAGAATAATATTATATATAATGCGAAAGCTTTTACGTAGTTAAATTTAATATAAGCGTAGTTATTTTTATTTTAGCCTTATTTTCCTTAATATTATTTACTTCTAAGAATAATATTATATATAATATAAAAGTCTAAAAACTATTAGAACTAGAGCTAAATTAGCTATAGGAAATATAGGAGTATAGTAATTACTAAAAGTACTAAGTAAGACCTTATAATATTACACTAGAAGTTAAATATAAGTTTTATAGATAATATATAAACCTATATAATAACCCTTTAGCTACACTGGATTTTATTCTATTTAATAATAAGGTTAGTATATAGGACTAGACGCTCTATAAGCGAATATAGGTAGCTTATTTATACATTTAAGTACTAGCGTTAGAATAATAAAACTAGTTATTAGGATAGCTTATAGTTACTAATTTAGCATAATAGCAATCTACTATATATAGTAAAAGAGCTAAATATAACTAGTAAATTAATAAGATTTTAGTGTAGCTAGGAACTATAACCTACTATAAGAGGGTAAAGTTCTAAAACCGCCTTCTAGATTAAGTAAACTAAAATAGCTAATTATACTAATTCTTACTCCTAATATAATAAGTTATGTAATTATAGCTATAATAGCATTAAGACAAATCTAGAAACTTACTAACTAAGGAAGGTAAGAGAGAAGTAAGATTTAACTTAACCTAATTAAGAGCGGGATCTATTAAGCTAGAATTAGAACCTAAAAGTAATAGAGACACTAAGTTTAGGGAAATAGAGGTTAATAATAGTGTAGTAGAAAGTAAATTTAATAAGGAGGTTAAAGAGATACCTATAGAGTACCTTATTAGACTATTATAAGTCTATAAATAAATAGCAAAGCTTAATTTTAAGCTACTATTTGCTAGATTTAGAAAGCCTAGATTAAGAGTAAATACTTAAATGCTAATACCTAATATTAGCATAGTAGCGTGTAAGAGAGTAATAGAAGAATTTAATATAGTATATAAAGAAAGAAGTATAAAAGGAGTTAATTTTAGTAAATTTAGATATATAATAGTAGGTTACTAGAAAAAGATATAGAATACTAGGGATATAATATAGACCTATATATATAAATTTGCCCTTAAGGGCGCTAAGATAGTGTTTAATAGTTTAGAAGTGGATTTAAAGGATATATACTTTATATTATAGTAAAACATAGTTATCTAAATTTTTACTATTTTTAAAGAGTAAAGGGTTACTTTAGTAATAAAGTAAGTAGTAGTAAGATAAGTAGGAAAGCTTATATATTAGGTTACTATTAATCTAATAGAGTGTGGAGTAATAAGGAGAGCAAAGAACTAGGTAAAAATAGTAGTGGCGGCTTTCTATAATAGCGTAATAGTTAAACGTAGATAATAGATAGCTATATATAATAGTATATTATCTCTACTACTATAAGCTAATATATTAGCTCTTTATTTTATAGATAAGTATAGCGTGGTAAATAGCATAATTACAGGAGCGCTAGCTAGCATTAGACATACGAATCTGCTCTATATTAGCATAGAAAATAAGCTAGTACTAAAATTATCTAAATCTTAGTAGACTAAGGAGATAGATAGGTAATATAAATAGAGTAAAATTAATAACTTAATTAATAAAGTTAATACTATTAATAAGCGAATTAATAAAATAGAAAAGGAGTTTACCCTTACTAAAAAGTAAGTAAATATAGTATTTAAAGCTATTAAAGAGTTAGTAAAGGAGGTTTATAAGCTAATAGTTATAATAGGAGAGGATTTAAAAAGCATTAAAAGTAAGTTTAAAAAAGTATTAGAAATATTAAAGAGTTATAAAAAGAAGATCTCCTAGTGTAATTTAAGCGAAATTCTAGTTAATATTAATAAATAACTTAATGCTTTAAAAAGGGATATAGCTAAGAAGACTAAAGATAAGAAGAAGATTATAGAATTAGTATCTATAGTATTAAAGATTTTAAAGGTAATATAGGATTAGGAGGTAAAAATTAAGAATCTTATAAATAAGTAGAAAATATTTAAGGAGGATATAAGGAAAATAAGATTAGCTCTAGTAAGGCTAATTCTAGTAATAGGAACCCTAGGAAGATAGATTTAGATATTACTAGCTCTAGAGACTCTAATATAGCTAACACTAGCCTTAGGCAAAATTAACAGGTAATAAGGCAAATCACATTAGGGAACACTAAAATTAGGTAATAAGTAACCTTAGGGTAAAATAGGACCTCTACTAACGCTAAGTAAGAGACCTAAACTGCTAGGGAAGCCTAGTTTAAATACGTAAGTAGTTTAGCTAGATACCTAATAAATAACACTAAGAACGCCCGCATTATAGGAGATAAATAAGATATTACTAATACTATTAGGAAAATAGATAAAAAGGGCAGTAACCCCTAGGTAAATAGTATTACTAACTATAAGGGCAATAACCGCTACGGTAGTAAAACCACAAGCTAAGGAGGATAAATTTACTAGATTACTAGATTAAACGAATAATATGGAATATTAAGGCATAAATTAGGGGTATCTAGAATAATAAGGGAATAGAGGAATTTAGTAGTTACTAAGAGGAAATAATAAAATATAGTAAAGATAGAGTACTAATAATAGGATAGGAAGATTTTATTATTTAATATAATGAATTTAATTGTAGGATTAAGGAATATATATTGTAAGGAGAGTTATGTAATATTAAGTAATGCTATGAAATAATAACTATAGATATAATAATTAGCGCGCTAAACGCGTTTTTCTTTAGTGTAACTTTAATAACTATATATTTTAATATTATTTACTTTAGATAGTAGCTGAATTTGGTTATGGTTTAACCACGTATAACTAGGATAGTTGTCTTTTTAGCGCGCCTGGCACTTATTATATAGCAGAACACATATAGTATATAGAGGCTGCTATACAAAAGCTAGATTTAATATCTTAGTTTAGGAATTTAACTTACTTTATACATATTACATTACCCCTAATAGTAGCTTTTATAAGTGAACTTAGTATGACTTATAACCTGTTGAATCCGTTGGCCCCTCTAACGGAATCGACCTTCTATCGTGCAAAGCCAGCACGTAACAATTACTACTATAGAAACTAGGAAAAGTATAAGGAAAGATAAAAAAAAAAAGGAAATTAAAAACTATCCTAAAACTAATACTACTACTTAGAATATTAAACCCTTTAATTAGTTAATAGAGTTAAATCTAGAAGACTTATTACTAAAACCCTTAGAATACCTATAGGATTCTAAGGATTTTTATACTAAGACTAGTAAATATAATATAGTAAGGATAATATAAGGGATTTAGAAATAGTAATAAGTATTATAGTAAGCTATAGAGAAGATAGTATTAGGAATAGACTAGCTAGTAATAAGATTAATAACTAAAATTAGAAGCTTATAAAGTGTAAGTGCCTTAGTAAGTTTAATACTATTAGTATAGAATACTAACTAAGAATTACTATATCTAGCTAATAAATAAGGCTAGTATAATAGGTATTTATATACTAATAAAGAAATAACTAGACTATTAGTGTAATTAATCCTACTCTAATACTAATAAGGATTACTATAACTATAGCTAGGACTATTAGTATAGCTAGGACTATTAGTATAACTAATATAGCTAGAATATTAGTAAGGATACTTATAACCTTAGCTAAGTCCTTACTAGACTTAGTAGTAAGAACTATACCCTTTAGATTAAGGTTAGTATACTAATACTAGAAATTAAAGAAGGGTGGATTTAGTATTATACTAAAATTAGTATAACTAGCGAATAGAAATAGCGGAATGAAATACAGATTTAATATAAAAGATTATAGATATTAGGTATTTTAAGCCTTATATTTAACTAGAAGAGGCTAGTAATAACCTTATTATATATAATAGAAAGTAAACTATCTTCTATAATATTAAATTATAGATCTAGGTAGTTAAAGATTACTTATATTATACTAATCCTAGCTATTAGGATATTATTTAGAAAAAAATCTAGATATTATTCTAAGGGGACGTAATAGTATAGTATAGATAATATCTTAACTTAGTAAAATAGAACGCTATATTTAGTAGAATACTAACTATATTTATAGCTATATAAAAGGAATTTAGTATTCAGGTTTAGGACGTAATAGCATAGCTTAATAAGGTAGAATATACTAAAGAGAATATTGATTTTTTAAATTTTTTTGGGAGTCATAGGTTGTGGCCAATGCATCTAATAAAATAAGACAACAATAATTACTAGCAATACCTAGCTAGTATAATAATTAACTTATAAGTAATCTTAACTATAGTAATAAATAAAACCCTAATAGAAATAAGCTTTAAGATTACGAATATAAGGGGGGCTATAAGGTTAGATTAAAGTTTGCGATAAACTTTGTGGCTACGTTAGCGTAAGATATAGTTATAGTTTGTAACCATAGTTAAACTTAAATTCGTTTAAGTTTTACTTCTTATAGCATAAATTAACGTAATTCCCCCTTTCTTTACAACCGTGTTTATTCCTACTCTCTCTTCTATCTTACACCTTATAACTTATACTTACTTAAATATAACTTATTCTAACTTACCTCTAATTTAATTTACACTAGGTAAGTCCTATATAACTAATTAACTAATTTACCCCTAACTAATTAACCTATAGCATAGCTAAGGGTAACTAAAAGCTAGTAAAAATAATAACACTAATAATACTAGGGTGCGAATGTTATTATCCCCCTATCTATTAATCCTAAATAGCAACCTATTTACTACTCTAATATAGCGAAGCAAATACTCTTTACCTTATGCTAATAGTTCTAAGAGAGTAAACACCCTATATTAAATTTTATAATTAAGTTAAATAGATAGGGTATTAGATACTATATATATAAATAAACTTATTTATAGGTCTTAGTAATATAGTAGTGTAATTACTATATGTTTATAGCTACTAGTATATTCGCAAATAGTAATAATAATAGTAAATATTATAATCCCTATATTAGCTATATATAGTATATAAATTACTTAGGGAGTCTATAGTTAATATAAAAGGGACTAGATCTTCCCCTCTTATATATATACTTCCTTTCCCTTATATACTATCTAACTATTATAAGTTTCTTTATCTTTACTTATTTTCCTTTTACTACTTCTTTATTACTAACCTATAGCTAGCTTATAATATCTAAAATCTATTTATTAACTCCTACTTTACTACTAGGTCTATTTCTATAGAATAAACCCTTAGAGAAATTACTAGAGAAGTTACCTTAAAAAAGAATAGTATTTAAAATTTCTATATAAGTTTACTACTTCCTTACTAGGTTATTACTACTAACTTATAGCTAGTAATACTAAAATTCTATATATATAGTATAGTTAGTAAGTTACTATATAAAATATATAGCCTAAGAATAGTACTTATACTATTCCTTAGTATCTTAAGGAGAATAAACCTTTTTCTATAAAGTATAATAACTCTTATAGTATAATCTAACTACTTCTTTACTTCTTATAGTTACTAACTTATAGTAGTAAACTTAGCTAAATATACCTATTATACCTAAAATAATAAGATATATATTAGAGTATAACTACCTATTCTAAGTCTTTAGTTTTAAAATACTAATCTACTACTAGTGCCTTACTTAAATTATATAGCTTTATAAAAAGCTATTTAATATTATTAAAGCTATACCTAAGGGAGATTACTACTACCTTAATAAAGTAAGTATATCCTTAGTTCTCTTAACTTAATTACTACTAATATACTAATAGTCTTTTATTTATACTAAGTAAAAACTATATAATACTCTCCTAAAGACTAAAAATACTAATAAGTATAAGTGTATTTATTATACTTAGGTAATTACTAAAGTAGCCTAGGAAGCTAAGTATAATAAGTATATTACTATAGTATAGCTAGCTAATACTACTAACCTTAAGGTCTAAATTAATATTATAAACTACTTTTACTATATATATAAGAATATCCTAATAGTAAGTCTCTTAAATATCTATAGGTACTTCTTTACTAACTTACTAGTAGTTTACTTCTTATATCTCTAGGCTTCTTACTTATATTAGTTCTTTTAAGTTACCTAAAGAGCTTTATATCTTTATATATAAGGAAGGTAACTTTTCTAATAATAAGGCCCCTATACCTCTAAAGGCTTCTATACTTATTATTACTATAGTCTTTAGGGAAAATAAGGGTAAGGGTAAGAATAAAGAAATGCTTTTTAAGTAATTATTACTAGGTAGTTATATTATAATTATAATAGTAATATAATTATATCTTTTTAGAATATTACCCTATATTATTTACTATATTTATAGGGTATTACCTTATGTTATTTACTAAGGGTGGTTTTACTACTATAACCTAGCTACCTAGTTACTACTTATAGTTATAGATAATATCCTTTATAATAAAATCCCTCTTTAATACCTATAAATTCTCTAAGCTATTATAGCCTTTTTATTTAACTAGATACTTATAATACTTACTATTATAATAATATAAGATAATTCTTTTTACCTTAAACTCTTACTTATTATTCTTAATATTATCTTATAGTAAAGAAGTATTTACTATATTACTTAAGTCCCTCTTAAAGGGTTTAAGGCTTATAATATTAAATATATTATATAACTATATTCTAGTAAGTAATTCTAGCTAGTAAGCTAATCTATAACTCCTAACTACCCTTATAATCTTATAAGGGCCTAGGTACTTTATAGTTAACTTCTTACTTAGCTATCTTAGGTTAATATTCTTTATAAATAGTAGAATATAATTACTAACTTTAAATCTCTTTAGGGTCCTTTTCTAGTTATAGTATTTCTTATACTAGGCTTATAAGTTAATTAGAAGCTATTTAATTACTATATATTTCTCTCTTAGTAATAATACTTTACTCTTAGCCTAATTATTTATAAGTAAAATATTAGGTACTACTTACTATAAGCCCCTAGGGTTATACCCTTATAATACCTTTACTAGTATATAGCTATAAGTTATATAATTACTAGTGTTATATATAAATTATACTATTAATAGGTTATTAGCCTAGTTAGTTTATTTAGTATAGGAGAAAGCTCTTAAATAATATTCTAAGACCTAGTTTAATTATTTTATCTACCTATCTATCTATAGGTAAAAAGCAGTGCTTAGTAGCTACTTAGTTATAATAAGATAGTAAAAGGTTATCTAAAATTCGCTTATAAATATAAAACCTTAGTTTATTATAATACCTTCTAGGGCTTTATAATCTCTAAAGATATACTCTAGGAATATAGTAGCTAATCTATTACTTATTAGTTATATTAAAATAAGGATATAAATACTATACTTTATAAAATAGTCTATAATTACTAAGATTATATTATAAGTCTAGTTAGTATCTTTAACTAGTAGTAATCTAGTAATAAAATCTATTAATAGTTCTTAAAAAAGGTAATCTAGCTTTAGTAAAGTAACTAACTTACTATATAGCTTATAGTGCCTTAGCTTTAAAACTTAATAGTTTATATAAGTACTAATATATACCTTTATATCTTTCTTTATTAATAGCTAGTAGTACTAACTTATAATTTAATAAAGTATCTTACTAACTCCCTAATACCTAGTAGTAGGGTTATTATATATTAGTAGTAAAATCTCTTTTCTTATTCCCTAGGGAATATAAACTTAACTCTTAAATATTAATAGCTTAGAGAGTCTAATTAACTATATTTATAATACTTTTAAGTTATTACTCTTAAGTAGCTTTCTCTAATATATAGTAAGCTTATTATTTTACTATATACCTAATAATAATACTTAAATTAGAATATCTAATTCTAAGCTATTATTCTAAGTATTAGAGTTAAACTTAGAAAAGGTTCTCTAAATAGCTTAGATCCTTACTATAATATCTCTATAAGTAGCTAGCTTATAAGTTACTTCTAGTCTTATAGGTACACTATAGTTAAGTAGCATTTCTAAGGGGTGCCCTTACTACTTACTAGTAACTATACTAGCTAGAACACCCCTTTTAATAATATCTAGTCTTATAGCTTCCTTAAAAATATAGCTAAGTTATATTTTCTTAAAACCCTAGATATTTCTATTACTATTATAAGGTCTTTATAACTAACTATTTACTATATTAAATAATAATATAATAGAACTTATAGTATTTCTATTATTACTATTAAGTTCCTATTAATTAATATTTATAAACTTAAATAAGAAGTTTAGTAGCTATAAGGTTACTACCTTTACTTTCCTATTCTTACTTATATAATCTACCTTTCTTAATAATATATTAGTAGAGTTTAACTTACTAGCCTTATATTTAATTCTAAAGTTAAATAAGTATAGCTTATTAAGTATTATTACTTACCTACTAGTTAGCTATAGCTTTATAGCTAAGTACTTATAGTTTAAGTAATTTATTATTACTATAATTAAGTAAGTTAAGTACACTAAGTAATACCTCTATACCCTAAAAGCCTCTTAGATTACTAATAATTTAGTATTTAGTGTAAGGTAGTGTAACTTAGTATTAGTTAACTTCCTTAATATATATATAACTAGGTACTAGTAACCTAGCACTAATATTATAAGTATTACTCTAATAGTAAAACCTAATATATTTATTTTTACTCTTAATAAAGTAAGTAAGTTAAAGTATACTAAAATTAGTGCTTCTTAGAATAACTTCTAAAGTTCTCTAAATATAGCTAGCTTATAGGGTTCTAGCTTAAAGATTACTAGTTATCCCCCCTTAAGTTAGTTTATTAATAGAATAACTACTTTACTATACTACTTAATAAAATATTAATAAAATCTAGTAAACCTAAGGAATAATTAGATATTTAGGATACTATAAGGTATTAGCTATATTATAATTACTTCTACCCTTAATAGTTCTATTATAATACCTTTCTTAGATATAATAAATCCTAAGAATTTAACCTTTATAACTAAAAATTAACACTTCTTTAGGTTAATAAAAAGCTTTATATTATAGAGTTTACTTAGGACTTATTTAATATAGCCTATATAAGTAGCTACATTACTACTATAGATTAGAATATTATCTATAATATCCTTAAGGACTTTATTAATATACTCCTAGAAAGTCACTAGCGCATTAACTAATCTAAATAGTATTATAAGATACTTAAAGTGCCTATATTTATAATAAAACGCTATCTTCTACTTATTACCTAAGTAAATATATAGCTAGTAGTATATATCTATTAAGTTAAGTTTTATCTAAATAACTATACCCTTTAAGTAATTAAGGATTTTAGTAATTAGTAGTAAGGGGGACTTATTCTTAATAGTAATCTTATTTAGGCCCCTATAATCTATATAAAGCCTTAATTTCCCTCCTTTCTTTTAGATAAATAAAATTAAGGCCTTAGCTAGGCTAACTAATTTTCTAATCTATCCTTTTTACTATATATTTATAAGATACTCCCTAAGCACCTCTAGCTCTTTCTTAGCTAAGTTATATATTAGTCCCTAAGGTAGTGTTTTCCTTTTTTCTAATTTAATTATATAAGTATAGCCCCCTAGTTTAGGAAGTATTCTTACTAAATCCTTATTAAATATATCTTTAAATTCTAAGTATTTCTTTAGAAGCTTTAGTTTATTTATATTATTACTTAGCCCTTACTTAGTTATAGGTTACTTATTAGTTAGACTATCTAAGGATCTTAGGTTAGCTATAATATATTACTTATATAACTTATAGGTATACTTTAAAACTATTATTACTTCTTTACTACTTATTTCCTAAATTAGCTTTAGTAAGTTTACTTATAGGTTTTTTTCTAGTTCTTTTCCCTTTCTATTCTTTAGGCTATTTAAAATAACTTTTACTAAACCTAATACTAAAGTAACTACTAATTATTTTAATACTTTATATACTCTTTACTTACCCTAAGTATATAAAAAGCACTTCTTTATTACTAGGTATCTCTAAAACTTCTCTTTCTAATATATTACTATAGGTTTATATTCTCTAATCTAGTTTATACCTAGTAGTAGCCTTTCTTTAGTATTTATAATAAAGTAGCTAACTTAATAAACCTTTATAAACCCTATACTATTCTTTATTAATACTAATCTCCTTAGAATTCCTTAATATAAAACTATATTTTTACTTATACTTTTAAGGTTTTAATCTATTTTTTTAACTCTTTTTTAATTTTTCTTAGATAATAACTTTAGGTATATAGTTAAGGATTATATACCTAAATCTATTAGTGCTTTTACTACTACTTACTAGTAATCTTATTATAGAGATATATAGACTCTAACTCTTAGGTCTACTAATTTATCTATAATAAGCCCCTTATCCTAGGTTTATGTAAATAAAAGCAGTATTTTATTAGGATTAGATACTTTATTACTATTATTATTATACTTCTCTATAGTATATTTATTACTCTTATAAATAAAGTAGTCTAATAAATAGTAAGCTATTAAGATATATCTAGGCTTCTTATATTTATAATATATAATAAGTAATCTTCTTACTTACTTTTTATTCTATTACTATAAGTTATCTATAGGTAAAGTTAACTACTATTACTTCTTCTTATAGTCTTAGCTTTTCTTATAACTTTATATTAGTTTTATTACTACCTTTACTTTCTTACCTTAGCCTTATAACTAGCTCTAAGTAATTAGAAACTCCTAGCTAAGTATTTACTTCCTTATAGTATTATTAAGGCTATTAATAAATATATAGATTCTTAGTTATATTAGGATTAGTTTAGGTAGGTTAGATTTAACCTTAGTTTAATTTCTAATAAAGGCTTAAAATAATTAGCTATTACCTTACTAAAGATTTAGTAATAACCTAGTTACTTCTAAGTATTTAGTGTTCTTATTTATTATTCTAGTTTTTAGCTATATAATAAAGCTTACCTAATTATAGTTCTTATATTTTATATAACTATCTATAGCTATATAATATATTTATTATTACTTTATATTATTAGTAAGGTATTTACTAGTATAGGCTACCTTTATTATATTATAAAAGGTATATTAGTTTAATTTAAATAATATATTTAAGTTTACTAGGAAATTCTAGAGGTTTTTATAAGTATTTCCCTTATATAATAGTATCTATAGCTATATCTTAATAATACTATATTAGTATATATTTACTACTTACTTAATACCTATTAGTAAAGTAAGTATAAAAGTAGTTAGTCTAACCTAAGGAGGTAGATTTATAGGTCCTTACTAGGTTTTAACTAATAATAAGTTTACCTAAAGCTTTTTAATTTTTACTTTTATTTATAGAATTTCCTATATTTTCTATATATATTATAGCTTAGCTTATATAATATTATAATACTATTATACTACTTTCTTAATACTATTATTCTTAATTCTAGTATTATTATCTAGATTAGTCTTAGGTAGTATCTAATATACTTAATTATTAGTATTTATTATTTAAGTATTTACTATATTACTACTACTTTACTTATCTATAGTATTACTACTAGGGGGTATAGGTATATTTTATATAGATATTCTCTAGTATACTAATATTATAATCTAGCTAATAGTCTATTACCCTAAAGGGATAGAGAGCTTAATTTATTATAACTTAAGGGTTAAAAAATAATAGAATAAAGTAATAGCTTAGATTTATAGTTATAGCTAAAAAGATACTACCTAGAGGTAGGTATATAAAGGTTTTAAGCTCTAACCTTCTATAAGAATATAGGTAGTCCTTACTAAATACCTTACCTTACGCTTATATAACTATCTAGCTACTAGCTAACCCCTCCCTAACCTAGTGGGTCTGAGGTCCTGCTAATGCTCTATTATGTGATAATCCTGTCTCTATCCCTTACGCTCCTGACATTCATGTTGTTGGCTACGACTGGGAGCTCGGGGGGGAAACGAAAAGATTGGTGGTTAATATAGTCCAGAGGACGCCGACCTAGAAAGATTCACCGTGTTAGTGATGCTCCCTTCTTCCCTTTTTAAATAAAAAAGGGTGAAAATTGGCCTTGTTGGAAACAAAAAAGAGAAGGGGTTTCTCAAAGACAGCAGTAGATAAGGAGAAGAAAAATTCTCACAATATTGAGAAGCCAGCCCCAAACCCCGGGGATCTTGAATGACCTATTCTCAGGCAACATGGTACGACCACGGAGGACATGAATACCAGGAGGAATGGCACACGTCACGCCCAGCGCAACGACAGAGGCAGATGTGATGGCGTTCAAGGTGCGGCTCAATCCTAGAAAGATGCATCCGAAGACGATGACCTAGCCGACGGTCCAGAAGAGGGCATTCAAGGGCACATGGAGAGTCGGATGAACGCGAGCGAAGAAGCGGCCGAATGGCATGCCGCGGTTTCGGGCAAACGCATGGCTCATTCGGGTACTCGTGCAGACGAGAGTGACTGTCGTGAAGACCATGCAGAGCAGAGGAAACATGAGAAGACAGGTGCTCCCCGCCTTGCTCTTGATCGCGTCCATGAAGATTTGCAAGAGGGGCCCCCAGCTGGCGTTGATGACGTCGTCAATGTTGTGGATGCAGAAGAGCAGACCGCTGAGGAAGATGAAGCCCGTGAACATGCCGATGCCGATGCAGTAGAGCATGGTTTTGGGCCCTTGTCGCTGGGGGTCGGGGATTTCCTCAATCATGTGGGCGGTTGCGTCAAAGCCTGTTTGTATGATGAATGGTCAGTGAAACAATATGAGTTTGGAGCCGAAGAGGCTGTGTATACAATTCATTTCATTGGAAAACAAAAGAAAGAAGAAGAAGAAGAAGAAGTATACAATTCATTTCATTGAAAAACAAAAGAAAGAAGAAGAAGAAGCTGACCAACTCACCAGTCAGTGCAAAAGCCCCCTGAAGCAGCCCAAGCATCCAAGCAAGGCCATCCGGCCATCCCACATTATTGATAAACTGCACCTACACAAACCTGCCCGTCTGAAAGTTGGGCGAAGCAACACGCCAACTCTGTGACGACAATGATGACGAACCCCGCGACGGACCAGAAGAAGGCCGCTTTCGTAAAGTACGGAAGCAACCGGGTGAGAAACGCGTTGATTGCGAGTGCGATGAGCGCAAACACAATGTAGATGAGGAACTCATGGCACGTCTGCCTAATACACGCCGGATGGACAAGATTGATGACGTTGATGACGAAGGGGCTGCCCAGCAGGGGGCCCGTTGCGCTGAGAGCAACCCATCCGCAGACGCTGATCCAGCCCGTGATGTAACTGATGGCACGGCTGGACCTCTTCCATGAGATGATGGCCGCCCAGTGGTATCGCCTCCCCCGGCCGTGGGGTAAGCGGACAGGAACTCGGCCAGGGAGGCAGACAGGCATAGATTGCAGATGCCGGCGACGAGGAGGCCCCATATGACGGAGCTGGAACCGCCCGAGGGGAGAGCGAGGGTGGTGGAGGCGGCGAGGGCGGTCCACGTGTTAAGAATGGCGAATGCGAAGCCGAGCATGGAAATCATGGAGAAGTTGCGCTTGAGTTCCTGCCTTTGGCCCATTGTCTCGAGGGCGGCGGCGTCGTCGGCGGTGCTGGTCCGTCCTTTGCCATGATGGCTGGCGCTGCTGTCGCGGCGGTGCGTATCTGCCGGTGTCGGTTCCATGGCGAGACTCGTAGTGGTGTTGTGGAATATTTGGGACACAGGTGTGTTGAACACTACAGACCCGGATACGTATTCAACTTGGTGACCATCTCAGCCTCAAGTAGAGAGGGAGGCTACTTGACGCCAAACGCGGGGCGATTGATCATCTTGATCATCATGTCAAGCCGAGTTCGGTGCATGGCCCCGAGGAGCGAGAAGAGTCTCGATAGGCACATGTTGTAGACGGGGATCCTGCCCGTCTCAACGCCTCATGTCATATGTATGACAGCGTGCAGTTGACATTGCAGATTAAATCTGGGCATGGGCGGACGAAGAGATCCACCGTACATTGTCCGTGACGGCCTTGTCCTCCTCCTCCATCCTGGAGGGAAGTTTTTTTCTCCGCGAGTGCTTGTTTTCGAAAACGACCTCGCACGCGCGGCTTGCACAACTCCTGGCAAGTGATGGGTTTTGCAAGGCCGTTGTCAAATTAGCCGCATAGACAGTAGTCTGGAAATGTAGCATGTGGAATGGTTGCTTGGCTACTTGAATTGGAAATAATTGCAGTCATGTCTATGGATGGCGATGCACACAAGTATTTGCCTCGTCGTTGGCTTTAATTGGCGTACAGAACAAGGGTCTATAGTAAAGAATAAGCGATCCCGTAATCATTGGGGCCTTAGATCAGTGGTAGATTATGTGATTCCAGCTATGGAGTTTCCACAGGGTCGTCCGTTCGATCCGGGCAGGCCTCAATTTCCCTCTACCCGTTGACCTTTTCTTTTGCACGGTCCTTGACCCTTTCCAAGTGAGACCCCGCGCAAGCAATGGGGGCTTCTTTTTTTTTTTTTTTTTTTTAGGAAGATGGACGATATTTTTTATAGCCATATTCTATGATTCCACTATTGCGACTCCCGTTATACGGTCTGCATAATTCTAGATAAGGTCTTGTTTACTCTTAGTTCCCCTTGTTATTAGCTATAGGTAAGGTATCATGAGTGATGCCTAAGATGTGAGGCTGCTATATCCAACAAGGGATAGCTATTACTAGTATTTTGACTTTCCTTATAGTGTGTAGTGTAGTGAATTTTAGGGGGGTGTAGTGTGTAGTGTAGACTAAGATAAGCTTTCTTTTCCTTATTAGATTCCGAATTCCTAGATAGTAATTCTACATTATTATCTTTTCTGCTAATCACTCTTTGCCTCCGTCTGCATCACTCCACAACAAGCATGATATCAATCGCGCTTCGCAGCCGCAATTGTGGTCGGCGAAAGGTCGGTGCACGCGCGATGTAGTCACGTGACCCATACTCGATCGTTTTCCTTCTGTTTCAAAGTGTTACCTCAGCTGTTCAAACAATGCCTGTACGGAGCACGGAGTTGGCGTCTCACAATTCAAATATCCAAATAACAGGTGCGGCCCCATCTAGGCTAAGCCACTAATGGAGTGGAGATGCATGTTTATGCGCAGGCACCCCCGGATAAAATGTCACGATGACTACCAGCATGCACCGCGGCAGCTGTGCTATTCCGTATCATGGCGTAGATCATTGAGATCAACCATGGCCAGGGACTTGTGCGGTGTCCATCCCAGCCGCCCCAATTCTGGCGCCATGATCGTACATGTGTGCATTGTCGTCAGTGGTTGATGAGTAATTGGCAGGTTGGCAGGGGTATCATGACATGGCCTGCTCCCTATTTGTTGCTGCTTGTTTACGTACTCTTCCCGAGGGGGCCGAACAGAGCACGTGCGAAACATTCAGACAGATGTTCAGTAATATGGGGTTTCATCAGCGAGAAGCCACCCAGATGGCGCACATGTGCTTTGGTATTGCTCCGTATTACGTGCGGATTACTCCGTACGGACTGCTTGTTACCAGCGCATCATAATTCAGCCGGCACAGACCCTGTATCCATGCCGCCATATCTGCACCAGAGGTTGCATCCCCGTGGCCAGTTGGATTCTAGTGCGGACCTCCCTGTCCCGGGCTGAAGTCTGCTTTGCCATGTGTTTGTGGGCAATGCTGAGATGTGTGCATCGGCAATCTCTAGACTGCAGATGGCCCGCCTCGGCTGCGTTCTAGCTTGCATGGGTGTGTTTGGGCTTAGTTTGCAAGGTGCTTGCTGGAAATGGTAGATGGAAGCGATGCTAAGATAATATCTATACGCAGTCAGTCTTTTGGCACTTGGGTTTCCTCGTCCCGTTCTCTGCCTGCATCTTTGTTTGTTGCGTCTGCATGTTGCATCTCACAAAGAACTAGAAACTCTTATTGCAGATGATACTCTCACGCTTGATGCGCAGCATTTGATTTTTTTCATTGTTCTCTTCTGATCAATGCGCTGTCACACATCACGCAGCACGTCATGACGGACTCGCTCCAGCATGGTGTCCACGCATCCATCATCGCTACCTTGATACCCTCTTCACTCATACTCTCTCTTCGATTCTACGCTCGTCATCTGAAAGGAGCACGGATTTGGTGGGATGACTACCTCGCAGTCGCGTCACTGGTTCGTGGATTTCACCACCCGGAAAAGACTTTGATTGTTCTGAACTTACCAGATGCCTAGGCGGCAGCGGTGGCTTACAACATATCTGCCTTTTTCCGTACGGCTGGCCCACATCATTCCTCCATAAAATAGGCACGTCCTGGTTTCGAACGTTGAATCGACTAACGCGAGCCGAACAGTGATAACCAAAGGTCTTGGTTTGCATCTGGACAATCTTCCCGTTCCAGTCGGCGAGGCGCGATTTTACCAAGCCAAGGTCCAGGAAATTGAGGAACATTTCTACACAGTGGCCATTGGGGCCGCACAGCTATCTCTGCTAGCCCTATATTGGCGGTTGTTTAAATCATTGTCGAATGCGAGGACAGCGATATTTGTTCTTACAGGCTGTGTGGCTGTTTGGATCGTAGTTCGGGTACGAAGCGATACCCGTTTGTTTCTCCCCTTTTCGGAGGACCATAGCGCCCGCATGAATCAAGACTCGATCTGCTGACGAGACACAATCAGTTGTTTGTCGCCGCCTTTCAATGTTCCCCCCCACGTTACTTCTGGGACAAGTCAATCGAGGGACAGTGCACGGTTGACTCTGCCAAGTTCGCCAGTGGGACAGTCTCGACGCATTTATTGATTGATTTGGCGCTCATGGTGCTGCCTGCGAGTAAGTCTGGATCCATTTTCTTCTATTGAAGGGAATCTGAATTGGCGGCATCACAGCTCAATTTAGCAAGCTCATGCTTCCATGCCCCCAAAAGGGGGCCATCGCAGCCATGTCCATGATCGGGATCGGGTAAGTTGTGGTGGCATTCATCTTGATCTTGTCTGGAGCTGACTATTGACCTTCGGGAACGTGCCTCACAGAGTTGTTGTTGCATCCATCATGGTGCTTGCCACATCTTCAAAATGCGATTCGTCCTCCGCCGACGCAATGTGGGACTGCACACCGCTGGTAGTGTGGTCCGCAGTCGAGATTCATTTCAGCGTTATGGCCTGTAGGTTGAAGCCTGCTCATACCCCGGCTCTGAACATGTGTAGGGCCAAAGTTCTAACCTCGACACACTTTTGGGCGTCTTTTTTTCAGGTTGCCTTCCCGTCATGCAACCAGTTGCGGATGCCCTCGGCGGCTGGTGGGGACAGAACTTTCCATTCACCTTCAGAAAAGGAGCCAGCACTCCATCTCACCAGTCAGTCAAGCTCGGCCACGTACATCGTTCCCGATCAACGGAGCAAACCGATGGCGAATCAACGTGTAACCTTGCGGCGGTGACGGCGAGCAATACCACGACGACAGTAGAACTGGGGCGGGGATATGGACGGGCCGGAGAATCAGACACCACCATTGTCAGCTCGAGCAAAGTCAAGGACAAGTCAGGCGCAGACGGCGATCTGGGACGAGCAGCATCGATGAGGGACAAGGATCGGTCAATTCTGGTGCAGTATGAAGTGAACCTGAGCTTTTCTAGAAATGACTCTCGCGATAGGTGAAGAGTGTCGATAAATGCAGATTGACGAGTTTTGACGACATGGATTCCCGTTGCACCAAACCCCGTTTGAAGCATCGGCTCTCTGATTGACCCACTTGCGTGACTTCACCTTGGAATGCTTATCGCTCATCGCTTATCTCGATCAAGGTCCGCAGAGCCTTCAATTAATCGAGGCTAGAGACATTTGTTCCCAGCAAAATATACGACAGATCAGCTGTGAGGCCCGCGAACGAGTATTGCTATACCGAGTCCAAGGAGATAGTGTAAATAGCGGGTGGCGTCTGGATCTAAATTCGGTAGTAAGTGGGGCCACCGCACCAACAGCAATTTCTGGCCGCACGAATAGCAACACTCCCGCAAACGGCAGGAGCCAAGCGGGGCTCAGCCGACTGCTTGCGGACACTGAGTTGCGGCCTCGTCTGAGCTGGACAACCCGCTCGCGTTGCAACTACGGGATACGGGATGAGAGAAGGTTTGTTGTCTGGAATCAGCCGAAAAGGGTTTCCTTCGAAGGAATGGAGTGCTTTTACCGGTACGAGAGGTGTAAAGGAAGAGGGATATACGGGGTCTAGCGCTCTTCTCTTTTGCGAACTGGTGTTGATTTGATATCCTCTCTTGAGCATCAAGCTCCGTCGTCCATCTTGCTGTTCGATCACGAATGATTTGCGACTTCCAACGACTGGACTTAGACGCTGCCACTTCGCTCCAAAAAGCCATGCTGGAAGAAAAGCTTCAGTTGCTCTTTTGGAAAGGCTCTCTTACTTCTAGAGCCCGGAGGACAATCTTGGTTCTGGTGGTCCTCTTGGTCACCCTGGTCAGCTTCCAAGTTTTCTTCACCTATGGAGCGACACGGATAGACTTGGAAGATTATACGCTGTCCCGGTTGGGAACACATGGTGGGTTGAATCATCACCTTTCGCCTTCGCTTGTTAGGACAGGGATGACAGACATGAAGGGGGGAAAAACTGACAAACATTCAAACAGCCGATGTACACGATGAGCAAGCCCGCGTCGGCAAGATCAGCATTCTGTACGGTTCCCCCAAGCGCGCCTACGAGAGAGCGCTGCAAAGTCACAAACGGCACAACAGACAACATGGCTATCCCATGTTTGTCCAGCGCGTCGACGTCCTTGACGGATACTGGACCAAGCCTGCCTTCATTCATTACATGATCCTGCGGGAGCTACGCAAACCCGAAAGCCAGCGACTCCAATGGCTATTCTGGTTCGATGCCGATACTATCATTCTCAACTACAATATCGCCTTGGAGATGTTCCTACCACCCGATAACGATGAAGCTTTGAAGGATATCAATGTGCTGATTTCGGATGACTGGAACGGCCTCAACAACGGCATCTTTGGAATCCGAGTATCGCGCTCCGCTGCTGAGCTGTTTGCAGGCATCCTGGCGTTCCGCGATTTCGAGCCAGATACCCAGCTGTCGTTCCAGGATCAGAGTGCCATGGAATTGATGCTCAAGAGGCGCAAGTTTGTCAATCACGTTGCCAAAGTTCCCCAACGGGTAAGCCGATCAGCTGTCCGCGGCATCCCTTCTCCTTCCTATTGCACGCATTACATGATGCAACTGACGCGTCCCAATGGCAGTGGTTTAATGCATATGAGAGCGACGAAGAAAAGGCTGGGTCATCGTATTTCCACGCTGGCGACTTTCTCGTTCATTTTGCCGGTGTCGGCAATCGCGACGCTCACATGGACAAGTGGGCAGATAGGTCTGAAGAGTTGAGTCCCAAGTGGAACGCGCCAGTGGCCAAGACGACTTACCCAGCGGAGATTGAGCGCTTCTGGAACCGCACCAAGAGCCTGCACGATGCGCGCGTCAATCATTGGACCAAGGGAGCCAAACACCTGACAGCAAGTATTCAAAAGGTGAACGATACCGTGACAGAATGGAAGAAGACGTCGGAAAAAGTGAGCGAAAACCTCTTGTCCTTGGTGAAAGCCCAAGAGACGGCTGAATACTTCATGGGCAACTCAACGAAATATGGGGGAGAAATCATCAAAGACGACTTGCATCAACTGGATAAGGTCGTGCTGGATTTGGAGAATGTACGTGTGCCCCCGCCCCAATTGTTTAGCCTTTGTCTAGTTATCTTGACACTTGAAATTCATCTGCTGACTACTTTGAACCCCAAAACCAGGCGTATAGAGTCTTTTCAGATGGCAGCGCCAGCGAAAAGGCAAAACTCGAGGAAGAGAGGAAGAAGAAAACGGAGGATGAAAAGAAAAAAGAGGGGAAAGAGAAGAGCAACACTGTCTCAGAATCATGAATACAAGGTGGTCCAAGTCCCATGTGGCTGGCTCATCGCTAAATTATGGCACGGAATTGGATTTACACATACAAATTCGGCTGGTCTCGGACGAGATAGAACGCCGACTGCGCCTCCGCGTCTGCGTACTGGGTGTTTTTTTTTTTTCACCCTGTGAAATGAATACTTGTCAGTATATAAGATTCATCAATTCATCAAGCCAGTGATTCATTAATCCTGCCACGGTACGCGAGTGCTTGTCGTGACACATATAATACGTGACGATTTACAAGGTCGACTAGCCGAAGGAGTTTGGAAAAACACAACTGCGGTCCGCCTCCCCGGTGGCGCGAACAGTATTGCTAGAGAACAGCCCACAGCCCACAGCCTAGAATGACCCAGGCACAAAGTCCACGACCACGGCCTTCGCAATGATAGCCCCAGGGGTCGTGACCCATTTCTCGACAAAGCCGCGATGCGCCTCGTCCTCCTTTACGTAGTAGTCCCTGTCGGCGACGGAGGCAAAGTCCACGACGAAGACGTGGGTGAGGCCGTTCTGCACGACATGGTCAGGGCCAGCGGGAGGGAAGAGGCCCGGCAGCGGGGAGGGGGGAGTAATGGCGTACCTGGAGGCCCTCGATGGACGTGTCCTTTCCGCCCTTGGAGGCCATGATGTAGGGCTTGCCGGTAGAGGCGAGGGTGCAACGGTCCTTGAGGGAGAGCATTTCTTGGCAGCACTGGTTTTGTTTTGATGTCTGTTAGGTCCTGGACTCCTGAGATGGGTTGGTGATTGGGGATGGGTAGGTGGGTTGCGAACCTGCATGATGGCCTCTGAGCTGGCGTCGGGCTTGAAGCCGAAGAGGACGACGTGATTAACGGGCATGGTGAGTTTGCTGGCGTTGGCGTATACTGGGTGGAGAGTGCGATGGAGAATTGAGGGCGTTGGAGAGATGAGGTTATTTACATATTATGTACGGAGTATTGGAGGGGCATTGGAGGGGGCAGTTGGAGACGCTCTTGGTGCCGATAGGCCCGCTGCCGGTGGTGCGGGGCACACAAGGGCCCTTCTGGTCCATGCAGCGCAGCTTGTTATTACCACATGGCAGCGACAGTACCACTGATGGCCGCGGCCACGGCACAAAGTATGCCACATCGCCCCGCCGCCAAGTTCGCAGCTGGATTCTCCTTGGCTTGGCCCTTCTCTCGGTATGCGTCCACCAAAGCGGGGAGTGCGTCACCGCCTTCGACAAAAACCATTGCCATGCCAGACTCAACGACGACGTTGGTTAGTCGAGCGAACTGAGTGTGTCGGGTAGGTTGGGTTGAGCTGAACTCACGACAATGTGCCATTGCAAATGACAGTGGAATAACCACGCACCAGGGTTGTCGGTGACAAACCTGCGAGATTTGAACGAATCAGTCAACAAGCCACGTTACACCCTGGCAACTGCGACGACGAGCACACACCGTATCACTGTCCAGCCTTGTGCCGGGAGACCAGTTGTGTCGCGGAAGGGGGGATCGCGGAGATTCAAGACCCCATCTGGTGCCTCTTCGACATTGCTATATGGGAAAGAGCCGGTTCCCGATCCTAGAACCCAGAACTTGTGTCCGTGGAGATGCAGAGGGTGGCCCATCTGGTTGCGCTTGTCAGTTGATCATGCTGAGCATACGTTGGATCGGGGCTTTCAAAGCTCACCGTATCCATGGACTGGTTTGAAACGTTGACAATCATGTCAATGGTTGCGTTAAGAGGCAGATGCATCGTCGTGCTGGCCTTCCATCCCGAAGAGCTGTTGCCGTACAGAATGGGGACGTCTGGCTCCGTGAAAGGCTGTTGGTCAAACACCCATGTGACGACATCTGTTTGATTCACTGATAGGTTAATCGTCTTGTCTGCTTTTGCCGACAAAGGAGGGCTAGTCGAGTCAAATGGGGCGAGAGCGCGGCTATCGAGAAGCGTGGCGCCAGCTTTGGCCGATCCGTTTGGAAATATCCATGTGCTGGCTTCGTCGCCCATGGCGTTTCCGGGGGGGTTGCTCGTCGCCTGGCACGGGATTGTTAGGTTTTAGACATCCTCTGGACTAGAACGGGGCCTCGGGATTTCTGGCACCTACTGTGTATGAGACGATAGCCCTGCCTTCCAGAACCTGCTGCATATCCCCGCTAGGATGTGTTGCAAATCGGAGAAAGTACTCGGCAGGCTTTTGGTCTAGTTTGATCATAACGGAGTACCGCTGGCCTAGTTCCATGTGAAGGACCTGCGACGAGTTAACACGGAGTGTTTCTTCTACTTCTTTTTGGGGTTTCCTTTCCCTCCCTGACTTGTGTGAAGGAACATGATGCCATCGTACCTTGACTTCTTGTAGTCTCACATAAAGACCATCGGCCGCATAAATGAACATGGAATGTGCGTCCAAAGACACACGCAGCGCACTCACTGCACCTGAATTAACCAGGTTGAGTGCTAACCAGCCCCTTGACCGGTCAGCAGGGACTACGAGGAGTGTCGAAGTTGTGCTCGTGCACGTTTCGGCTGGTAAAGATGACTGGTTGAAGCCTGGCTTGAACATCATGGGGGGCATGCAGCCTCGTGGACCAAGACCCTTCATCTCCGAGACCTTTGCAGAAGTGGACGAGGATGGGTGAGTTGAAGATACTGAGGGGGGTGATGGTGGCGCCTGCATTGGCATTTCGTGCATGTCTAGACCGTCAAAGATATTTTGATGGTCTCTGGTTAATTTTCGGCCCGCGGGTGAAGGTTCCCGGCTAGGAGGAGAGTCCGAAGATGGATGGCCGGGTCTGATACCCAGACCAGGTCCGGCATCGAGCATGGACTGCGGGAGGCACTGGACTCGCCCGAGGCCATTCGCCAGAATGCTGTCCACGCAAGAGGGAAACGCCCCAGTCGCAATGTAGCGTGCGTAAATCGTGACAGCAGGCTCGTGAGTCCAGTCGTTGAGAAGAATACTAGCCGCGTTCTTTTCGGCGTCCAAGAGTTGGTGCTTCTGTGTAGACTCTGTGGAGGTTCCAGCGAGGCCTCCAAAGGGACGATTGCGGGTTGGCGATGCTCTGATAACGAGAGGACCGCGCAGGGCGTCGTTGTAGTAGGCTTTGAAGTGGGAATGGTACCAGTAGAATCCGTATTCACCCTTGGTAGAAAATTTATAGGTGAAGTTGCCTCCTGAAGGGATGGGCCTCTGCGTCAAAGTCAGCTACAGACAAGACTCATACGAGGGAGTCGAAGGACGTCTTCCAAACCTGCGTAACTCCCGGCACGCCATCCATATGCGGCGTTCCTCGTTGTAGCAGCCCTGAGCAGTGAGAAGCGCATTGTCAATTAGCAGACCACGCATGACAAAAGTAGACTAGAAGATAGACTCGGAAAGGGCGAGTTGCTTTACCATGCCAGTGCAGTGTGGTCTCAACATTCAAGTCATTCTGAACAAAGACTTCAACGTCATCGCCCTCATCCACCTCGATCGACGGTCCTGGCTGCTGGCCGTTGATGAGGTACACATCGCGCGTGAATCCATCTTTCACAATGTCAGCCGTTGCGCAAACGAGAACCTCTTTTTCCGAAAGCCCGTTATATGACATGGGCATACCTGGAGAGCGCGAATCCTTGTGCAAAGTGAAATTGAAGCGGCGCAGCACAGCCTCCGAGCCAAGGACATGGAGTGCGATGACGAGAAAAACGACTTCCTTGATCGAGTTGAACAACATCATTAGCCCGTGAAGCCTGCCACGACTCCTGCCGTTGCAAACAGCAAAGCTCGTGCAGCAAAAGCGTTATGATATTGACAAGACTCGCGTCACACAGAGAATAGACGAGAGGTTCGAGATGCCGGGCCGCATGTTAGAATGAACAAAAAGATAGTATAAGAGATATGAGTAGGTATCTGGGATGGGGTCCAACCAGCCCGTCTCCTTGCTTGTATCAGCTAACATGTGTTACAGACGACTTTCCAGTCAGACGCGAGACAAGACGTAAGACGGGGTTCGTCCGGAAAGGGGAATCCACGACTATTTACTGGATTCTAATTCGCTGATTGATTGTTTGAACTAATGTTGTGGGATGCGCCACCTTGGGGTCAAAACGCACGGGGATCAAGCTGATGAGCCACGAGGCACAGGTGCAGGCGAGAGAGAGGGCGCGTGATAAAAGGGTTGAAAGAAACTACAGGTTGTAGCAAATTTCTCTTCTGTTTTTCGGCATCCCTGCTAGAGTGATCTCGCTGGTACTGATCCATCGATGAAGAGAGGCTGAGATTGTATTGTCACTTGCGTTCCTCCAAAAAATGTCACGAGTTTCGACGATGCTGAAACCGAGTCCCTGAATTCTGGGCGTTTAGCGCGAAGCACTTGTTTCATGTGCAGCTGCTTTTCTCCCGAAGACATGTCGTTCCTGTCTCCACGCAGGGCTTGGTTCGTTTCAATAACTCCGACACGGGCCGCGACGGAGATGGCTGGCTTTCTTGGGCTTTCTGGGGTTTTCTGGGCGGGCATCGGTCGGGGTGGACATGGGGACATGGCGCCCAGTGTCTTTTGTCTGTTGACGAAAGCTAAGCTGCTTTGACGGTTGGCCCGGCACTACCTGGAATGTCCATGCACATCTCAACAGATAATCGGACGTGATCCCATTCGGCCAATGCAAGGGATTCGGACGCATTGTGCGACTGCAACACGGACCTAACACCCACCCCCGGTGCTGTCGCAAGGCAAGTACTGAGCAACTGACGATTTATCATCATCTCCTCCCCATTCTCAGACGGGGGAAGGAGCCATCCATGCTTGCTGCACGTGCCAATGAGGCGGGTTGCCAAGTATGTATGCAAGTACAGTGCACGTACAGTGCACGTACAGTCAGCACATGCTTCAAAATTGGGCAGACAGAAAACGGTTTGATTGGAAACACCGTCAGACGCAACGATGCTTTTGTGATTTGCGGCCTGTGCCGAGTTCTCAGAGTCTCCGCCGTGTTGCGAAATCTGTACAAACCAGGGCACGATGTGCTCCGCACACAGGACAAACACCCAAGACAAAGTAACGGGCGGGTCGGAGCAGCCAATGAGACGACCTTCTCGTTCCTATGCCGATCAATCGATTCTTTTGTTTGTTCCACAGCCATCGCAGATCAGTGGAATGCCCTGCGCGTTCAGGGGCTTGGGGATTGATTGATGTCTGGACGTTTATCCCTGTGAGTGCCCGAAGGCGCCAACTGGGTCGCGAAAGTGCTAGTGGGCCAATCAGACCAAGGGCGGATAAGAGGTACTTCATTTTCCATGGGAATTATACTATAACAGAAGTCCTCGTAATCTTCCTTAATACAAAGAGCTACATCGCACATCTCGCAGCTATATTACGACCCTCGCGGGCCTAGCTGCTCCTAATGGCATGTTTATTAACGCAGACTAATAGCTCTGGTTTAAAGAGGTTCTTGAGAATATTACTATTATTATTTTAAGTAGCTCTTATAAAAACCGTTATATAAGGAATGCATTCAAAAGCGTTTAACGGGAGCTATGAGGGGTGGTCAGAAGTACCTCTCACGTATTGAGGCAGATGCGGGCCCCGTGACCTCGTTGGTGCCTTCATCCCAATCGGCCCCCTGCCATCCCTCCATGCACAGTAATACAACCTTCATCATCAACGTCAGTAGTAATCAGACGGCCAGGCCAAATTTAGTGTCACCCGGCCTTCTGCATTCGCGCTTCCTTTTCACGATCAAAGTGGTTCCCAGTATGAACGATTGCTTGACGACATCATTTACCACTTAGCGAAATTTCACCTCGTCATCGTCTCGTCATCTCCTCATTCACAAAGCTCGATAACCCGATCCCCGAAAAGATCAACTGCGGCTTGATACCCCCCATCATGCCACTCAGAAAGGCAAAGTCAAAGAAAGCCATTTTGATCGCCGTGTACATTTCTGTCTTTGTCGTCGTTTTATTCTACATCAAACCCCTCTTTGGACAGCCAATATCGAGAAACTTGTTCAAACCACGACCCTCCGTCCCGAGACCGCTCGACTCAGCGTTCCAGCACGAACCAAACACTGCTGCAGACGACGAATCGAGGTGCCGAGCGAGCAATGCGCGACTCTCGGATTTGCAAGAGCGATATGGGCTTGCGGATACTTTCCAATATCTTAGACGCGTCATACACTTCACGCGGGAACCAGATGTTCAGCGGCAAAGCCTGACCAAGCTTTCCCAAAGACTGCTGAAAAAGGATTTTCAATACGTACAGCTGAAGCCACAACTAAAAAATGCAGGTTCCTCTTGTGCCGAGGCCATCGAGGTTCCGGTTTCCGCGTCGGCCTTCCCCCAAGATGTCGACGCCTCGGAATTGATGTTTGGGGTTTCGACAACTTTTGATCGGTTTACTGAATACGCCACGATTCTCATAAATGACTGGTCATTCTGGCTGACAGACGGGTCTCAAAGATCAAATGGCGGTAAATTGATACTTATGCTTCTGGATGCGAACCCAGAACAGCTTCGACTTGCAAAACTAGCCCTTAACAAGGCTGGAATAGACGCCGAGACCTACGCATCGGATTCCTCGCTACCCATGGCGGCGAGGAACATGGCTCTCATACCAACCATGTTCAGCCACACCGAGGCTAGAAAGAAGAAGTGGCTCGTCTTGTGTGACGACGACACCTACTTCCCCAACATGCACGCCTTGATTGCGAAGCTGGCGAAGCACGACGCATCATCCGACATGTACATCGGGGCCCTATCAGAGGACAGCCTTGCCACTCAGAAACACGGCTCACAGGCATTCGGCGGCGCAGGCATCTTTCTGTCACTGCCAACGGCGGAAAAGATTACCAAAAACTTTGACGAGTGTTCCTCAGAGAATAAGGTTGAGCAGGCTGGCTCGCAGGGCGATAGGCTGTTACGCCAGTGCATCCAAGAGCACTCTGAGATTCAGCTGACTATATCCCAA
The DNA here is from genome assembly GCA_023658445.1 of Epichloe bromicola. Taxonomy (NCBI): domain Eukaryota; kingdom Fungi; phylum Ascomycota; class Sordariomycetes; order Hypocreales; family Clavicipitaceae; genus Epichloe; species Epichloe bromicola. The sequence continues at coordinate 2,377,389 of CP098269.1, forward strand.
GACCTTTGGCAGCTGGACATTTTCGGAGATCCCTCCGGCTTCTACGAATGGGGAATAAAGCCATTGTCAATACATCACTACCGTAGCTGGCACCAAGCCACGCCGAACGATTTGACCAAACTTGCATACATTTGCGGGGAGGACTGCACTCTCCAGCGATTCCAAACCTTTGACGATTTCATCATTTCGGGATATTCCATTGCGCACTACCCCGGTGGAATCAATTTTGACACGAACCACGTGGAGAAGACGTTCCATGCCGAGACGGAACAAGGCTGGAACTTTGATTACAAGATGGGCTCGCAGCGGGCGTCACTCTCGCAAACGGGCAGGAAAATGGCATGGAAACTTGAGGAAGCCATCATCCAGCAAGACGGCAGCGTATTGCAGACCTATGTTCGTAGAGCAAACGATGGGCGCTGGGTCGACGCAGACGGCAAACCGATGGATGAACACGACAGCGTCATAGAATTAGTCTGGGCACCCGGTCGATGACCACGATTGTCCACGAGAGCAATAATAATATTGATGAGTCTAACTCGTTTCCAATATTTTCGTTGATGCCGCGTCTTTCACCACGCAATGCTCATTTTGTTTTGCCGGCAAGTCGTTGCGAACATCTTCCACAATCCTCATCACCATGACGATGGCAATCCCATTCTTTGTCAACCAACTTCCCCACAATGCTCGTGATTCTATAGTCTACGCAAATATAGACATCGTCACACACGCACCGCCATGGCCTCTCTCCGACTCCATATTGACAAGCCTGGACAACGCCCTGTTAGCCCCAACGTCTCCGAATTTCCTCCCTAAACCATCCCAACGCTGGCGCGGCGCTTTAGCATCCGGGAGGGTTGTCACCACCAAAGGCCTTCCTCAAGAAGTGAATAGCACGGCCATATGAGGGGGGGATCTCCTTGCCCTTCTTGTCCTTGCATGCGTCAACCTTGGTGGTCTTGAAAACATGGCCCTGCTTGATATTCTTCCCAAAGCTCTTGTGGGCAATGACGCGAGCCTCGTACTTGCTACCGGACTTCTTGACCTGGCAGACGTACCTGCCGTCGAAGTCGGACTTGGTGTCGCCGTGCAGGTCCTCCCACTTCGACTCAGGCCACGACGACGGCCCGCCGATGTTGCCGGTTTTGATGTTGCGAAGATATTTCAGAATCTCCTTCATGGCGTCCTTCTCCTCATCGCGGCGGGCGAGGTCCCCGTACTTGCCTGCCGCGGGCGGGACGCCTGGCTCGGCCGAAGCCTCACGGCGGTCGAGCACGTCGCCGAACCCGACCTCAGCAGCACCGCGCTTGGCGAGAGCCTCGTCCTGCAAGACGTCGACACGGCGCTCGGCAATGGGCAGGCGCAAGGCGCTGACGGCCGAGGCGCAGAAGAAGAGGATGGAGGTCGCTTTGCTGAACTTCATGGTTACTTTGGTTGTTCTGAAGAAGTTTTATGAGGGGAGTCAAAAGATATGCAGAGTATATTCTATGTAGTAGTAAATGATGGGACACTGAAGTCTGATGACGAGGAGATGCTTTGATGTCGAGGAATTGCTCTGAGGGCTCAACAGCTTATGTACTTTGCAAGCTCCTGGCAGCCTAGTAATCCTCGGGAGCTCACACAACTCCCTACTCGACGTGAATTCACATAATCGTCGAGATGTACTCCCAGACAATCGAGGGCTGTTCTTACTGATCGGCGTGATCAACGTCAATCTAGTCCTAGATAATCCGAGGCTGATTTCTCACGTAAGAAGGAATAAACACATGTCGTTCAGCTTCGGAGCAACCGGAGTCTTTGCTTATTTCAGAAATTCGTTCTAATCAATCCGTGGCTCTTTCTACTGCTCCACGTAAGCTTAGTCATTTTTTAGAAGTTTGCTTTTGCGTAATCCGGGGCACTTCGTACTGGTTAAAGTACGCCTAGAAAGTTAGTTATTACAGATGTGGTGGTAAGAATGGCCGCCCGTCTAGAGCATAGTGATAATGTTTCACCACGACTTTAGTAATACTTCCTGTGCTACTGGTATGAGGGACTCCAGACCGGGCCGGGGCGGGAACGTCAGGACAGGAAACTCAGCCCCTAACTAAAGGGGTGAATGCCGGAGCTGAGTCCGTGACGTAGCTCGGTGCGGGCACGGCTCGTCTCTGTTCAAGCAGGTTTGTTTTATATCGTCACGTGAGGGGGGACCATCCACACCTCACCCGCGATTATCTTTGCTATAGAGGAATTATCACTGCTGCAACTACTAGATATTAACGAGCTCATGGGACATCTATCATAAAACCCATCCATTCATCTCTCTGCTCCATGTGATCGATTACCATTATATATATAGCGTCCCAGAGGATTCAAGGGATGAGTATCCGAATTATTTAATACCTGGCTATTCTTACACCCCCGAAAGTAAAAAGCCTTGCTCAACTTGAGACTCATCCTCCTCCAAAACCTCATCCAACTGCACAAACATTCAATCATCTTTGGTCGTGCACATGGCCGAACCACTTACAAGGTACACATGCACCCGTTCCCGTTACTCGGTACGCTAATCATCATGCTGTAGCCCGTACACCAAGGGGAACACCTTGACCCTCAAGATACATCGCCCCGGAAAAAAAAATATTACACCACAGCTAAACGGCCACGTCAGAGAGCTGCGGGCCAGGATCATTGATGTCATGGAGCCTTCGACAATGTCCATCGTTCTCCAGGTTGAACTGGAACAGGAACAGGAACAGGAGGAGCAAACTGCTCCTGCCCCAAGGATGGTCCTTAAGGTGTACGACCGCCAGTTCTCTCCCCAGCTGCGGGAGTTCAAGGAGACGGGCCCGGCGACCAGTGCGAGCGAAGACCAATTCGCCGCCTTTGTGCGCCAGGGCTCCATGCCTCAGTTCCTGGCGGATTACGAGGAGAATGGGCCATGGGCGTATGGCGAATGGGATGTGCCGAAGCGGGAGGCATATTTCTACGCCAGGTCTACCCTGAGCCACGAAATCGAGCTCGAGATATACGACCGCCTTGTCGACATGCAGGGCGTTCACGTCCCGACGCTCTTTGCGGATGTTCGATTGGCCCCGCAGCACGCTGCAGCGGGGCGGGACGAGATCGCGACCAAGTACACCGAGGTCAGAGCTATCCTCATGGAATACATCCCCGGGTTCCCTCTGAACGACGTCGTGACAGAGGCGCCGGAGTCGGACTGGGCGCCCATCTGCGACCAGGCCATCGAGGTGATCAGGAAGATTGCCGACAACGACTTCATCAACTTTGACATCAAGCCCAGAAACATACTTGTCCGACGCGGCGAGGGGGGCTCGTATCAGGTGTTCTACTTGGACTTTGGCGAGTGCCGGTTCCGCGACCCGTCCGATTCCGACGAGGTTTGGCGGGCGCGCAAGCGCCAGAAGAACGAGGAGGGAGCCGTGGGCTACATCATGATGAACTGCATCTCGTATGCAAAAGGGAAGAAGGGGAAGAAATACAAAGGAACCCTCCCTCTGCCTTGGGAGTACACGCCTTCCTCGCGCTTTGAGGGGGAGTACATTGAGCTCTACGACAATGCGGGCTAGGTAGCAGACAAGATGAGCTTCGTCCTTGGCCTCCTGTCTCTTGTAGATCGGAATGTCGCGTGTTGGAGTTGGCATGTGGCGTCCCAAAAGGTAATGCCCGGCCAAGGCCTCAAAGCAGGGATTCCATCCACGGTCTTGAAATCTCTGAACGCTTAAGAGGAAAGATGTAGCGAAATAGCTTGTTTTAATTCGCTTCCAAAGCAAGGAAAAGTGGGACACGAATCCGCTTTTTCTCCTTGCTTTGCGACTTGGTTCAATTCTAAGGGTGTGACCAAGACTTCGTGTTATTTCTTAGTAGACAATATTGGTTAAATGTCAACATGCCAGAATCAACAAATCATCCCAAGTCATCAAAGCGCACTGCTTGGATCTCAATGGAATACGACAAGAGCATGCTTGACATGAAAACGCAGAGCTACCTAAAACTGCCTGCTCTCTCAACCGGCTAGTCACAGTGGGTGGGGTCCCAGTAATCCCGAAGCAGCACTGGTGGAAGTTCTTCGGAATTACTGGGACCCCACCGTACCACCCTCGCGGGTCTCATCAGCCACCTGCTCTTCATTAGCGGCTCTGCAAGCGGTAGCTAGTGGGGTTGCAGGAAATCTTGGCTCTCGTAAAGTTCGTCCTGCACAGCCTAATCCCTGTTTGATTTTACACGAGGTATGACCAGGGGCAGCAGGCTAATGGCGGATTTTTTTTCATTACACCAAGTGGGGTAAAGGGTACCTTGGATTACGTGCATCTCACCAGGACAACTCGGTACCTCCTGCTAGCGCAAAAACCCCTGTAGCGTCCCCAACAGCTCCACTATAGCTGCCGCCCCGCGTGGGCCTTGTAGTCGTGCGTGGTGCACGTGACGTTGGGAAAAGATGTCCCCCAGGATGATGAAGAAAAAAGGTTGAATTGAAGCCATCTCCTATACAAATAGAAGGATCCAAGCTCCTCTTTTATAGAGAGAGCAGTCCAAGTGAGAGTTATGCTTATTCGTGTGCGTTATCGCGTTTAGCTACGTGCATCTCTTGCCTAATACGGTCACATACGCATGTTATTCGTCACAAGACGATGTATCCGCCATCGGACAACAGTAGTTGGTGTAAAATTATCCAGGGGTTAGACTGTATATACCTAGGATGAGGCCTCTAAATCCCAATTACGTAAGATCGCTCCATATTAAGCATATAAGACCACCACAGTGTATTAGTGCGAAATCACACTCAGACTTCCTACGAAGTCCAGCCCGTCCGTACTGTGTGAGACGGTGTGGAAGATGATGATGAATTCAGCCATCTAGGCTATCCACACGTTGCAAAAGCAGGCTATAGAACGAGGGCAAAAACCCTCTTCGCCCTAAAATGCCGAGGTCTCGGCCGCGAAGATGGAAGCTATCACGAAGAGAGTGATGCCCAGGATGCGAGGCTATGATATGCGGCATTCTGCTTCTCACAACTTCTGGTTTCGCTGACAATGAAGCTGTTCTCGCTCCTTCCAGTAGCACTGTGGATGGCCCTGTGGTCGGTAACCGGTCAAGCACATGCCATTCAAAAGGGTGCGTCCAACGGAACCTTGTCCCGGACGATAACGTCAGTAGCAAAAAGGCATGCTGACGAGAGCGATACAGCCGAAGTCAATTCATCCGTGATACTGGCGCAAAGAGCAGAGAAGGCATTGGACGCCACCTCTGTCAAGTTGTTCGGGCAGTATGCCGTGGCGGCATATTGCGACGAGCTATCAGACTTCAAGGTGAAGAACGCGGCCAAAAAGGTTTGTCTGGCCAGCAGCTGCCCGAACATGGATTCGGCAAGGATCATCTTCACGTTTGGAAACGACCAGTCGGACGGAATCCATGGATTCATTGCAAAAGATGCCGCCATGAAGCTATTACTTGTGAATTTTCGGGGCAGCTTCAGTGCAAGAGAATGGCTCACAAACGCACAGACTGTGCTTACACCCGCGGGGTAGGTCTTCCACACGTTCCTGGCGTCATGTAGATGCTGGCTGACGTGCATGTTGAATCCTCTCAAGGCAGCAATCCGCCCAAGAACCAGACCTCCCTCTTTGTAGCCGTTGCATGGCTCACAGGGGCTTCTGGACCGCCTTTGACAGCGTCCGCGGCAAAGTCTATTCAGAGCTGTATGACCAGTATCTCAGCGGTCCGCGACTCAGAAATCAAGGCTACAAGATTGTCGTCACAGGTCATTCGCGGGGCGGCGCTGTTGCCACTCTAATGGGAGCTTATCTGCGGAAGAAAACCGGCATTGTCTGCGATATATATACCTACGGTGCGCCTCGTTTCGGCAACAAGAAGCTTGTGGATTTCATCGAGGGCCAGACCGTGGACGGAAAGAACAACAACTATCGCATAACCAACCGAGAGGATCCTATTCCTCGGATGCCTCCCAGCAGGAAATACGCGGATTTGACCCCGGAGTATCATTTCCCTACAGGCTATGCCGAAAACAAGCAACCCACTACATGTCGAGACTACACGTCTCCCAGTGGACAGAATTGTAACACTGGTTACAGCTACACGCAGTCCACGCCTGCGGATCATTCCAGTTTGGTTTATGCCGGAGGGGGCGGCTTCACAGGCTGCGTGGGTAATGACAAGAACAAGGCAGAGAGACGGGCCCAATCCTCGCGAGCCCGAATTGGTACTGGAAGCGATCTCTGCACCGAGTCTTGCCAATACGATTGCAATGAGGAATCAGGCCAATGTGTGAATACCTGCAAGAGCCAATCGAGGTGTGGTTGAGGGCAGCACCGAACCACTTTATCTTTCCCTTGAGGGGCGATTCAAGCCGTAAAGTATGCGCAGGCGGTACTCAATCACTAGCAAGGACTGAAGTAGGATCACAACTAGCCTCGAGTGAAAACACAAGATTGTAGGGGTTTGGTGCAGGTCTTACGTCAAGTTGCGCACAGTGTCTGCGGGCGTCCGGAAGGAATATAGCAACGATTAATGCACGGTTCGTGCATCTTTATGCTTTGTGGTGACGAGTCAAATAGATCATCGATCCATTGTATGCGTAAATGCTCCTCATCCCCATCTCGCCATTAAAACACCACACCTGGGATTACCACCACCTCCTGTAATGCGGACCGCACCGATGTGGTCTCGGACCTTCTGGCCACCAGTCGGTCGGAGCAGGCTCCCATTATGCTCAACGATCCAATAACTGCCTCCCAGGCTGAACAGTGTGTCTCAATTCTTCTGTATTATCTTAGCTTCAACTGTGTCTGCCGGACTTGCCCGTTATCTGTTACCAAAGTGTCCGACAAGTGAAAGCGTCTTACCTATTAGGCAATCTCGCGGGTGCCGATGTCTTGGAACAAAGCAGTTTCTTCTCTAAACTATTCATGAGGAACTCCTTACCTTCGAACCGTCCCTTTAACATGTTGAGAGTCGACTTGGTCGGATGCACATGGACGAGCCCATTTGGGGAGTCGCCACGTATCAAGTATCCGCCTGGATAAACCAGCTCATCTCTTCATCTAGCTCGAGCCCTTGCTTGGCCAATTCATCAAGCGCATCCTCCGCCATCTGGCGAGCATGGACGACAGAATTAAAATCATCTTGAGAGATGTATGAGTCAGCTGTATCTTTGCTGCTCCTCTCTAGCAATCCTCTCGACGCTATAACATTCACGACCTTTGCATGTTGGTGGATGAGCAAGCTCGCATAAACGACCAATAAGGCAACACGATCTTTCCGAAGGCCATCATGTTTTGTACCCCCGTCTTCGTCCTTGATAGATTGGTTGATCAAGTCGAGTATATGACCGACTGTGGCACAACGGTCGAGTGTTGCGTTCCGGGTCGGCGCGGCAGGCGGGCTCGTGCGCCAGGGAAGGCGGCGCAAATGGTCTCGGGTCAGCTCAATTATGAGTTGGCCGAGCTCGGCTGAATACTTTTTGACGTGGCGAATGACTAGGTTTTGTTGCTGTACCGGTGGCCGGTGTTTCCGCAGTACTCGGGCGACACAGGTCGGCTCGAGGTCGACTGGTATGGTCTGATGAGACGGTGAAAGTGAAAGCACAGCTAACATCTATACCGGGTCAAAAAAAAAAAAAAAAGTCAGCAGCTCAAATAGAGAAAGGACGTTTGACAGCGGTACGTTTTCGGCGTTACCTCGAGAACATCGAACTGAGCTTCGACATGTCGTAACGTTTGCTTCCCCGGCTCTGTCGATAAAATTGTCTGGCCAACGGCATCGAGATCAAAATCGGACACATCAATGAGCGGCCTGTATATAGTCTCCGGCAATCTGACCTTTGACCTTTTCGATACAATTTCGAGGCGTGTCAAATCAGGAGTGTACGAAAGACCGTTGGCGTAGAGCACTGATATGTCACGGAGGATAGTTTCCCGCAACTGACATATACTGGCCCTCGGCAACGACGGTAACGTCGGGTCTCCAAGTAGTCGCCAAGTGCGACTACTTCGGCGTGTGAGCTGAACTCGACTGCAGGAGGCATCGCCGCTCTGCTGGCCATGTAGGCACGACACCCGGTTTGCAAAACGTGGAATTTCTCGAAGAGTTTTGCTGATGAAGAGTACACTACGATGCTGATCAGGCTGTGACTGGTGTTCTCTTCGCTGCGTGAATTTTTGGTGCTGGTCACGCGCTACATGCAGGTGTGTCGATCCTAGTTCTGGTTTGCGGACTCTGCATGACCTTTGTCCTGGTTCTGAGTTTGTGGTGAGATCTTTCAGCGGCCGTCGAGTTGTCTCCGACCGCAAGCGTCTATCAGCAAGTGTTGAACGTGCTTCGGTCGAAAACGTCATGATAGTAGCGATAGCTAATGCAAGTGTCGTGTTTTTGGGGACAAGGTGTGCATGTACTGTTTTACACTGTATGGGATTGCAGCCCCGCAGAATCAGAGATAAGATGGCGTTATCGATACAAAGATGTTCGAACGCACTTCACATTCAAAGTGAGCTGGGAAGCGCGAGTGCAGATAACTGCATGTGCGTCACTCGGAACAGCCAACTGACCTCTCATGATCTTTGTCAAGTTTATGATGCGTCAGACTTTCGCCCATGGCATCCATCCTGCTGCAGCTTCGCATTTACACATCTGTACTCCGTACCCTCTTCTCCAATGCCAATCTCACAGACTCTCCCTTTGTCATGCACGATATTTCATACGTCTAGATTTGCTGCTCTCATGGCATTCATATTCATCACGCGGCCGAGTGCCCCGCTCATCAGATGGATTCAGCTAGTCAGTCTGCTCAAGGTAATCTATCTAATGAAGCTTGGTCAGAGCAGCTTGCAAAGCCGCGCGGGCCACGTCATCGGCATCTCTCAAGGTAACGGAATTCACGCCCGGCCGCGCACCCGCAGCAGTGACCCAGTGAACCCCCTCGGTGGGAACCCCAAGGGCAAATCGTTTCTGGTGGACTTTCCCTTGCATATTAATGGTTCTGTACGGGCTTGGTGTGATGTCGATTGCGCCCGTCTCGTACCCGTCAAGGACATGTGGGCGACACTGGCCGCTGTGGAACAGATGGGCGAGAAGGTCGTCCGACGTTTGCCTCAGGCTCGGGTGCGGCAAGCGAGCCTCAATGAGGGTGGTGGCATGTACCACCCAGTTCTGTATATCAAGAGACTGTGCCACCCAGACGCCGTCTTGGGCTACAACGTGGATGCGTGGTCCAAGAATGTCGAGGATACCGGCCTCGATCAGGGCCGTCATCTCCTCGATTCGATGCCGGGGTGGGCCGATGGACAGAAACGCGTTGAGAGGAGTGTACCATTGGTCTAGGTGGTCTTGGTATGATGCTCCCTTGACGCCGTGATGGTCAACAATGAGACGGAGCTCATTTCTTATATCCCGCATGACGTCCAAGGCAGCCTTCAGGGGGCTGTTGACGTTGCCTCTGGTGGCTTCCGCGGCATCCTGGCGCAGGTAGTTCAGCAGCCAATCCCTCCACTGTCTCGGTGTGTCAAAGCTGCGGCGCCCCTGGGGCCGTTGCAGGCGTTCCCAGGACCATCGCTCGGTTTTGGAAATGTTGAAATCTTCCAGCACTTGATCCTCCTGGCGGCTTCCGTGGGGGGCGGAGAGGAAATGCGAGCGGAAGTCCTTCGGTGCTGTTCTCAGAGACGTGCCGTGCCGTCGTGCTCGCAGCAGAGTTTCGTAGTACACGACCTCGACTTCCTTGCGGACATAGGGCCAAATGTCCTCCTTGAAGTCGGGGGGTGTTGGCGTCTTTGCTTGCCGGTTGAATGAATCAATGACTTCTTCGGTGAGCAGGATGGGGATGTGTCGGCCAAAGGCTCCCTTTTCGTTATCCCCACGCGCATGGTAGGGGATGCCACGGCGCGATCCGGCAAACAGGCGAGGCTCGTTGCCGGAGGGATGATAGAGCAAGACGTCGGCGGCCGACCTCGTGAACTTGCCCCCTCGACCTGTTGTGAACAAGGTCATGTAGTCGAAGAAGTTGAGTCCCAGACCTCGCAGGACAACGATTTCGCCGGGCTCGATCCCAGACAGATCTGTATCCGCCGGGTTACTGGGGGAGAAGTAGCGCAGTCTGTTCTTGGCGGCAAACATGGTGAGCTGCCGCAGCTGCGAGTTGAGACGGAGAGGAAGATGACCCTGAGCCAAGACCACGGCTGCCAAGCCAGAGACTGTCTGGCCCGTAGACAAGGCGATGGTCTGGCTCCCGTCCGGCGCATCGTTCAACTGGATCGCCCGAGCCCGGTGCGTCTGAACGGTGACGTGGCCGGGCGCTGTCCGGACCGTCTCGTTGAACACCCACTCCAGGTAACGGCCGTACTGTGCCCGGGTTGGGTAGTCGTCAGGGCCCAGTTGTAGTTGTGGTTCAGTTTCCTTTGCCCACTCGTAGAGGCTTGCGCCTGGCCGGACAGGTCCATCACACGTCACGCTGCTGTCTGTGAAGAGCGTGACCTGCGACGTGACCGTGTTCATCAAGAGCTGCGGTGACTGCTCTGTCCGCCATACCCTGCCGGGTCCCGGGGGATAGGGATCAATGACGTGCACGACAATCTTGGCCTTCAGGCCAGATAGTGGCGATGCAGAGGAGCAGAGTCGTTCCAAGGTGCTGGTTCCACGAGGACCAGCCCCCACTATGGCAATGTGGGCTGTCGGAGCACAATTGGCCTGGTGGCCCTGGCCCTGGCCCTGGCCCTGGCCCTGGCCCTGGGTGGTGGATTGGGCCGAGGCCGAGGCCTGGATGGCCTGGGTGGCCTGGGTGGCCTGGGTGGCCTGGGTGGGAGACTCTTGCTTCATGGTTTCAGATACAATAGGCAGGGGCAGATTTAACAAGATGGAATGCAGAATCTCGTCCCAAGTTGCTTGACTTGTGACAGTGATGATGGAGAAACGGTTTATTCTTGCTAGAAATAACAAATAAATATATATATCCAGGAGACTGTGCCTTGTATTTATATATCAGTATGATTTTATTAGTAGTCGGATACTAGTACGTACCACGTACAAAAACAGATTTTCCTCGAAAAACTTGTTTCATGAAATGCGTAGAATAATCAATTCGCTACTACTTTTACAGCATCTCCAATCAAGGGCCATGTTTAAACATCTGCCTGGGGCAATGTTTGGCAGATTATGTAAAAAGAAATCTTGCCATGAACGCATCATATGCACCGTCTGCCTGTGACCCCCGAGTTTAACCATAACAAGTACCAAGTTTGCATCTTGGCAACACAGGAAGTAACCTTAAATTGAGAGCTTATAGTACCCCGTTGCTACCTGCATTCCAGAAAAACTCCGGGCCAAGGAACTGCTCAATGTCCAAGTGCTGCACGTCGGAGAAATCGTACGAGAGCTCGTCAAACCAACTAGTGCTGTCGGGCAATGGGGGTGGCCCCTCTGCTGTAGGCGGCTCAGTATAATTGTTATTGTTGGGACAGAGCTTTAGTATATCATTGAGGGCCAAAGAAAACATCTCTTTCCCACGCTGGTGTAGGAGAACAAGCGACCGGGCTGTTTTCAACGCGTCTCGAGTAGCTGGGGTGTTGTAGACGGAAGAAATTGCTTGAAGGCACTGCATCGCGTCCCTCAGTTGGGAAATGGACGACGCGGTATCAATGGCAAGCAAGACGCAGACAATCTGAAAAGGTATGTAGGCCATGTGATGCCAAGGAGCTCTTGCCTCGAGGATGCTCCGGGCTGCCCGTATCCCATTTGTTGTGAGACTCAGAATCTGCTGTAACACTGGTTCGGTGAGTGCCACGTCCATGGATCGTAATCGACGACAGAGGCATAGAGCCAAGTTGCATTGTGCAAGAATGGTCGGCGGAATAGAATGTACCCGCTTCAGGACGTTGTGAAGAGCCGATTCGAGCTCCTTTGCAGTTGGTCTCCTCTCGGGATCAAGCTCCACGGTGAATGGCAGAAGCTCCGTGATCTCACAGGTGAAATCCCCCGGTCGCGACATGGGCGTTGCCATTGTTGAAATGCTCGTGAGAGCAACTCGAGTGAGCCCCATGTCAAAAGACATCCAGGTATTGAGGTGTTGTGCGACAAGCACCATTCTCTGTACATTTTCGACGTTCGTGTCTCGATGGGTGGGGGAGCCACTGGGGTGCAGATCTTTGTCTTCACTTGTTGGTGCGACCATGGTAATAAAGCCTGCAGCCTCGATCATGTGCATGACCACACAACTAGCCATCCATGCCTCGTAATAGGTTCCAGCAAGCCGAAGGTACGTGACCCGTAGCAGCCATGCCGCAACGCATGTTGTGGACGGTTGCTTGCTCGTTGTTTGCTCCAAAAGCGCTCTGGCGGCCTCGATCAGGTCACGCTCCACTGTATCGGGCTCTATGTTTGAGAACAAACAGCCAAGAGCTGCAATGCCACACAGCAGTGCGTCGTCTTCTTCCTGTTGAATGACATGTCTTGTCCATCGCAGCTGAATCCGCTGTGCAAGCCCGGAACGGTCAATGAAGCCATAGGTTGGGTCCACCTGTTGGAAGTACTTGGCTGTCAAGTCTTGCATGTGTTTTTGCGTCAGCAGAAGGGTGATGATGGGACGGAGGGACGGCGTGTGTTTTGCGGCTCGGGAGCCCAGGAATGCGTTCCAAGCAAACGTTTGCATTCGAGGATTTCTTTTAGGATCGAGCCTCAGCGCAAGCCTTCGAACAAAGGCCGACCCGGAATTTGCTTCGAGTGACCGAGCCTGGTTTTGGGGATTGCCATCCGAGGACGATGCAGGAACAATACCATTGGGGAGGGAGTTTTGTGCGCCTGAACCTGAGGGGGCTGTTTCGGTAGGGCTGCTCCTCATTGACGATGTATTCCCATGGTTTCGCAGCTTCCGCACCGCCCGCTTCTTCCCTAGTTGAAAGACGCAATCATACTCGAACCTTACACATGTGCCACAGGGCTTTTCACCGTCGCAGCGCCTCTTGAGGTCTCGACAAGTTTGACAAGCAAGCTTGGACCGCTTCCGACCCGTCGCAGCCGGAGTCATGTCAATTCGGCCTTGTTGCTTAGTATGCTTACGCAAGCGCGGAGAGAGAGAGTGTTGTTGAAGGGAGAAGGAGACAGGGCTTGTAGCACACAGTTAGCAAGCATAGTGCCCAGGTGCTGAAAGATTTTGACCGATGACAGAAATTATGTACGGGCTTTGTGGAATAAAACCAATCGACCCAGTTGCCCAGTTGTCGTAAGTCGTAAGTCGTGGACTTCGGTGTCGGCATCGGGTGAAGGACGAGGATTGGCTCGACGAAACTGGGCTTGGCGCCATCGGCTATTGCGGCAAGAACGGCAAGAACGGCAAGAGCGGGCACGACGGATCAAACGGGGCTTACTCTTCTTCGCCTCTTAAAGAGTGAGCGTCGTTGCCATTATGCCATGCCAAGAAGAATTTTCCCTTTCCCATGATCCCGTGCATGCAGAACCAATTCTTGTTGTCCAAGTTTCAGCCAAGCGCCATAGTATGGCTACCATTCTCAACAATCCAAAAAATTCACCAATCTCTCGCGATGTCGGGACTTGGACTTGGGGATAGGCAGCCCAGGCAGCCAAGACACGCCCACAAAAGTCCTCGCACCTCCGGATGGTGGTCTCACGGCATGGACGCATTGTTCATCTCATGCACCTGGTCTTCTTCAACACCTGGAGTGTAGCGAATGGACATCCTGTTTTCCAAGAGTTCTACGCAGAGTCTCTCTCAGCCAGGACGAGTCCTCCATCTTCCTGGATCGGAAGCGTGCAGTCTTCATCCTCCGCGATTGGCGGAATCACGGGGTCGCATGGCTGACGCTGGATACTTCCACACAGTCTTTTCCCGTGGTGTCATTCTTCGGCTTCCTGGACTCTTCTTGACCTCTTGTCGCAACACTTTCATCGTGCACACTGGACAGTATCGTCCGAGACGATTGGCTTTGCCTGGACGCTGCGCATCATGGGGATTCGTCATGCCCGCAACGCCATCTGCCCTGCCTGTTCTTGTTCAAGCCACACTTGCCACCTCCATCATTGGGCATTCGGATAGACACGTTAGGCATTTTCCGACGTGGCCCTTCACATTCTTCTCGCCAGGCATGTTCCTGCCTGACTTTCTGGGGACTTGATTTCGTCCAGGTCCCGCCATTTGCGGCTCCATGATAGAGCCAACAGCGTGGACGATTTGTAGCACCATCAATTTTCCTTGGTGCCATCACGGCACTTTGCGCAAAGATTGCACAACGAAGAAAGTCACATGAACCTGTCTAACTCACAAGCCATTCCTTTGCAAACATGGCGAGCAGATGTCTCGGCTCTAGGATGTTGATAACAAGACGCACTGTTTAATGAAGGGGGGCCCTTGGTACTAGGTGAAGACAGCGAACTCCGAGCCCTGATTCCTGCATTGCAGAGTGCCTAAGAGTATACAATCGCCTCTCGCTCTGTTCTATTCATGGTTCGCAGCATACTGAACTGCAGTTTGGAAGGAAAGGATGCGACGAGCCTGCGCTCGTGTATTTCGAGCCATCTGCAACTATGACTAAGCAAAAGACATTCCACCCAAACGACGACCAAGACAAGGAGGAATGGAAGCACTGGCATCTTGCTACAAGGACGCACGCTATTCCAAGACCTATGCGAAACTGTCAGAGACAACTACAAACCACTACAAAAAAAAAAAAAAAAAAAAAACCCAGCTGCGCTGCCCCCCCCGCCTCCCCCAACGATGTAGCGATCTGAGCCCTCATCAAATACGGCATCGCAGCACGGTCATCTACCACACCGGACCACTTGCCGCATTCCTCTGATCCTGCCTACATCTTGCATGATAGAATCCCAGAAAAATTCCATGTGATGGATGGGGGTGGTTCACCGGCCACAACTTCAACCCCCGTGTCGCCGATCCTATGACACTTGGATCGGAACATGTTGAACATGAGAACTTCCAGAGTCCAGACGTGCACACCCACGTAGCCAGCTCGCAAGAACAATGATATTTATTTATAACAGGGCCAAGCCTCCCTCCTGCCCGCCTGTTGTGCGCGAAACTCCTGCCATCCATCATCTATCTCCCCGGAGCACCCTCGTATTCCTGCGCAGCTCAGATCGACCATCTCAAGTTTCCAGGGCAAATATACCCTCACACCCATGACGCTCTCACGCTGGGCCACGCTTGCCCTCCTGGCAGTGCGGGCAACCGCCCTCTCGCCGCAGGATGTTGCCGCCGGCATCCGGTCCATCACCGACCTGTCGTCAAGGGCGAATGGCACCGCCAAGGGGCTCAGCATTGATAACTTGGACGAGAACGTGCCGGTACGTGCACGATCTGCAGGCAACGTGGCCCGAAACGCGATAACCAGCTGACAAGAATGAAATCCGCCAGAAAGTCACGGATAATCTAAAGGAAATGGTCAAGATGTCTCTCAAGAATGCGGAGGCGATCCCCGGAAACATGAGCCAGTCCGATTTCGCAGACAGCGACCAGTCTGACATTTGCAAATCACTGTCTGACGTAGGTGACGCCATCCCAAGACGCAATGTTTGAAAGGGCCCGATATCGTGCACTTGCTAAAAAAGTAACCATAGTTCTCCCAATCATATCAAACCTATCTCACCACCATAAGTGGCAAAGGAGACATTCTGTCCGGCAACTCCAAGGCTGTGCCGCTAGTGTCCGTCATGCAGGTGCTCGAGAACAGCATAGACAAGCTCGAGGGCGAGGTCATCAGGACGGTGCCCACCTGCAAGACGCAGGCCGAGAATGATCTCAAGGAACTCAACCGCAACTCTGGGGATACCATCGAGAAGCTGAGCCAGCTGATTCCAGGGGGCAAGCCTGCGTTCGCGAGCGGACTTGCCATGGTTGCCGACGACCTGGCACAGGCCACGTCCACAAGTGGTGGTCGAGGCGGTAACAAACGCAGCGTTCCCACGGCCATGGCGACCAAAACTCCAGGGAAGCGCGGGTTCGTGCATCGTGAGGAAGGCCGGCAGCTGAAAGAACGCCAGCCAGGCAATTCCAAAAGTACCTTCACCAAGGTTGCCTCTCAGTCTTCACGGAATGCCACCACCACCAGCACATCTGAAAATGCATGCTAGAAATGTCACGTCTTTCTGGACAAGTCGCAAAAGTCGACTTGGTAGCAAAAAAGGGGCGGCATGAATGCAGCAACTACGGAGTGTACGCTAGCTTAATACGTCAACGACGAGTCCGGACAATGTTTTAAACCTTAGCAAGAAGTACTGCTGGTCGTAATGTGTGACGCGGTGCACATGAAAACATGTAACACGAGCAAGGCTCCTAGCTGTAACTAAAGACAAGACCGATGGCGGTGACAGAGTCAAGACAAGCTCATCAAAATTTATTCGAAACAAGCGTCAAGAGTCGAGCGCACGGCCAAGAGAAAGAAATCGATTTGTACACACGCGAGGTTGCCTAGATGAATCAGTCGAGCAGAGCAGCCTCTCTTCGGCAAAAAGTGAATCAACTGTATTCTCCTGCATCACCTCAAGGCCCAGCCTCCATCATTGAAGTCCGCTCCTATGAATGTTTCGAAATCACTAACAAGTAAATACAAAATAAATGCGACCTGTGAAAATCGGTCGAGGGTATCTACGGCGCCAATAACAATGCCAGGTGTGTCAACGTGTACAAATGCAATCGTATCACCCTCCAATGAAAACGCCATGAAATGAACTCGGAGTGCATGTGTTTTGGGATTGCAAAACACACTTCCCACCCCCCCCCTTTGTGAAAGTCCTGGCTTGTCCGATTGCTCTTTAGTACGGAATGGCCGAGTGTAAGTTGATGTCCTGTCCCCTTGTCTACGGAGTACAGGATTCTTGCAAAATGTCTGTCAAGGCATCGCGATCAATTGTGTCGGCAGTGACTTTTGCTGGCGCACCCTTTCGCTTCCGTGATGTCCAGTACTGCGGGAAGCCTGGAATTGCGCCCGGCTGGTTAATCCCGGGGGGTCGATGAGGCTCTTGGTCCCTGCGTTTGCAAGCATCCGCCGCGTCTTCAGGCGCAGTAGCGTCGGGCTGGGGACTCGAGGCTGCGACACTTCCCCAAGGACGCCATCCGACCAATTTGCCCAATGTGCCAGCAGCACCCGGCGATGGGCTGGACGACAGTCTTGCCGCGGCCGAGGATGCTGCGGAACGTGACGTTTGGAAACCGGCAAAGTTGTCGCGTAATGCCACGTCGCTACGCTTCGCCGATGATCGGGACAGAGTCGGACGGGCAATGACGCCCGTCACAATGGCATCCACTCCGCCGAGCGGCCGCAAAGTCATCTGGCTCGGCCGCGACTTGAGTGTATGAATGTCCAGACCGCCCGTCAGAGACATGATGGATTCGTGGGAAGAAACGCGTTGAAGACGGCGTGGTGGGACCGCTTCGTGGAGGCAGGCTGAAGCGTCCCCGACAGGTGATTCCTCGACGGGCGTGGCACTTTCGATTGTGACTCCTGGGGGTGAGGCATGCCTCAACGGAGGAAGGGACTGGTCGTCTTCATCCTCCTCGTCGATGGTGTCTCCCGCGTAGTTCGTGTGAACGGCTGGATTTCCGACGGGTGGCGTGTCTGGTGCTTGGTCCAAGAGAGACATGGCAAGTGACTGGAAGCTATGAGTGGAAGATACGGACTGTCTCTTGGAATGAGCAGGCCGCCAGGTGGGGGATAAAGGATCAAAACTCGATGACGTCGGGGAAGTCACCGCATCAGAATCGTTGTAACCAGAATCGAATACGCGCTGATGATACGCCCGTGGGGAACTCGGCACGGATGAGGAAAAGTCGGATGCTGGTTGAGAACCTTGTTTCCAGATACATCTAGGTTTCGACAACGTTGGGGTTGTCCCGCCTTCGGAGACGCGGCATAAGAGAGCGGGGGCTGTGGGGGACGATGTGAGGCCCCAGCCGCCAGATTGTCGTGGCGATGATGGAGTCGACGTTGCCGGGGGTGTCAAAACTCCCGGGATCAAGCCTCGTCTCTTCTTCTTTGGCTTGCGATGTTCTTGTTTCGGTGTTGCATGATAATGGTGGTGGATGTGTAGCTCTTGAGAGAGCGAGGATCGATCAAGCACAGGCTCCAGTTCTGCCCTCATCGTCGATGCAGCGCTTGTACAATCATGCGGTAATGGCCGATGTTGCGCAAGCTGGTCTCTCAAGGATTGAATTTCGTCATTCGAATCCATGAGCATTTCTCGCAATTCAGCTATACCCAGCTGAAGATTTGCGTTGTCTTGCAACAAGTCACGTACAAAATGGCCAACAATTTGGCTGCCATGCTTTTGCTCTTGAAGAGATTTTGTGGCTGCAGCTCCCTTAAGCCGGCCAGCGGCGGTGTCCAACTGCTTCTCGATTTCGCGTTGGCGTTCCATTCTTCCGACGGTTTCGGCATGACGCTCGCGTTCCTGGCGGGCTTCGTCCTCGATACGCTCCAGCTGGTCTTGCATGTCCATTATACCCCGTTGGGCTTCTTTGAAGCGTTGGATGTGAGTTCTGGTATCATCTTTGGAATTTCGAAGCTCGTTGAGAAGCTTGTCCGTCTCTTCCTCCAGGGCAGCGAGGTGACGTTCAGCATCCTCGGCCCGACTGGCAGCAGCCTCCAAGCGACGAACCGCTTGCTGTGAGGAAAGCAAGCTCGACTCCAGAGTCTTGATCTTGACGTCAGAGTCGCACAAGGTATTGTTCAACGCCTCTAGCTGTTCCAGCAGACTTCGATTTTCTTCTATCTTGTTCGCATTCTCAACCTCGAGTTCGTGCTTGTCCATTTGAAGGCGTTCTATGCGGTCGTTCAAGCCTCGTCGTTCCCGTTCGGCATCTGCCATGTATGCCTCATGTCTTGCTAGTAGTGCCTGTGTTGAGTAAATGTTTAGTGACGAGTACACGATGATCCACACAAAACCAAGTCAATGCCCGATGTAAGTGAGACTACCGTATTAACAAACAGAGCTGGTGAATTCGGTAACAAAGACATATACAAAATTGGTGGTGGTGGTGGGGGGTAATGTTTGTGTAAGTGTAGTGAAAGAGATTCTTTGCCGGCCTCTTGTCGTTGCCACGAACGATTTAAAGGATAAGAAAAGAAGAAAGCAATAGATGGCAGGCGTTAGAATGCAAGTGAAAGGCTTGACAGACGCGCTGAACAGCAATAACAGGCGGCCAAGCGGTCAGGTCGCATGCAAGTGGGGGGGTGATGGTGTAACATTAAACAGACACTTTGGGAAGAAGGCGCTTTTTTTGTTGAACGCGACGTAGGAAATTCCTTCTTTCAGACCAGGCGCTGACTACGAAATGGTGAGGCGTACCTGACCAAGTTGTGCAGCTGTACGCACATCCTTCTCGACGGACTCAAGAACGGAGCAGTTCCGGCGCAGCAGGACACACTCGTGGCTACCGCAGCAGCAGCGAAGCGTTGGTGAAGCATTTTCTCGTCGGCGGTCGGGTGTCGCATTGCGAGATCGTGAAGCCATCATCTGCTGCCGGCGATACCGACACCCAAACAGAGGCTTGGTTCTGGTTTGTCGTCTTCAGAGGACTTCGGTGGCGAGCAAGGTGCGATGACCATCACCATGATCCTAGGGTTCGGGGACCAGACCCGCCGTTGGAATAATGAATGAATGGTGCAAGGCTTGAATCTGGGATTCGAAGACGGTCTGGTTTTATTGGTAGCGGGCCACTGGCTCGTATTCGCGTTTTGTCGTGTCTTGTGGGTGTCGACTTGGCCACCGTCGTCGAGGAATGGAGTTGGACGCGCCCGAGTCCAACAACAAAGTCGAACAGTTGGTGAAGATTTGTTTTATTGTTAGGCCGTAATTGGGTTGTCGGGACCGGGACAAGTGGAGAGGCATAACCGCATTCCTTCAATGTTACAATGTCGGCAATGCAATGCAACGCGGTTGGGCTCTATCTAGCTGGCGGAGACACCACAAGTGGGGTACGAAAAGGCGCAGTGAACAATTGGACGTAGCCGTTCGGCGGAAGCTCGCGTCTTGACCTACATACATAGATACTCATGGGAGTGGCACCAGTGTGTCGTGACTCGTGACCGTGTAGCGAAGTGAGGTTACGGAGCATGTTGATACAACGCGCATCCCCAACCTCATTCGACACACTCTGAAAGCAGTTTTTCGGGCCTGCGCCAAGTGGGCGGTGGCGAGCATGTACGGAGTAGGTTGGCTTTTGTACAAATTTGGCTGGGCGTAGGTACCACGTTGGTGATTACGCGACACCCCGCTCTGGGTGCAGAGCTGGCCAATCAGAGTAAGCCGGTTGTCATCCACCCCCCGACTCTAACTGCTAACTCCGTGTTTCGATAAAGCTTTGACTGGCAGTCGATGACGAAGGCTCGAGTTCTGATGGCTTGTTGTGGTGGTCATGCAATGGATCCCGTGGCTGAATCGGATGGATGCCATGATAATAAGACTGCCTCTCGCATCGATTTCTGATTTAGCAGATGTCACTCCCAAAATCAAGTCGAGTCTTCCGACACCAGATTTCCCTTGCCAAAATCCCATTGGACGTCGCACTTCTTTCTGCTCGGATGACCATCTCCTCAAGCCCCTGCAAGTACATGCTACGTCGTCGATTACCCCTCTTGGCTGCTGCTCGTCCAAGTCGCACATCTGTCATCATCGCTACCCTTCCTAACACCTTTTGCTTTTCAACGAAAACTCTGGTCATGGGGCAGGAATTCAAGCTCAAGGACATAACGTCCTTGTCATTATCACCTGGATCCAAGCAGGAAGTCGAGGTGGAAGGGGTGGAAGGTGGCAAGGTACTCCTCGTTAACGCTCGCGGCCAGATCCAAGCCATTGGAGCGAAATGCACTCATTACGGAGCTCCCCTCTCAAAGGGTGTGCTCACCTCAGATGGTCGAATCAAATGTCCATGGCACGGCGGTACGAGACGCGTTTCTGTGCTATACCCGGATCTTGTTGCTCTGATGCTAATCTTTCGTCTCTTTTCCGACTTTAGCATGCTTCAGCACAAGCAATGGAGATGTCGAGGAAGCACCGGCCCTCGATGCCTTGCCTGTCTTCAAGGTTACCGAACGTGACGGCGCTGTATATGTCACGGGAGACGAAGAATCGATCAAAAACTCACGAAGAAGACCAAACTTTGGTTGTAATGCAAATGCCTCATCTGACGGCAACATCGTCATTGTAGGCGGTGGGTCGGGTGCTCTTGGTGCAATCGAGGGTTTGCGAGAGGGCGGATTTGGGGGTGGCATAACAGTCATTTCCAACGAGGGCTATTATCCAATTGACAGACCGAAACTGAGCAAGGCGCTTATGACGGATCTTTCAAAACTGCAATGGAGAGGTAAAAGCTGGTTCGAGAGTGGCAACGTGGAGTGGTTGGACGGAGAGGCGTCGGCGGTCGACTTCTCTGCCCGCATCGTATCGACCAAAGGAGGCCACAGCATATCTTACACAAAGCTGATTTTGGCCACTGGAGGAACTGCCAGAAAACTGCCAATGAATGGTTTTCGGATTCTGGGCAACATCTTTACCCTTCGAAACGTTCACGATGTCAAAGCAATTGTGGAGGCGCTTGGTGAAAAGAACAAAAAAGTTGCAATCGTTGGTGCCTCATTCATCGGTATGGAGGTCGCGAATGCTTTATGCAATGACAACAACGTCATAGTCGTGGACATGTCAAAAGTTCCACTGGAGCGCGTGCTTGGAGAGAAGGTTGGCGCCGGCATACAAAAGTCAGTCGAAGCCAAAGGTGTCAAATTTCATCTGGGAGCAGGAATCGACAAAGCGGAGCCATCATCCTCCGACCCGTCCAAAGTTGGTGCCGTGATTCTCCAGGATGGTACAAAAATCGAAGCCGACCTTGTCATCTTGGGTGTTGGTGTTGCTCCCGCAACCGAATTTCTCAGAGACAACCCTGTGCTTCGCCTTGAGGAGGATGGGTCAATTCAGACTGATGAGAACTTCCAAGTGTCTGGTCTGAAGGATGTCTATGCCGTGGGAGACATTGCCACGCACCCGTATTCCGGTCCGGGAGGTGATGGTAAGCTTGTTCGAATTGAGCATTGGAACGTCGCGCAGAATTCGGGTCGCCACGTGGCGAATCACATTGTGAACCCATCGAAGAAACAGACGCACCATATTCCTATCTTCTGGTCCGCATTAGGCGCTCAAATGCGATATTGCGGCAACGTTTCGAACGGCTGGGACGACGTCATCATTGAGGGCGATCCCGCCGAAGCCAAATTTGTTGCGTACTATACCAAGGGGCAGACAGTTGTCGCTTTGGCTAGCATGGGGAGAGACCCATTGATGTCACAGAGTTCGGAACTCATGAGATTGGACAAGATGCCGTCAAAGTCACACTTGCAAGGAGGGATTGATCTGATGGCGATCGCAGCTTGATCACGTGCCCCTGGCATGTAGGATTGCCGATTGGTATATATCTTCACGTGACGCCATCTTGAGATGGGAGATTGTCGATCTCTGCATATTGCTCAACGAGTATTTTAGATCTACTACACCTTCTTCACCCACTCATCAATGTTGAGAAAAAATAGTTCCGCAAATTGTCACGATTGAAGCGTCAGCGATGGCAAAGTGAACCCAAATTAGATTTTCC